>OX465095.1:36198551-37600833 GCA_949987625.1 Chalcis sispes | reverse complement strand
CACTCTCTCTCACTCTCACTCTCACTCCTACTCTCTCTCATTCTCACTCTCTCTCTCAATATCACTTTCTCTCACTCTCTCTCACTATCACTTTCTCTTACTCTCCCTCTCCCTCTCCCTCTCACTCTCACTCACTCTTACTCTTTCTTACTCTCTCTCACTCGCACTCTAATTCTCTCCTTCACTCTCACTCCTTGCTCTCTCACTCTCTCTCACTCTTCCTCACTTTCCCTCACTCACTCTCTTTCTTACTTACACTGTCCCTCACTCACACTCTAACTCTCTCTCGCTCTGACTATCACTCTCGATCTATCACTCTCTCTCACTCTCACTTTCTCACTCACACTCTCACTCTCGCTCTCTCTCACTCTCTTCCACTCTTACTCTCTCTCTTACTCTCACTCTCTATACGCTCATTCTTTCTAACTCTCACTCACTCTCACTCTCGCTCTCACTCTTACTCTCACTCTCTCACTCTTACTCTCACTATCTCTCACTCTCGCTCTATCTCACTCTCTTTCACTCTCACTCTCTCTTACTCTCTCACACTCTTTCACGCTCACACTCTTTCTCACTCTCACTCTTACTCTCTCGGACTCTCACTCTCTCTCATTCTTACTCTCTCTCACTATCACTTTCTCTCACTCTCTTTCACTCTCACTCTCTCTCTTACTTTCTCTCACTTTATCCTACTTTCTCTCACTCTCCCCCTCACTCACTCTCACTCTCTCTCACTCACACTCTCACTCTCTCTTACTCTTACGCTCTCATTCTCACTCTCACTTTGACTCTCTCTTTCTCTCACTTGAACTCTTACTCTCACTTTCACTGACTCTCACTTACTCTTACTCTCACTCTCTCTTACTCTCTCTCCCTCTCACTCTCTCTAGCTCTCACACTCTCTCACTCTCACTCTAACTCTCTCTCACTCGCCTACTCTCACTCTCACTCTCTCTCTTACTCACACTCTCTTACTCTTACTTTCACTCTTACTCTGACTATGACTTCTTTCACTCTCGCTGTCCCTCTTACTCTCATTTTCTTTATCTCTCTCTCGCTCTCTCGCAATCTCACTCACTTTTACTCTTGCTCTCTCTCACGTCCTCTTACTCTCTTTTACTTTCACTGACTCTAACTCTCATTTTCTCTCGCTCTTACTCTTAATATCTCTTACTCTTACTCTCACTCTCACTCTCTCTCTCTATCTCACTCTCAGCCACTCTATCCCTCACTCACCCTCTCTTCATTCATCTTACTATCACACTTTCTCTCTTACTCTCTCTCTCTCTCTCCCACTGTCACCCTCTGTAACCCTCTCTCACTCTCTCTTTTACACTATCTCTCACTCTCTCTCTTACTTTCTCTCACTCTCTCTCTCTCTCTCTCTCTCTCTCTCTCTTTCACTCTCACTCTTTCACTTTCACTCTCTCTCACTCTCTCACTCTCACTCTAACTCTCTCTCTCTCACTCTCACTCACTCTTACTCTCTCTTTCACTGACACTTGTCTCTAACTTACTCTCACGCACACACTCTATTTCACTTTTTCTTACTCTCATTCTCTCTCACTCTTACTATCTAGCAATCTCACTCTCTCTCACTCTCACTCTCTCGCAATCTCACTTTCTCTCACTCTCACTCTTTCTCACTTTCACTCTCACTCTCTTTTACTTTAACTCTTACTCACACTCTCACTATCACTCTATCTCACTCTCTCTCACTCTCTCTCACTCTCACTCCTCGCAATCTCACTCTCTCTCACTCTTACTCTCTCTCACTCTTTCTCACTCTATCTCTCACTTACACTCTTTCTCACTCTATCTCTCACTTACACTCTTTCTCACCCTCACTCTCACTCTCACTCTCTCTCGCTCTGACTCTCACTCTCAATCTATCACTCTCTCTCACTCTTACTCTCACTCTAACTCTCTCTCTCTCACTCTCACCCACTCTTACTCTCTCTTTCACTGACACTTGTCTCTAACTTACTCTCAATCTTTCTCTCACGCACACTCTATTTCACTTTTTCTTACTCTCATTCTCTCTCACTCTTACTATCTAGCAATCTCACTCTCTCTCACTCTCACTCTCACTCTCTCTCACTCTCACTCTCTCGCAATCTCACTTTCTCTCACTCTCACTCTTTCTCACTTTAACTCTCACTCTCTTTTACTTTAACTTTTACTCACACTCTCACTATCACTCTATCTCACTCTCTCTCACTCTCTCTCACTCTCACTCCTCGCAATCTCACTCTCTCTCACTCTTTCTCACTCTATCTCTCACTTACACTCTCCCTCACCCTCACCCTCACTCTCACTCTCACTCTCTCTCGCTCTGACTCTCACTCTCAATCTATCACTCTCTCTCACTCTTACTCTCACTCTCACTCTCGCTCTCACTCTCACTCTTACTCTCACTCTCTCTCACTCTCTTTCACTTTCACTCTTTTTTACTTTTTCTCACTTTCTCTTTCTTTCACTCTCACTTACTCTCACACTTTTACTTTCACTCTCTCTTACTTTCTATCACTTTCTCTTTCTCTCACTCTCACTTTTTCTTACTCTTACACTCTCACTTTCTCTCTCACTCTCACTCTCTTTCGCTTTCACTCTCCCTCGCTCTCACTCTCTCTCACTCTCTCTAACTCTTACTTACTTTCACACTCACTCTTACTTTCTCTCACTTTCAGTCTCTTTCACTTTCACTCTCACTCTGTCTCACTTACTCTCACACTCACTCTCACTGTCTCTTAATCTCTCTTACTCTTACTCTCACTGTCTCTCACTGTCTCTCACTGTCTCTTACTCTCACTCTCACTCTCTCTCTCTCAGTCTCTCTTACTCACACTCTTACTGTCTCTCACTCTTACTGTCTCTCACTCTCACTGTCACTCTCACTTTCTCTTACTCTTACTCTCCCTCTGTCACTCTCACTTTCTCTTACTCCTACTCTCTTGAAGTCTTTATCACTCTCACACTTAATATCTCTCACTCTCACTCTCTTTAACTCTCACTCTCTCTTACTTTTACTGTCTTTCACTCTGTCTCCCTCTAACTCTCACTCTCACTCTCACTCTCGCTCTCTTTCACTCTCACTCTCTCTCACTCTTACTGTCTTTCACTCAGTCTTACTTTTACCCTCTCTCACTTACACTTTCTCTCACTCTTACTCTTACTCTCTTACGCTCTCACTCTTACTACCTCTTACTCTTACTCTCACTTACACTCTCACTATCACTTTATCTCTTTCTCTGTCACTCTTACCTTCTTTATACCTATCTCACTCTCTCTTACTCTCTCTCGCTTACTCTCGCTTTAACTCTCTCTCTCTCACTGTCACCTTCTGTAACTCTCTCTCGCTCTCTCTAACTCTCACTTTCTCTTTCACTTACTCTCTGACTTACTCTCACTCTAGCACTCTTTCTCTTTCTCACACTCTCTCTCTTTCTTACTCTCACCCTCTGACTTACTCTCACTCTAGCACTCTTTCTCTTTCTCACACTCTCTCTCTCTCTTACTCTCACCCTCTCTAACCCTCTCTCACTCTCTCTTTCTCACTTTTTCTTACTTTTTCTCTTACTCTCGGTAACTCTCTCTCTCACTCTCACTTCCACTCTTACTCTTACTCTCACTTTCTCTCACTCTCTCTTACTTTCTCTCACTCTCACTCTCTCTCTCTCACTCTTACTCACTCTTGCTCTCTCTCACGCACACTCTCTTTTACTCTCTCTCACTCTTACTGTCTCTCACTCTTACTCTTTTGCAATCTCACTCACACTTACTCTTTTTCTCTTACTCTTTCTCTTTCTTTCTTACACTCTCTTTCTCACTCTCTCTTTCACTCTTACCCTCTCTAACTCTTTTACACTCTCTCTTTCACTCTCTTTCACTTTCTCTCACTTTCTCTCTCACTCTCTCTTACTTTTTCTCACTTTCTCTTACTCTCACACTTACTTTTTCTTACTCTTTTACTCTCACTCTCTCTTACTTTCTCTCACTGTCTCTTACTCTCACTCTCACTTTCTCTCACTCTTTCACTCTCACTCTCTCTCACTCTTGCTTTCTCTTGCTTTAACTCTCCCTCGCTCTTACGCTCTCTTACTTTCACTCTCACTCTCTTTCTCACTTCTACTCTTTCTCACTCTCACTCACTCTTACTCTCTCTTACTTTCACTCTTTCTAACTCTCACTGTCTCTTACTCTCTCTTACTCTCACTCTTACTCTCTCTCTCAGTCTCTTTTACTCACACTCTTACTTTCTCTTACTCTTACTCTCACTGGCACTCTCACTTTCTCTTATTCTTACTCTCCCTCTGTCATTTTTACTCTCCCTCACTCTCACTCTCTTGAACTCTTTTTCACTTTCACACTCAATCTCTCTCACTCTCACTCTCTTTCACTCTTACTGTCTTTTACTTTGTCACACTAACTTTTCTTCTCTCTCACTGTCTCTTACTCCTTCACTCTCACTCCTACTCTCTCTTACTCTTACTCTCTTACTCTCACTCTCACTCTCTCGCTCTCACTCTCACTTGCTCTTACTCTCACTCTAACCCACACTTTTACTATCACTTTGTCTCACTCTCTCTTACTCTTACTCTTTTGATACCTGTCTCACTCTTTTTCACACTTTCCCGCTTACTTTCGCTCTCACTCTCTCTCAATGTCACCCTTTGTAACCCTCTCTCTCTCTCTCTCTTTCACTCTGTCTTACTCCCTCTTTCACCCTGTCTCACTCTCTTTCTCTAACGCTTTTACACTCTCTTTCTCACACTCTCTTTCACTCTCTTTTACTCTCTCTCAATCTCTCTTAAACTCTCTCTCACACCCTGTCACTCTTTCTTACTCTTTTTTACTCTCTCTTACTCTCTTTCTCTTTTTCTCTCTCTCACTTTCTTACACTCTCACTTTCTTACACTCTCACTTTCTCTAACTCACACTCACTCTCACACTCACTCTATCTCTCTCACTCTCACTCTCTCTTACTCTCACTCTTTCTTACTCTTACTCTCACTCTCACTCTCTCTCACTCTCACTCTCCTCGCTCTCACTTTTATTCTTACTCTTTTTTACTTTCACTCTCTCTTACTCTTACTCTCTCTCACTCTCTCTTACTCTTACTAACTTCCTCTCACTCTCACTCTTTTTGTCCCTCTCAACTTTCTCTTACTCTTACTCTCCCTCTTACTCTGACTCACTCTCACCCTTTCTCACTCACTGTCTTTCACTCTCTCTCACTTTCTCACTCTCACTCTCTTTCACTCTCTCACACTCTTTCACTCTCTGTTACTCTCTCTGACTCTCTCTTTAACTCACTCTCTCAGTTCCTTTTTACTTACTATCTTACTTTCTTTTACTCTTTTTCTCTCTCTTACTCTCTCTTGCTCTATCGCTCTCTTTCGCTCTCTCGCTCTCTATTGCTCCCTCGTTCACTCTCGCTCTTTTGCATCTTCGTGCTCTCTCGCTTTTTCTCGCTCTTTCTAACCCTCACTCTCTTTCTTACTCATTCTCTTACCCACTTTCTCACTCTTACTCACTTTCTCTCACTCTTTCTCATTTTTCCTCACTCTCTCTTCCTCACTCTTACCCTCTCTAACCCTTTATCACTCTTTCTCACTTTCTCTTTCACTCTCTCTCACTTTCTATCACTTTCTCTTACTCTCACTCTCACTTTCTCTGATTCTCACTCTCACTTTCTCAAACTCTTTTACTCTCCCTCACTCTTCCTCTGTTGCTCTTTCACTCTATCGCTCTCTCTCGCTCTTTCGCTCTCTCGCTCTCTCTCGCTCTATCGCTCTTTTTTGCTCTTTTTCGCTCTCTCGCGCTTTCTCTCGCTCTCTCTCTGTCTCTCTTCCTCTCTTTCACTTACTTGCTCTCTCACTTTCTCGCTTTCTCGCTTTCTCGCTCTCTCGCTTTCTCGCTCTCGCGCTCTCTCGCTCTCTCGCTTTCTTGCTCTCTTGCTCTCTCGCTCTCTCGCTCTCTCGCTTTTTATCGCTTTCTCGCTCTCTCGCTCTTGTGCTTTCTATCGCTCTTTTGCTTTCTATCGCTCTCTCGCTTCCTTTCTCCCTCGCTTCCTCTTCCCTTTCCTCCCTCCCTGTGTTGAGGTCACCAGTGTCTTTTGCTTATTTCTTCTTGAACAAAGGATGGTTTGAAATTGTTTTCAAAAGAACAGTTTGAATTAAAAATATGAATTTTTATGAATGTGTGCGGCTGCTGATGCTGTTGAGAAATGCTCTGGGTGTTCGTGCTTTGGGGCAGCTTGCTTGAGACTGCTCTGAGAGTCCTTGGTTCGTGATGATTTTTTTTGGTCTTTCGATTGCTGCCTGAGGTTTGCTGCTTGTTGAAAATATTTTCGCGATAATAAAGCGTTTTTCCGTAGTAGTACCGAACAAATCTTCTTTTTGGAAAAATTCGGGAGAGGGTGAGTTTTCGGGGCCTCCTTCTCGGCGGGTTTCTCTAAGAGGGTGTGACATGTCTCTGCTTGGGTGTGTCGTCTTGAAGTTGGAGAGGAAGAGATCGAGAGGGAATGTCTATTTTTACAGAAAATGTTGATAACTCAAAACTAATGTTAATATTAATTTTTTATTAAAAGATTTGTATTTATCTGGATCGACGCAAAATTTGAGCTAGGCTACGAAAAAAAATTATTTTTGTGGCTTAATTCTGACTATAATTATAGTTATTTAGTTTATTTTTATTATTATTTAGGCTTTTATTATAGTTTTTTTTACTCGCGGTGTAATGTATTATTTTCAATTTTTATAACAAATTTACTCTAAATATATGTTTTATAATCGTCTATTGTTTAATGAATAATAATGATAAATGTTATCTTATATACAATTAATATGAAATAAATTTTATATAAAATATCATCGCAATTGATGAATTGTATTTTAATAATTTTATTTATCGTCCAAGATATAATTTGATTTTAAATCTACATTATTATTACGTAAAATCTAGACAATTATAAACTGACTTATAATTTAAATCTTATTGGTTATTGGCATTTAGATTTGATTTAAAATAATCAATTCTAGAACATATATAAAATTTTAACTAATGCATACTAGAATATAATCTTAAATATTAATTTTAAAATATAATTAGAAATAGTTTTGATTTTAATTAGTTCTAAATTAATAATTTTATTCGCAAGTTTTGAAATATAATCTCAAAATAATTCTTAACATTTTTAGTTTGGAAAATTAAAAAAAAATAATCTTTAGAGGAGATTTGATTTCTAATTATTATTTTATATTTTCATATGAAAATTCACATTTGAAAATTAATGCGTTAAACAGAAACCTTAATTATTGAATAATATTTCAAGAATGATAATTTTATACGAAATTACGCGAAGAACGCTTTTGTATAAAAAATTATCTAGCTATTAGTAAAATCTTATAATATATATATTTATTTGTAATGTTACCTTTATCAAACATATTTTGTATTAATCTTAAAATTCTAAAGTATTTATTATAGTGATTGTATAGATAGTTTGACATAAATGTCTTCGCAAAGACGCATTATTAAATATATATATATATATATATATATATATATATATATATATATATATATGATTGATAATAGATTTTTAACTAAACCTACGATTATATATATATTTTTGTATGTTTATATATTTTTGCACGTTTTTCGTTTGCATATACTTTATTTAAATGTCGAAAATGTCGGTAGTGTAAAAATAAAATAACAACTTGAATTCTAACGCTTTTACATATTTAACTAGATTAATTTTTAATTAATATTAAATGGTTAGTCTCGATTATGAAAAGATAAAACGATTTATTTATAATTTTAAATTATATTAAACGTTTATAAATGAAACTTTACTGTTCACAAATAAAAAAATGCAGAGAAAATTATTACGTTTTTTTATCTTTTTATTTCGAGAGAAATATAGAAAATTCGCTATTCATTTTGCTATTTTATTTAATATTTTAATTGCAGAAGAACATTGTCAGGCTGTTTGTAATAATTTTGTTATTAGGGGATTTATTATTGCAGATATTCTCTATAAAATTCTTATTATTTCTGTTTGTAATTATAAATATTTAAAAAAAAAATGGCAGCCTCATTTTTAAAATTAAATATTATTTAATTCTGGTGTCGAGTTTTCTCGTTTTCTCCCATCCAGCGCCTCCCCAGGTTGCGAATAGGGGAACGCCCTCTAGATATAGAGGGTACTGGGGAAATTAAATACCCCAGGGCGGACGAAAAAATCGAGAGAAACTCAAGGTGTTGGCACCGTTCTGAGGGGTGAATGGCTGTATTTTAGTCCGTCGCAAACGGTGCGCTCCGGATACCTGGCGACCTCCGGTAGTATGTAGCCTTACCGTCGTACTGGACGCTCTGCCACGATGGACATTTAGTCGGACCATGTTCGTGGGAACAACGAACAACTCTAACAACACTTTGGGGGAGCCTGTACCCTTAAATGTAGGCCCGTCAGGTTTTACGGCAACAAAACCCAGGGACAGTACCTCGACAATAAATGAAATAGAAGCGAATCAGGAAAAGGTGGTCATTCCCCGGTTTCTGATCGTAAAGAGAACTGAAGGTAATTTTGATAAAGTAAGCCCGTTTCTGATAAACAAACTATTTTATGGCACAGTTGGTGAATTGCAATCAATTAGAAAGACTAAAGAAGGTCTTCTTGTAGAAACGCGATCGGCATCCCAGGCTGGTAGGTTGCTAAAATTAAAACGAATTGGAGATTTTGTCATTGAAGTATTCGGTCATAGGACTATGAACACATCTAAGGGTGTCATTTACTGTAATGATCTTTTGAACTGTAAAATTGACGAAATTAAAGATGAACTTCGCGACCAGGGTGTCATAGAGGTAAAACGCATTATGTCGAAAGTAAATGGTAATTTGGTTGAAACACCTAACCACGTTCTTACTTTTAACACACCAAAACTCCCCGAGAAAGTTAAAGTAGCTTTCTACAACCTCAAAGTTAGACTTTACATACCCACGCCCCTAAGATGTTTCAAGTGTCAAAGATTTGGACATACATCCGTAAAATGCACTAATGAGCAGATATGTATCTGCAGAATGACCCTTTATGAAGGTAAACCCTGCGCAGAACCCTTAGTATGTATCAATTGTAAAGGAAATCATAAAACAAAATCGAAAAATTGCGCCAAATATAAAGAAGAGACAGCTATTCAAAAAATTAAAGTAAAAGAAAATATCTCATACCGTGAAGCACGTTCGCGTGTAGCTGTGAAAACACCAACACAGGGACTGTCATACGTATCGGCGGCTGCTAAACCAGCACCTTTAATTGATGTCTCGGCTTTAGTCAAAGAGATAACCCCTTTGCTTGTGTCAGCAATGAAGGCAGTTTTTGTCACCAAAGAAATTTTCAAAATTCCTACGGTACCGCTAGCTCGAGGTCTGTCTCAGCAACCACATCGATCAAGGAGCGATAGTTTTGGAAGCACTGCTAGTATAATAGATTCAGAAACTGGTCCAAAGAAAAGAACGCGAGACTACTCGCAAGAATGTTACTCTGACGATGTGCTCTCCACAACGTCTAACCCGCAACTGATGGTAAAGAGAGGTAGAGGCTGGGAGAAAGGAAAACCGAGAAAGCAAAAAACCCAGGATATGTTACCTTCTGCACCTTTGTAATGGATAATATAGTCCAATGGAACATTCACAGCTGTGTTCATAATTATTGTAACCTAAAGTTAATACTCACAGAATTCAATCCCCTGTGTTTGGGACTCCAGGAAATTCATTTTCTTCCTGGGCAGCCTTACCAGCTTAGGAACTATAAGATATTCCGGAAAGATGTTGTGCCTATCATCCGTAGAAGAGGTGGTGTCGCTATCATGGTGAGAAGCGATGTACGATCTGATCTTCTTAAAGTCACGTCCAATCTTCAAGTTGTAGCTGTGCGCATTTCAAGCCCGATTCGCGTAACAGTGTGCAGTATCTATTTACCAGATGGAAATTGGTTAGTGGAAGACCTGCAAAATATTATTGATCAACTTTATCCCCCCTTCATCCTTCTAGGTGATTTTAACGCCCACAATGAACTCTGAGGCTCGGACTTCATAGATCAACAAGGACGCATGATCGAAACCATTCTTGATTCGCCACATATTGTACTACTAAACACTGGCAAACCTACCTACTTTAACGCAAGGTCAAAATCCTTTTCAATGATAGACCTTACAATTACATCAACTTATATATCAACTAGATTTGAGTGGAAAGCTCTTAGTGATCTTCATGGTAGTGATCATTTTCCCATAGTTATCACCACAGATGTTCCCAAGAAGGATCAGGCTAGTCCAGAGAAATGGCTCTTACAGAAAGCTAATTGGTCTAAATTTCAGAACTCCTTAGAAAAAACATTACACCGTGACTCCATTGAAGAGGAGGTAGAAAACAACTAACCTTATTCTAAATGTGGCTAGAAAGTCCATTCCTACATCCGGAGGAACATACGGTCAAAAGAGAGTTCCTTGGTGGAACCAAGAGGTCCAAGGTGCTATGAAGGGGGGAAATCACAGTAGCACACAAAAAAATAGGCATATTTTCGGGAATTAATTTTGGCTGAATAAAAGTATCAATCGAAAATCTGTAAAGTAGGTTTTATAGCAATACTATAAAAGTACAAAATGTAATTTTTTCAATAAAAAATATTTAAAAATGGCGGCTGCGCAGCATATGCCCCAAGGTGCCTATTTTTGAAAGCGTGTCGATGGCCGAAGACGTAGACTCCTTAATTTTTGACCTGAAAGAAAAACCAAAATTTTTTAGTTTTCATATAACAACAGCTAGCGAGCTACGTAGGATTTTTTCAATGTATTGATTTTTCACAAAATAGTGCATGTTTGAAAATAAAGTTAAATTTTTAACAAAAAAAAACGCCATCAAATCTTCGATAAAAAAAACTAAGCCATATAAAATAAAAAAGCCTACGTAGCTCTGCGGAGAAAGATATTTCGAAGCTAGTGTCAAAATTTCAAGTCGATCGGTAAAGATTTGCTCGAGTTATGTCTTCGGCGAGCTCAAAAAAAGTGGTTTTGATAAAAACGCGTTTAAAGTTTTAAGTACTGAGAAACCATATGAAAATTTCATATACCTCTAATCTGCAATGCCTGCACCGTACAGTTGACCTTCTAAATCTACCTCCAACTCTTCTTTTTCTTTCCGCATACTTTTCAAGTCGAGTCAAGCCTGTTTTGCGCCATCACTAATAGATTTTTCCGCCTTCTTGATACGCTTTTCGTCGACCTCCACGCATAGGTTGTAGCTGTTCGGGCCCATTTTCATCCCCATGACTTCGATGATGTGTAAAACTGATATCAATCCGTCATTGAAAACGGATGTTGCAATGTTCGTACCGATGTCAATTATTTTTTTTCCAGAATTCAAGCCTTTTGGCTTTCTTTTTTCTTCATTCGCTGCATTGGACATGCTATTTTTGGAAACAACATCTAATGCAGCCAAAATATGTTCAATGATTGTGTCGTAAACCGATTGGAAGACCGGGCGAGGCAATTCCATGAACGCACAAAATTTTCTGATGCCTTGCAGTCCAATCCCCAGCAATCTCATGGCGAGAATAATTCTGCGATTAATTTTGTAAGCATTCTTAATAAATGGGCTGTTTGGTATTTCTTTTTTATCACAGTTATCGCAGGATATAACGATTTTAAAACCTAAGCCTCGTTTACTGCTTTCTGTAAAACGCACATCAGAGTGGCATTCTTTGCACACCACGACGTTAAAAATGGCGGCAAAAACTGTAACGAAGTTCACGAGATGATATCCAAACGTAGGATCCACTTCAATGTCATTACTATCTTTCTCTTTCAACTTCTTTGCCGATGCGCTGACATTTGAATCTTCCGGCTTTTCGATTTCGTGGCGATTTAACGGTCGCTTACGTTTTGGTCGATTTTCGTACGCAGTATCCTGTTTCATCCCTTTTCTAACACGACTCGACGATGTGTCACTTATAATGACAATGATTTACAAATATCACTGTTTTTTATCACTATTTATGTTATATATGTATGCACGTAAGTGAAGCGTCGTGAAAAAGCGTTGTATTCAACGCAAGAAATTTCTCATCACTGACGCTACACGTGTTTTGTTCGTATGTCTATTACATATAGTGACCCCTATAGGAATTCTTAAAATTCTAGACTATTCGGAGGGCACTTTGTTCTCTATGGACTACCGTTATACCTGCACCCATAGTCATAAGTTACAGCGCACGCCGGGATCACAAAAGGCGCTCGGAGCATACCTGAGAGGCGTTACCGCAGAATGAAAAATTTTGGCACTCGGACACTTTTGCCGTGTTCCATCATTTGGTATATTATTTTTAAGACCCTAAAGTACCTTTTAGGCGAAAAAAATTTTTTTCGAAAAATTGAAAATTTTACTGTGATTTCCCCCCTTAAAGCTAAAAAAGCTGCGTTTAATCGCTTTAAACGATACCCTACTGATGATAATCTTCTTTCTTTCAAAAAGGCCCGAGCTAAAGCTCGCTGACTTATACTTGAGAGTAAACATGTATTTTGGTCGAACTATGTATCTGAAATCTCGTCAGACACCTCACCACATGAGTGTTGAGGAATAGAGTCAGGAGAATCTCAGGTAGAGGGTATAATCCTCCTATCTCGTATCTTCAAATAGAAGATGGTGTCATTACCAATGACACTGATGTAATAGCCGACCAAATTGCAGATCACTTTGAGAGAACGAGTAGTTCTTCCAATTTCCTTCAAACTAAAGAGGAGAAAGAACAAACTTTAAACTTTCATACCAATGAAAATTTCTTGTATAGTACTCCGTTTAATATGATCGAATTAAACTCCGCGATGTCGACTTTGAGGCAATCATCACCGGGCCCTGACTCTGTATCAAACATGATGCTTAGTCATCTAACACCAGATTTTAAGCGTTATTTGCTTTCAATATATAATAAAATTTGGGTCCAAGGCTCCTACCCTGATTCATGGAAAGAAGCTATTGTCGTTCCAATTCTGAAAGCCAATAAAGACCCATCATTAACGTTAAACTATAGACCTATAAGTCTTACATCTTGTCTAGGTAAACTACTAGGAAAAATGGTAAACAATCAACAAATTCAATCAAATTGAAACAGGTGGTTTTATTGTGGAAAGCCAGTCTGGTTTCCGCAAATTTCGTTCAACTAATGACCAGATAGTCTATCTAGAACACGCTATCCACTCAGCTTTTAGTAAACGTGAACATCTTGTCGCAGTATTTTTTGACCTTAAGAAAGCATATGATATGACTTGGCACTACCATATTTTGAGGAAATTGTATAAATGGGGTTTCAGGGGCAATCTGCCACCTTTCATTACTTCCTTTTTGGAAAACCGTAAATTCAGGGTAAGAACTGAAACTACCTACTCACCTCTCAAAATTCTGGAGAATGGTGTACCTCAGGGTTCTACCTTTAGTGTGACCTTATTTCTCATCGCTGTGAATGACTTGGTTAAGGATATTGATCAACAAATCGGTGTTTGTCTATACGTAGATGATCTCAACATTTTCTATGCTGCTGGCACTATCGGCAAGATTAATACCAATCTTTGAGCAGCGATAAACCAAGTCGCTATTAATGCAGAAAATATGGGTTTTCAGTTCTCAATCGAGAAGATGCAATGTATGCATTTCTGTAGACTGCGTCGACCCCACTACGGTCCAATGCTTCGTCTTAAAAAGAACTACATTCAGACTAAGGATCGGATAAAATTTTTGGGTCTTATACTAGAACCTAAACTTACTTGGACTGCTCATATCAAAAAACTTAAGATCGATTGTCTTAAGCGGATGAATATTATTAAAGTTTTAGCTGGAACCAAATGGGGTGCCGAACCCCGTATGCTTCTTCAAATATATAGTTCATTAATCTTATCCAAGATTGACTATGATTGTGTTGTTTATTCGTCGGCATCGCACAATATCCTTAAAACACTTCATTCTGTTCATCATATGGGAATAAAACTTTGTCTCGGTGCTTTGCCTGGCACACTTTCATCAAGTCTCTGTGTCGAATCCGGTCTGGCACCCCTTTATATTAGAAGGAAACTCACAATTGTATCTTTCGCATGCAGACTAAGTAGACGATACAACAATAGAATTTTTTATGTAATCTTCAAATCCAGTATAAGATCAGGTTCTTTGAATAAGCCTCTTAGTATCCGGCTTCGAGAGCTATTGATTGAATTAAACTATCTGATCCCACCAATACTACCTATCGGATTATTGGAAATACCACCATGGAAAGTTTCCAACCATGACATCGTACTGGACCTCCTAAAATATAATAAGCAGGACACACCAAGTAGTTTGCTTCAAAGGCTTTTTCTAAACATGTTAGATAAATACACAGGAGCAGAAATTCTTTATACCGACGGATCTAAAACAGATCATGGAGTAGGAGCCGCGTTTGTTGTCGTGGATCATCCATACTCATGGACATTACCGCCAGAAACTTTAGTGTTTACAGCAGAACAATATGCTTTGTGGCAGGTGCTTCAATATTGTTCCTTTTCTCTTAAAGCTAATCACTTTGTCATTGCCACTGACGCACTAAGTGTCTTGCTATCACTCTCAAATCCATACTGCAATGATCCACTTCTCCAGAGGATCACATCACTTTTAGTATTTATATCAGAACAAAAGAAAAATGTTCATTTTATATGGGTCCCTAGTCACACTGGGCTAAAGAGCAATGAGATAGCAGACAAGGCTGCCCGTCAAGCTGCTATATCTGAGAGTATTGATGTGTTAGCGTTAAAACACACTGATTTCCGAAACTCAGTTTTCTGTAAAATTTATGACACATGGCAAAATAAATGGAACTCACTTAATGTCCAACTAAAACTCCTCAAATCCACAATAAAAAGGTTTGACCTACCTAAAGACCTATCTAGACAGGATAAGACAAAAATCCATCGTCTCAGGCTTAGATATACTTCACTCACCCATGGCTATAGGCTATATAAGAAAAGTCCACCAATATGTGATAATTGTCAGTCACAATTGTCAGTACCACATATTATTGTTGAATGTCCACTGTTTACACCGGTACGACAAATTTACCACATTAATAGAAACTTATCTGACGCTATCTGATCCAGAAAAAATAAGGAAGGTAATCATGTTTCTTAAAGCCTGCGACCTATATAATAAAATATAATCTTCTTCACAAACTTTCATGTATTAAGGTACCCATATTACTATAATAAGTCAAGACTATAACTAGCCCAAAGCTAAATGAAGAAAGGGCTAATGACCGTCATAGTCGATGCCCAAAAAAAAAAAAAAAAAAAAAATTTAATTAAGTTTAAAGATAGCAGTTGCTGTTTTTTTTTGTATTGGTATACATATACAATTTTGGTTTTAAAATAATCTACTTGTAGTTGTCAGTAATTAGTTTTTATAATATTAAAAATATACATTTGTTGTGAATAATATTATACAAGAAAAAGGAGTTTGTTGTATTCAGGTACTTTGCGAGATAAATTATATAACTGTTAAAAACTTATCTTGGAATTTTGAGTTATTTATAAAATTTGAATTTTAATTTAACATATCTATGGCAATTTTAACGGATGATTTTATTTAATATGGTGTATGCAACTTCTATGTTTTATTTTTTTTCTCTTTTGGATTTTAAACAATCAACTTGTTGAATTATTTTACTTATTGTGTAAAATATATCTTGTGTGGTATTTTTGAAATCGTAATTTCTATTCTCTTTATCAAACATTGTACTTTTGATGTTGTTTAAATATTATTCAATATATCGTTGGTTTAAAACAGTTATTTAATCTATTTGCCGAGGGCTTCCTAGTGACCTATTTATTATTTTATGATGCTACCTGTACATAACATCGGTGAGCGGAGATTACAGTTATAAGTCGCGTTAATTGTTATAATAAAATAATTTAAGAATATTCGTTATTCTTTACATAACGTTATAATGTATTACGCAAGGAAAGTTTAAGAAAATAAAATACGCATTTTAGATAGGAAAACTATGGATAGAAAAAAGAGTATTTATACGGCATTTTTATGGTTTTCGGTGACGAGTTGACGTGCACGTGTTCGGCTTGGCGTTCTTTCGCTAGACTTAAGTGCATGTACCATTTTTTCTATGTTCTGGGAAAACTTGTAAACTCTTAGCCTACGCTTAGGGTATCTTTCACAACGGTCTATGTCAATAGCGCGCGCGTCAAGTAGGTTTTGGAGGGAAAACTTTTCATTGGTGGAGTATTTTAGTATAGTTCGATGCAAGCGGTCGACACGATCGATGCGCATCTTTTCCATTGACTAGCGAAGGCAGGAAAAACAGGGAGAAAACCTTTCAGCTGACACAGAAAAAAAAAACGAAGGTCGTATATCGACGTTACACCCACATGCTAAAACGGTTACTAGGTGATCGTAGTATCAACTAGTAATCGTATTGACGTAGTCGGAAAGAAAACGATGACAATTTATATACTGCAAGGAGTAATTCTTTTAATGGCTATAGTTAAAGAAACTTCTTGATGATATGACTTGTTGGGGTGTTGTTGGTATCGGGCCGGCTAGAATCGGTGATTTAGTGATGGGTGGTGCTGATCGGGCCGGTAATGTAATCGTCTCGAATTGTTCTGTAGTGGACGGCGGTTCCAGTAGTCCCATTTCCACATCTTGATAATCAGGTTTACTTACGGGAATTCCAGTTGTGTCGAGCGTCATGAATAGACGAATTACTGATCCGCATAGCACGGCTAAGATGTGTATTGAACATCCACACATACGATGAAGGAGGAACCTGTTGACTAAACTATTTACTATTGTTTTTATTGCGAGTATGATGAGGAAGATGGCTATGACGGCGGAGCTGATGGTTCCAAACGTCAGCAGTCGGTTCCAGGCAGAAGTCCGTACCAAATCCAATATTTTTTCTACCGCATCTTCGTTGAGGAATTTAGATATGGTTCCCTCATTGTCGATAATGGATTGGCCGTGGATTTCCTTGGCAAATTCGTTTAATAGTGACGGCTCTTCGATCGGGAAAATAATTCGTTCTTGTAATTGTTCCAGATCCTTTTCCGTGTAAATGCCGCTGGTTGCCAAAGAAGCTGGGTCGACGTATTTCCACGTCATCTGTGTGAAGGGCTTAAGTATTGTGTTCGGTTATTCCAAGACTTCTAATTCGGCGTAGCAGTACTCTCCATGTCGGAGTTTTACTTCTACTGGTACGCATTTGATTATGTTTACCACCTCGCCACCTACAGTCGCCATATAACCGGGTCCGTTCATCAGGTTGTAAGCCAACTCATCAGGTGATTGGTTGGCTAGCGCTAGAGCATTTAGCAATGTCTGGCGTTCAATCTTACATTGCTGCTGTACTACGTTATAATACAATGATTGAATTTGGAATTTTATGTGCTTTTCGACGTATACGAACTTGGAATTCACATACGCGAAGATGTCTAAATTCTCTATCGCCATCTTTCCTGGCTTCGCAAAAGAATATCCTTTGGTGGTCTCTAGGATAAATAGCTTAAAGTGTTCGGTTTTGACCACTGTGTATCCGCATAAGTTCTCACTGCCCTTGCTAGATAGGGCAAAGTTCACATCGTCTGTTGTAAGGGAGTATATGGTTCGTTCATGATTGAAACTATTGTCTGTGATTTTGTTAGCTTGTCATTCGTATAACAGTCCGTAATGGTCAAATTTACACTAGTCTAAGGGTAGAGCTTCCCAGAAGATATACCCACTTTCAAAGTCGATGCACGAAGTTTCGGAGAGAGTGCACGATGTTCCGGAGTTTAAATGAATTTTATTGTTATCGAGGTCGATTTGAGCAAACTGCTCCTTCAAGGTGATCCTTAGCAGGCCTTGTACGACCACGTTTTTCCAAGAACCATAAGAGTCTCAGTAAACGCTTCCGGAGCATCGCCCATTCTCAGAGAGTGTACCTGCGAAGATTAATGGGTGCGTTACAGTACTATCGACTTTTATTTCGCTAATTATTGTACTATCTCCCAACTTAAACATTCCGGTTTTGCACATTTGTTTACAAGCGCGCCTACTAATTTCATGTGCGTATTCAGCCTGACCATGGTTTACTATTGAATTATGGGAGAACATCCCGTAGTAGTAAACAGTCCGCTGTATCTCTACTTTACATTGTATTACATGGGTTTGGCGATAGTTTACCATTTGTAATAATTGTATGTAACGACGGGTTACGTTTACAGGGTTCATGAGGAATTCGCATTCGCCTACTTCCAGTAGAGATACAGTGGTTATGTTTAAGTACCGTGATCCGCAGTCGTAACCAATTAGACTGTAAATTGGAGCAAAAAGACATAAGAAAATAATTACTTTCGGCAAGCCCATTTGAAAAATAAAAATAATTTAATTCTGTTTTCTTTTTGTTTTGTTTCATAATCATACGGTAGGCGCTTAGTGCTTATGTTCTTAAATCTTAATTTTAAACTCTTTTTATCATTATTTTATGAAAATATCATTACTCACGCCCTTAATGTGTTTATTTGCATATATATATATATATATATATATATATATTTGTAAGTATTTTTGTTAGTGTTATTATTTTTTTATTGTTTTCACGTATCTTTATTCTGCTTACTGTTCGCTCTCGCTATTTGTACACTTTTTCTTGCGCTTGTATTTATATTCCCGATTTATGTGGGATTAGCGAAGTCTGTTGGCATGGACAATCTTGTCTCCCTTTTTGTATTGTATCCTTACATTATAAGATTTAAGGATCTCTAATACTTTGTGTGGACCGGAGTAGTGGTCGCCAAACTTGCCGGGTTTAGGACCGAGCAGTAAAAACACAAAATCTCCTACTTTAAAGTTTTGTGAGTTTATATGTTTGTCATAGTCTCTTATTTCGTAATTTCGGTCCGACTAGGTTATCGTGGGCTAGGGTTTGGATGCCATTAAGTCGGGTCACTAATTCAGGGATATAGTCCTTGTATGTTGGCGATATGTCACTTGCTTTCAAGGGGTCACTCGATGGTAAGCGTGCTAATTTTCCGAACACCACCTCATAAGGCGTATGTTTCGTGCTTTCTTGAACACAAGTGTTATAATTTAGCATGGATATTAGGATCCACTTATCCCACTCATTGTCTCTATCGGTGTATTGTTTCAGGAACTCAGCGAGTACATGATGGAATCTTTCGAGTGATCCATTCGACTGTGGGTGAAAAGTGATCGTTTGGAGTTTTTTGATTCTGAATCTTTTGGCGATTCTATTCATTAGGTGGCTTAGGAAATTCTTCCCTTGATCTGTTAATATTTCCTTGGGTGCTCCAAATAGACAGATAAATTTCTTTATTAGTGCATCGGCGATAGTAGCGGCCAGGGTGTTTTGTAGGGGTTCGGTTAAACAAAACTTCGATAGTTGATCTTGTATTGTCAACACGTATTCGATCCCTTTCTTAGCAGCCTTAAGGGGTCCTACTATATCCATCGCGATTTTGTCGAAAACAGCCCCCGGCGTATCGAAGATTGCCATAGGCTGTTTCGTTTTAAGACGCGCTAATTTTTTTAATCGACAGTCGAGGCATTGTTGAATGCGTCGCTGTACGTTGTCCTTTAGATTTTCCCAGGAATACTTTTGGCGGATTTGGTTAAATGTCTTAGATAGTCCTCTGTGACCTCCGATAGGTGACTTGTGGAGTTTATAGAAAACTTCATCTCTCCTGTCATCCGGGACATATTTCAGTTTTCCAGTGCAGACGAAGATCTTAATGGAGGTATCAGTGAATGCACCTTTGAAAAGGCTCAAGATCTCCGACCATTCTAGGTTTTCTACATATTTATTCTTAGCAATGCTAAACGTTTTCTTAGTGTATTTTTCTAATAGTCCCTTTAAATTTTCCAAACCGCTGGTCAAATTTTCTTTAATTTGCGTCAGGAAAAGCGGTTAATTCCCTTTTATACATATAGCGTAGAAGGATTTTTTCCTTTTACGCTTCTCGCGATGAACTTCTCCGACAGTCAAGTTTTTTAAGACGGTTATTTTGCCGTATTCGTGCAGAATTTTGCCGCCTTCGTCACGTAAATGTCCGTTCGAGCCTGCGAAATAAACTACATTGTTGTTTCTCGTATGCAGTGGTTCCTTCAATTCTAGTACAAGGCTGCGGCTCGTTACTACGTTGTCTTCGAAGTCATCGGGGGGATTCTGATTCTTCGTCTGATTTCGATATAGGCCTTCCGGGCGTGGCGAAAGGTTTACGAGGGTGGCCTGAAAAGTTTCCGACCTAACACGGATACAAGACATTTTTTCTTAATTTTTTTTTTTTATTTCTCAACATAGTCTCCTTACAATTCTACACACTTCTCCCAGCGATGCTCCTATCTCTTTAACCCATCCAAATAGTACTCGGCGTTTTTCTCTGCAAAATGACTGTTCACGAAGGTGATTACCTCCTAATTTGACGAAAATCTCTGTCCTCTGAGTGCAATTTTCAGATGAGGGAGCAAAAAGAAGTCGCTTGGGGATAGGTCTGGTGAGCAAGGTGGATGGTCAAGCAGCTGAAACCGTAATTCGTGGATTTTCGCCATGGCAACCGCTGAGGTGTGAGACGGCGCGTTATCTTGGTGAAACAGGATTTTCTTTTTCTGCAAATGTGAACGTTTTTCCGCAAGTTCTGCCTTCAGCTTGTCAAGTAATGATGCGTAGTCTGCTACTGTAATGGTTTTTTCTTTTTGAAGATAATCGATTAAAATAACTCCATGACTGTCCCAAAAAACAATCGCCATCACTTTCTTAGCCGAGAAAACAGTTTTTGCTTTTTTTGGAGCCGGTTCCCCATTTGCAGTCCACTGTTTTGACTGTATTTTTGTTTCGGGCGTATAATGGTATATCCAAGTTTCATCTACAGTAATTAATCGGCACCAAAACTCGGATTTATTGCGCCTAAACTGCGCCAATAGAGCGTTGGAAATGTTCATTCGAACACATTTTTGGTCTAACGTGAGCAAACGCGGCACCCAACGTGCGGACAGCTTTCTCATGCCTAAATCTTGATTTAATATGTAGCAAACACGTTCTTTCGATATGTTTATAACCTCTGCTATCTCTCTCACTTTAATTCGGCGGTCGTCTAGCACCATTTGGTGAACTTTGGCGATGTTATCGTCAGTGGTTGCAGTTTTTGGACGTCCCGAATGTTCATCATCTCCCAAGCTCTCACAGCTGCGTTTGAATTCAGCTGCCCAAAATTTCACTGTGATAAATGATGGTGCAGAGTCCCCATACACAGAGTTAAACTCATTTTTGATTTGCGTAGGCGTATTGCCTTTCAAAAACAAAAATTCAATAACAGCTCGATACTCAATTTAGTCCATTTTCACAACAACACTCACATCGACTCACTCAAACGACTGTCAACTAACAATTGCGCATTCAAAATGGCTGCAACTTTGGTGAGCAGCTGTCAACAGATGAACAACGAAATTCGCTAGCTTTTATTGACGAGTGCTGATATCTTCACGTTGAGGTCGGAAACTTTTCAGACCACCCTTGTAGGTTTTGCAGATTCATCGGAGTCGTAATCCTCGCTTTCTTTATAGTCGACCTTTTTCTTTGGTCGCGGTGCTCCTTTTTCCACAACCGGGGTGTTCTCTTGGACTTTCCTAGGTCGTCCCCTAGGTTTCTTTGGTGTTTGTATCGTCGGGTTGGTCGACGATTGTTTCTCTTTCTTGTCTTTGTTGGCAACCACGGCAGCTTTTTTATGTTGCGCACGTGTTACTACGTTAATGGCGCCTTATTCGACGGGGTTGCGCGATAGGGCGTCAGCATTTACGTTTAATTTGCCGGGCTAATAAACTATCTCATAGTTATATTCTGATAGTTTAAATCTCTATTTCTGTGTTAAGGTCGGCTGTTTGAAACCATACTAACAGTTGGTAATCAGTTATTATTGTAAATTCCCGTCCGTATACATATGATCAAAATGCTGTTACGCTATGCACTACGGCTAGCGTCTCTTTCTCATACACTTCATAATTGCTTTCGACACTGCGCAACATGCGCGAAGTATAAGTTATTGGTCTGTCCTTTCCTACTTCACCTTGTGACAGCACTCCTCTCACCGCATACCCGGAGACGTCAGTAGTGATTATAATAGGTTGCGTCAGGTTTGGGAATTGTAGCACAGGTGCTTTACACAATATTTCTTTTAACGAATCAAACGACTCTTCTGATTTTTCGTCCCATTCGAAGGGTGTGTCTTTTTTTAATAATTTTGTCAGGGATTTGGAAATATACGCGAAACCCTTGATGAAGAGGCGATAGTACCCGGCTAATCCTAGAAATTGATGAGCATTCTTCATGTTCTTGGGTCGAGGTAAGTTCCTTACGGCCTCCAGTTTCTTAGGATCGGGACGCAGTTCCTCTACGCTAAGCATATGCCCAAGGTAAATAACTTCTCTCTTCAGGAACTCACACTTGTCTATTTGCAGTTTTAATCCTGCTTTCCTTAGTCTTTGCATGAGTTCCTTTATCTTCCTGTCGTGTTCTTTGGTACTGTTAGAGTAAATCACAATATCGTCTAAATGTACAAAAAGACTCACGCCTTGTAGCCCTTTTAGTAGTTTGTCCATTAGTCGTTGGAAAGTGGCGAGCGCGTCTTTCAACCCGAACAGCATTCGTACAAATTTGCAATGCCCGAATGGTGTACTAAAAGCTGTCTTATGTGCGTCTTTCGGATGCATTTTTATCTGACGGAACCCCGAGGCTAGGTCGAAGATTGTGTAGTACTTGGCTGATCCGACCTGATCGAATATTTCTTCGATGTTTGGAAGCGGGTAGAAGTCGCCTATGATTTTTTCATTTAAGGCACAAAAATCCAGCACCATGCGCCATTTAGGGCGGCCTTGTGCATGTGGTTTTTTGGGGACGGTCCAAACTGGCATGTTGTGAAGTGAGTTTGAGTTCTTTATAACCCGTGTCTTTAACAAATCGTTCACCTGCCGGTTTATTTCGTCTTTTAACGCATGTGGGAATCGGTATTGTTTTGTATGGACTGGATTATCGTCAGTCGTGGGGATTTCATACGTTATAATGTCTGTTCCCGGAAGTTTATCGCCAAGTAGATAAAATGCATCTCTGTTGTTTTTTACTAGATCGACTACGTATGACTTTTCGTTGTCGTCTAAGTGGACGGTCCGTAAATAATCCTTGATGTTTTCCTGAACTTCTGGTTCTTCGAGAGACCCAGGGTCCCCGAAGTCGACAATTGACTCAAGTTGATAGTCAAGGTCGGTTGCTGTTTCGTTTTATGAAGTCAAGTAACTGTTTTTTGTAGCCATGTTGCTGTCGAGGTCTTCGTCTTTCAATATCTCCAAGACGTTTGCTTCGTCGTTCGTGTTGTTGACTGTTGTTCCGATCTCGAATGGGCGTGCAATGCCGTTACATACCATCAGGTGGTTAGGGTTGTCAAGATGCACTCGGAAGTCACGCAAAAAATCGCAACCTAGTATACCTTTCCTTGGGATATATACGTCGTCTTTTATCACCAAGAATTTTATCTTACCTCCCCCTAGGATGTATACGTCGTCTTTTATTACCGAGAATTTTATCTTACCTCCCAACAACGAGATCTCTACCGTTCCCCAGGTAGGTATAACTCTTTTTCCGATTCCTCGTAATGTGTATTTCTCCGATGTGTTAATTTCTTCTTCGGGCGGTATCAGACTTGTTTTTATTAAATTTATTTCCGATCCCGAATCAATTAATAACCTTCCTTCTGCGAGAGTAGGGAGGTTAAGAATTTTTAGAACCAGTAAACTAGTTTTCACGTCGCATGTGATGTGCAGATTTTTTATTAAGTGAGGTCGATCTTCGTCGTTCCAGATAATCTTGTGTTTATTATTTAGCGTCATTAGGTTATTTTTGAAGTCCAGTTCCGCTTTGGTGGTTTCAAAAAAATTCGCTCTCAACACTCCGTCGTAGGGGATGGGAAAATTATTCCCTGCCACTATAAATTCTATTATAGTTTCCCCAAATTTGATCTTTGCTTTCCCCAGACCTTCCTCCGTCTCGCCTCCTAGGCCGTGGAGGGTATATCTGTCCTGACTTTTGAGATATTTATGGTCCCGCAAAACATGTGCCTTTAACACACTCACCTCTGATCCTGTATCGACTATGAGGGTGTTGGGGAATTTGTTTTGTAGGAGGTTAAGGCTTACGTACGAGATAGTTCTGCAGGTTCCTGTGGCATGAATTCTCCACTAAAATCCTCCAGTTTTATCGAGAGAGCTAAGCGCGCTTGAGTTTGTGGGGCCTCCCTGGTGGCGATGTGTTGCGGGAGACTCCTCTCGTTTTTTGCCTGGTGGTATTTTTTTTTTTCTATTGGGTGTACAACTTTCCTTCCGCCGTTTTTTTCCGAAATTCGAGGCTTTATTGTAAAAAACTGGTTATACATTTATGATTCAAAGTATTGTCCATCGCTGGCAACTACTTTCTCCCATCTTTCAGGCAGCATACGAATCCCACGTTGAAAAAACTGGTCATCTTTTGAATCGATCCACGAATCGATCCAATTTTTTACTTCTTCATAAGACCGGAAGTGCTGGTCAGTCAAGCCGTGTGCCATTGGTCGAAACAAGTGATAGTCCGAGGGAGCAACGTCTGGAGAATACGGCGGGTGGGATAGGACTACCCATTTGAAAGTTTCCAAGTATGTCTTGACCACTTTCGCAACATGGGGTCGAGCATTGTCATGCTGTAAAATCACTTTATCATGTCTCTCGTTGTATTGTAGCCGTTTGTCTTTCAATGCTCGGCTCAAACGCATTAATTGCGTTCGATAACGATCGCCTGTGATTGTTTCAGTCGGTTTTAACAACTCATAATACACTACGCCGAGCTGGTCCCACCAAATACTGAGCATGACCTTGGAACCGTGAATATTCGGTTTGGCCGTCGACGTGGAAACATGGCCGGGATATCCCTATGATTTTCTGCGCTTGGGATTATCGTAGTGAACCCATTTTTCGTCCCCAGTCACAATGCGATGCAGAAATCCCTTCCATCTTTGCCTTGCAAGCAGCTGTTCACAAACACACAAACGCCGTTCAACATCTCTCGGCTTCAACTCGTACGACACCCAATTTCCTTGTTTCTGAATCATTCCTATGACTCTCAGGCGTTTTGAAATGGCTTGTTGCGTCACTCCCAATGATCCTGCCAATTCTTGTTGCGTTTGACACGAGTCTTGATCAAGTTATGCCTCCAATTCTGCATCTTCGAAACCCTTCTTTCTTCCACCGCCATGCTGGTCTTCGATGAGCCTCAGTCGCAGATTTCTTCATATTAAAGCAGAAAATTAAAACCTCCCGCAAATGACGAGAATTTGGCTCGTAAGCTGACATGTTTAATCGAGAATAACTTTATGATGCACACAAATCGACTAATATTTCGATGGCGTCATGTTTACAAATACCTAAGCTTATTGTATGACATCTATGATCTATTTATTTCACCTACCACTTACCGCTACAGCCATCTATTGCAAAACGGCGGAAGCAAAGTTGTGCACCCAATACATTCAGTGGCTACGTGCCCTTTTATTTGGCAGTATCTGCAGGTGGGTGTACCAGTCGCGTTGGAGGGTTTTTGCTGGCGGCAGACTGCCGCCTAATGGCCGGGCTTGTCGCATTTGAAACAGCGTATCTTTGCCCTGGGCGTATTGTTGGTACGCTTTAAGCAATTCAATGCTAAGTGCTCCGGCTTACTACATAGTTGACAGGCGTCGACTATGCGGTTGTTACGGTTACACTGTGCCGCTGCATGCCCTCTCTGTGTACATAGTTGACATACTACGTCATTGCGGCAGAAGTTGGCAGTGTGGCTTGGCTTCCTGCAGATTTGGCACGTTCTCGCTTTGAGATAACAGGTTTCCTCCAAATGGCCTGGTTTGTTGCAGAACCGGCACATTGTTATTTTATTTACACGTGCGTCGCATCAGGTCTCTGGGACTCTTCTTGCCTCAGGGATTGCAGCTTCGCTTATGTAAAAGAGACCCCTTCTATGAGGTCGCTGTTTTTCGCGAAGAGCAGTTTTGGAGGCGATTTGCCTTTCGGACAGTATCGCATTTTTTACGATGTCTGAAAGGTTATTTGCCGCCTTCATTCTGTTTCCAATTTCTGGCTTCAGACCCTGCTTAAAGCATTCCACTATGTGTATTTCCATTTGTGCTCTGAATTCGGGATCCAGGGCGCCGGTGGCTATTTTATGAGCTTCGTTTATCTGCGCTCCTAGGTCTCTTATACGGTTCGCGAAGGCAATGACATTTTCATTGTCTCGTTGGTATTCATTACCTAGTTCACTTAGAGGTTGCTGTTCGGTTTTGATGCTGTCGTATATGTCCTTGAAAAAGTCCTTCAAGGATTCGAACGTCGGGAATAATAACCCGAAGATCACAGCGCAAGCTTTTTCCTTTATTTTACTCCTGATAAGTCTTACCAGGTTTGACTCGTCGTAAGGCACGAGTATTTCTCTGGTCTCGTTGCACCCTTCCAGGAATTCGCTCAATGGGATATTTTTCCCATTGAATTCGGGCACTACACTGAGTGCATCTTTTAGCAAGGCTTGAAAGACGGGCTTTTGATCACCTATATTTCCTGCGTCTCTACTGCTACCGACTCTACTAGGTTGAGCCATTATTGGGTAGTCTTGATCTAAGACGTTTAGATCGATCAGAGGGTTGTAGATGGGTAGGGTGGAAGTAATATCCTTTGGTACTCTCAGAGAAGAGTCGACGGAAGAG
Source organism: Chalcis sispes (assembly GCA_949987625.1). Classification (NCBI taxonomy): domain Eukaryota; kingdom Metazoa; phylum Arthropoda; class Insecta; order Hymenoptera; family Chalcididae; genus Chalcis; species Chalcis sispes. The sequence continues at coordinate 37,573,978 of OX465095.1, read as the reverse complement.
TCAAGAATTCTATTTTGGGGGGAGTGGGGTACGAGTGGTCTACTGAAGAAAGGGTCAATAGTTTTGTCTTTACCTTTTTTTGATTTCAGGATTTTACTAACTTGCTGTCTAGTTTGCCTCTTATCGGTCATTGGTTGTTCGGTGACTCGCAAGCTGCGTACTTTCTCGGTTAATTCTTGTAGCAGTTCTTCAAAAAGTTCAAATCGGGTTGCAACAGTCTCACTTTGGCGAATAAACTCAGAGAGTTCTTCTTCTAAAGTTCGACTTTGCATACATTATTATTATTTTGTTTATTTGATGATTTTTTTGATATTTTTTGTTTTGCTATGTGTTCTTCTTGTATATATATATATATATATATATATATATATATATATATATATATATATATATATATTTCTTTTGATTGTTATTGTTTTGGTATGTTTTTTTCTGAAGTAATCTTTTTGTGTTTTAATTCTTTCCCTTCTTTTTTTATTAATTCTTTTATATTCTTCTCTTTTTTTTATTATTTATTTTTCTTTGGTTCTCTTTTTTGTTTTTCTTTTATTTTATTTTTCTTGTTTTCTTCCTTTTTTGTTTTTTTTTATATATTTTTTGTTATATTTTTTGTATATATTGTTTTTATATCTTGATGTGTGACTGGCTTCGTCTTCTTGTTTTCACTGGGCGTTGGTATTTTTTTTTTTTTTGCATTTCATGTCTTTTTTTGGAGAAAAAGAGAAAAAAAATTGAATTCTGAAAGGAATCAATATTTAGATAAAACAGAGTTTAAGTAGACAATAGGTAGAGAAGAGGCAAGAGTGTATGCAATTATATTAATGGGAGGTTCTCATCAAGCACGACCAAAAAATTGATTTTTTTTTTTTTGCTCAAGAAGTTGGCAAATGTCTCGTAGAATACGCTCGTGAAACCCGTTTTGCCGAATTTAATTTATTTTTAAAGTTATAGTCAAAAAACCGAAGTCGTCTTTTTACGTACTAAATCGCGTACTAAAACTTTAAACGCGTCTTTCTCGAAACCATGTTTTTTAAGACGGGCGGCAAGATATCTCAAAAACTATTATAGATATCGAGATGAATTTTTTTTTATTTTTAAGGTAATTAAATTTGCTGAATCTTGACCTAAAATCATAATTTTAAAATGATTATTTTTATTGTTATTGCACTTTTTAGAGCCAAAAAAAGTGCAAAGAAATATTTTTTTTTTGCAAGTCCACCATTTTGTTAATTTTTAACTTTTCTTCGTGATTTTAGTTCAAGATCCAGCAAATGTCTTCTAGTTTATAACAAACTTTGATTTTTTGATTTCAGACAAAAATTAAATGAGTTACCTTGCCGCCCGTGGAGGTGTCTTTTTTTTCGATGACTATTTTTCAATGCATATAACTAATAAACTATTCGGTATTTTTGTTCAAAAAAATTTGTAAAAGTAGTTAATAACATACTTAATAAATACCAAAAAACTTGACTACTTTATTTATTTTCTTCCATGAGAAAAAAAATCGCGAAAATCACGTAATTTTTGGGTCGCTAGATGAGAACCTCCCCTTGAGGGAAGAAAAAAAAGAAAAAAAAAGGCGATTTAAAAAAAAAAGTAAAAAAAAAAAAAAACAAAATAAACAATAATTTTATTGAAAGCGAGACAACTTTTGTCAGAGAGGAGAAAAGAGGAGGTTTTCGAATAATTTAGATAAAAAAATTTTTTCATTAAAAATAACTATGTATTTAGACTAATGCCCCCCGTAATTTTAAGAGTCACAAGTCTATTTTCTCTTCCTTTGTTACAATTCTTTTAAGTATCTGTGTAAAATAAATTGTCGCTGCGGATCGACTTTCCGAATCCGAGCGTCAGTTGAGTCCCTTTTAGGGGTGTCCTTGGCCTTCTTTTTGGCAATTATAAAGCTCTGTTTGAAAGTTTCGGTGCACGAAGTGCACAAAGCGGGGAATTCCCTGGGCGCGCACTTTAATTTCTCGATTTTTTCGTCGAGGGTGGCTTCAGAACGGTTCCGGGCTTCCTCGGCCTTGCGCTGCTTCTCTTTAATGGCCAATAATTTGGCCTAACGCTCCACCCATTTTGCCAAATAGTCGGTGTCAGAATACAAACGCTGACTTTGGCTCTCTTTGAGGGCTTTCGCATGCCTCTTACGCTGTTTCACGTTGGGACGCGGATTCCTTTTGGGTGGGTCGTGGTTAACCCCTTGGATTTGCCCTCCGGTATAGTAACCTGGGCTGTCGTTAGGGTTCACTAATGAGGAGAAAATAAAGGTGTATAAGAAATAGCAGAAATGATAAGATAATAAAAATAAATAAAAGGCAAAAAAAAAAAAATAATATAAAAGATAAAAAGAAATCAATAGGATTAATAAAATAACAAAAAAAAAATTAATTTTAACAATAAATATATATAAAGAATTAAGAAAGGGAACAATGAAAAGGAAAAGAAGAGAGATAATAAAAAAATTGATTTGTTCTATTACTTCCTAGTCCTCGATGCGCAGTTTAGACACGCGTTCAGTTAACGCCTCTATATCGTTTCGGTTCTTGACAACCAAGGCACTCGTTAGCATTAGCGCTTTATTAAACCTTCTCTGAGCCTCGTGGTTTTTTTGGAACCGTTTCTCGATTAGGCTCCTATTCTTAGTTCTAGGGTATTGCTAACTTTGTGCTTCTCGTTAACCCGTCGTTGTTTGTCGAGAAGTTCCATAATTAAACTATCCACCACTATGATGGTTTCTCTCAACGTGTTTTCTAGTAAGACCACTCTATTGTTGAGTGTGGAGACCAATTGGCGGATTTGGTCGTGGGTCAATTCCTCGTAGTTGAGCGGAATCATCTACGAAAATTATTCTTGTTAATTTCTTTGTGTTTTCTATACATAATTTTTGTTTACTATATTAATTTGCGACTTTAATCTGAGCTAGCGGACCTTCTTGGTGTTTAAAGGCGTAGTGCAGGCTCCAATAAGTCACGTATTCTACGTGTAGCTCATCTAGGTAATAGCCGTGCATGTCTTTTCCCAAGTACAGGCTTGTTTCGAACGCTCCTACTACTTCGTTCGTGGTCTCGGTAAGTCTCCTATTTCAAACCTCAAGGAGGTGACAGTACACTGCTGGGCAGATACAACCGTCTTTGAGTTCAAGATATTGGTGGTAACCTCCTTGAGACTCGTAGGTCCTTACAACACCGGACAAGTAACCATCGTAGTGCGTGAAATGGATCTTTGCCTTATTAGGCAAGAGATCGAGCCCGAGCTTCAACGCTTCGATATAAAGGCGATCGAATGCTAGCTTCACTAAATTCATATATACGCGAAAAAAGTTCTGATTACTTATCTAATTAATTTGTTGTTTAATTAGTCCCTTTTTTTATTTTACTTAAATTTCTGTTATTTATTATTTTATCTCTTTATTTCTCGTTCGCCAATTTATTTTCCGTTTCGAAGTCTTTTTGTTTGTTTATTACTTTTTTTATTTTAGTATATTTATCTTCGTTTTATTTGTTCTACTTTATTCAAATGCTTTATTCATTTGATTATTTATTTTTCGCTGCTTATTATTTATTATTATTTATTTTCAATATTTTGATTTATTCCATTACTTTTCGTTGCTTTCGTTTTATATGTTGTAACGGGGGTAATTTGTTACGTCCCGTTAGCAACGCAGGACCTTTCTCTGGTTCTGCTTTTATTCTTTCTGGTGTGAGGGGGGGGGGGGGGTCTTGCCTAAGGCCCCGCTACCGGTGTTGCTCCCACCGGGCTCGGCTGCTCAGTTTGTGTGCCAATGCTAGATTGGCACACCCGCAAAGGCGGCGGTATTTGGGATAGGGAAGCTGTAGAAAATAAATTAAATAAAAAGGCACCAGCTCAGTGCTTAAAGCTTATTTAATATAGAAGCACAAAACTGATACAAAAAAATGTAATAGATTACTTGCGGAGAGGTCCGATTACGCAAAGAGCAATTAGTATTGCTTCACGCGCAATACTAATTCTCGAGGTGCGCACTGCGCATGAGCACCCTCTTCGCTTAACGCGGCTACACACACACGCGTAGTTTATGGACGACGGATATAGAGAGAGAGCAGTTCTCTCTCTATACCGCCGCAGTCTATGACGGCTCGAGCGAGAGCGTCTCTCTCTCACTCGACGCTGCAGTCTATGGTTGAGCGAGCGAGCTCGTTCCTTTCGCTCAACTGCGTGCTCAAAGGTTGTACGAGTAAGAGTGGCTTTCTCTTACTCGTACGCTTATTCTATGATAGTGCGAAAGAGATCGATCCTCTCACTCGCACTCGCACGGCCTAATCGGTTTCAAGTTACGCGGTCTCGCGCGTACACTCTCTTATATCAATATATGCCTGACGCGATCGCACACGCGTCAGGAAAACTTAAGATAATTACTCGAAGTCGCGAACTAATTATTGCGATGAAGTGGCCACTTACTTTTGCTATTGAATCGACTGGGTTGTTCTCGTGGTATCTGCGGCTAGGACTCGGCGGAAAACTCCTCGGAAAAATCGCGTATTCTTTGTGAATCGATCAAAGCACGTGCGGCACGTCAAAATGGCGGAACGAGAAGAAGGATTGAGGGAAGGGCTCCTCCTTCCCCTCTCGCCTATCCTTTTTCTCGCGTAGCGCTATCGATTCCTTGATCGATAGCGCCGCGGCTTTCCTCGCTTTTTCCCGCGTAGCGCTATCGATTCCTTGACCGACAGCGCCGCGGTTAGTTACGTCGCGAACTTAGCCCTATCGCCTATGGCAGGTGGCTTAACCTCTATAAGCCACCTGTCACAATGTTTTTCCTCATTTATTTTATCTTATTTATTTCTTATTTTTCTTTTTTTTTATTTGTTAATTATTCGTTGATTTATTCATTTTATTATTTTATTTGCTTCTTGGTATTTTTATAATTTCTTCATTTATTCACTTATTTTGTTGTTTACTTATCGCTTTAATTTATTATTTCTTGATGTCTTTCTTTTATCATTTATTTTCTTATCTTCTTAATTTATCCTATTATTCTGTGTTTTATTCTATCTCGTTTGTTTACTTCTTTTTATTTAATTTTTATTTTATTTCTTGTTATTATTTATTTTTTAAGTTTTCCTTTAAAATTATTAAAAAAAAAAAAATAGATTTATACTAATTTTTAATAGGAGTTTTATTATTTAACTCTTTAATTAATTATTTATTCATTCGTTAGTTCAAAATTTTTTATATCTCATTACGTATTTGCATCGTCTAGTTCTGCGCATGCGTAGCGCTCTCATTTCGATGAAGGCTTTATGTTATGTTTATGAAAATTAATTATTAATTATATTTTTTTATATTTTTTAATAACAACGAACACGATAATTTTTTTGTATTTAAAAGATTGTTGTATTTACATGTAGATATTCATTAGCATATTATATATATATATATATATATATATATATATATATATATATATATATATATATATATATATATTGTCACGGAGAACACTCCGTTTTCCGCGCGTGTTTATATTTCGCGCGATTCCGCGGTTCGCGAGCCGAGTTTCATTTCGGCTACGTTACGGCCCCGGGCGGGAAAATACGGTACACGCCGATAGATAGAATAGTCGTGTGCCGTATAGAAAAGATAGGCGAGTTCAGGCTAGACAAGCTAGCTTCTTCCCGCGTTTTCCAGTTAGTTCTCTTCCGCCATTTTGACAGTTCGGACGCGTGCCCTCTTCCCGCGTCTCGACAAGTTTTTGCGCGACGTTATCGCGAGTTCTTGGCGCGTCCCGGTCGTGGTTTTTTAGTGCAGGTGCGTAGCTGCGATCAGCGGCCCGCAGGGCACCGCCACCAGACCACAGGGGCGTAGCAGCAAGGCAACGGCACCAACGATTTCGTTGGGCGGCAGCGGCGTCCCGCTACTAGCGGCCTTATCCTGATTTTTGGCGTGCGCGGCTGGCCAGCCACCGTCGTAAGTTTATGTTAAATTTTGTTCGCTTTTGTTTGCGTTGGAGTAACCTCCGCCGGTTACTCCACTCTTTATTAAATTCGTTTTCGCGGTTCGTGCGAGTGAGAGAGCGCTATCCCTCTCACTCTCGTATACAGGGCGAGAGAGTTGCGTTCTCTCTCGCACCTATAGAAGCTTAAGCGCGCGAGTGAGAGAGCGGTATCTCTCTCACTCTAGCGGTAGCAGTGCGGGAGAGTCGCTTTCTCTCTCGCACTTGCAGCGTATACGGCGCGCGCGCGAGTGGGAGACACCTTTATCTCCCACTCGAGTTAGATCGGCGCGAGAGAGTTGCGTTCTCTCTCGCACCCGCGTAGGGTTAGGCGCGCAAGAGTGGGAGAGCGCTTTCTCTCTCACTCCTACCGCGTAGTACGGGAGATCCGTTGTCTCTCTCGTACTCGCAGTAGAAGCGGCGCGCAAGAGCGGGAGAGCGTTCTCTCTCTCGCTCCAACGGGCTCCGTGCGGGAGAGTGTTCTTCTCTCTCGCACCCGTACGTTAGACGGCGCGCGCGAGTGAGAGAAGCCTTTCTCTCTCACTCTCATAGGCGTAGTGCGAGAGGCATTCTTTCTCTCTCGCACTCGTGGAATACGCCGCGCGCGGGAGCCATCCTCGCGCATTATATCGCGCCTCACCGCCTGCGTTCCTCGTACGCGGCAATTATAATTTATTTTACTCTCTCTTTTATCCTTTTTTTGTAATTATCTTTGTCAATTAATTTATTATTTATTTTTCTGTTTTTTTATTAAATTATATTATTTATATTTTTGATTTGTTTTTTTTTGCTTTTTTTCTCCTATTTTTTTTTTCTGTGTTTTTTTTCGTTTTGTTTGGTGCGAGCTTGTCTCGCTCAAATTATTATATCTTTCTTTTCTTTTATTATTTATAATTTTTTTTTGTTACTTTGCTTTTCATTTTTTTTATTATTTCTGCGACGAGGAGCTTTCAGCTCTCCTCCCGAATACCGCCCTCTCCGAGATCAACTAGCCAGGTGAGGACGACGAACGAGCCGCGCAACGACGATTGCGCGGCGTTGCAACGGGTAAGTTGGGTCCGTAGACCGGCTTCTCGAGCCTGGACCCAGGAGCAAAGTCGTCCAAGACTTTAGCTTCCTAAAAGGGGGCGCAAAGGGCAATTTCGCGCCTTTTGCGGATTGCGCGTCCCCCGAAGCTAATTGCTCCTGTGGCGGTTAATGTTTAAAACTGCCACCCCGTTACAATATATATATAAAACAACATTGATGATCAGCTATCGTTAAAAAAAATGTGTTGATACAAAAGAAAATACTTAGCAATATTATTTGATTTCACAACTTTCGAGAGTTAAAAATGCTGATTTTAAATATTCTTTTTGATAAGTTACTCACAGGTGCCATACTAATATTCGATAAATTGATAATACATGAAGAGAGCACAGAAAAATATGTTTAAACGACAACCAATACTTACCATAATTTTCTTTTGATCAAAAAGGTTGTATTTAGATTTGATAAATTGGGTAGAATATATATCAAATTATAAGATATTATATTGGATTTATTATGAAAGTAATATGTGAAGAATGATTGCACTATATGATGCATTAGTGGTATAGATAAAAGAAAATGAAATTCTAAAAAGTTGTAAAATTTTTTAGAATGTTATAAAATTAACGTTTGTTCTAAGGAAAGAATGTAAATATTTCGAGAAACTTTTGGCCATTGTTTTTTTTATAATTTTATTATTTTTATATTTTACAAAATGTTTGTGTAAAAACTTTATAAAAACAAGTTAAATTTTAGGAAATATAATTTTGATATAAATTTTATTATAAAAATAAGTTGAATTTAAAGTAATACATAATAATCATGTACAAATTGTTTTGTAATTTCATGTACAAAATAACATTATATTAATTTATAATAAAAATATTGATGAAGTTGAATTTATATTTGTGTTGTTAATTTAAAGATTTAATTTATATTTGTGTTGTTTATAAAAAAGTTTAATATAAATATACACAAATAGCTTCATTTAAAATTATTTTAAAATATAGTATGTACGTATAATATATATATATATATATATATATATATATATATATATATATATATATATATATATACATTACATTTATTACAAATATACTATATATATAAATATTTTATTTTAGTATAGTTAGTATATACGAGGTCTAGCTATTAAATAACGAGACTGGTTACGAAAAAGGGTTTTATTATAAAAATTATTCTACATTCGAATGCTCCCCTTCAATATACTCCCCTTCCTTCGCCACACACCTTTCTATACGTTTTTTCCATTGATCGAAGCAGTACTGGAAGTCTTCTTTGGTGAGGGCCTTTAGGAGCTCTGCCGTTTTTTGCTTTACCGCTTCCATCGACTCAAATCGGGTCCCTTTCAAAGCAGATTTCATCTTCGGAAACAAAAAAAAGTCGCACGGTGCCAAATCTGGCGAGTACGGCGCGTGTTCGAGCACTGGAATGCGCTTACCGGCCAAATACTGCTTCACAGATAGCGCGTTATGGGCAGGTGCGTTGTCCTGGTGCAAAATCCACGAGTTGTTCTTCCACAACTCGGGCCGTTTCTTACGAACTCGTTCTCGCAGTGTTGCCAAAACTGATAAATAGTAAGTCTGGTTGACAGTCTAACCCTCTGGAACCCATTCAGTCATCACGATACCGTTCATGTCGAAAAAAACGATCAACATCGCCTTGAATTTGGTTGGTCATCATCAGTGCTCACTCGGCCCTCACCCGCGTAAGGCTAGGCGCGCAAGAGTGGGAGAGCGCTTTCTCTCTCACTCCTACGGCGCAGTACGGGAGACTTGTTGTCTCTCTCATACTCGCAGTAGACGCGGCGCGCAGGAGTGAGAGAGCGCTCTCTCTCGCTCCAATGGGCTCCGTGCGGGACAGTATCCTTCTCTCTCGCACCCGCGCGTTAGACGGCGCGCGCGAGTGAGAGAGGCCTTTCTCTCTCACTCTTATAGGCGTAGTGCGAGAGACGTTCTTTTTCTCTCGCACTCGTGTAGTACGCTGCGCGCGGGAGCCATTTTCGCGCATTATATCTCGCCTTATCGCCTGCGCTCCTCGTGCATGTTAATTATAATTTATTTTTCTTGTTCCTTTATCTTTCTTTTTGTAATCGCTATTGTTATTTAATATTCTCTAATTTATTAATATTATTATTTATTATACGTTTCTTGTATTAAATTATTTTATTTATTTTTTTTGTTAATTATCTCTTTTTCTTTTTTTCCTTTCTTTTCCCATACACGACATTATTATTTTTTTTTTTTTTGCTTTATTCTGTTTAGATAACAATAAACTAATTACATTCTTTTTTTTCTTTATTGATCTTTTTACTTGATTTAACTTCCTTTTTTCTTTTTATTATTTTATTGATTTTTCTTTATTATTTCTGCGACATGGAGCTTTCAGCTCTCCTCCCGAATACCGCCCTCTCCGAGATTCAACTAGCCAGGTGAGGACGACACACGAGCCGCGCAACGACGTTTGCGCGGCGTTGCAACGGGTAAGTTAGGTCCGTAGAACGGCTTCTCGTGCCTGGACCCAGGAGCCAAGTCGTCCGAGACTTTAGCTACCTAAAAAGGGGGTGCAAAGGACATTTTCGCACCTTTTGCGAATTGCGCGTCCCCCGAAGCTAATTGCTACTGTGGCGGTTAACGCTGAAACTGCCACCCCGTTACAACATATAAAGAGATGATGAGATAAAAACAAGAGATTGTCTTGATAAGATTATCTTATCTTAATCTGAATCTAGATATCAGACGAAATGCTTGAAGAGCGATTTGATGAAAATTTGAGGGCGCATATCGTATCTTCGTAACGAATGCACGAATTTTCATGTTTTTTTTTTTTATTTGAAAGAACATAAAAAAAATAGCAAAGTTGATATATTACATTTAATTAAATTTAAAAAAGTATAATTAAAAAAAATTTTTTAATTTTTTCATGCATTAATTTAATGTATAAATGGGTGCGCCAGGCGCCCGTGGTTAGTACCAATACTTACCACGGGGCGCTGGCGCGCTCCTTGATATTATTGTACACAATAATTCTCAAGTATTGTTAATATTACAAATAATTTTAAATTTATTGCTAATAGTCTTAATATTGTAGTAAAAATTTCATTCTTTTTTTTTGTACTATATCAAAATTTTGCGCTAAATACAATTAAACGATGTGAAATAGCGTCAAAAAATTGTTTAAACTAGCTATAAGTAAATTGTAAAAATTTGGAAGAAAACAAGCCTCCTCTCTCTCTCTCTCTCTCTCTCTCGCACTCTCGCGACCACAACGGAGGAGGATCTTCGAAAAAGGCCCACGCCTCCAGGCCGGGCCCGAGTTTTCCAGGAAAGTTATTGGTGCGCAGCAACTCTCCCCTAATATGCATAAACACCACCAACGCGCGAAGTACGCTGCAGTCAACCACCATCAGCCGAGGAGCATAAACACCGCCATTCGCACGGACTGACGACAAGAAGTAAGAAACTTGGAGGACGTTGCTGGATGAAAATGAGCCGACTGCGTTTCGGACGGAAGAGCATCGTAAAACCCCACATCGAGAGAGAGAGAGAGAGAGAGAGAGAGAGAGAGAGAAGCGACCTTTTCTTCGCAAATTAAAAAGAATAAGATCAATATTAAATTCTTTATTTTTAACTATAAACTCATCTTTTTATTTTTCATCTATTTTCCTCTGAAAAGTCGCTGGACTAAATATAAAGTGTCCCTTGACTTTTTATTCTAGTTACATATGGTTAGGTCCTATACCGAGACTAGACAAGCCTGTAGTGACTTGCCGCATTATCAATCACGAACTACACACCTATGCTTTATAAAAATTAGTTTGTTCCCGCTAGGTGATTCCTTCGGCCGTCCAAAGCTTTAGTGCTCAGGCTTAAAATAGGCCAAAAGCTGCGGAGACATAAAATGCTCCGGCATGACACTGCTCTTTGGAGATTCGGTTCATCACCTCGCCCTTCATTAAGGGAAGGTTTACCTTTTTATTGACCAAAACAACAGTTTTTTTTGTAATTTTTTTTTTCATAGAAGGAAATTAATAAACAACTCAAATTGTTTGCTACTTGTTTAATACAATAACAAGTACAAAAAAAATTTTTTTTATGACAAAATATCGTGACGGTAATTAATGGCATGCCCCGTCAAGTGACCATCTCCAAAAAAGGTGGCCCGCTGTAGGCCACTCTTACACCTGGAAAAATGAACGAAAATTAAAAATCGAAAAAGTTTTATGAAATATATGAGTGTAGTCGGCATCTGATCTACAATCATCGCTAAAGATTAAAAATTAACAAAATGGCGAGCATTTAAATTTTTTTTTTCATTATTGAGTTTTTTTTCACTCTTTAAAGTACTCTAAAAATAAAAATAATGCATATAACATCTTGATTGTAGTCCACTTTCCGATAAATACTTTAACAATTAAAAAAAAAAAAAAGGCGATCCATCGAGTAGTTTTTTAGTAATCGTGGCCAACAGTTCGAAAAACGTGGTTTCGAGAAAAACGCGTTTAAAGATTTGATTAACGATTAATCTGTGTTAACGTCGGTCTCGTTTTTGTTCCATAGCATAAAAAAAAAATATATATACGACCAAACGGTTTTGGGAATATATTTTACACGTAATTAACTGTAAAATAATGTAAAAAAAGAAAAATCGATTTTTTGGTTCAGAAAAAGGTAAACCTCCCCTTAATGAATATTTCCTCTACTCAAAAATCTTAGATAAGAATCAGGTGAACTCACTTGACTTGAATTGTCCCAAATTCACGCACGATTCTTAAGTGAGTCTTAATTGAATCTCGTATGATTCTCACGTAACTTTTTTTTTTTTTAAATAATTATAGGAACTATAAAATATTAAATTACGAAAAATTGTTTCGCTGTCGCTATAAAAAAAATTGTATACAGTAATATTTTTTTTTCTAATACAAATAAAAATAAGAAAAGAAGAGTAAGCAATTCAGAAACCAGCGAGTATTTTATATATATTTTATATTTTATATTGATTTTTATTTTGAACTAATATGTCTCAAACATTTAGTCTTATTTAATTGTAAGCACATTTATTTTAGCAGGCTAAGTCTAGACTTATAAAAAAAATTAATTTGGTTGAAAATGCACAGCGCACACTGTTAAGTGTGGGCATGTTCAGAACTTTTTATTTTAGTGATGGTATTTTTTTTATATATTTAAAATGAATAAACCGAAGATCTTAATGCAATATTTGTCAAAAAATATCTTGATATCTCAAAAGTAACTCTAGTATTTAAGTCCATTGAAATTGATATCTGTATGCTAGGATAAGAAACTTTGTTGAAAATCAATAAATGAATGTGATGATTTACATTTTCGTTTTTTTCTAATTTCGTAATTTTTTTAACCTACGTGATGTGAAGATGGAAACTTTTTCCTACATTCATAAGCATTAAAACAATGAAAAACTGCGGAATAGGTAGGTGTGCTCATCATAGGATATACAAACATTTCAATAAAGTGATGATGTGATTTTAAAAAATTGACTGATTTTTGCTTTTTTTTTTTTTCTTTAACTTTTTTAACGTTGTATTTAAAAAATCATTTTGGGAGGCTACAATGGGCTTATAATAACATAAAAAATGAGACCAAATTAAAAAATAATAGCAGACTTTTTAACTGAATCTTTAACTAATGTGAAGTTTAGCGAATGTGTAAAAAGTTTAAGATTGTGTGATGAAAGAAATCAAATTTATTTTTTCACTATTGAAGTGAGAAAATGGGTTTCGCATGAACTGAATGAGAGACAGCAAGAAAATTGAAAAACCACTTCTGTAATGCTGCTCGACAGATACAAAAGAAAGTCATTTCTCCATCGAATCGTGACAAGTGATGAAAAATGAATATACAGGGTGACAAATGGGAAGCTGCCTAAAGTATATGAATCTCTTTCCCCCTCTACTGTATCGTATAAGGCTGGGCCCACGTAGGTACATACTAGAATATTTTCAGTTTCTATTGAGACGCCCTAAAAAGCAATACGTGTACTTTAAAATGAGTGACCTTACGAACAAAGAAAAGCTGTATCTCATCGAGTGCTTTTATTCTAGAGGTAAAAACTATACTGAAGTGTATAGAGGTTTTCGTACTAAGTTTGGAAGTAAAAGAGAAGCCAGTCAAAATACTCTTAGAAGAATGAAAAAAATTATATTTGACTTTATCGTATGACCGCATTTATTACTAAAGTTTTCAAATTTTTTTTTACTTCTTTCTCTGAGTAATTGATAACTTCATCAATTATTATACTCTTGACTCTTCCTGGTCCTTCATACACAATTACAACAGAAGATAAGGTTGCCGAGGTTGAAGAACATTTCAAGAATAATCCAACAGATTCAATAAGAAAAGCTACAGCAGCTTTAAAACTGAATCGAGAGACACTAAGATTAATAATAAAAAATTTCATTAAGTTACATCCTTACAAAATTTTTTCCTTTCGCTAAGAAACGTGGATTAGTCGGGAACTACTATTTGATACAAGATGGTGCTACGCCGCATAGAACTCAAGAGGTATTTAAAGCTAATTATGAAGTTTATGGTGAACACGTAATCGGTTTAGGATATCCCAAGTTTGCACGCGCAGGTATACAATGGCTCCCTTATTCACCGGACTTAAACCCGTGTGATTTCTTCTTATGGGGCTACCTAAAAGATTACTGTTATGCGGAAAAACCCAAGACCGAAGATGATTTGAGAGAAGCTATTAGAAAAGGAATCTCTAGTATTTCTTCATCTAAAATTGAACAAGTTTTTCATAGTTTCCATAAACGGCTTGATTATTGTGCAAGTTCAGATGGGGATCACTTCGAAAATATTTACCATTAATAGTTATTCCCTAGCCAAGTTTTGTCATTTTTTTAAAAACGTAATACTAGGTTGTTCAAAAAGTTTTGAAAGCGGAAATAAAGATACTTTTTTTTGTTGGTGAAATCACTTCTATTGCTCAGTATAATCTCCCATAAGTTCAATACACTTGGTCCAACGGTCTTCCAACTTGTTTATCCCATCATGAAAGTGACTTTCTGCAAGGCCTGCAAAATACTCCTTTACGACGGCTATAACCTCTTCGTTTAATGAAAAATGCTTCCCACGAAGGAATTTCTTGAGGTGTGGAAACAGCCAGAAGTCAGAGGGAGCTAAATCAGGCGAATAAGGTGGATGCTGCAACAATTCGTACTTTAAGGGGGGAAATCACAGTAGCACACAAAAAAATAGGCATATTTTCGGGAATTAATTTTGGCTGAATAAAAGTATCAATCGAAAATCTGTAAAGTAGGTTTTATAGCAATACTAAAAAAGTACAAAATGTAATTTTTTCAATAAAAAATATTTAAAAATGACGGCTGCGCAGCATATGCCCCAAGGTGCCTATTTTTGAAAGCGTGTCGATGGCCGAAGACGTAGACTCCTTAATTTTTGACCTGGAAGAAAAACCAAAATTTTTTAGTTTTCATATAACAACAGCTAGCGAGCTACGTAGGATTTTTTTGATGTATTGATTTTTCACAAAATGGTGCATTTTTGAAAATAAAGTTAAATTTTTAACAAAAAAAACGCCATCAAATCTTCGATACAAAAAACTTAGCCATATAAAATAAAAAATCCTACGTAGCTCCGTGGGGAAATATATTTCTAAGCTACTGTCAAAATTTCAAGTCGATCGGTAGCGATTTGCTCGAGTTATGTCTTCGGCGAGCTCAAAAAAAGTGGTTTCGAGAAAAACGCGTTTAAAGTTTTAAGTACTGAGATACCATACCTGAGTGGCGTTACCGCAGAATGAAAAATTTGGGCACTCGGACACTTTTGCCGTGTTTCATCATTTGGTATATTATTTTTAAGACCCTAAAGCACCTTCTAGGCAAAAAAAATTTTTTTCGAAAAATTGAAAATTTTACTGTGATTTCCCCCCTTAATTCGGTTATTTTAGTGACGGGTTTTTTGAGCTGTGTGAGCGGGTGCATTGTCTTGATGAAAAATGATTTTTTTCTTGTGCAAACCGGATCTTTTTTCACTAATTTTTTCATCCAATTGGTCCAAAAGGTTACAATAATATTCAGAATTTATTGTTTTGCAGGTTTGGAGATAATCCACCAACAAAATCTCTTTTGCATCCCAAAAAACTGACGCTAACACCTTCTTCGCCGATTTCTAGACACGAACTCGCTTCGGTGCCGAAGTGCCTGGTTGACACCACTTTTTAGCCTCTTGTTTCGATTCAGGGTCATGATGGTAGACTCAAGTCTCATCCATAGTGATGAATCGACGCAAAAAATCCTTTTTATCCTTTCGACAACGCTCCGAATGTTGCTCAGAAAGGCGCATTCGAACGTGTTTTTGTTCCATTGTGAGCGAATGCGGCACCCATTGTGCACAGAGCTTTCTGAAACCCAAAACTTCATTTAAAATATGACTCACACTGCCTAATGAGATGTCTAGGGCCTCTGCTAAATCTCTTTCGGTCAATCGACGATTTTCCAAAACCATATCCTGTACTTTTGCTATGAATGCTGGTGTTGATGCACTTTTTGGACGTCCTGAGCGTGGATCGTCTTCAACGCTTTTTCGACCACGTCGAAACTCTAAAACCCATCGATGCACAGTTGGAAATGAAGGAGCAGATTCCTTTAATACTTTCACCATTTTTGTATGAATTTCCGTTGCTGATAAACCTTCCAAAACAAAGAATTTTATCACTGCACGATATTCGGTTTTTTCCATTGTAAAAAAAATACACTGACTCGTCAACTTCAAATGGCTTATAAACAAACAATGAATTGACAAAGTGGAATGAAACTTTGGGTATGTTTATATGAAAGATAAAATATTAAAATGGCGTAAAAATGTTGGTTCTTCTACTGCTCTATAGATGTCGCTTTCAAAACTTTTTGAACAACCTAGTATGTGTCTGTTGAAAATGTTCGATTGAACTTAAACCTATTTTAAATAAAAATGACCACTTCACTGATTTAATATGTATTTTTATTATTTTTTTCCCTGCACTTATCTCAAAATTGTAAGTGATTACTTTAGGCAACTTCCCATTTGTCACGCTGTTTATTTGAGCATCCTTAGCGTTGAAAGTCACGGGTGAATCCAGACGAATCATCGACATCCACTGCAAGACCAAATCGCTTTGAAAAGAAGACAATTCTGTTTGGAGGGGTCAGAAGGGTCTATAATCTATTATGAGCTGCTAAAACCTGGTGAAACCGTTAACACTGTTCGCTACCAACAATAAATAATTGATTTAAATTGAGCATTGCGTAAAAACCGACCGATATATGGAAAAAGGCAACACAAAATCATTGATCCATGATAAGGCTCTATCACACACAGCAAAACGGGTCGGAGAAACGATCGAGGCGTTCAGTTAAGAATTACTAGTGCATGCGGTTTATTTTTCAGGCTTGACTCTGTCTGATTATTATCTATTCGCATTAATAGGACACGTTCTCGCTAAAAACGCTTCAATTCATATGAAAATGTACCAAAATGGCTCGATAATTGGTTAGCTTCAAAAAAAGAACTATTTTTTTGTCGTTACATTCATAAACTGCTGAAAAATGTAAAAATAGCAATAGAGATTATTTTAATTAAAATATTTATCATTTTCAAACAACAGACGTGTAATTTTTACAAAAGTATTCCGGTTTCATACTTCTAAACCTAATACATTTCCCATTATACCTAATTACATAAAAAAATGTACATAAAATTATGAAAAAGGTACATACAAGAATAGTATTAATCTAAAAAATATTGATATAATTAAGAAAATTAATAATTAGTCTAAAATGCTATTAAAAATTCACTTAAATAAGATAAGTATTATACAATAAGTTAAATTTTTATTCTAGTTAATATTAATATTAACAATAAATAATTTATAACTTAAAAACGTATTTTTATATTTCAATTACTTATTTATAATTATATTTTTTGTTGTTTTTTATTGTTTATCTTTAGCCTGCAGAGAGGAAGTATAGATAACTCGTCTTTGTTATGTTTTATGAAGGACAGTTAAAAGAAGAACAGAGAACAAAAATTTTAATTTTTGTTTAAGGACGAAACAAAATGTTAAATTAAATAAAACATTTCTTTTATAAAAGATATATTAAAAAAAAAAAATCTTACTATGTATTGAGTAAATATAAAAAATTAATGAACAGATAATAATACCATAAATAAGTAAAATTAAGTTTTAGTAAATGAAATTTGCTTACAATTTCAATTTGTCCCACTACAGGACTTTTCTGTATCGAAATATATATTTCCATGCATGCAAATGTGTACCGCTTTTATCCATTAAAATAATCGAATTATTTAAATTATCTAATTCTATTTTATTTTAATTTGATTATTTGCTTTAAGAAGTTTATATTTTCCATTGACATTAAATAAAATCATCGAACTGTATCAATTTAACTCACATTAGTAGTAATATAAACTAAATCCTAAAATTTGTCAAAATATAGGGCACTTCTTACCGCCCATACAAAAAAATATTATATGGTGAACTACTAAAAATATTCAAATGAATTTTTGTGATTGACTTTTTTGTCAGAATGGTCACAATTTTTTTCACAGCGAGTACTTGTTTTTTCATGAATTTATTTTTAAAATGATTTATTTTGTATTATGGCCTATTGATATATTAGGTGCGCAACCAAAATTCCGCTGTTTGCCAATAGATGGCTCGTCGATTTCAACATCCAAAACGTCATGAAGCAAGCTTAGATGTACGGTAAACAAATCGATTCAACACCTTAGTGATTTTGTTTTGGCTTCATATACCTATGGTTGTGTGAAAATGTCTCATTTTGTGCCAAATGATCGTCATTTGCAGAAAGTGTTGCTTTTCTTCTTTCATTTGAAGAAAACGACGGCTGAAGCACATCGGGAGCTCTAAAACGTTTACAGAGATGCTGCTCTAAGTGTAACAATGTTTTCTCGCCTGTGCGCAACTGCTCCAGCAGCAAAAAACGAAGAGTTTTCTTTATCGCATCGTGGCAGGTGATAAAAAATGAATTCACTACAGCAACCCAAAAAGAATAAAGTCGTGGGGACTGCCCGGTCATGCTTCTACGTCGTCAGCTCGGACCAATATTCACGCTGCGAAGGTCATGCTGTGTATTTGGTAGGACCAGGTTGGTGTTATTTATTATTAGATTGCTGCAGATAAAATGGCCAATTTAGCAATGACATAAAGTTGGCTGCGATTTTAGTGTATTATGTTGGCACAAGGCGGCGCAAATGATATGACATATTGAAGTATAAATACTGCTACCGTGGTTTATGGAGTCATTTCTGTTTTGCACTTCATAGTGATCGTAAAAACAATAAGAGAAAGTGAACATGGAAGTGAATCAAAAACGGCTACTTTTACTATACGAATTTAAATTAGAGCACAACGCGACGGAAACAACGAGGAATATCAACAGTGCATTTGGGCCTGATACAGTTAGCGAACGAACCACTCGGCGGTGGTTCGAAAAATTTCGATCCGGAGATATGGACCTTGGAAATGAGCCACGTGGACACCCAGGACCATCGATCGATAACGACGAGCTGCGTGCAATAGTGGAGTCTGACCCCCCGCCAAACCATAAAGGATCTTGCCGAGTAATTAGGTGTTCACAATTCGACAGTTTGCCGCCACTTGCAACAACTTGGAAAAGTGAAAAAGCTTGACAAATGGGTTCCGCATGATCTTACCGAGCAAAACATGACATGTCGAATGGAGATTTCAAGTTCTCTTCTCTCCCGCAACAAAAAAGAACCGTTCTTGCACCGAATTGTGACCTGCGATGGAAAATGGATTTTATACGATAATCGTCGCCGATCGGCCCAATGGCTAGATGCCGATGAAGCGTCAAGACACATGCCGAAACCAAGCCTTCATCCGAAGAAAATAATGGTAACTGTTTGGTGGTCTGTAGCTGGAGTTATCCACTATTCGTTTCTGCAACCTGGCAAAACCATCAATGCTGAGAAATACTATGCTCAACTGGATGAAATGGATCAGAAATTGATAGTCCAACGACCTAGGCTTGTCAACAGGGATAGAGTGATACTGCTTCATGATAACGTACGACCTCATGTATCGAGAACAACGGTCCAAAAATTAAACGAGTTGTGCAATGAGACTCTTCCTCACCCTCCATATTCACCAGACTTCTCACTAACAGATTACCATTTCTTTAAACATTTGGATTACTTTTTGACAGAAAAAAGATTTAATAATGAAGCTGCTGTCAAAAATGCCTTCGAGGAGTTTCTTCGAACCAGAAACTCGGACTTCTACAAAACTGGAATTAATGTGCTTGTATCTCGTTGGGAAAAGTATGTTGCATCTATTGGTACCTATTTTGATTAAATAAATTGTCTTTGTAAAAAGTAACAGCTGTTTAAAAATTTATTACTAAATCGGCCATTTCATCTGCAGCAACCTAATAATAATTTTATTTACATAGATTTCATGTTTTTCATCAGAAAAAAGTTAAAAAAAAAAAATTTCTGATGCTGCAGGACTTGAACGCTGGTCCTTGCGTGTAATGGAGGTAAAATAATATCGTTACTTATGCCTTAACCGGTTGAGCCAGATTTGACATAGTTCATAAAAAGATCTTTCTTTAATATTTTGTATTGTATTATATTTAATAACATTAAAACTTTGGCAATTTATAAAAGCGAAACAGAAATAAAGAAAAAATGATTATTTTTTAAGCTTGTGCTCGTTACTACACAGATATTATGCGTTCGGCAAATTTCTTTTACAAGCTTTGCGATTGTCACGTATAAGTACGTTTGTATAAAGATAAAAGTTAAAGCGAATTCATTTATTTATAAAAAACGGAAAAATCTATTTTACTTTTTAATGAATCTGTCCTTTACACGTAAATTACAATCAAAAAATATTGACAGAATAACTATTTTATCGTGGCTAAATTACTAAAAAAAGAAAAATCTGAAAGCATAGTTAATAATCTTTTTTGTAAATTAAAAAAAAAATTGATATTATTCTTATTAATATTTCTTATCTTAATAAATGATTTAAAATTGATGAAACAAAATCTTTAGATTGTACTGACAGACACGTAATTTTAGTACTAAAAAAGAATTTCTCATGTTGTAGGACTCGAACACTGATCCTTGCGTGTAACCGAGGCAAAAGTTATCGTTGCTCATGCCTAAGACGATTAAGTTAAATTTCTCACGATTATAATAAATTACGCAAGAACTTATAAAAAAATTGTAACCTTCAGTGATGATTTTGAATATAAAATAATTTCATGAATTTTTTTATTAAAAATTTTAAATGGATAAATAAAAATTAAAATACAGTTGACTATGAATTTGGGTTTTATCATTCGTCAAACGAACGAACTTTTAAATGTAAACATTCTTCAGCCTGAAGAAAATAAATACAAGATCTTTGAACAGTTATAAAAACAAAAAACACGCGCGCAAATAGCGGCACGCCGATTATAACCACGCTTCATTTCCACGTATTAGATTAGTGAAAACAAACGCCGGCCCTTTTAATAGCTGTGCAAGTAATAACATGTATATACACAGTGTGTCTCATGGAAAACGGAACTTTTTCAAAATAAAGACGAAAACTCAATATTCCAGCAAATCTCATTTATTTTATTCAAAATAGTCTCCTTCCGCATCAATACAACGTTTTGCACGATCAATTAACATATCGAATGAGTTTTTGAGATCATTTTTATCCATCGACTTTAGTATGTCGGTCGTCGCTCTTTGGATGGCCTCTACGTTGGCATAACGTTTTCCTTTCATAGGCAAGTGCAATTTGGAGAACAAGTAGAAGTCGCACGGAGCCAAATCCGGCGAGTACGGTGAATGGTTGATGGTTAAAATGGAATTTTTGATCAAAAAATGCGTGATCAAGTTCGATCGATGAGACGGGGCATTATCGTGCAACAAACGCCAGCTCCCTTTTTCATGGTATTGTGGCCGCACACGACGAATATGGCTGAGAAAACGGTTCATAACACCAAGATAAAACAGCAGTAATCGTTTGACCAGGTGGAACGAATTCATGATGAATAATACCCTCCGAATCGTAGAAACAAATCAACATTGTCTTCACTTTTGACTTTTCAAGACGACTTTTTTTCGGATTGGGCTCGGTTGGGTGCTTCTCTTCAGCACTTTGACGCTTGGTTTCGGGATCATATTGAAAACACCATGTCTCGTCACCAATCACAATTAAATATTTCAAGTTTGGGTCCTTTTTTGACTCTTTAATCAAATCCTTACAATGTTGAGTTCGGAGCAATTTTTCGTAGTTGGTCAATTTGTGTGGAACAAAGCGTGCACACACCTTCCGTAGATTCAAATGATCGGTCAAAATGCGATGAATTGAATTTTTGGACATATTCAATTCCATTTCCATGTATCGCAATGAAGATTTTGGCTCATTTTTTATAAATTCACGCACTCTTTCAATGTTACTCTGAGTAACCACGGTATTCGAAGGACCTGGATGCTCGTCGTTCTGAATGTCTTCACGACTTTCCTGGAACCGCTTATACCACTCATACACTCTGGTACGGGATAGACAATTATCGCCATAAACTTGTTTCAGCAAATTATGCGTCTCAGTAAAGGATTTACCGAGTTTAAAACAGAACTTAATATTTGCTCTTTGTTCGAAGTTCATTTTTCGACCGATGCCACAAACACACTGTCACTTTGAGCGCGATATTTTGGTTTCCATTAAACCAAATGTCATACAATTTTGACAGGATGTCAGTTAAGAATGGACCTTTCCATTGCTAACATCCACCAATAGGTGGCGCCAATATAAATCGATGTTTTGAAAAAGTTCCGTTTTCCATGGGACACACTGTGTATATATGCTAGCACAGTTGTAAAAAAATTTTAACGATGTAGCCTTTTAAATAAAAATTTTAATTTAAAAAATATTAAATAAAGATGCATTTTTCACATTCAAAAAATTCATGAAAATATTATATAATTTAAAAGCTTACTGAAGGTTACAACTTTTATATAAGTTTTTGCATCAACTAACTATGTCGAATTTGGCTCAATCCGTTAGGGCATAAGTAACGATATTTTACCTCCATTACACGCAAGAATCAGCGTTCAAGTCCTGCAGCATCCAAAATTTTTTTTTTTAACTTTTTTCTGATGAAAAACATGAAATATAAGTGAATAAAATTATTAAATAAATTAATAACGAATATTCAATGATTATTATATTGTATAAATTCGAAGGGTTGCTGTATAATAAAACAATAAATCGAAGATCGAACAAGAATCGAAGTTAATAAAAAAAAATGATAATATTATTTTTGTGAATGAAACGTAAATTCTGCTGACAAAGAAAGTGATTACGATCTAATTAATTAAATAGATAAATAAAATATTAAAAAAACTAATCATATTGAAGAAGTTACAGTGGACGATGTTTCACGTTCAAGAGTAGTAGTTTTCAAGTTTGATGCATCTATTGAAAAAATATATGTAGTAAAAAAAGACAAATTCAAGAGTAATAAAAAAAGTGCATTTAGAAAAGAATCTGATTCTAGAGAGCTAGCTAAGGCAAACTTAAGTAAAAAGAAGAATACAAATAAAAATTTTTATGTTCTATTTTTTCATTTTAAAATTTAGATAAAGATGCAATATTATTATGATGTAAATTAAATGAAATATAGATATTTTTAAAACATACTCTTTTATTAGTTTTGGAATCAAACTTTGTACATTGTAATATACGAGGGTAGTCCCAAAAGTACCCGACCTGACTTATGAATACAGGTAGTTTTAAAAAAACAATTACTGCGATTGACAATACCACCTTTCAAAAACTTAAGGTGAAAAATTTATAACCGTACGTTTATTATTATTTTTTTTACAGACATCCAAAGTGAACGCTCTCAGTGAATATGTAAATATGAAAAAAATCGGGCATCGTTATGTGATACAATACTTTCATTTGAAAGGTCTAAGTCCAACCGATATCAAAGCCGAGTTGGATTCTACCTGGGGAAGTCTGCTCCTTCGTTTACAACGGTCGAATATTGGGTAGCTGAGTTTAAGCGAGGTCGTACGAGCTGCCAAGATGAACACCGCAGTGGTCGACCAAGTGAGGTTACTACGTCAGAAAATGTGAAGAAAATCCACAAAATGGTATTGGATGACCGTCGACTAAAAGTGCGCGAGATAGCAGACATGGCAGGCATTTCAAAAAGTGCTGTGCATCGCATTCTGACCGAAAATTTGGACATGAGAAAGCTGTGCGCAAGACGGGTGCCGCGTTTGCTCACAATGAAGCACAAACAGCAACGTAAGGATGTTTCCATCGAGTGTTTGACAATGTTTCGCAGCAATAAAGCCGAGTTTTTGCGTCGATTCATAACCATGGACGAAACATGGGTCCATCATTTTACACCTGAGACCAAGGAGCAGTCAAAGCAGTGGACTAAAAAGGGAGAACCGGCTCCAAAGAAAGCAAAGACAGTTCAGTCAGCTGGCAAGGTCATGGCATCCGTTTTCTGGGATGCGCGTAAAATAATATTTATTGATTATCTCGAAAAAGGAAAAACAATCAACGGCGCATATTATGCAGCCTTATTGCAGCGTTTGAGTGATGAAATCAAGAAAAAACGGCCCCATCTGACGAAAAAAAAAGTGTTGTTTCATAACGACAACGCACCAGTCGACACGTGCATCATTGCGATGGCTAAAATCAATGAGTTGAAGTTCGAATTGCTTCCTCACGCACCCTATTCGCCATATCTGGCTCCCTCGGATAATTTTCTTTTTCCGAATTTGAAAAAATGACTCGGCGGCAAAAGATTTGCCAACAATGAACAATGCGGTTAATAGGTATTTTGAGGAGTTTGACGGTTCCTACTATAAAGCGGGTATCGAAGCTATTGAACATCGTTGGGAAAAGTGTATCGAACTGAAAGGAGAATATGTTGAAAAATAAAAAACATTTTCGCAATTTTTTTACTGTTTTCTTTCTCGGGTCGAGTACTTTTGGGACTGCCCTCGTATATATTAAAATTTTTAATTTTATTTATATATTCTTTATTATTATACAATACTTAAATGAAATAAGAGCTGTATATTTTTTAGAAAGATCTGTATAGAAATTGAGTAAGGAAAAATATATGGAATCAATGTGAATAAATGTTTTAATTTCAAAACACCAAATATATTGTTTTAAACATTTATTAGTTAATAAATTTTAAATGTAATATGAAAAGTAATAAAATATATAATGCTATATATTCTAATTTTTTACATTAAATTATTTCAGTCAGTAAAATTTAAACACTCGATTCCATCAATCTTAAATCATTTATTAGAAACGTTTGCACCGAACTTGTGTATATAAATTCGGTAAGTACACTTGCACTCTACTTGTGTATAGTTCGACCGCTCGTTCGTAAGAGGCAGCACTTTCTTGCGCGAAAGACTTGCCACCATAGAGATAATATACATAGAGTGAGCGAACGGGCTTCAATCCTGTCTTAGCCAAAGAAAGAGAAAGAAGATCGGAGACCCCTTTTTCTTTCTCTGTCTACTCGTTCCTGATTGGTGCTACAATTATGGGCGAAGCAATGACAAAGCATAGAGAGGAAAATTAAAACAATAAACTTCCGAGGGGTACAACTTATATATTACAATTTGTATTTATATTTAGACTTTTTACAATACTCAACCGGTAGAGGCATGAGGTTAAAATATCCTAAATAAGTAGTTAGGTTCAAATCCCAATAGTAATTTTTTTTTTGGTTTGAAATATTTTTTTATACGTTTTGTTAGTTACATACGTATGTTAGAAAGAAATAAAAGAAATTTTATTTTTTAATTTTTTTTTTTTTTTCTACCTTTATTATCTTATATTGTAATAGCGAAAATTTGAAAGAAATAAAATTTTTTTCGAACAACTATATAGAATTATGTAGAAGCCTCCACAATTCAAAATTAAAATATATTTGGTATTTTTTTAATTTCAGACAAAAATAATATTAAATTTTTTTTGCTAAAATCCGTATAAATTTACAACAGGATAAGCAAAATTAATTTAAATAATGAGTAACTAAATTTTTTATAGTCTTAGTTTATCATTATTTGAAATTTTCTTTTTAATTCAAAATTTAATATTAAAGATTTAATAGTAGTAGTAGTAGTTTATTCATGTTCAATTCAATTACAAAATTATACACGAAGAGTTGAGCGCTTATCCTTAATTATTCTAAAGTTACATAAAAGTATTCTTAAATTATTCTTCATACTTAAGATATGATTATTTTCATTTATTCATTGTTTATTTCAATTTTTTTATTTTCTATTTAGAATTATAAAGATAAAAATGACCAATTTCCGAATTTTGCATTCATTTAAATTATTTAAATAGTTTCAAAAAACTTCAATTTTCTGATCTTCACTTTTTGCAATTTCGTTTAAGCAGTTGTTTCTCTCTTTTTCAAAATATTTACAATAAATTAGTGAGTGAAATAGACTATTTTGATCATTACAATACTCACAGTAACTTTGACAATTCGTTATGTGCTTTTTATTCTTTATAATTATTCTCGGAGAGTATTAATTATGCATTCTTACTTGTGCTATTATTTTTTTTAACTGTAAAGGCACCTTTAAGTCTAGATAATTTATTTTACTTCCATCTTGAATAAGCGCCGGGAGAATAGTTAACGAGGTAGATATTTTACACGAATCTACGTCTTGTTTATATAAATGCTGTCTGAGGGCCTCTACGAGGTTGTCCTTTTCTAGCTTTAATGTTTCAAATGTAATATTTTCTCAAAAATCCGTTCTTCCAAGAATTTCAAAAAAAATAGTTATCTGATTTGCCCAATTGTGTTTACCCTTTGAACTATCGTATTGAGCTAAAGCTCGTCTACGATTAAAACATATTTTTAGATATCGATTATCTTCCATTTTAAGTATTTTCTGCATGTAATTTAGCGTATTTTTAAAAATAATTACTTCTATTCTCTCGACGCCCATTTCAACTCTAATTGAGTACCCTGGCGTATTTAATGGCATACAAAGTAATTTTTTATAGTAACTATTTTGTACTATGTCTAAATTGTTCATATGTCTTGCACTCCAGACAGGTGCTGCATATAAGACGGTCGGAATCACTAATGCTCTTAAAAGCTTATTAACCTTTAGACGGCCGGGATTTGAGGTGGCATATCGCCCATAGAAAACCGGTAAAAAAGGTATCTTATATCACTGAATGATCATAGGGAAAGTGTCGATCAGAGGGTGCGCCAATATATTTGCGTTGCGGTCCGCTACGGCAAAACATGTATTACAGCCTGTGTAAAAAATTTTCAAATATAAAAAAAATTATTTAATAGTATATACACCTTTTTCCAATTTATAAATACATGTTTTCGATGTATTTTTCGATGCTGAATCCAAATCTGACATCAAAATTACTGTAAATCTAAAAACAACCCCTATAACAGGGAAAAAACCATCCTCTTTGCCTCGTAAATTTATTTTTCTTTATTCAGAAGCGTGGATACATGTCTCGATGTATTTTTCGATGCTGAATCCAAATCTGACATCAAAGTTACTGGTTATTTTTTTTATTTTTTTTTTTATTTTTTTTTGCTAAAATTTTTTTTTCGAGTTTTTTTATCTATTATTTAAACAAATTTTATAAATTACGGTAACAATTTTTTGGTATGATAGATTTCAAAACACGGTACATTACATAGAGTTTCTCCACATACTCTACACTCGTATATAGATCGGGTTCTCTTTTTCTGAAAATGACGACCATTTAGTCGAATATCTGGCATTAGAGATTCTATTTCTATTTGAGAACCTAAGTTCAAAATGTCTCTTACTACGCTCAATCGAAAATCAGGAAACGAAATAGCATCCTGAATAACTTATGGGCATTTGCCAACATCAAGTCTACTAGATGAAAAAATAATTTTCTATACCATTTCATGCATTTTTTAATTGTCTCTGTCATAGATAATTGTCTATCAATATCATCGATTCCGCCCATATGTTTGTTATAATCATAAATACAACTTGGTTTTATAATATTTTCGTTAGTTTTGTAGTGTATTTTACCAATTGCACAATATTCAAGTTCATGAATAGTTGTTAGTACGTAAACTTCCTTCTTATCCATCCATTTGATTACCATCCAGACATCATTATGAGCGACTTCTACTTCAACACGATTGAGCTTTGAACCAAGAGTAGGCATTCCTCTTCGATTTTTTTTTACTGTTCCACAAAGACCAGTGTCTTTATCATGAAGATATTCTGCAAGTTGTGGCGACGTATACCAATTATCAGTAAATAACTCATGACCTACGTTATAGTAAGGTTTTATCAAATAAGCAACAATATCTCCAGAAACGCCTTAATCAAATATTTCGTAATCGGTATCTGAATCAGTATAAATGATAAAATCTAGCAAAAATCCTGTCTCACAGTCAACTAATGCAAACAATTTCATACCAAATCGATTTCTTTTCAATGGTAAGTATTGTTTGAATTTTAGTCGTCTTCCTTTTCATAAAACTAAACTTTCGTCAATGCAAAGTTTTTTTCCAGCAAAAATTGTATTAGAAAATTTTGTTTTCAAATGATCAATTATCGGTTTGATTCTTTTTAGAGGATAATAAGAAACTTTTTCATTATTAGAAAAATGGAGATATCGCAGAATTTGATGGTATCTGTTTCTAGTCAAAGTTTGGCCAAAAATTGGGGTATATAGCAGTGGATCCTCACTCCAATAGTTTTCTATTTCACCTTTTATGACATGACCCATATTTATTGATAAAGCGATAAATTTCCATAATTCTTCTTCTGTTACAGCAGTCCACGTTTTCATTTTTTTTCGAGGTAGTTCAGGATTTCGATCTTGAAAAAGGTTGATTTGTTCTATATGATTTACAAGAAACTGATCAAAAAAATATTTGTAACATTCCAATGGAGTAATTTTTTGTATCTACACATGAGCAAGAATTCGAGCTTTATCAGTAAAATTTTTTACAGATGGATAAAAATATCGATCAAAGTTTATTTTAGATAAATTTTCATCATATGTAGTATCATTCAAATCGACATCACATGTATCAGTTCTTTCTATAACATCTTCTTCAGGTTCTGATTCTCCACTACTCCAAGCATCATTTTCTGTATTGATTGTATTGCAAAAGTAATATATACTAATATAAGCAGAGGAGTTGGCCGGAGCCTTTATGTTTGTACGATGGTCGAGTAAGCGATCCCAAAAGGTTGCTCGACTACCCAAACGCGAGGTATACTTATACTCTCAACGTCACTACTTTGATGATGGGAACGACGTAGCCACCTAGCGGCGGCTAGTGACAGTATCTTGATGAAATATTTATATTTCAAAATCAAAAGTTATGAAAAATCGAGATCAAGTATACTAAATTTCCGTTCAGAAGTCTTTATTTACAAATTTACATTTGCACTAGTAAAAAATTTATATTTTCTCATACGAAATGATTCATGAATATATTCCTGAGCCACTATTTATATGTTTCATCGAAATCTCCGTTATGAAAATAAATTTATTTATAATTACAGACACATGCGAACAAATGTATTTTTTCTAACAAATTCGATCAAAAAGTATATGGGGTATAAGTGGAGTAAAAAGGGGTGAAAAGGGATGAAAAGAGGGTGAGGTGCTCTAATATTACATTAAAATAGTGATATCAGAAACCTTTTATAAAATATATTTGTTTGTAATTACAGCCAACAAACGAAACAAGGTAACGCTTTTGTAAGGTACAATTAGGCGATATAGGGTAGTAAGAAGGGGTGGAGAGGGGTAAATTTATTATAAATTGTAATAAAAATAATAAATATCATCAAGAAAATGAATATTTTAATGTAAAAACAAAAATAAAAGAGCATTTTCTGATGCGCCAAAATATTGGTTTTTCGGCCGTCTAAAGGTTAATAACATTATTGTCGGTAATTTGCATTTTATTTATTATGTTTACCGTAAGTTGAATCGTGTTTTTGCCTTTTGATATGAAGTGTTTGGATGCCATTTCGTACGTACCAAATTGAGTAAACGGGACTTCTAAGTACACATACGACTTAACAAACTTAAGGTGAGGTTCTCATCTAGCGACCCAAAAATTACGTGATTTTCGCGATTTTTTTTCTCATGGAAGGAAATCAATAAAGTAGTCAAGTTTTTTTGGTACTTATTAAGTATATTATTAACTACTTTTACAAATTTTTTTGAACAAAAATACCGAATAGTTTATTAGTTATATGCATTGAAAAATAGTCATCGAAAAAAAGACACCTCCACGGGCGGCAAGGTAACTCATCCAATTTTTGTCTGAAATCAAAAAATCAAAGTTTGTTATAAACTAGAAGACATTTGCTGGATCTTGAACAAAAATCACGAAGAAAAGTTAAAAATTAACAAAATGGCGGACTTGCAAAAAAAAAATATTTTTTTGGACTTTTTTTTGCTCAAAAAGTGCAATAACAATAAAAATAATCATTGTAAAATTATGATTTTAGGTCAAGATTCAGCAAATTTAATTACCTTTAAAAAAAAAAAAATATCTCAATATCTATAATAGTTTTTGAGATATCTTTCCGACCGTCTCAAAAAACATGGTTTCGAGAAAAACGCGTTTAAGGGGGGAAGTCCATGTAGAAGCCCCAAAATCGGTCATTTTTTAATAATATTTTTAACGATGATAAAATAATTTTATTGTTTTTAAATTTTAACACAACTTTAATGAATCTTTTTAGAACACAAAAATAATTTTTTTTTTTTTCAATTCAAAATGGTGGCTCAGTATGATTTGTTGTCTGCTGCCTCCGACGCGAGGTCCCAAACTGCTCCAGTTGTCACTCATTAACCGTTGATCTGAAACACAAAAATGAAAGTTTTTTTTTTTTTAGGACATATAAATGGAAAGGATGAACCTATAAAATAAAAAAAAAAAGTATAAAATTCAATATAAAATAAACCTTTAAAAAAAAGTCAGAATTTAGGGCTATTTTTTGACATTTTTGACCCCAAAAAAATATTTTATCAACGCGGAATATCTGAAATTTTAGGTTTATCCTTCCGATATTAATGTAAAGAAAGGCCTCGAAAAATTTTAGCCAAATCGCTCAATAACTTTTTGAGTTACAACACGAGCATTTTTGAAAAATATAGTTTCGAGATAATCGCATTTAAAGTTGAAGTACAGGAAAATGGCCAATTTTAATTACTTACCGATTAATCGGCAATCCCAGGTCCATACAACAGTCCTTCCTCCTCCTCGAAAAGCTGATTTTTTTCCATTTGTTGTTGCCTGCGAGCTTTACGAGCATCTTTGGTTTCTGAAAGGCTTTTACGATTCTGTCAGGTTCGCCTCGTCTGTATTATAAGCAAATACTTTAGCATAAGTGCCAATAGTCAAATTCAAAAGGTTCATTATTCTTAATACTGAACTAAAACCTTCATTAAATATCCCAGCAGCAATGTATGCCGAGATTTCAACTACTTTTAGTCCAGAATGCAGATGTTTATCATATATTTTTTTATCACCACATGGACACGTGACAATTTAAAAACCAAGACCTCTAGAGCCACACTCACTGAATTTTATCTTCTGATTACATACCGAGCACTTCACAATTTCAGACAAAGCTGTAAACACTGTAAAAAATTCAACTATTCTGTACCCGTGCAAAGGATTAGTTATTATATCTTCACTATCACGCGTATACAATTTTTTTTCACTGGCACTGTCATTATGGCTTGTACTGGCTTCAAATTTTTACCTTCTTTATCGGTAAACTGATTGCCCAGATATTTTCGTTTTCTGGGGTTATTTCGTGCAATATTGACTCGCGTACCTTTTTTATAATTCGGCATTTTTACGTTCCGAAATTAACTCAACACGAATTCTCTGGCTGAACTACCTATATTTCTCGACTAACCTTTATTCGTATAGCAATATTACACGTGTACAGGAACGTAAATGTAGATATATATACTTACATATATACTATAATATAAAGTATTATTTCCGGGTATGGAACAAAAGAAGTTTTTCAAGTTATTATAATGGAGAGAGCTCTTTTGTCTGAAGCGCTCCGACTACCTGGCTCGCTACTTTACAATACGTACTCCGGCCCGCTCCATTATATTAGCTGTAACTTCGTAAATATTCGAGATTTTTTTTTTTCGTCTCGTCAGTACACGCTCAACATAGTATATTTTTAGATTATCGAAAAAAAAAAAAAATCGATTTTTTGAAAATTCTATATGGACTTCCCCCCTTAAAGTTTTAGTACGCGATTTAGTACGTAAAAAGACGACTTTGGTTTTTTAACTATAACTTTAAAAATAAATTGAATTCGGCAAAACGGGTTTCACGAGCGTATTCTAAGAGACATTTGCCAACTTTTTAAGCAAAAAAAAAAATCGATTTTTTGGTCGTGCTTGATGAGAACCTCCCCTTAATTTCTTTTCCTTTATACACTATCGGTGGTAATTTTGTTTCATGGCCATGACCTCCTTTTTGAAAAAACACTATATTTGTTTTCTGTATGTTTAACTCTAATTTATTTAAGGTAAAGTATTCCTGTAAATATTTAACTATATTTTTTAATTGTATATAAGGTTTGGTGCGGTGATTCGGAGAAAACTTAGATAGTATTTCACTTGTATGCCAAGTCTCACACATACAAACAATATCGTCACTATTAATTAAGCTTAAAATATTGTGTATATTTGAGATGCCTGAGACATTCCAATATATTATTCGGGGGGCAAGGGGTAGTTTTATTTGCTATTCTTCTTCGTCCAATTTAATATTATTCATACCTGCCTCGCTACTTTTTTTCTTATAGCTTTTATTTCTTGAACGTTTTTGCTTTTGTTTCGTTGAGGGATCTGTTGGGGATGAGCTTGAGTCTCCCTCTCTTTTTTTTGAAGACGTTGTTAATATAGAATCCATAGTTTCCACACTAGTATCAGATTCATAGCCTAGATCCTCTCCGTTCGTTAGTTTTAGTTTCTTAAGCAATTCAATAGCTTGCAGGATATTATATTTTTTGCCATTGTATAAAATTTTACCTTTTGAAGTAGAAGCCTCCTTCCCCGTGCTCGATATTTCTGCTAGAAGTGCTTTAAGCTTGCTATATTTTTCTCTCTCTTTTTTTGAGGTATAGCTAGTAACTATTATTCCATATTTATATTTCAACGTCGCACGATTATCAAAAAACAGCTGTCTCGAAGATGCCGCTATTAGGTTGATAACCACTGGCCTGCTTCCAACCTTAAATCCAATTCTTTTCATATCGTCAATCTGATTTTCACTTATACTTATTTCTCTCACTTTTCCGAGATATTAGAGAACAGATTTTTATTGAATTCAGTATTATCGTCTATGCCGTGTAAAACAACACTTTTTTTTATTTAAATTTTTTTTTATAGTTTTTATCTCTTTCTTTAGTTGCCCTATCTCTTTTCTTATTTCTACATTGGTTTCTTTTAACTTTGCGTTTTCTGTCTTTATTCCTCTTATGTCTTTAGTATGACGATTTACCACCTGCACGACCTTAGTAATAGATAGAGCAAACTCACTCACTTGTTTTGATAAATCAATAATTAATTTTTTTAGTTCGTCATTAGTCGTTTGATCATTCATTTTAATTTTGATTTTGCTTTTGACTTCCAATAAATTTACGTTTTATAGATTTTTCTCTTTTTTCTTTTTAATTATTTCCCGAAAGCGAACCGGCACGAGGTAAAAACACGTGCACTCACTTTGGCGACTTGAAAAATTTATAAATTAAGATACAGATTCTCTATATCTCAATTCAAGAAAAACATCTATTCACTCGCAAAATATTGCTTCCATACAGTTCAATAATACTTATATTTACATGATGCGTAATTTATGTATAACGGTGCTCTTGTTAGTAAATACGTCTTGCTTCGACGAGAGCTTACTCAAGACTCCTTAAAGATTTAATATAAGTTAAATATCAGAGAAAATAATGTTCAGAACAAAACATATTGAAAATTTGATATGGATACTGAATGAATAGATTTTAATGTAAGAAAATTAATTTATTTAACATAATACTATTTTTAACATTTTTCAGAATTAAATTTTTGTAAATTTTTACAACGCCTATATAATAAAAAAAATTAATTTTTTTACAATATAATCAGTCCATTTTAAAAATAATCATCTTATTGTAATGTAATTAACCAGTTCTTTTTTATACCTATTTAATAAACTTCATGCAACTAAATAAATAGATTTTACTCTTAGAAAGTTGATTTATTCAACTTAATACTATTTTTTACATGTTTAAGTCACATCTTGATAAATTTTTAATGTAATAGTTTTAACATTATTGCAATATCTATAGATAATAACATCTAGATAATAAAAAAAATACATTTTCTTTTAATCAGGCGCTTTTGAAATAATCAATTTATTATCGTCTTCGATGAGTATAGCCGTCAGTTTGGTGATAAGACTTTATATCAAAATGATCACTACAAATGGTAGATTTTTTCAAAATGCTTGACACTCCAATAGCTTCCATTAATGCCTTTTTAACATCGTGATTGAATGAATATTTAATGAATATAATTAAAATACAAAAGCTTGAAAAACTTCTTTTAATTAATAATGTTATTTCATTAGAAATAAAGGCTCACTTGATCGAAAAACTAATCTCAAAATTCAATGTTCTACAAATTTATCTGTAGATGTAATATTAAGGGGACATTCGCGTTTGAAATTGAAAAAAAAAACACTTTTTAAAAATTTTATTATGAAAAAACTATTATATTTATTAACAAAATTTCTTTTGGACATTGTTAAGGGGTTACCCCCAGTTGTAGCTCAACAAAAAAGGCCTTTTTCATGAGCTTTTTTAAAGAAAACTACAAAACTTTTTTTAACGATTATTATATCATCTTAAAGAATACATCTTGAAGAACTTTCAGTAATTTTTTTATGGCAAAATATTACATTGTTAAGTGGCAAATGGCCGCCAATAAAATAGTGTTTTTATTTATAGGGTTTGCAGTGACCAACATTGCGGCGAAGTGGATCATTTGAAACAAAAAATGTGGATAGATTTAGTTAAATATAAGTATAAACTAGTCTTTAATCAAAAGATTTAAAAAAATATTCATTTTTCACAAAATGGCGGACAGTCAAAGTTAATGGTTTGATTTTAACGAAAAAAAACGGCTGTTTTTTGGCTATAAAAAGGCCATTTTTTTCGAAACAAAAAATTGAACGATTAAAGACTACATTTTTATGTATTAAATAAGCCTGCAAAATTTCAAGAAGATCGGTTTATTAGTGTTTGAGTAATCTTGGTCACCGACTTCAGAAATGCCATTTCGAGAAAAACGCGTTTAAAGTTTTAATTTCCGGTTGTTTACACAACGGATTCTTCTCTTTCAACGCTCATATCTCAGTCAATTTTGTTCGGGTCGACTTGAAATTTCCAGGTCATATTCTCAGATACTTATACTTCAAAAAAATGCAATTAACAAAAAATCGATTTTTTCAAAGTCGAAAGTAACCCGTTAAACAATCTCTAAAGAATATTAAAATAATTTTTTTTTTCATTTTTGGTTTCCCTTGGCTGCTGTAGAAGGCGTCATCCAAAAGTTACTTTTCAAACGGTAGGACATATTGTGGACCTCCAGTAACAGATTTTTGAAAAATTCAAAATGGATTCTATTCTTGAGACTCAAAACTATACAATAAGCCTCTAAAACTCATACTTTTTCATATTTTGAAGTTTTTGTATGTATATTTCTGAAAAAGGCGAAAAAACGGCATTTTTTGGGGGTAAGTCACCCCCGTAAAAAAAGGGGGGGTATTTTTTTAAACTTTTAGAGGCTTATTGTTTACTATTTTCAATAAGTAATTGAATGCTCTTCGGTTTTTTAAAATCGGTCAAGTAGATTCGGAGAAAAATGTCCTACCAATTTGAAAAAGGTAGTTTCGAGAAAAACCCGTTTAAAGTTTTTTTACCATAATTTTATTGAATAAAAGGTCGAAAACTTTTTTTACCTTTAGTCGGCCATTCCTGGTGAACACTAAGGACCCTCGTTATCTAGTAATTGCTGTAAGTGGCTGGCCAAAGCTTTTTTCTTCTTAATTCGACCTTCTTTTGACTGCTCACTGCTCCTCCTATTGATTTGAGAGATACGGTCCTCGTCAACTTTTTGCGCAAAAGCCGTTGCAGTTTCACCAATTTTGATGCCCATGAGATCCATAATAGCTAGGTAAGTTCTCGAGCCTTCGTTGAAAATGGATGCTGCGATCCACAATGCAATTTCAGTCACATCTTTGCCAGAAAACTTGCTTTTCGGAGAAATGTTCCAAATTAAATTGTTGTAACTTTCGTTACTATTTTAAGTATTTTTGCCAAGACATCTTTGCAGCAACTCATCACTACTAAGTGACTCGTAAACTGGCAAAATGTAGCCACAAATGCTTAGATCTAGTGGTGGCTTATCGGTAAAAGGCTCATTTTTTTCCTCGCTTTGCAAAAATTTACACCAATCCTTATTGCAATACTCGTGACGAGGTTCTGCATCTGTTGAAATTTTGTGATAATAACCGGCAAGAATTTCTTTTTTCATGTTCTCGATGGAATTGGGATATCTCTGAATTACAAGACTATAAAACAGACAATTCTCGAATCAATTTTCGAGTCAATTTAGCTTTTTTAGGTTTGGGGACGGCTTGTACAGGTGCGGAATTTTAGATCTCAGTTTTTGATTTTCTACCACGTTTAACTGGCTTTTTTGGATTTTTTCTTGTTCTTCTTCTCTTTCTTTTCTTTCTTCTTCTTCTCTCTTTTTTCTGTCTTTCTCTAAAATTGTCAAATTTTTTTTTACTTCTATTGGGTGTACAACTTTGCTTCTGCCGTTTTGCAATAGATGGCTGTAGCGGTAAGTGGTAGTTGAAATAAATAGATCATAGATGTCATACAATAAGCTTAGGTATTTGTAAACATAACGCCATCGAAATATTAGTCGATTTGTGTCTGCATCATAAAGTTATTCTCGATTAAACATGTCCGCTTACGAGCCAAATTCTCGTCATTTGCGTGAGGTTTTAATTTTCTGCTTTAATATGAAGAAATCTGCGACTGAGGCTCATCAAATGCTTTCAAATACCTATGGTGAGGCCGCTATTAGTGAAAGAACGTGCCGAGAGTGGTTTCAACGCTTCAAGAACGGCGATTTTAACGTCGAAGACCAGCATGGTGGTGGAAGAAAGAAGGTTTTCGAAGATGCAGAATTGGAGGCATGACTTGATCAAGACTCGTGTCAAACGCAACAAGAATTGGCAGGATCATTGGGAGTAACGCAACAAGCCATTTCAAAACGCCTGAGAGTCATGGGAATAATTCAGAAACAAGGAAATTGGGTGCCGTACGAGTTGAAGCCGAGAGATGTTGAACGGCGTTTGTGTGTTTGTGAACAGCTGCTTGCAAGGCAAAGATGGAAGGGATTTCTGTATCGCATTGTGACTGGAGACAAAAAATGGGTTCACTACGATAATCCCAAGCGCAAAAAATCATGGGGATATCCCGGTCATGCCTCCACGTCGACGGCCAAACCGAATATTCACGGTTTCAAGGTCATGCTCAGTATTTGGTGGGACCAGCTCGGCGCAGTGTATTATGAGTTGTTAACACCGACTGAAACAATCACAGGCGATCGTTATCGAACGCAATTAATGCGTTTGAGCCGAGCATTGAAAGACAAACGGCCGCAATACAACGAGAGACATGATAAAGTGATTTTACAGCATGACAATGCTCGACCCCATGTTGCGAAAGTGGTTAAGACATACTTGGAAACTTTGAAATGGGAAGTCCTACCCCACCCGCCGTATTGTCCAGACGTTGCTCCCTCGGACTATTACTTGTTTCGATCAATGGCACACGGCCTGGCTGACCAGCACTTCCGGTCTTATGAAGAAGTAAAAAATTGGATCGATTCGTGGATCGATTCAAAAGATGACCAGTTTTTTTAACGCGGGATTCGTATGCTGCCCGAAAGATGGGAGAAAGTAGTGGCCAGCGATGGACAATACTTTGAATCATAAATGTATAACCAGTTTTTTACAATAAAGCCGCGAATTTCGGAAAAAAACGGCGGAAGCAAAGTTGTACACCCAATACTAAGCGACGGTACATACGTTTGCCTACGTGAAGAACACACTAATTTATTTATGGGGATATCATCTCCATAAGGTTTGCTATCTACCACATTCGTGTAAGTTTTGCTGTCACCGTCGTCAATATAATTACCGTAAAAGACATCATAAAGTTCTGTTGATCTATGAAAAATGCTTACGGCTGAGTTAGTTTCCATTTTTCCAGCAGATCCTTCGTGATTAGCTGAGCATTCAGATATATGTTCCTCGTACCACATGGCAAAGTTTGCCCTACTTAGCTGAGATTTATTTATATTACACACTTGACAAAATGACGTTTTAACCTCCACATCCAAAATTTTGCCTGTAAATTTTCCTATGACTGAAAAAACACCCATCAATGACGTAAAACCTCTCTTAGCCTAAGTACCGTCGCCTGATACAGTCAAAACGTTAGCTTTATTCCCAGCCTCCTCATTTAATTGCATTTCTTCTTTGACTGCTTTTTTAGTAACAAAATCAAAACATTGTTTACAAGCTTTATGTATTTTTGAAATTGCAGTATAATAAAGCGAGTCCGAAAATTTTGCTGGAATATCCATCAAACTCAAAAACATATTCACGCCATTATACCCTACGACGAGAACTCTCAAGACAAATATGAGTCTCTGATTTATTTCGTACAAATTTCTAGATATAGATAGGGAAGTTTCAATGAATTTTCTACCACACGAACATTCCACACATTTTAAATCCAAGGCCTCTACCTTTTTGTCGGGTAAATGAAATTTCACCATTACATTCTTTGCACTTTATATATTGAGAAAGAGCCGAAAAGACTAAATTAAAGCATAAAATCACATACTGGATAGAGCTGTCCGTAGGAGGTTGCAATTCACTACTTGTTTTTAATTTTTTAGCAGAGGAACTTGGTAAATCAGGATTTTTTTCTGCAGTTAACTGATTGCCAGTAAATGTTCTTTTTTTGTTTTTACGTCTAAAACGAGGAGTACTCCGATTACTTTTGAAATGACCACCAGGTTTAGACATTTTTTACAGCTTTTTAGCCAATTTTTAACGAATTTCAAAAAAATAAAACACGTGCTTGCTCAAAGAATAAGACAGAGCAACTGCCGAGTAGCATAATATCACATACAGTCTGTCAAGTAAGAGCGTGGTCGTGTTAATTTATAAAAAAATTTATTTGATGAAACTTTCATATTTATATATACATTGTACACATTACAAACAATGATGTAATTCGGTCAATAATGTGTCCAGTCACCACCGGCGTCGATAATTGCCTGGCATCTCCGAGGTATGCTTTCTACTAATTTGACGGCGTATTCTAGTGGCAAGGATCTCCAGATCCGACGGATTTCGTAAGACAACTGCTTCAAAGTGTATGTGCGTCTTCCACGAAGCTTCCGTTTAATATATGCCCACACATTTTCAATAGGGTTTGCGTCGGGCGACTGCGACGGCCAATCCAATGTAACGATGCCAGATTGAGTCTTCCACTGAGTACAGAGCTTGCTGCGGTGTTTAGGATCGTTGTCCTCCTGCAGAATTCAATCTTCATTTTTTGTGATGAACCATCATTTGGCAGATGGCAGTAAAGCCTTTTTGTAGATTTTTTATCATTTTCTTGGCATTTAGGTTGTCAGTAAAGAGGTGCAAAGTGCCGAATCCCTGCTTTGAGAAGCAGCCCCAAAGATGCACCTTTATTCCATGTTTTACGGTCCGCTGAACAAGCCTATTGGTGGAAGTTGACCAGGCTCGCGTGAGGACAAAACGTGTCCATATAGAACATTTATCAGTAAAAATGACATTTTCAAAATCTCTATCAATATTCTCATGCGCCCAAGCGAGTCGCTTTGTCACATGTTTTTCAGTCAACAGAGGCTTCTTCATTGTGTTGCGCCATTTCAGATGATGAGTACGAAGATGGGTTCGGATAGTTTCGTAGGATATATCTAAACCTTTTGCCATTAATTTTGCTTGTCCTTGCCGCAGTGTTAAAGCAGGATCCCGCGAAAACAGATTCACTATTTTTTTTTCATCTTTTTTGTTCACTTTTCCTATCGAGCCACGTTCTGGTAAATCATCGACATTTTTAGCCACTTTATATCGCTGTATCCACTTCTGTACAAATGCCTTTGACTTTCTCATATATTTAGCAGCCGCTGATTGCGACATTTTGGGACCTTTCGGGTGGATGCAAAGGAACACAGCCTCGTAGCGCGACGCGTACTTAGCACTCATGGCGTTTAACGTGATTCTCTTTCAAAAGATCAACGACAACTAAATCTTTGTTGACAATGCATCAAGGACAAAGCTTCCCTCTATCGGCTCGCGAAGGAATTAGAGCGAAATCTTTCATTACCTGTCGATGAAATCGACCACGCTCTTACTTGCAGACTGTATATGTATGCTAAAGATGTTTACACCAGGAGAAGAAGCAGCTGGCGCGCCGCGCTACACGCCTGAATAGAAACCGGCTTTTACTCATGGGCATATGCTGTTACAAATATAACTGTAACTTTTTTTCTATTACGAATTTCTTGATGAAATTTTAGGAGGTAACTTTTGAACGTATATAGAATCGAAATATGTAAAAATCTCAAAATCGATTTTTTGAAAATTTTAAAGGCGAATGTCCCCTTAAACTTACCTGTGAAAACTCCGAGTATTGTCGTAAGCAACAGGCTTTTTCTTGCATAAAATGCAATATATTGTCATTTTCGTTTATTTGTTGTGTTTCTCTATGCTCAAAATAAATAGATATGTGTATTATACATAAGCTGATTGCAGAATGATCTTTGGAGCTCGCGGGATTTTCCCCCCTCACAGCAGTGCTAGTCGTCAATAACCAATCAAAAGCGAGTAGAAAGAGAAAGAAAAACGGGGTCTCCGATTCTCTTTCTCTTTCTTTGAGTAAGATATTTCCACTTACACGAGCTTCCATACCTCGCTCACTCTATGTATATTATCTCTATGCTTGCCACACTTCTTACATTGTCTTTGGCGATCTCCCTTTTCATCTCTGATTTTAAAAGGAAATCAATCTTCTGGTATAATTATTCTGTTAATATTTTGAGTATAAACTATCAAATTATTTAATTTAAAATTTAAAATTATTTAAATTATAGATTAATTTTTGTTAATACACAATTTTTTACAAAAGATTTAATTTCTTTCATATATTTTAAATATTTACACAATATTTCTCTATTTAACTAATTATAGATACAAATTCAAAAACTAATATTTAAGTTAAGAATGTAGAGAAGATGCCCAAAAATTTTAAGATTAATATAATATCTCAAGATAATAAAGGTTCTATCAAATCTCAAGATAATACAGACCCTAATTTTAATAATGTTAATCTTAATTTAGAATTAAATAATGATTTTATTGATGAACCTAATCTGAGCATACTAGAAGAAATGATTGATGTTAGTAATGATCCAAATAAAATAATTTTTGTTGATTTTCATCACGATAATAGTAAATTACAAGAAAATATCATTCACCAAAAGTCAAACAAAGGTAATGTGGATGATTCATTGTTATGGGTCTAAAGTTTGCAACGTTAGAGTACAACGAAATAATTTTTCACGTTTAAATAAAGCTGCTAAAAATGTACAAATTATATTTAAATCCGCATCTGAAAATTAAGTTATGCTACAAAACACTAGGACTAAAAAAATTTTAAATAAAAACAGGTTTTAAAAAAATATCGTTGAACTCCAATGTTGGAAACTTTAAATCCATTCATTGTTTATCCTCGATATTTCATTAACATTAATATTAACATTAATATACATGTATATATATATACTGCAGAAGTATACTTAAAGAAAATGGAACAGATGTGCCACAATTCTAATGAAGTAATTATTTCTTCAGAAAAACAAGAAAAACCTATTTTCTTTAAAATTTATAGCTCAGATAATGCAAACGACAACAAGGTCATAATAATAATAATTTGATTACTAACAAAGGTTTTTTTTAATAAATTAATAAATAAGTCTAATTTTATATTTTATCTTAACATATTTTTAATTATATAGGTAACACAGTAACTTTAAATGAATCTGTTTCTCAAATATTGACTTTGCCTATAGAATTTTTACCGACAGAAAAGAAAATTAAATTGAAATAAAAAAATTAGAATTAAAACGAAAAGAATGACCTACAAAAATCAAAGAAAGTTCTGATAAAAGAAAAATAGAAAAAGAAAAATCTTAATCCTCGTTTTATTTTAATTTATATCTTGACATCTATTTTTATTATTAAATCTTAATATCATTTTAAAAAGTATACATTTTTATTTATTCATTCCGTATAAATATTCACATAATTTAAATTACAAAACTTAATTTTATCGCATTATACAGATTTCAAATTTTATATTCAGACAAAATTGAGAATTTAAAGTAAATTCACAAATTTTTTCAAGTTTTATAAGTACAGACATAATGAATAAGACACTAGATACAGATTACCTTTACGCTATCTCATAGTAGGTACTTTAAATTAGATTATTTTTTGTTTAGATATAATTATTATATAAAATTAAATGAAACCTATGATGTACCATTTTACTCTAAAGTAATAGTTATAAAAAAAAAAGGAAAGGAGGTTAATAATCTAAATTTTTTTTTATTACTCAAAATATCGAGGACATTTATACAACCCATCTCACAGTTACGTTTTTTACCTTAAATATTTTTAGTTATAGCATTTTATTTACAATAAACTTTGCAAATTAAGTAACAAATTAATAAAAATTACCAAGTGAAAATAATATTTTTCAAAGATTATATTAAACTGTAAATATTCAATATATTCTATAAATTATGTTAATAACTTTAAAAATTAATCAAAATTTTTTATTGAAAAAATTTTAACCAAACAAAAAACTTTAAAGTTAACTACATAGCATCAAAATTGAATTTAAATTAAAAAATATATATTTATAATTAAAGTAAAAAATAAAAGGTAATAAAATATTTTGTACAAAGTCAAAAATTTACTAATCTCTAAATTTTTATTATAAAACTTTTCAATAATTGATTATATTCAATGCTAAGCTAAATATAAAAAATATTTTTATACAGTTATACATATTTTATTACATTTTTCAATATTGTTTTGCTTCAAAATACATTAATTAATACTAGGATGATAAATTTCACTGAATAATATTTAAGTTTTTCTTATTTTACATGTTATTCAAGTTTATTAAGTTTACTACAAAATATTACTAAACAATAGTTTAAAATTAAATTTTATCTTTTGAAAATCAGTTTAATGCATGAAACATTGTTCATTTATATGTATCGCTTTTAATTTAATTTAATAAACAGGTGTACATATTATGTTGTTTAAAATTAAATTATAAAAATTTCAATAATGTGATAGGTAAATGCTTGCATTTTTATATGTTCTTACGTACATACTTATTTATACATAAATATATATATAATTCGATAAATATTTATTGAAAAAATAATAACACTAAAAATAACCACATACCGGTATACATAGACTGTGAAATTCCGTAAGCTGCCATACCCGCCATCGCAAGAACTTTGATACCGATATTCATACCAGCAGGTCCTTTATTAAAGCGACTTGCAAGATCGTTAAATTTACTTTGTGCCATTTTAAAAAACTATTATATTGTATAAAATTTATATGTAATAAAAGGTCCAAGCAGCTAAATAAGCCTTAATATTAATACAGGTTACGAAATTTTATCAATATATATTTTCCACGTGATACCATTAAGAACCTAACCATACACATATAAGAATAGACCGCGTGAGTAGTGAGAC
Source organism: Chalcis sispes (assembly GCA_949987625.1). NCBI lineage: Eukaryota > Metazoa > Arthropoda > Insecta > Hymenoptera > Chalcididae > Chalcis > Chalcis sispes. Next base: position 37,530,846 of record OX465095.1, on the reverse strand, counting down.
TGTAAGTGGGTGCGATAGCGCAATAAAAAGAGAAAGCTGAACAAGGGCCCCCTCTATCTTTGTCTAATTGTTCATGCGCAGTAGCACAGTGATGCATAGTTGAATTTTAAACCTTGAGTTTTACAGATATATATATAAATTCTTTTATACCTATGGTATTAAAACATGATTTATAAATATATACTTACTTACGTACATACATTTTTTAAGGAATTTGTATAATATTTTTTAAGGTACGATGGAATAATGTTAAAAAAGCAGAGTATAAATATGAAATCTGTATAAATTTATTAAAAAACAAATGTAATATAAGTAATTTTAACAATAACAGTATAAATATATTTGGCTACTGCTTAAATTAAAAAATAAAAAGAACTAAATATCATATTTACTTATATATAATACTTATAACTATAATTTTTTACAAAAGTTGTAAAAATATTTTATATTAATATATTTTTTATCTTAATTACCTATACTAACGCTTAAAACATTTATTATTAAAAATAAATTATATTTATTGTCCATTAAAAATTGTTAACTTATTATTTTCGTTCCAAAGTATTTACTGTGCCATTTAAAGTTTTTATTTTCAAATGTTTTCTTGAATTTTTATTATGAGCAGCTGCAAGTCTAGATCTTTGACATGCTAAGTATCGTTGAAATTTATTCCAAGCCTCTTCACTTATAAAATTTTTTCGACATAAATACTCTGTTTTTAAATTAGTCTAAAAACGTACTTTTTTGGTCGGTTGGGAATTAGTGAGTATAGTTTTTCTGAAATTGCGATTGAGATTTAATTAAATTATATAATAATAATAACAATATTTCAGTGATGCTTTGCATAAACATTGTTGTCATACAGAATTTATTACCTTTTGCGATTGTTTGATTGATTATTCACAGTTAGACTGTTATCATTATTTATTTGTTGTAAATTAACATCATCTGCTATGTCACTTTTTTCAAAACTAGAAGAATTTGCTATAATCATCTTATTGGCGTAAATTTCAGTCTCTTCTTGATAATTATTTGTACTGATTACTGTTGATAATTTTGTTGTACTTGTCAGTCTTGGAATAGAATTTAAATGTAACTGTCTTCTTGTCCTTAATTCATCAGTATAAAAAAAATCTTTCTCATCAAAATGATCACTGCATATGTAAGTAGTTTTAAAGTTTGGAGCTTTCGATAAGTTTATCGATTCAATCCACTTTAGTCTTATTGCTTCACTTAAGAGAAATCTACATAAACAATCAAATTAAATATATGAATGTTAAATCTTTTATTTTCAGGTTAGAATTTTAGGTTAGATTTATAAACATAATACTTACATATGAAAACTACGTTTTTTAACTGTAGTTGGGACTACTTTACATATGATGTACTTCTCTGTCATTTTAAAACAATTTTTTAATTAACGTTACAAAATAAATAATAGAAAAATGTTTTTGTCGCACTCACAACGCTATATTAAAGAAAATAGACGTTTAAGCTCATAAGCGTCCATTTCTTTGGCTATATACCAGGTGTACAAGTATGAAATGCGGATTTTAAAAGAAAAAATAACACGTTAAATTTGGTAAAATAATAAAGAGTGCTTTATTCAAAGTATGCTCTATCGCTTTTTATACATCTTTCACATCTTTCGGGCAATTTGTGAACACCACACCAGTAGAAATCTTCCTCTTTTGCCGCGAACCATTCATCGAGCCATTTGACATCTTGATAGGAATCAAAGCGCTGCTAAGTAAGTGCGTGAGCCATCGATGCAAACAAGTGGTAATCAGAAGAAGCGAAATCTGGTAAGTAATCCGCATGAGGCAGAACTTCCCAGTTGAGTGCTTCCAATGTGTCGCGAACCGGTTTTGCCGTATGTGATGGAGCATTGTCATCGAAAAAAATTACTTTGTGTTGCCTCTTTCGATATTCTGGCTTTTTTTTCAAGCAGCAAACGGTTTAAATCGGTTAATTGTTGTTGGTAACGTATAGTATTAACCGTTTTCCAAGGTTTCAATAGCTCATAATAGACCACGCCCCTCTGGTCCTACCCAACACAGAGCATCGTCTTTCTGCCAAAACGATTCCGTCTTGCGGTCGATGTGGATGGTGCTCCTAGGTCTACCCATGATTTCTTGCGTTTGGGATTTTCAAAATAAATTCACTTTTCATCCCCTGTTACTATTCGATGCAAAAATGACTTCCTTTTGTACCGAACGAGCAAAATTTCACATGTAATTTTGCGATTTTCCAGTTGCCTGTCATTCAACTCATGTGGTACCATCTATAGCTCTTCTGAATTTTCCCCATCACTTGCAGGCGATTGGAAACAGCTTGTTGGGAAACTCCTAATTGCTGTGCGAGGTGTTTTTGTGTTTGCAAATCATCTTCGTCCGACAATGCTTGCAAACCCATATCTTCGAATTTTTTGGCGGTTTTCCATGTTCCTTGTCTGCAACGTCGAAGTCACCTTATCTGAAACGCTGAAACCATCGTTCACACATATCATGCGATGGAGCATGTTCACCATAAGCTTTTCATAGTATCCGGAAGGATTCAGCAGCAGTTTTCTTCAAATTAAAACAAAAAATTAATGCTGTCCGCGAATGCTCTTTGTTCGATATAAATTTTGACATATTAAACACAACAATACAACACGATGTACATACTTTTTTAGTCTATCACTAATGCGCGTCTGAACTTGTTGATGACAAAACAAAATGGCGCAGTGTCAAATCATAACAGCTTAAACTGCATTGGTACACCAACTGTTGTCTAAAATCCACATTTCATACTTGTACACTTGGTATATATATATATATATATATATATATATATGTATATACGAGGGCGGTTCAATAAGTACCCGCGTGAGAAATAAAGACAACATTTTTTCAAAAAATTTTTTTTTATTTTTCAACAAAGTCCTCTTTTAGAAAGATACACTTCTCCAAACGTTCCTGCCATATTGTTAACCCCTCCAAAAAATAGGATTTGTTGAACTCTCCAAAATACGCTCTGTCTCGGCGATGACTTCCCCATTTAAGCTAAATTTCTTCCCGCGAGCCATTTCTTCATGTTAGGGAACAAAAAAAGTCGCAGGGAGCCAGATCGGGTGAATATGGGGGGTGCGGCAGCAATTTATAACGCAATTCATGCAGTTTGGCGGCGACAACTCCGGATGAATGTGCTGGTGCGTTATCGTGATGAAACAGCACCATCTTTTTCGCCAAATGCGGCCGTATCTTCTTCAATTTTTTGTCGAAGCGGTCCAATAACTTACTGTAATATTGTCCAGTGATCGTTCTTCCTTTTTCAAAAAAATCCATGAGGGTGACGCTGCTCGCATCCAAAAAAATCGTCGCCATGACCTTTCTGGCTGATGGGACCGTCTTCGCCTTCTTTGGAGCAGATTTACCGGGAAGAATCCATTGTTTTGATTGTTGCTTAGTTTCTGGTGTGTAATGATGAATCCAGGTTTCATCAACGGTGACAACTCGACGCAAAAACTCCTTCGGATCCCGCTTAAATTGCTCTAAACACTGCTTCGAAGTTAACAGCCGCATCCGCTTGTTGTCAACCGTGAGCAATCGCGGCACCCATCGGGCCAACAATTTTTTCATCGCCAACTTATCATGTAAAATATTAATTGCCGTTTCGGTCGACACCCCTACGGCCTCTGCTACTTCGCGCATTTTCGTTCGTCGATCAGCGAGAATCATGTCAAAGACTTTTAGAATGATTTCCTCGGTAACGACGTCTGCCGGGCGTCCTGGTCGCTCCTCATCAAAAACGGATGTTCGCCCACGTTTAAATTCGTTGAACCAATATCTAACTGTGGTCATAGATAGCAAAGTGTCCCCATAAACATCATCCTACTTTGCTTTTATCTCCTCGCATTTTTTTTTATCCAAAAACAAAAAGCGAATTACCAAACAATACTGTTCTTTTTCCATCTTAACAAAAATTACGAAACACGTCTTACTCGAATGGCTGCCAAATCCAAACTAACCTATCAATCAGTCTAAAATTTGTTTTACCGTCGTTTGATAGATGGCAACACACGATGAGAATATCAACATCCTTCAGCAACGCCCTCTGTCGTCAAACACGGGTACTTATTGAACCGCCTTCGTGTATATATATATATATATATATATATATATATATATAACACATCGTTCAATAAGTCCCGAGACTAACCCAGAGATGGTGCCAGTAATACCAAACTGGCCACGTTTCCATAGAGTGCGAACCTTTACATGGAACGTGTAAAAATTCTACGCCGATCGGATCACAGACAGCAGAGTTGTCGAAGTTAGAGTAAAGTCACTTTGTAATTTGTTTGAAAAATGGAAAAAAGCGAGTTTCGCGTGTTGATAAAACATTGTTTTTTAATGGGTAATAACACCGTAGAAGCCCAGCAATGGCTTGAAAAACATTACCCGGACTCCTCTCCATCCAAACCAACGATTTCTTGTTGGTATGCTGAGTTTAAACGTGGTCGTACAGACACAAACGATGCGGAACGTTCGGGTAGGCCATTGGAAGCCGTTACACAGGAAAATGTGAGCGAAGTGTTAAAAATTGTAATGAAAAATCGCAAAGTGAAAGTCCGTGAGATTGCAGAAATGACACAGATATCATCTGGAAGCGTATTTACAATCCTTCATGAAAAATTGAGTATGAAAAAGGTTTTTTCCAAGTGGGTGCCGCGATTGCTTTCAGTGGAACAAAAACAGCAACGAGTCGACGATTCAGAGAGCTGTTTATCGCTATTTATTCGCAATAAAAAGGATTTTCTGCGTCGATACGTGACCATGGATGAAACATGGATACATCATTTCACTCCGGAGTCGAATCGGCAATCATCTGAGTGGCGCATGGCTGGCAAAAGCCGCCCAAAGCGTCCAAAAACGCAGCAGTCTGCTGGCAAAGTCATGACGTCTGTTTTTTGGGATACACATGGCGTGATTTTCATTGACTACCTGGAAAAAGGTAAATCGATCAACAGTGATTATTATATTGACTTGTTGGTACGTTTGAAGGAAAAGATCGCAGCAAAACGACTGCACATGAAGAAGAAAAAAATCCTTTTTCACCAAGACAATGCACCATGCCACAAGTCCATGAAAACAATGGCAGAATTGAACGAATTGGGCTTTGATTTGCTTTTCCACCCCCCGTATTCACCAGATTTAGCCCCCAGAGACTACTGGCTCTTTGCTGATCTCAAAAAAATGCTCCAGGGAAAAAAATTTGGCTCGAATGAGGAAGTCATTGCCGAAACTGAAGCCTATTTTGAAGCAAAGGATAAATCCTTCTATAAACATGGTATAGAAATGTTGAAAAGGCGTTGGAAAGATAGTATTACTCTAAAAGGAGATTATATTGATGAATAAAAATGACTTTTGAAAAAAATGTTGCTTTCGTTGTTAGTCTCGGGACTTATTGAACGATGTGTTATATATATATATGTATATATATATACTACTGTGATCAAAAAGTAAGGTGAATTTGTTTATAAAATGTAAATTCTTTATTTATTTTTTCAACGCTCTTTCCAGTCCTCGAAACAGTCGGAATAGTCTTTTTCCAGTATAGCCTTCAAGACCTTCTTCGATTCGGTTATCTCCTCAATCGTGTCAAAACGGCGTCTCCGCGTTGGCCTTTTGAGTTTGCTGAACAGCCAGAAGTCACACGGAGCCAAATCAGGCGAATACGGTGGCTGCGGAACGATATGAGTCGAGTTTTTGGCAAAAAAGTAGCGAAGAACCAATGCAGTATGACATAGTGCATTATCGTGATGAAGGAACCAAGAGTTACTCGCCCATAATTCCGTCCGTTTCAGACGAATAGCTTCACGCAAACGACGCATAACGCTCAAATAATATTTTTTGTTGACAGTTTGGCCCGGTGGAAGGACTTCATAGTGCACCACACCACGATAATCATGAAAACTGTCAACGTGACCTTGATTTTCGATCGACTTTGCCGTGGTCGTTTTGGTCTTGCTTCACCTTTTGCACGTTAATCGCTGGATTGGTCAGTGATTTCAGGGTCGTATGCGTGAATCCAAATCTCGTCTCCAGTAATGATGCATTTCAAGTGGTCCTGATAGTCAGACAGCAAAGTTGCACACACATCAACGCGACGCTTTTTTTCCAAAAAATTGAGCGATTTTGGCACCAATCGAGACTTGACGCGTTTGAGACACAAAACATTCTTCGAAATGGTTTGAGCTGAGCCAAATGATATACCAAGACTATCAGCGAGGTCTCTAATTGTCAATCGACGATTTTAAGCACCAAATCTTTGATTTTTTTGACGTGGCCGTCGTTGGTAGACGTTGATGGTCGTCCAGAGCGCGGTTCGTCTTCGACGCATTCTCGGCCCGCTTTAAACTCGTTGTACCATTTATAAACGTTATTTTGTGCCATAGTTTGATCTCTAAAGACCTTCTGCAACATTTTCAACGTGTTCGCACGAAAATATTCGTTCCGCAAACAAAATTTGATGCAAGTTCTTTGCTCAACAAAATCACCCATTGTAAAAATCGATAAATTCACTTTTGGTCGTTTACAAAAACACGTGTAACTCAGAGATAATTAAACCTTTTGACAAACAGACGCTTGGCAAACGTTATAGACAGTCCTACCAACCTAGGAAAAAATATTTACCTGCCTTCCTAATTCCCGGGAGTTTTAAATGACAATTTCACCTTACTTTTTGATCACAGTAGTATATATATATATATATATATATATATATATATATATATATATATTCTATTTTATTGGTATATTACGTCAATATTACTTACCACGTGCATATTTTATTTGTAAAAAAGGCTTAAAAAGGAATTTCAAAGGTAAACGTATTTTTTATGTAATAAAAATATTCTTCAACAAATGTAATTTTGATTGTTTTAACTTCTTATAGACGCATTTTTTATTTTTGTATTTCTTTGATTATATGAATAAAATATCTAAAATATTAGCACATTTAGTTTATAAACGTTTGGTATTTTCAAATAATATTTTGTAAAATGATCAATTAATTCGTAAATTTTTAACGTTATAATTTTGAAAGTAAGAAAAATTGTATCTTAAATGTAACTAGATACCACAGAGAAACAATGTTTTGAAATAATTATAATCATTTTAATTCAATTTTATATTCATCATATAATTCATAATATAAATACATATGTTTTTATTTTTAATAAATAATTATAGCTTTCTGGATACATTTTAGTTTAAGAGCTGACACGTGATCAACTGTCACTTTGGGTTAACTTGTCAATAACTAAAGTTGTTATTATTGACGTAATTTTATGTTATTATAGTAAATTAAGATAAATAAGTTTATTGTTTCATAAAATTTTTTTTTAATTTTTTATTTAAATATTCATTTTACATTTATTTTTTGGAATTAAATTAAACGAATGTAATAGAATTTTTTCAGTTTTATGATTAGATAAACGTGTTTATAAATTTATTTATCAAAAATTTTTATTGAGATCTCTTATTATTACATAATTATTTTTATTCAATTTTATAATAATAATGTAACTCATTATATAAATATATTTTTATATTAAATAAATAATTATAAATTTTTAGATAAACATAGATATTATTATATTTTAGTTTAAGAGCTAACACATTATAACTGTATGTAACGTCGGTTGATGTTTCAACCGCGTTTCAATTAACACGAACTGCTTTTCGCCTTTATGAGCCTAAGTACTAAAACTTATGGCCACGGGACGGCGGAGGAGCTAAAGTCGTAAGAATTTTTAGGGATAAAGATGAAATTCGGGAACGGACAACCGTATAAGCCGATGTTGGCCTATATGCTATCCTAGAAAGGAACTACTAACAATGGAACCACCCCAACCCGACCCCACCGGTTTTAATAATTTTTGGATATGTTGTAATACTCAAAAAAATATTTGACAAGTGTTTCTTTTTTATCGGCTTACGTCCACTTGTAAAGGGTGAAATCCACCCCTGAAAACCACCTCGAAAAATCGTTTTTTTAATATATCTCTGCATCTAATGAATATTTTTAAATAAAATCCACGCCAAAATATTTCTTATGAGTAGGCGCTTCTACTGATATAACTTTAACACCAAGCGGTTGCGACCCCTTTTTCTATAGGGGTCAAAGTTCTATTTTTTTTGCTATTTTGCGATTCAAAATCTGTTAAATATGATCGAGTGGGTTGAAAACTGAATTTATAATGGGAAAATAAGAAATCAAAATTAACGTATTTCGGGGTTATTTAAGGAAAAATTTTTTTGGGGTGTGTTACCCCTAAAAACCACCTCTACCAAATCACAAGCAGGCTAACCCACCTAACCCCGGCCACAGTGTGTCTATTAATTATTTGTTCTGTTATATGTACCATATGACAAGCGAAGTATATTAGATAACCAAGCTACCCCTAACCTCTAACCCCTAACCTCAAAAACCCAAAAAACCACCCCTATCTAACCACAAGCTGGTAAACCCACGTAACCCTGGCCACAGCATGTTCATCTATTATTTTTTTAACTAAATGTATCCAACATCACAAGCGAGCTATGTCCGCAGAAATCCGACTCTTGACCCCTAACCCGCCCAACCCCCAAAAAACTCCCCTACCAAACCACAAGCAGGCTAACCCAACTGATCCTTGCCATAGCATGTTTATTAATTATTTTTTCTGTTGTTAAATGTATCCCATGTCACAAGCGAACTATATTAGCTAACGAAGCTACTCCTAACCCCTTACCGTTCAAAATCCAAAAAACTACTCCTATCAAACCACAAGCAAGCTAATCCATCTTAACCTGGCCCCAGCGAGTTTTTTGATGATTTTCTAAATATAAATAAATATATCCTACATAATAAGCAATTTATGACAGCAAACCATTGTACCCTTAACCCAATGAATCCCTAAAGAACACTCTTACCAACCCACGAGCAGGCTACCGCCCTCAACCCTGACCACAGCGGCGTTTATCGCTCATTTCTTCTTGAAATAATTGTCAAATCGAAACCTGGGATGAAGAAGTTACGTCTAAAAATAAGTATCTAATGTAATACGTTGTCTTATTATTTTCAAATGAACTTTATTAAAAGTTATTCTTATAAAAGACTATATTTTTGACTCATATGTAAATTAAAATCTATTATTTGACATAGTTTTCACAGTAATCATAATCTTCAAAGAAGTGCTTGAAACATAATGACTTTTTACACCAATCACATCGTATTATTGCAACATCCTTACATCCATTTACTTCGCAGTTGACATTACAAGATTCTCAAAAACTAAAATCAACAGGATTATGGTTTTTGAGTAATATAGCCGCTTTAATACCAGGAATATTCAAAAATATCCGTGTATCTCGGTGAAGAAAACTGGTTATGTACCAGCAATTTTAATGTTATAATGTTATTTCTTACATGTAAATTCAAGTCATAATCCATCAGCATTACTTGATCTGAAAATTGCTTTACAAAATTGAAGACTCTTCTTTCAATTTACAATAATAGCAAATAATAAATTATGGTGACACTTCGAAAAATGTGTTTGAAATTTAAAAAATTGAGCCTGCTTCAGGATTGTTAGGGGTATCCACACAGCATGAATTAATTCTGAATTGATTCTGAATTAATTCATGATATAATAAAATTATTTCAGAATTAATTCTGTATTATTGCTATGTCCGCTTTTTGATTCCTTCAGAATTAATTCATAAAATAATTATAAAATAATTCAAAAATTATTGAGGACCATTTCATAAAATAATTCTGTAATAACATTTGAATTTTATATATATATATATATATATATATATATATATGTATTGTAACGGGGTAAATTTATTTTCACCCGTTAGCAACGCAGGACCTTCCTCTAGTCCTGCTTTTCTTCTTTTGTGTGTGAGGGGCCTTGCCTAAGGCCCCGCTACCGGGGTTGCTCCCACCGGGCTCGGCTACTCAGTTTGTGTGCCAATGCTAGATTGGCACACCCGCGGAGGCGGCGGTATTCGGGATAGGAACGCTGTAGGGAAATAAAAAATAAGAACGCACCGACTAAGGGCTAACTGCTTGTTTAATGAGAAAAAAATAACAAAAATAATACAAAAATTGATAAATTATAGCAGAAAGGTCCTTTAATGCGAAGAGCAATTAGTATCGCCTCACGCGCAATACTAATTCTCGAGGTGCGCACTGCGCATGCGCACCCTCTTCGCTTCACGCGGCTACACACACACGTGTAGTCTATGGACGGCAGATATAGAGAAAGCAGTTCCCTCTCTATACTGCCATAGTCCGTGACTGCACGAGTGAGAGCGTCTCTGCCTCTCACTGAACGCTGCAGTCTATGGTTGAGCGAGAGAGCTCGTTCCTCTCGCTCAACTGCGTGCTCGCAGGTTGCACGAGTAAGACTGGCTTTCTCTTACTCGTACGCCTATTCTATGATAGTGCGAGAGAGAGATCGATCCTCTCACTCGCACTCGCGCGGCCTATGCGATTATGAGTTACGCGGTCTCGCACGTAACTCTCCTATAGATATATATATATATACATATATATATGCCTAACGCGGTCACACATGCATCAGGAAAACTAAAGATCTAATTATACTAACGAGTAGCCACTTACTTTTGCTACTATCTACTCGCAGGAATCGTCCTCTCGATATCTGCGGCGGAGACTCGGCGGAAAATCTTCGGAAAATAATCTATTATTCGCTGTATCTCCAAACACGTGCGGCGCGTGGAAAAGGCGGAACGAGAAGAAGGCTTAAGGGGAGGGCTCCTCTTTCCCTTCTTGCCTATCAGTTTTCCCGCGTAGCGCTATCGATTCTTGATCGATAGCGCCGCGTTTCGGTACGCCGCGGCTTTTCGCGCTTTTCCCCGCGTCAAGCCATCGATCGCTTGATCGATGGCGCCGCGTATAGTCGCGCCGCGAACTCTATCTCGCACTGTATGGCAGGTGGCCTAACCTCGATAAGCCACCTGTCACAATATATATATATATATATATAAATACATATTTCAAATAATTTTTTATTTGCTATTATTGTAAATTAAAAGAAGAGTCTTCAATTCGTCGCCATTTAAAAAACGGAATGAGTGTTATATATTAAAATTTCAATGTATTAATTTTATATTTATTGTAATTCAGTGTAATAATATAATGTATTGTTCTGTTATTTTTCGTTTAAAGAATAATTTATAACAAAGTTTGATTAGATTACTACTATCATCATTGCTCTCTTAAGAAAGCTATAATGTTTACAAAGCATACGTTATCTGCATTTTTATCTAATCCATGTTTCGAGGAAGATAATTTCTTGTGTAAACATCATTGGGAAAAACATCCGGCTTGCATTTGATAAATAATAAGAGTTCAACTAAAGTGAATTATTAAATGTGCTGGATGTATAAACACATTTACTTGTATTTTTATGTGAAATTTTCTTAGCACAAGAATATTATAAATAAAAATAAGAAGAAAATTTTTTTATTACTACGTAAATATTTATGTCACTTTTCACGTATAATTTTAATCACATGTTTTGATTTGTAAAACAAAATATGTATTAGACTAGGTTTTTTTTCTTAATACTTTACAACTGCGAAAAAAATATTTATGTGGTATTTTTATTTTAGATTTAATTATGAAGGTTAATGCTTTGAACGTATTGAATTTATTATTCGCATATTTTTAAAACTTACAAATACCAAGCAGTGAGATTAATTTTAAAGAAATTGAATTACCAGAAAAGTTGAAACAAATATTAATAGATGCAGCAGACAAGTTCAATGATGTGGACATGATTGTTGAAGAAACGCTGGATTTTTATGAAGAATATAAGGATAGTGATGCTCAAATAGTCGAAGATGAAATACGTCACTTTCCTGATCCAGAATTTGCACCAACGAATCATTGTACAAATGATGTTGAAGAAGTATCATTTGAATATAAAAATAATGCCGTAGAATATTGGAGAAGCGGAAAAAAGGGAAAAAATTTAAAATTAGAAACTGTAAGTAATAGATTTAAAAAAGTTTCATCAATAAGTCAACTTAAACGTTGGACCAAAACAATAAATAAAGGTGGTACATATCTAGAAAAAATTGCCCGAATCTGCCAGTATACATTAGACAATTTCAAAGCGGCTATTGAAGCTGGTTCGATAGTGCATGATAAGAATATGCGTAAATAGGCGTTACAAACACAAAAAGAACTTGGCTCAGAAGATGTAAGATTCAAGGCTTCTGCGAATTGGGTATTAAAGTTTAAAAAAGCTCATAGCATTGTGTCCAGAAAAATAAATAAATTTATTACTAAAAAAACATTAGAAGGTGCTTCAGAGCTTGAAGCTAGTGCTGAAGCTTTTGTTGCTGACGTAAAATCGTGTATACCAAGAATCAAAATAGCAAATATTTATAATTCAGATCGGAGTGGTTTCCAATTAGAAATGCATTCAGGAAGGACATTAGCGATACAAGGAGAAAAACAAGGGCAATATTTGGTACAGTCAGTTTCATCGGCAACGCACAGTTACACAATTCAACCAACTATATCAGCTACAGGGAAACTTCTATCGCCACTTTTTTTAGTATTAAAAGAAAAAACTGGTGAATTCGGTCTTATAGTACAATCAACTTTGATAAGACAAAATAATGTGCATGTGGAAGCATCAACATCTGACAAATTAACTACAGGTGAGATTATTTTTATGTATAATAATGCAATAATATAAAAAAGTATTCTATAGCAACATTTTATTTATTTCAGAGCACTTCAAAATTTAGTTAAAAGAATTTTAAAAGTATTTTATCCAAATGTTGGTCCTCAGTCTATTCTTTTACTTGATTCTTGGAGTGGACATTGTAATAGAATTATAGAGGAAACGATGCCAACGAATAAAATTGTTAACATTAAAAAAATTCCCACTGGAACGACAGGGAAGATCCAACCTCTTGATGTATATGGTTTCAGGGTTTGGAAAAATTTCGTGAGGCAATTTTCAGCTCAAGTAATGCTGATGAATTATGACTTAAATTTACATGTAAGAAATAACATTACAATTACTGGTACATAACCAGTTTTCTTCACCAAGATATACGAATATTTTTAAATATTCCTAGTATAAAAGCAGCTACATTACTCAAAAACCAGATAAAACTGATAATCCTGTTGATTTTAGTTTTGGAGAATCTTGTAATGTCAACTGCGAAGTAGAAGGATGTAAGAATGTTGCAATACTACGATGTGGTTTGTGTAAAAATTCATTTTGTTTCAAGCACTTCTTTGAAGATTATGATTACTGTGAAAACTATGTCAAATAATAGATTTTAATTCACATATGAGTCAAAAATATAGTCTTTTATAAGAATAACTTCTAATAAAGTTTATTTGAAAATAATAAGACAACGTATTACATAAGATACTTATTTTTAGATGTGACTTTTTTCATCCCAGGTTTCGATTTGACAATTATTTCAAGAAGAAATGAGCGATAAACGCCACTGTGGTCAGGGTTGAGGGTGGTAGCCTGCTCGTAGTTTGGTAGGGGTGTTCTTTAGGGATTCATTGGGTTAAGGGTACAATGGTTTGCTGTCATAAATTGCTTATTATGTAGCATATATTTATTCATAAAAAGAAAATCATCAAAAAATTCGCTGGGGCCAGATTAAGATGGATTAGCTTGCTTGTGGTTTGATAGGGGTAGTTTTTTGGATTTTGTACGGTCAGGGGTTAGGAGTAGCTTGGTTAGCTAATATAGTTTGCTTGTGATATGGGATGCATTCAATAACAGAAAAAATAATTAATAAACATGCTGTGGCAAGGATTAGTTGGGTTAGCCCGCTTGTGGTTTGATAGGGGAGGTTTTTTGGGGTTGGGCGGGTTAGGGGTCAAGGGTCGGATTTCTGCAGACATAGCTCGCTTATGCTATAGGATACATTTAGTTAAAAAAATAATAGATAAACATGCTGTGGCCAGGGTTACGTGGGTTTACCAGCTTGTGGTTAGATAGGGGTGGTTTTTTGGGTTTTTGAGGTTAGGGGTTAGAGGTTATGGGTAGCTTGGTTATCTAATATACTTCGCTTGTCATATGGTACATATAACAGAACAAATAATTAATAGACACACTGTGGCCAGGGTTATGTGGGTTAGCCTGCTTGTGATTTGGTAGAGGTGGTTTTTAGAGGTAACACACCCCCAAAAAATTTTTAGCTACTCCAAGCTATGTCCTCGCTGATATCCGGGAAAGCGCCTAGACCTGGCTGTATCCCGGGAGAGATTCTCAAGCAGATCTCCATTGTATGTCCGAGACTACTCTTGGACATGTACAATGCAAGCGTACGGACCGGGAGGTTTGCAACTTGATGGAAAACGGCTCGATTGGTCCTCTTGTATAAAGGTAAAGGGGAACTCAAGACACCGTCGTCCTATAGGCCCCTGAGTCTACTCGACACAGTGGGCAAACTCTACGAGGCGTTGTTAAAACCAAGGATAACGTGCACGATAACAGCTGCTGGAGGGCTGTCCGATAATCAACATGGCTTTCGGAACGACCATTCGACGATAGGCGCGATAAGGGAAGTGACCGAAACTTTCCTACAGTCTAGGTGGGTCTGCTACGGTGCGAGATCACTAGTGCTGCTCGCGACCTTAGATGTAAAGAACGCCTTTAACTCTGCCGGGTGGCGGGATATTCTGGAGGTTCTGCGGGCTTTTAGGGTACCCCCCCCCCCCTATCTGTTGCGGATGGCGCAAGATTACTTGAAAGACCGACGAATTACGTACAAGACCACGGAAGGACAGTCAAGTAGGCCGATCACTGCGGGCGTCCCGTAGGGATCAGTATTAGGACCTGACTTCTGGAACGCGGTTTACGACGGCCTGCTGAGGCTGGAAATGCCCGAGAACGCCTCACTCATCGCTTACGCCGACAACGTGGCGGTAGTGATCGTTCAGTGCAATCCAGAATTGGCACAGCTGACGTGAAACCGGGTCTTGTTACGGGTAGACGGGTGAATGACGAGTCACGGACTGACATTAGCATTGACAAAAAACAAACTGATCCTTCTCACCGGAAGGAGGATACAAACCGTCATACCGATGACGGTGGGGTTGGTGCAGACGCAGACCAGGGGGAAGGTAAAATATCTGGGGGTAACTCTGGATACGAAGCTGACCTTCTAGTCACATATACAGGAGACGGCACATAGGGCAGCGACGCGGGTCTCCGCACTCTCCCGCCTTATGGCGAACACGTATGGACCGAGACCGGGGAAAAGACGGTTGCTTATGGCCACCACCCACTCGATCTTATTATACGGGGCGCAAGTCTGGTCCGATGCGCTCGAAGGAAAGAAATACCGCAAGCGACTGACAACGTACAAAGACAAGGGGCTTTACGAATCGCGTGTGCATACAAGACGGTCTCAGCGAAGGCCATTCTGGTGGTAGCGGGCGTAATACCAATTGACCTGCTCGCTAGGGAACGGGAACGGACATACGAACGAAGTGCTGACGTAGGGAGGACAAACGCGGCAGTTGAAGAACGGGACAGGACAATGAACGAATGGACGGACCGTTGGCTAACGGACGCAATTGCTACCTGGACGAAACGCTTGATAAGCTTCCTGGTATCGTGGACCAGACAAGGGTTTGAGGAGGTTAATTTTTACCTAATCCAGTTCTTGACTGGGCACGGTTACTTCAGACAGTATTTATTTCGGTGTAACCGGGTTAGGTCGCTGGAATGTAAATACTGCGGGTACGAGCGCGACGACGCCAAACACACGTTTTATGTGTACCGACGATGGACTACAGACAGACCGTCACTTGAGACGAGAATGGGCAGCATCACGCCCGAAAATACAATGGCGAGGATGCTGCATGACGAGGACAGTTGGACGGCGATAGCTACCTTCGTTGAGACTGTCTTAAGGGGCAAAAAGGCGAACGCGTGCCTGGTGTAATTGGTGGTGGGTAGCATGAGCATGAGTCGGTGAGAGAATGTGAATGAAAGGATCGTATGAAAGGAATACTGGACGAAGACTGGATGCAACGTAACACAAAATGGACTGACGAATAGACAGAACCTGCAGCGGGGAAGCAATACGAAAGTAGATCTACGCTGCAGGTTGGACAGAAGGTGGATATTCTATTCATGCATCATATGTCTATAGTTTTATATCAGACATATGCTGGCGTATGGCGGGTTAGACGGCCCCCGGGGTCGCCGATGCCCTCGCCACGGATGTACCCGAGCAATCGAGTCCCTCCGAGACCATAGCTGATGCGACTACGGAACCCGTCTCACCGGTAGGACCCCCCGCGTCTACAGGTAGACAAAGAGGTCCTCACTGATGGTCTGGTTAAGGCAGATTCATCGTTTTTTACCACCAAAAGAAAAAAAAAATGTTATATTATTGTAGTGAATTAAGATAAGTATAAATAAGTATATCATTTCATAGAATTTTGTTTTTCATTTTTTATTTGAATTTTCATTTTATATTTATTTTTTGTAGAATTATTATATTTCTTATAAAATAACTTAATTACATTAAAATAACTTTAAAAAATAGTAAGTATTAATCCATATATATACTGTCTGTCAAAAAAGTATCGGGAATTTTAAATTAAAACAACATTTTTACGTTTAATAATCAAAATTTATTGGGTCGCCTACAAAATAGGCTCCATCTGCTCCGATACATCTATGCCAACGGCACTTCAAATCATCTAAAAATTTTTTATAGGCGCTTTCCGGGATGACCTTTAGCTTGCGCGCCGAATTTCGTTTTATGGCTTCAATCGACTGAAAACGGGTGCCACGGTGCGGCAATTTAAGTTTTGGGAAGAGGAAGAAGTTACATGGAGCCAAATCCGGCGAATACGGTGGTTGTTCAAGCGTGTTCGTTGAGTTTTTGGCGAGAAAGTCGGTCACAATCGTAGCTCGGTGAGACGGCGCGTTATCGTTGTGCAAAATCCACGAGTTGTTCGCCCACAAATTTGGCCGCTTCTTACGGATACGCTCACGCAACCGTTTCATAACGCCTAGGTAATACTCTTTGTTTACCGTCTGACCCTCTGGAACGAATTCGTAGTGCTCCCCGCCACGGATATCGAAGAAAACAATGAGCATCACCTTCAATTTTGTGCGGCTTTGGCGTGGTTTTTTCGGTTTCGGCTCGTTTTTTCCCACCCATTCCGATGCTTGCTGGCTTGTTTGCATATCGTACTTGTACACCTACGTTTCGTCAGCAGTTATGATGCATTCCATGAATGCGGAATCGGAATTGGCGCGATCCAGCATGTCCGATGCGACCTGTTCGCGATAGCATTTTTGAAGAAAATTAAGCTTTTCTGAAATGAGTCTTGCGGTCACCTTTCTCATGCCCAAAATATCAATTAAAATCGTACGTGTAGACTCATGGGATATCTCAAGTTCATGTGCTATCTCTCTCAAGCTGGTATAACGGTTTTCAAGCACCATTTCCTTAATTTTATCGACATTATCTGCGGTCGAAACCGTCGATGGGCGTCCGGAACAAGGCAAATCTTCGACGACTTCACGACCCTCCTTGAAGGCGTTGTACTACTTATACGCACGGGTTTTCGATAGTGCTTTATCACCAAAAGCCTTTTGCAACATTTTCAATGCATCGGCACACGAAATTTCATTCGCAACACAAAATTTTAGACAAATTCTTTGTTCAACATAATCACCCATTGTAAAAAATCGGCACGCACTATTGACATCGACTGACTTAACCAGCTACTGTAAAGACACTCGTTGACAGATTCCGCTCAAACTTGCCATAGTCATTAAAGACAATTGTACCAACCTAGAAAAAAAAATCTTACCTACCTAAATTGCCCCGCCAGATTTATACCGACAATTCCCGGTACTTTTTTGACAGAATGTATGATTCAAATTTAAATCTTAGTTCTACAAGCGTTGCATAGCGTAATCGTTAGGGCGTCTGCTTCATAATGCGAAGGACCTGGGTTCGATGCCACCGTAGGTCAAACATTTTTCTGCATTTTTTTTCGTAAAATAATGTGTAAAATAACATGTGCGACAATGCGAATAAACAATTATATGTAATGCGGATAATAAAAATATGTGTATAATCATAATTAATAAAATTCTAAAATATATAAAATACCTAATAAAAGTTAATAAAGGTTACAAATGATCTTTCACAAAGATTGTGTAAAAGGTTACTGAAATCTTTCATGGGAGATAACTGACAGTTTCTTAAGTCAGATATTTCGATATTACGTCAATATTCTGTGTAAGCTTCCTGGAAGATAATTAAATGTTTTGGGGAGTTTAAAAAAATCATTCTAGAAAGCTCACAAGAAGTTTTCTGCAAGGTTACATTCAATGTTACTCATCTTTGCGGAAAATGATGATATGAGGATTATTCGCGGACACAGGAACATCACTATAACATATTTCGTAAGATTTTTGCGAGGTTTTAGAAAACCTCGCACAAATTCTGCACAAAATGTTTCCGCAATATTTTGTAAATCTTTTATGAACACAGCGAAAAATCTTTACTTAACTTCGAAGGAAATGTTTGTACGAGGATTATGCGCGGACATAGATACATCACAGAAACATTTTTCATAAGTTTTTTGCGAGGTTTCAAACCTTTCATGAAACCTTGCAAAAACCTTGCAAAAATCTTTAGTGTTATGTAGGTAAATAATAAAATATATAGAATATAAAAATTTAATGAACATTTGATTTTACGATTATATTTTTCTATTTCTATTTAAATTATAAAGTACTTTATTTTTCAAATGGAAAATTATCAAATTTTAAAAAATTGTTATTGACAAACTTTAATAATTTTTGATTACACACACACACACACACACACACACACACACACACACACACACACACACACACACACACACACACACACACACACACACACCCACGCACGCACGCACGCACGCACGCACGCACGCACGCACGCACGCACGCACGCACGCACGCACGCACGCACGCACGCACGCACGCACGCACGCACGCACGCACGCACGCACACACACACACACACACACACACACACATATATATATATATATATATATATATGTATATTGTGACAGGCGGCTTATAGAGGCTAAGCCGAGGCGTACCGAAACGCGGCGCTATCGATCAAGAATCGGTAGCGCTACGCGGGAAAACCGATAGGCGAGAGGGGAAGGAGGAGGCCTCCCCTCAAGCCTTCTTCTCGTCCGAGCATTGGTAAGTGCCGCACGTAGAACGATCCAAGGAGAGCAACCACAGATTTTTCCTAAGATTCTCCGCAGCGTTTCCGCAGATTCGAAGAGACGATTCCGCGATCGACTATTTGTGAAAGTAAGTGACCACTTATCGTATTAGCGAGTCCGCGAATAGAATATATTTAGTTTTCCTGACGCGTGTGCGATCGCGTCAGGCATATATAGATATAGTCAAACTCGATTAGGCCGCGCGAGTGCGAGTGAGAGGATCGATCTCTCTCTCGCACTATCATAGAATAGGCGTTCGAGTAAGAGAAAGCCACTCTTACTCGGGCAACCTGCGAGCACGCAGTTGAGCGAGAGGAACGAGCTCTCTCGCTCAACCATAGACTACAGCACCGAGTGAGAGGTAGAGCCGCTCTCACTCGAGCAGCCACGAACTACGGCAGTATAGAGGGGAAACTGCTCTCTCTATATCTGCCGTCCATAGACTACACGTGTGTGTAGCTGCGCGAAGCGAAGAGGGTGCGCATGCGCAGTGCGCACCTTGAGAATTAGTATTGCGCGTGAGGCAATACTAATTGCTTTTCGCACTAATAGACCTCTCCGCAATAATTCGTTGCTTTTTGCATTGTAATTGTTATTTTTATTTAGTAAAGCAACTATTTTGCACAAAGCTGGTGCGTTTTTATTTATCTTCCCTATAGCGTCCCTATCCCGAATACCGCCGCCTCCGCGGGTGTGCCAACCGATCGTTGGCACACATACTGAGCAACCGAGCCCGGTGGGAGCTGCACCGGTCGCGTGGTCTTAGGCAAGGCCCCTCACACACACCGAGAATAAAGCAGGACCAGAAGAAGATCCTGCGTTGTTAACGGGTGGGAATAAATAAACCCCGTTACAATATATATTTAAAATCATACAAGTATATAACAAGATATAAAATCATGTTAATTTTGTATTTTTTCTTTAATATTTATTAAGGAAAAAATTAGCACATGCTATGCCATTTAGGTATATTGTAAATATACTTGTATACATAGAAAGTATAGCTGAAAGTTTAGAATCTTATTATTCGTAATTCGCACCCAATCATGTTTCAGTTATAACATAAAAAAACTATTACAGTATCTAAAAATATATCTTGATTATACAAATTACCACGAGCATTACCATCTACTTGTTTAGTTTTAAACATCGACAAACTATTACAGTATCTAAAAATATATGCTGATAACATAAATTACTGCAAGCATCGCCATATATTCTACAAGTGTCCGGCAAGTATGGTTTTAATTACATGTCACAAGTAACTTTTTATGAAATATATGAGTTGTAAAAGAATATAGCATAAAAGATATAGGAAATATAGTTAAAAGTATTATTTGATTTCAGTGGTTTCATTCTAAGCAACTTCCCACTATCGCACAAAAACAAAATGAAATTATATATAAACTATTGAATTAAACTTAAATAAAAACTAAATAAATGTAAAAGTAAAAAGAATCATTTCACATCATTGATATTTTGTATATGCCTGTGATACAGTCCTAGCTGCACTTTATTTTGTTAATAATGAAAAAGAAATGTAGATGCGAGATAGCATATTAAAATTGTATAATGGAATCAAGTGTCTGGCCTGTACTACAGATCTAACTGCACTTTATTTTGTTGATAATAAAATAGAATTGTATATGCGAGTTAGTATGATAAAATTGTAAAATGAAATAAAGTGTCCGGCCCGTATTACAGTCCGAGCTGCACTTTATTTTGTTAATAATAATATAAAATTGTATATGTGAGTAAGTACGATAAAATTGTAAAATGAAATAAATTGTCCGGCCTGTATTACAGTCCTAGCTGCACTTTATTTTGTTAATATTGCAATAGAATTGTATATGGGAGTTAGTATAATAAAATTGTAAAATGAAATAATGTGTCTGGCCTGTATTATAGTCCTAGCTGCACTTTATTTTGTTAATAATAAAATAGAATTGTATATAAAAGTTAGTATAATAAAATTGTAAAATATAATAAAGTGGCGGCCTGTATTACAGTGCTAGCAGCACTTTATTTTGTTCATAATGAAATACAATTGTATAAACGAGTTAGTATAACAAAATTGCAAAATGAAATAATGTGTCCGTCCTGTATTACAGTCCTAGCTGCATTTTATTTTGTTAAAAATAAAATAAAATTGTAGATGTGAGTAAGTATAATAAAATTGTAAAATAAAACAAAATGTCCGGCCTGTATTACAGTCCTAGCTGCACTTTATTTTGTTAATAATGAAATAGGATTGTATATGCGAGTTAGTATAATAGAAATGTAAAATGAAATAAAGAGTCCGGCCTGTATTACAGATCTAGCTGCACTTTATTTTGTTAATAATGAAATTAAATTGTATATGGGAGTTAGTATAATAAAATTGTAAAGTAAAATAAAGCGTCCGGCCGGTATTACAGCCTTGCTGCACTTTATTCTGTTAATAATGAAATAGAATTGTATATGCGAGTTAGTATAGTAAAATTTTAAAATGAAATTAAGTGTCCGGCCTGTATTACAGTCCTCACTGCACTCTATTTTTTTAATAGTGAAATAGATTTGTATATGCGGGTTAGTATAATAATATTGTAAAATAAAATAAAGTGCCCGGTCTGTATTACAGTCCTAGCTGCACTTTATTTTGTAAATAATAAAATAAAATTGTATATGTAAGTAAGTATAATAAAATTGCAAAATAAAATAAAGTGTCGAGGCTGCATAACAGTCATAGCTGCACTTTATTTTGTTTAAAATAAGAGAAATCGTATATGTAAGTAAGTATAATAAAATTGTAATTTGAATTAAAGTGTCCGACCTGTATTACAGTCCTAGCTGCCCTTTATTTTGTTAATAATGAAATAGAATTGTATATGGGAGTTGGTATAATAGAATTGTAAAATAAAAAAAGTGTCCAGCCTGTATTACAGTCCTAGCTGCACTATCTTTTGTTAATAATGAAATGAAATTGTATATGTGAGTGAGTATAATAAAATTGTAAAATAAAATAAAGTTTCTAGCCTGTATTACAGTCCTAGCAGCACATTATTTTGTTAATAATGAACTAAAATTGTATATGCAAGTTAGAATAATAAAATTGTAGAATGAAATAAAGTGTCCAGGCTGCATAACAGTCATAGCTGCACTTTATTTCGTTTAAAATGAGAGAAATCGTATATGTAAGTAAGTATAATAAAATTGTAATTTGAATTAAAGTGTCCGGCCTGTATTACAGTCCTAGCTGCACTTTATTTTGTTAATAATAAAATAGAATTGTATATGCCAGTTAGTATACTAAAATTGTAAAATGAAATAAAGTGTCCGGCCTGTATTACAGCCCTAGCTGCACTTTATTTTGTTAACAATGAAATAGAATTGTATCTGCCAGTTGGTATAATAAAATCGTAAAATGAAATTGAGTGTCCGGCCTGTATTACAGATCTAACTGCACTTTATTTTGTTAATAATGAAATAGGATTGTATATGCAAGTTAATATAATATAATTGTTATATGAAATACAGTGTCTGGCCTGTATTATAGTCCTAGTCCCACCTTATTTTGTCAATAGTCAAATAAAATTGTGTATGCGAGTTAGTATAGTGAAATTGTACAATTTAATAAAGTTTCCGGCCTGTATTGCAGTCGTAGCATTACGTTATTTCGTTAATAATGAAACAAAATTGTATATGTGAGTGAGTATAATAAAATTGTAAAATGAAATAAAGTGTCCGGCCCGTATTACAGTCCTAGCTGCACTATTGTTTGTTAATAATGAAATATAATTGAATATGTGAGTTAGTATAATAAAGTTGTAAAATGAAATAAAGTGTCCGGCCTGTATTACAGTCCTCGCTGCACTTTATTTTGTTTATAATGAAATATATTTGTATATGCGAGTTAGCATAATGGAATTACAAAATGAAATAAAGTGTCCGGTCTGTATTACAGTCCTAGCTGCCATGTATTCTGTTAACAATCAAATAAAATGGTTTATGTGAGTTAGTATAATGAAATTGTACAATAAAATAAATTGACCGGCCTGTATTACAGTCCTAGCTGCACTCTATTTTGTTAATAATAAAATAGAATTGTATTAGCAAGTTAGTATGATAAAATAGTAAAATGAAATAAAGTGTCTGGCCTGTATTACAGCCCTAGCTGCACTTTATTTTGTTAATAATGAAATAAAATTGTATCTGCGAGTTGGTATAATAAAATCGTAAAATGAAATAGAGTGTCCGGCCTGTATTACAGATCTAACTGCATTTTATTTTGTGAATAATGAAATAGGATTGTATATGCGAGTTAATATAATATAATTGTTATATGAAATACAGTGTCTGGCCTGTATTATAGTCCTAGTCCCACCTTATTTTGTCAATAGTCAAATAAAATTGTATATGCGAGTTAGTATAGTGAAATTGTACAATTAAATAAAGTGTCCGGCCTGTATTGCAGTCGTAGCATTACGTTATTTCGTTAATAATGAAATAAAATTGTATATGTGAGTAAGTATAATAAAATTGTAAAATAAAATAAAGAGTCCGGCCCGTATTACAGTCCTAGCTGCACTATTGTTTGTTAATAATAAAATATAATTGAATATGCGAGTTAGTATAGTAAAGTTGTAAAATGAAATAAAGTGTCCTGCCCGTATTACAGTCTTAGCTGCACTTTATTTTGTTAATAATGAAATTGAATTGTATATGGGCGTTAGTATAATAAAATTGTAAAATGAAATAAATTGTCCGGCCTGTATTACAGTCTTAGCTGCACTCTATTCTGTTAATAATGAAATAAAATTGTATTTGCAAGTTAGTGTAATAAAATTGAAAAATGGAATTAAGTGTCCGGCCTGTATTACAGTCCTTGCTGCACTTTATTTTGTTAATAATGAAATAGAATTGTATATGCGAGTTAGTAGAATAAAATTATAAAATGTAATAGAGTGTCCGGCCTGTATTACAGATCTAGCTGACTTTATTTTGTTAATAATGTAGTAGAATTGTATATGCGAGTTAGTGTAATAAAATTGTAATATGAAATAAAGTGGCCGGCCTGTATCATAGTTTTAGCTGCACTTTATTTTGTTAAGAATCAAAAAGAATTGTATATGCGAGTTAGTATAGTATAATTGTATAATGAAATAAAGTGTCCGGCCATGTACAGTCTGTCAAGTAAGAGCGTGGTCGTGTTAATTTATAAAAAAATTCATTTGATGAAACTTTCATATTTATATATACATTGTACACATTACAAACAATGATGCGATTCGGTCAATAATGTGTTCAGTCACCACCGGCGTCGATAATTGCCTGGCATCTCCGAGGCATGCTTTCTACTAATTTGACGGCGTATTCTAGTGGCAAGGATCTCCAGATCCGACGAATTTTGTAAGACAACTGCTTCAAAGTGTATGTGCGTCTTCCACGAAGTTCCCGTTTAATATATGCCTACACATTTTCAATAGGGTTTGCATCGGGCGACTGCGACGGCCAATCCAATGTAAAGATACCAGATTGAGTCTTCCACCGAGTACAGAGCTTCCTGCGGTGTTTAGGATCGTTGTCCTCCTGCAGAATCCAATCTTAATTTTTTGTGATGAACCATCATTTGGCAGATGGCAGTAAAGCCTTTTTGTAGATTTTTATCATTTTCTCGGCATTTAGGTTGTCAGTAAAGAGGTGCAAAGTGCCGAATCCCTGCTTTGAGAAGCAGCCCCAAAGATGCACCTTTATTCCATGTTTTACGGTCCGCTGAACAAGCCTATTGGTGGAAGTTGACCAGGCTCGCGTGAGGACAGAACGTGCCCATATAGAACATCTATCAGTAAAAATGACATTTTCAGAATCTCTATCAATATTCTCATGCGCCCAAGCGAGTCGCTTTGTCACATGTTTTTCAGTCAACAGAGGCTTCTTCATTGTGTTGCGCCATTTCAGATGATGAGTACGAAGATGGGTTCGGATAGTTTCGTAGGATATATCGAAACCTTTGCCATTAATTTTGCTTGTCCTTACCGCAGTGTTAAAGCAGGATTCCGCGAAAACAGATTCACTATTCTTTTTTCATCTTTTTTGTTCACTTTTCCTATCGAGCCACGTTCTGGTAAATCATCGACATTTTTAGCCACTTTATATCGCCGTATCCACTTCTGTACAAATGCCTACGACTTTCTCATATATTTAGCAGCCGCTGATTGCAACATTTTGGGACCTTCCGGGTGGATGCAAAGGAACACAGCCTCGTAGCGCGACGCATACTTAGCACTCATGTTGTTTAACGTGATTCTCTTTCAAAAGATCAACAACTAAATTTTTGTTAACAATGCATCAAGGATAAAGCTTTCCTCTATTTGCTCGCGAAGGAATTAGAGCAAAATCTTTTATTACCCTGTCGGTGAAGCCGACCACGCTCTTACTTGACTGACTGTATTTCAGTCTTAGCATCACTTTATTTCGTTAATAATGAAATAAAATTGTATATGCGAGTTTGTATGATAAAATTGTAAAATGAAATAAAGTGTCCTGCCTGTATTACAGTCTTAGCTGCACTTTATTTTGTTAATAATAAAATAGAATTGTTTATGCGAGTGAGTATAATAAAACTGTAAAATGAAATAAAGTGTCCTGCCTGTATTACAGTCTTAGCTGCACTTTATTTTGTTAATAATGAAATAGAATTGTTTATGCGAGTGAGTATAATAAAACTGTAACATGAAATAAAGTGTCCGGTCTGTATTACAGTCGTCGCTGCACTTTATTTTGTTAATAATGAAATAGATTTGTGTATGCGGGTTAGTATACTAAAATTGTAAAATAAAATAATGTGTCCGGCCTGTATTACAGACTTAGCTGCACTTTATTTTGTTAATAATGAAATAAAATTGTATATGGGAGTTAGTATTATAAAATCGTAAAATGAAATAAAGGGTCCGGCCTGTATTACAGCCCCAGCTGCACTTCATTTTGTTAATAATGAAATAGAATTGTATATAGGAGTCAGTATAGGAAAATTGTATAATGAAATAAAGTGTCCGGCCTGTATTTCAGTTGTAGCATCACTTTATTTTGTTAATAATGAAATAAAATTGTATATGTGAGTTAGTATAATAATATTGTAAAATGAAATGAAGTGTCCTGCCTGTACAAGGTCTGGCTATTAAATAACGAGACTGCGCACATAGAGGGCGCCGCAGTGGGGTGGGGAAAAAAACGAGTAGAGCGTTGGGTATCTAGATATTTTGTCTATGCACGTACCAAAACACGTTCTCGTCACTATTATTGTATTTGTGCAGTAGCGGTCTGAAACGAACGTGTTTTTTTCTCGGGCTGAAAACCATGTGTGACGAAAAACAGGAGCAACGTATCAATCTCAAGTTTCTCGGTAAATTAAAAAAAAACTCCGACTGAGTGCTGTAAATTGTTGCAAGAGGTCTATGGAGACAGGTCTCTATCTTGTGCGCGTGTTTTTGAGTGGTGTAAGCGCTTCAGTGAGGGCCGAGTGAGCACTGAAGATGACCAACGCCCAGGTCACCCTGTCACTGTTTCAACTCCGGAAATAGTGACCAAAATCAACCAAATTGTGCGTGCAGATCGTCGAATGAGCATCCGGATGATTGCCAAGGCTGTAAACGCCGATAAAGAAACGGTTAGACAAATTTTACGCGATGAATTACACATGACAAAAGTCTGTGCAAAGTTGGTGCCGAAAAACCTGATTCCTGACCAAAAGCTCTTGCGTCAACAGGTCTGCTCAGATTTCCTTTAAAGGTTAGAAAAAAGATTCCGGACTGATGAAAAACATTATTACTTGCGACGAAACGTGGATTTTTAAATACGATGTTGAAACAAAGCGGCAATCGATGCATTGGAAAACGCTTCAATCGCTCAGAATCAAAAAAGCAAGGATGTCAAAATCAAAATTCAAGGCAATGTTGATCGTTTTTTTCGATATTAACGGTATCGTGATGACTGAATGGGTTCCGGAGGGTCAGACTGTCAATCAGACTTACTATGTCAGTTTTGGCAACACTGCGAGAACGAGTTCATAAGAAACGGCCCGAGTTGTGGAAGAACAACTCGTGGATTTTGCACCAGGACAACGCACCTACCTGAGTGAGAGAGTGAGTTAGAAAAAGAGTAAAAAAGAAAGTGAGAGAATAAGTGAGAAAGAGTAAATGACATGGAGATTGAGAGAGATAAAGAGTGATAGAGGGTGAGAGAGTGAGGAAGATTTATGGAATCAGTGAGTGAGCGAGTAAGAGAGTGAGAGAGAATAAGAGAGTGTAAGAGTGAGAGAGATAGTAAGAGAGTAAGAAAGTGCGAGAGTAAGAGAGGGAGAGAGCTAGAGAGTAAAAGGGTAAGAGATTGAGAAAGTGAGAGAGAGAGCAAGAGCGAAAGAGAGAGAAAGTGAGAGAGAGTGAGATAGTGAGAGAGAGTGAGTAAGAAAAAGTGAGAAAGAGTAAGTAAGAGTGAGAGAAAGTGAGAGTAAGAAAGAAAGTAAGAGAGTGAGGAAGTGCGAGAGTGAGAGCGGAAGACAGCTAGAAAGTGAAAAGGTGAGAGATTAATAGAGTGAGAGAAAGTGCGACAGAGAAAGAGAGACAGGGTGAAAGCGTGAGAAAGTGCGTTAGTAAGAGAGGGAGAGAGCTAGAGAGTAAAAGGGTGAGAGATTGAGAGACAGAAACAGAAAGTAAGAGAGAGTGAAACGGTGAGACAGTAAGACAGTGAGAGCGTAAGAGAGAGTGAGAGAGTAAGAAAGAGTAAGAAAGAGAGTAAGAGTAAGAGAGAGAGAGAGAGTAAGAGAGTGATAAAGTTCGTAAGTGAGAGATGGAGAGAGCTACAGAGTAAAAGAGTGAGAGATTCAGAGAGTAAAAGTGAGAAAGAGAAAGTAAGAGAGAGTGAGACGGTGAGACAGTGAGAGAGTGAGAGCGTAAGAGAGTGAGAGAGTGTAAGAGAGTAAGAAAGAGAGTGATTGAAAGCGAGAGAGAGAAAAAAAGAGAGTGATTGAGAGTGAGAGTAAGAAAGAGAGTAAGAGAATGAGGAAGTGCGAGAGTGAGAGATCCAGAGAGCTAGAAAGTGAAAGGATGAGAGATTGAGGGACTGAGAGAGAGAGCGAAAGAGGAAGAGAGAGAGAGAGAGTGAGAGAGTAAGAGAGTCTGAAAGTAAGAGACAGAGAGAGTGAGAGAGAGTAAGAGAGAGAACGAGAGATAGTAAGAGTAAGAAAGAGAGTCAGAGAATGAGGGAGTGTAAGAATGAGTGAGTGAGAGAGTTAGAGAGTGAGAGAGTGACGAAGTGAGGTAAAGAGAGTAAGAGAGAGTGAGAGATAGTGAGAGAGAGTGAGGGGGAGTGAGTGTAAGAAAGAGAGTAAGAGAGTGAGAAAGTGCGAGAGTGAGAGAGGGATAGAGCTAGAAAGTGAAAGGATGAGAGATTGAGAGAGTCAGAGTAAGAGCGAGAGAGCAAGAGAAACAGAGTGAGGAAGTGCGAGAGTGAAAGAGGGAGAGAGCTAAAAAGTTAACGGATAAGAGATTTAGAGAGTGAGAGAGCGAGAGAGAAAGAGAGAGAGAGAGTGAGAGAGTAAGAGAGTCAGAAAGTGAGAGACAGAGCGTGTGAGAAAGAGTAAGAGAGAGAGCGAAAGTAAGTGAGACTAAAAATGAGAGTAAAAGAGTGAGGGAGTGTGAGAATGAGTGAGTAAGAGAGTGAGAGAGTGTGGATGAGGGAGTTAGGGAGAGATAGTGAGAGAGAGCTAGAGAGAGTAAGAGAGAGTGAGAGAGAGTGAGAGTAAGACAGAGAGTAAGAGAGTGAGGAAGTGCGAGAGTGAGAGATAGATAGAGCTAGAAAGTGAAAGGATGAGAGATTGAGAGAGTCAGAGTAAGAGCGAGAAAGCAAGAGAGACAAAGTGAGGAAGTGCGAGAGTGAGAGAGGGAGAGAGCTAGAAAGTGAAAGGATAAGAGAGAGAGAGTGAGAGAGTAAGAGAGTCAGAAAGTGAGAGACAGAGCGAGTGAGAGAGAGTAAGAGAGAGTGGGAGAAAGTGAGAGTAAGAAAGAGAGTAAGAGAGTGAGGAAGTGTGAGAATGAGTGAGCAAGAGAGAGAGAGAGAGAGTGAGCATGAGGGAGTTAGGGAGAGATAGTGAGAGAGAGTGAGAGAGAGTAAGAGTGAGTGAGAGAGTAAGAGAGAGTGAGAGAGAGTAAGAGAGAGTGAGAGAAAGTGAGAGTAAGAAAGAGAGTAAGAGAGTGAGGAAGTGCGAGAGTGAGAGCGGAAGACAACTTAAAAGTAAAAGGGTGAGAGATTATGAGAGTGAGAGAGAGAGTGCGAGAGAGAAAGAGAGACAGAGTGAGAGAGTAAGAAAGCTCGTGAGTGAGAGAGGGAGAGAGCTAGAGAGTAAAAGGGTGAGAGATTGAGAGACAGAAAGAGAAAGTAAGAGAGAATGAAACGGTGAGACAGTGAGAGAGTGAGAACGTAAGAGAGAGTGAGAGAGTAAGAAAGAGAGTAAGAGTAAGAGAGAGAGTAAGAGAGTGATAAAGTTCGTGAGTGAGAGATGGAGAGAGCTAGAGAGTAAAAGAGTAAGAGATTGATTGAGCGTGAGTGAGAAATAGAATGTAAGAGAGAGTGAGACGGTGAGACAGTGAGAGAGTGAGAGCGTAAGAGAGTGAGAGAGTGAGTGAGAGAGAGTGAGACGGTGAGACAGTGAGAGAGTGAGAGCGTAAGAGAGTGAGAGAGTGAGTGAGTGAAAGTGAGACGGTGAGACAGTGAGAGAGTGAGAGCGTAAGAGAGTGAGAGAGTGAGTGAGAGAAAGTGAGACAGTGAGAGAGTGAGCGAGAGAGAGTAAGACGGTGAGACAGTGAGAGAGTGAGTGAGAGAGAGTGAGACGGTGAGACAGTGAGAGAGTGAGACAGTGAGAGAGTAAGTGAGAGAGAGTGAGACGGTGAGACAGTAAGAGAGTGAGTGAGAGAGAGTGAGAGGAAGGGTGAGAGAGTGAGTGAGAGAAAGAGTGAAAAAGAGAGTGAGAGAAAGAGTGAGAAAGAATAAGAGAGATAGAGATAGAGAGAGAGAGAGTGTGATAGAAAGTAAGAGTGAGAGAGATTGAGAGAGAATGAGAAAGAGTGAGCAAGTGAGAGAGAGTGAGAAAGAGTTAGAGAGTGAGAGAAAGTGAGTGAGTGAGCGAGTGAGAGAGTAGGAGAGAGTGAGAGAGTGAGAGAGTGAGAGAGTAAGTGTATGAGTGAGAGTGAGAGTGAGTGAGCGAGAGAGTGAGAGTGTATTATTATTAAGTAATTATGTATATAATACATAAATTATTTAATTAAAAAAATCAAACTGTTTCAATCATATAGTTTTGCAAATTTGAGTAAAATAAAAAATGTAATTTAAAAAATAATTTTAATTTATTCATATTTAAAAATAAAATTATTATTTTCTAATGAAACAAACATTAATTTACTTTTATCACGAACATAGAGAATTGGAATTAAATAGGCACAAAATTGTAAATTTAGTGGCAAATAAGAAATAAGTGATTAAATATTTAACAGAATATATTTTTATAGCCAATTGTTTACATTAATTATTTATCATCACAACTTATCTTCATAGTACATTAATAAGTTTGAATTTATAGGAGCCAAATCGATCCATGTTTTAGTTTCCATGAAATTTATCAAAATATCTATTTTGTATATTTGACTATTTTCTTTTTTATTTTTGTATTTTTGGGTACAAAAGTTTGTTTAACTATATTCAATGTGAATTCTAAAAAATATATTAATAAATAATAAAAAGAAATTAATTATTGAATGGAGAAAAATTTTCTCTTACCTTTACTCGGTTTTCGTTTCAAATCTTTTTGACTAATTAAATAATTACACTTTTGTTAAACAAATAATTAATTGTATTTTATAAATTCTAAAACACCTCCAATCCAGGAGAGGCTGAAAAAAGTACAATAATAATTGTTCGTATACCATACCATAGATAGAGATCATACAGCGCAAAAGTAAATGAAACAATATTTCGAAACTTTAAACTATTAGTATGATCATGAGCAAAAAATAGGAAGCAGAGAATAAAAAAAAAAAGATTGGTAAGCAATACAAAGAAACTTAGTAAGGTGTAATAAGACTTGCAATCGATTGTGTTATTAAGGGGAGGTTCTCATCTAGCGACCCAAAAATTACGTGATTTTCGCGATTTTTTTTCTCATGGAAGGAAATGAATAAAGAAGTCAAATTTTTCGGTACTTAATAAGTATGTTATTAGCTACTTTTACAAATTGTTTCGAACAAAAATACAAAATAGTTTATTAGTTATATGCATTGAAAAATATTCATCGAAAAAAAAACACCTTCACGGCGGCAAGATAACTCATCCAATTTTTGTCTGAAATCGAAAAAGCAAAGTTTGTTATAAGCTTGAAATTATTTGCTAGATCTTGAACTAAAATCACGGAGAAAAATTGAAAATTAACAAAATGGCGGGCTTGCAAAAAAAAAAATATTTTTTTGCACTTTTTTTTGCTCTAAAAAGTGCAATAACAATAAAAATAATCATTGTAAAATTATGATTTTAAGTCAAGATCCAGCAAATTTAATTATATTTAAAATAAGAAAAAATTCATCTCGATATCTATAATAGTTTTTGAGATATCTTGCCGCTCGTCTCAAAAAACATGGTTTCGAGAAAAACGCGTTTAAAGTTTTAGTACGCGATTTAGTACGTAAAAAGACGACTTCGGTTTTTTAACTATAACTTAAAAAATAAATTGAATTTAGCAAAACAGGTTTCACGAGCGTATTTAACAAGACATTTGCCAACTTCTCAAGCAAAAAAGAAAAAATCGATTTTTTGGTCGTGCTTGATAAGAACCACCACTGAATACATTTTGTCAAAAAAGTACCGGGAATTGTCGATTTAAATCTGGCGGGGCAATTTAGGCAGGTAAAATTTTTTTTCTAGGTTGGTACAACTGTTTTTAATGACTATGCCAAGTTTGAACGATATCTGTCAACGAGTATGTTTACAGTAGCTGGTTAAGTCAGTCGATGTCAATAGTGCGTGCCGATTTTTTACAATGGGTGATCACGTTGAACAAAGAATTTGTCTAAAATTTTGTGTTCCGAATCAAATTTTGTGTACCGATGCATTAAAAATGTTGCAAAAGGCTTTTGGTGATAAAGCACTATCGAAAACCCGTGCGTATAAGTGGTACAAAGCCTTCAAGGAGGGTCGTGAAGTCGTCGAAGATTTGCCTTGTTCCGGACGCCCATCGACGGTTTCGACCGCAGATAATGTCGATAAAATTAAGGAAATGGTGCTTGAAAACCGTTATACCAGCTTGAGAGAGATAGCACATGAACTTGAGATATCCCATGAGTCCACACGTACGATTTTAATTGATATTTTGGGCATGAGAAAGGTGACCGCAAGACTCATTTCAGAAAAGCTTAATTTTCTTCAAAAATGCTATCGCGAACAGGTCGCTTCGGACATGCTGGATCGCGCCAATTCCAATCCCGCATTCATGGAATGCATCATAACTGGTTACGAAACGTGGGTGTACGAGTACGATTTGCAAACAAGCCAGCAAGCATCGGAAGGGGTAGGAAAAAACGAGCCGAAATCAAAAAAACCACGCCAAAGTCGCTCAAAAGTGAAGGTGATGCTCATTGTTTTTTTCGATATCCGTGGCGTGGTGCACTACGAATTCGTTCCAGAGGGTGAGACAGTAAACAAAGAGTATTACCTAGGCGTTATAAAACGCTTGCGTGAGCGTATCCGTAAGAAGCGGCCAAATTTGTGGGCGAGCAGCTCGTGGATATTGCACGACGATAACGCGCCGTCTCACCGAGCTACGATTGTGACCAACTTTCTCGCCAAAAACTCAACGAACACGCTTAAACAACCACCGTATCCGCCGGATTTGGCTCCCTGTCACTTTTTTCTCTTCCTAAAACTTAAATTGCCGCTCCGTGGCACCCGTTTACAGTCGATTGAAGCCATAAAACGAAATTCGGCGCGCGAGCTGAAGGCCATCCCGGAAAGCGCCTATAAAAAATGTGTCGATGATTGGAAGTGCCGTTAGCATAGATGTATCGGAGCAAATGGAGCCTATGTCAAAGGCGACCCAATAAATTTTGATTATTAAACGTAAAAATGTTGTTTCAATTTAATATTCCCGGTACTTGTTTGACAGACAGTATATTACTGATTGAAAACCAAAAAAAAATTTTATTATATAATAACTTTTTAGACGAATAATAAAAATGATACAATAAAATAATAAAATTTATTAATATTGTAGGTATGTACAAACTATTAATAAACTCAGAAAAATATATAATTACTTGAATAACTTTTTAGACAAATAATAAAAATAATACAATAAAATAATATACATTTATTAATATTGTAGGTATAAACTTCTAATAGAATTAGAAAAATATATAAAATTACTTGAATTTTTTTTGAGTGAATATTTAATAAATAAGTAGACTAATGAGTGAATTTTATAACTTTAATAAAGTAAATTTTATTATTATAAATAAAAGGAAGTTCATAGTTATCTTTATTATTGAAAAAAAGTGCACTTACCCGATAACCATGTCTGTACATCTAAATACAGCTAAATTAAGTCAATCACAACGTCTTTTTCTCTCTGTTATAATACGAAATTCGACTCCTCTCTTTTGTAATATTTCACCTATTTCATCTAATAATTTAGTAGGAAAAGCACTATCAGCAACTCGAGTTGTGCAGGCTTTAACTACTGCAACAATTTCTCCAACAACTGTAGGTGGAAATCCAAGACCAGTACAAATTCCATCAATACAATCAAATACTTTACAATCAAATATAACACATCGTTCAATAAGTCCCGAGACTAACAACGAAAACAACATTTTTTTCAAAAGTCACTTTTATTCATCAATATAATTTCCTTTTGGAGTGATACAATCTTCCCAACGCCTTTCCAACATTTCTATACCATGTTTATAGAAGGATTTATCCTTTGCTTCAAAATAGGCTTCAGTTTCGGCAATGACCTCCTCATTCGAGCCAAATTTTTTTCCCTGGAGCATTTTTTTGAGATCAGCAAAGAGCCAGTAGTCGCTGGGGGCTAAATCTGGTGAATACGGGGGGTGGGGAAGCAAATCAAAGCCCAATTCGTTTAATTTTGCCATTGTTTTCATGGACTTGTGGCATGGTGCATTGTCTTGGTGAAAAAGGATTTTATTCTTCTTCATGTGTGGTCGTTTTACTACGATCTCCTTCTTCAAACGTACCAACAAGTCAATATAATAATCACTGTTGATCGATTTAACTTTTTCCAGGTAGTCAATGAAAATTACGTCATGCGTATCCCAAAAAACAGACGCCATGACTTTGCCAGCAGACTGCTGCGTTTTTGGACGCTTTGGGCAGCTTTCGCCAGCCATGAGCCACTCAGATGATTGCCGATTCGACTCCGGAGTGAAATGATGTATCCATGTTTCATCCATGGTCACGTATCGACGCAGGAAATCCTTTTTATTGCGAATAAATAGCGATAAACAGCTCTCTGAATCGTCGACTCGTTGCTGTTTTTGTTCCACTAAAAGCAATCGCAGCACCCACTTGGAAAAAACCTTTTTCATGCTCAATTTTTCATGAAGGATTGTAAATACGCTTCCAGATGATATCTGTGTCATTTCTGCAATCTCACGGACCTTCATTTGGCGATTTTTCATTACAATTTTTAACACTTCTCTCACATTTTCCTGTGTAACGGCTTCCAATGGCCTACCCGAACGTTCCGCATCGTTTGTGTCCTTACGACCACGTTTAAACTCAGCATACCAACGACAAATCGTTGGTTTGAATAGAGAGGAGTCCAGGTAATGTTTTTCAAGCCATTGCTGAGCTTCTACGGTGTTTTTACCCATTAAAAAACAATGTTTTATCAACACGCGAAACTCGCTTTTTTCCATTTTTCAAACAACTTACAAAGTGACTTTACTCTAACCTCGATAACTCTGCTGTCTGTGATCCGATCGGCGTAGAATTTTTACACGTTTCATGTAAAGGTTCGCACTCTATGGAAACGAGGCCAGTTTGGTACTACTAGCACCATCTCTGGGTTAGTCTCGGGACTTATTGAATGATGTGTTAGTATAATATTATCAGCTCCAGCACTGACAACAGAACGACCGATTTTTAAAGATTGTTCTAAAGAAATGTACTTTCATGATATAGATAAGAATCGTCATGACAAATTAAAATTCTTGTTGCAGACATTTCTACTTTAGTAAAATTCGAAGCATTTCACATCGAACCTCCACTAGCTATTACCATATCCACAAAATTGAAATTGTTTTACAATTTCACTTAGAAATAGTAAATACTTTTTTACAATTTTACTTAGAAATTGTAAACATAAAATTGTTTTTATTTTAAGTATAATTATATCATATTTATTATTTATTAGAATAATGTCAACAATAAACACTTCCTATGAGTAATATAACATCATTAATGTATCAATCCACAAATAGCTTCATTAAAAAATATAACCACTAATTACCATATCCACAAAATTAATACCTTTTGACAATTCTACTTAGAAATAATAAATACTTTTCTATAATTTCACTGAGAAATAGTAAACATAATTAATAACCCCTTGATTGTTTTCGTTTTAAGCACAATTATTTCATGTTTATTTATTATTTACTTGAATAATGCCAACAATAAACATTTCAAGTAAAAGTATAGCATTTTTAATTTTTTAATAGTATCAATACATATTTAATTTTTTTTAATACTATCAATACATAATATATGGGTTCTTTAAAAAATATAACCGTTAAAATGGTATGTATAAATCAATACACAAATAACCTCTAAAATAGTATATATAAATCAATACACAAATAACCTCTAAAATAGTGTATATATGTATTGTAACGCCACTGGGGATCAGGGTGGCGTACAAATGGAAAAGGGGGGGAAGCGGGGAAGCGGGTGCTTGCTTACTAGTAAACTACTTATTTAACAATTTTACACACGGACACATACGTTTATTTAAAACTGATTTAACTAATACAATTATTTATCGCGTTTTTACGCGAGCCCAGGGCGCCAGCTACAATTGTGTAGCGCGGTTTCTTGCGCGGCAAATACTCTGCGCGGCTAACTCACGGTTAGAGCGGTCGCGGGCATACAGCCTACACACGGCCGAAAATGGCGCGTAACACGCGACGCGGTCGCACACACGCAGCCGGGAAGGATACGGGGACGATTCGGGGAAGCTGTGCCTCCTGGCAGCTGCCACTGCACCTTGGCACTCACCAGATACTCCAACACGCTCACGGCTACTATCCGGACGCTCGCTCGCTCGTTTTCAAGAGTTACTCGTTCGCGACTGCTGGCTTCGACTATCACGAACGGAGTTTTGGCTGCTCGCTAATAACGACCGTTTGCTAACACTGACCAGAACGGAGTGTCGACTGCTCGCTACTTGTGACTTTTCGCTACCGCGGACCCGAACGGAGTGAAAGAGAAGCTTCTTGCGTGGCACTTTCGCGAGCGCGGCTTTTTGATGATCGTTCTGCGCCGGCGCAACGTACGTGTAAAGTTCGTTACGCAACGCAGCCGCCACGCGCGCTCAGCGCTGGCGGCAGTTGATATTACTGCTCGCCAGCAGCGCGCGTTGAGGTTATCCGCTCGCGAGTGCCAGTGTTGTTGTTGTGTATTCCCTGGAGCGGCGAGGATCTACCTCAGATGTACGGAGGATGAAGGTAAGTCGACGCGTTCCATAGCTGGTAGGCGTCGACTAATTTGCCTATCTTCTTTTTGTTTCAGGCACGGCCGTACTGCGGGTCAACAACTGCGGCTCAGACGAAGAGCGGTGGAGAAAGCTAAGCAGCGGTGTCGGTGACAGCTATAGCCTGCTTGCAGCGGTAGCGAGGCAACACTATCAGACACCTCCAGGTGCGTATTTACTTGCACTCATGCTGTGCTGCTATGTTTTGTCTGCCTTCTAACCTCCTCTTCCACTTTCCTTTTGTATTGTGCGGCAGCTTGTACTTCCTTTTAAGGTGCAGCTGCTATTATTATTCTGTTCTTTGTTTAATTACCGTCTGGGAGGTTGCAGGTACAGGGATCACTACGAGGATAGGAAGGAGCATGGAAATGGAACCTGCTGCAGTGTGTGCGAGCACTGCCTCGACTAACCAGGGCTCCTGAGATTAGCTCCTCGCTACAGCTGTTACTTGAGCTGGAAGCCCCTGTACCTGGGGAAGGTACAGTATGTACAGCCCTGCGTGGCTGTTAGTTAGGATAGTGCGTGGCAGTCCTGCGAGGCTGCCTAGATTGTAACAGGGGGGGCATTTTAGCTACGAGGAGGCGCATAAGCTATGCCTTGGCCTCCTCATGTGACTGGTGCTAAAACACCACGTCACAACTCCCCCCCGCCAAACCGTGAATATGGGGGAAGTGAAACGACTCCATATTCACTGTTTGATCCTAACTGGGATCGAACATGGTTACATTCGCCTAGCGCTTGCGCTTAGCCTAAGGTGAGCGGTCTCACCTGCAACGGTGTATGTGTGCGGCAGAACGTTGTGGTGCGGACATCGCCTTCTGCAGCGTGGCTCATTTGCATTGGTGTTCCAGCTAAAGTGTACGCGGTGTACGGGTGCACGCGGAATTACTAGGCGAACTCGAGTCTGAACGGAAAATCTAGTTTGTCGGTTATGTACGCGACTGGCTCGTCCCTTGGGCAGAAATACCAAAAAAAAAAAATAAAAGTACAAAAAAAACTATTATCGTTACGCAAATTGTCCTAACGACGCGGTCTCTCATAACCCGCTCCAACATTCAATACCACTCATACCGAAAGAAATAAAATACTTAATATTAATATGCATCAAAAAACATGTACATAAAATAGCCAATAACTTTAATCACACCGTGCTTACCTGGTGCAGTAGCAGTACTATTCGACAGCCGCATTGCTGTTCGATAAAAAAAAAATAAAAACACAATTGGTTACCTTGGTGGCCCACTGCCAGTGAGCGGTTATGGTAAACATGCTGAGTTTACTCGTTGCCTCGTCGGAGAGTGGTACGTAGCTGGATGCGAGTGCGACATGCAGCTGTGGCTCGTTGGTGGCACGAGCGGTTCGCGCCAACGCGGGTAATAATAGCAAGAAAAAATTGAAAGGGGTGGGAGCGATATACAAAAAAAAATAAGAAAAATAATAAAAAGAATAATAAAAAAAAATAGCAAAAAAATGGAAAAAAATAATGCTCGGCTGGCTTGGGGTGCTTGGCGGCAACCAAAACCAAAGTAACAAGAACAAAAAAAAATAATGCAAAAAAACCAAATTAAAAAAAAAACCAAAAAAAACAGAGGGAGCAAGAAAGCAAAAAACAATAGCATGCAGTATATTGGCGGGATGAGCGGGATAGGCAACAGGGGTAATGAAGCACACTAATCTGCTGAATATAAAAAATTTTAATAAGCAGCGGCGGTGCTATATAGAACAAAAAAAAAATCAAAAAACGAGAAAAAAAATTCTTAACGGGAACGCGGTGGTACGTAGCGTTTCAAGTCGCTTACGTGGATTTTGGTGCGCTTCTTCGAGTTGGCGTCTTCGACGAGGTAGACTACTGGTGAGAGTACCTTGACGATGGTCGCTGGCCCTACGAACCGCGGTGCCATTTTTGCCACGAATCCTTCTCCGGCAGAGGACAGGTGGTGTTGGCGGCGGCACACTAAATCGCCTACTTGATATTGAACGTCGCGTCGACGGTGATTGTAATGCGCGGATTGTTTTGCGGTCGCTTGCTCGATGTGTCGCTTTACTAGATCATGTACCGCTGGCAAGCGGGTTACACGTTCGAGCCATTGTTCTGCATCGGGCGGCCGTACAGGGGGGGGATGTTCAAGGTGTTTGCGGAGAATCATGCAAGGTTGCGGGTTACGGCCGAAATTGAGGAACGCGGGGGAAAATTTGGTCGATGAGTGCACCATACTGTTGAGCGCGAAGGCGAATTCATTAAGATGCATACCCCATTCGCGGTGGTCTTCGCTGAGAAAGCTATTAATCATCGTACGCAAATTTCGATTAACGCGTTCTACGGAGTTGGCCTGCGCATGGTACGGAGGAATGGTGGACTGCGTCACTCCGTACTGCTGCAGCCGCTCGGTTACGATTTTGTTAGCAAATTCAGTCCCATTGTCCGTCAACAGGACCTTAGGACAGCCCCATCGGTTTATTATCAAGTCATCGAACGCCTGCATTACGCTCTTCGCGTCGGCTTTCCGTAACGCGCGGATTTCGACATAGCGCGTAAAGAGATCCTCAAACACTATCGCATAGCGGTGCCCTCGTTTCGACGGTGGTTTCGGCCCGATCACGTCCGCGGCAACTACCGTCCACGTTCCGTCAATGTATCGCTCCCCCATCAAGCCAGCTGGTGCTTGCTGCGATACCTTGTGCGCTTGGCACTCTTGGCAAGCGCGTACGTAGCGACACGTATCATAGTAAATGCCAGGCCAATAATAGTAGGTGGCGAGCCGCGCATACGTTTTCTCGACACCGAGATGGCCCGCCTGCGGTGTATCGTGCGCTTCAAACAGTGCTTTAGCGCGGTCGTCCTGCGGTAATACTAGCTTCCACGCGTCGAGATCCGGCACTAGCGGGTCAATCAGCTGACTCGGCCGGTGCACGCATAACAGCTCGTTGTCAATACGCCAATCTGGGAAGATGTGCGGGCGGGTGCGGACGGCTAGCAAACGTCGCTGATATTATTTGTCGTCCATGTGCGCGGACGGAGCTACAGCGGCGGCGTCTACGTTATTTTCTAGCGCACGAGAAAGTGCGTCCGGCACTTGATGCAACGCGCCTTTACGATGCACGAATTTGATGGAATATTGCTGCAGCATCGTGTTCCATCGCCCTA
The DNA here is from genome assembly GCA_949987625.1 of Chalcis sispes. Taxonomy (NCBI): domain Eukaryota; kingdom Metazoa; phylum Arthropoda; class Insecta; order Hymenoptera; family Chalcididae; genus Chalcis; species Chalcis sispes. The sequence goes on along the minus strand of OX465095.1, from coordinate 37,490,584 downwards.
AGCGGCCTGCGGGATCCTTCAAATTATGTAACCACAAGAGGCTATGGTGATCGGTAATCACCGTAAATTCCTCCCCTTGGAGGTAACCTTTTAGCCGTTCGACGGACCAAAGCACCGCCAAGCACTCCTTTTCCGTCACGGAATAGTTGCGCTCGGCTTTAGACAGAACACGGCTTACAAAATAGATCGGGTGCTCGTGTCCGTCAACCTCTTGTGTTAGAACGCCTGCGATGGCGTAATCACTCGCGTCCGTTTGCAGCGTACACGGGCGGGTGAGATCCGGGCGAGCTAGCACAGGCGCTTGCGTTAGAGCTTGCTTCATTTGCGCGAAGGCGAGCTGTTGTTCCTCGTTCCAATGCCAACGAATGCCTTTCCGCATTAATTGGGTGAGCAGTGCTTTATATGCTGCTAGATTATCGATGAAACGCGAATACTAGGCTACCATGCCTAGAAATCGCCTCAGCTGGCGGACGTTCGTAGGTGCGGGGTACTCAACAATCGGCTTTATCTTATCGTCGTCAGGCTTCAAGCCTTCTGCGTTCACGACGTAACCTAAGTAGCGAACTTCAGCGCAGCAGAACTCAGATTTTTCGCGATTGAGTTGCAAATTGCCCGCTTTAAATGCCGCGAGCACTCGTTCCAGCCACTGCAGGTGCTCTCGGAACGTAGAAGTGACGATAATCACGTCGTCCAAGTAGGGGAAGACGTGCGGTTCCCACTGCGGCTTAATAAGGCGGTCCATTATTCGCTGAAACGTTGCGGGGGCGTTCGTTAAACCGTACGGCATACGCGTAAATTGATAAAGCCCGCGTCCAGGGATGCAGAAAGCGGTGATTTCTTTGCTTGTGGTGTCGAGCGGGACTTGGTGATACGCTTGACTGAGATCGAGCTTGGAGATGTAGCGAGCCGCTCTAAGCTTGTCTAAAATATCGTCCATGTTGCGGAGGGGATAAGCGGAGCGTTTAGTGACAGCATTGATGCGCCGGTAGTCAATGCAGAAACGCCACTTCCCATTGGCTTTCGGTGCTATTACCGGACAGCTGCACAACGGGCTGTCGGACGGCTCAATGATACCTTCGGCAAGCGTGCGATCGATCTCATCGTATGCAACTTGCAGCATTTTTGGCGAATATCTGCGCACATGCTGCCGAATTGGCGCAGCTCCTTGCACGTCGATAGTATGCACTGCTAAGTTGGTTAATCCTAGCGATGCGGGTGTTGGCGGGATTAATCGGTCGAGCAGAGCATTTAGCTGCTCCTGCTCGTCGTCGGTTGCTACTACGAGTCCGCCGACGGTCGCGACGGCCGAAAAGGTCGCCGGATCGGACCCGTACGGATAGAACTGGTGCACCACGCCCCGTGGTGTCCACCAGGTATCCGTGCCATAATCAATCTTCAATTCAAACAGCCTTTTGAAGTCGATGCCCAGGATGCAATTGTATTGCAATCCATCTGCCACGAAGAAAGGAAGCGTGCGCCTTTCTCCATCGATGGAGACCGTCACATCCAGCACTCCCTGGATTGCCACTGCTCCTCCATCTGCCACGTTAATTGTATTAGCCGCAGGGCTGAGCTTGTTCTGCAACAACGTGCTCAAACCCTTTCCCAGGAACGAATGGACGGCGCCATCGTCCAGTAAGCCTCTGAGCTTCAAACCGTTGAGCTCAATATTAAAAAATAGCCGTACCTCGCGGAGGTGCAGTTTACCTTGGATCAGCGACGGCGGTGGATCCAATGGTGCTGCTACTGGAGATTCCGTTGCGGCGGAAACCTTAACTGCGTCGCGCGGCGGCGACAGGCGCGGCGGGTCAGGATGGAGCTGCCCGCGGCGTGGAGCTGCCTTTCGGCTGCGCGAGGACCCGCGAGCTCCTAACGAGTCCCCGGCGGGGCGTTTCCCGCCCGTGGAGACGCTCTGCATCGACGGCAATCCTTGCGCAGTACGTTTGGTTGCCCGCATCCATAACATTTAGGGGACTTAGGGCATTCCGCAGCCCAATGCCCTAGCTGGTTACATCGCCGGCACGGCTCTCGCTGCTTCCGAGCTTGCGGCGAGTTATCTTGCTGGTTATTAGCGGCGTATGCTACTGCGCGCGGCGGCGAGGTGCTGCTGTTCGCGTAATAATTAGAATTACGCTGCCGCTGAGGGGGCACGTCAGCGGGTTGCAGAAGCGGCGGTATTTCGGTCTGCATTCCCGCCGAAGACCTGGGGGCTGCTGTGCGCGTAATCGCTAGTGGACGCGGCTTTTTAGGCGGAGTTCGAGCTTGCGGCGGAGCCGGCGGCTTAAATTGCGACTGTGGATGCTGGAGGCGCTCCTCCGGAGCGCTCGCGGCGGCGACAAAGTCCGTGCTATAATTCGTGTCGTCGATATCTATAAGTCGCGCCGTTTCTACGGGAGCAGCTTTAACCGAGCGTACCGGTTGCAGCGGCACGTACGCGTCCTTGGGAAAGAACGACTCCTCGGGTGGCGGAGGAGGACGATAGGCCTTGTCCTGCAACTTCTTCGTCTCGAACTTTTTTCTTAGACGCTGCAGCTCTACAAAATCACGAACGCGGTCGCGCGAAACAGCTTGCCTATACGCTGGATGGAGGTTGCGGCACGTGCAATCTAATTGCTCGGACAATGACATCGGCGGCCGCACTTGGTCTAGCAGATTGCGGAATTTGAGCAGAAACGTAGATATATCTTCCTGCGGGCCTTGTGTCCGCCTGCCGATCTCCTGGCGCAAGCGGTCTTGCAGATTGTCGGCGCAATACTGCAACCGAAACGCGTCCACAAAATCAGTGTAAGTTTGCCAGCGGTTGTGTTCGCGGCGAAACCAGTACCATGCCTCTTCGTCTAGGCCCGCCGGCAGAGCTTTAACAATAGCTTCGAGAGTCAAGCCGTATGTCTCCCGACACTGATTCAGGTTGGTCAGGAATCCCTCGGGGTCTTGCTTCTGCCTCCCTTTGAAAGAAATGCGCCACTTCTCCAGTATTTCACACGTTTGCTTTTCGCGCAGAAACGTGGAATTGTCGAGAATAAGCTGCGTGGCATTCGTTTGCGCGTGCCGAGGCGCTGCAGCTTCAGGCGGAGGTCTTAGAGGTGCGTAGTACCTCTCCGCTCTGTACGGCGGCTGGTGGTTAAACTCTGCGGGACGCGAAGGCGGCGGCGGTGCCAGTCGTGTTGGCCGTCGTTCCTCTGGTAATTGTGGGTGCGGCGCGTGAGCCTCTTCGTTCGTGGGCGCTCCCCAATTCACGGTAACGCGCCGAGAAGTGGGTGGCAACGGCTGCGCAGCTAACTCGCCGAACGGGGCGGTTGCGTGCGCTGCTTCGAAATATGGTGCTGCGTGCCTTTGCTGTTCTCGTGGAGCGTCTACGGCTGGCTCCGGATACGTTGCCGCGGTCCTTCGGTCTTCCGTCGGCCGCTGGCTCTCAACCACGTACGTCCAGAACGGGTCGAACTCTTCGAGGGCAGCCGTAGGGCCTACCGCTGGTGGTACGCGGTAGCTGGAGGCTGCTCCGTGGAACGTACGCTCTACGGGGTCCGTTAATTCCATCGGCGATTCCCTGCCAAGCCGGCCAACCGTCTGGTGTAGCCGCGTAGAATGCGCACGAGGCGGCGGAGGGGTCTCCATCGCACGAGCTCTCTCCGGCTCGATATCGGCGATACGCACTCGCGGTGCGAGGATATCAGGCTCGCCCGGCGGCGTCCGTGCCGCTTCCGCTGAGGTGCTATCCCATGCGCGCGCGGCCAGCTGCGAGAAAATCGAAGTATTAGGCGCTTGCGGACACGCGGGAGAATCGAAGTTAGGACTTGAACTGCGCGGTATAATTGATTCCGCTTCAAGCGGAGGAAGACGGCTGTGATTCGCGCGCTCATCCTGCGCGGGGTTCCATGGAGCGGCATCGGCTCCTAGCAGGCGACGGAGCTCGTACCTTTCCAGCCGCTCTCGCACGACGTAGGTGTCGCAATCGATGTTGAGTCCGCTTCGTTGTGCGTTTTCAAACACGCGTCCGTCGGTTGCGGTATAAATAGCATACCGAATGGAACTCCTGATAATCTCAGGCTCCAGCGAAATCATATCACGATTGGCGGCACGATCCGACTCCATTCTGCGACACTAATAAAACTAAACCACGAGAAAACAAAATAGTTGCAACGACGGGAGCGACGACGTACAATAATGACACGCGACGTTACGGTGAAACGAGCGAAATATCACGCTTAGTATATTCAGCTCAACGCAAATTCCAAAACTGGGACGAATAGCTCCAGTACGTGCTCGGTTAGCTCTGCTGAGGAAGTTAACTTCCACCTAATCAGCTGCTGCTAAGCAAAACGCAAAAAAAAATTGACACAATTTCAAAATCAACTCGAGCACCTAGCTCGCAACTCGCTGCTAAAACTTATGTCGACTGCTTCCTGACTGCTATGGCTGAGTCCACTAACTCACACGAAGCTGAAAACTAGAAAAAAACTAATAATTCGCGCGCATGCGTCGGCGCGGGATGCGTAATGGAACGTGCTTAAGCCAGTAAATGCGCTATAGTATGGTGCCAGGCGGGAAGAGGTTAGGCTAGCGGGAGACAATCGTGGTCCGCGACAAGCTATGCAAAAACAAACGGGGAAAGTAGCGGGGAAATACGCGCGAGCAAGGTCCGGGTGCAAAAAAATGGCCACTATGTAAGCAAACGGTGCTATAACCGAAAATAATTCCGAGGGATACGAGACAACAAAAAATAGATTTTCGCCAAAATATTTAAAAAAAATATATATAAATAAATTAGATATAATTTACATTCACAGCATGTCACATAACAATTAATACAATTAAATATCCGTGACTGCTATTTGCAGCACGGTGCGGGGTCAGCGTGCAAAAAAAAAACTGAAACAAAACAGCACAAAATAGTTTTATGAGTGGTGTCAGAGTGAGCGGCGGGAAGTTCGTCGTCTTGCGAGACGATGTAGGGGCGACGGCGCACCCTGCCGGAATCGAAAACACAGGCAAAAAAAAATAATTTCTCGAGAATACCAAAACTATCGAAAAAAATGGTAAAGGAGCGAAAAAAAAATTTTAATACTCGACAAAAAAAAAAATTAAAAAAAAACAAATTTAAAAAAAAAAATTTTTTTAAAAAAATTTTTTTATTTAGTTGTAAAAAAAAAAATTTTTACTAAAAAAAAAATTATTATTTAATTTAGAAAAATTAATAAAAAAAGTTATTATTATTTATAAGAAAAATTTATTATCTTTAACTTACTACAGCAAGCGCAAAAAAAAATGTTTAAATTGCCAAACGGAAGAAAAACGAAAAAAAACGGAAAGAAAAAAAAATGATTATGTTAACCGCTCCGAAGCGCTAGTCGAATATACGACGTAACTTGCGTCGTGCCAACCTCTGTAGTTGAGACGCGCGCCAGCTGATACGCGTTCAAGCGCGGCGCTACACTCGCAACTATCGAGCTGGCGTCACAGCTCCACGACAGATAAGCACTCACTCTAACACACGCGGTGGGGATAATATCGGCAGTACGCCAGCAAGTGCACAAAAAAATTTTAATTCAAATCACTAGCATGCAGGATCATTTATTAGATTTTTAGAAAATTTTACCGGTAGGCCGCAAGCCAAGCGCAGCGAAAACAACGAAAAATAGAAAAAAAACAAAAAAAAATTAAATTATTTATCAGAAAAAAAAAATTGTTACTTTTGTCGTAAAAAAAATTATGAGAGAAAAAAAAATTGAAATATTAAAAAAAAAAATTCTAGTTGAATTGTGCTAGAAGAAAAGTTAAAATTTTAGTTTACTCTCGCCAACGTTCTTCAAAACAATTTGTTTTGAAGTTATCGCGAGTAGTCTCGATCTTACCGCTGGATGCGCACACTCGAATAAGCTTACTGACCTCCGACGTAGCGTATGCGAGCGCCAGCGCTACTGCGCGGCTTTCTCGCGTGGTCGATCAAGATGGCCGCCCACTGGCTTCCTTCCCTCCTCGTCCTCGTCCGGCCGCGTGTGCTTTTACGACGCGCGAAAAATGGCGGCGAACGGCGAGTTCGAGAATGCGGTATTCGCTTACGACTGCGACTACCATACATGCACTTTATCACACTTCACTGTCTCTGCTTTTCTTATTCAAAAATTCACTGTCCTCACACATACACACGATTGCGCGATTCCGAAAATTTTCACAAATCAGCGTGATTTGTGTCGGCCTCACGTTGTCGGCGTCAATTTGTATCGCCACTGGGGATCAGGGTGGCGTACAAATGGAAAAGGGGGGAAAGCGGGGAAGCGGGTGCTTGCTTACTAGTAAACTACTTATTTAACAATTTTACACACGAACACATACGTTTATTTAAAACTGATTTAACTAATACAATTATTTATCGCGTTTTTACGCGAGCCCAGGGCGCCAGCTACAATTGTGTAGCGCGGTTTCTTGCGCGGCAAATACTCTGCGCGGCTAACTCACGGTTAGAGCGGTCGCGGGCATACAGCCTACACACGGCCGAAAATGGCGCGTAACACGCGACGCGGTCGCACACACGCAGCCGGGAAGGATACGGGGACGATTCGGGGAAGCTGTGCCTCCTGGCAGCTGCCACTGCACCTTGGCACTCACCAGATACTCCAACACGCTCACGGCTACTATCCGAACGCTCGCTCGCTCGTTTTCAAGAGTTACTCGTTCGCGACTGCTGGCTTCGACTATCACGAACGGAGTTTTGGCTGCTCGCTAATAACGACCGTTTGCTAACACTGACCAGAACGGAGTGTCGACTGCTCGCTACTTGTGACTTTTCGCTACCGCGGACCCGAACGGAGTGAAAGAGAAGCTTCTTGCGTGGCACTTTCGCGAGCGCGGCTTTTTGATGATCGTTCTGCGCCGGCGCAACGTACGTGTAAAGTACGTTACGCAAGGCAGCCGCCGCGCGCGCTCAGCGCTGGCGGCAGTTGATATTACTGCTCGCCAGCAGCGCGCGTTGAGGTTATCCGCTCGCGAGTGCCAGTGTTGTTGTTGTGTATTCCCTGGAGCGGCGAGGATCTACCTCAGATGTACGGAGGATGAAGGTAAGTCGACGCGTTCCATAGCTGGTAGGCGTCGACTAATTTGCCTATCTTCTTTTTGTTTCAGGCGCGGCCGTACTGCGGGTCAACAACTGCGGCTCAGACGAAGAGCGGTTGAGAAAGCTAAGCAGCGGTGTCGGTGACAGCTATAGCCTGCTTGCAGTGGTAGCGAGGCAACACTATCAGACACCTCCAGGTGCGTATTTACTTGCACTCATGCTGTGCTGCTATGTTTTGTCTGCCTTCTAACCTCCTCTTCCACTTTCCTTTTGTATTGTGTGGCAGCTTGTACTTCCTTCCAAGGTGCAGCTGCTATTATTATTCTGTTCTTAGTTTAATTACCGTCTGGGAGATTGCAGGTACAGGGATCACTACGAGGATAGGAAGGAGCATGGAAATGGAACCTGCTGCAGTGTGTGCGAGCACTGCCTCGACTAACCAGGGCTCCTGAGATTAGCTCCTCGCTACAGCTGTTACTTGAGCTGGAAGCCTCTGTACCTGGGGAAGGTACAGTATGTACAGCCCTGCGTGGCTGTTAGTTAGGATAGTGCGTGGCAGTCCTGCGAGGCTGCCTAGATTGTAACAGGGGGGGCATTTTAGCTACGAGGAGGCGCATAAGCTATGCCCTGGCCTCCTCATGTGACTGGTGCAAAAACACCACGTCACAGTATGTATGTATGCATATATAATAGGTGTAGTAAAAAAAAATCCATTATTTTTGCATTAAATTGAAGGTTTTATTAAGCATAGATAGAATGATACGATTTAGCTCAAATATGCATCGTTTTGTTCGATAACTTGTTGCCATTTTGGAGGTAATTTCATAATGCCTCTCTCGTAGAAACCTTCGTTCCTATTGTCAAAAAACTAGGACAGTTGATTTTCACAATCTTGTCTTGAGGCGAATTTTTCACCTGCAAAATCATTCGTCATAGACAGAAACAGGTGGCAATCACTTGGTGCCAGGTCTGGACTATAAGGTCGATGCATAAGAACTTCCCAACCAAGCTCCCGGAGCTTCTGGCGAGTCACTATCAATGTATGCGGCCTGGCGTTGTCCTGATGGAACACAATTCCTCTCCTATTGGCCAAAGCTGGCCGCTTCTGGGCGATTGCTTCAGACGATCCAATTGTTGACAGTACAGATCCGAATTAAGAGTTCGGCCGTAGGGGAGCAGCTCATAGTAGATGATTCCCTGCCAGTCCCACCAAACACACAGCAAAACCTTCCTGAGTGTTAATCCTGGTTTGACCACTGTTTGCGCCGGCTTAACGCGATTTGACAACGACCGTTGTCGCTTGACGTTTATCGTAAGTGACCCACTTTTCATCACCAGTAACCATCCGCTTCAGAAATGGATCGATATTGTTGCGATTCAGCAGCGATTCGCAGATGGAAATTCGGTCCATGAGGTTACTTTGCGATAACTCGTGTGGCACCCATACATCGAACTTCTTTTTGTATCTAGCCTTATTTAAGTGGTTCCAAACGGTTTTTTGTGCAATGTTTAGCTCCTGAGCAATCGAAACAGTGCTTACGTGACGGTCGGACTCGACGATTTCCATTATTTTATCGACATTTTCGACAATTGACCTTCCAGAGCGTGGTGCATCTTTGACGTCAAAATTACCGGAACGGAATCGACGAAACCTAAATTGCGCGTGATTGGCTGTTACAGTAACAGGACCATAAACACTATTCACATTTTCAGCTGCCTGGCTTGCGTTTTCGCCTTTATCGAAGAAAAACTGTAAAATATGGCGTATTTTCTCTTTGTTGGTGTCTATCTTTGACGCGCGCTAAAAAGAAACTGAGTCAAACAATCATAAAACTGTATCAGAAGCTTTTTTAGTACGAAATCTTATTTTTCTAACGCCATCTAGTGTAACCCGATAGCACTTTTACAACGGGAGATACAGACTACTAAAGCCATCTATTGGCAAAATAATGGATTACTTTTTACTACACCTAATGTATACATTTAGGAGTTGATGAAATATTTTAGTATAGTTAGTATATATTTATATAAAGAGATCATGAGATAAAAACAAGAGATTGTCTTGATAAGATTATCTTATCTTAATATGAATATAGATATTAGACGAAATACTTGAAGAGCGATTTGATGAAAATTTGGGGGTGCATATTTTATCTTCGTAACGAATGCACGAATGTTAATGCTTCTTTTTTTATTTGAAGGAACATAAAAAAAAAGCAAAGGTGATAGATTACATTTTATTAAATATTTAAATGTATAATTAAAAAAAATTTTTTAATTTTTTCATGCATCAATTTAATGTATAAATGGGTGCGCCAGGCGCCCGTGGTTAGTACTAATACTTGCCACGGGGCGCTAGCACGCTCCTTAATTATAATGTTCTATTATTCTTACTCATATTTTCATTATTTTATTTTATGTATTATTTTATTTCAGCTCAGAATAAAAAAGTTAAATGGTCTTCACAAGAAAAGAAGGCGTTCGAAAATGCTTTCCGTAATTGTCTTATTGAAAACAGATGTGCAAACGCACGTAAAATATGTGAAGAAATTATAAAGTATCTTATTTTAATAACAAGAAGTCATACTGCAATCAGAACAAGATTTCAAAATCTAAATTCTAGAAAAAATCAAAAAAAATTACGTATTGAAATTTAAATAGATGTGTACAACAAAAATTTAGATTTTTAATATTTTTTTTTTACTAATTTAAATTATTTTTTTAATTTAAATGTTTTATTATGATAATGTTGTACAATTGAACATCAAATAAGAAAACAATAGCTTTAGGAAACCAGTCCGTGACTTTTCTAAATCATACACTTAGTACTTGCATAAATTACCATATTGTAATGAAAGAATCTTTCTAATTAAAGAGAATAAATGAAATTTGACATTCTTTCAATAAAAAATTTGCATCTTCTACATTTAATTTCCAAGTGTAAGATAATATACAGCATATTCCACTTCCCTGTTAAAATACTTATACTATCAAACAGCTTTGCAAAAACATTTCGAAGATGATAACTTAATTAATTAATACTTAACTACTGATTGAATTTTTATTTACAACCAATAAGTTTTACCATAAAAAAGTATTTTTGTGAAAATCAGAAAGAGTTTTCATAAAAAATAACAAACATTATAAAATTTTAATTATTAATACTGCAGACAGATTTTCAAAGTCAAAGTTGTATGTAAGTCGATGAATAATGATTATAGAAAGTGTCTATACGGACCCGTATCGTTAAACTTCCGTGTACAAAAATTATACAATTCATCTAAAAGATGACGATTTCCGTAAGTTGTCCGTTATCGATCATCTTTCCGTAGCTTTCCGTTAACATCCGTAATATTCCATCCACAGATATTCTAAGGTGACCACAGTATGCTGTCAACAATGAAAGATATCCGTAAACTTCCATAGTTTTCCGTAGTTTCCCGTAGAAATACAAAAACAATCGTAGAGTTTATCATTGTCCCTAGTTTTCCGTGAAAAATAAAAGGTGTCCGTAGACAATTATGAAACCCCACAGACGTCTTTAAATTTCTGCGGAAGTCTACGGAAATCTACGAAAGTCTACGGCAACCTTTCATTCTTCACGAAAAGCTACGGACAATTACGAAACCTCACGGACGTTTTCGAATTCCTACGGAAAGCTACGGATATATACGGAAGTCTACGGAAACCTACGAAAGTCTACAGACACGTTTCATTTTTCACGGAAAGCTACGGACAATTACGAAACCCCAAGGACGTTTTTAAATTTCTACGGAAAGCTAAGGAAATTGACGGAAGTCAATGGAAATCACCGGAAGTCTACGGACACGTTTCATTCTTTACTAAAAGCTACGGACAATTACGAAACCCCACGTATGTTGATTCAACGGAAAGCTACGGATATATACAAGAATCTACGGAAATTGTAGGAAGTCAACGGACGCCATTTATTTTTCACAGAAAGCTACGGAAAATTTCGAAACTCTAAGGACGTTTTTGAATTTTTACGGGAAACTACGGAAATCTACGGAAGTCTACGGAAATCCTCAGAAATCTACGGACACCTTTCATTCATCACGAAAAGCTACGGACAATTACGTAACACCACGTATGTACAGTCGTTAGAATTCTTATATTTCTTTTAATGTGAATGCATAAACCCTATTTTTTTTCAAAGTATACAAAGTATAAAATATAACGGTAAAATCCATATTGTACACGTATTTATTTAATTTCATAGGAAAAACCAAAAATAAATATTCGGAAAATAAAACTTCTCGAAAAGTTGTACATTATATTATATTATTTCGTTTGTCGCGGACACCACGCTTCAAATTTCTTTGATTTTTTTAGGTTATTTCCCTCGCATAGAACCTTTCTTCTAACGTTTTATTACTTTATGACTTTGGACAAGCAAGCGCTCGAACGTAGAATTACGGTCCAGCTATCTTTTCGGTATTTTCAGGCATATGCAATACAGATGCAGCTCTAGTTTTTACTAAAACAAAGCATTACTATTCTTTACCCCTACCATCCTTTTCCGAGGTAATGATTCGACTGACAAAATGTAAGAAAGGTCAGTCTTCGTTGTAGAGTCGACCGGTCACGATCACATTCTTTGCATTTACGCGAGCTCCAAATTCATAATTCACATAATATACTACATTGATCATACTTTAAAACATTTAATCACTGTTTATACAAATAACGTAAATTTCAAGGGTTTTTTATGTCTTCGGGCTTATTCCCAATAATATTTAAAATCAATTGAATAAATTAAATCTATATTTCTAACCTAAATTCAGTGTCTACTTAGTTTTTACCCAACCACGAGATCTTCTCCATGTAAGAGCAGGTTTCGACCATACAACGTACGTTTTTGATTTTCTACGTAAAGCTTCGGATAAATACGAAAATCTACGGAAATTCACGGAAGTTTACGGACACCTTTCATTCTTTACGGCAAGCTACAAACGACTACTTAACCCCACGGACGTTTTTAAATTTATATGGAAACCTACCAAAATCCATGTAAGTCTACAGACAACTTTTATTCTTCACGAAAAGCTGCGGACAATTACGAAACCCCACGATCGTTTTTGAATTTCTATGGAAACCTACGAAAATCTGCGGGAGTCTACGGACAACTTTTATTCTTCACGGAAAATTACGGACAATTACAAAACTTCACGACTGCTTTCGAATTCCTACGGAAGTCGACGGAAGTTTACGGAAATCTACGCGAGTCTACGGACACCTTTCATACTTCACTAAAAGCTACGGACAGTTACGAAACCCCTCGTACGTTTTTGAATTTTTACAGAAAGCTATGGATATATATGAAAATCTACGGAAATTGACGGAAGTTTATGGACACCTTTCATTCTTCACGGAAAGCTACAGACAATTACGAAACCCCAAGAACGTTTTCGAATTTCTACGAAATGCTACGGAAATCTACGGAAGTCTACGGACACCTTTTATTTTTTACAGAAAGCCACGGACAATAACAAAACTTCACGGACGTTTTTAAATTTCTACGAAAAGCTACGGAAATCTACGGAAGTCTACGGAAATTTACGGAAGTCTACGGAGACCTTTCATTTTTCACGGCAAGCTACGAACGATTACGGAACCCAACGGACGTTTTTGAATTTCTATAGCAAAATACGAAAATCTACCTAATTCTACGAGAATCTACGGTAGTCTACTGACACCTTTTATACTTCACGGCAAGCTACAAACGATTAAGGATTCTCGAAGACGTTTTTGAATTTCAATGAAAATCCCAGGAAATCTACGGATGTCCAAAGAAATCTACGGAAGTCTACGGACACCTAGTATTCTTTACGAAAAGCCACAGACAATCACGAAACTTAACGAACGTTTTTGAATTTTTACGGAAAGCTACAGATATTAGGTTGCTGCAAATAAAATGGCCGATTTAGCAATGACGTAACATTGGCTGCAATTTTAGTGTATTATGTTGGCACAAGGCGGCGCAAACGATATGACATATTGAAGTATAAATACGACTACCTTGGTTTATAAAGTCATTTCTGTTTAGCACTTCATAGTGATCGTAAAAACAAAAAGAAAAAGTGAACAAGGAAGTGAATCAATAACGGCTTCTTTTACTATACGAATTAGAATTACAGCACAACGCAACGGTATCAACAAAGAAAATCAACAGCGCATTTGGGCCTGATACAGTTAGCGAACGAACCAGTCGCGGTGGTTCGACAAATTTTTGATCCGGAGATATGGACCTTGGAAATGAGCCACGTGGACACCCAGGACCATCGATCGATAACGAGAAGCTGCGTGGATTAGTTAAGTCTGACCCCCGCCAAACCATGAGGGATCTTGCCGAGAAATTAGGCATTCACGATTCGACAGTTTGCCGCCACTTGCAACAACTTGGAAAAGTGAAAAAGGTTGACAAATGGGTTCCGCATGATCTTACCGAGCAAAACATGATGTGTCGAATGGAGATTTGAAGTTCTCTTCTCTCCTGGAACAAAAAGGAACCGTTCTTGCACCAAATTGTGACATGCGATGAAAAGAGGATTTAATACAATAATCGTCGCTGATCGGCTTAATGGCTAATCGCCGATGAAGCGCCAAGACACATGCCGAAACCAAACTTACATCTAAAGAAAATAATGGTAATTGTTTGGCGGTCTGTAGCTAGAGTTATCTCCTATTCGATCCTGCAACCTGGCGAAACCATCAATGCTGAGAAAAACTCTGCTCAACTGGATGTAATGCTTTAAAGATAATTATTCCGACGACCTAGGCTTATCAACAGAGATGAAGTGTTACTGCTTCATGATAACGGACGACCTTATGTATCGAGAAGAACGGTCCAAAAATTAAACGAGTTGTGCTATGAGACTCTTCCTCACCCTTCATATTCACAAGACCTCTTACCAAGAAATTACTATTTCTTTAGAAATTTGGATAACTTTTTGACAGGAAAAAGATTTAATAATAAAGCTGCTATCAAAAATGCCTTCGAGGAGTTTCTTCGAACCAGAAACTCGGACTTCTATGAAACTGGAATAAATGTACTTGTATCTCGTTGGGAAAAGTGTGTTGCACCTATTGGTACCTATTTTAATTAAATAACTTGTCTTAATAAAAAGTTACTACTTTTTAAAAAGTTATTACTAAATCGGCCATTTCATCTGCAGCAACCTGAAACATACGGAAGTCTACGGACACGTCTCATTCATCACGGCAAGCTACGAACGATTACGGAACCCCACGGACGTTCTTGAATTTCTATGGAAACCTATGGAAATCTACTGATGTCTACAAACACCTTTTATTCTTTACGGAAAGCCACGAACAATCACGAAACCCCACGAACGTTTATGAATTTTTACAGAAAGCTACGGAAATCTACGGTAGTCTACAGACCCTTTTTATTTTTCATGGAGAGTCACGGACAATTACGAAACTTCACGGACGTTTATTAATTTCTACGGAATACTATGAAAATCTACGGAAGTCTACAGACACCTTCAACTCTTCACAGAAAGCAACGGACAATTACGAAACTTAACGAACGCTTTTGTATTTCTACGGAAAGCTACAGATATATACGGAAGTCTACGGCAATCTACGGAAGTCTACAGACAACTTTTATTCTTCACGGAGAGCTACGGACCATAACCTAACCAGAAGGACATTTTTGAATTTCTACTGAAGCTACGAAAGTCGACGGAAGTCTACGAAAAACTACGCTAGTCTTCGGTTACCTTTCATACTTCACTAAAAGTTCCGGACAATTACGAAACTCCACGTACGTTTTTAAATTTTTACAGAAAGCTATGGATATATGCAAAAATCTAACAAAATTGACAATAATCTACGGACACTTTTTGTTCTTCACGGAAAGCTACGGACAATAACAAAACCCGAAGGACGTTTTTAAATTTCTACGAAATGCTAAGAAAATCTACGGAAGTCTATGGACACCTTTTTATACTTCACTAAAAGCTACAGACAATTACAAAGCCCCACGTACGTTTTTACATTTTTACAGAAAGTTACTGATACATACGAAAATCTACGGAAGTTGACGGAAGTCTACGATCACCTTTCATTCTTCACGGAAAGCTACAGACAATTCTGAAACTTTAAGGGCGTTTTTGAATTTTTACGGAATGCTACGGAAATCTACGAAAGTCTACGGACACCTCTCATTCTTAACGGAAAGCTACTGACAATTACGATATCCCACGGAAGTTTTTGATGTTCTACGGGAAGCTACTAATATATATGGGAGTCTACGGAAATCTACGGAAGTCTACAGGCACCTTTCATTCTTTACGAAAGGCTCCACACAATTCCGAAACTCTAAGAACATCTTTAAATTTTAACGAAATGCTATAGAAATCGACAGAAGTCAACGGATACTTTATATTCTTTACGGTAAGCTACGGACAATTACGAAATCTCCCAGACGTTTTTAAATTTCTACGGGAAGCTACGAATATATGCGGTAAACTACGCAAATTTTTAGAAGTCTACGGACACATTTTATTCCTCCCGGTATGCGACGTACGATTGTGGATCCCGACGGACGTTTTCTAATTTTAATGGAAACCTACAAAAGTCTACGGATGTCGACAAAAATCTACGGAAGTTTACGGATACCTTTAATTTTTTATGGAAAGCAGCAGATAATTACGATACTTAACGAACTTTTTTCAATTTCTACGGAAAGCTACAGATGTATACGGAAGTCTACGGACACCTTTAATTCTTCACGGCAAGCTACTAACGATTACGGAACCCCACGGACGTTTTTGAAATTTTATGGAAACCTACGGAAATCTACTGATGTCGACGGAAATCTACGGAAGTCTATGGACACTTTACATTCATCACGGAAAGCCATGGACAATAACGAACCCCCACGAACGATAATAAATATTTACGAAAAGCTAAAGATATATACGGAAGTCTACTGACACCTTTTAGACTTCACGGAGAGCTACGAACAACTGAGAAACCCCACGAACGTTTTCAAATTTCTACAAAAAGCTACAGATATATACGGAGGTCCACGGAAATCTACAGAAGTCTACAGACATCTTTTATTCTTCACGAAAAGTTACGGACAATTGCAAAACCCCAAGGAAGCTTCTGAATTTCTACGGAATGTTACAGAAATCTACGGGAGACTACAGACACCTTTCATTCTTGAAAGAAAGCTACGGACAATTACCAAACCCTAAAGACGTTTTTGAATTTCTCCGAAAAGCTACGGAAATCGACGGAAGTCTACGGACACCTTTTATTCTTCACGGCAAGCTACAAACGATTACGGAACCCCACGGACATTTTTGAATTTCTATGGAAACCTACGGAAATCTACTGCTGTCTACGGACACCTTTTATTCTTCACGGAAAGCCACGGACAATCACTAACCCCCATAAACCTTTTTAAATTTTTAAGAAAAGCTACGGATATATACGGAAATCTACGGACACCTTTCATTCTTCATAGAAAGCTACGAAAGATTACTAAACCCCACGGACGTTTTTAAATTTTTACCGATGTCTACGGAAATCTTCAAAAGTCTACGGACACCTTTTATTCTTCACCAAAAGCTACGGACAATTACAAAACCTCACGTACGTTTTTGAGTTTCTACGGAAAGTTACGGATCTATTCGAAATTCTACAGAAATTGACGGAAGTCTATGGACACCTTTCATTCTCTATTGCGAGCTATGAACGATTACGGAAACCCAAGAACGTTTTTGAATTCCTATGGAAACCTTCGGAAATCTACGGAAGTCTACGGACAACTTTTATTCTTCACGGAAAGTAACAGACAATTACGAAATCCCACGAAACTTTTTTGAATTTTTTTAGGAACCTACGGAAATCTACGGAATTTTACGGACAACTGTTATTCTTTACGAAAAGCTACGAACGATTACGGAAACCCACGGACGTTTTTAATTTCCTACGGAAGGCTACGGACAACTCTTATTCTTCACGAAAAGCTACGTACAATTACGATACCTCACGGACGTTTTTGAATTTCTATGAAAAGCTACGGATATATACGAAAATCTACGAAAATTCACGGATGTCTACGGACACCTTTCATTCTTTACGGCAAGCTACGAACGATTACGAACCCCCACGAACGTTTATGAATTTTCACGGAAAGCTACGGATACATTCAGAAGTCTACGGACACCTTTCATTCTTCACGAAAAGCTTCGAACGATTACAGAACCCCATGAACGTTTTCGAATTTCTATGGAAACTTACGAAAATCTACGGAAGTTTACGGACACCTTTTATTATTAACGGAGAGCTACGGAAAATTACGAAACCCCACGTACGTTTTGAATTTTTACGGATAGCTACGAAAATCTACGGAAGTCTACGGACAGCTTTGATTTTTTACGAAAAGCTACAAAGAATTACTGAACACTATGGACGTTTTTGAATTTCTACGGAAAGGTACGGAAATCTACAGAAGTCTACGGAAATCTACGGAAGTCTACGGAAATCTACGGAAGTGTACGAAAATCTACGAAAGTCTACGGACGTCTTCCATTCTTCAAGGAAAGCTACGGGCAATTATGAACCCCACGGACGTTTTCAAACTTCTACGGAAAACTGCGGAAATCTACGGAAGCCTACGGATATCGTTCATTGTTGACAAAATGCTGTGGTCACCTCAAAATATCCGTTGGCGGTATATTACTGATTTTACCGGAAAGCGACGTAAATATATAGGGTGCGTACGGTATTTGAGGACATGCATAAATGTCAACTATAACTTCGCGAATTTTTTTTTTTATTTTTTTTTCTTTTCAGATAAGAAATGGCGGAACTACAACATCACTCAAGAAATGAATAGACATGCTGTCATCGTCGCTATATGTGCGAACCATACAGATTAAGAGATCTCTAATTTTCTTAATTGCACCCGTTCATTCGTGCATAAGGTTCGCCGTGAATTCGAAGCATCAGGAGGCGATAAAGAATCGGTCGCAAAACGCAAAAAGCACGAACAACGTTCCGACACAGTCCGATCTGCAGAATTTTTAGAGCAAGTGCAAGCGATGATAGACGAGGACCATTCAAAATCAATGAGGGACCTTGCGAGTGAGCTTCATGTTTCTGAGCGCCTTATTCGTAGAGTTGTCCACGAAGACCTTCGGTATAAGTCTTACGTGATGTGCAGAGGACAGTTCATGTCGGAACAAACACGGGAACAGAGAGTTCTCCGATCAAAACGTCTTTTAAACAAAATCAAACACCCTGAGGCGCCCAAAATGTTATGGTTTTTTTCCGACGAAAAAAATTTTGACCAAGATCAAAAGACCAATTGCAGAAATGACAGATGGCTATGCTCAAATCCTACGGAGGTTCCTGTTGTTATGCACACAAAATTTCCAGCCACTGTTATGGTTTTAGGTGTTGTCAGCAACAAAGGACATGTTATGCCACCACACTATTTTACTCAAGGACTTCGAGTGAACTCTGCTGCATACATCGAGGTTTTGGAGACGGTAGTGAAACTCTGGATAGACAATGTAAGCGGAGGCAGACCATACATTTTTCAACAAGACTCTGCTCCTTCACATAAAGCGATGGCGACACAAGATTGGATAACCGAAAATTTTCATGACCACATGACACCGAACCTATGGCCACCTAGCTCCTCAGACCTTAATCCTTTGGATTATTACGTATGGGGCATAGTTGTGCGTGAGACCAATAAGCGTCCTCATAACACCACTTCTTCGCTGAAGACTGCTATTAATGCCGTTATGGTCAATATGAACAAGGAGCATTTGATTCAGGCATGTAATCGTTTCCGGACCCGGATCGAAGAGGTTATTGCTGCTAATGGCGATTTTATTGAATAACTTTATAGCCATATATTAATTTAACGTTGTATAAAAAATTCCTGAAATTTCATTTAATTTTATTAAAAATACAAGCTAATTAATTTTACTCTCAAGTTGTCCTCAAATACCGTACGCACCCTGTATATTGTGACAGGTGGCTTATAGATGTTGAGCCACCTGCCATGGGCGATAGAGATAGAGTTCGCGGCGCGACGATACGCGGCGCCATCGATCAAGCGATCGGGAGCTTGACGCGGGAAAAGACGCGAGAATCCGCGGCATATCGAAGTGCGGCGCTATCGATTCTTGATCGATAGCGCTACGCGGGAAAACCGATAGGCGAGAGGGGAACGAGGAGCCCTCCCCTTAAGCCTTCTTCTCGTTTGAGCTGCTTTGCTAGCCACACGTGTCGTGATTTGTTCCAAGTTTTTGTTAGAAGAGATAAGCGATTTTCCGCAGCGATTCCGCAGCAGATATAGAGAGGACGATCTCAGCTTCAGCACAAAGTAAGTGGCCACTTTATCGGTATAGATTAGTCCGCGAATAAATCCTATTTAGTCTTTTTCCTGACGCGTGTGCGATCGCGTCAGGCATCGATATAGATATAGGAGAGTTACGCGCGAGACCGCGTAACTCAAAACCGATTAGGACGCGCGAGTGCGAGTGAGAGGATCGATCTCTCTCTCGCACTATCATAGAATAGGCGTTCGAGTAAGAGAAAGCCACTCTTACTCGTACAACCTGCGAGCACGTAGTTGAGCGAGAGGAACGAGCTCTCTCGTTCAACCATAGACTGCAGCGTCGAGTGAGAGGGAGAGACGCTCTCACTCGAGCAGTCGTAGACAACGGCGGTATAGAGAGAGAACTGCTCCCTTGATATCCGTCGGCCATAAACTACACGGGTGTGTGTAGCCGCGTGAAGTGAGAGAGCGCATGCGCAGTGCGCACCTTGAGAATTAGTATTGCGCGTGAGGCAATACTAATTGCTCTTCGCGTAAACGGACCTCTCCGCAATAATTAACGTATTTTGTATTGCTTTTGTTGTTTTATTTATTAAATAAGCTTTCACAAACTGCAGGAGCGTTTGCCTTAATTTATTCCCTATAGCTTTCCTATTCCGAATACCGCCGCCTCCGCGGATGTGCCAATCTAGCATTGGCACACAAACTGAGTAGCCAAGCCCGGTGGGAGCAACACCGGTGGCGGGGCCTCAGGCAAGGCCCCCCACACACAAGAAAGAGATAAAGCAGGACCAGAGGAAGGTCCTGCGTTGTTAGCGGGCGTAACAAATTTACCCCGTTACAATATATATATATATATATATATTTATATACGAGGTCTGGCTATTAAATAACGAGACTGTGCGCCTAGAGGGCGCCGTAGAGGGGTGAGGAAAGAAACCAGTAGTGCGTTGGGTATCTAGATATCTTGTCTATGCACGCACTAAAACACGTTCTCGTCACTATTATTGTATTTGTGCAGTAGCGGTTTGAAAAGAACGTGTTTTTTTTCTCGTGCCGAAAACCATGTGTGACGAAAAACAGGAGCAACGTATCAATCTCAAATTTCTCGTTAAATTGAAAAAAGCTCCGACTGAGTGCTGTAAATTGTTGCAAGAGGCCTATGTGGATAATTTTCTATCTCGTGCGCGTGTTTTTGAGTCGTGTAAGCGCTTCAGCGAGGGCCGAGTAAGCACTGAAGATGACCAACGCCCAGGTCGCCCTGTCACTGTTTTAACTCCTGAAACAGTGACCAAAATCAACCAAATTGTGCGTGCAGATCGTCGAATGAGCATCCGGATGATTGCCGAGGCTGTAAACGCCGATAAAGAAACGGTTAGACAAATTTTACACAAGGAATTACACATGACAAAAGTCTGCGCGAAGTTGGTGCCAAAAAATCTGACTCCTGACCAAAAGCTCTTGCGTCAACAGGTCTGCTCAGATTTCCTTGAAAGGTTAAAAAAAGATTCCGGACTGATGTAAAACATTATTATTTGCGACGAAACGTGGATTTTTCAATACGATGTTGAAACAAAGCGGCAATCGATGCATTGGAAGACGCCTGAATCGCCCAGAATCAGAGAAGCAAGGATGTCCAAATCAAAATTCAAGGCAATGTTGATCGTTTTTTTCGACATTAACAGTATCGTGATGACTGAATGGGTTCCAGAGGGTCAGACTGTCAACCAGACTTACTATTTGTCAGTTTTGGCAACACTGCGAGAACGAGTTCGTAAGAAACGGCCCGAGTTGTGGGAGAACAACTCGTGGATTTTGCACCAGGACAACGCACCTGCCCATAACGCGCTATCTGTGAAGCAGTATTTGGCCAGTAAGAGCACTCCAGTGCTCGAACACGCGCCGTACTCGCTAGATTTGGCACCGTGCGACTTTATTTTGTTTCCGAAGATAAAATCTGCTTTGAAAGGGACCCGATTTGAGTCGATGGAAGCGGTAAAGAAAAAAACGGCAGAGCTCCTAAAGGCTGTCACCAAAGAAGACTTCCAGCACTGCTTCGATCAATGAAAAAAATGTATGGAAAGGTGTGTGGTGAGGGAAGGGATAAATATTGAAGGGGAGCATTCGAATGTAGAATATATAAAAAAAAAAAAATAAAACCCTTTTTCGTAACCAGTCTCGTTATTTAATAGCCAGACCTCGTGTATATATAAATAAATATATACATATATATATATATATATATATATATATATATATATATATATATATAAATGCGAATAAATAAAAGAATAAACAAAAAAGAATAAATATATCAACGAATAAATAATAAAAGAAAAATAATGAAATGAGCGAATAAATAAAAGAAAAGTAAATCTAATAAAAGAAAGCTCTGTTGCCAGAATCCGCGTGCAAATTCACGTGGTTATTTACGTGGATTTTTACATGGAAATCTACACTAAAATTAGTCCAATAACACACTGTATGTGGATTTCCACGTACATTTCCGCGTGGGTTTCAACGTGAAATCAGTGTAGAAATCTACGTGGAAATCAGTGTCGATATCTATGCGGAAATCAGTATAGAAATGTACGTAGAAGTACGAGGGCGGTTCAATATGTACCCGTGTTTGACGACAGAGGGCGTTCCTGAGGGAAGTTGGTATTATCATCGTGTGCTGCAATCTATCAAACGACGGTAAAACAAGTTTCAGACTGATTGACAGGTTAGTTTGGATTTGGCAGCCATTCGAGTGAGATGTGTTTCGTGATTTTCGCTAAGATGGAAAAAGAGCAGTATCGTTCGGTAATTCGCTTTTTGTTTTTGGATGGAAAAAAACGCAAGAAGATAAAAGCAAAGTTGGATGCTGTTTATGCGGACACTTCGCCATCTATGACTACAGCTAGATATTGGTTTAACGAATTTAAACGTAGGCAAACATCCGTTTTTGATTTGGAGCGACCAGGACGCCCGGCAGACGTGTTTATCGAGGAAATCATTTAGAAAGTCTAAGACATGATTCTCGCTGATCAACGAACGAAAGAGCGCGAAGTAGCAGAGGCCGTAGGTGTGTCGACTGGAACGGCAATTAATATTTTACATAATAAGTTGGCGTTGAAAAAATTGTCGGCCCAATGGATGCCGCGATTAGGTGTACGAACAGCTGCATCCCGAGTACCAGTTGTTCATAGCCAGTGTATCGATTTGTAGTGATCATAATACACGGTAAACGGTGCGAGAAGAATACGCGCATGAACGAGCATTTTTCGGATTCGCCTTCGAAAGATAAATCGGTCTTCCAAGGGGCGGCCTTCACCGGTACTCCGAAGCGCTCCAGCGAGATTGCCGAGGTGAAAGAGACGGAGAGGAAGGAGATGTTGCCGTCAAGGCAGCTGGGGAAGAGGGTGAGCCCCAAGGGAACCCCTAAGAAAAAGAAGCGCCGGGGAAAGAGGAAGAATTCGAGTTCCTCGAGTGGTGACGAGACTGCTACGGTGCTATGGATACCGCAAGTCCCGCGCCACCGCCAAGTTATGCGGTAGTCGAGTGGAGCTCGCCAGCACCTAAGCCAGCTTTGAGGCAACTACTGGCATCGGTGTCTTGGCAGACACCAGCGAGGATGTCTCAAATGAGACTCATCTTGCCACCGAGAGGCTCTTTGCCGACGTCTATGGCGGCTGCACGGGTCGGTGACCTGTTCTACGGTATGTGCTATACGTGTCAGCGGGTGGGACATAGAGCGTCGCTTTGCCCCCAGAGGCGGTGCTTCGCTTACAGGCACTTCGGCCACTTCGTGGTGAAGTGCCCTTCGACGCCGAAGGTATCACTCGATCGCGGCGAAGCGACCGCTAACTCGCCGCCTGTTGCCTGCTAAATTTGCCGGACGGTGGGAGTTACAGCTCTCACCTGCCTGCGATGCGCGCGCAAGGTCCTGCGTATGGAAAACGAGCGAGCAGGGTCCCCAAGTGGGTCCTGCGGTTCGTCGTTAAATGGACCAACAGGGATGGCAACTGCGATAAACGACTCGAAGGGAAGCACGAGTGAAGAGAGAGAGATACTTTCGCGCGGCGAGTATTTGCGCCAGGCAGTGCACGATGTCTTTAAAGGTGCTACGCCTGAAGACAAGCATTTACTCAGTCAGCCGCGAGTTTCAAACGGTCAGTCTGCCCATGAGGCAGACAACCCCGCTGACACTTCGCTATCTCATTATGTTCCCGGTAGATCTTCGCAAGATCCCGTGGCAGGTGCGAGACGGTGTGTGGTGAGCTGTGAGAAGTCGCCAGGGACTACTCTAGTTCAGGGGGGGGGGGCAGAGGCCAAGTCTGACTCGGCTATCCCTAGTCAGGGAGACGAAGATGAATACGCGGTCGACGTATGCGTGGAGAACAGGCTGTTTTTACCTTTTTCTCTGAACAGATGGGTTGGTCGTTCGCTGTTCGACCCAGGTGCCATGATTTCAGTTGTAAGCGTTGAGATTGCGGAGGGGAACAAGGAGAAGTGGCAACCGTCGCACGTCGTAGTTAAGGGCGTAACCGGCCAAGCTAGTCGGGTGAGGGGCTTGCTCGAAGTATTCATCGAAGTTGATGGGGAGCAAGAGATGTTGCAGCTTCGCATAGTCGACGGAATCGACCACGAGGTTATGCTGGGCATGGACTTCTGTCAGAAGCTGCACATCGAAACTGTGTTCGATGAGAGGTTGTGGAGAGTAACGAGTGCAGTATGGAGAGATTTTCAGCCTGGGAATGAAGTGGTGTGGAGAAAAGAGATGGGTCGTTCTCGTTATGATTCAGCAAAGGTTGCATATGTTAATGCGTTTGGTGAGGTAGATTTCCTTTAATTAGTAAGGAACCCAATTATCCAGTTTGTTTACGTAACCAAGTTGTTGTAAGTGAAAGTAAATGGTTGAATTCGATGTGCCGAGCTTCTCTGCTATCTCTCGAGTTGTCATATGCCAGTTAGTTTCGATTAACGCCTTTATTTTGTCGTCATCAGTAGTGGTTGGACGACCAGTATGTGGTGCATCTTGCACATTAAAATTTCCAAAACTAAAGCGAGCAAACCAACGCTGACACTGGCGTTCAGTTAGGCAGTCCTCACCATAAACTTCACACAATTACTTCCGAACTTGCACCGCATTTTCGCCCTTTCAGAAATAAAACAATAAAATATGCCAATAATGCTCACTTTGATTGTTCATTTTCAACTTAATTTCAAACCAACTTATTATTCCCTTATGACGCTCAATTTTTGACAGAAGATAGTGTACAGTCTAACCTTTATAATAGTATATAATAATATACGCTACGCAACCGCTACTACATGAAATATGCAGTTCACGCCATCTATGAGAAAAAAGCGTCATTAATTATCGAAGAATCCAATAATAATTTATTGAATTTATTTTTTTTGTACAAGACATACAGGGAGAAAGTAGTAATTTTGGCTCTGACGCGGTGCCTCATCACAGGGGTGTTTTAAAAGAGCAAGTATTTGCGCAAGCTCTAACAACCACAGAGGACATGAAAGAAAGAATAGAGAGAGTTTTTGAATATATCACGGTTGAAACATTAGAAAGGGTCCGTCTGAGTTTCCGTCAAAGAATAAATATGTGCATTCAAGAAAATAGACGACTAATTAAACATCTGTTTTAAGAGGCGTCTTAACTGGCTGAGTTCGAAGGGTTTCCCCTTGACTGAGCAGACTCGTTGCCTTACCTTGACTGGCTGTGTGCTATGAGTTTTCCCTTGCCTGGGCGTACTCGTTGCCTTGCCTTGACTGGCTGTGTGCTATGAGCCTTCCCTTGACTGGGCGGACTCGTGGCCTTGCCTTGACTGGGCCGACTTGTTGCCTTGATCTTGACTGGCTGCGTATTAACAGTAACTCCTTAACTGGGTGGACTCCATGCCTTGCCTTGTTCGCATAGGTATTGAGATACTTCTCTTAAATAGGCGTACCCCATATCTTGCCTCGTTCCAATTCCGACGTTTAAATTACGGGTTTCCATTTGAAAAAACTAACTCAACCTTAAAATGACCTTGAATATCATGGTTAGGGTCATATTAAGATGTAAAGTTTTTCGCTCTTTCCATTTCCGGGGTCATCAGTAGGGGTTCTCAATTGAAAAAACTAACTTGACCTTAAAATGACCTTGAAGGTCATTGTTAAGGTCACAGTAAAGGTCACAATTTGATGCCCCTCTTATAATCCTACAACTTTGTATGTAAAAATTACAACTTTGTATGTAATATATCTAAATATGACGTATTAATTTCACTTTTTAATTTTTCTTCTAATAATAATTATAATTATTATTTAAATTCCTTAACATTGTATTAATAATTAATGCTAGAAACAAACCAAACAGAATTTTTGTAAAAGGCATTGCTCGTTTAATTATTATTGTTGCCAGAACCAAGCGTTATAATATTGACCGCTCTTATATTAAGTGTAGTAAGAAGTAATCCATTATTTTGCCAATAGATGGCTTTAGTAGTCTGTATCTCCCGTTGTAAAAGTGCGATCGGGTTACACTGGATGGCGTTAAAAAGATAAGATTTCGTACTAAAAGAACTGCTAATACAGTTTTGTGATTGCTTGACTCAGTATTTTTTTAGCACGCGTCAAAGATGGACACCAACAAAGAGAAAATACGCCATATTTTACAGTTTTTCTCCGATAAAGGCGAAAACGCAAGCCAGGCAGCTGAAAATGTAAATTTTGTTTATGGTCCTGATACTGTAACAGCCAATCACGCGCAATTTTGGTTTCGTCAATTCCGTTCCGGTAATTTTGACGTCAAAGATGCACCACGCTCTGGAAGGCCAATTGTCGAAAATGTCGATAAAATAATGGAAATCGTCGAGTCCGACCGTCACGTAAGCATTGTTTCGATTGCCTAAGAGCTAAACATTGCAAAAAAAACAGTTTGGAACCACTTAAATAAGGCTGGATACAAAAAGAAGTTCGATGTATGGGTGCCACACGAGTTATCGCAAAGTAACCTCATGGACCGAATTTTCATCTGCGAATCGCTGCTGAATCGCAACAATATCGATCCATTTCTGAAGCGGATGGTTACTGGTGATGAAAAGTGGGTCACTTACGATAAACGTCAAGCGACAACGGGCGTGATCAAATCGCGTTGAGCCGGCGCGAACGGTGGTCAAGCCAGGATTAACACTCAGCAAGGTTTTGCTGTGTGTTTGGTGGGACTGGCAGGGAATCATCTACTATAAGCTGCTATCCTACGGCCGAACTCTTAATTCGGATCTGTACTGTCAACAATTGGATCGTCTGAAGCAATCGCCCAGAAGCGGCCAGCTTTGGCCAATAGGAGAGGAATTGTGTTCCATCAGGACAACGCCAGGCCGCATACATTGATAGTGACTCGCCAGAAGCTCCGGGAGCTTGGTTGGGAAGTTCTTATGCATCGACCTTATAGTCCAGACCTGGCACCAAGTGATTGCCACCTGTTTCTGTCTATGACGAATGATTTTGCAGGTGAAAAATTCACCTCAAGAGAAGATTGTGAAAATCGACTGTCCCAGTTTTTTGACAATAGGGACAAGGGTTTCTACGAGAGAGGCATTATGAAATTACCTCTAAGATGGCAACAAGTTATCGAACAAAACGGTGCACATTTGACTTAAATCGTATCATTCTATCTATGCTAAATAAAACCTTCAATTTAATGCAAAAATAATGGATCTCTTTTTACTACACCTAATATTTTATAGAGTTAATATTTTTCTTTTCTCTGCTATATATTTTATATCCAAGTAATTTTAATTCTGCGGCAGTACTTGTCTTTCTTTGCGAGGTCAAAATTATAGTACTAAATATTACAATTTATCATAACTATTTACCTACCCAGTTGCAAGAATCCACGTGAAAATCCACATGGAAATCCATGTGGATTTTTACATGGAAATCTACACTGAAATCAGTCCAATAACACACTGTATGTGGATTTCCAGGTAGATTTCCGCGTAGATTTGTACATGGATTTCCGCGTAGATTTTTACGTGGATTTCCGCGTAGATTACCACGTGGATCTCAACGTGAAATCAGTGTAGAAATCTACGTGGAAATCAGTGTCGATATCTATTTTTTATATATTTTAGAATTCTATTTTTGATTATGATTATACATATTTTTAACATACGCATTATATTTAATCGTTTATTCGCATTGTCGCACATGTTATTTTACACATAATTTTACGGAAAAAAACGCAGAAAAATGTTTAACCCACGGTGGGATTGAACCCGGGTTCTTCGCATTATAAAGCAGACGCCCTAACCATTACGCTATGCAACGCTTATAGAACTGAGATTCAAATTTGAGTCATAAGTTGCATGGCAATCCATGTACACTTGTATTAATTTTACATTTAAAAGTTCTCCTATAGTGTAAAGTATTTTTTTAAATTAAGAAATAGTTAAAAACTCAATAATTAAATATTCAATATATTTAAATACATAATTTCGATCTTGAAATTTTACTACATATGTAGTAGACACGGGTTTGATGCCACCGTAAGTCAAACATTTTTCTGTGTTTTTTTCCGTCAAATAATGTGTAAAATAACATGTGCGACAATGCAAATAAACGATTAAATATAATGCGTATGTTAAAAATATGTATAATCATAATAAAAAATAAAATTCTAAAATATAAAAAATAGATATCGACACTGATTTCCACGCAGATTCTACACTGATTTCACGTTGAAACCCACGTGTTAATCCACGCCGAAATCCACGTAAAAATCTATGCAGAAATCCACGTAAAAATCTACGCGGAAATCTACGTGGAAATCCACATACAGTGTGTTATTGGACTGATTTCAGTGTAAATTTCCATGTAAAAGTCCACGTGGATTTCCATGTGGATTTTCACGTGGATTTTTGCAACTGGGTAATAATTTTTTTTTTTTTTTTTGCAATATATTGCATTATTTTTATTTTTACAAGCAAAATTGTATAAGAATAGTTGCTGTAATCATTACTATACTATTATTTACATTTTGCAATGTTTTAATTTCAGCTTATAATAATTACTAATGTGCAACAGTTAATTGAATTAATTGTTCTGAAATTCCTTACTTAATCCCTAACAAGATAATTATTCTTATTTCCATATTTTCTCATAAGATAATTATCCTTAATTTCCTAAAAATAATGATTATTCTCATTCCTTTATTTCCTTAAAGTAATAATTATTTCTATTTCCTTAAAGCAATAATTAATCCCATTATTAATTCACTCAAATAATTATTCTTAAATTCAATCGAAGTAACTATATTTCACAAAGAAAATTTGTTTTTTTTATATTGACTATATGGGCATCATTTCCAAGCTTTTCTTCTGTAGCATTGCTGAAAATCAGTTTATATTAATAGTTTAGGTTGCTATATAATGTTACAGCAATGTTAAAAATAAATTAGTATTATTTTCAATATTACGGGACCAATATGGCGACTGTAATAACAAAAAATAAAAAATATACTTAAAAACATGTGCAAGTACTTGTTGCAAATACAAATTTTCAAGGCTGCTTAGTTCAAACTTACCTTCAGATTTTACTTTCCCAACATGGCTGATACAAAATAGCGATCTGAAATAAATGGAAATGAGATTTTTTATAGAAATAGCGAATAGGTACTTGTTGCATAGGTTTTTATTTTTTTTATGTATATATTTTATATCTTTTAGGAGTGGTAAAATTCATAAGATAAATTTTAATTAAATTATTAAAATCAATTGAAACGAATTCATTTTTATTCTTCTGTTACATTAAAATGCAATAAGAATTTTATTCCCCTTTCATCGATCGTGCTACGGCGTAATCTCTGCATTTTTTATTGAATAATTATGTTATAATGTAGCGTCGGTATACGAACTCCGTTTTTTTTCCTGTGTCAGCTGATAAGTTTTCTCTCTGCTTTTCCTGCTCTCGCTCGTCAATGGGAAAGATGTGCGTCGATCGTATCGACCGCCCGCATCGATACCCAAGCGCTCCACCACGGAAAAGCCTCCCTCCGCAACCTACTTGACGCACTCTCCACTAACCCAGACCGTTGTGAAACGTAGCCTAAGTGTGGACCAAGAGTTTACGAGTTTTTCCGGAACACAAAAAGAATAGTACATGTACTGTACTCTAGCAAAAAATACCAGAGCGAACACGTACACGTCAACTGAGTGGCCAAAAACAATAAAAGTGTCCCATAAATATTCTTTTTTCTACACGTAGTTTTCCCATTTACAATGTATCTTTTCTTACTCAAACTTTTCCTTCGCAATACAATATATAACTATTTTTCTATCTTTCTCTCAAAATAAAAAGATAGAGAACCATGTAATAATTTTCGTTGCATTTCTTTATTTGTGTTCAAAAAGTTTCATTTTCAAACAGTTAAAATAATTTAAAATTACGAACAAATCATTTTATCTTTTTATAATCGAGATGAACATTTCATGCAAAACAAAATTATTAAAGTTTAATCCAGTTAAGTAAGTGCAAGCGTTAGATTTTAAGCTTATTATTTTTATTTTTACACTATAGGTATTTTCAACAATTAACAAAGTATATGCGAACGAAAAAAATGCATAAAAAATATAAATAATTATACTTTTTTTTTATTTATTCTTATTCAAAATCTAATAGGAAATACGAATAATAAATATCAATATTATATATTTTGAATAACGCATCTTTTCAAATACATTTATGTGAAATTATACATAATAATTATTGTAATCAATGCTCTAGAATTTTAAGATTAATATAGAAAATCTTTTGCAAACTAATATTACGAGTAAGCATATAAATATTATAATTTTTGACATTACTAAAAACTAGAATTAACAAGGATTTTTATATTTTATATAAGTGTTTCTCGCGTATTTTTGTATAAAAATTATCATTCTTAAAACATTAAATAACGCCTAAGGTTTCCGTCTTCTTGCATTTATTTTTGAGTGTGAATTTTTATACAAAAATGTTGAGAAATAATTAGAATCGAAACTCCTAGTAAGAATGATATATTTTATTATTTACTTTTAAATCTAAAATTATATTTAGATTTAAATTTAAATTAGAATTAATTATTCTGAAATTATTTTAAAATTATATTTTAGAATTCACTAGTTTCAAATTATTTTTAATTTATATTTTGGAATTAATTAGTTTTAAAACTATTTTGAATTATATCTTGAGATTATATTCAGAATTGAACAATAATATTTAAATTATAAGTCGCTTCTATAAATGTCTAGGTTTTATGTAATAATAAAGTAAATTTTAAATTGAATTATATCTTTAAATGGAAGGTTAAAGTTATTAAACACAATTCACCAAATAAATTATTACTATGATATATTTTGCTTGGAATTTATTTCGTATTAAATCAACAAAAACAAAAACGTAACAATTATCATTATTATTCATAAACTAAAAAAAATTATAAAAACATAAGTTTAAGTTAAACGCTTTATTAAAAATATATTTACTAACATAATAGCATCCCCATACAGCATGCAAGGTTGAAAGTGTCTATACAGACCCGTACCGCGAAACATCCGTGAACGGAATTTGCAAAGTTTATCCACAAGATGACAATTTCCGTAGGTTGTCCGTTCCGTAGGTTATCTATCATCTTTCCGTCACTTTCCGTGGAAATCCGTAAGATTCTGTCCACGGATATTCTAAGGTGACCACAGCATTCTGTGAATAATAAAAGATATCCGTAGACTTCCGTAGATGTCCGTAATTTATGTCCGTAGTTTATGCATTGATTAGTAATAATTTATAGAAGCCTGCATTTATATTGTATCAAGAGTGATGTTATTCATTTAAAGAAATTTACTGTTCTCTAAGGTAGCATTATATTTTTAGACACTTAAAATATAATTTTAATTTAAGTATTTATTTTACGCCAAAGTTTAATAACAAAGTTTACTTCATGAAAATTTGTTCTTTTTTTTAAACTTGGTTTTAATTGATTTAAACGCTTAAGTATTTAAACGACGGAACATCTGCCAACAAATAATTAAAATATAAATCTTAGTTGTACAAGCAATGCGTATAGCTTAGTGGTTAGGGCGTCTGCTTCATAATGTGAAGAACTCGGGTTCGATCTTACCGAAGGTCAAAAATTTTCTCTAATTTTTCATTTTTTGAAAAAAATATTTATTTATTCGTCTACATTAATGTTGTCGCCTTCAAAGTAATCTCCATTAGATAGTATGCACTTGTGCCAGCGCTTCTTCCAATCCTCGGAACACTTGTGAAACTTGATCTTTAGGATAGCCTTTAGCTCTTTCAGCGATACGCTTCTAATGCCATCTACAGTCTGTCAAGTAAGAGCGTGGTCGTGTTAATTTATAAAAAAATTTATTTGATGAAACTTTCATATTTATATATACATTGTACACATTACAAACAATGATGCAATTCGGTCAATAATGTGTCCAGTCACCACCGGCGTCGATAATTGCCTGGCATCTCCGAGGCATGCTTTCTACTAATTTGACGGCGTATTCTAGTGGCAAGGATCGCCAGATCCGACAAATTTCGTAAGACAACTGCTTCAAAGTGTATGTGCGTCTTCCACGAAGCTTCCGTTTAATATATGCCCACACATTTTTAATAGGGTTTGCATCGGGCGACTGCGACGGCCAATCCAATGTAGCGATGCCAGATTGAGTCTTCCACTGAGTACAGAGCTTGCTGCGGTGTTTAGGATCGTTGTCCTCCTGCAGAATCCAATCTTCATTTTTTGTGATGAACCATCGTTTGGCAGATGGCAGTAAAGCCTTTTTGTAGATTTTTATCATTTTCTCGGCATTTAGGTTGTCAGTAAAGAGGTGCAAAGTACCGAATCCCTGCTTTGAGAAGCAGCCCCAAAGATGCACCTTTATTCCATGTTTTACGGTCCGCTGAACAAGCCTATTGGTGGAAGTTGACCAGGCTCGCGTGAGAACAGAACGTGCCCATATAGAACATTCATCAGTAAAAATGACATTTTCAGAATCTCTATCAATATTCTCATGCGCCCAAGCGAGTCGCTTTGTCACATGTTTTTCAGTCAACAGAGGCTTCTTCATTCTGTTGCGCCATTTCAGATAATGAGTACGAAGATGGGTTCGGATAGTTTCGTAGGATATATCTAAACCTTTTGCCATTAATTTTGCTTGTCCTTGCCGCAGTGTTAAAGCAGGATTTCGCGAAAACAGATTCACTATTCTTTTTTTATCTTTTTTGTTCACTTTTCCTATCGAGCCACGTTCTGGTAAATCATCGACATTTTTAGCCACTTTATATCGCTGTATCCACTTCTGTACAAATGCCTTCGACTTTCTCATATATTTAGCAGCCGCTGATTGCGACATTTTGGGACCTTTCGGGTGGATGCAAAGAAACACAGCCTCGTAGCGCGACGCGTACTTAGCACTCATGGCGTTTAACGTGATTCTCTTTTAAAAAATCAACGACAACTAAATCTTTGTTGACAATGCATCAAGGACAAAGCTTTCCTCTATCGGCTCGCGAAAGAATTAGAGCGAAATCTTTCATTACCTGTCGATGAAGTCGACCACGCTCTTACTTGCAGACTGTATATGTATGCTAAAGATGTTTACACCAGGAGAAGAAGCAGCTGGCGCGCCGCGCTACACGCATGAATAGAAACCGGCTTTTACTCATGGGCATACGCTGTTACAAATATAACTGTAACTTTTTTTCTATTACGAATTTCTTGATGAAATTTTAGGAGGTAACTTTTGAACGTATATAGAATCGAAATATGTAAAAATCACAAAATCGATTTTTTGAAAATTTTGTTGATGTGCTGGGGTGTCTGAAGTGTTCGCCATCTTCAACGTCTTCACGGCCATCTTGGAAACGCTTATACCACTCATAAACCATTGTTTTACTAATAAAGGACTCACCATAGGCTTTTGTTAATATTTCACACACTTTGTTACACTTTATTTCATTTTTTACGCAAAATTTGATACAAATTTTTTGATCCTTTTTTTTTAACAAACGAAAATCGCCGAACTCATAAAAACATGCATAACCTTAACGGCTGCCGCTGACAAAGTAAACAATGAATACAGCGGAAAATTCTATCATGCTTCAGGGGTTTGTGTACCAACATAATAAAAAAAAATGTTGACAATCACGCTCTCCAAACCCGCGAAATTTAAAAATTCCCGATAGTTTCTGAACACACCTCGTACATAGATAGATACTATTCATTATTTTTTTGTAAACTTTTTTATTAAAAACAATCTAAATTTCAACGTTTTAAAAATCAAGAAGAAGACGACAAAGAGCCAACTTCAACCAGTGAAGACACAAGAGAGAGAGAGAGACAGAGAGAGACAGAAAGAGAGATAGGGCGAGATAGAGATAGATAGATAGATAATTATTTATTATTGTACATTTTATTGTACATATTAAACAGATTTACAAAAGATTAAAACTAAAAGCTAAAAAACAAAAACTAAAAACTAAAAACTAAACTATTAAAAATAAACTAAACAAAGAATAAAAATAAAATTAATAACTAAACTATTTTAAAAATAAACTTAACAAAAAATAAAAATAAAACTAAAAACTAAGAACTATATATAAGTAAAGAAACAAATAATTAGTTTATAATAGCTTAAGCCAGAGAATGTAAAATTACATTCTGGCTAGAGGAACCATAGATTGCTCTCTCTCAAAAGAAAGAAGGAATTCAAAAACAGAGGATTTGAAAGCAGAGTAGGAAGAGATGGAATAAAAAGTAGAAAGAAGACTATTCCAGAAACGAGAGGAGGAAACTGTGAAAGATTTATCGTAGAACACCGTAGCCGAGAGAGGAATGGTCAACGGTCTCACATCCCTCCGAGAAGGTCTCCCCACTTGGGTCCACTGATATTTCTCAATATGATAAGATGGAACTGAATAGTTGAACATTAAAAAGAGAGCAGAAGCTATAAAATATTGTCTTCGAGCTCCAGTGGTCAGCCAAGCAAGGGAGATCCTATACGAGGAGATGTGCTCACGCCTAGTTAGACCATAGATGTAACGTATACCAGAGTTGATGACCCCTTGAAGCTTCAGATCTTGTTCCTGGGAAATATCGTTATAGACTAAGCTACAGTAGTCCAACAAAGGAAACAATAGCATTTCAATGAGATGTTTTCTTAATAAAAAGTTTGTGCTTTGACGGAAATAATTGAGACGATATAGCAGCGAGTTAGCTTTACGACAAACATATGACGTATGTACTTTCGAATTTAACTTAGAGTCTAGGTGCACTCCAAAGTTACGAACAGAGGATTCGAATTTTACAAGCGAACCTTTGACAACAACTCCATGGATGTTCATACGCGAGAGTAAGTTAATGTAGTAATAAGAACCAAATACTATAGCTTTAGTTTTACGAACATTCAGGCTAAGGTTGTTTGCATCAGCCCACTCGGAGACGAGCTGCGCTTGACTACTCATTAGTTGAATCGCAGTATCAATATCTGACAGAGGAAACGTAAAATAAATCTGAAGATCATCCGCATAAACGAGATGATTAACCGAGGAGTCAAAGCCGACAGCAACATCATTGATGTAAATGAGAAATAGAAGAGGACCCAGTACAGAGCCTTGAGGGACACCCGTGTTGAGTGACAGAAATGCGGAAGGGCAGTCATTAGCATCCAACACTGCCTGTTTCCTACCAGAGAGGTAGGAGGCAAACCACCTAACCACATCTGGTGAGATGTCCAGAGCAAGTAGCTTACGTAGCAATTTAGCATGACAGACTTTATCAAAGGCTTTGCTAAAGTCAAACATAAGTAGCAAAGTGACACAGCGCTTATCCATTCCTGCTCTTACGTCATCAGTCAATTTAAGAAGTGCCGTCTGAGTACTGTGTCCCTTACGAAAACCAGATTGGAAAGGATCAAACAACTTTCTAGTTTCCAGATAGTTGTAGAGCTGTTGGTGGACAAGACGCTCAAGAATTTTCGAGAGAGACGACAGCAACGAAATGGGGCGAATGTCACTCATATCTTTAGGCGACGTGGTCTTGTTCATCGCAATTACAAGAGAGTTTTTCCAGATGGAAGGAAAATTGAGTCTTTGAGAGAATCGTTTATGATACGGCATATAGTAGGTCCAAGTACGGGGAAGATGTCAATGATGAAAGCTTGTGGGATACCATCATATCCTCTAGCTTGGGAAGTGGAATGAGAGGCTGCACTGCGTACTTCAGCCAGGATAACAGGGCTAAAGGAAAATAGTGGTTTGTAGGTGAGTCCAGAGCTGAGAGAAGAAACAAATTTGTCGATTGAAGGAGCATTAGGATCATGGGCCACATCCGCAAAGTATTTATTGAGCTCAGAAGCTGAAAAAGGCTGATGGGACGCTGTGGCAGGCGCACAAATACCGAGATGACAAAGCTCCTTCCATGGAGCTCTCGAGTCAGAGATATGAGAAAGTCTGTCATGATAATAGCATTGTTTAGCAGATAGTATCAGACTGAAAGCAGTATCACGAGCCGTCCTGTATCTATGAAGGTCTGACAATAGTCGCGAGCGTTTAAAACGTCTGTAAAGTCTGTCTCTGTCATCTAGTAGTCTATATATATCATGATTGTACCAGGGCCGGTGGGAGCTCCTCTGACGGACGGTTTTCGTAGGCACGAATAATGCGATTGCATCATTGAGATGTGAATAAAGGCAGGTTAAGCGATCCTCTAAATGAGCAACACCAGCACAAGTAGAGCAGTCATTTGTGCGTAAGTATGTTAGTAATGCAGTAGTGTTTGTTGAATTAAAGTCGCGAAAGGTGAAGTTTTGTAATGGTGGTTTAGTGAGAGAGGAGCGTACGGTAGCAGCAATCAAGTCATGTCCGTTAATGAATGGTGAAACCGTCTTCCAGTAATCAAGGACAACATCGTTGGCGTCCACAATGCATAAATGAAGCCAGGTATCAGATGTAGCCGTATGATGTGTATTCCCGTAAGGTACACAGTATAGCGAGTTCTCATTGAAAAGGCTCATCAGGAAGTTGGCATCATCGCTGTGTACAGAGAGATCGGTGTTGAAATCGCCTAGCAATATTTTAGTGCTATAATTGTGTATAACAGAGGTGAGTGAGGGTATAAAATCACTATTTGCCAAAAATGGAGCATGTGGTGGTCGATAGACCACTCCCACGAAGATGGCAGGAGCATTTGACGATCTAGCCTCGCAAAATAAATATTTAGGTAGCCCAGGCCTAGCAGTCCAGACATGCGTCAAGGAACATAAAAATGAAGATGAAAGTGTATTATGAATATAAAGCGCAACTCCACCACCTCTCGTATTTCGATCACAGCGGTACAACGTGAAATCCTTTAGTAAAACCAAAG
This sequence comes from Chalcis sispes, assembly GCA_949987625.1. Taxonomy (NCBI): domain Eukaryota; kingdom Metazoa; phylum Arthropoda; class Insecta; order Hymenoptera; family Chalcididae; genus Chalcis; species Chalcis sispes. The sequence goes on along the minus strand of OX465095.1, from coordinate 37,453,774 downwards.
AGTCATCAACAATAGGACCAAGTTTAGTCTCAGTTACAGCAATTACGTGAAAATAGGGGCGAAAAACCAAGAAGAGCCTGACCAGCTCAATGTGCGCTCGAATCGAGTTAGCATTGAAATGGCAGACTCGAAGACCAGCCTCACTGGCACAATGCCTCGTACCATGAGGAGGAAAAGGGAGACGAGATAAAGTATGGAGAGAGGGAGGGACAGCAGTAGAAGTAGAGAGAGAGCATACCTGTACAGCAGTGGTGCATGAGTTTTCTAGCTGGACGTTGCAGGTTGAGTCACAATCGTGCTTAAAAAATTTACCATATCTTCTTCGGTATCAATTGGTACAGAAAGGCCTCTCATCTTATGACGAGCGAAGACACGTCCATTTCTCACAAAGACAGAGAAATTCAACCTCTTGTCCCTTGACTTTTCCAGGAGGCGCACTTTAAGCTGATAGAGAGCTGGTGGAAGAAACTCGTTTAGGTTAATAAGTGCCGGAGTAATAGTGACTGATGGTTACATAAAGGGCGAGAGAGCTGAGGCAATCTGATCTGTATGCAGCTTTTTTGCACGAATCTTAGACGCTATTACGCCACGTGCTAGCGCAGCACTCTTCAGGGTTACCAAAAATGGTATATGCCTATTTGTGAGTCGAGAAGATTCGGATGTCGAGTTGAATGCCGATCCAGTGGATGATGAATTAACTAAGTTCTGCGCTCGCAGCTGTCTAATAGACATCACGTCCTTGGCAGTAATAGTCGAATCAAGCACAGAAAAAACAGCTCCAACAGCCGCTTTGATGTTGATAAACTCGCGGGGAACGAGACCTGTTAAAACATCAGCCGAGTGCTCCAACCTGTGTTGCTGATGTGAGAGCTCATTTAACTTCTTTGCTAGGGCGTTGTTAGCCCGATCTAAGTCGGAGATAGCAGTGGAGCTTACGTCACCAGGTATGTTGTTCTTAATAATGCCACTTGAGAGAGCATCCACCTTTTCGACCAGTAGCTGTTGATCCTGTTGAAGTTTTGTGATCTTGAGGTCATTAGAATCAATGCGTTGCGATAGCGTAGTAGTAATGTTCTCCATCTTCGATTCAAGTGCTGCAACACTCGAAACCATCGTGTTAATCTGCGCAGCCATAGTGTCGAGCTGATCGAGCTTGTCCATTTTGGATACTAAAACTGTGAGTAGATCTTGTGTCTGCTGCGTTGAAGTAGTTGCTGTAAAAGGGGTAGATGGACGAGACAATACATCGATTGGAGTTCCAGGATTTGTAATGCTGGAGGAAGAGCCAAAAGAGCTAGTCCTAGATCGCACACTCGTAAAGTTTGCAACGGCTAGGCAAGAGTTGCAAACCTTGATAACAGCGTCATTATCATCCCTTATTTTTGATAGTTTTGCACAAGAAGTATGGAAGAGATTTCCACATTTAGTGCATTGCTGAGGTTTAGCTACGGTCGTAAAATTCCTAAGACAAATTGCACACTTCGACGGCATTGTATAAGTATAAATATTAGTCACAAAGTAAGTTTTGATTTATAAATATAAATATAACGACGATATAAGACAAGATAAGATATGCGCACAAATATAAATTAATTTAACTTATAAATATAAAAATAACGACGATATAAGTCAATGATACAACAATAGCGACAAATATAAACTATTTTGACTTGTAAATATAAATATAACAACGATATAAGATAAGATAAGATATACTTATAAATATAAATCACTTTAACTTATAAATATAGAAATAATGACGATATAAGACAATGATACAACAATAACGACAAATATAAATTATTTTGACTTGTTAATATAAATATAACGATGATATAAGATATAAAAAATATATAAAAAAGATAAAAAAATATATAAAGATAAAATAAAATTAATAACTAAGTAAAATAAACAATTATAGATTAACATGCAATCACAAAAGTAATTTATAACAAGGCACTATAAAAGATACATATAAAAACAAGAATTTCCGCAGAAGTACAATAGGCGGTAAGTGTACTAAATGTCGGTAATTAAGTGTCGGTAATAAGTGCGGCTAGATGTGAAGGTAATATGTCCAATTTCAGAATAATAGATGGTAGCACTGGTATGGAGTTGATGCCTTATGAGCGCGCCAAAAATTGTTGCTAGTAAGCTAAATCCTCAATTTTCTACTGTCGTGCTCAAAAGCCACGACAGTAGAAAAGAATTAGAACATCCAGCCAGTAGAAACATCAATCAGCAGTGCAATAATAACAAGCAGTAGTTTGCAGAAAGGAGCATGCAATAGTCTATAACAGAAACACGCCCGAAGGCAGAAAACAGCAGAAAAGAGTTCGTAAAAAGGAGCGAAAATTCAAGCGTAAGATCTACTCACCAGAGAGAGATAGAGAGAGAGAGATAGAGAGATGGAGAGATAGAGAGAGATAGAGAGAGATAGAGAGAGATAGAGAGATGGAGAGATAGAGAGAGATAGAGAGAGATAGAGAGATAGAGAGAGATAGAGATAGAGATAGAGATAGAGAGATAGAGAGAGATCTAGAGATAGAGATAGAAAGATAGAGAGAGAGATAGAGAGATAGAGAGATAGAGATAGAGATAGAGAGATAGAGAGAGATAGAGAGTGATAGAGAGAGATCTAGAGATAGAGATAGAAAGATAGAGAGAGAGATAGAGAGATAGAGAGATAGAGATAGAGATAGAGAGATAGAGAGAGATAGAGAGTGATAGAGAGAGAGTGAGGAGAAGAGGGAAAGTGAGGGGGAGAGGGAGTTGGAGATGGAGTTGGAGTTGTAGTTGAGGATGGAGATGGAGATGGCGATGGAGATGGAGATAGCGTTGGAGATAGAGAGAGAGAGACATAGAGACAGATAATGAGAGAGACGTGTCATATAAGTCATATTGCGCAAGCGAGAGAAAGAGTGATGTAGAGAGAGAATTGTTCTTACTTTGTTTTGAGTGCGCTGGTATCGCTGGCTAGAACCTGGTTCGAATGCGGTTTGGCAAGAAAGAAGGAGGATTTAAAAGTAATCGAACACCAGGAATTCCTCACAGAGTGTTTGTTTTTATTTAGTATATTTGACTTGGCGTGTGGTTTCATCCAGTTACAATTTCTGCGCAGTCACGGAATTTCTGCGGTCGAGTTGGAAAATCATGTCGATGTTGAACAAACCGGCAACTCCTCCGAGTACGATGACGATTTTAGGAAAAAGACTGATTCCCTGTGCATCGTCCTTCCCTTATATAGACAAAAACTAGACGTGCATCTTTGTTCCTTATCAAAAAACGGGTGGCTTGAAAGTAGGACACAAGTGTTCTTTGCTCACGCAAGCACATCTCATACATACATATATGAACGCACACTCCGGTACTCGTTCCGCATCGGTGCTTCCACGTCTTGATGTTATTGCTGCAGTAGTAACGTTTATTTTGTAGGGAAAAAAAGGAAATTGAAAAAGAAAGAAAGAAAAAAAGTAAAAGAAGCACTGACGGTAACATCGGAATTTGCGGTACGACGTCGTAGCTGTTGGTAAAAGAAATACCACGTCACATCGCAGCACGACGTGACAGGTCGCTTATTAAATATCGTCTTAAAAAGAGAGAATGAGTCAAACTATGTTTGTCAGTTGGCGAAAACCTCAAGTGTTTATCAAAAAGAAACGCTATCAGTCAGCGCACATGCCAATATACATTGCAAAAAAGAAAAACGATATGTACTATGTAATAAAAAAGACAAATAGAAGAAAAGTTAATGGATTCACAATATACGTAACGTTGGTTTATGTTTCCGATCATATAGAAACTGTTTCTCAGAATATGATTCAAGAAAAATTGAGAAATATTTAATTAAACATTTTTTATTACAAACTAAAAAAAAAATAAATAAATAAAACAAAATTAAAAAGAATATCACATTAAAAACAATAAAACTAAAGAAAGAAGTTATTAGAGTTAAAAAAAAATTAATGAAAAAATTAAAAAACGAATTAAAAAGATTAAAAAATGACAAAAAAACAAAACGAAAAAAAAATGAAAAAATAAAGATGATAATGGCCTTGATCGCGTTCTTGTCCGGATTCGTTTAAGAGCGGCTTTTTTTCTTTGCTCTATCATTTTAAAATTAGCAAATCTAACAATCTAAGAACTTTTCTTCTGTATAAATTTAAATCAACTATCATGTTTCTGTGGCCTTATGGTTGCAAACGTTTTTCTGGAAGTGATACTTCTAATTGCAAACGTTTATGATTTTTTTTCTCGGAAAATATGAATTTTGCAAAAAATTACAAAAGAACTTTTTTATTTTAAATTAGATGTGAAATGCAGCATATTTTTTAAAAACCTTGAATATTAAAATTTTTGGCAAAACGTTCGCCATATTGGATCCGCCAATTTGAATTTTAATTCTGAAAAAACTGAATTTAAAGTCTTTTAAACAAGAAACAATAAATTTAAAGAATATTATCTTAAATTTGAAAATGACAGTAGATTTATTTAATTACAAGATAGAAAAGTTATAAAACTTTTTAGCCTAATCAATTTTTGTTCAAGGTAGGCTGCTCTCACTGGGCGGCACTATGTATATTCAAACTAAGAGTTTAGTAATCGTTTTTACTATATTTTATAAAATGCTATATAAAATTTTTAAGTGTCTGTGCATAAAATTATTTATATTATTAAATATAACAATTTTATAACAGTTTTTTGCATCATCTTTAAAAAAAATGATTCTTTATAATGCTTGATTAAAAATTAAATGTAAGTTACAAGTTTGAAGAAAGCTAATAAACAAAAGTATAAGTTAATAAATAAATTCAAATAAGATCGGAATGGAAAACTCATTTAAAAAAATAATTTTTTGAACCAGAACTATAAAACTAATCTAGATGATGATCACTTGTGTTTTACGATAGCGTGTATCGTTATAATCATGGATTTCATTAAATTTATAGTTTTAGAGTTTCATTAAATTTATAGTTTTCATAAATTCAATTTATATTTTACCATTTCGCTTACATAATTCACTTATTTAGTAACATTTATGTTGCTTACACACTTTCTTTAGTGCATTTTAAATTTTTATTCTTTTTATTTCTACTTTTTCAAATAGAGGTAATGAGTTATATTTTTAAATTAGTTTTAGTTTTTAAATAAGTTAGCTAAGTTTTTTTTTCTTTTAATCATAAGTATCAATTAAACGTACTCTATAAAATTATTAAACATATAGAAAGTTTAATTCATTTTTTTTATATTTTAATTTTTTTATAAATTGCCCTATATAGTTGTAAAAATGTACATTAACATAATTGAATAAATATTTTATTTTATAACGAATATCTGTAAATTTATTTTGTACCAGTTCACATAGTATTTGTGTTTTATAAAAAATTATATTGAATAATTTCATTCCATGTATTATGCATCATAAAATAAATAATTCTGAAAAAATAATAAAATTTGTTATTGAAATGCCAAAAATCAAAAGATATAGAAAACATTTTAAGTATTTTATTTATTTTTTTGTTTTTTCATAATATTCTTAATATTAGAAATTATTGATAAGGTTATATTAATTAGCTTTAAATTTCATTACACTTTGTTTTGTATATTAAATTTATTCATTAAAATTCAGGAACAAATAAATAAATTTTTTTTAATGAATATACAAATTTATCCTGATATAAGTTAATAATTATTACATTGCAGAAAAAAAAGTTAAAGTAAATTAATTCGTATGATTAAGTTGAACGTAAGATTCACTGAATTTTAAATATTGTATTTTCGGAATATAATATTATGGATTTATAGTTAAATAATTTTATTGATTTATTTTAAATTTCTTTTTTATTAGAATTTGATGCAATATACATGCGTTACAGTTTTTATATGCATCATATATAAACATTTTCTTGAAAAAAATTGTATTTGAATATATATTTTAGTTTAAAAAAAAAAAATTATAGAAGTTCTGTAATCACATTTTTATAATATGTCAAAATTTGTTTAAAAAGAAAAGTAAAATTGATCTTTCTATAAATATTAATTAAATATATGTTGATTAACGCCTTTTTAAAACAAAGTAATGTGAAGGATATTGATGAACTATATAATTAATTGAAAATAAATTAAATTAAAAATGTATTTATAATTAAAGTCTTAATTAAAAATAATAGATATATTATAGAACAATCTAAATATTTTTACATATTTTTATTTAAATTATTTTATTGTTTTTATATTATTGAAATTGAATAAAATATTAATTGATTTTGATAATTCTTTTTATGGATTAATATCAAAAATCTTTGAAAGATATAAAAAATTTTATAAATAATACTTTGCAAGAATACAAATATTATGCTTATAATATATTTGTTATGTTTTTTATATTATCATATTGATTTGTATTTTCAATTAATATATAAAAACAGTCCATGCTTTAAGCAAGGACTATTTCAAGGTTATTATTTTAAAAATATACAAAATGTAATAATATAATAAAAATTAATATAATAATATAATAAAAATTATGTAAAACATAATATTGTTTATATTACTTTAATAATTATCAATATTGATACATAATTATTTATTTGTAACTAAAAATATTAAATGTAAGTTAATCAATAATAGTTTATTTGTTAAATTTTCAATAATTCTTTATATTTTAAATTTGATTGTATGAAAATTTTTATATTCCACTTACGATTTAAATATCAATTTGAATACAGTTGAATTTAAATATATTTAATATTTTTAAATAATTTTTTCTAATATTGTCAATAAATATACCTTTAGAGAAAGCATTAAAAAGGCCTATGTTTTTATAATTAACAGTGTTCTAAGAAATTGCCTCTGGCTATTATACATTAATAATTTTTATGTTAAATAATAAAAAAATAATAAAAAAATATGTGACATTTGTACCGTACAAAATGCAAATATACTCTCGCGTATTGATTGTATTAAGTAAGCTTTTACATAACTCGTAATTTTTCAAAATTTTCAATAATTTTTACTATGATTATGAAAAGATGATTTTCTGTGCATACAAGAACTACATTTTTTTCATAAGACAAATAATATCAATGATAAATTTCTTTTTTGGAAAATCAGTGGCACATACTATCAGCTTATGGCCTTTGCATAAATATGTTGAAAATAATGACACCATTCCAAAAAAATATTTGTACTACAATGTATCTTATGATATTCAGAGATATCGAGTCCAGCAAAATGGTGCTCCAATAACAATTTGAAAAGAATCAATAAATGAGGAATATTGTTACTTATATCCCATTATGTGAATTTTTCTTTTTAATTTGATTTCAGAGGTGAACCTAGGAATTCTTATTTTAACCCAATGAAAATCTGCAAATTGATTTGATAAAATTTTTCAACATTGTAAATAAGATAATGCTGTTTTATTTTTATTTTGTTTTTGTTATTACAGAAAATGTATGAATTTATTATAGATATTCTGATTCCTCAGAAAAAATTTTTCATCCTCACTTTAAGTGACTCAAATATTAATTGGAATGTTGATAAACTAATGAAAATTTTGATGACTTATTGTTCAAAAAATTAAAAAATTAGAATCAAGAAACATTTTTGCCAGCCAAATTTTAAGGTTCGTAAAAAAATATCGAGAAAATATTACTCAAAATTTAGTATTTTGACACAGACCTAAAAGTTTTTCAGCAGTAGGTCTTTATATTTTTCAATTAGAAGTAATACTGTAAAATAATAGCAATAATAATGTAGAAATAATAGAAAAATTGATTACACTTTGTTGCTTGTAATCTATTCACGATATTTAAGTATAAAACATGAAATTATCATCTTTTCTTTCCATCAGAGAATTTTAAAAATAAGTCAGTCACGCAGCAGCTTGCCATCAATATTTAAGAGTGCTCCTCACAGCGTTTGGAACGTCAATGTGGCGAATTTTAAAGCTCTAAATCGGAAACAATTTTTTCCTATGGATCACGCGTTCATTTAACATTTTATTTAACTGGAACTAATTGCAAAAGAGAGCTTGAACAATTGTACATGTGTAGATATATCAGAGTAATTAATTTTGCAATTCAGTTTAAATAAAGGAAGAAAATAATGTCGTCTATTTAAAGCTGACTACTGAAAAAACTTATTTTATAATTAATGACGAGAGATTAAGCATTATAACGGAGCATTTACACGTATAGCATTAAATAATGAAACTAGTAAAATTTATTTCAGATTTTTATCTTTATTCTGGAAGAAATGATCCGTTGGAATAAATTTGCGGCGTTAAATCCATTCATGTCTTACTCAGTAGATTGTAGAAAAATCGTTACCTGGTAAAACTGGAATCCTATACTTACGTTTATACTATTATATTACAGTACAAATTTTTTATTTACGCATATACCAGGTGTATAAATATGAAACCGAAATTTTTCTATAGATGGTGCTAGCCATCAGTGTAGGGACTACAAGATCGCTTCTGCAGCGTCATCATTTCCCTCTAACAGCTGACAAAGATTTTCAATAAAATAACCCAAGCTCCATACACTGGTATATTTTTCTGTAACCTTAAACATGTCGAGTTTTTTGCCTACGAACTATGATTTACGCTCTGCATTGATTTTTTGTTATCATTTGAAGGGAACTGCTGCAGAATCGCATCGAATGCTTGTCGAAGCTTGCAGTGAACATTCTCTTAGTAAAATATAGTGTTTCGAGTGGATCAAAAAATTTACAAGTGGTGATTTTGACGTGAGAAACGAAGAACGAGGGAAACCACCGAAAAAGTTCGCAGACAACTAATTGCAAGCCTTTTTGAATGAAGATGATACTCAAACTCAACAATAACTCGCGGATCAATTGAATGGAACGCGGGAAGTCGTCTCCATTCGTTTGAAAGCCATAGGAAAGATTCAGAAAGTGGGAAAATGGGTTCCTCATGAACTGAATGAAAAACAGCAAGAAAATCGAAAAACCAGTTGTGAAATGCTGCTCGACAGAAAGTTATTTCTACATCGATTCGTAACAGGTGATGAAAAATGGATATATTTTGAAAATTCTAAGCATCGAAAATCATGGGTGAGTTTAGGCGGACCATCGACATCCATTGCAAGACTAAATCGCTTTAGAAAGAAGACAATGCTCTGTGTTTGGTGGGATCAGAAGAGTGTTATCTATTATGAGCTGCTAAAATCTGGTGAAACTGTTAACACTGATCGTTAATAACAGCTAATGATCGATTTAAATCGAGCATTGCGTAAAAAACAACCGGAAGTTGGAAAAAGCAACTCGAAGTCATTTTGCTCTATGATAATGCCCCATCACACTCCGCAAAATGGGTCAGGGAAGCGATCGACTATTAGTTTTTATTGTTATTATTTTTAATTTAATTGTTTATTCATTATAATAATTACTATAAAGTTTCTTGTTATCTTCGTTGTAGAGTTGGTAGCTGTAATAATATCGATTCTCGTAATGAATTTTGCAAATTATTTATATTTTAATTTTCTGACATAAATAATTCTGTATCTGTTTTTTTTTTTTTTTATAAAAAATTCAAGATTATTAATCTACTCTTGTTTTTGTTAATTATTGCTTCAGAAACTTATTTTTCTAATTCAAACTATGTATATGAATAAATTTAGCCACGTACTTGCTTTTACACGTTTATAGCATGCGCCTGCCCAGACAGTATGGTATCTGTTAGGTACTGCCACCTCTTGTTTCCGGCGCAAAACAAATTCATATTTAAAATTCGTATCCCATGAAACGGAACATTGCAGTCTTTTCTTTATTATTATATTGTTCACAAACTTGTTATTTATATTTTCTTGGTATTATTAATTTATGATTATTTATTTATTATTGTCCTTAAATAATTTTTTGTTTCAAACTTACTTCATTATTACACCATTTTATTATTTATTTATTTCTATTTATTTATCCATTTTTTTGCATAATTTTCTTATCATTCGATCTACGTTAATTTTATAATTACTAAGTGCTACGTAGTTATTATTTAACTTATTCTTAAGGTTATTATTGTTATTAATAATTTTTTGTTTATTTAATTAATTGTTAAATATATTGTTTATTAACTTATTTTTATAATAGTTTTATTTGAATTGTCGAACTATTTATCTATTACACTTCTGTCGTCATTATTTTTATTTATTACACACCTTAAATTAGCATTATTTATTATTGAAATTATTTTATGTTTGAACAATTTATAATATCATTTTTATTATTATAATTTATCGTTTAGCTGCTATTACCATCGTATTCATTATTCATCTATAAGTATTTTTATTTACCTTTTATTAGGTTGCTGCAGATGAAATGGCCGATTTAGCAATGACATAAAGTTGGCTGCAATTTTAGTGTATTATGTTGGCACAAGGCGGCGCAAATGATATGACATATTAAAGAATAAATACTGCTACCTTGGTTTATGGAGTCATTTCTGTTTTGCACTTCATAGTGATCGTAAAAACAAAAAGAGAAAGTAAACATGGAAGTGAATCAAAAACGGCTACTTTTACTATACGAATTTAAATTAGAGCACAACGTAATGGAAGCAACGAGGAATATCAACAGCGCATTTGGGCCTGATACAGTTAGCGAACGAACCACTCGGCGGTGGTTCGAAAAATTTCGATCCGGAGATATGGACCTTGGAAATGAGCCACGTGGACACCCAGGACCATTGATCGATAACGACGAGCTGCGTGCATTAGTGGAGTCTGACCCCCGCCAAACCATAAGGGATCTTGCCAAGAAATTAGGCGTTTACAATTCGACAGTTTGCCGCCACTTGCAACAACTTGGAAAAGTGAAAAAGCTTGACAAATGGGTTCCACATGATCTTACCAAGCAAAACATGACGTGTCAACCTTGCAAAACCATCAATGCTGAGAAATACTGTGCTCAACTGGATGAAATGCATCAGAAATTGATAGTCCAACGACCTAGGCTTGTCAACAGGGATGGAGTGATACTGCTTCATGATAACGCACGACCTCATGTATCGAGAACAACGGTCCAAAAATTAAACGAGTTGTGCTATTAGACTCTTCCTCACCCTCCATATTCATCAGACCTCTCACCAACAGATTACCATTTCTTTAAACATTTGGATCACTTTTTGATAGGAAAAAGATTTAATAATGAAGCTGCTGTCAAAAATGCCTTCGAAGAGTTTCTTCGAACCAGAAACTCGGACTTCTACAAAACTGGAATAAATGTACTTGTATCTCGTTGGGAAAAGTGTGTTGCATCTATCGGTACCTATTTTGATTAAATAAATTGTCTTTATAAAAAGTTACAGCTGTTTAAAAATTTATTACTAAATCGGCCATTTCATCTGCAGCAACCTAATAATTGTTCAAATTATTTATTAACTTAAAATTTTGTATATTATTATCAATGTATTGTTTTCATAATTTATTTAAAATTTTTCAACTTAATTTGAAGATAATTTATCAATAATCATTCGATTTATTATTTGTCTTCTTTATTATCATATAAGAATTGAATGTTTATTTATTTTACTGTCTAATCGATAAAATATTTAATTTAATACTATTTTGATGTTGTTATAATTTTACGCAACACCTCTGTGTCTTTTAGGTTTCAATGTAAGGACAGGTTACGTATTTGTTTGTTAAACGAATCAACTTCCTTCTCCAATGAGTTGATCTTCGAATAGATCAACATACCGTTGTTGATGCAATATCCGACGCGAGACCCAAGAAATCAACGAATTCTCTGCTGTTTTTTGAAAATTCCTATTTGATTTGTGTAAAGGGTCTGAACATCTTTTAACTGATTAGCCTCATTCCCAATTCCCTCTCGTCAAGCGTGCGATAAGCTGCTTTTTTCGCTGATTGACAAATTCAAGCTCTTGTACTCTATTACCTATTTCGCGAAGTAGTGTGTATAATTGAGTCTCAACGTGCTTGATTTTGAAGAGAAGAATCATCGAAAGTTTTTCAATGAAACATATTATTTGTCATTTATTAACGCGAACTTCATTAATTTAGTTTGAGATTTTTATTTATTTCGATTTAATTCGAAAATTTTAATGAACAAAAATAATTGCTATTTTACTTTTTCTAAAAATATTTATTTAAGATTATTGCTAACAATAAATGCATCCCCCCCTCCCATCACTATCGCCGGGGCACTTCTAGAGCCCTCCACCACTACCCAATAAAGCACACCCGTTCAGGTGAAAATCGCTCTGATTGATCGAAAACTCATATGAGCAGTGCCCCGGTCAGGTGAGAATAGTGACGTCACAGATTCGTACTTCTCCTGCAGAGCACACCTGTAAGCTTACTTGTTAAGGTGAGAAGGTTCATGTCTGTCCTAAAGTAGGAAGTAATGGATAGTCATAAAGCTTTCAACTACGAAAACTCATAGCAATTGATGCTTTCTTTTGTAGATAATAAAGCAGTCGTATTTTATACTTATCGGATAGTACAACGTATGACATTAATCATTCAATTTTTATGAGATTAATTTTAAACTCTTTGGCTTGTATTTACACAATATCGTTAATATCGTTTTTCGATTTTGTCAGGACTAGCTCATGCTTGCAATCGACTATAATTTTACGATAGGCTGCTGCAAAACCGAGAATTGTACTCAATGGAATCGACACATCAAAATAACCAGCATTGTTGACTATTTACCGACTTCCCGCAATATCAATCCAACCTGCGTTTTCCAAGTTATGCGTAGGATTGAATGATACCAAATCTTTCATTAAACTGATCAAGCCAACGTTTTTCATTTGTTAATCTCTACAGCGTTAATTTCATATCGAATTTTCTTAAAAAGATGACCGATGACATTGTTTACAAGCTTGGTGTTTTCTGCAGCTTGCACCTCGGATTTAATCGAGCGAATGGATTGAGTAATTTAATAACAAACTTTTTTTATACTTTAAAACTCTATGTGCTTCGACTATACAGTCTAAATCCGTATAACTTTTGTTCAACGTTACCATTACTTTATGAATTGAAACACGTCAGTACTCATCTTATAACTGACTGCAATGTCAGCAAAATCAAGCAATATATATTAGTTTAAAGTCTAGTGGTGTTACATAAATAATCATTGTTTTCGTACAAGTACAGGTTTCAAAATTTCATTTAGTCTTTGAATTTGTATTTGAAAACGTTCTCGATCACGTGCCGCTTGTTCTCATTTGCCATAGCGAGCTACTCAATGTGCTTGCATCCACACATGCGTTACACGTACATTAGTTTTTCCAAAAGTGACCTTCATTTTTTTTAATATACGCAGCTCGCCTCTCGAAGCTCCTTAAAGCAGTCACCCCGTGTGACGGCCAATTTTTTTAGCTTTTCTTGCAATTTTTTTTTTAAGAACCATAAAAATATAGAGGTTTTAACTTTTTAATATAGATTTATTAACATTTCAACAGTAAGTCAAACAATTTTCAGGCCAAAATCTTTATCAGAATCTGTGTTGCACTATTCCAAAGGCACCCATTTTGAGAAAAAAGTGCTTCAACGGCATCCGTGATTCCGGCTGATCGGCTTATCTGAAATTAAACCAATGGCATTTCAATTTGTGAAACTGTTGTTTTAAATTTCATGATTTTTTTGGATCATTTTGTTACGGAAAAAAAAGACTCGGAATTTTCGCATTATGTTAGTTTAATCGACGACTATACGAGGGTGGCTCAATAAGTACCCGTGTTAGAAATGAAGACACCATTTTTTCAAAAAATTTTTTTTTATTTTTCAACATAGTCCTCTTTTAGAAAGATACACTTCTCCCAACGTTCCTGCCATTTTTTTAACCCCTCCAAAATACGCATCTGTCTCGGCGATGACATCCTCGTTTGAGCTAATTTTTTTTCCCGCGAGCCATTTCTTTATTTTAGGAAACAAAAAAAAGTCGCAGGGAGCCAGATCGGGTGAATACGGGGGGTGCGGCAGCAATTTATAACGCAATTCATGCAGTTTAACGGTGACAACTCCAGATGAATATGCTGGTGCGTTATCATGGTGAAACAGCACCTTCTTTTTCGCCAAATGCGGCCGTGTCTCCTTCGATTTTTCGTCGAAGCGGTCCAATAACTCACTGTAGTATTGTCCAGTGATCGTTCTTTCTTTTTCTAAAAAATCCATGAGGATGACGCCGTTCGCATCCCAAAAACTCGTCGCCATGACCTTTCCGGCCGATGGGACCGTCTTCGTCTTCTTTGGAGCATGTGTAATGATGAATCCAGGTTTCATCAACGGTGACAACTCGACGCAAAAACTCCTTCGGATTTCGCTTAAATTGCTCCAAACACTGCTTCGAAGTTAACAGCCGCATCCGCTTGTTGTCCACCGTGAGCAATCGCGGCACCCATCGGGCCGACAATTTTTTCATCGCCAACTTATCATGTGAAATATTAATTGCCGTTCCGGTCGACACACCTACGGCCTCTGCTACTTCGCGCACTTTTGTTCGTCGATCAGCGAGAATCATGTCGTAGACTTTTTGAATGATTTCCTCGGTAACAACGTCTGCCGGGGTCCTGGTCGCTCCTCATCAAAAACGGATGTTCGCTCACGTTTAAATTCGTTGGACCAATATCTAGCTGTGGTCATAGATGGCGAAGTGTCCGCATAAACAGCATCCAACTTGCTTTTATCTTCTCGCTTTTTTTTCCATCCAAAAACAAAAAGCGAATTACCGAACGATACTGCTCTTTTTCCATCTTAGCGAAAATCACGAAACACATCTCACTCGAATGGCTGCCAAATCCAAACTAACCTGTCAATCAGTCTGAAACTTGTTTTACCGTCGTTTGATAGATTGCAGCACACGATGATAATACCAACTTCCCTCAGGAACGCCCTCTGTCGTCAAACACGGGTACTTTCTGAACCGCCTTTGTACATGTGTTGAATCTGCCATTAAAATTTTAAAGCAATCGGTCAACCCGTTTTTGAGATATCGTTGAGGTAAGTTTTTTGGAGATGGATGCCTTTGGCGAAGTGCAACACAGATTCTGATGAAGGTTTTGGCCTGCAAAATTGTCTGACTTACTCTTGAAATGTTAATAAATCTATAGTAAAAAGTTGAAACTTCTATATTTTAATTGTTTCTCAAAAAACAAACCCCAAAAAAAGTTAAAAACATTGGCCGTCACTCGGGGTGACTGATTTAATATTTAAATGAATTTTGTTTAGGTGACTTCGATTATCATATTAGGTCTCAGTTTCGGCGATTACCTCTTCATTAGTGCTGAATTCTTTTTTAGCGAGCATTCTTTTGAGGTCTGAAAACAGGAAAAAGTTTCTCGGGGCAAGATCTCGAGAATACGGTGGATGGGGAGGCAATTCGTAGCTTAATCCATGCAATTTGCCATCGTTTTCATTAATTTATGACATGGTGCATTGTTTTGACGAATCAGCAGTTTTTTCTTCTTCAAATGGGGTCGTTTTTTCGTGATTTCATCCTTCAAATGCTCCAACAATTCTACGTTATAATCGCTGTTGATGTTTTGGCCCTTTTCGAGTTAATCGATGAATATTATACAGGGTGAGCCATTTTAAGTGGCCCATTCAAATTTCTCCGCCGGTAAGCCAGATACAGAAAAATGTTTCAGACAAAAGTTGTATAGTTTCGAGGGGGACATAAGATGGTACCATTGGTTTGACCTTGAAGAGTAATTTGAAGGTCACATGAAGGTTACCTTAAATTTCTTAAACGGAACTTACTATTTATTGTTACACATTCTTGTAGGTTATCTCAAGAGCTTTCTAAAATACTATATTGAAATATTTTTTTATTGAGTAATTTTTGAATTATGAGGCTCCAAAGCAGTACTTTGCAGTACTTTGACATAAAGTACAAAATATCTTGTACAATGTCATGTTATGGGTTAAGTTGATCCTTAGATATCATTCGAAAGTCAAATCAACTTTTCACCCAAATCTCTATAGTTATGCATATTATGCATCAGAAATACGAATCACCCTACTGTTAAAGCTATCCAGGAACAACGACGTGGACGTAGTAGAATTTGGTTCCCCTTGGGGTGCTTGATTAACGTGAGTCCCCTTGCTTCTCACTATTGTAACAATTATAATTATTAACCACGAAGCAAATGTTCGAAGTTGTCTCCATTGGCCTTAAGGCATAAATTTAACTGCCTCTGGAATCGTTGTACTGTTCTTAGCAAAGTTTCTCTTGGAATCGCTGCGCAAACTCGACGAATACCGTTCATCTCCCGTATGGCCAAATTGTGTCACGCGCTTTTTGGACAAACGCGCGCGATTAAATAAAGAGCCAAAACGCACCGCGCGTGAGCGGTCGACTAGCTCGACCGCCGGATACTGGGAGGGGGCTCGCGTCAACACTAGAAGCGCCGCGTAGCGGCTAACAATTGCACTTGCTCCGCATATGTTACGAGCAATTTTTAATCAGAGAGAATTCCCGAGCGGCTCCGTTCGGATCGATCTCCGCCGATCACAGGCTAGGAGAGTCCGTATGTAAACAAGCCTTTTTCTAACATTCGATCTTTATCCGTATGTAAACATGCCTGACTATCCGCCTAATGAAATGGTTAATATTATAACCGTTTTAGGGGAATGTCAACAATTTTCGTGCAGTGGCAAGACGGTACGCTGAACGCTTTCCAATTAGAAGACACCCAAATCATAAG
Organism: Chalcis sispes; assembly: GCA_949987625.1. Classification (NCBI taxonomy): domain Eukaryota; kingdom Metazoa; phylum Arthropoda; class Insecta; order Hymenoptera; family Chalcididae; genus Chalcis; species Chalcis sispes. Next base: position 37,437,075 of record OX465095.1, on the reverse strand, counting down.
ACAATATGTAGAGTAACCGAAAGAGCTCTGGACATCTTATTTGCTAACGCAGGCGCCACGAATACGACGAAAATTATGCTCGCGCTGTGACTACCCTAGCAGTTATTTATTTTGACCCTCATATTAGCAGTCGCCAAATTGAAAGAGAAATTAGGTATACCACAAAGAACAGTTTTAAGAATTCTGAATGTTCTTAGATATCATGCTTACCACATAACTTTGGTTCAAGAGTTAAGGCCACATCATATTCAAATGCGCATTGAATTTTGCCAATGAGCTTTCAGAATGATAGCAAATGATCCTAATTTTTTTAGATTTGTACTTTTTTCTGATGATGCTAAATTTTGTAGTAATAGACAACTTAATAGGCACAATTCTCATTATTGGTCAAATCAAAATCCCCAGTGGCACACACTAGGTTGTTCAAAAAGTTTTGAAAGCGACATCTATAAAGCAGTAGAAGAACCAAAATTTTTACGCCATTTTAATATTTTATCTTTTATATAAATATACCGAAAGTTTCATTCCACTCTGTCAATTTATTGTTTGTTTACAAGCCATTTGAAGTTGACGTGTCAGTGTATTTTTTTTACAATGGAAAAAACCGAATATCGTGCAGTGATAAAATTCTTTGTTTTAGAAGGTTTATCAGCAACGGAAATTCATACAAAAATGGTGAAAGTGTTAAAGGAATCTGCTCCTTCATTTCCAACTGTACATCGATGGGTTTTAGAGTTTAGACGTGGTCGAAAAAGCGTTGAAGACGATCCACGCTCAGGACGTCCAAAAAGTGCATCAACACCAGCATTCATAGAAAAGTACAGGATATGGTTTTGGAAAATCGTCGATTAACCGACAGAGATTTAGCAGAGGCCCTAGACATCTCATTAGGCAGTGTGAGTCATATTTTAAATGAAGTTTTGGGTTTCAGAAAGCTCTGTGCACAATGGGTGCCGCATTCGCTCACAATGGAACAAAAACACTTTCTGAGCAACATTTGGAGCGTTTTCGAAAGGATAAAAAGGATTTCTTACGTCGATTTATCACTATGGATGAGACTTGGGTCTACCATCATGACCCTGAATCAAAACAAGAGGCTAAAGAGTGATGTCAACGAGGCACTTCGGCACCAAAGCGAGTTCGTGTCCAGAAATCGGCGAAGGTGTTAGCGTCAGTTTTTTGGGATGCAAAAGGGATTTTGTTGGTGGATTATCTCCAAACTGGCAAAACAATAAATTCTAAATATTATTGTAACCTTTTGGACCAATTGGATGAAAAAATAAGTGAAAAAAAACCCGATTTGCACAAGAAAAATATCATTTTTCATCAAGACAATGCACCCGCTCACACAGCTCAAAAAACCAACACTAAAATAACCGAATTAAAATACGAATTGTTGCAGCATCCACCTTATTCGCCTGATTTAGCTCCCATTAACTTCTGGCTGTTTCCACATCTCAAGAAATTCCTTCGTGGGAAGCATTTTTCATCAAACGAAGAGGTTATAGCCGTCGTAGAGGAGTATTTTGCAAGCCTTGCAGGTAGTCACTTCCATGATGGGATAAACAAGTTGGAAGATCGTTGGATTAAGTGTATTGAACTTATGGGAGATTATATTGAGCAATAAAAGTGATTTCACCAACAAAAAAAAGTATCTTCATTTCCGCTTTCAAAACTTTTTGAACAACCAAGTACCTGTAGACCATCAAAATCGATGGAGGCTTATGGTATGGTGTGGCATAGTCAATGGTTATTTCATTGTTCCTTATTTTTTTGAGGGAAATGCTGATAGAGATAGCTATTTGACTTGCTAAGAGATCGGTTGCCAGAATCGTTAGAAGATGTTCCTTTAGCTACAAGACAAAAAATGTGGCTCCAGCAAGATAGTGCAGCACCACATTTTGCACGAATAGTACGTGACTTCTTAAATTATAACTACAATGAGAGGTGGTTCGGAAGAGGAGGTCCAGTTAACTGACCTCCTTGCTCACCAGATCTCACATCTCCAGATTTTTATTTATGGGGCTACTTAAAAAATGTTGTTTTTGCAGAACGGCTAACAACTAAAGCAAACATAGAAGACCGTATTCGTCGAGCTTGCGCAGCGATTCCAAGAAAAACTTTACTAAGAACAGTACAACATTTTCAGAGGCGATTACATTTATGCCTTGAAGCCAATGGAGGTTACTTCGAACCTTTGCTTCGTGGTTAATAATAATAATTGTTATAATAGTGAGAGGCAAGAGAACTCATGATAAACAAGCACCCCAAACGTGAGAGGCAAGGGGACTTGCGGTAAACAAGCACCTCAAATGTGAGAGGCAAGGGGACTCACGGTAAACAAGCACCCCAAATGTGAGAGGCAAGGGGACTCGCGGTAAAAAAGCACCCCAAAGGAAACAGAACTTACTACGTCCACGCCGTTGTTTCTGGGTAATGCTAATAGTAAGATAAACGCATATAAAAAAACAGTTCGGCAAAGTACTGCTTTGAAGCCTCATAATTCGAAAATTACCCAACGAAAAAATATTTTATTATAGTGTTTTGGAAAGCTCTCAAGATAATCTACAAGAATATGTAACAAGAAATAGTAGGTTCTGTTTAAGAAATTTAAGGTAGCCTTCATGTGACCTTCAAATTACTCTTCAAGGTCAAACCAATGGTACTATCTTATGCCCCCCTCGAAACTATACAACTTTTGTCTGAAACATTTTTCTGTATCTGGCTTACCAACGGAGAAATTTGGGTGGGTCACTTAAAATGGCTCACCCTGTACCATGCGCATCTCAGAATACTGATGCCATAATCTTGCCAGTATACTGTTGCGTCTTTTCACGCTTTGGATTCGGTTCATCGCGTGCAGTCCACTCGGCTGACTGTCGATTGGATTCTAGAGTGCAGTGGTGGAGCCATGTTTCATCCATTGTCACATATCGTCTGAAAAATTCGTCTTTATTACGGTTGAATATCGCTAAACATTGCTCTGAATCATCAATACGTTGTTCATTTTGATCGATTGTGAGCTCGCGCGGCACCCACTTTGCACACAGCTTTCGCATGTCCAAATATTCATACACAGAGCATTGTCACCGTAAGTCTCAATAAGAATTTTGTGTGCTTCAGCTGCAGATTCCTTTGGAATAAAATAGTGCAATAAAATTCTCCGCAAATACACACTTTATTTGGCACAAAAGTAGACATTTTCAGAACCAATAAAAAATTACTTTGTTTACACTAAAGTGAACTATCTTACGCTGAAATTTAAGGTTAGATACAGTACTTCCTTATAGGTGCGTCACCATTCGAAATTCTATGCACGGTGTACTGCTACTGCCATTTTTCAAAAAATAGCGAGAACTTATTTAAAGTCCTAATATGAAGCACCTTCGATATAATTTTTTGTAGATGTTCCTCTGTGATTTGTTTTAAATGCTTTTAAATTTAATTTTGTTGCTTTCAATTTGTTTCTAATTTGACGATTTTTATTTAATATTTAATATTTATTTTAGCTTTTTACGATATAATTGCGTTGATTTAAATTAAAGATTCTTTTTTCAAATACGCATTTTAATATTTATTTGATTTTGTTATAATTATGAAAAAAAAAAAAAATTATTTATTATTATTCTAAATATTATTGATTTAAAATACGAGGTGTGTTCAATAAATAAAGTCAATTTTGATGTGTTTAAAAAAATATTTATTTATTCATCAATATTTTTTTTTGTCCCCTTGTAAGTAATACCTATCAGATATTATACACTTGTGTCAACGCTTTTTCCCATCTATGAAGCACTTTTCATAGGCGGTTTTTGGTATAGTTTTTAATTTTTACAGCAATTCAGTTTTTATCTACTTCATCGTAGAAAACCTTTACTCTTTGAGTAAATTGTTCTTGACGTTACAAAAATGGAGGTCCTGAAGGAATTACGCTGTTGAGAAAAATTGATTTTTTTTCTTTGTCTAAACGCGAGGAAGGTTGCAAATTTACAAATTTTTTATGTGATTTTTTACTAATTTAACTCGCGCATTTAGAAATTGCGATAGTTCTGTGTAATTAAATCGAGAAAATAAAGAAAATCGAATAATATACGAACGAACCTATGAACAAATAAACAAAAAACAGGAGTAACGATTGAAGCAAGAAAAAACTATAATAAATGATCAAGAATCATTATAATGAACAAATAAATAGTCCGCAGACCAATTGTATGACGAACAAATAAATAATCAATGGAGGAAATTCAAGAGGAGAACTAGAATAAATAACAATTCACACTGCCATAAAGAAAAGAGAGACAACATTTAAGGAACAGAAACAAATCAAGACAACGTAGGTAAAGAGAAAAAGAAAGTATTTATGCGCTTCAAAGAAAAACTTATCTCGTAGGAATTTTTTTCTTCCCTCTCCTCCCTGTCGTCTTTTGCCCCCCCCCCCTCTCTTCTTTCTTGCTCTAAATTAAGCTTACAATAAACATTTTTTTTATTAACTATGCATTCTCTTTTCAAGTGAACGCCAAGGACACGCAGATAGAGAAACACACCGGCTGATACACCCCTTCTTTTATAGAACGGGAATCCGGAAAAATACCCGCACTAAGGAAGCGTGCAAATCTTAAGCCAAGAAAATGGTACGCCAAGGTCTGCAAGGAAGCCTAGGATCAACGTTGGTATTACACAGAATGTTTGGCGAGGCGCATAGACCGCGCGGAGAAGTTGCGAATCTTCGCAGCGAAACAAGCGGAAATTGCTAAAGCCTCAATAGAAAGGCACTCTCTAGAAGAGAAAATCAAAATATTATCGTGCGTGTATGGGGAATTTGCAGCAAATTGCGTCAGCTGCATCACTAACCTAAAACGCACGAAATTCTAAAGAAAAAAAAGGAACCTATCAAAAAAATATCGAGTTTGTGTGAAGATTTAAAGAGAATAGATAAGGAAAGAATATTTCAGACAAATTTTTTTAAAGCCTAGGATATTGATGTACAAGGTTTAATAAATAAAGCCAATTCTTAATTACGCGAGCTATCTACATTCGAGTTTCTATTTTGTTTTTTAATATTTTGGTACATATGCCTCTAAAATATGTTGACAATATTAGCCATCTGGCATGTTAGTGTTGTTTACAACAGACAAAAAAAGTAACTGCCTTCACTCATACGTGGCGATTTTTTGTCGTTTATAAAAAATGGTTCAGTCTCCATATTCACCAGATCTCCTCCGTGCGACTTATTTCCAAAACTGAAAAGCACCCTCAATAGGCAGAGGTTTTCTACAATTGAGCAGATAAAAACCGAATCACGGAAAAAATTAAAGGCTATACAAAAAACCGCCTATAAAAAGTGTTTACATTTGATAGGTATTACTTTGAAGTGGATAACATGAATAATTATGAATAAATAAATATTTTTCAAACATATTAAAGTTGGCTTTATTTATTAAACGCACCTCGTATTTACCATCATATTTGTATGCTGTTCCTTTTTTTTTATATAAAATTTTTAATACAATTTCTATAAAATCTATTTATAGGCGAGTTATTTTTTTTGTTCTTTCCTCAAAGACTTCAATCTATCAGCGTTAATATTCTTTTTTATTCTTCCTTCTTCTTCCTTTACCTTAAAAAAAAAAAAAAAAAACAAATTACTTTAAGAGTATATTATTTTATAAATACATTAAATATTATATTTTATAAATATATTATCTTACATAAATAAATTAAACAAAAACTATACGTTAAAAATATATGGGCGAAAAAAAGAGTTATACGATTACAAATCACAAATAATCCCGAATTGAGGAAGGAGATCGACGTCATAGATCCTTTTGTCCAGAGACCTCTCGCGACGCACATCAGCTATCGGGTTCCTCTGCGGTTACTTCGACTGAGACTTTTAGCGACACCGCTACGAATTTTCGATTCATAACACCGTCCTTATACATCGAAGATAATGAGGAAATTGAGAAAAAGGATATAGGTAAAGATTTTAGAAGTACAAGGAAGTCGGGGAAGAAAAAGCGAACGGACACGCAACTACCCGCTGCACTTTCAAACCAACCCCTAATCTCACTAGACACCGCTTCCCACGACCGAAAATCCCCGATTCCATTTTTCTCTACCATAGACGGCTTCGCTGAAACTAAAGGTGAGTCCCGCAAAAGACACAGCTCAACCAGTAACACTAAAAGATGCATTCAGCGTAATCCCTGAGTTCAACGTCTGTGACGTACTGTTGAGTCAATTTGTAGAGGGATGCTATGAGGCAAAAGAAATGATAGCCCCTTATGACGAAGTTAATCTAGTCAGATTAATAAGGAGTAAAATCCGTGGAGAAGCCCGCACCGGAGTTCTCGGGACTGTGTTTCACACGATAAATAAGAAAATTTTTTAAAAGACATCTATTCCTTCACTAAAACTGATGAACTAAATAGCTATTATGGGAACTCGGTATCGAATATCAGCGGGATGGCAAAAGCATAACTTCCTTCGCAAACCGCAGGCGAGATTTGCGAGCCCATATTAACGGGGCACATAGAATAGCCACTGACGGACTGGACGACGTATTTAAATCTTTAATCAAATCGAACTTTATAGATTTCTTCAAGCAAGGGTTAAAGCCTGAGATAGAGGCTAGAATAGGAAATATAAACAATACCGCAGACATGATAAAAAAACGCTATAATCGCTACAAAGCAGGTTGTTGTAAAAAAACGCGCTCCGTAAAATACATAAGCCTAAGAGACGAGCTGTCTTCTATACAAACAGACAACCTGAGGGGCAAGTACCAAGAAATCATGTGAATAACAACGCCAAAAAGTACGAAGTGCGAGTGAACAGAAAAGCCCTCTGAAATTCCTGCAAAAAACCTGGACACATGGAAGAAACATGTTTCCTAAAACCAAGGGCATGTCAAATATGTCAAATATATAATAGCTAGATCACACCGCAAATAATTGCAATAACAGAATAACACGCCAAATATGTAATAAGCCAGCCCACACCTTCAGTCCAAGAAACACCACATCCAGGGCTGATATACAATGTCGCAGATGTAACATGTCAGGTCATATAGCAGTGGTATGCCGAAACCGAAGTGTAACTAACGCAAACATTCCTTCTGTACCCGAGTGCAGTTACTGCCAAATAAAAGGTCATACCTTTAATAAATATAGAAAAAAAAATCATAACGAGCCGAAAAACGAGAGGAGTTTTTCGCGAATCCTCCCAAGGGAGACTCTGAGGCTACGTGAGCGTTCCGTATATACGATAGAATCAAACAACCTCTCGGGAGAAGTAATACTATAAGGCCACCCAAGACAGCGCCTTTTGTAAGTTTAAAGATTTAGCAAAATAAGCTTCCCAGCAATTCGATAGTAAACACCGGATCAGAGGTGAGCGTAATAAAACTTTCGCCCTCTACGACCATAATTTTCTAAACACCAAGAGCAAATTCAACTTACAAGGAATAGGAGCGGAAACCATAGAAAGAATTGGGAGAGTGAAAATAAAAATGAACGGGAAAATAATAGAATTTATAATAGTTCGTAATAGTTTTCTGATACCATTTGACGGAGTGCTAAGATCGGATTTCTTTGAGATCACGAGGGCGAAAATAGATTTTGGTTTGAGTCGGATGACTGTTGTCAATAATAATATTAAAATATTGTGAGACGAAGAAGGTATTCCTTCTTGGATATACTGTTAGGCAACATAAACTCAAATATAAGAAGTGAATTGCCCTACGTAATAGTTTTGAGTTCGCTAACTAGAACTGAGAGCAAACTATTGATAGATTCGGGATCCGTAATTAATTTAATAAAAATGAGTTTAGTACCACCACAAAAGATGATGAATACATCAGAAAAATACAACCTAAGAGGAATTGATAATAAAGTGGTCACCGCTCTAGGGACGGTGGAAATTACCTTGTTCGGAGATCAAAACAAATTTCGTGTGATAGCAGATGATTTACACACATTAGAAAAAGGTATCTTAGGCTGGAAGTTTCTTCGAAATAGTCAAGTATACCTTGATTTCCCTAATTGAATTATGTTCTGCAAAGATGCCGCATACCCATTCAAAACCGAAGTTTCACCTCTTGAATTTGAGGAATCTGAAATATTGTCAATGAGGATCCTGATAACAACATAGCAACTAAAAACAGCTATTTTACATCCAAAAACGAAACATTGAGGGACTTATATTATGACTTCAAACCGACTAATGATTTTGATGAACCGGAACTTCCACAAGAGGGAGAAACTAAACAAAATGTCGAAGAATATTTGCGCACTGATCATTTTGGAAAACGTGAAAAATTTGACGTGACTGAGCTAGAGACGTATTTTACTTATCTGGAGATGATCTCCCAGGAACGGACCTCGTCATGCATGAGATCTCTAAAATCGACGATGAACCGGTCCACACCAAGCGATGGTGCCACATACGCTAAAAGAAGACATTGATCGATAAGTAAATGACTTATTGAGGGCTTGGGTCGTACCGGTTTGGGTCGTCCCGAAGAAGCCTGACTCTAAAGGGCACCTTTGATGACGCATGGTGCTAGGTTTTAGAACCTTCAAGGAAAAGACAATCGGTGATTCATATCCACTTCTGAATTTCGAAGAAATATTCGATCAAGTAGGATCCGCCAAGTATTATACTGAACTCGATTTGGCCTCTAGATATCATCAAATAAAAATGGATCCAAAAGACGCTCGTTAAACATCTTTTAGCACACCTTTCGATTGTTACAAATTCGTGCGAATGCTCTTCAGATTGAAGAATGCTCCTGCTACCTTTTAGCACTCATAGATAAATTATTAGAAGGATTACAAGGCGTGACCTTCTTCCTATATTTAGATGACATGCTGTTTACACAGACAGCATCGAAGAACACGACAAGAAAATAAAATCCGTTATACAGAAACTGCTCAACTAAAGAACAACCTTCTGAGGTCCAGCGATTGGCGCAGGCACAGAAGAAGCCCAGAGGACGTCCCAAGAAAATAAGAGAAAACCGAGAGGAAAAGGACTCTTTTCTACGACCTGAAACGCCAGTGAATTATGAAGAAAGCGATGACAATCATTCTGACGAAGCTACAAAACCAAAAGGTTTTGCTCCTCCATCAAAGCACCAAGTGAAGGCAGATGAAGATTCCGAATTTTCGGACGAATCCAACATCAGCGACGATGAACCAACGGATGATAGCCCGTTTATAGAAATAAAAGAACCCTGATACATCAGAAGCATCAATTATACTTTTCTTTGTCATCTCGATAGGAAGCGGTTCCAACGAAGGTGCCAAAATACTAGTGGAGCATAATAAAATCGGCATCAAGGAACTTTAAATAGGCGAAGTACACCGAATAAAGTGCAAGGGCCAGAAACCCTTGTTTGCCGTGTGCACAAGAAGAGAACAATCTGCACCTCTCACGCAAGTTAAGGATAACATGTCCAAAGGATTGACGACTTTAAGAGACTTATTATTGAATCTAAATAACAAAACTATTAGTATAGGTAAAAGTAAATTTATGGAAAATCTTGAGTGGTCCGAAGTTACAAGTTTGATAAGAAATTCTTTTAAGAACGCGTCAATCAAAACTATAGTATACAGTAGAAAATTAAAATGTGTCTCTGTCAAAATAAGGCGCAATATTCTCAGAACTACACAAATCACCGATAGGAGACCATCGCGTAGTATCAAAAACCTTTAATCGCATACGACAAAGGTACAATTGGAAGAATTTAAAAGATGACGTGCAACGCCGTATCCAACAATGTCCCGACTGTCAACTGAAAAAACTCGTGTGACTTAAGACAAAACAGACTATGTTAATTGCTAATACTCCTTGAGCAGTCTTCGACAAAATTGCAATAAATATTGTAGGTCCTCTTAAACCTACAAAGTAAACGAATAGATGAGGTGTGTTAAAAAGTAAGGTGACTTCTCAAATTACGTAGGCAGCGTACATTCGATTATTGATTTATTTTGTTGCTCTGTTCGTACACATGTTCCGAACATATGTTCACAGTTTCAAGTGTATAGCAGACTTAGTTTGTTTTTGACAAACAGAAAGGTTAGACGTGTTTTAGTGTGATTGGCGATTTTCTATTATTATAAACAATGGAATAAAGAATTTGTATCAAATTTTGTGTAAGAAATGGAATCAAGTGCTCCAATACATATGAAATCTTGACAGTGGTATATGGTAAGTCTGCTATAAGTAAAAAAACTGTTTACAAGTGGTACAAGCTCTTCCAAAATGGCTGAGATGTCAATAACGAACCTCGCTCTGAACGCCCTAGTACATTAACAACAGATAATAACGTCAAAGCTATGAAAAAAAATTGTTTGGAAAAATCGGCGAGTTAACATAAGAGAAGTTGCTAAGGATCTTGGCATATTGGTCGGCTCGTGTCATGCAATTTTTTTGGATATTTTGGACATGAGACGTGTGTTAGCGAACTTTGTTCCAAAACTTCTTGATTTTGATCAGAAGAACTGTCGCATAAGCATCGCTCTTGAATGACGTCATTATTGATCCTGATCTGCTCAAAAAGTCATAGCTGGTGACGAATCATGAGAATTTGGTTATGGCGTCGAAACGAAAGCGTAATCGTCCTGTTAAAGGGCGAAGATTTGCAACAATTAAGGAAATAAATAGTGCATCGCTAGAAGAGCTCAAGGCTATACCAAAAACCGCATATAAGAAGTGCTCCGAGGATTGAAAAAAGCGATGGCATAAGTGTATTGTATTTGAAGAAAATTGCTTTGAAGGGGACAACATGAATATTAATGAATAAATAAATATTTTTTCATAAAAATATAAAGTCACCTTACTTTTTAAACCCTCACCTCGTATATTTCTCGCATAGTTGTCCCTCTAGAAAAGACCTTAGCCACTACCATCGCGATTCATGAATAGAATCGCTAAGAGATTTCAAATGAAAAAACTCAAAATCACCGCTTTTTATCCTCAATCGAATGGATCGCTAGAAAGATCCTATCATGCGCTCGGCGAATTTCTGAAACAATATACTGATAAAGATAACGAATGGGATGAGTGGATGGAAATAACCATGTTTGATTGTAACACGAGTGTGCAAGAAAGCACTAAACACACTCTCTACGAAACCGTGTTTAGAAAGCGTACGGTTAACATCAAATGACCCTTTGACAGCAAGTGGCATGTTTCCAACGTATAAAGACTGCGTTACGGAGTTAGTCACCCGACTCAATAAGATTCAACAATGAGCTTCTGCAAATCTAATTGGGTCAAAAGAACGCAATAAGAGGCTCTACGATAGAAAAATAAACTCTCAGAAATTGAAAGTAAGAGATTACGTTTTCATATTAAGTGGGCTCAAGCCAGAGAAGTTTAAAAACCACTACATCGAACCCTACGAGGTGTTAGAAACCTTCGAGTTACATAATAAGCGAATACGCTATAAAAAAAGGACAAGGTGGTACATGCAAAAGGTTGAGAAATCCCGCATTAACAAAAAAATAAAATTAAAAAAGAAAAAGAGACTACCTAACGAAGATGACTTTAAATAACATAGAGTTCCTAAATTAAACCATAAATATAATAGACAAGCGCAAAATACATATTGTAAAATATATAGTAATAGTAATAAGGTTTCTATCTAAAACAAAAAAAAATTACCATCAATACTATATAAAAAATAATAATCAAAACCAATCCTTTTTCGAATAAATTCATTTAAACAATTTGTTTTTGAAAAATAAATACTATTAGGTGTGCAACTTAGTTCCCGCTGTTTGTCAGTAGATGGCTCCAGCAGTAAGTACTATGGTAAACGAATCGCTTTGACACATTAGTGATTTTGTTTTGGCACATATACTTTTGGTTGTGTAAAAATGTCTCATTTTGTGCCAAATAATCGTCATTTGCGGGAAGTGTTGCTTTTCTTTTTTCATTCGAAGAAAACGTCGGCCGAAGCACATTGGACGCTCCAAAATGTTTACGAAGATGCTGCTCTAAATGGAACAACATGCTGTGATTTGTTCTGTCGCTTCCAAGACGGTGATTTCCATATTGTCGGCCATTCACATGAAGGAAGGCCAAAAACCTTCGGAGACACTATATTGGGGACACTGCTCGACAAGGATCCATGTTAAACAGAAAATAAGCTTGTTTCAGTATTTAGAGTTACTCGCCAAGCCATTTGCAAGCAATTGCGTTGTAAATGATTTAAAAGCAGAGAACTTGGGTTCCTTATGATTTGAAGCCAAGAGACGTTGAGCATCGTTTTCCTGCCTGTGAGCAACTGCTCAAACGGCAAAAAAAAGGGTTTCCTTCATCGCATCTTAACAGGTAATAAAAAATAGATTCAGTGTAGCAACCCAAAGACCAGCGTTGGACGACTCTCTTCAACTCCTACAACTTTTGTCAGAACATTTTTTGATATAACCATCTCCCTTTGAAGTTATTTCGACCGATAGATTAAAACGGGCCACCCTGTATAAATTTATTTATATACGAGGGCGGTTCAATAAGTACCCGTGTTAGAAATGATGACACCATTTTTTTAAAAAAATTTTTTTTATTTTTCAACATAGTCTCTTTTTAAAAAGATACACTTCTCCCAACGTTTCTGCCATTTTTTTAACCCCTCCAAAAAAAAAAGATTTGTCGAACTCTCCAAAATATGCCTCTGTCTCGGCGATGACTTCCTCGTTTAAGCTAAATTTTTCCCGCGAGTCATTTCTTTATGTTAGGGAACAAGAAAAAGTCGCTGGGAGCCAGATCGGGTCAATACGGGGGGTGCGGCAGCAATTCATAACGCAATTCATGCAGTTTGGCAGCGACAACTCCGGATGAATGTGCTGGTGCGTTATCATGGTGAAACAGCACCTTCTTTTTCGCCAAATGCGGCCGTGTCTTCTTCAATTTTTTGTCGAAGCGGTCCAATAACTTACTGTAGCATTGTCCAGTGATCGTTCTTCCTTTTTCTAAAAAATCCATGAGGATGATGCCGTTCGCATCCCAAAAACTCGTCGCCATGACCTTTCCGGCCGATGGGACCGTCTTCGTCTTCTTTGGAGCATGTGTAATGATGAATCCAGGTTTTATCAACGGTGACAACTCGACACAAGAACTCCTTTGGATCTCGCTTAAATTGCTCCAAATAATGCTTCGAAGTTAACAGCCGCATCCGCTTGTTGTCCACCGTGAGCAATCGCGGCACCCATCGAGTCGACAATTTTTTTATCGCCAACTTATCATGTTAAATATTAATTGCCGTTCCGGTCGACACACCTACGGCCGCTGCTACTTCGCGCACTTTCGTTCGTCGATCAGCGAGAATCATGTCGTAGACTTTTTGAATGATTTCCTCGGTAACCACGTCTGCCGGGCGTCCTGGTCGCTCCTCATCAAAAACGGATGTTCGTCCACGTTAAAATTCGTTGAACCAATATCTAACTGTGGTCATAGATGGCGAAGTGTCCCCATAAACAGCATCCAACTTTGCTTTCATCTCCTCGCATTATTTTCCATCCAAAAACAAAAAGCGGATTACCGAACGATACTGCTCTTTTTCCATCTTAGCGAAAATCACGAAACACGTCTTACTCGAATGGGTGCCAAATCCAAACTAACCTATCAATCAGTCTAAAATTTGTTTTACCATCGTTTGATAGATGGCAGCATATAATGATGATACCAACTTCCCTGATTAACGCCCTCTGTCGTCAAACACGGGTACTTGTTGAACCGCCCTCGTCTATGCAGGTCGAGCCATTTTAAGTGATTCACCCAAATTTCTCCGTTGGTAAGCTAGATACTGAAAAATGTTTTAGATAAAAGTTGTATAGTTTCAAAAGAGAAATAAGATGGTTCCATTGGTTTGACCTTAAAGAGTAATTTAAAATTCACATGAAGGTTACCTTAAATTTCTTAAATGGAACCTACTATTTCTTGTAACATATTATTGTAGGTTATCTTGAGAGCTTTCTAAAACACTATAATAAAATATTTTTTCATTAAGTAATTTTCGAATTATGCGGCTCCAAAGCAGTACTTTGCAGTACTATGACACAAAGTACAAAATATCTTGTACAATGTTATGTTTTAGGTTAATTTGATCCTTTGGTATCATTCGAAGTCAAATCAGCTTCTCACTTAAATCTCTGTAGTTATGCATGTTATGCATCAAAAATACGAATCACCCTACTTTTAACGCTATCCAGGAACAACGACGTGGACGTAGTAGAATTCTGTTCTCTTTGGGGTGCTTGATTAACGTAAGTCCCCTAGCCTCTTACTATTATAACAATTATAATTATTAACCACGAAGCAAATGTTTAAAGTTGCCCCTATTGGCTTTAAGGCATAAATTTAATTGCCTCTGGAAACGTTGTACTGTTTTTAGCAAAGTTTTTCTTAGAATCGCTGCGCAAGCTTGACGAATCCCGTTTATTTCCCGTATGGCGAAATTGTGTTACGCGCTTTTTGGACGAACGCGCGTAATCAAAGAAAGAGCCAAAACGCACCGCGTGTGAGGGGTCGATTAGCTCGACCGCCGGATACCGGAAGGGGGCTCGTGTTAACACTAGAAGCGCCGCGTAGCGGCTAACAATTGCACTAGCTCCGCATATGTTATGAGCCATTGTTAGTCAGAGAGAATTCCCGAGTGGCCCCGTTCGGATCGATCTTCGCCGATCACAGACTAAAAGAGTCCGTATGTAAACATTTGTATGTAAACAAGCTTTTTTTTGCAAAATTCGATCTTTATCTGTATGTAAACATGCCTGAGGTAATGCTTAAAGTAAAATAAAGGGGTAATGCTGAAAGTAAGATAAAAATAAATAAAAACGAAAATAAAAATCTGGGGAATGTTAAAAGTAAGATAAACGCATTTAAACAAACAGCACGGTAAAGTACTGCTTTGAAGCCTCATAATTTGAAAATTACTCAATGAAAAAATATTTTATTGCAGTGTTTTGGAAAGTTCTCAAGATAACCTACAAGAATATTTAACAAGAAGTAGTAGGTTCCATTTAAGAAATAAAATGTAACCTTCATATGACCTTCAAATTACTCTTCAAGTTCAAACCAGTGGTACCATCTTATGCCCCCCTCGAAACTATACAACTTTTGTCTAAAATATTTTTCTGTATCTAGCTTACCATCGGAGAAATTCGGGTAGGTCACTTAAAATGGCTCACCTTGTATATACATATATATATATATATAGAGTGATTCATTATAAGGTTTGGTTTTTAATCTCAAATAAAAGGCATAAAGTTGAATTCTTAAGTAAAAATTTTACTGTGAGTCGAAAGAACAATCTATGACTTTTACTTTTTAAAGATTATCTCATTTAAATGTTGACCGCGACTACGCCGTAAATGGTCCATCCTGAGGGTCCAATTTTGGACGACGCGTTCCAGCATAGCGACCGGTATCTCGCGAATGATACGAGTAATGTCGGCTTGCAAAGCGTCGATTAAAGCTGGCTTATCCCTGAAGACCAGAGACTTCGTGTAACCCCAAAGAAAATAATCTAAAGGTGTGATATCACACGATCTAGGCGGCCAATTTACTGGTCCAAAACGTGAAGTCTTGCTTTATGCGAAGTAGCGCCGTCTTGTTGAAACCAAAGTTCACCGATACCAGGGGTTTCAATTTCAGGTAGCAAAAAATCCGTTATCATGGTGCAATAGTGGTCGCCATTGACGGTTATGTTCTTGACCGGACTCATTTTGAAAGAAATATGGACCGATGATTTCACCGGCCCACAAATAACACCAAACTGTGCATTTCTGTGGCTTTAGTGGTAGCTGTTGAAGCTCTTTAGGTTGTTCATCATCCCAAATACAGTATTTCTGCTTATTGACGTATCCATTGAGCCAAAAATGCGCCTTATCACTGAACGAAATTTCGCGATAAAACAGCGGATTTTCATTGAGCTGATTCAGAGCCCATTCACCAAAAAGACGACGCAAACCTAAGTCGCCCGGTTTCAATTCTTGCACGCGTTGAAGTTTGTATGCCTTAAAACCAATATGTTTACGTAAAATACGCCAAGTTGTTGCGTACTACAAACCAAGCTGTTGAGAACGACACCGAATCGATTCGTCACGGTCTTCAGCCACACTCTCAGCTACAGCCGCTATATTCTCTTCACTACGTGCTGGATGTGGTCTAATTGGTCGAGTATCATCCAATAATGCATGCTGGATTTCAAATTTGCGGATGGTATTGGCTATAGTGGTTTGGTAGGTCGACGATGCACACCATAAGTTGCTCTAACAGCATGAAAAACATTTCTTATAGAACGCTTATTTTCGTAATACAACTAAACATTTTGGATACGTTGTTGCGGTGTGAGTCTTTCCATGATGATTTGTCAAACAATACTGAATAAAAGTTACATTACAGTTTGACAGGAGTCACACGTGATCTGTAAAAAAAGCCTATTAAAAATCAAACCTCATAATGAATCACCCTTTATATATATATACAGTCTGTCAAGTAAGAGTGTGGTCGTATTAATTTATAAAAAAATTTATTTGATGAAACTTTCATATTTACATATACATTGTACACATTACAAAAAATGATGCAATTCGGTCAATAATGTGTCCAGTCACCACCGGCGTCGATAATTGCCTGGCATCTCCGAGGCATGCTTTCTACTAATTTGACGGCGTATTCTAGTGGCAAAAATCTCCAGATCCGACGGATTTCGTAAGACAACTGCTTCAAAGTGTATGTGCGTCTTCCACGAAGCTTCCGTTTAATATATGCCCACACATTTTCAATAGGGTTTGCATCGGGCGACTGCGACGGCCAATCCAATGTAACGATGCCAGACTGAGTCTTCCACTGAGTACAGAGCTTGCTGCGGTGTTTAGGATCGTTGTCCTCCTGCAGAATCCAATCTTCATTTTTTGTGATAAACCATCGTTTGGCAGATGGCAGTAAAGCCTTTTTGTAGATTTTTATCATTTTCTCGGCATTTAGGTTGTCAGTAAAGAGGTGCAAAGTGCCGAATCTCTGCTTTGAGAAGCAGCCCCAAAAATGCACCTTTATTCCATGTTTTACGGTCCGCTGAACAAGCCTATTGATGGTAGTTGACCAGGCTCGCGTGAGGACAGAACGTGCCTATATAGAACATTCATCAGTAGAAATGACATTTTCAAAATCTCTATCAATATTCACATGCGCCCAAGCGAGTCGCTTTGTCACATGTTTTTCAGTCAACAGAGGCTTCTTCATTGTGTTGCGCCATTTCAGATGATGAGTACGAAGATGGGTTCGGATAGTTTTGTAGGATATATCTAAACCTTTTGCCATCAATTTTGCTTGTCCTTGCCGCAGTGTTAAAGCAGGATTCCGCGAAAACAGATTTACTTTTCTTTTTTCATCTTTTTTGTTCACTTTTCCTATCGAGCCACGTTCTGGTACATCATCAACATTTTTAGCCACTTTATATCGCTGTATTCACTTCTGTACAAATGCCTTCGACTTTCTCATATATTTAGCAGCCGCTGATTGCGACATTTTGGGACCTTTCGGGTGGATGCAAAGGAACACAGCCTCGTAGCGCGACGCGTACTTAGCACTCATGGCGTTTAACGTGATTTTCTTTTAAAAGATTAACGACAACTGAATCTTTGTTGACAGTGCATCAAGGACAAAGCTTCTCTCTATCGGCTCGCGAAGGAATTAGAGCGAAATCTTTTATTACCCGTCAGTGAAATTGACCACGCTTTTACTTGACAGACTGTATATATATATATATATATATATATATATATATATATATATATATATATATATATATACTATTACAAACATATATAGAAAGAATTTTACAAAAATATCTGCAATAATGTTTTACTACAGTAAATCTCCTAATAACCTAAAAATTGCCAACGGTATGACTATTTTTCACTATTAAAATATTAAAATAAGATGACAAAATGTGTAACGAAGTGTTCTATCTTTCTCTTGAAATAAAAAGATAAAGCACCATGTAATAATTTTCGCTTTATTCTTTATTCGTATTTTAAAAGTTTCATTTATAAACATTAAACATAATTTAAAATTACGAACAAATTGTTTTATCTTTTTATTATTGAGATAATCATTTAATACTAAACAAAAGATTAATCTAGTTAAGTAAGCACAAGCGTTAGATTTTAAGCTTATTCTTTTTATTTTTACACGACTGATATTTTTATCTATTAATAAAGTATATGCGAACGAAAAGATGCATAAAAATATATATAATTATACGTTTTTTATGTAAAATCTAATAATACGAAAAATCATTATATATATAGATATTGAATAAGGCATCACTTTGAATACATTTAAATGAAATTATACATAATAACGATTAAATTAAACGCTCTAGAATTTTAAGATTAATATAGAGAAATCTTTTGTAAACTAACATTACGAATAAGTATATATTATAAAATTTTTTTTCTAACAGCTAGCATTAACGAAGATTGTTATATTTTTATAGCCTTTTTTTCTTGTATTTCTACAAAAATTATAATTCCTAACCCTTTAGTTACTACGGGCGACTGTATGCGTAAAATGCCACCGACGTACTACGGATGGCTAAAGTCGCTCTGCATAAATCGCCACTGACGTACTACGGGAGACTACAGTCGCTCTTCATAAAATGCAATTGACATACTATAGGCGACTTTAGCCGCTCTGCATAAGATTTCACATTGAGTATCTTTTCCTGGAATGTAACATCAGTATTTTGTTATCATTTGTTTCTCACGAAATGCCTCAAGAATATAAATCAGTAAAATAATGCATTTTTGGCGCGGTGGCACGTTCAGCGAAAATCTTGCAGCGGAGAAGTCGCCCGTAGCGAAAGGGTTAAAATAAAAAATAACAAATCGCAAAAAAAATCGCTTTGATGCATTAGTGATTTTGTTTTGGCGTCATATATTTTTGGTTCTGTAAAAATGTCTCATTTTGTGCCAAATAATCGTCATTTGCGGGAAGTGTTGCTTTTCTTTTTTCATTCGAAGAAAACGTTGGCTGAAGCACATGGGGCGCTCCAAAATGTTTACGAAGATGCTGGTCTAAGTGAAAAAACATGCCGTGATTGGTTCTGTCGCTTCAAAGACAGTGATTTCGATATTGACGACTATCCGCGTGAAGGAAGGCCAAAAGCTTCGGAGACGCTGAATTGAATGCATTGCTCGACGAGGATTTACAAAAACGACAAACAAACTTGCTTCAGTATTAGGTGGTACCCGCTAAGCCATTTCAAAACAATGATATTCCTCAAGCGACAAGCTCGAGCTTTTCCATCGCTCAACGAGGCTGTACCATTTGTCTCTTGATCACTCAAGGTACAAACGAAAAAGTCGTTAGCAAGTTTCCAGTTACTAAGATTTATTTACCGATCCGAAGGTGCTTTCCCGATTGCTTCCGACTAATACGTTTACGAAGGTGAAAGTGTTTCCGATTGCTTCTCGAGAATATTTTACAAGAGGAAACATACGACAGGTCATGCTCTGATGTGTGAGCAGTTGCGAGTGCTCAACGAGTTATATGATTGATATGACGATGCGAAACGATTTTAATTTCAACTCGCTCAATATCGATTCGAGCGCGATGTTACAATGTGATTCTGCTACGCGGTCTTCCGACGTATTATGAGGACTGTTGAGTTCGCACAAGTTTATCCGAAGCAATACAGACGTCCGATTGTTAGCGATATGCTGAAATGCGAATACGCGTGGTCTGCAATGAGGTAGAAAAATGATGAGGTTTTACGAGATGATAGGGCAATAGGACGATAAAAAGTTTGACATAGGAAACTAACATAGATTCACAAACGATGTTGTATCAGCTTTAACGCTGCGCAGGTGGTTGCTGCAAAATTTAAATATACCGTATTACCATGCATGATAACCATTAATGGCTGGCTTGCCAAGCCTTGAACTCCAGTTAGTGCAGTATCGAAGTTAATTAGCGATGCTGTTACTGCAAGTGCAGCTGTCGCAGTTATCGATGCTGAGAATTCCGCAGCTACCGATGATAGAGTTGCCTGGATTGCTGCCTTTGATTTGGTCGCAACTGGTGCTGCTGGTTCCAGTATTACTATTTCCTTTTTAGGCTCTTTTTCGTGTTTAAAAGAAGTCTCACAAGGCGGCTCTTTGTAGACTGCCGCTTTTCCCGGGCACTTATAAAACGAGGGTATGTCAACCCCCTCTCTTTCGCAGCAAAAGCAGAATCTTTTAATCTGCTATCGGCGACATTGCAAGTAATGCTAGCTTGTTCGATTGTAATTCGAGCAGGATCCTTTCGAACGAGATTGATCCTGCACCCGATTTTGCTGAGGCGATAGAAGAAAGAGATCTAACAGTAAGGTCGAGAGGCTGGGGAACCGTTATGGAGGCTCTGTTCGATGCTGCGACGTTTCAGTAGGTGCCGACGGGGTTTGATTTATCACTAAGAGAGGTGCAACTAGTATTGGCCACTGCGATAGCATGGCCGATACATTAGTCACTGTGGGCATCGTAGGATGGCGAGGTAATTTCCACAATCTAGTTGCTGTAGTAGCAGATACTTTACCGATGTTCGGAGTCATGTCAATGCTTTACTCCGCCTGCTTCACGGATCTGCCTTCATGCCTCGATTAAACGCACTTTTTCTGATGGCGTCTGGATTTCGGCAGACTGAGTAAACGTGAGCGCATCACCTCGATAAAATTTCACGTTCTCACGCTGAGAGTCACTAACAATCTTGATAAGTCGTGGTGATGGTGGTGGTCGAGAATTTCTCCGAACCATCCTCTAAGCGCGTCTAGCCTTATTCTCTTCCTCTCAGTACTTACGTGGATGAGGCAGAATGTCTGTTTCGATAGATTCTAATTCTGGTATTGGGAGAACAATTTAATTTGATCCGTTTTTTTGCGGTCAAGAATGTATTTATTTCAAAATAAGAATTAAAAGATTAATCAAAGTATCGTCCATCGCTAGTTACTGATTCCCCCCCCCCCTCTAAGGCAAACTTCGAATTCCATCTCGAAACAATGTCTCGTCTTTTGAGGCGAACCAAGTTAGGAGCCAATTTTCGATTTCTGCGAAAGAAGTGAACAAATGACCTGCAAGATCGTGCTGCATCCCTCGGAACAACCAGTAATCAGAAGGAGCAATGTCCGGAGAATACGGCGGGTGCGGCAAACTATCCTACTTAAGCGTTTCCAAGTATTTTTTCACGTCTTTTGCGACATGAGGCCGAGCGTTGTCGTGCAGAAAAATAACTTTGTCATGTCTTTCCTTGTATCCCGGACGTTTTTCTCGTATTGCATGGCTCAAACGAATCAATTGCAGCCTATACCGATCGACCGTTATGGTATCGTCAGGTTATAGCAGCTCATAGTACACAACGCCTTCTTGGTCCCACCAGATACAACACATGATCTTCGAACCATGAATAATTCGGCTTTGGTGTTGATGTTGAGGTTGATGACAACGATTAACCGGGGATAGCGTAGTATTTTTTCTTCTTAGGGTTATCATAGAATATCCATTTTTCATCCTCAGTAACAATTCTATGTAAAAAACCCTTTCTTTGTTGTCTTTGAATCAGCTGCTTGCAACAGAAAAATCGCCTGTCAATGTCTCTTGGTTCATAAGGCACCCAATTGCCTTGCTTTTGAATCATTTCCATGGATTTCAATCGTACAGAAACTGCTTGTTGAGTCACTTCCAATTATTTCACAAGCTCCTCTTGCGTTTGACTCGAATCTTCATCGAGTAATGCCTCTAACTTTTTGTCCTCGAATTTTTTTAGCTATCCAGAGTGAGTCTTGTCTTCAACGCTGAAATCTTCATTCTTGAAACGTCGAAACCATTATTTATAAGATTGATCAGTTGGAGCATTATCACCATTAATTTCCACAAGCATTCTATGCGCTTCAGCTAAATTTTTCTCTTAATTAAAACAGAAAACTAGAAACTGCCGCAAATGCTGCTGAGCTAACACAGAATTGGACATATTTACCAGAGTTGAAAACAAGATTTTTTATGAAACTCGAAGCGATATAAACAATATTATTGACAGATATCTAACCTCTCTGAAACTACCGACTTCAACTGTTACTATTAAATATTCATAACAGGCAGAGCCATCTTTTGAAAACGGACCGAACTAATTTGTACTCCCAATAGTTTTGGATAAATTTCTCGCTTTCATTTCGGATATGCGAACCGAAGGTGCATAAATACCATCATGTTATTACACAAATTAAAAGCACAAGGTCTACATTCCTTGTATTCGGGTACAACTTTTATTACGATCCGCGGCTTGTACATCGTTGTTACTGGATCATACAACAATTTGGGGCGCGTTTGTAACTGCTGGTGTATCAGCGATTTCCGGGGACTCTCCTTCCATCGGTGTGTCCGTCCAAGACTCTGAGATGACCTCTGTGGTCGGCGAAATGTATCTTGTTGCTGATACTGCGAGGAAAACCAAACAAGAATGCGGCCTCTCGCGGTCAACCGGGAGACTACGCGCGTGTAGTCTAGCACACGCGTACGCACACGAATACTAATATGTGCGAGTGAGGGCTGATCTCTAACTCATGCTTCGCAACGGGAATTAATGCAATAAAATAAGATCGCGCAGATATTATTTCGCGGGCATGCACGCGAGCTACCTATGTGGCCACTTACTAGTTGATTGAGAACAACAAAATCTACCCTTAATCCTATACGCCCCAAAGTCTTTCCGCGAACGTAAAGTTTAGCCCCTTCAAAATATGACTTATTTATCTATTTTTTCCTGAGAAGCACCTTACCCACTATTTTCTGATATGTTCTTTAAGAATCTATTATTAGAAATTCAAAAAAATGTACTTAAATATTATTTTTTTGACTTAACTGGAAAAATGACAATTTTTGACTTCTTTTTTTTATAAATTCCATATTTTCTATGAATTCTAATATCTTTAAATGGAAACAATTTATATTATAAGTGATCTTAATTTCTTACCTTTCTGATGCGATCTTCCGTTTTCATAAAGCTGTAACAGCTCCGTAAAAATGGCCGTTTAAACAATGCAGTGTAAAATAAAACTTGGACAGTTATTTACAAAACAGGATCAACTTGACAAAAAAATGTTACTCAACAAAAAGTGCTTAAAATTAACCAAAGATCACGTGTAAACTTTTTAAAAAATTTTTGAGACATTTTTGAATTTTTGGACTTGAGCCCCTTTTCGAAAAATCCCAAAAAAGTCTCAGAAAATTCTGAAAAAATTCACACGTGTTCTTTAATCGATTCTAAGCATTTTTGCATCAGTAACGTTTTTCAAAAAGTTGATTGTCCTTGAGTAATGAGACCACAGAGTCAGTTGATGAGGTTATGCATATAACACATCGTTCAATAAGTCCCGAGACTAACTCAGAGATAGTGCTAGTAGTACTAAACTGGCCACATTTCCATAGAGTGCGAACCTTTACATAAAACGTGTGAAAATTTCACGTCGATCGGATCACAGACAGCAGAGTTATCGAGGTTAGAGTAAAATCACTTTGTAATTTGTTTGAAAAATGGAAAAAAGCGAGTTTCGCGGGTTGATAAAACATTGTTTTTTAATGGGTAAAAACACCGTAGAAGCTCAGCAATGGCTTGAAAAACATTACCCGAACTCCTCTCCATCCAAACCAACGATTTGTCGTTGGTATGCTGAGTTTAAACGTGGTCGTACAGACACAAACGATACGGAACGTTCGGGTAGGCCATTGGAAGCCGTTACACAGGAAAATGTGAGTGAAGTGTTAAAAATTGTAATAAAAAATCGCAAAGTGAAGGTCTGTGAGATTGCAGAAATGACACAGATATTATCTGGAAGCGTATTTACAATCCTTCATGAAAAATTGAGCATAAAAAAGGTTTTTTCCAAGTGGGTGCCGCGATTGCTTTCAGTGGAACAAAAACAGCAACGAGTCGACGATTCAGAGAGCTGTTTATTGCTATTTACTCGCAATAAAAAGGATTTTCTGCGTCGATACGTGACCATGGATGAAACATGGATACATCATTTCACTCCGGAGTCGAATCGGCAATCATTTGAGTGGCGCATGGCTGGCGAAAGCCGCCCAAAGCGTCCAAAAACGCAGCAGTCTGCTGGCAAAGTCATGGCGTCTGCTTTTTGGGATACACATGGCCTGATTTTCATTGACTACCTGGAAAAAGGTAAATTGATCAACAGTGATTATTATATTGACTTGTTGGTACGTTTGAAGGAGGAGATCGCAGCAAAACGACCGCACATGAAGAAGAAAAAAATTCTTTTTTACCAAGACAATGCACCATGCCACAAGTCCATGAAAACAATGGCAAAATTGAACGAATTGGGCTTTGATTTGCTTCCCCACTCCCCGTATTCGTCAGATTTAGCCCCTAGCGACTACTGGCTCTTTGCTGATCTCAAAAAAATGCCCCAGGGAAAAAAATTTGGCTCGAATGAGGAGGTCATTGCCGAAACTGAAGCCTATTCTGAAGCAAAGGATAAATCCTTCTATTAACACGGTATAGAAATGTTTGAAAGGCGTTGGAAAGATTGTATCACTCTGAAAGGAGATTATATTGATGAATAAAAATGATTTTTGAAAAAAAATATTGTTTTCGTTGTTAGTCTCGGGACTTATTGAACGATGTGTTATGGCTCATACAGTTATGCTTATATTACTTTTCCGCCTCTGATAACTCAATTTTAACAAAATAAAATGTCTATTACTTGTTTCAATTCTGAGACTGTTCGTTTTTGGGCATTTCAAATATACTACTGTATCTATAGTACATATCATTTCATTTACTCTCAAGTAATCACAACTACGTGAATTTGCTAAAATCATAAATAAGTTATAATTTTTTGTTTATCCTTATCACTATGCCTAAAAGAAAGTTGAATTCTGTTCCTGTTAGAAGAAGTGAAAGGAAAAGTATTTAGTCGAAATCACAGAAGACGATGATTATTTTATAATACCTAATGCTGATGATTCGGGTGAATCGGACATTCCTGTTGAAGACGAAGATGAAAGCGATGAGAGTGAAGTTGAGTGTGATGAAACTAACTATGAAAGTTCTGAATTATCCGATTTCATGTTTATACAATATCAACAAATTTACGATAGTTATAATGACTCCCAAACAAAATTTGAAATGAATCACGATTATCAGTAGATTAATGGAGAAAAAGTCTATCGTGATCTTGAAAATGAATATTTTTTAACAGATTAAACGAAAAAAAAAGTTTTAGGTTCCTCATTTACAGAATTATTTGAATTATTTTTCTCAGTAGATAAAAGAGTACATATAAGAGTCAACGAAAATGAATGGTTTTGAAATTGATATGAAGAAATTCAATACGTTTGTAGGAGTGATTATTTTTACTACATTCAACCAAAGAAATTCACAAAGAGCTTATTGGTCGGATGACCCTTTTATAAATACTCTTATAGTCAAATCTGTAATCAGCCGTAATGAATTTGGGAAGATAAAGTTTTCCCTAAAATTTTCACGACCTGAAAATGAAGATAAAGATGATAAAATTTGGCGTGTTCGCCCTGTTCTTGACATTTTCAACAAAAATATCATGCAATTTGGTATTTTCTCTTCTGCGCTGAGCCGAAATGAAATGATGTTAAAATTTTATGGTCGCTCTACGGTAAAACAATTTATAAGAGCAAAACCTATACGGCTTGGGATAAAGATGTGGGGTTTATGTAGCAGTTCTGGGTTGTTGTTCAAATGTGATATTTATTGCGGTATAAACTCTAAGACTAAATTTTTACCTAATTGTGCTCTTGGAAGTCGCGTAGTAATTGAGATGTTACAAGACTTATTACTCAATACTTCTCCTCGTTAGCGTTTCCAATACCATGTATACATGGATAATTTATTCACTTCTCCGGATTTGGTGCTGCATTTAAAGAAAAATGGACTACGAGTAACTGGTACCGTACGTCAAAACCGAGTGAATGTATCAAATAATATTAATAAAAAAGACGTTCGAGGAACTTATGCCGTAAAAAATGAGACATACAGTGGTATCAATTTGATTAATCACTGTGATGGACTCGAAACCAGTTTCAATTTTATCTGCAGCTATGGGTGCTGAACCATTAGGAACTATAAAACGATACAGTAAAGTAGAAAAGACTAAAAGAGACATAGATTATCCAAATGCTTTTGTCACATATAATAAGTACATGGGAGGAGTCGATGTTCATAATCAGCGCTGTAACTCTGTTACACCAACTATTAGATCAAAAAAATAGACCTTTGTAGTTTTCATAAGAATAACCCAAGCTTCCTTAACAAATGCTTGTATTCTACGAAATATTTGCAGCGATGATAAGAGAAATTTTAACTTCAGAGATAGCGTTGGATGTAACTAAAAAATATTTATCTACGATTCAAAATGAATCAACAAGACATAAACAAGTGATAGAAACTCTCAGATACTGGAACATCGTAAAATGTCTAAAAAGAACTCAAAAATATTATGTTGATTGCAAACGATATTATTGTAAAACTTGCTTTATAAATTCACATACAATTTAATTATAGGAAAGAGATAAAAAATTCAAAATATATAAAAAAAACACAAAATAACAACAAAAAAGAAAATAATAAAATAAAAAAATAGAAAATAGAAAATAAACAAAAGCAAAATGATTCTCTAATGTCAGCCACCTCCCTGTGGTGAGAATCGGGCAACATTGCAAGAAGTCAATGGCAGAGAGCCGATAAGCTATGGAAAGAGTCACAAATTTTGGCTGTTTCGTGTAAAACTTTATTATTAATCAAAAAGAATCGACATTTCAAAAAAATGCTACTGATGCAAAAATGCTTAGAATTGATTAAAGAACACGTGTGAATTTCTTCAGAATTTTTTGAGATTTTTTTGGGATTTTTCGAAAAGGAGCTTAAGTCCAAAAATTCAAAAACGTCTCAAAAAATTTTGAAAAATTCACAAGTATTCTTTGATTAATTTTAAGCACTTTTTATGATACAACATTTTTTTGCTAAGCTGATCCTGTTCTAGTAAATAACTGTCGAAGTTTTATTTTACTCTGCATTGTTCAAACGGCTATTTTGAAGCGGCCGTTACAGCTTTTTGAAAACGGAAGGTCGCATCAGAAAAGCGAGAGATTGAGATCACTCATGATATAAATTTTTTCCATTTAAAGATATTAGAATTTATGGAAAATATGGAATTTATTAAAAAAAAGAGGTCGAAAATTGTCATTTTTTAAGTCAAGTCGAAAAAAAATAATATTCAAGTGCATTTTTTTTAATTCCAGATAGCAGATTCGGAAATAGCACACCCGAAAATAGTAAGTGAGGTACTTTTCAGAAAAAGAATAGATGAATTAGTCATATTTTGAAGGGGCTAAAGTTTATGTTTGCGGAGAGAGACTGGGCGGTAAAGGGTTAAATTTGTAAGTACACCTAATCTTACACGATAAATAAATGCACAATTCAAGTTTTGCCAGTTTACTCTGTTACTACGCTTTTTTCTCCGCACACCATCACCTCTTTTTAACAACGAACACTTAAACTTGTGTTAAATACCCTCAAGCATTGCAAGAGTAGACGTACATTTATTTTTTTTAGCACTGGTAATGCCGTCTTTATGCAGAAGGTGTCTTAACAGTTTAAAATTTTTATTGCCAAGTTTTAACCACTCGATTACCCGTTCTTGATTAGTTGCTTCGATGCTGTAAGCCGATAGAATTGCATCATTACATTCACAATATTTTTACAATTAAGTGCCGACATGTTGACAATATAATTATCAACGATGTACTAAAAACGAATGAAAATTGCTTGCTGCTTTTACAAGGGGGAATAGAGAATGAAAAAAAATATTTATATTACTAAATAAATACAAATCCTATAAATTATTTTTCCATGAACAAAAGTAGTTATCATGAGTTGTTAAAGTATAATAATATTAAATTTTATAGCACATCGATTTTTCAAAGAATAATTATTCATAGCGCACCGCTCTTAAACTATGTTTTTTCTCTTTCCACTGCATTTATTTAATATAAACAATAATTTTTATCGATAGATTTCGCCTTTAAAAGTCGTGGTACAATTTGATTTAAATCAGTTTGCGAATACAGTCTGTCAAGTAAGAGCGTGGTCGTGTTAATTTATAAAAAAATTTATTTGATGAAACTTTCATATTTATATATACATTGTACACATTACAAAAAATGATGCAATTCGGTCAATAATGTGTCCAGTCACCACCGGCGTCGATAATTGCCTGGCATCTTCGAGGCATGCTTTCTACTAATTTGACGGCGTATTCTAGTGGCAAGGATCTCCAGATCCGACGAATTTCGTAAGACAACTGCTTCAAAGTGTATGTGCGTCTTTTACGAAGCTTCCGTTTAATATATTCCTACACATTTTCAATAGGGTTTGCATCGGGCGACTGCGACGGCCAATCCAATGTAACGATGCCAGACTGAGTCTTCCACTGAGTACAGAGCTTGCTGCGGTGTTAAGGATCGTTGTCCTCCTGCAGAATCCAATCTTAATTTTTTGTGATAAACCATCGTTTGGCAGATGGCAGTAAAGCCTTTTTGTAGATTTTTATTATTTTCTCGGCATTTAGGTTGTCAGTAAAGAGGTGCAAAGTGCCGAATCTCTGCTTTGAGAAGCAGCCCCAAAAATGCACCTTTATTCCATGTTTTACGGTCCGCTGAACAAGCCTATTGATGGTAGTTGACCAGGCTCGCGTGAGGACAGAACGTGCCTATATAGAACATTCATCAGTAGAAATGACATTTTCAAAATCTCTATCAATATTCACTTGCGCCCAAGCGAGTCGCTTTGTCACATGTTTTTCAGTCAACAGAGACTTCTTCATTGTGTTGCGCCATTTCAGATGATGAGTACGAAGATGGGTTCGGATAGTTTCGTAGGATATATCTAAACCTTTTGCCATTAATTTTGCTTGTCTTTGCCGCAGTGTTAAAGCAGGATTCCGCGAAAACAGATTTACGATTCTTTTTTCATCTTTTTTGTTCACTTTTCCTATCGAGCCACGTTCTGGTAAATCATCAACATTTTTAGCTACTTTATATCGCTGTACCCACTTCTCTACAAATGCCTTCGACTTTCTCATATATTTAGCAGCCGCTGATTGCCACATTTTGGGACCTTACGGGTGGATGCAAAGGAACACAGCCTCGTAGCGCGACGCGTACTTAG
Source organism: Chalcis sispes (assembly GCA_949987625.1). Lineage (NCBI taxonomy): Eukaryota > Metazoa > Arthropoda > Insecta > Hymenoptera > Chalcididae > Chalcis > Chalcis sispes. The sequence goes on along the minus strand of OX465095.1, from coordinate 37,407,807 downwards.
CACTTATGGCGTTTAACGTGATTCTCTTTCAAAAGATCAACGACAACTGAATCTTTGTTGACAATGCATCAAGGACAAAGCTTCCTTCTATCGGCTCGCGAAGGAATTAGAGCGAAATCTTTTATTACCTGTCGTTGAAGTCGACCACGCTCTTACTTGACAGACTGTAGTTCTTGCAGTGAAATTCACTTTAATTGTACATTTTAATTCAAGACAAAATTAGTATGAATTTTGAAGAAATAAATCAGATTGGACGCATTAAATTTCTTCCTACAAAAAAGCTTGTAGAATTAGAAAAGGAAAAAATATATTTAACATGAAATGTAAAAGAAATAAAAACAAATAGGGTGATAAAATTTATGTAGAATTAGAAGATTCATTCGGAATCTTCATACCATTAAGAATGTCTAAATTTTCATCCAACAAAGATTTTTTGGAAAACTTAAAGAAGATGTGTCACATTTATTTACAATATTTTGGTAATGGTAAAATAAAATTTAGATATTTTGAAGAGTTATATCTACATTCTTAAATAATATAGTAAGTATGCTAAAGAATTTTTTAGCTATAATATTAAGAAAGCAGATAAAATATCTACTTGCAAATGTTTGTGTATAAAACTCTATTTCGTTACAGTTATCCTTTCTGGCAAATTTGTATAGCATTTCTCTCTTAATATAATTTCGTCTTTAATATAATTATTAAAACATTATAATCAGAGACAGAGGTAGTCACCGGATATCATCATCTTCATTAATAAGTAAACAAGTATTTTTCAAATATATTTTTCTTTTCTTAATTTAATTTCTTAAAAACATTGTGCCAAAATGAATACCGCTAAAAATTATATTTTTTTTCAAAAAATATTAGAAGTGTACAAAGTGCTAAAAAATTTATAAAAAATTCGTGAGTGTACAGAAATAAATGCATTCAAAAATTGTTATTGTCAAAAAGTGATAAGTCGAAAATTGTATTATTATCGTGTAAATAAAAGAGAGCAGAAACGGACAAATAATAGATAAATGATATAAGAAATAATAAATAATTATTCGTGTGTAAATAAGTGATACACCATATGTAGATAGGATATAACACATCGTTCAATAAGTCCCGAGACTAACAACGAAAACAACATTTTTTTTCAAAAATCATTTTTATTCATCAATATAATCTCCTTTTACAGTCATACAATCTTTCCAACGCCTTTCCAACATTTCTATACCATGTTTATAGAAGGATTTATCCTTTGCTTCAAAATAGGCTTCAGTTTCGGCAATGACCTCCTCATTCGAGCCAAATTTTTTTCCCTGGAGCATTTTTTTGAGATCAGCAAAGAGCCAGTAGTCGCTGGGGGCTAAATCTGGCGAATACGGGGGGTGGGGAAGCAAATCAAAGCCCAATTTGTTCAATTTTGCCATTGTTTTAATGGACTTGTGGCATGGTGCATTGTCTTGGTGAAAAAGAATTTTTTTCTTCTTTATGTGCGGTCATTTTACTGCGATCTCCTCCTTTAAACGTACCAACAAGTCAATATAATAATCACTGTTAATCGATTTACCTTTTTCCAGGTAGTCAATGAAAATCACGCCATGTGTATCCCAAAAAACAGACGCCATGACTTTGCCAGCAGACTGCTGCGTTTTTGGACGCTTTGGGCTGCTTTCGCCAGCCATGCGCCACTCAGATGATTGCCGATTCGACTCCGGAGTAAAATGATGTATCCATGTTTTATCCATGGTCACGTATCGACGCAGGAAATTCTTTTTATTGCGAGTAAATAGCGATAAACAGCTCTCTGAATCGTCGACTCGTTGCTGTTTTTGTTCCACTAAAAGCAATCGCGGCACCCACTTGGAAAAAACCTTTTTCATGCTCAATTTTTCATGAAAGATTGTAAATACGCTTCCAGATGATATCTGTGTCATTTCTGCAATTTCACGGACCTTTTTTTTGCGATTTTTCATTACAATATTTAACACTTCACTCACATTTACCTGTGTAACGGCTTCCAATGGCCTACCCGAACGTTTCGCATCGTTTGTGTCCGTACGACCACGTTTAAACTCAGCATACCAACGACAAATCGTTGGTTTGGATGGAGAGTAGTCCGGGTAATGTTTTTCAAGCCATTGCTGGGCTTCTACGGTATTTTTACCCATTAAAAAACAATGTTTTATTAACACGGTAGGTTTACAAAAATCTGTTGTTCTCGGGTAACGCTAAAAGTAGAATAAACATTTTTATCACAACAGATTTTTTTGAACGTATTTATCCACAGAACTCTAATTTGCAGAACACGATGTGTATTCCTCGAAAAATTTTAATTTAGCAACGATTTTTGTACGCATTTTTAATTTTGTCGATTACAGTGACATCAGTCACAAATCTAATAATGTTCCGCACAAAATTTCCATATTTTTTGACGTAGAATCAGAATCTGCAATATAAAATTGGGGTGCCCATTTCAGATTTTTAAGTTGAAACCACCCCATACGGGGGGTTAGAGGGAGGGGGTCGATTGTAGTGTCATTGCGTGTCCCCTATCCAGATTAACAAATTTTGTTTTCCTATCTTTTCATATGCGTAGTTGTTGAGATATTCGCATCGATAGTTTAAAACTACCGATTACAGCGCCATCTGTCACGCATCGAAAAAAATGTTTAAGACAAAACTTTCATATTTTTCGACGCAGAATCAGAATCTGTAATAAGAAATTGGGATTTCCATTCAAAATTCGCGATTTGACCCTCAAATAACCTTTAAATTTGACCTCAAGGTTAATGCCAACATTCTTTTATATAACCATCTCCATTTCAAGTTATTTTGACCGATAGATTAAAACGGACAACCCTGTATATAGGGAAATTCAAATAAATGTAACAAAAAAAAAAAAAAAAAAAGAAAAAAAATTAAAAATAGTCTTTTAGTAAAATTATATGGCGCATCGCAAGAAGATACGTGATCGAGAGGGAAAGCTGGTGTTTACACGACACAAGCACTTCTAATAGAGCCGATGGCTTGGTGATGCATTATTTTTCGCCGGGGGAGAGGGAGAGGGAGAGAGAGAGAGAGAGAGAGAGAGAGAGAGAGAGAGAGAGAGAGAGAGACAGATACAGAGACAGAGACAGAGACAGAGACAGAGACAGAGAGAGAGAGCAAACTTCGGAGGACAGCAAAACCAAGAGGGAATAAAACTTAATTAACACTTACTTATTTTCGAACATTCAGACAGAACTCTGCACGACAGGCGATTCTCACCGCACACACAGGTGAGGAGCGAACTCCCATAGATCCGCATTACTTTTCTAAAATAGAAACCTGCACAAAATCTTAGCACAGACACGAACTTTCTTAGAACGGATACGAACCTTTTTACCTGAACAGGAGTGCTCTGATTCGCATTATCATTCCAAAGCAGAAACTTGTACGAAAGCTTAGCACAGACACGAACATTCTTAGCACATAGCAGTTAGAAAAAATAAATAATAATCGATAGGGTACAAATAAAACGGGAAGTTACAGGGGCAATAAAACTCTTGAATCTCGATTTTTCAGATAAAATGACTTGATGATTTTCTTTGATTTGTACCTTGTACAATTTTCGAAAATGATGCACATTCTTAAGCGCGTCAATATGTTCATAACAAGAATTATATCGCAATACAAGGTATTGACTACTCTAATAGGTCATGGAATGGAGCCGCCATCGACCGCAAAGGTTAGGTCGACAACTCTTCTAATCTTTTCGTCTTGACCATTTGACTTGCTACATACCCTTGGTTTTTATAAGGGACGCTACTTGCAGTCCAACGGACAATGCCGTTGCGCCAGAATCAACGAGGATGGGAAAGGTTTTCTTTACTTATTGAACGTTTAAATATAAACGGTTATTATAATCCGTGACAGGTGCTGCCGAAATATCCGGCTTCGTTTAGGCCTGAATCATTGTTGAACAAGGGGCGAGCTCAATTAGTTTCTTAAGGCTGGCTAGCTCAGCCATTGAGGTCTTCTTCTGTGCCATTTTCGTTTACCTGGTTTGTACATCGTGGATACATACGAAGTATTACATCTTCATTTTTACAATTATAACATATCCTGTTGCTTTGTTTGGGCAATAACGTATCCAGTAGTCGTCTTAATGACAAACTCAGCACTGGAGGTTCTTCGGTTTGGTGCCGTTTTCGTTACTGTTATTTTTTATGTTCGTGGCGATTTTTGTCGCTTCGAGTTTATTTTGTAACTTGATTTCTCAGATCGTTTCCACTGTACAGCGGTTTTTACGAGTTATTCACTCCCTTTTTATGTTGTAGTCTTTCCAATGGTGACTAGTCGTCTTCGTGTTTGTTACCGTAGACACTGTCAAATGTGGAAGACGAGTTCTTACTCCAATGCAATATATTGGACGATTCACGAATTTTCTTTTTAACTGTAACTGCTAGAACTTCAATTTCGTTATCCGAGCGTGTGACGTTTTCTATAGCCGTCGTTTTTGGTTGTTAACTCGTGTACAGCAGTTTCGACTTATTTTTGTAAGCTGCTTCAGGAACAAAGGATTTGTCAGGGAAGGGTGGGGATCGACAGGCTTTCTCGCGCTTCTTACGATTTTCTTGTCACTGACCAAGCTTTTATTGCGCCAGGGTATGAAGAGTTCAAGTTGCTATGCGTCCGATTTAAATTAAATTAAATAATTTTCGTTTCCTCTTGTGTAGTATCAATTTTTATATATTGGGAGTGTGAATAATTTCTCGCCGTTTTTTGTGAAAATACATCCTTTATTTCGAAAAAATAATAAAATAAGTCAATTAAAGTATTTCCCATCGCTGGAGATTACTTTTTCCCATCTTTATAGCAGCATTTGGATTCCATGTCGAAAAAACGACACTTTTTTGCGGCTATCCACGAATCGATCCATCTTTTCGTTTCTTCATACAAAGTGAAGTGCTGCTCGTCAAGGCCGTTAGTCATCGATCAAAATAAATAGTAATCAGAAGGCGCTATGTCTGGAAAGTACGGTGGCTGGGGTAGGACTTTCCATTTTAGCGTTTCCAGGTATGTTTTGACCAATGACGCGACATGCGGCCGAGCGTCATCATGCAGCAAAATCACCTTATCGTATCTTTGCTCATATAGCGGCCATTTTTCTGTTAATGCTCGGCTCAAACGCATCAATTGTCCTTGGTAGAAATCTCCTGTGATGGTTTGGTTGGGTTGGAGCAGCTCGTAATACACTACCCTTAGCTGATCCCACTAAATGGACAGCATGAGCTTCGAACCGTGGATATTCCGCTTTGGTGGATTTTCCCACTCATTTTTACGCTTAAGATTACTGTAGTATATCCACTTTTCATCACCAGTCACAATATGATGTAAGAAACCTTTTCTTTTTTGTCGTTCAAGCAGCTGTTCACACGTGACAAGACGCCGTTCGACGTCCCTCGGCTTCAGTTTGTACGGCACCCAAGATCCTTCTTTATGTATCATTTCTAATGCTGTCAGACGTTTCGAAACTGTTGTTCGATCAACTGCTAAGGATTTTGCACCATCGGATTGCGTCTGACATGGATCTTCAGCAAGTAATGTTTCCCATTCTCCGTCTTAAAACTTTTTTGGTGCACCACTGCGTTCTCTATCTTGAACATTAAAATTACCATTTGAAACCGGTTAAATCAATCTCTGCATGTTCTTTCTGGCAGAGCATGATCACCATAGGTTTCTACAAGAATTCTGTATGCTTCAGTTGCACATTTCTTCTGTATAAAATAGTGCAGTCAAATTGCAAATCCCCGCAATAATGATTTATTTGGCACTAAATTTGACATGTTTTACGCTTCAAAAAGAAAATGTTCTTTATAGGTTGATGGAAAGACACGCACTGATTTTAAACATAGCTTATAGGACTTCAATATAGATGCGTCATCATCTAGAATTATACACACAAAATTTTTGTACCGCCATCTGACGGTGAAACGGCGAGAACTTATTCACACTCTCAATAGTATAAATTTGTATAATAATTCGTTAAATTCAATTTTTTGAGTTCGTTTTCTTTAAAAAAAAGTTTCTTGCTGGTAATAGGTTTGGTAAATGAAAAAATTTTTAGTTTCTTGATTTTAAATGTTCCTTGATAATAAAATTTTTAAGTCTGGAATTTCCTAAAGTCTTTTCTAATTTTAAGTGAGAATCGAAAAAAATTTTCCGCTTTTCTTTTATGTCTGTTTGTACATAAAGTCTTACGAAGGCGAGTTATCCCTACTACCTCTCCGCAGGATAAAAATGAATCGCACATGTGCACCAAACAACCTAAAAGCCGAGCGCAAAGAAGGTTTAACGATACATAGATGCATTTTAAAATCAGCCAGATGCTATTAAATTGTAGAAAGTAAAATAAATTACTTGATGCCGACAGCTGGTGAAATAAAAAGTAAACTACCGCTACATAAATTTATAAACTGGATCCAAGCAATAAAACACGCATTTGCTTTCTCAGTACTGAGTGTTTACACCACGTTGAGGTTAACTTACGCGGCGGTACAGTAACTAAGAACATGATCGAGTTTGCGCTACGGGCGCGCTGCACAACAGATGCAGTCATTTTCGGAACTACGTCCTTCAAGAAGATCACTCTAAAAAGCAGCAATATTTGATGTATCGCATTCATGGCGTGAGCAGTGTATTAGCGGAACTTACTTTGTATTTTTTTTGTAAATTCGCTTGGCGATATTTTATTTTTGCGAAGAGTGTATGGCAGCTAGCTTAGCTTATAATTAATTTTCGACACTTGTGTAGTTGCACAGCCAGTAGAAAGGAAGGTTAGCCGCATTTCATATGATTTACTACGGTTTCTCACGCTTCCTTCCCTTTTTTCATTCCTTCATGCGTTCCGCGAGCTTTAATATAGCGTGCGATTTGCCGATAAATTTAGATCGCGTTGGATCCTTCTTTTGTTTCGGGAGAGCGTGCTTCCTAGCAATTTAGCTTTATCTTAAGATGTCGCGTTGCAGTTACGTAAATTTGCGTTACGCATTATTGTAGGTTACAGCTGCGACGCGTGATAGAGTAGTGTAACAGTTGAGTTAAAATTTGTCACGACAAGAGCGTGGCTGCTGCCTATTAACCAAAATTTTTGTGATTCACTAATAAATAATTATCATTTTAAATTAATTGTATTTATTAATTGTACCTAGCATCAGTATACCCCCCCCCTTTTTTTTTGTCTTCCGCTTTAATGTGGTTGTCCCAATCCCCAGCAACCGCCACAGTATATAGATTATAAATCAATTACTTTTAATCGATTATTTTCAGTGATAATTATAGCATATTAGTTTTTTAGGAACAATTACAGGGTGACAAATGGCAAGTTGCCTAAAGTAATCACTTATAATTTTGAGATGAGTGCAGGGAAAAGAATAATAAAAATACATATTAAATCAGTGAAATGTTTATTTGGAATAGGTTTTAATATAATCGAACATTTTCAACTGACACATATTAAGTTTTTAAAAAAATGACAAAACCTGGCTAGGAAATAACTATTAATGGTAAATATTTTCGAAGTGATTCTCATCTGAACTTGCACAATAATCAAGCCGTTTTGGGAAACTATGAAAAACTTGTTCAATTTTAGATGAAGAAATACTAAAAATTCCTTTTCTAATAGCTTCTCTCAAATCATCTTTGGTCTTGGGTTCTTCCGTATAACACTAATCTTTCAGGTAGCTCCATAAGAAGAAATCACACGGGTTTAAGTCTGGTGAATAAGGGGGCCATTCAATACCTGCGTGTGCAAACTTGGGATGTCCTAAACCGATCACGGGTTCACCAGAAACTTCGTAAATAGCTTTAAATACCTCTTGAGTTGTATGCGGCGTAGCCCCATCTCGCATAAAATAATAGTTCCTGACTAATCCACGTTTCTTAGCGAAAGGAAAAAATTTTGTAAGGATGTAACATAATAAAATTTTTTATTATTAATCTTAGTGTTTCTTGATTTAGTTTTAAAGCTGCTGCAGCTTTTCTTATTGAATCCGTTGGATTATTCTTGAAATGTTCTTCGACTTTGGCAACCTTATCTTCTGTTGTAACTGTGTATGAAGGAATAGGAAGATCATGACGACGATCGTCAAGAGTATAATAATTGATAAAGTTATCAATTGCTCTGAGAAAGAAGTAAAAAAAATTTGAAAACTTTATTAAAAAATGCGGTCATATGATAAAGTCAAATATAATTTTTTTATTATTACCTCCTAAAAGTATTTTGACTGGCTACTCTTTTACTTCAAAACTTTGTACGAAAACCTGTATACGCTTCAATGTAGTTTTTACCTCTAGAATAAAAGCACTCGATGAGATATACCTTTTCTTCGTTCATAAGGTCAATTATTTTAAAGTACACGTATTGCTCTTTACGGCAAATCAATAGAAACTGACAACATTCTATAATAGAATGTACCTACGTGGGCCCAGCCTTATACGATACATAAGTGGGGGACAGAGATGCATATACTTTAGGCAACATAATAACATTCAATAAGATCAACTGTAAATAATCGATTAAAGATAAATCGGTTCCAATAAATTCAAATTGGTTTTAATAACTTTCCATCGAATATTTTTAGAAGAGTATAATGCAGAAATGAATTAAAATAAAAATATTAAAATAAGTTGGCGCACAGGAATTAAAATAGCATTTCTAATGATTGTTATTTTCACATCAATAAATAATTTATATTATTTTTAAATAAATTACATTTTTTTACATTAATAATATAAAATATGATTGACTTTAATTAAATACAATATTCGCAAATAATATTAGAAGCGATTTAATTGATTACTAATCGATTTGAGACTAATTCTTGTTCCCAATTTTTAGATTTGGAATTGATAAAAATGTATAATATATTAAACTCGATTAACTTGGATTAAATATAATATTCACAAATCATATGAAAAGCGACTGATGTACTATAATTATTAATACAATTTAATCTGTTATTATCCATTTCATTTAATCGATTTTAATCGATCATTTGCAGCAGGGGGGCTATTTAACGGCCCCATACGTATATGAACATACACATACACAGACACTCTCAGAAAAGCTTACATACACACATCCACATAAACACAAAAGAAAATGAATTGGAAGAAAAACAACAATATAAAAGGGATAACCGAGAATGTTTGATAGTATCCTATTATACAAAAATAAAACAAAACGACAAGATAAGGAGAACCTAAATATAAAATACACTCACACATGATGATAGATACGAAAAAAAAAAAACAATATGACGAAAAAAAAACGAATGTAAATAAAATTGCAATGAAATTATGAGCGATGGAAGCTCATGGAAAAATCGTAGACGCTTGGAATGAATAATCAAATCACGTGTATAAAAGGCGCACAGTTTTCGCCTTCAAAGCCTTTTGCCTTTCAACCGACGTATTAGGTTGCTGCAGATAAAATGGCTAATTTAGCAATGACGTAAAGTTGGCTGTAATTTTAGTGTATTATGTTGGCACAAGGCGGCGCAAATGATATGACATATTAAAGTATAAATACTGCTACCTTGGTTTATGGAGTCATTTCTGTTTTGCACTTCATAGTGATCGTAAAAACAAAAAGAGAAAGTGAACATGGAAGTGAATCAAAAACAGCTACTTTTACTATACGAATTTAAATTAGAGAACAACGCAACGGAAGCAACAAGGAATATCAACAGCGCATTTGGGCCTGATACAGTTAGCGAACGAAGCACTCGGCGGGGGTTCGAAAAATTTCGAACCGGAGATATGGACTTTGGAAACGAGCCACGTGGACACCCAGGACCATCGATCGATAACGACGAGCTGCCTGCATTAGTGGAGTCCAACCCCAGCCAAACCATAAGGGATGTTGCCGAGAAATGAGGCGATCACAATTCGACAGTTTGCCGCCACTTGCAACAACTTGGAAAAGTGAAAAAGCTTAACAAATGGGTTCCGCATGATCTTACCGAGAAAAACATGACGTGTCGAATGGAGATTTTAAGTTCTCTTCTCTCCCGCAACAAAAAGGAACCGTTCTTGCACTGAATTGTGACCTGCGATGAAAAGTGGATTTTATACGATAATCGTCGCTGATCGGCCCAATGGCTAGATGCCGATGAAGCGCCAAGACACATGCCGAAACCAAGCCTTCATCCAAAGAAAATAACGGTAACTGTTTGGTGGTCTGTAGCTGGATTTATCCACTATTCGTTCCTGCAACCTGGCGAAACCATCAATGCTGAGAAATACTGTGCTCAACTGGATGAAATGCATCAGAAATTGACAGTCCAACGACCTAGGCTTGTCAACAGGGATGGAGTGATACTGCTTCATGATAACGCACGACCTCATGTATCGAGAACAACGGTCCAAAAATTAAACGAGTTGTGCTATGAGACTCTTTCTCACCCTCCATATTCATCAGACCTCTCACCAACAGATTACCATTTCTTTAAACATTTGAATCACCTTTTGACAGGAAAAAGATTTAATAATGAAGCTGCTGTCAAAAATGCCTTCGAGGAGTTTCTTCGAACCAGAAACTCGGACTTCTACAAAACTGGAATAAATGTACTTGTATCTCGTTGGGAAAAGTGTGTTGCATCTATCGGTATGTACCTATTTTGATTAAATAAATTGTCTCTATAAAAAGTTATAGCTGTTTGAAAATTTATTACTAAATCGGCCATTTCATCTGCAGCAACCTAATAGAGTATCCAGCGATTATTGTGATCAATGAATGAGGTGTCACGAAGCATCTACGACTTTTCCATCCTAGACAATATTTAAATAAAGAAGACCAATATCAAAAAGTAACTTCTTGTAACTTTCTACTGGTCGATGTCATATTATAAAATTAATATGGATAAAACGTACACAATTTCACTATGTGATAACAGTTCTGTATTAATTCAAAATTAAATGCACAGAGTGCGAATTACACTACCGATTAAAGGGTTTATATAAAAGCGTTCATTCAACTTGTGGTATCAAGGCTAACTAACTGAAGCGCCTCACGCGCTCAAAACCAAAGAGAGAAAAAAAAGGGGAGGAGAGAGAGCGCGCAGCGTGCCATCTCTTCAACACTCCCTCCCGCGCTAGCTCTCGCTCTGCCGCCTCTATTTATTGCCTGAAACAAACCAAGTATACAGATTAGTTTATTTATATATATATGTATATTAAAAAATTCATTATTTTCTTGATTAAACGATCATGCAATTCGAAAGATAAGGGTTTAGTTAATACGTCCACGATTTGTTCTTTCGACGGAAGCCATTGTACATTTATATGATTATTTCGAACACACTTTTGCACATAGTGTTCTTTAATATCGACCATATGTCTTAATTTATTTTCGTTTTAACACTCGCTTCTGCCGCTTTATTATCGCACCATAAGGTTATCGGAGTAAATTTTGTCTATTATCTGTTTTGAAGAATTGTATATTGAAATCAATTCTTGACTACAGTCCCTCATAGCTATTCAGCTTAACATGTGGATAATGCAACATATCGTTGTTTTCTTGTTGGCCATGCAATCGTATCATCAAATAACTTAATTACATATTCACTTGTTGTTATAGATTCCTTACAGTCGCCTAGGCTTGCATCTGAAAAACCTTGTAGATCATTTTGATAACTACGATAACATAGACCAAGGCCTTTTGTGCCCTTAAGATAACGAAACACTCGTTTAATGATCTTCCATTCATTTTCTGTCGGATTGACCTGATGTCTACTTATTACATTCTGTCAAGAAAGTACCGAGAATTGTCGATTTAAATCTGACGGGGCAATTTAGGCAGGCAAAATTTTTTTTTCTAGGTTGGTACAACTGTCCTTAATGACTATGTCAAGTTTTAGCGAAATCTGTCAACGAGTGTGTTTACAGTAGCTGGTTAAGTCAGTGGCCTTTAGCTCGCGCGCCGAATTCTGTTTTATGGCTTCAATCGACTGAAAACGGGTACCACGGAGCGGCAATTGAAGTTTTGGGAAGAGGAAGAAGTCACAGGGAGCCTAATCCGGCGAATACGGTGGTTGTTCAAGCGTGTTCGTTGAGTTTTTGTCGAGAAAGTCGGTCACAATCGTAGCTCGGTCAGACGGCGTGTTATCGTCGTGCCAAATTCACGAGTTGTTTGCTCAAAATATCAATTAAAATCGTACGTGTGGACTCGTGGGATGTCTCAAGTTCATGTGCTACCTCTGTCAAGCTGGTATGACGGTTTTCAAGCACCACTTCCTTAATTTTATCGACGTTATCTGCGGTCGAAGCCGTCGATGGTCGTCCGGAACGAGGCAAGTTTTCGACGACTTCACGACCCTCCTTGAAGGCTTTGTACCACTCATACGCACGGGTTTTCTATAGTGCTTTATCACCAAAAGCCTTTTGCAACATTTTCAATGTATCGGCACACGAAATTTCATTCGCAACACAAAATTTTAGACAAATTCTTTGTTCAACGTAATCATCCATTGTCAAAAATCGGCACGCGCTATTGAAATCGACTGACTTAACCAGCTACTGTAAACACACTCGTTGACAGATTCCGCTCAAACTTGGCATAGTCATTAAGGACAGTTGTACGAACCTAGAAAAAAAATATTACCTGCCTAAATTGCCCCGCCAGATTTAAATCGACAATTCCCGGTACTTTTTTGACAGAATGTACATTTACTGCATACGTTATATCGAGACGACTGGCATTTGACAAGTAAAGAAGCGTACCAATAGCTTCTCTATATGGTCTATTCTCTCCATTTTATGTTGTAATTAATTTTTCTATTTCTTCTGTGTCTTCTCTGAACTTACGTTCTCTACTCATTACTTGGTTTGTGATCATAGGTGTCCTCTGGGGGTGCATTTCCTCAAAACCAAACTTTCACATCATTCTGTCGATATATCTTTCTTGTTTTATTATTAATACTTTCGCTTTTCTGTCTCTTTCTATTTCTAGTCCAAGAAACGGCTTCGGTTCGCCCAAATCAGTCATTTCATACTTTTCCATTAACTGTCGCCTAATTTTATTTAATTTAATTCTATTATTACATGCGAGTAAAATGTCGTCCACATAGAAAGTTAATATCAATATTTTATCTGCTTTCTTCCAAGTAAATAAGCATAATTCGTCTTCGTGCGGTGTTAATCCCATTTGTATTGCTGTCGCTCGGAATTTTTCATTCCAGCACTTTGGACTCACCTTTAGGCCGTAAAGTGCTTTCTTTAATTTACAAACTTTCAGTCGCCTTATTGTTGTATCACATTCTATCCTATCAGGTATTTCCATCAAAACTTCGCTATGAAGTAATCCATTCAAGAAGGCAGTTTTTACATCCATTTGACATAACTCTAAATCGTACTTATTGGCAATCGCTAGAACTGATCTAATTAGCGGTAATCGTGATACTGGTGCGTATGTTTCTTGCAATTCGTAAATGTTCTTATCTTTGAAGCCTCTTATTAACAATCTTGCTTTATATCTCACGCTATTGTTTGGTTCAATCTTTTTGTTTAGTAACCATTTTGAATTAGTGATGTCTGGTTTCTTTCCGTCGCTTGTAATGGTTGGGCTGTCGATTATTTACTAAACGTTGTTTTTATACATTGAATTCAATTTTTCGTTAATTGTCTCTGTCCAATTTTCTTCCTCTGCCGTTTTCATGGCTTCTTGATAAGAACCTAGATCACTATTTGTTTCTGCCAAGAGTGCATGAATTGTTTCGTCGTCCATTAAATTTTCTTCTGTAACTGTCGCTTTATTCTTTCTCGGGCATCCTCTGCCTCTTATCGGTACTCCCTCCGTTTTCGACGTATCTTGAGGGATTTCGTTTTCAATTTCTATGAATCATGTTTTAGTGTTTATTTCACTGTATAAATTTTCCCAGTTATTTAAAACTTGTTTTTTGTATTTATTTGCGAATACAAGTTTTTCGTTAAATCTCACATCTCTGCTTTCATAAAATTTTCCTTCCTCCGGTTTGAATAAAATAAAGGGTGATATATTATGAGGTTTGATTTTCAATAGGCTTTTTTTTACAGATCACAGGTGACTCCTGTCAAACTGTAATGTAATTTTTATTCAGTATTGTTTGACAAATCATCATGGAAAGACTTAGACCGCAATAACGTATTCAAATTGTTCAGCTGTATTACGAAAATCAGCGTCCTGTGAGTAATGCAAATTTGAAACCCAGCATACATTATTAGATGATACTCGACCGATTAGACCACATCCAGCACGTAGTGAAGAGGATATAGCGGCTGTAGCTGAAAGTGTGGCTGAAGACCGTGACAAATCGATTCGGCGTCGTTCTCAACAGCTTGGTTTGTCGTACGCAACAACTTGGCGTATTTTACGTAAAGATTTTGGTTTTAAGGCATACAAACTTCAACTCGTGCAAGAACTGAAGCCAAGCGACTTAGGTGTTTTTGGTGAATGGGCTCTGAATCAGCTTATTGAAAATCCGCTGTTTTATCGCAAAACTTTGTTTAGTGATGAGTCGCATTTTTAGCTCAATGGATACGTCATTAAGCAGAATTTCTGTATTTGGGCTGATGAACAACCTGAAGAGCTTCAACAGCTATCACTAAAGCCAAAGAAATGCACAGTTTGATGTGGTTTATAGGCCGGTGAAATCAACGGTCCATATTTCTTTCAAAATGAGTCCGGTCAGAACGTAACCGTCAATGGCGACCGCTATCGCATCATGATAACGGATTTTTTGCCTCTTGAAATTGAAGCCCGTGGTATCGGTGAACTTTGGTTCCAACAAGACAGCGCTACTTTGCATACAGCGAGAGAAACAGTGAACTCATTGAGAAATCATTTTGGTGAGAACCTGATTTCACGTTTTGGACCAGTAAATTGGCCGCTTAGATCGTGTGATATCACACCTTCAGATAATTTTCTTTGGGGTTACACGAAGTCTCTGGTCTTCAGGGATAAGCTAGCTTAAATCGACGCTTTGCAAGCCAACATTACTTGTGTCGTTCGCGAGATACCGGTCGCGATGCTGGAGCGCGTCGTCCAAAATTGGACCCTCAGGATGGATCATTTACGGCGTAGTCGTGGTTAACATTTAAATGAGATAATCTTTAAAAAGTAAATGTCATAGATTGTTCTTTCGACTCACAATAAAATTTTTACTATAGAATTCAACTTTATGCCTTTTATTTGAGATTAAAAACCAAACCTCATAATGAATTACCCTATATAACCTGTCTCTTTGTAGCCTACTAATATCGCTCGCTTTCCAATACATCTAAATTTTGGACGTGTGTAACGCTAAACTTTTATGTAGGCTAAACATTCACTACGTTTTAGCTGATTTATGTTTATTTTGTACTCTGGATTGAATATTTTAATCGGAGGAACCATTTCATTCGAAGGATGTGGCGTTCTGTTGTATGCAAATACAGCCGATCTAAGAACCAATTCCCTTTTTTTTTTAGGTGATCCAGAGTCATACATCAACGCTCGCACTTTCTTTTGAATTGTCTGATTAAATCTCTCAGACACTCCGTTATGTTGTGGGGTATCTGGAAAAGCTAGCTGTATCTCTGCCCTTAGTTTTCCTAAAGTTTTTAGTGTATAACCTCCTGTGAATTCCGTTCGTTGGTCTGTCCTTAAATAACATACTTTCGCATCCTCTTCTGAAAAATTTCGTGCGCTCTTTACAAAGTTTTCCATACAATGGCCTGTTTCAACCTTCGCTTTCATTGGGTATGCCATTGCTAACCGAGAGAAATCATCTATAAATACAGATATGTATTCATATCTCTTCGTATAAGTCGCTTGACTTATTATCCCCATTATATCAGAATGAATTATCTGCAGAGTTTCCGTCGCTCTCCTTCGCACGTTGCTGAAAGCTAGTCTGTTTAACTTCGATATCAGACATACTTCGCAGTTCAGAATGGAATCATTAAATACTGTTTCTTTTAATTCTTTATTTTCTGGAAACTTCTTTTGCAATTCCTTTAAATATCCCAAGGATGCGTGTCCCATTCTTACATGCCACAGCATGGCTTTATTTATGGATGATTGTTTACTTGACTTCTCTTCAAGTTCGATATCACAGTTCGCTTGTTCATTTTGCTGCATATCATTCGCTTCGTTTATTTGTCTGTCGCATAATGTGTTTTTAAAGTCAAAACTTAACTCTGTCTTGTTTTCTGTATTTACTATTTCATTCGCTATTGAACTCTCTTCATTTTCATTCGCTTTTCCTCTTTCCGTCATGCTTCGAGTTATTAGATATGCTAATATATTTCTTTCTTCTGTTCGCTTATTATCTGTCAATTTATTAATTTGTAACTCAACTATCTAATAAGGCCTTTTATATATGCTCGTCATAAATGACTCATTATTTTCAGGATCATAAATATCAATTCGCTCTTTGTCAAAGTAAACACTCAGTCCCTGATCAGTAAACTTTCGCAATGATAATAAATTCTCTGCTAAATCTTTCGCATATATTACGTTATTTAGATTAAGAATTTTGTTTTGTTCCGCAATTACTTGAACCGCGCCTACTCCCTCCGAATTTAAGTTCGCACTGTCGCTTTTATTTGCGCATCTAATTTCGCCAGGATTATCATTAAAAGTTTTAAATATTAGTTTTGAATTGGTTAAAAGTTCCGTCGCTCCCGTATCAATTAGGAATTTCGCTAATCCTAATCCCTCTTTTCTTTCATCGATACAATTTGATTTGAAGACACTAGCATCTATTTTACAACCTATTTCATTTTCAATTAACGATTTATCCTTGTACTTACCTTTTCTAAGAGGATTTTCTTTTAGCCCTTTGTCGATTGTATTTTCTAGTTTCCTTTTATAGAATGTTTTACTTTTGCAGCTGTTTGTTCTTCTTTTGTTATGGTCGCCAGTATCGCGTTTATTATCAAACTTCGTTTTGTTTCCGCGATAATTATTTTCGCCGCTATATTTGTTATTAATATTTTGTTGATACCTCTATTCGCTGCTCCTCTTCCTTTCGCGGCACTCTGCTGCCTTGTGGTTGGTCAATCTTTTGTACTCGAAGCACACTTTTCTATTGGTACCTTTGTGTGGGCAATTAAAAGCCATATGACCAAAGTCTTTACAATTAAAGCAGCGTGGCGCCTCGTTTGTATCTGTCGCTACTAACGCTGCCACCTTCTCTGTCGCTTTCACCTGTCCTTTTATGCTTTCGAGCTGTAGAACATATAATTTTAATTGATCATAGTTTAGTATTTTGTCTGTAGTACTTCTTATCATAAAATTTATATTTTGAATCTGAGGGACTTTTGTTAATATTGCATTGTAAAGTGCATCTCTCTTTTCCTCGTCTGACAAATTATTATAACATCTAACTAGCTTCTCAAACCGGTCTATAAATTCGGTCGCTTTTACTTTAATAGGATTATATTGAATTTTGTATAATCTTTTTCTGATTGTTGCAGAGGTTACATTAATTTCACTCAATTTTATTTTTTCAATTTTATTTAATAACTCTACAGGATCTTTGATATCTATTACTTTCAAATAATAAGCAGGATCAATTCGAATTATAATTATATTCCGAATTTGAAATCTATGTTTTTTTTAACCGTATCATCATTAGAGTTGTTAACTTTTAGAGTTTCATCTATTATGTACAATAAGTCAGCTTCCCTAAGTTCTGAATTTAAATCATCCAGGAAATGCTCTAATTTTGTTTGTTTCGTTAATTTGTAGTCGCGTCGAATTGTTGTTACTTTACCGGATAATTCTGTTCTAAATATTTCTTTAATCTCACCGGATACATCTCCGAAACTATTTGCAATTCTACTTTTATCACTGTTGATTTTCTTTAATTCATTTTCGAATAATTTTGATCTTTCTATTCTATCTATATTTTTATTAATGGCTGTCGAATTATGATCAAACCCTGATCAAAAATTGTCTACAATTCGGTCGTCTTTTCCGTCATTTACATTCGAATTTTCATCGCTAGCGTTTGATTTATTCGAACTGACCTGTTCTCCTAGCTCTAGGAAATTTCGGATATTTTCCTGGCGCACACAGTTTATTAACGAAGAACCATTTTCTGTCTCTGAGCTCACTGTCTCTCTTAAACTGTTGAATTGTTGTCTGGTCTATCGCTCATGCTCTCTTTGCCGTTCCTGCAGCTTATCAACCTTGCAGTTCAGCTTTTCCAGCTGTTCCTTTATTTCTATAAAAGATTCATTAATGTTATTATCCTTTTCACCATGTTGTATCAGTTTATGTGTATCCAAGGACTTATTTTTATTAATGAAAATTTTCTTTATCAAAATATTACTCCTTTCAATATTTTTAATTTTTGGTATACCTCTTAGCATCGTAACCGTCGCTTGACTCTCGCTACTTTCTGTCTCTGTACTTCTGTTGCTCTTCCTCTTCTCCATTGGCCGGCAATAGGGCATCAGGAGCTCTCCCTTTTGCGTTGCCTTCCTTACTAGATTTAATTCATCTTAGGTGACAAATTCCTTTTCTATAAGATATATTAATCATAAGTAATTGTAACTGTTTTAATTTAGCTTAGATCTGACATGCCGAACACAAGCTAATCAGATCGAGATATAGCTTAATTTGAAACAATGACATTTTATTTTGAATATCCATAATTTAATTTCATAAGTAAAGTATATAAGTCACACCTGATTTACCGTACACAAGTAAACCAGATTAATATTTGGCAATTTTACTAATTTATTTTGCTTTACCCAGTTGGTAAACGGTTCCATCATCGACGACAAATATAACACCATTACTTCGTATTCCAACGGTAATAATTTGATTAAGATGATTTTCCTGGAACCTAAATGCCAGCTCCTGTGTCTTCAGAAAAAGCAATAAAGACTTCTCGTCTGCGCATGCAGCATCAATGAAAATTAAGAATTGTTAATTTATTTTGATTTACATTTATGCTATATTGTTTTATTTGTATTTTGTAACATATTCAGATTTGCACTTATTTTGAACATTTGCTACCGTCCACAAATTATATCACTCGCTACTGTTCGCAAATAATATCATTCGCTACTGTTCGCAAATAATATCATTCGCTACTGTTCGCAAATAAAATCATTCGCTACTGTTCGCAAAATTTTGAGAATTCAATTTGAAATAATCTATAAATAATTCTTAAATAATATCAAATCTGATTTGCCGAACACAAAAAATCAAACCGACAGTATTAATATTTTAAGCTTTATTGTCTTTCTATTTATTTTCATGTTAATAAAATTTTAATTTGTTTTATTCCAGAAATATATAATTTTTATTTTGTTTTTAATCAAATTTAGTGAAGCCATTTTATTTCTAATCAAATTTGATTTACTGAACACAAGCAAATCAAACTGATCAGAGCAATTAAGAATTGAATTGACTTTAATTCTATTTTAATTCAATTTAATATTGTAAGCATTTATTGATTATTAAGGGGTCTGTCTAGTAACTCACTTTTAAAAAATCGTTTTTTTTTTTTTACTTTTTTCGAAAGTAAATATATTAAGAAATATTGTGTGAAAATTTTAGAACGATCCGAGAACTCTAACATTATTTTTGAACGCTTCAAAGGTAGGTACCTCTAGTGCGCTGACCGCGAATTTCCTTGCGCGCCGTCCCAGCCGCTTACCTGCTATTGTTTTCTCTCGCAGCTGCTCTCTTTCAGAATCCTCTTGTATATATGTATATATATTATATGTCGGTATCCTAAAGGTCGTATATATTTCGTTGTTTTGATCTACTAAATGTATATACCTGCTTTTGGAGCGAAAAGAGGCAGTTCTGTTTGTAAATTCGTTAGAGCAACATCTCTCTACGTGAAATTGTCGTATTTTCGCCTCAACATCAGTACTGTCCAGCTGGAGAATCGAGCTGGTGCAAATATCGGAAAGCAGAAGCAAAGCAGACACTGAAAGATTTCAAGCATCCACCTGCCCTTTCTGAAGACGTGCAAGAAATGCTGAAGTCGATCTACGAAGATCTGACCAAAGACGAATTGCTCGAGAGGTGCTTAGGAGGCAACACGCAAAACAGCAATGAGAGTTTCAACGCTACTGTGTGGAGTATGGCACCGAAACACACTTTCTCTGGCAAAAAAATCGTTAAAATTGCGTGCCTTACAGCAGCATGTATTTTCAATGAAGGCTTCAGCACAGTATTGAAAATTATGGAAACGATGCACGTTGGAATCGGCGAAACTGCAGTCGCATATGTCGCGACGCGCGACCGCCAGCGTATCCAAGTAGGCAACCGCCGTTCATCGGAAGCTTCCAAAGAGGGCAGAACAATGCTGAGACAGAAAAGATTGGAAGAAAGTCAACTCTTCGAACAATCTGAAGGAATTTTGTACGGTCCAGGCATCGCTGACTAGGTGTAAGTAATTTTTTTTTAAGAATTTCATGTAAAAAAAAATTTAAACGCGTTTTTCTCGAAACAACGTTTTTACTCGCCTTGTTGATGAAATTTTCGAAACTACTCGACCGATCCTTATGAAATTTGAACCACATATTCTCTAAACCTATCGCTATGTCCCCTATAAATTTTTTTCAAAAATTTTGAATTTTACTATATTTTTTTTTTCAAAAATCGGCGAAAAAAAACCGGTTTTTTGAAAATTTTTTGTTTTTTCTTCACCATTTTTTTATTTTTTAAAATAATTGAATAAAATTCATAGGGGACATAGCCATTGTCATACCAAACCTAAAGCACTTTGATTTTTTTGTTTCAGACAACACAGCTCCGAGATTTTATCAACAAGGCGGACCTACCTACTTTTCGAGGTGTTGCGTTTGGCTGACGTTTTTGGTCATAATACATGTATAAAATAAAAGAAAAAATTTTTTTATGTATTTCAAGAGTGTATTTACTAAGCCTATCAACTTTTATATCATTACCCTTTATCCAGTATCCCAAGAAATAATCACGAAAATCGCGTTTTTTTCGGCGCGAGCTACTAGACAGACCCCTTAATTCTATAATACCTGTCGCTATCTCACTCATAATTCATATAGCTATACGCTTTATTATTTTCGTATTTTGTTAGGCTTGATTTACCGTGTTGTAGCAGAAAATCCGCGTACACACGTCTAGCATTATCGCGCGCGTTTGTTGACTTTCTTTCTCTCTCGCACTCGCAACGCACAGGCTTTAAACTCTATACGCGTGTTTTATACACAGCCGAGACTTTTATCCTGTCTCCGTGTATTCTTTCTCTCTTTCTTTCTTTTGCACCGTTCGCGTGCCCTCTCTCTCTCGCACCGCACTCACATGCTCTCTCTCTCGCACCGCTCGCGTTCCCTCCCTCTCTCCCGCTCACGTGCTCTATCTCTCGCATTGCACTCACATGCTCTCTCTCGTACCGCTCGCGTTTCCTCTCTCTCTCGCACCTTTCGCGTTTCCTCTCTCTCGTACTGTTCGCGTTTGTTTTTCTCGGAATAGCGCGCGCGTTGGAACTCGCTAACAGCAAAATCAAATTCCACGAATTAGCAAACAATAGAAATTATAATTTTAACATTCTTCACGCCCTCGACACAGACATACACCATCTTGTAATACCTCTCGCCTTAGCGACCGTGCACAGCATTTCGCGTCCAGGAACCTATCCCGATTTTCGCATTTCTTTTACGGGTGCCCCACGTTGAGAGTCACACGATGTACATACCCTCGATTCACTTAGCTGTCGCGCACAATTCCACTTTTACTTATTCTACAGTGATTATTCACTGTAGTTCTCGTCGCTTACGAGCCTGGCTTTTCTATACAAGAAAGATATATTCTTTCTTACCTTTATTGCCGTCACCGGTGACCTCTTCTTCATTCCGGGCTTTTCCTGGGCCCATAAAACTGGGACCTTTTGAAACTTTCTACTGGGCGATGTCATATTACAAAATTAATATGAATAAATTGCACACAATTTCACTATGTGATAACAGTTATTTATTAATTCAAAATTGAATGCACAGAGTGCGAATTACAATACAGATAAAAGGGTTTATATAAAAGCGTTCGTTCAACTTGAGGTATCAAGGCTAACTAGCTGAAGCGCCTCACACGCTCAAAACCAAAGAGAAAAAAAAGGGGGGGAGGAGAGAGAGCGCAGCACGCCGTCTCTTCAACATAATTTGATTATTTAAATATTTTATCTCTAGTCTTTTTCTATCTGCGATTACTGCGAGTGCATGAAACCAGCGGTAATTACAACCAAGGATTTACTTGCACCCTTTGGATCTCAATTCCGACATTATGTTGAAAGTGAAACCATAACCAGGCATCTGCATCTATCACCGACGAGAGCATGCTCGAAATAACATCTTTATAAAATAATACATTTTATGAAAATTGTGTATTTCGATACGAAAAACAATATCGTTATTTACATTGCCGTTGCAAGCAAGTTGTTCAGAGTCAATGTCCGTGGTCATAAACAAACAATATACGCGGTAATAACTAATCGCACTCTAATAATAACTATGAGCTACGCTTCACGCGATGTATAGTCAAACACACGGTCGAAGATCAAAATTCAGCATTCAAACGTGCGTAGCAAATACAGTGAAATAAACTTAAATTTCAAATTTTTGATTAGCGTCTCTTGAAGGAGGGAGGGTGAGGGAGATTGCTACCTACGCAACCAAATAAAAATTGAGTTAAACTTATATTATGAAATAATTTTGTTTTTTTTTCTCCTACGAAGGGATGTTAGAAATACACGCATCCGATTATCGTTTTACGTTAGACTGATTTAAATTTTTGAATTGAGTCTCTTACGTTTCATCAGTCCCAATCACTTACACCTATCTTGAAAAAATTTCTATAAATCCAATTTGTCGGCTGACTCTTCGTCAATAAACTTACGTGCTTAGACTTAAAAAGGTAAAATTGCAAAAGAAATCAAAATTTTAACAAGATTCAAATTTAAAATGCGAAATAAAA
Source organism: Chalcis sispes (assembly GCA_949987625.1). Classification (NCBI taxonomy): domain Eukaryota; kingdom Metazoa; phylum Arthropoda; class Insecta; order Hymenoptera; family Chalcididae; genus Chalcis; species Chalcis sispes. Next base: position 37,384,835 of record OX465095.1, on the reverse strand, counting down.
TCATTATTATAAAACATGTATGTTATTGAATAGCCATAATAAATCTCTTAATTATAATCCTGTCCCTATTAACGAGTTTGCCCACTTATTCATTAAGGCATGACTGTGTTAATAGTGTTCCATCTTTTTGACACACCAATATGCATGGTGGGCCTATTTAAGTCACACCTTAAAACAAATAACTTAATTGAATAATTAGAATTGTTTTAATGTATTATATTATGTATTTATTATCAAAAATAAACCAACTTTGTTCAATTTAAAAAGAAATAATATTTATAATATAGATATTTTTACTTTCTAAAATTCCGTACCTTATTAGGTTGAAATAGCTTATGACACTTTGTAAAACGTAATCAAATTACTGTCAAAATTCAGAGAGGTTAGTTATTATTTTTAAGCAAACATCCATTTTCTTTATATTTATAAAAATTTAAGTTTTATTATATAGTTTCATTTACTTCCATTACTTTATCAAATAAAATTTTAATATTTATATTTTTAGAGAAAATATGCAGTCAATATCCCGCAGTGCCAGTAGACGTTTTTATCGATTAGATAGTAATCACATTTTAGATAATACAGATAAAAACTATAGTACTCGCCATGAAAACACTTGGAATTTCGAAGTAGCTTGGGAAGCAGCAAATAAAGGTGATATCATAGTTTATAAATTGTACACAATATAATTCGGTCTTAATTTTGCATATTTTTTATTATATAGTTGGAGGAATTTATACTGTAATAAGATCAAAAGCTTACGTATCTACTGAAGAAATGGGTGACCAATATTGTTTACTAGGTCCGTATAAAGAAGCGAGTGCCAAAACTGAAGTCGAGGAAACTGATTTCCCTTCCAATAATATTTTGGGAAAAACCGTTCAAATTTTACGAGATCAAGGATTTAAAGTAAGTAACGTTTTTTTCTAATATGTTACCAATGGATAATGTTCTATTTTTTGATTATTTTCCAACAATTAATAGCTAATGTACACTCTATTTTCATTTAATGTTTTAAGGATGAATCTGGTCGATATATCGACCATCGATTGAGTACAAAATATGAGAGGTTTTCTATAGATAATATTATATGCTAAATACAAAGAATAGTGTGAGAATTCCTAGAAGATCAATTGACCTTGACAAGTGCCATTTTAAGGTCAAACTTTTTGCTGTTTTGGCCTGAAAATCGGTATACCTATATACGAGGTGTGATCAAAAAGTAAGGTGACTTTGAATTTTGCGCGCTCTGTACACTCTAATTTCAAAATTTTTTTTTTTGTTATGTTGATATATTGTGATCATATGTTGATAGCTTCGACTATATCACATGTGTTGTTTTTATGTGAGAGTCATAAAGGTTAGACTCGTGTTTGCCTGCTCGGCGATTTTTTGCTGTTGAAAATAATGGAGCAAAGAGTTCGTATTAATTTTTGTGTAAAAAATGGTATTAAGTGCTTAAAAACTCTTGAAATGTTGACAGTGGCCTACGGTGAGTCAACTCTGAGCAAAAAAAAATGTTTATAAGTGGTATAAGTTATTCCAAGAAGTAGCTGATGATCTTAATATATCGTTTGGTTCATGCCAATTGATTTTAACGGATGTTTTGGGTATGGCACGTGTGTCAGCGAAATTCATTCCAAAATTGCTTAATTTTGATCAGAAGCAGCATCGCATGAACATCGCCCAAGACATGTTGAACGACGTCAATGATGATCCTGATCTGCTTAAAAGGGTTATCACTGGTGACAAATCATGGGTATATCGTTATGACGTCGAAACCAAAGTCCGATCATCCCAATGGAAGAGACCAGGAGAGCCAAGACCGAAAAAGGCACGCCAAGTTCGTTCGAATCTGAAGGTTTTGCTCACATTTTTCTTTGTCTACCATGGCGTTGTGCATCAAGAATTCCTACCACAAGGTCGTACGGTAAACAAGGAGTATTACCTTGAGATTATACGGCGTTTGCGTGAATCAATAAGAAAAAAACGGTCGGAAGTGTGGAAAGAAAATTCATGAATTTTGCACCATGATAATGCATCTGCGCACACGTCGTTACTAGGGAGTAGTTTTTCAGCCAAAAACAATACTACCATCATGCCTCAGTCACCGTATTCACCAGACTTGGCCCCCTGCGACTTTTTCCTCTTCCCAAAATTAAAAAGGCTCATGAAAGGACGAAGATTTGCGACGATTGAGGAGATTAAGGCTGCATTGCTGAAGGAGCTCAAGGCAATACCCAAAAGTGCATTTAATAAGTGTTTTAACGACTGGAAAAAGTGCGGACGCAAGTGCATTGTATCAAAGGGGGATTATTTTGAAGAGGATAACATAATGTTAGATGAATAAATGATTATTTAATAAAAAGAATGATAAGTCACCTTAGTTTTTAATCACACCTCATATTCAGATGCATTGAGCTCGACAGAAATAGTATTTTGTACGGCAAAACTCATCTTGAAAGTGAATATAAGGTTGAAAATTAAAATTATCGTTAGTTACTATCATCGGGTTAGCTTGTTTCTAATAAAACTACAAAGGTAATGGTACGAATTTTTGCCTTTGACGCGGTCTAGGTTTTGACAAAATAGACTTAAAAAAGTCGTTATTTAAATAATATTCAAACGAAAAGACTAATTTTGTCGAACTCAATTCTGTTTTGTTCTATAACTTGTTGCCATTTTGGAGGTAATTCCATAATGCCTTTCTCGTAGAAACCCTTGTCCTTATTGTCAAAAAACTGGGACAGTCGATTTTCACAATCTCCTCTTGAGGCGAATTTTTCACCTGCAAAATCATTCGTCATAGACAGGAACAAGTGGTAATCACTTGGTGCCAGGTCCGGACTATAAGGTGAATGCATAAGAACTTCCCAACCAAGCTCCCGGAGCTTCTGGAGAGTCACTATCGATGTATGCGGCCTGGCGTTGTCCTGATGGAACACAATTCATCTCTTATTGGCCAAAGCTGGTCGCTTCTAGGCGATTGCTTCTTTCAGACGGTCCAATTGTTGACAGTACAGGTCCGAATTGAGAGTTCGGTAGGGGAGCAGCTCATAGTAGATTCCCTGCCAGTCCCACCAAACACACAGCAAAACCTTCCTGACTGTCAATCCTGGCTTGGCCACCGTTTGTACCGGCTCACCGCGATTTGACCACGACCGTTGTCGCTTGACGTTGTCGTAAGTGACCTACTTTTCATCACCAGTAACCATCCGCTTCAGAAATGGATCGATATTGTTGCGATTCAGCAGCGATTCGCAGATGGAAATTCGGTCCATGAGGTTTCTTTGCGATAACTCGTGTGGCACCCATACATCGAACTTCTTTTTGTATCCAGCCTTATTTAAGTGGTTCCAAATGGTTTTTTGTGCAATGTTTAGCTCCTGGGCAATCGAAACAGTGCTTACGTGACGGTCGGACTCGACGATTTCCATTATTTTATCGACATTTTCGACAATTGGCCTTCCAGAGCGTGGTGCATCTTTGACATCAAAATTACTGGAACAGAATCGACGAAACCAAAATTGCGCGTGATTGGCTGTTACAGTATTAGAACCATAAATACTGTTTACATTTTTAGCTGCCTGGCTTGCGTTTTTGCCTTTATCAAAAAAAACTGTAAGATATGGCGTATTTTCTCTTTGTTGGTGTCCATCTTTGACGCGTGCTTAAAAAAATACTGATTAAGCAATCACAAAACTGTATGAGAAGTTTTTTTAGTACGAAATCTTATCTTTCTAACGCCATCTAGTGTAACCCGATCGCACTTTTACAACGGGAGATACAGACTAGTAAAGCCATCTATTGGCAAAATAATGCATTACTTTTTACTACACCTAATATAAAGCTCTATTCAATTTCTTGGTCAAGTAATCTGAGTTGCAAAAATTTCAAGAAAAATAGAAGTCCTAGGACAGATACCTGCAGCATGCCGAGATTGGTACTCAGCCAACTAGGGCTACCGACTGAGGATGTTACATATCATTGTAATCTGACAGAAAAATGTGAGTTATATCACTCAAAAGCTTCCGTAAGAATCTCTGGAAACTATAATTTTTAGCGATAAATATGCTTCATAGTATTAAATGCTGTGCTAGAATCAGAGATGAAAAGGAAGATCGCTAGAGTCATTGTACAAAAAGTTGGCAAATGTTTTTTGAAAGAAGGTGCTGCTTCTTACGTCACATTATACCAATTTAGTTCAAGCGAAGTAGAGGTAATACACACGTTAGGTGCGCACGTATTGAACGTGTGTATAGCCATCGGAGTTAAAAGTTAGCTAATCGTCTTTTTCTTCGCGTCTAAGAGGCTTGTTTTGAATCTGTGATTTGAATCTGAGCATAGTACAGTTTCCATTTAAAATATTTTGTACTTCCTTATGCAAAAATAAACTGCTTGAATTTAATTGCGAAACACTGAGTAATTTTGATTTCGGATTTTAGAAGAATATGTGTGACGTCGGGGTGACGTTGATTGCGTTAGTCTGGTGTAACGCTGACTGATAGCCATTTTGAGCCTAAGCATCAAAGCTTATTGGCTCGAGCTGGCAGAGAATTAGATTTGCAAGAATTTTTAGGAGGGTTTGAATTTCGGGATTGACCAAGTGCAAGAGGCTTTATTTCAAATACGAAAACAGTCTCGAACTTTGCTTTGGAAAAAGACCTAAGGAATGTATAAATAGGTTAAGGAGTAATCGACCGCTTTCCGGCCAATAATTTCTTCGAAGGACAAAGGATAGCGAAGAGAGAAGAGTGACTATTAATATTTTAAAATTAAACGTACTCATAATTTTTGTCGTTAACGATGTAGACGACTCTGTCTGTCAGTCTTTCTGTCTGTCGGTCTGTCTCTCTCTCTGGTGAGTTAATCACATGCTTGCTAACTTGCTCTTCTCTTCTCTTTGAACTTTTTACTGCTGCTTTCTGCCTCCAAGCGTTTTCTGTTGCAGAAAAATACATGCCTTTCTCTGCAAACTACTGCTTTTTATTTCTTGTACTGCTGCCTGCTGCTCTACTAGCTGGATTTTCCTTATTTTACTCTGCTGTAGCTGCTTTAAGGTTAGCTTAGCTGTCAACAATTTTGTCGCGCTCATAAGTGACCAGCGATATACCCGTGCTACCATCTATCATCTATAATTAGATTTATTAATTATTCACTACGCCGATAAGGTAGCTGTCTGTCAATTGCTGTCATTTGTGAGCGTCTATAGTTACTACTTCTGTGCTCGTGTCAATAAGTCAACATTCTTACAAATGGTTCTGCCATCTCTTGCCTGTGAATCACACTGTTACTGCATTTATCTTTCCTAACAGGATAATTACCGGCACTCTGTATTACTTATCGTCTAATTTAACTTACACTTACTTTACCTTTCTGAACTATATTTTTCAGTGTACTTTTACAACGTTAAGCTTCTCATATATGTCTGGCTTTTGTTTTTCGTGCTCCGAAGAATTTACCGCTGAATTTATCCAAGCCACAACATTGTATAAAATGCTTCAACATCTACTATGCCACGTACACCAAGCTTACATCAGTAAGAGATAACAATGACAAGATGATACAGATACGTGGTCCATGCCTTGCTGAGACAAACATGGCAGGTATACGCTGTTGTACCAGCTCCGTTGGCTCTTCCAGCAAAATGAGTAATGTAGCTAAGACAACTAGCAACAGTAGACCATCAACTCCTTCCAGTCTTGTGACACCATCTAATGATCTTTTAATCGCGCTTATTACAAAAATAGATGAAATAGATACAACGATCACCACTATGGGCTCACAGATGAATGTACTGGTAATTGGGTTTAATTCGCTGGAAACCAAAATGCAAGACTTATCTACTAGTTTGAATCAACGAATGGATGTTAGTGAGCAACGTATTGACAAATTGCAGCAAGATCATCTGCATCTTCAAGCAAAAGTTGACAATCTAATGGCAGTGACTACTAACAATACAGCGGCATCACCGGCTTTAGATAACCTCAAACTATTGGATGATGCCAACCGTAAGTTGTCTGCAAAAGTATCGCAGTTGGCACTACAACAGAAGCGTATGGCGCATGCATCTGAGGTTGTCCTCAGTGGCATTCACTCGCATGAATTCGGTAATTTGCAGCTGGCAGCTTCAGCAATATTTCAATCAATAGATGACACTATCACTGATGAAGACATACTATCAGTGTACCCTCTACGTAAGATATCAGCTGGCGCGTCGCAAACTAGACCATCTGCCTCTACATCTTCGGACACTCCAGTTCCATCTAAGCGCACAGTTCCACTTCTTGTTACTTCTAAAAGTACCTCTATTGCTCGTATTGCCATCATTACAAAAATACGCTAGAGGACGTTTCATACCTCTCAAGTTAGTTTCACATTACTTACAATTAGTAAGGCTCAACCAATCAGGCAAATTACACCGGCACTTATCAACGTTAACGAATTTCTGCCGCCTGCCCTCCATTAGTTGAAGCTGCGTGTGCTAGAGAAATCTAGGGATAGACAATATAACTTTCTAATCTTTATATGTGATGGTAATATCTACGTCAGAAGAAAAAAGGACGACTCTTCGCATCTCACTCCACCGAAGACGGCTTCAATGCTTTTTTATCCACAATCAAGCCGACAAACAAAACCTCGATCAACAACAACTGAATCTTGCTAACCCGGTATGTTTTCTCTCTCCTTTCCTCATTACCTCCTTCTACTCTTGCTAATTCACTCCTACCCCCTGCTGCTTTTTCTCTCTCTATTGCAAGGCTTGGTACTAGCGATGGAGGTTTTCGAGTCTGTAATTTCAATGCCAACCTTCTTCGTGCGCACATTGAGATGATAAGACTTTTTCTGGCTTTTCGCTCCTACTTTCATGTAGTAGCCGCGACAGAGACTAAACTTTGTCCCATTATGGATGACTTTCTTGTAGCTCTTAAAGATTATTCTCTTTTTCACCGCGATCGTAATACAAGAGGGGTGGCGTTGCAGTATTTGTATATAACTCATTATCGTGTACCGTACTGTGCTCTTCTACACATGTCTGGTTGGTAGACTTGGCCTACTAGAATATCTATTCTGTAAACTTACATCTCGGACCTCTCCTCCTATCTTCGTAGGTATTGTACACAGATCACCTGCATGACTATAGTACTATAATTTTACTCGGTTACTTCAATGCTGATTAGCTATCCAACAGCAATGGTGCAAACATTTTGAAATCATTTATCGATGAGCAACGATTTTGAAATCATTTATCTCTCTCTTTCCTATACCGTATGGTAGTAACATCACACTCCCATGACTGATACTGAGCTTGACCTATGTCTGGTGAGTACTAATGACACTGTACTTGACTACTGGAAAACTACCACCCCTTTTATCGACGGACATGACTTAATTACTGCGACCATTAAATGCTCACTCTCACGAGCGACACTTTTCTGTAGTTTTACTTTTCGCAACTACAGCTCCGTAAACACTGCAGCTCTTCTTGATTATTTTCGCTGCTTGGATTGTCCTATATGTGCGAGTGACTCTTCACTGGATGCTCGCCTACACTGTTTATATGAACACTTAGATCATGCTATCTCTACATTTGTATCACTAAGGTTGTCACTCGGAGGAAAGCTTATCGCGCATGGTTTACTCCTTACCTTGTTTATCTTTTCCATAAAAGAGATAGATAATACAGACGTTACAAACGTACTAGATTGCCTTCAGACCTTCGACAATACAGAATATCACGCGACGTCTTTCACAGACAAACTGAATCTGCTCGCTTACTTTACTTTCAGGACAGACTTACAAAACTTACTGATCCTAATCACCTATGGAAGGAACCACGCCATCTTGGCATCTGCTCTTCCCCTACTGACTCATATAACTTCTCTATAGATGACTTAGATAATTTTTTCGGTAGCATAGCATTTATCCTTGGTGTACCTACTGTTAACTTCTTCCTGGACTCACTTAATACCGACATAAACTATAATCCCCAGTTTAATCTTTGTCCTGTTATTATCGACGAATTGAGAAGTGCTGTACATCACTCTTCCTCTCAGGCGCGGGGCCATGATGGTGTCCCCCAGTTCATAATCGTCGCTACTTTTCCAGTGTTAGGTTTGCTACTCTGTCGTCTATTTAATCACTTTTCACGAGAGTCCCACATGCCCTCTGTTTGGAAGATAGCACTCGTTACAGCCATCAACAAAGTTACCTCCTCTCGAGTCATATGTGACATTTGACCAATCTCCCTTCTGTCATACCTGTCAAAAGTCTTAGAGCGTCTAGTGCATCAATAACTATATAATTATCTTCATACTCGTCAATTTATTGACCCATTTCCCATTATGCCACAGCATTTAGACTGCCCTCATCAAACTCACGGATGACATTAGGACAGGTACGGATAGACGCTGGGTCACCTCACTTCTGCTATTCGATTTCAGCAAAGCATTTGGCAAGGTCTGCCGTGTCACTCTTCTTCGAAAACTATTAAATTATGATTTTTCACCTTCAATCATTCGGTGGTTAGCCTACCTTACTGTTAGAAAGCAGACAGTGCTGGATCGAAATAGCAACCCATCGTCGTTAGTCAGTCTTAACACCGGTACTCCTCAGGGGTCAGTGTTCGGGCTATTGTTATTCCTTATTTACATCAATGATGTATCCAGCATGTTTGACACCACTATGTGTCATTTAACCTACGCTAATGACCTTCAGATTTACGTTCGATTTTCGCTGTCCAACCTTGTAACATATGTTGAACTCATTGGTAGGCAAGCTGAACTTGTCTTGCAATGAACTGATGGAAACTATCTTCATCTCGATGTCGCTAAGACAAAAGCTATAATCTTCGGCTCATATTTTTATATAAATAAGCTCACTGACATACCAATCAAGAAAGGTTATACAAACAATAACACATCATTCAAGAAGTCCCAAGACTAACCCAGAGATGGTGCTAGTAGTACCAAATTGGCCACGTTTTCATAGAGTGCGAACCTTAACATAAAACGTGTAAAAATTTTACGTTGATCGGATCACAGACAGCAGAGTTATCGAGGTTAGAGTGAAGTCACTTTGTAATTTGTTTGAAAAATGGAAAAAAGCGAGTTTCGCGTGTTGATAAAACATTGTTTTTTAATGGGTAAAAACACCGTAGAAGCCCAGCAATGGCTTGAAAAACATTACCCGGACTCCTCTCCATCCAAACTAACGATTTGTCGTTGGTATGCTGAGTTTAAACGTGGTCGTACGGACACAAACGATGCGGAACGTTCGGGTAGGCCCTTGGAAGCCGTTACACAGGAAAATGTGAGTGAAGTGTTAAAAATTGTAATAAAAAATCGCAAAGTGAAGGTCCGTGAGATTGCAGAAATGACACAGATATCATCTGGAAGCGTATTTACAATCCTTCATGAAAAATTGAGCATGAAAAAGGTTTTTTCCAAGTGGGTGCCGCGATTGCTTTCAGTGGAACAAAAACAGCAGCGAGTCGTCGATTCAGAAAGCTGTTTATCGCTATTTACTCGCAATAAAAAGGATTTTCTGCGTCGATACGTGACCATGGATGAAACATGGATACATCATTTCACTCCGGAGTCGAATCGGCCATTATCTGAGTGGCGCATGGTTGGCGAAAGCCGCCCAAAGCATCCAAAAACGCAGCAGTCTGCTGGCAAAGTCATGGCGTCTGTTTTTTGGGATACACTTTGCGTGATTTTCATCGACTACCTGAAAAAAGGTAAATCGATCAACAGTGATTATTATATTGACTAGTTGGTACGTTTGAAGGAGGATATCGCAGCAAAACGACTGCACATGAAGAAAAAAAAAATCCTTTTTCACCAAGACAATGCACCATGCCACAAGTCCATGAAAACAATGTCAAAATTGAATGAATTGGGCTTTGATTTGCTTTCCCACCCCCCGTATTCGCCAGATTTAGCCCCCAGCGACTACTGGCTCTTTGCTGATCTCAAAAAAATGCTCCAGGGAAAAGGATTTGGCTCGAATGAGGAGGTCATTGCCGAAACTGAAGCCTATTTTGAAGCAAAGGATAGATTCTTCTATAAACATGGTATAGAAATGTTTGAAAGGCGTTGGAAAGATTGTTTCACTCTAAAAGGAGATTATATTGATAAATAAAAATGATTTTTGAAAAAAAATGTTGTTTTCGTTGTTAGTCTCGGGACTTATTGAACGATGTGTTACTCTTGTGCCGTTTGAAAAATCTGTATGCAACCTTGGTGTCTATCTCGATGCGAAGCTTAACTGGAAGGAACATGTTGCTTATCTGGAATATCTATCGTAAAGTAAACTCTGTTTTACAGACACAACTTTTTACGTCATAGCACTAACTTTCCTTCGCAAGCACTTAATTGAGACTCTCCTATTTCCTCTTGTAGACTACTGCTGCGTCGTTAACTGTGATATTTTTAGTGAGCTTGATCAACAAACTGCAAAGACTCATCAACTGTGGTGTTCGTTATGTCTATGGTGTAACTAGGCGCAAGCATATTGCTCTGTATAGAGTCTCTTTTGGCTGACTTACCTCCTCGAATAGGTGTAAATACTTTATTATTACTGTACTTTATAAAATATTCAAATATCGTTAACACTGTACCTATTTGAAAATTTCTTATGGAACCAGTCAGATAGACCTACTCGAGATGATGCGAGGCCGTTGGCTGTACCGTCATAGCACTAACTTTCTAGCATCTACTACTGAGTTTCGTGATAGATCTTTTCTTTTTTCTTTGTCCCGCCTTTGGAACTGTCTAGCTTCTTCTTTTTATACTATAAACTCTATTTCCCGCTTTAAATCCACTATCTTCACCTTCTTTCTTTTCGGTGGGAGAGAGCATATTATATCTCTACTAGCGAGATTGTAATGTTAATAATGTTGTATTCTGTCCTACAGTAGTACTTTTATTCTGATTCATTACGTATTCTGTATTATTGTTAATTTTTATTTTATTTAATATATTAATCTTTATTGGAGGCTATTGTACTTTATTAATTAATTAATAATTTATATTTTACTGTTAATGTAGTTGTATGATATTTGTACAATAAAAAGTTATATCTATCTATGTACCTATCTCTCTAAAGTTCGCTGGTGAATGAAGTTTCTTGATACTTGAATGATGAACGTTTTAAAATAGTCGTTGTGAGAAAAACGGTTTAAAAAATAATATTCTTTTCTTCTTTTGTTGCTGGAGATTAAAGCTGCTAGTCTAATGAAATGAATGGCTTTGGACGCTCTCCGAAGTTGTTCCGTCGAGTGCTGCATGAATTCTGGTGCTTGGTGGAAATTTTGTGCCCTATTTAAGCATATAGGTGAAGCTAGCTACGAAAATTCGAAAAAGGGCAGGCTTCTCGAGCTTCCTCTTTGCGGTGGGCCTCTCATTCTGAGAGAGGGAGAGAGCGTGGAAAGCCCTTGCGAGGATGCGTCCTCTTGATGGCGTAGAAAGAGAGTGAAAGGGAGACGTTTATTTTTACAAGAACTATTATAAAGTCTTCAAACTAATATTAGCAATAATTATTTCAACAATATATTATTAGGGGTACAAATTAGTTCGGTCCGTTTTCAAAAGATGGCTCTGGCTATTATAAATATTTAATAGTAACAGCTGAAATCAGTAGTTTTAGAAAGACTAGACATCTGTCAATAATATTCAGTTCACCAGGTGTACAAGTATGAAATGCGAATTTTAAAAGAAAAAATAACACGTTGAATTTGGTAGAATAATAGAAAGTGCTTTATTCAAAATATGCTCCATCGCTTTTTATACATTTTCCCCATCTTTTGGGCAATTTGTGAACACCACGCCAGTAAACTGATTCCTCTTTTGCTGCGAACTATTCATCGAGCCATTTTTTGACATCTTGATAGGAATCAAAGAGCTGCTCAGTAAGTGCGTGACCCATCGATGCAAACAAGTGGTAATCAGGAGCCATATCTGGTGAGTAAGCCGTATGAGGCAGATCTTCCCAGTGAGCGCTTCCAATGTGTCGCGAACTGGTTTTGCCGTATGTGATGAAGCATTGTCATGGAGAAAAATTACTTTGTGTTGCCTCTTTCGGTATGTATTGTGGCCTTTTTTCAAGTAGCAAACGGTTTAAATTGGTTTATTGTTGTTGGTAACGTGTAGTATTAACCGTTTTTCCAGGTTTCAATAGCTCATAATAGACCACGCCTCTCTGGTCCCACCAAACACAGAGCATCGTCTTTCTGCCTAAACGATTTCGTCTTGCGGTCGATGTGGATGGTGCTCTTTGGTCTACCCATGATTTCTTGCGTTTGGGATTTTTAAAATAAATCCACTTTTCATCCCCTGTTACTATTCGATGCAAAAACGACTTTCTTTTGAACAGAGCCAGCAAAATTTTACATGTGATTTTGCGATTTTTTAGTTGCGTGTCATTCAACTCATGTGGTACCCATCTACCGCTCTTCTGAATTTTCCCATCGCTCGTAGGCGATTGGAAACCGTTTGTTGGGAAACTCCTAATTGCTGTGCGAGTTGTTTTTGTGTTTGCGAATCATCTTCGTCCAACAATGCTTGCAGACCCATATCTTCGAATTTTTTTGGCGGTTTTCCATGTTCCTTGTCTGCAACGTCGAAGTCACATTTTTTGAAACGCTGAAACCATCGTTCACATGTATCTTGCGATAGAGCATTTTCACCATGGGCTTCTCTTAGTAACCGAAAGGATTCAGCAGCAGTTTTCTTCAAATGAAAACAAATAATTAATGCAGTCCGCGAATGCTCTTTGTTTGGTATGAATTTTGACATATTAAATACAACGATACAACACGATGCACACACTTTGTCAGTCTATCACTAATGCGCGTCTGAATTTGTTGATGACACAACAAAGTGGCACAGTGTTAAATCATAAGAGCTTAAACTGCATTGGTACACCATCTGTTGTCTAAAATCCGCATTTCATACTTGTACACCTGGTATATCGCTTCGAGTTTCATAAAAAAATCTTTTTCTTAACTGTATTAAATATGTCCAATTTTGTGTCAACTAAGCAGCATTTGCGGGAGGTTTTAGTTTTCTGTTTTAATTAGAAGAAAACTGCAGGTGAAGCGCATCGAATGCTTGTGGAAGTTTATGGTGACAATCCTCCAACTGATAAATTTTGTAGAAAATGGTGTCGACGTTTCAAGAATGGAGATTTTAGCGTTGAAGTCAAGCTTCGCTCTGGACAGCCAAAAAAATTCAAAGACCAAAAATTAGAGGCATTACTCGATGAATATCCAAGTCAAACGCAAGAGGAGCTTGCAGAATCATTGGAAGTGACTCAACAAGCATTTTCTGTACGATCGAAATCCATAGAAATGATTCAAAAGCAAGGCAATTGGGTGCCTTATGAACTGATACCGAGAGACATTGACAGGCGATTTTTCTGTTGCGAGTAGCTGATTCAAAGGCAACAAAGAAAGGGTTTTTTAAATAGAATTGTTACTGGGTATGAAAAATGGATATTTTATGATAACCCCAAGGAGAAAAAATACTACGCTATGCCCGATCAATCATTGCCATCAACCTTAACATCAACACCAAAATTGAATAGTCATGGTTTGAAGATCATGTGTATCTGGTGGAACCAAAAGGGTGTTGTGTACTATGAGCTGCTACAACCTGGCGATACCTTAACGGCCGATCGATACAGGCTGCAATTGATTCGTTTGAGCCCTGCATTACGAGAAAAACGGCCGGAATACGAGGAAAGACACGACAAAGTTATTTTTCTGCATGACAATGCTCCGCCTCATGTCACAAAAGTTCTGAAAAAATATTTGGAAACGCTCAAGTAGGATATTTTGCCGCACCCGCCATATTCTCCGAACATTGCTCCTTCTGATTACTGGTTGTTCCGAGAGATGCAGCACAATCTGGCTGGTTATCGGTTCACTTCTTTCGCAGAAATCGAAAATTGACTCCTTACTTGGATCACCTCAAAAGACGAGACTTTTTTTCGAGATGGAATTCAAAAATTGCATGAGAGTCGGGAAAAAGTAGTAATTAGCGATGGACAATACTTTGATTAATCTTTTAATTCTTTTTATTTTGAAAGAAATGCATTTTTGTCCGCGAAAAACCGACCGAATTAATTTGTACTCCCAATATTATAATATTAATCTATATTAAATTTAAACTAGACTACGAAAAAGAATCAAGTTCGTAGCTTAATTTTAACTATAGTTATAATTTTTTGTTATATTTTTATTAAAGTTATTATGTTTTTCTGTTTTTCAGTTTTCTTTTGACGTTACTATTACATTAGTAACGTTCTACTGTATTTTTTAATGAAGTGTTTAACTTAAATTTATGTTTTTTTAATCTTCTGTACTTTACTGGATATTAATAATACTTTGTTATTATTGTGGCTTTATTAAATATTGAATATACGATTAATACGAAATGAGTATTATATAAAACTTATTTTAGTAATAATCTACTTAATAAATTTTATTGAATAGTTATAATCTAATATATAAAATTCATTTTGATAATAATTAATTCATAACTCATTATATAATTAAATGTTATGGTTTGAACTCAATTTCAAAATATAATTTTAATTTTGATAGTAATTTAAAAAAAGTATTTTTCTTATTTAGAAAATTATCAATTTTAAATAGTTTTAAGAAATTTTTTTATATGTAAAAATACTATATTTGAAAAACAAGGAAGAAAAGAAAAAAATATAAAGAAAAAAAATAATAAAACTAATCTTATGTTTTATTTCTTGGATATTTAGTATTTGATAATGATAATTTTTATAAAATAATTAAAATGTATGTGAAAAAAGCGTTTGTAAAAAAAACGTAGCAATTTTCGTCAATCGTAGTTGTTAGTAATATGTAACGTTGGGTTGATGTTTCAACCACGTTCCAAACAAACGCGAACTGCTTTTGCCATTTTTTGAGTCTAAGTACCGAAACTTGTGGGCTCGGGACGGCAAAGGAAATAAAGTCGTAAGAATTTTTAGGGATAAAGATGAAATTCGGGAATGGACAACCGTATAGGCCGACGTTGGCTTACATGCTGTCCTGGAAAGGACCTACTAAGTGTTTTGAGGATAGAGATATTTAGCCGATTCTGGCTACTACTATCTCTTTAGAAGTATAAAAGATAAAATACAAAATCTTAGAAAAACTTACTTTTTATTGAATGTGAGCTGAAAAGAAAAAGGAAGATCTTCTCTCTCTTTCTCTGTCTCTCTCTCTCTCTCTCTCTCTCTCTTTTGCTGTGGCTGACTTCTCGTCGTCTTCTTCTTCGTGTGGTCTCTTCCTGAGGTCTGCTCGTAGTGGATGGTTCGTAGTAATGTTTCCGTAGTAATGTTTTCTTTGTAGTAATTTGCGTAGTACGTGCGTCCGTAGTAATGTTTTCCTCGTAGTATTTTGCGTAGTACGTGGGTCCTCAAGTGCTGCCTGAGGTCTGCTGATTGGTGATTATTTTGTGCCGTATTTAAATGCGTTGGAAAAGCTACTCAGCAAATTTCTTCCTTGGCCGGGAAATTCGAGGAGAGGCCAAGTTTTTCAGGCCCCCTCTTACTGGCGGGCTTCTTGGTTAGAGAGAGGGAGAGTCAGAATTAGAGAGAGAGAGAAATGATCCATTTTTGCAGATATTTTACATAGGTTTATTATTTACTATTTACAATAATATTGTGCTAATTTAAATTGTACAGTCGCGTTCCATTCAAAATTTAACGCATCTTATAAAAAGAATAAAGTTTCTTTGTTGAATTTTAAGGGGTTAATCTATATAGTGATTTTAAAATAAAAATGATTATTTAAATACAAAAAAAAGATTGCTATTATGGATACGAATGATATCCTTAGATTAGTAAGATAATAGCTTCAATAATCATTTTTAATTCAATTTCTAATTATTCGTTAAGGACTGTTGGAGGAGTCCTTGATTGATTATCTTTATTTTCAAAAAGGTATTGAGTAAATATTTGCTAGCATGATTGTAAATTTATATTGAAATTTCTACTATTAATAATCAAACTGTAATTATTAATGCGATTTCTTTTTGTACAATTTTGTTTATAAAATAAAATAATGTAGCTGGTCGCGGACTATTATTTTATTCTATCAAATAATGGAATAGTAATAATTAGGATCGTTGCATCGTCGCTGAAATTAAAAATTAACTAGAGGAATCGATAGCAGTTGGCCTATTCCAGTTAATTTAAATTAATTTATTTTAATTCATTCAATTAATTACTTATTTTATTTTATTAATTATAAAAAAATTATTGGGTGCACAACTTTGCTTCCGCCGTTTTTTTCCGAAATTCGAGGCTTTATTGTAAAAAACTGGTTATACATTTATGATTCAAAATATTGTTCATCGCTGGCCGCTACTTTCTTCCATCTTTCGGGCAGTATACGAATCCAGCATTGAAAAAACTGGTCATCTTTTGAATCGATCGAATTTTTTACTTCTTCATAAGACCGGAAGAGCTGGTCAGCTAGGCCGAGTGCCATTGATCGAAACAAGTGATAGTCCGAGGGAGCAACGTCTAGAGAATACGGCGGGTGGGGTAGGACTTCGCATTTCAAAGTTTCCAAGTATGTCTTGACCACTTTCGCAACATAGGGTCGAGCATTGTCATGCTGTAAAATCACTTTATCATGTCTCTCGTTGTATTGCGGCCGTTTGTCTTTAAATGCTCGGCTCAAACGCATTAATTGCGTTCGATAACGATCACCTGTGATTGTTTCAGTCGGTTTTAGCAACTCATAATACACTACGCCGAGCTGGTCCCACCAAATACTGAGCATGACCTTAGAACCGTGAATATTCGGTTTGCCCCCTCGACGTGGAAGCATGGCCGGGATATCCCCATGATTTTCTGCGCTTGGGATTATCGTAGTGAACCCATTTTTCGTCCCTAGTCACAATGCGATGCAGAAATATCTTCCGTCTTTGCCTTGCAAGCAGCTGTTCACAAACACACAAACGCCGTTCAACATCTCCGGCTTCAACTCGTACGGCACCCAATTTCCTTGTTTCTGAATCATTCTCATGACTCTCAGGCGTTTTGAAATGGCTTGTTGCGTCACCCCAAATGATCCTGCCAATTCTTGTTGCGTTTGACACGAGTCTTGATCAAGTAATGCCTCTAATTCTGCATCTTCGAAAACCTTTCTTCCACCGCCATGCTGGTCTTCGACGTTAAAATCGCCGTTCTTGAAGCGTTGAAACCACTTTCGGCACGTTCTTTCACTAATAGCGGCCTCACCATAGGTATTTGAGAGCATTCGATAAGCCTCAGTCGCAGATTTCTTCGTATTAAAGCAGAAAATTAAAACCTCCCGCAAATGACGAGAATTTGGCTCGTAAGCTGACATGTTTAATCGAGAATAACTTTATGATGCAGACACAAATCGACTAATATTTCGATAGCGTTATTTCGATGGCATTATGTTTACAAATACCTAAGCTTATTGTATGACATCTATGATCTATTTATTTCAACTACCACTTACCGCTACAGCCATCTATTGCAAAACGGCGGAAGCAAAGTTGTACACCCAATATTTAAAGTGTATTACAAGAATTTATGACATTCGAGATGATTGCGCGATGTTCTAAATTACGCTATAAGAAAGACTACCTTGCAAGAATTTGTATGTCGGATGTCAATGAAATTTGTATTGACTGACTTAGTGATTTAGTTATTTAAAAAGAAGAATTTTATTTGATGATGATATGTGTGTGATTGTTTGTAAAAATTGCATCGTAGTAAAACTGAGTTTAACGAGAGCGGCTATTCAACTTTCGGTTTAGGCTTAGTTTTGGTTGAGTTTCCCAATGGGGTACGTTAGTAGAGAGTGCGTCACGTAGGTTGTAGAGGGGATCATTGTGTCAGGAAAGGCAGTAAAGAACTTTTGGACTAACAAAATACAAAAAGAAAACGGAGGTCATGCACCGACGTTACACCCGCGTGCTAAAACGGTTGCTAGGTGATCGTAGTATCAACTAGCAATCGTGCTGACGTAGTCGGAATGAAAACGATGAAAACTTGTACTGTAAGGCGTGGTTCTCTTAATGGCTATAGTTTAAGAAGCTTCTTGATGACAGGACTTGTTGTGATGCTGCTGGTATTGAGTTGGCTAGGGTTGGTTCCTTGGTAATGGTTGGCGTAGGATGTATTGGGCCTTCTGCAGGATGCTTGGTTACGGTGTCTGGGTTCATGAATCCCATTTTTATGTCATGTTGTTGTTCAGTCTGTTTTGTTCTCTGAGTCGTAAATAGACGAGTTATAGAGCCATTGGGTGCAGCTAGGAGGTGCATTGAGCATCCGTATATGCGGTGAAGGAGGAAGCCGTTGATTATGGCTCCTGCTATAGTTTTTACTGTTTCTATTATCAAGAGAATGGCTATACAGCTGAGCTGACGGGTCCGAATGTGGTCAACCTATTCCAAGCTGTAGCCCAGACTGAGTCTAGTATTTTTCCTACTGTATTTTCGTTTAGAAGTCTAGAGATGATGCCTTCGTTGTTCATTTCAGGTTGGCCATGTATTTCTTTGGCAAATTCGTTAAGTAATGATGGTTTTTCGATTGGGAACATAATCCGTTCTTGTAGTTGCTCTAGATCTTTTTTTGTATAAATGCCACTAGTGGCGGGAGAAACCGGGTCAGTGTACTTCCATGTCATGTGTCTGAAAGGTTTAAGGGTTTGAGGTGTTCTATTTTCCATGGGTTTTGGCATGATTTTTAACCATTCCTCATTTATTCTGTAGTATGATGTCAGGATGGCATTGCATGATACCCCGATACCATGATCTTTTAGGATGTGGGTTTTAGGTGGTAGATACTGAATCCTGTTGTTCCAGGAGACTTCTAATTCAGCGTAGTAGTGCTCTCCATGTCAGACTTTTACTTCTACAGGTATGCATGTGATGATGTGTACCACTTCTCCACCCGCAATTGCCATGTAACCGGGTACGTTCATTAGATTATAAGCAAATTCGTCAGGCGATCGAGCGGCTATGGCTCGGGCGTTTAGCAATTTTGGTCTCTCAATCCTGCATCGTTGCTGCAAGATGTTATGGTACAGAGATTTGATCTGTGTTTTGATGAGTTTTTTGACGTACACGAATTTAGAATTTACATACGCGAAGATGTCCAAGTTTTTTATCGCTATCCTTCCTGGCCTCGCGAACGAGTATCCTTTGGTAGTTTCTAGCATAAGCAGCTTAGGGTGCTCGGTTATGACCACTGTGTATTCGCATAAGTTTTCGGTGCCTTTGGTGGATAGGGGAAAAGTTACGTTGTCTGTGGTAAGAAAATATGTGATTCTTTCATAGTTAAAATTACTGTCTGTGATTTTGTTAGCTAACCCCTCGTATTAGAGTCTGTAACGGTCGAATTTACATTGGTCTAGGGGCAGGGTGTCCTAAAAAGAATAACCGCTCTCGAAGTCGATACAAGATGTTTCAGAGAGGGTGCACGATATTCCGGAATTTAAATGTACAGCGGAAATCGTTTAGTTAGGCATCGGATACAAAGGCATATCGCTTATAACGTCTCTTTCTAGATGGTTGTTTGCGCCTACTATCCTAATAATGTTAATATGTATCGGTTACAACAGTATCGTTTAAAACGAAATATCGCCTACAACGTCCACATTTTCTGGCTCCCGGATTGACTTTTATCGGATACAAAGGCAGCCACGTGCCATTATTACAATTTTGTTCAAATTTGCGAATGTTTTGATGTTCCCACTACAAATTATCTTCTGTTTTGCGTATTGAACTTTGCTCCAGTCTTTTCTTTAGGCCCTGGTCGTGCATATGTCCTGCGTGTTTTTTCGTCGTTTGTGAAATTTTTTAAGGTAAAGTGTTGTGAGGTATGACGTGTCGTAAAGTGTTCTCAATGGAGGGAAAAGCTCACATCTTATGGCATCTGGAGGCTGGAGACTCAAACGCTGAAATCTCCAAAGACCTAGGGATAAGCCACTCCACTATAACCTCAATCAAGAAAAATCGAGAGGCGATAGAAAATTTGTTTAATGAGGGATGTTCGAGCAATAAAAGGGTTAGATGCAGTACACATGCCGATATTGAAGAAGCACTTTGAATGTGGTTTAAACAACAAAGGTCAAATAATATCCCAATAAATGGGTCAATTCTACAGAACAAAGCGAATGCGTTTGCTCATATGATGGGGAAAGATGTTAAGATTTCGACGGCATGGATACAAAGATTTAGGAAAAGACCTAGCATCGTGTCCCAAAAAATTTGTGGTGAATCTGAAGCCATTCCCAAGGATGTGACAGACGCATGGATAGAAACTGTATTCCCGGAAGTCATTAAAGTGTACGAAGACGACGCAATCTTCAATACAGATGAGACTGGATTGCTTTTTAAACTAACTCCAGATCAAACGATGAAATTTAAAGGGGAAAAGTGCAGTGGTGGAAAAATATCCAAAGAAAGGATTGCAGTTATGGTTGCAGCTAATATGAGCGGTACAGTAAAAAGGAAACTTTCAGTGGCTGCTAAATACGCAAAGCCAAGGTGCTTCAAAAATGTGAAAACTTTACCGGTGGTGTACAAGAATAACAAAAATGCATGGATGATGCGAGAATTATTTGCAGATTGGTTAACGGATTGGGACAATGAATTAAAATTGAAAAAGAAAAAACTTCTCCTATATTGATAACTGCCTAGTGCATGATAAAATCTCTTTGATAGCCATCAAGTTAGTATTTTTACCTCTACAGCGATCCCACAGCCGATGGACCAAGGGGTGATAAAGCTACTCAAGACCAATTACAAGAAACAGATTGTTTTAAAATTAATTTATGATCTTGAAAATAATACTACAGAAACAATACTCAACATGTTAGATGCGATTTTAATGTTGGACAAGGCATGGACTGAAGTTTCATCTCAAGCGATTGCTAACTGTTTCAAACATGCAAGATGGCAAAGGAACACATCACTATTGAACGACATAGAACGAAGTGAAACCCTAGCCGAATGGGCTGAGAAACTTGATCTGGGAATTCCAGAGATTACATTCAATGAATTTAAAAGCGTCGATAATGAAGTCTACATATCGACCAATGTAATTGATGGAGAAATCGTAGCTAACGCGATGGCAACAGGTACGGATGTCAAAGTTTTATTTTGATCGCATAAATTTTATACTTTTACTCTTTCAGAGAATTCAACGTTCAAATCTGATCCAGATGAGGCAAAAGAAAACTCTAAAGCTCATGTTGTACCCACCTTGAGCGATGCTTGTGCTGCCTTAGAGACGGTGTCGACTTTTATCACTTTAAACGATATCACAGATGATATCACAAAATCCAATATTTTTATATTGGAAAAAAAATTACAACTAATAAAGCACTCAAGGAAAGCACAGAAAACTATTAATGATAATTTCAAAAAAATATGAAAAATGTATGTAAAATAAATGTAAAATGTATAATAAAACATTATGTATTTTAGCCAGTACATAACTATATCTATATTTTCAATACATTTTATGTTGTACATATACATATATTCTGTACTTGTTTATTTAATATTTTATTTTTGTTCAGTGATTTTGAGATATCGGATAGAAAGTCTATCGGTTACAAAGGCAAAAAAGGTCTGGTCCGTTGAAAGACGTTATAAGCGATTTCCACTGTATTTTGTTATTGTTCAGGTTTATTTTTGCAAAGTATTCTCTTAAGGCGATTTTAAGTTATCCCTGTACAACTGCGTTTCCCCAAGCACCATAAGAGTCTCGGTAAACGCTTCGCCCATCTTCAGAGAGTGTACCTGCGTAAACGATTGGATGCTTTACGGTACTATTGATTTTTATGTCGCTAATTAATGTACTATCTCCAAATTTAAACAGTCCAGTTTTGCACATTTGCGTACACGCCTGCCTACTAATTTCATGTATATATTTGGCCTGACCATGATTAACTCTAGAGTTGTGTGAGGACATTCCGCAGTGGTAAACTGTCCGCTGTATCCCTACTTAACATTTTATTACATGGGTTTGATGATAATTTACTACTTGCAATAATTGTATGTAACGACAGGTTACATTTACAGAGTTTTTGGGAAGTCGCATTTGTCTACTTCTAGTAGAGATACAGTGGTTACCTTTAGGTGTTGTGGTCCACAGTCGTAACCAATAAGGCTATAAATTAAAACAAAAAGATATAAAAGAATAATTATTTTCGCCAATTCCATCTGAAAAATAAAGATAATCTTATTTTGTTTCTTTTTGGTTAGTCTTATAATCGTATGATATGAGGTTGGTATCTGTTTTTTTTTTTTTTTGGTTATGTTTTGTTTTCTTTTATTTATTTTATTATTATTATTTAACAATATTATTACTCGCGATTTTGTTATCTGTATTTATACGTATTTATTTTTTTAAGTGTTTTTTTTCTATTAAAGTCAATTTAATTGTTTTACGTTATTTTATCTCGTTTATAGCTAGCTCTTGCTATTAGTGTTCTTTTTTTTTTTGTGTTTAAATTCCCGATTTGTGGGATTTGCGGCGCCTGTTTGCGTGGGCGATTTTGTCGCTTTTCTTGTAACGTATTCTTATGTTATGGGATTTGAGGATTTCTCATCTTCATGGGGTCCCGAATAATGATCGCCAAATTTCCCTGGCATGGGTCCGGTTAACAAGAATACATAGTCTCCTACTTTAAAACTCTTAGGGTTAATTTTTTTATCATAAACCTTTTTGTTGCGTTCTTTAGACCTGATTAGATTTTCATATGCTACTTTTTGAATGTCATTTAGGTGTGTGACCAACTCCGTGATGTAATCTTTGTATGTTGGGAGCATGTCACTGGCGTGTAATGGAACGTTGGAAGTAAGTCGTGGCAGCTTGCCGAATACTACCTTGTATGGTGTGGGTTTGGTGCTTTCCTGCACACTAGAATTATAATTTAGCATTGCTATTTCAATCTATTCGTCCTATTCATAGTTTTTGTAGGTATATTGTTTTAGAAATTCGCCAAGCGTGTGGTGAAATCTTTGCAATGATCCATTCGACTGAGGATAAGAGGCAGTCGTTTTGATTTTCTTAATTTGAAATCTCTTCGCAATCCTGTTCATGAGATGGCTTAAGAAATTTTTTCCCTGGTCTGTTAGGATGGCTTTTGGCGCTTCGAATAGGCATATGAATTTTCTGATTAAAGCGTCTGCGATGGTGGTGGACAGTGCGTTCTCTAAGAGGACGGCTAAACAAAATTTTGATAAATAATCCTGAATGGTTAGCATATATTCGTGTCCTTTGCTCGTGTGTTTAAGTGGACCTACTATGTCCATAGCGATTTTGTCAAAAACACTGCCGGATGTATCGGTGATCACCATTGGCTGTTTTGTTTTTATACGTACCAACTTTTTCAGTTGACAGTCGAGGCATTGTGTGACACGACGTTGTACGTCGTTTTCCAAATTTTCCCAATAATATGCTTGACGTATTCGATTGAAGGTTTTGGAGACCCCTCGATGACCTCCAATTAGTAACTTGTGCAACTTTGAAAATACGAGGGTAGTCCCAAAAGTACCTGACCTGACTTATGAATACAGGTAGTTTTAAAAAAACAATTACTGCGATTGACAATACCACTTTTCAACAACTTAATGTAAAAAATTCATAACGGTACGTTTATTATTATTTTTTTTACGGACATCTAAAGTGAACGCTCTCAGTGAATTTGTAAATATGGAAAAAATCGGGCATCGTTATGTGATACAATACTTTCATTTGAAAGGTCTAAGTCTAACCGATATCGGAGCCGAGTTGGATTCTACTCTGGAAAAGTCTGCTCTTTCGTTTACAACGGTCAAATATTGGGTAGCTGAGTTCAAGCGAGGTCGTACGAGCTGCCAAGATGAACACCACAGTGGTCGACCAAGTGAGGTCACTACGTCAGAAAATGTGAAGAAAGACCACAAAATGGTATTGGATGACCATCGACTAAAAGTGCGCGAAATAGCAGACATGGCAGGCATTTCAAAAAGTGCTGTGCATCGCATTTTGAGCGAAAATTTGGACATGAGAAAGCTGTGCGCAAGATGGGTGCCGCGGTTGCTCACAATGGAGCACAAACAGCAACGTGAGGATGTTTCCATTGAGTGTTTGACAATGTTTCGCAGCAATAAAGCCGAGTTTTTGCGTCGATTCATAACCATGGACGAAACATAGGTCCATCATTTTACACCTGAGACCAAGGAGCAGTCAAAGCAGTGGACTAAAAAGGGAGAACCAAATCCAAAGAAAGCAAAGATAGTTCAGTCAACTAGCAAGGTCATGGCATCCGTTTTCTGGGATGCGCGTGGAATAATATTTATTGATTATCTCGAAAACGGACAAACAACTAACGGCGCATATTATGCAGCCTTATTGCAGCGTTTGAGTGGTGAAATAAAAAAAAAACGGGTTCTCTTATTTCTACGACGGGTCTTACATTTTATGTTTTTTTGTCGCTAATCTCGGATCCGTCGAGATCGGAATCTTCTTCGTTGTCAATTCGGGGTCTTGATGGAAGCGCAAGGGGTTTGGGGTCCGCGACTTCGTCGGAATCATCGTCCTCGCTCTCTTCGTAGTTGATGTCTTTCTTGGGTCGCGGGACGACTCCTTCCGTATTTTGGCAAACATTTTATCTTTTCTTAGGTCTCCCCCTAGGGTTTTTTCGTATTGGTTCCACAAGTTTGGGTGACAAAAGCCTTTCCCGGGTTTCATCAGGGACAGGTTCTTTCCTTTTTAATTGTGCACGTGTGACTACGTTAAGAGCATCTTCTTCAACTGGGTTACGCGATAATGCATCTGCGTTAGCGTTTAACTTTCCTGGTTTGAATATTATCTCATAATCATATTCAGATAACTTAGATCACTATTTTTGAACCCTAGTATTTAAGTCTGCCGTTCGTAACCATACCAATAGTTGGTGGTCGGTTATTATCGTGAATTTTTGTCCGTATACGTAAGATCTAAACGTTGCTACATTGTGTACCACGGCTAAACCTTCCTTCTCATATAACACATCGTTCAATAAGTCCCGAGACTAACCCAGAGATGGTGCTAGTAGTACCAAACTGGCCACGTTTTAATTAAGTGCGAACCTTTACATGAAACGTGTAAAAATTTCACGTCAATCGGATCACAGACAGCAGAGTTATCGAGGTTAGAGTAAAGTCACTTTGTAATTTGTTTGAAAAATGGAAAAAAGCGAGTTTCGCGTGTTGATAAAACATTGTTTTTAAATGGGTAAAAACACCGCAGAAGCCCAGCATTGGCTTGAAAAACATTACCCGGACTCTTCTCCATTCAAACCAACGATTTGTCGTTGGTATGCTGAGTTTAAACGTGGTCGTACGGATACAAACGATGCGGAACGTTCGGGTAGGCCATTGGAAGCCGTTACACAGGAAAATATGAGTGAAGTGTTAAAAATTGTCATGAAAAATTGCAAAGTTAAGGTCCGTGAGATTGCAGGAATGACACAAATATCATCTGGAAGCGTATTTACAATCCTTCATGAAAAATATAGCATGAAAAAGGTTTTTTCCAAGTGGGTGCCGCGATTGCTTTCAGTGGAACAAAAACAGCATCGAGTCGACGATTCAGAGAGCTGTTTATTGCTATTTACTCGCAATAAAAAGGATTTCCTGCGTCGATACGTGACCATTGATGAAACATGGATACATCATTTCACTCCGGAGTCGAATCGGCAATTATCTGAGTGGCGCATGGCTGGCGAAAGCCGCCCGAAGCGTTCAAAAACGCAGCAGTCTGCTGGCAAAGTCATGGCGTCTGTTTTTTGGGATACACATGGCGTGATTTTCATTGACTACCTGGAAAAAGATTAATCGATCAACAGTGATTATTATATTGACTTGTTGGTACGTTTAAAGGAGGAGATCGCAGCAAAACGACCGCACATGAAGAAGAAAAAAATCCTTTTTCACTAAGACAATGCACCATGCCACAAGTCCATAAAAACAATAGCAAAATTGAACGAATTGGGCTTTGATTTGCTTCCCCACCCCCCGTATTTGCCAGATTTAGCCCTCAGCGACTACTGACTCTTTGCTGATCTCAAAAAAATGCTCCAAGGAAAAAATTTTGGCTCAGATGAGGAGGTCATTGCCGAAACTGAAGCCTATTTTAAAGAAATGTTGGAAAGGCGTTAGAAAGATTGTATCACTCCAAAAGGAGATTATATTAATGAATAAAAATGATTTTTGAAAAAAAATGTTTTTATCGTTGTTAGTTTCGGGACTTATTGAACGATGTGTTACTTCGTAGTTATCCTCTGCGCCGCGTAACATGCGCGATGTATGAGCTATTGGTTGATCCTTCCTAATTTCTTCTTGAGATAGGACTCCTCCTATTGCGTAGCCTGAGGCATCCGTCGTAATTATGAAAGGCTGTGAAAGATCTAGGAATTGTTATACGGGGGCAGTACACAAAATATCTTTTAGCGAGTTAAAAAACTCTTCTGTTTTTTTGTTCCATTCAAATGGTGTTTGTTTTTTTAGTAATTTAGTCAGGGGTTTCGAGATGTATGCAAATCCTTTGATGAAACGACGATAATATCCTGTTAGTTTGAGGAACTGACGGACATTTTTTATATTTTTGGGCCGAAGAAAGTTCTTCAGGGCCTCTAATTTCTTTGGGTCGGGGCGCAATCTTTCCCTGCTAAGCATATAGCCAATATATGTGACTTTGCGTCTTAAAAACTTGCATTTATCGGTTTGCAGTTTCAAACGTGCTTGTTTCAAACGTTACATTAAAGCTGTGATTTTTGGGTCGTGTTCCTCTATGCTGTTTGCATATATAACAATGTCATCAAGATAAACAAGAAGACTTACGCCCTGTAGTCCCTTTAAGAGTTTATCCATTAGTCGTTGGAAGGTAGCAGGCGCGTTTCTTAATCCAAACGGCATTCGTACGAATTCATAATGGCCGAATGGTGTGCTAAAAGCCGTCTTGTGTGCGTCTTTCGGGTCCATCTTTATCTGATGGAATCGTGAAGCTAAGTCAAGCACTGTATAGTATTTGGCTGGTCCTACTTGATCGAATATCTCTTCGATTTTAGGAAGTGGATAAGAATCGCCTATTGTTTTTTCGTTCAAGGTCCGAAAATCTAATATTAGGTGTAGTAAAAAGAAATCCATTATTTTTGCATTAAATTGGAGGTTTTATTTAGCATAGATAGAATGATACAATTTAGGTAAAATATGCACCGTTTTGTTCGACAACTTGTTGCCATTTTGGAGGTAATTTCATAATGCCTCTCTCGTACAAACTTTTGTCCCTATTGTCAAGAAACTGGGACAGTCGATTTTCACAATCTTCTCTTAAGGTGAATTTTTTACCTGCAAAATCATTCGTCATAGACAGGAACAGGTAGTAATCACTTGGTGCCAGGTCCGGACTATAAGGTGGATGCATAAGAACTTCCCAACCAAGCTCCCGGAGCTTCTGGCGAGTCACTATCGATGTATGCGGCCTGGCGTTGTCCTGATGGAACACAATTCCTCTTCTATTGGCCAAAGCTGGCCGCTTCTGGGCGATTGCTTCTTTCAGACGGTCCAATTGTTGACAGTACTGGTCTGAATTGAGAGTTCGGCCGTAGGGGAGCAGCTTATAGTAAATGATTCCCTGCCAGTTTCATTTAACACACAGCAAAACCTTCCTGACTGTTAATCCTGGCTTGGCCACCGTTTGCGCCGGCTTACCGCGATTTGACCACGACCGTTGTCGCTTAACGTTGTCGTAAGTGACCCACTTTTCATCACCAGTAACCATCCGCTTCAGAAATGGATCGATATTGTTGCGATTCAGCAGCAATTCGCAGATGGAAATTCGGTCCATGAGGTTTCTTTGCAATAACTCGTGTGGCACCCATACATCGAACTTCTTTTTGTATCCAGCCTTATTTAAGCGGTTCCAAACGGTTTATTGTGCAATGTTTAGCTCCTGGGCAATCGAAACAGATCTTACGTAACGGTCGGACTCGACGATTTCCATTATTTTATCGACATTTTCGACAATTGGCCTTCCAGAGCGTGGTGCATCTTTGACATCAAAATTACTGGAACAGAATCGACGAAACCAAAATTGCGCGTGATTGGCTGTTACAGTATTAGAACCATAAATACTGTTTACATTTTTAGCTGCCTGGCTTGCGTTTTTGCCTTTATCAAAAAAAACTGTAAGATATGGCGTATTTTCTCTTTGTTGGTGTCCATCTTTGACGCGTGCTTAAAAAAATACTGATTAAGCAATCACAAAACTGTATTAAAAGCTTTTTTAGTACGAAATCTTATCTTTCTAACGTCATCTAGTGTAACCCGATCGCCCTTTACAACGGAAGATACAGACTACTAAAGCAATCTATTGGCAAAATAATGGATTATTTTTTCTTACACCTAATACTATGCGCCATCTAAGGCGGCCCTGTGTGTCTGGTTTTTTGCGTACAGCCCAAACCGGGACGTTGTGGGGTGAATTGGAGTTCTTCATGATCCTTGCCTTTAGTAGGTCATTTACCTGTCGGTTTATTTCGTCTTTCAACGAATGCGGAAAGCGATACTGCTTCGCGTGGACTGGGTTGTCGTCAGTTGTTGGGATTTCGTGCGTAATGAGGTCTGTACCCGGGAGATCGTCTCCAGGTAGGTAGAACGTGTCCTTATAGTTCTTTACTAATTCGGTGACACATGCTTTCTTTTGTCCATCCAGGTGGTCCATACGTAGGTGGTCTCTAATTGTTTCTTTGAGTTCGGGATCTTTGCGAGACCTAGGGTCTCCGAATTTAGCGGTCGACTCGAGTTGATAGTCTAAATCGATAGCAAGTTCGTTTTCAGTAACGTTTTCTGAGGTCAGATAACTGTTCCTCGTAGCTGCATTACTATTGCGGTCTTCGTCTTTTATGATTTCTAAAATATTCTCCTCTTTGTTGTTTGTGTTGTTGAGTGCATTTCCGATCTCGAAGGATTGCGTTTTTCCGTTACATTTCTTCATGCGGTTGGGGTAGTCAAGGTGTACTTTGTTTTCGCGCAGAAAATCACAGCCTTATATTTCTTCCCCTGGGATATACACTTTGTCTTTTATGACGTTGAATTTTATCATACTTCCTAGCAATGAGATCTCTATCGTTCCCCAGGTAGGTATGATTTTTTTTTCAATTCCTTTTGAATTGTACCTTTCTGTCGTATCAATTTCTTCTTTAGGTGGTAATAGGCTTAATTTTATAAGGTTTATCTTGGATCCCGCGTCGATCAACAGTTGCATTTCCATGAAGGTCGGTGGATTTAGTATTTAAACTAAGAGTAGTTCGATTTTTGTTCCGCTCGTGATATTGTGCAAATTCTTGATCAGGTGCGGATAATCTTCATTGTCTCAGAGTATTTTAATGCGTTTATTGTTTACTAGTATTGTATCGTCTTCGAAGTCTAATTTTGCTTTAGTGGTTTTGAAAAAATTCCCTCCTAATACTTCGTCAAAAGGGATCGGAAAATTATTATGTACTATGATAAATTCGATTATTGTTTCTTCGATCTTTACCTATACTTTCCCCAAGCTTTGCTCTGTTTCGCCTCCCAAGCCTTATAGTGTAAATTCGTCTAAGGTCTTGAGATATTTGTGATCCGGAAAGACGCGTGCTTTTAATACACTAACCTCTGATCCTGAATCGATTATGAGGGTGCTGGGGAACCTATTTTGGAGCAGGCTGAGGCTTACGAACGGTACAGTTTTACAAGTTTTCATGGCATCAACTCTCTACTGAAATCTCCTAGTTCTATTGGGAGAGCTGGGCGCACTTGAGTTCGTGGGGCCTCCCTGATTGCGCCCTCTGGTGGGAGACTCCTCTCGTTTTTTGCCTAGTTATATCTCTTTTTCCCGCACTCGGTGACTGCGTGCCCTTTTATATGACAATAGCTATAAATTGCTACATTTGTCCCATTGGTGGGTCTTTGTTGTCGGCAGACTGCTAAAGTATGGCCGGGCATATCTCATTTGTAGAACCGCAACTCTGCTCTAGGCGTATTGTTGGTGCGCTTAAAGCAATTCAATGCTGAGTATCCTGGCTCGTTGCACAGTTGACACGCGTCGACTGCGCGTCTGTTCTTATTACACTGCACTGCTGTATGTCCTCTTAGTCCACATATTTAGCATTCAGTACCATTATTGCAGAAATCGGCAGTATGTCCAGGCTTTGCGCAAATTTGGTAGGTTTTCGCTTTGAGAAAACAGGTTTACTCCGGGTATCCAGGTTCGGTTACTCTTCTATGTGTGCTTCTGTTTGTGCTCTAAATTCGGGATCGAGGGCGCCGGTAGCTATTTTATGAGCTTTGTTAATCTGTGTTCTCAGATCTCTCATACGATTTGCGAAAGCGATGACGTTTTCATTGTCTCGCTGGTACTCGTTTCCGAGTTCTCCCAGCTGCTGATGCTCAGTTTTAGTAGTGGCGTATATATTCTTGAAAAAATCTTTCAGAGATTTAACCGTCGGGAATGATAACCCGTGGATCGCGGCGCGGGCTTCTCCTTTTATTTTACTTCGGATAAGTCTCACTAAGTTTGATTTATCGTAGGGCCCGATTATTTCTCTGGCTTCGTTGCAGCTTTCTGAAAATTTGCTTAATGGGATATTTTTTCCGTTGAATTCAGGGACTTCACCGAGGGCGTCCTTCAGAGATACCGGAAAGATAGGTTTTTGTTCGCTTTCCTTGCCGGCGTCTCTTCTGTGAGCGTTCATATTAGGTTGAGCTATTGTCGGGGAGCCCAGATCTGAGATGTTTAGATCGATCAGAGGTTGGCAAAAGGGTGGAGGGAAAGTAATGTCTTCTTTTGTAACGTCTTCACTTACCCTCAGGGGAGTGTTGACGGGTGAGTCAAGACCTCTATTTTTGGGAGAGCGAGATACACACGGTCTACGGGTAAAGGAATCGGCAATTTCATCTTTATCTTTTTCTGCTTTTAATGCCTTGGCGACTTATTTCCTGGTTTTTTTCTTGTCGGCCATTTGTTGCTCGAATGAAGAATGCAAAAATTTATATACAGGGCTTGTTCCCTGTTGCTTGAGGCTAATATGTTGAAGTCTTGAGTTATGCGACAATGTGTGGAGATACTTGTTTCTACGCAGGAGATTTCGGTTTTTGGTTTTATTGTTACTTTTATCTTACTTTACTCTCGTTATTTATTTTTTTATTTATTATTTACTTGTTTTAGTTTCCTTTATTTATTAGGTTATTTTATCAAATTATTCCTATTTAATTTACTTAATTTATTTTTGTTTATTTATTTTTAGCTCGCGAATTAATCGACTTTGCTCTCCAATGTTTCAATTCTTGTGTGGTCGTTTTTCTGGTCTCGGATATAGAAACCTATGTGCGACTCTAGAAACCAGCGAATTATTTGCTGTTTCTGGAATATTCGGACTTGGTTTAGATTTAAGGTCTCGATGTCTAGATTTAAGGTTTCGATGTCCCTTGAAAGGTTGGCCAAACACGCGCGTAATCTTGAATTCTCGTATGCCAATCGTTTGATCAGCTGTTTGTTTTGTTGGTCCGCGAACTCGAGTTCTTGCGCACGATTGCTAATTTCCCTGATCATTATATACAAATGCGCTTCGGAGTGTCCGTCTTGGAAGAGCGGTATCATTTGTATTAAACTTTTTATTTTATTTATTTTAATAATATAATTGATTTTAAAACACAAAGGCAATAAAACTTTAAGAATAAAATTATTTGGTTTGAAATAAAAAAAATTTATTATTTCTTGATTTTAATGCAAAAGTATTTTTAATTTTTAGCTGTAAGGGATATTGGACTCTGAATTTATACAGGTTATTTAAAAATATAATTTTAACTTTTTCAGGCAATTTTACATTTTTAATACAATAACTTCTATAAACATGCATTATATATACTTTGTCACGGAAAACACTCCGTATTCCGCGCGTGTTTATATTTCGCGCGCTTCCGCAGTCCGCGAGCCGAGTTTGATTTGGTAACAGACAGCAATTTCGCATATCTTGCGAACGTTGGAGATCCCGAAATCTTTATCAGGCATTCGACGCGGCATCCGTCCCGGGATATCGGCCAAATAGTGCGAAAATGGCAAATCTGCTCCTCTGGAGCCAAGAATTAAAGTACTGACGTATTCCGCGCTCGACTAGAAGACTGCCGAGCTCTGGCAAACCTGTCGGAGGAAGAGGTTCTGTCGTCGTTATCAGAACTCTTCACCGACAATGCGGCGACGTGGTATCGCAACGAAAACAGCAAGTGGTCTTGCTGGGCGGACTTTGAGGCAGCAGCAAGACGGTGGTATGGAACCTCCAGAAGGTTTCAGCAGAGGCTAGCGTCCGAAGCGAACAGCCGGACGCAAGGGGTTGATCAGCCGGTACGTGATTACATCATGTGCCTGGTCGCGATTATGCGCAAGCTCTGCCCTATGCCCAGCTGAGACCAGCAGCTCGACATGCTGCATCGTAATTTGCGGCCAGAGCTGCAATCGATGGTCCGGCGGGTAGAGGTCGACAGCGTCGAAACGCTGCTCAACCTAGTGGTAGAAGCGAAACAGACGTTAGAGTGCCGCAAAACCTACCGCCCGCCTCTACCACCTGTAGCCGCGCTCTTGCCAGAGATGGCCTACAAGCCTCGGTCCGAAACACAAAGGCAGAGGACCGAGCATCAACCGAGTGCAGAGGGCAAGCCGGCGAGGGCCAGAGTCAGCGCTGTCGCTGCGACGCCCCCGGCGCTAGATGCTGCCACTTTTGCAGCAACGGTCGCCCGCATTTTAGGCGACCACATGAAGTCTTGGCAGCGAGATTTTAAGTCTGCCAGGACTTTCCCCCAGCCGATTCACCGCAGTCGGAGGTCTTTCCCGAGAGGTAAAGGCGAGAGCAAGCCAAAGCGCTGCTCGCCACCGCCCAAAGGGAAGCGCGACGAGCGCCAGAATGTGCCGTCAGCGAAGAAGGCCTCCTCCGTGCGCGCCAAAGTGCCACAAGGGCCGATGAAGTGCCACACCCGCGGCGAGCTTGGGTACACGGTAAGGACGTGTTCTAAATGTGCGGGAAACGGGTCGAAGAGCGGTTAAGCGGGGAATTAACCGACTCGTCTTCGACGGTCCCCATAACCAGCTCACCAGCTGTCGACGTGAAGCGGGTGCACGTAAAAACGCGCAGACGCAGAATTAAACTAATAGAAAAAAGGAAAATATCAGATTTTCCGCTATCTAAGTGAGGCGAATTATTTCATATATTTTACAAAGAAAATTTAATAATCAAATTCCAACCATTAAGTCTACTTAGAAATCAACAACCTTAAATAATAAAAAAAGAAAAAATTAGAACTAGAATTAAAATAAATAATACAGAAAAAACAAAAGTATATTTTAAACCCGGCCGACGAACCGGTTCTGATAAAATATTATTGTGCGGAAAATGTAAATTATTCATATCACCAGATTATTGCATTAAGTGTTTTTTCGCTAATTTCAATAAAAACAATAAAAAAAAATCTACCAAATGTGAAAAGGAAAACTAACCAAAATTATAATTAAATATATTATTTTTTATTAAAAAGTTTTTTTACCAACATCTTATATATCTTTTTTTCTTTCACCTCCTTTCTTTTAAGAAAACTTCTTTTTTTTTAGTCTGAAGTTCACAACGTCGAAATACTAATTATTTATCAAAATAATTATTTACATTTAAATAAAGCTGCCAAAAAATTATAAAAATTATATTTAAATCCGTATCTGAATATTCGGTTATGCTATAAAACACTAAGACCAAAAAATAAAAAAAATATATAAATATAAATTTTAAATAAAAACAGTTTTTCTATTTAACGCCAACTATTTCGCAACACCTTTTATAAAAAAATAAATAATAATACATCTTTACAAAATAAAACAGAAAAACATTTACCAGATATTTTTTTTTTTTCGCCGTCAAACGAATTGCATTAATTCATACAAAACCTGTTCTCTTCACACAGTTATTGTAACAAATTTCTTTCACAAATTTTTTCAAATAAAATAAAAATTACTAACACCACTTGCATTATAAACCTTCACCAGTTCGCACATCTAATTCTTACAAAATATTAAATTAAAAACACAAACTAATTCAAAACTATTGTATTATATTTAACGTAAGCACTCAAAGTACACCATTTTAACATTTTACTATGAACACACAAAGAACATCACACTTATACTATCTTCCATCTCGAGCAACCACATTTTATTATAAAAAACGCATCAACCTTTAAAAAAAAAATATCTTTTTATATACTATTATTCATACCCCTTTTATAAATAATACTCATATAAACACTCATACACTGCTTCTTGTTTTACACATCCTTTTGCAGCACTACGATAAAAACTTTTTCAATTCCATAAAATTAATTCATAAACTTCTATACACGTTCTAACTTTTTACAACCTTTCAAACAATATATTATAACATTATACATAATAACATCATGATATACAACAATCAAAATCCTATTAATACACAGTAATAAACAAAAAGCAAAGCATAATTAACAACACATAATAAAACAGTCACACTTGACAGAACACTAATTATTATATACACTAATTTCTTATTCTTTTTTCTTCCTTTTTTCTTCATTTTTTTTTTTACGTTTTACTAATATTACACCGCATATAAGAAACTTTTACATCTAAAACAAAATTGAAAACCAAACACAGCAAACAAAGTTAGACAGGGTCAAACCCAGCGTATAGCAAGCGAGTCTAAGTGTGGTAACAGTAAAGCTTACCGTGAGTAACCGCGTTAACGACGCGTCACGTTACCAATATAGAAGCAAGCGTGCCACGCATGTGCAAGGGCCTCCAATTTAAAAACGCGAAATCAAGTACAAAAACTTAAATAATTTTAGACATTATTATTATTCAATTATTATTCAAAATATTAAGTTTAAGAAAGAATTAGATTCATACGAAAAAATAATACAAAAACACATTGCCACCTTTCGAGAAGATCGACAAATAATCGCGAGCCAGTTAGCATTATCGGAAGAGAGATATATAGCACTCTGTATGTCAGTCGAATTAGTAGCTTTTTGGACTGCCCAAGAACCTAGTGAAATAGAAAATTTAAGCCGTCAACTAGCAACCTTACGTACAACATCTTAATGTCCAAACGCATGAACACAAGATCTAAAACAAAATCAGTAAGTAATCTAACAGAACAAAACAATTTTAATCCCTTCGTACCTTCTTACCAACTACCTCTTGCTAGCCCAGTAAGACCAAGCACTTCATCAACGAATTGTGAAGGAACCGATCTAATAGACCTCGATACATCTATAAAAAATAATTTAACGACATAAACGGATCCACCGTTAACCAATATGGCTACAAACGCTGCAGCTGTCCCTATAAACCTAGTAATATCGCTTAATGATGCACTACGGCTAGTACCTGAATTTAACGGTTATAATATACCGTTAAGGGGAGGTTCTCATCTAGCGACCCAAAAATTACATGATTTTCGCGATTTCTTTTCTCATGGAAGGAAATAAATAAAGTAGTCGAATTTTTTGGTACTTATTAAGTATGTTATTAACTACTTTTACAAATTTTTTTGAACAAATATACCGAATAGTTTATTAGTTATATGCATTGAAAAATAGTCATAAAAAAAAAAGACACCTCCACGGGCGGCAAGGTAACTCATCCAATTTTTGTCTGAAATCAAAAAATCAAAGTTTGCTAAACTAGCAGACATTTGCTAGATCTTGAACTAAAATCACGAAGAAAAGTTAAAAATTAACAAAATGGCGGACTTATAAAAAAAAAATATTTTTTTGCACTTATTTTTGCTCTAAAAAGTGCAATAACAATAAAAATAATCATCGTAAAATTATGATTTTAGGTCAAGATCCAGCAAATTTAATTACCTTTAAAATAAAAATTTATCTCGATATCTATAATAGTTTTTGAGATATCTTGCCGCCCGTCTCAAAAAACATGGTTTCGAGAAAAACGCGTTTAAAGTTTTAGTACGCGATTTAGTACGTAAAAAGACGACTTCGGTTTTTTGACTATAACTTTAAAAATAAATTGAATCCGGCAAAACGGGTTTCACGAGCGTATTCTACGAGACATTTGCCAACTTTTTAAGCAAAAAAAAAAAAAAAATTGATTTTTTGGTCGTGCTTGATGAGAACCTCCCCTTAAGAAAATTTTTAAACGGGTGTGAAGAAACCCGTGCAATGATAGGACCTTAAGGCGATTATAACCTTTTAAGATTAATACACAGCAAAATTACAGGCAAAGCAAAGCATGCCTTAAACAACCGAGACATAAAGAACTTCAATGATGTAAAACAATACTTAAAAAAAATATTCTCCCCAACAAAAACCGCAGCTCAATTGCTAACATTAACGAGTACCAACGCGAGAATGAAACCGTGATGACATTCGCCAACCGAATACGCGACCTAGGCAGCCAGATAATTGAAGCAGAGAACACCGTTAACGGAAACGCAAGTCAAGAATTCAGAACAACAGTCAAAAAGAAAATCATTGAATGTTTAACATTTGGCTTAAGGCCAGAAATAGAATACAGATTAAAGGCAAATGAAGATGTAAATGTGTTAGTTAACGAAGCCGTAAGGATAGAAAGAAAACTACTAACATGAAAAGGACGATATAGCCCGGAACCAAGACGCAGGACTCTCACGTGCCAATTGTGCCGAAGAGATGGCCACGAAGCCAGCGAGTGCCGTCGAAACACCAAATGCACGTTTTGCAACGTAGAAGGACACACGGCGAAAAATGTCGTTTCAAGGAACGAAACGATCAACATAACCGTTCCTGCCAAATACGTAATCGATTTGGCCATACAGCAAAAAATTGCGACAAGATTAATAAATGCCAAGTTTGCGACAAAATTGGGCACGCCGCGAAGCAGTGCTAAAACTCGCGTACGCTGTTTCACGTCACAATATGCCAACTGTGCAATAAACCCGGCCACGGGGCAACATCATGCTATTCGCTACGCAATCAAACCGTAAATCAAACTACCGCACGCAGTGATAAGCAATGCCAATTATGCAATAAACCAGGTCATTAAGCGAATTCATGTTATTTATTGCAAAATCAAACACCAAAACAAAGTGTCATACGCAATGAAAACCAGTGCCAACTATGCCAAGGTCATGGACACACGGCAACCACTTGCACGCAAAAAAGGGATAAGCAATGTCGATATTGCAAAAACCCCAGACATACCATAGAAGAATGCCGCAAAAGGCAGTATAACGAATCCCAACGACAGGGAAACGAACGCAATCTCCCGTCAAAGAGCGTGAACGCGGAGAACGATACCAACCAGCGCTCGACTCACACCATGGAGCTCAGCAGAGAAATTTCAGACTTAATCCCATTATAAAAACTAAAGAGTTGACGATACCTATTATCGAATTCAGATATCCCATTATCGATAAAATACTTACGTTTATGATCGACACCGGATCAGAAATTAGCATAATAAAAACAAAATTTCTATCAGAGAATCAAACCATTAAAAGCGAAAATTCAGTCACGATCAAGGGCATTGGCGACATCTACTCTAAACCTTTAGGTAAAACAAGTATTAAGATGTTAGGACAAACTTTTGAATTCTACGTAGTCCCAAACTCTTTCCGGATTCCGTACAGCGGAAAATTAGGCTCAGATTTCTTCTCTATTAACAAAGCAAAAATAGATTTTAAACGAAATGTATTAGAAACCGATTTAACAACAAATCCATTCAAACGTCAAAATCCTTACCTCACGGAAAACTTAATTAAAAATATACAAACAGATGAGTATATTAACCAAGTTCCTTACGTGGATATATTTAACTCGCCGAACAGCTTACACGGCCAGATGATGATCGACTCAGGGTCCGAAGCATATATAGTAAAACTAAGTTTATTACCACCAGAATGCGAAATAATTAAAACAGGAGCCTCCTTATTAAAGGACATATGCAAACATGCGATTCCGACGCTCGGAACGACGAACATAACAATACTCAGCCTCGATACCGTTTTTCACATAGTACTAGACGACTTTCCAATACCATGCGTAGGCGTTTTAGGGGCCGGTTTCTTACAAAATAGTAATTTGATCATAAATTACGAATCACCTTTCCTCCAAACTAAAAAACACTTCGCATTATTAAAACGACTCAATACCGAAGAAGCCAACTTCTTAAATTCAACATCAATTCAACCCGATAAAGATAGCCATTCAGATTTTGACGAAGTACTAGACGAAGAAGAATATATAACAGATGATAACGAATTTTACAATATTTTAACCACCGAAACCTGCTAGGAAAGACATTCAAGCTTAGGAGAAAAAACTTGCTTTGAAGCTTCAATAAACAGTACCTTCGACAATTTAAATCTTACCAACGATCATAATAATGGTATACGCTCCGAAAAATGAAAGGAAATCACACCATTAGACCATCTCAATCACGAAGAGAAACAGCAAGCAATAAGTTTAATATCTTATTACTCGGACAGATTCTTTTTAGAAAGTGACAAATTACCTGCTACTAATATAATTATGCATCGCGTCCCCACGATAGACGATAACCTAGTAAACACGAAGCGATATCGCTTACCTCACGCTTTAAAGGAGGAGGTAGACAAACAAGTGCAAGACCTGTTAAAGGAGGGGGTCATTAAACCTTCACGATCCGCGTATAACACAAGCCTCTGGGTAGTGTCAAAGAAGCCAAATGCTAATGGAAAACCTAGGTGGCAAGTAGTCCTGGATTTTAGACCCCTAAACGAAAAGACGATACCAATAGCTTACCCGTTGCCCAACATTACTGACATTTTTGGTCAAGTCGATAACGCAACTTATTATACGGTTTATTTATTATCGACTGCATCTCTGGCTTTCATTAAATCTTGATGCACCCAGACGATGCGCATAAAACTGCATTCTCTACGCCAAGCGGTCACTTCGAATTTTTACGCATGCCTTTCGGGCTCCGAAACACTATCGTTGAATACCAAAATGCTATGAATATCACCTTAACACATCGTTCAATAAGTCCCGAGACTAACCCAGAGATGGTGCTAGGAGTACCAAACTGGCCACGTTTCCATAGAGTGCGAACCTTTACATGAAACGTGTAAAAATTTCACGTCGATCGGATCACAGACAGCAGAGTTATCGAGGTTAGAGTAAAGTCATTTTGTAATTTGTTTGAAAAATGGAAAAAAGCGAGTTTCGCGTGTTGATGTAACATTGTTTTTTAATTGGTAAAAACACCGTAGAAGCCCAGCAATGGCTTGAAAAACATAACCCGGACTCCTCTCTATCCAAAACCAACGATTTGTCGTTGGTATGCTGAGTTTAAACGTGGTCGTAAAGACACAAACGATGCGGAACGTTCGGGTAGGCCATTGGAAGCCGTTACACAGGAAAATGTATGTGAAGTGTTAAAAATTGTAATGAAAAATCGCAAAGTGAAGGTCCATGAGATTGCAGAAATGACACAGATATCATCTGGAAGCGTATTTACAATCCTTTATGAAAAATTGAGCATGAAAAAGGTTTTTTCCAAGTGGGTGCTGCGATTGCTTTCAGTGGAACAAAAACAGCAACGAGTCGACGATTTAGAGAGCTGTTTATCGCTATTTACTCGCAATAAAAAGGATTTGCTGCGTTGATACGTGACCATGGATGAAACATGAATACATCATTTCACTCCGGAGTCGAATCGGCAATCATCTGAGTGGCGCATGGCTGGCGAAAGCCACCCAAAGCGTCCAAAAGCGCAGCAGTCTGCTAGTAAAGTCGTGGCGTTTGTTTTTTGGGATACACATGGCGTGATTTTCATTGACTACCTGAAATAAGGTAAATCGATCAAGAGTGATTATTATATTGACTTATTGGTACGTTTGAAGGAGAAGATCGCAGCAAAACGACCGCACATGAAGAAGAAATCCTTTTTTATCAAGACAATGCACCATGCCACAAGTCCATGAACACAATGGCAAAATTGAACGAATTGGGCTTTGATTTGCTTCCCCACCCCCCGTATTCGCCAGATTTAGCCCCCAGCGACTACTGGCTCTTTGCTGATCTTAAAAAAATGCTCCAGGGAAAAAAATTTGGCTCGAATGAGGAGGTCATTGCCGAAACTGAAGCCTATTTTGAAGCAAAGGATAAATCCTTTTATAAACATGGTATAGAAATGTTGAAAAGGCGTTGGAAAGATAGTATTACTCTAAAAGGAGATTATATTGATGAATAAAAATGACTTTTGAAAAAAATGTTGCTTCCGTTGTTAGTCTCGGGACTTATTGAACGATGTGTTAGATAGGTTATTGGGTAAGGGCGTTTTCTTATATATGGGTGACGTCGTTATTTACGCTAAGGATTTACAAGAGCACGATAAGCTATTTAGCGAGGTTATGGAAAGGTTAAGAAAAGCAAACTGGAAGTTAGAACCCAGTAAATGCGAATTACTAAAGAAGGAAGTTACATACTTAGGTCACATATTGACCAGGGACGGAATCAAACCGGATCCCGAAAAAATA
This sequence comes from Chalcis sispes, assembly GCA_949987625.1. Lineage (NCBI taxonomy): Eukaryota > Metazoa > Arthropoda > Insecta > Hymenoptera > Chalcididae > Chalcis > Chalcis sispes. The sequence goes on along the minus strand of OX465095.1, from coordinate 37,344,211 downwards.
GAAGCCGGAAAGGACTTCCCACGACCTAAAAATATCAAGAACGTGCGTCTGGATATGCCGTTGGAGGCGTTTTATCACAAGGTAAAATAGGTAGTGATAAGCCTATTGCCTATACTTTACGTGTGTTCAGAGGTCCCGAATTAAAATACGACACTAACGAGAAGGAAGCCTTAGCAATGTTACATGCCGCTTAAACCTTCAGGCCATATAACACATCGTTCAATAAGTCCTGAGACTAACAACGAAAACAACATTTTTTTTCAAAAATCATTTTTATTCATCAATATAATCTCCTTTTAGAGTGATACAATCTTTCCAACGCCTTTTTAACATTCGTATACCATGTTTGTAGAAGGATTTATCCTTTGCTTCAAAATAGGCTTCAGTTTCGGCAATGACCTCCTCATTCGAGCCAAATTTTTTCCTTGGAGCATTTTTTTGAGATCAGCAAAGAGTCAGTAGTCGCTGGCGGCTAAACCTGGCAAATACAGGATGTAAATCAAAGCCCAATTCGTTGAATTTTGCCATTGTTTTCATAGATTTGTGGCATGGTGCATTGGTGCAATCGCGGCACCCACTTGGAAAAAACGTTTTTCATGCTCGATTTTTCATGAAGGATTGTGAATACGCTTCCAGATGATTTCTGTGTTATTTCTGCAATCTCACGGACCTTCACTTTACGATTTTTCATTACAATTTTTAACACTTCACTCACATTTTCCTGTGTAACGGCTTCCAATAGCCTATCCGAATGTTCCGCATCGTTTGTGTCTGTACGACCACGTTTAAACTCAGCATACCAACGACAAATCGTTGGTTTGGATGGAGAGGAGTCCGGGTAATGTTTTTCAAGCCATTGCTGAGCTTCTACGGTGTTTTTACCCATTAAAAAACAATGTTTTATCAACACGAGAAACTCGCTTTTTTCCATTTTTCAAACAAATTACGAAGTGACTTTACTCTAACCTCGATAACTCTGCTGTCTGTGATCCGATCGACGTGAAATTTTTACGCGTTTCATGTAAAGGTTCGCACTCTATGGAAACGTAGCCAGTTTGGTACTACTAGTACCATCTCTGGGTTAGTCTCGGGACTTATTGAACGATGTGTTACATACGGTCGGAAATTCACTATCGTAACTAACCACCAACCTTTCGTATGGTTCAAATCAGCCGATTTAAACACTCGTATTTAAAAATGGAGGTTCAAGCTTTCGGAATACGATTATTCTGTTATCTATAAACCGGGTAGATTGAATAGCAACGCCGGTGCGCTTTCACGAAACCCCATCGAAGAAATTCCGGTAAATATGATGACTAGCAGGCAAAAATTATTGCTCGAAAACAACTATAATATCCGAAAAATCAAGGAATTGAAAGATTTTGTAGAAGAAACTATTGAACAAATGGATAAGAATAAACACGACAAAATCCAAGGGTCAACTATAAAACGACCAAGAGGTCGTCCCAAAACAATTATAGACCAATATATCACCTATAAACAGTGCTCCACGTCTAACTCAATGTTTCAAACAAAACGTCCGAAAGGTCGTCCTAGAAAAATAACAAACGACGAACCTTAACCGCCAGAAAACACGACGATGCAGGACCAGTTGTCCACGTACTGTATAGCTGTAGTCTTGCCTAACGCTCTGGCCAGCACAATAGCTAACTCATTTATAAAAAAATCCGTTTGTATTTTCGGTGCGCCTAGGGTTGTTTTAACCGATCAAAGCAGGAATTTTATAAGCAATTGAATGAAGAAAATAGCTAAAAGATTCAAAATAAAGAAGGTTAGGACCACTTCCTTTCACCCTCAATCAAATGGATCACTCGAGAGATCACACCATGCTTTAAGGGAAGGTTTACCTTTTTATTGACCAAAACAACATTTTTTTTTGGAATTTTGTTTTCATAGAAGGAAATTAATAAACAACTCAAATTGTTTGTTACTTGTTGAATACAATAAAAAGTACAAAAAAAAATTTTTTCATGACAAAATATCGTGACGGTAATTAATGGCACGCCCCTTAAAGTGACTATCTCCAAAAAAGGGGGCTCGCTGTTGGCTACTCTAGCACCTGCAAAAATAAACGAAAATTAATAATCGAAAAAGTTTTATAAAATATATGAGTGTAGTCGGCATCTGACCTACAATCATCGCTGAAAATCAAAAATTAACGAAATGGCGGGCATTTGAATTTATTTTTTCATTATTGAGTTTTTTTTTACTCTTTAAAGTACTCTAAAAATAAAAATAATGCATATATTATCTTGATTGTAGTCCACTTACCGATAAATACTTTAACAATTAAAAAAAAAAAAAGGCGATCCATCGAGTAGTTTTTTAGTAATCGTGGCCAACAGTTTGAAAAACGTGGTTTCGAGAAAAACGCGTTTAAAGATTTGAATAACGATTAATCTGTGTTAACGTCGGTCTCGTTTTTGTTCCATAGCTTTAAAAAATATATATATACGACCAAACGGTTTTGGGAATATATTCTACACGTAATTAACTACAAAAAAATGTAAAAAAAGAAAAATCGATTTTTTGGTTCAGAAAAAGGTAAGCCTCCCCTTAAATAAATACTCAAAGCAATACACTAAGAAAGACTCTGAATAGGACCAATGGGTCGACATCGCGTCATTTAATTATAATACATGTATCCGCGAAGGCACTGAACATACGCCTTACGAGGTAGTCTTCGGTAAACTAACACGCCTGCCATCCAACGAACCCTTACGAGATAACGATTTAGTCCCCACATACCAAAAGTATATCGAAAAATTAGTCACGCGATTAATAGGAATTAGGAAATGAGCATACGACAATCTAAAAGAGGCAAAACACCGTTCAAAAACCTATTATGATCGAAACGCGCACGAAAGAAAATTCAAAACCGGTGACTATGTATTTTTACTAAAAGGCCCAAAATCCGGAAAATTCGACGATCATTATACAGGCCCCCATAGGATAATCAAAACGCTTGGCCCTGTCAATGCTAAAATTCAAATACTAAATAAAACTAAAATAGTCCACACTAACCGCTTACGTTTTTCCCATATTACTAACGATTAACCTACTAAACCAAAATTTAACACCAAATAACCCTAAATTGTAACAAAAGAGAATACAAACCGTATTGCACCGCTTGACATACTATTGTTTTTTACAGATGATATCTCTGATAATCCTCACTACCACTTTAATTGCAGTCTCAGCTATGATCAGATACGATTGCGGATCGCGATCACTAAATATTACGACCTTGTCTTTACTAGACGTGAGTGAATGCGAGATACCCGTGAACAGCCTTAATGTCACACAAAGACTCGTACAACTACTTCAAATTAGCGATTTTTCCGAAACTCCCGTATATCAATGTAAACTCAGAGTTCAAAGAACTGTTTACCACTATGGGGCGTTATCACATGTTTCTATAATCCGCCACGGTAACATGGAGTACATTCACGATATAAGTAGAAAATCGTGCGAAACAGTATGTTGTACGGGGATCTTAAAATTTAACGATAGTATAGTTCATGGAATCAAACTCAATAGTACTATAACTATACCTGTTCTTTACGCCGGTAGAGTAAAAACGACGGGACTTGTTATGGCGCGACGTACGCAGACCCATACGGTTCTTGGGACTCTGTAGTAGTTCAGGGGACCGTAACGATAACGGTCTAAGAACAAATAGCTCGCGTTAATGTTAAAAATAATAAAATACATTTGCGATCTGGAACCGCGTGTATACTCTTGCGTGGCTGACAATTGTAAATTTAGTCGATATGATATTTTATTCGAAGGCTATGCCAGTAAAATAGTCGATTACAATCTTCAAAAACAAACCGTGTATGCTCTTTCCACAAAGGATATCACCTTCGCATTAACTAGCACAGCTAAGGAACAAGTATGCGGTTATACGATTATTCGCACTGACCACCCCAAACTTGTTAGATTCGAAACCATTAAGGGTGAGTCATTCGCCGACAAAAAAAAACGATACTTGAGTAATTTAGATATATTTGCGTATATTAATTCCAAATTTGTATTTGTTGAAAGACATATCCGAACTCAGATCCAACAGTTGTATGGAGACGCACTTTTGCAACGTTGTAATTTAGAACACCAAACCTTAAAGAATGCTCTCGATATTGCAACACAGGCCCCTGATCAATTCGCATATAATTTAATGAAAGGTCCCGGTTATATGGCTTTAACCGCGGGAGAAGTAGTGCATATGATTAAATGTATCCCAGTAGAAGTAAAAGTTGAGCATGGATAAGATTACTATACAGAACTCCAAGTTTCGAGAGGAAACACTACGTATTTTCTAACACCAAGGACACATATACTAAAGGCACGTGGTACTAAGATCGAGTGTAATCAGTTACTTCTGTTGTATTATTCCGTAGACAAAAGATGGTATACACAGTATGTCGGAAAAGTTCCCGAACTTTTGAAATAAAAAATCGAAAATTACATCTAAAGAAATTTATTTCAGTTCACTTTCAACATAGTCCGCTTCCCTAGATATACATTCATTTGAGCGCTCCATGAGTGATTCGAAGGCTCTCTGGTACTCCTCTGAAGTTATCGCTGTGAGACGCTCGGTGCAAGCCGCTTGAATGCTCGGTACATCTTCAAAAAATCGCCCTTTCAAGGCCATTTTTAGCTTGGGAAATAGGAAAAAGTCGGCTGGAGCCAGATCTGGCGAGTATGGGGCGTGATTGATGCATGGGATCTGATTTTCGGCGAGATAACGCTTCACAATGTTCGAAGAATGAGCAGGCGCATTGTCATCTAGCAAACTCCACGATCCCGGTTCCTTGTACCCAGGCCTGATGCGATTAATCCGGCGCTTCAGACGTTTTAACACCTCTACGTAATACGCAGCATTTACGGTGGTATTTGGGGGCACAAATTCTTTGTGTGTCAGGCCTTTGGAGTCGAAGTAAGCGATGAGCATCGTCTTTACCCGTAATTTTTGTTAGCACACTTTTTAGGCCTTGCACGGCCCGGACTGAGCCAAGCGGATGACTGGCGCTTCGTGGAAGGATCGTATTGAAAGCACCAAGTCTCGTCTCCAGTCAAAATTGAGATTAGAAAGCCTGGAGTGGTGTCGCAAGTCTCGATAAAATCTTGACAACATTGGATGCGAGTTTCTTTCTGCTCTGGAGTGAGAAAGTGCGGAACAAATCGAGAGCAGACCTTCCTGCGGTTCATTTTTTCTTCGAAAATCAACGCGACGCTATCCTTGCTCATGTTCAGTTCGTCTGCTAACATTCTGAGAGACATGTGTCAATCCTGCTTCAATAGCGCGTACGCGAGCCTCGTTTTCGTCGGTAACAGCTGTTGACGGCCGGCCGCTTCTCTCGTTATCTTCTAACGACTCTCTACCCTTCTTGAACCGACTGAACTACGTGTAAACAGTTGTAAGAGACACTACACCTTCACCGTAAGCCGAATTGATCATTTTTTTCGTTTCCGCGAAAGTTTTAAGTGTATAGCAGAATTTAATTGCGCTACGATGTTCAAATTTCTCATCCATAGTAGAGCTTTCACTGGGGTACTAAACACACGTTTACTCAAGCACGTCTATCTCGGCAACTAATGAACGGATACTGGTGAAAAAATTCTCAGACACTCCAGAGGGATGTAGCAACATAGCACCGGTGTCGTCCAAGAGGTGGCGCCACTTGTACAAGCGCTACAAAATAAGTTCGGGAACTTTTCCGACATACTGTGTAAGATTCTACCAAGACCTATAGAAACCCGAGATCCAGTAGAAATCAAACCGCTGACAAAACCCACGTGAACTTATGTAAATCACGCCTCACTAGCAACGAGTGGTATTTACACCGAAAAGGACCTTAATGACCTTCGTGACCACATCATGTTCGCCGTAGAACAACCTTATCTGCTAAACGACATGGCCAGAGAGATGCCCGGCCACCAGATCACAGACGGCAAGGGAACTATTACCAAGTTATTAAACGAAGCCACACTAGAAAAAATAGTGGAATCCACCTAGTCAAGGATTTGGTACAAACTAATAACTTTTGGTTCAGCCAGCGCAGGCGTATTGGCCATCTTCGTAATAATCCAAATTGGCAAAAGGTTTTAGAAATAGTAATAAGTGCCTACACTTTGCATAAAATTTATGGATGGTCCTTGCAGTTACTAGCAGCCTTATGGAAGGCTGTGGCGCAGTATTTAATCAACACCCGAACAGCTCAAGGAAAAACTAATCTTACAGTACTAAAGGATCTAGAAGCTCAAGAAATTTTGCTCACATCCCTTCCCGATTATCCATCCAAACCTAAATCCAATAAAGCAACGTCTTCCTTTTTCTCTTTACCCAGTGAAATTATACTCGAATAATCAAGCCTGGTTGCAACAAAAAGGAGTGTACTTTTGGGGAGAAGGCTCTGTACTTAATAAATTCAATAGGGTAATATATTGGATAGTCTAAGAAGTATTGAGCCTTTTTTGTCACTAGATGGTGTTCGTTGTCATATATCGGGCAATACTAATCAGATTGAATCAAACTGACATGCGTTTGAAAGGTGACATTCCAGTCTACAATTTTCATATGGACAGTTTTGTATTTCGTCATTCGTGTCAAAAGTTATATTCATTTAAAAATGAGTGAAATTTCTGAAAAAATTCGTTATATTTTACAGTACCACTACGATCAAGGTGAGAATGCATCGCAGGCTCGTGAAAAAATTTGTGGTGTCTACGGTCAAGATACTTTATCAAAAGCCATAGCCAAGAGATGGTTCACTCGCTTTCGTTCGGGAAATTTTGATGTCAAAGATGCATCTCGCTCAGGTCGACCAATCACTGAAAAAGTCGATGAAATCTTACAAAAAATAGAAGACCGACACATAAGCAGCCATGACATTGCTAAGGAACTAAATATCCATCACCAAACAGTTTTGAACCATTTGCGTGAGGCTGGATACACAAAGAAGCTCGACGTTTGGGTGCCGCATGAATTTACACAAGAAATTTGATCGACCGAATTTCCATTTGCGAAATGCTAATAAAACGCAACGAAATCGAGCCATTTTTGAAGCAAATTATTACGGGCGATGAAAAATGGGTAAGATACGAGAATGTCGTTCAAAAAAGATCATGGTCAAAAAAAGGTGAATCATCACAAACGACTTCAAAGCCAGGATTGATACCAAATAAGGTTATGCTGTGTGTATGGTGTGATTGGAAGGGAATTGTTTATCATGAGGTACTAAAACCTAGCCAAACACTTAATTCGGCTCTGTACTGTCAGCAATTAACCAGATTGCTACAAGCGATTCAAAAAAACTGGCCAGAATTGATCAATAGAAAGGGCGTTGTCTTTAATCATGACAATGCCAGACCACACACATCTTTGATGACCCGGCAAAAATTGACAGAGCTTGGCTGGGAAGTTTTGATGCATCCACCGTATAGTCCAGACCTTGCACCATCAGACTAGCATTTGTTTCGGTCTCTGCAAAACTTCTTTAATGAAAAGAATTTTACTTCAAGAAGGGACTGCGAAAATCACTTGGCCAAGTTTTTCGACGATAAACCACAGAAGTTCTACACAGATGGAATAATGGCTCTACCCAAAAAATGGCAAAAGGTCATAGATAATAATGGACAATATGTACTTAAATAAAATCCATTTTAAATAAAAGAAATATTCAATCGAAAAATGGCAAAAAAAGGCTCAATACTTTTTAGACTATCCAATATAATATTACCCAATTATATAAATAATCGAATTATTCGACATATGGTTCTATTATCATTATTGTATTTAACATTATGAATTGTTTTATTTTTATAAATATAATTATATAAGTTTTATTATTATAAGTTTTATATAATTAATAAATTAATATTGTAAATGTGAAATATAAGAAAGCTGATAGTTTAGCAAAAAGAGCAACAGAGACGGGCAGATGCTACTGCCTCTCTTTTCTCTCTCTCTCACACCATATACGCTCCCCCTCACACGATGCACTTTCTCTCTCTTCCGCATAAAATGCATAGGCGCAGGCGTGACTTTTTTCCGCCACTGTAACCCTTCGATATCTAACAAAACGCTAGAAAGGTCAAGGGTAGGGCCGAGGAAATGCCCTTATTGGCCCAAACTATTCTCGCCGCTTTTCCAGCCGCCGAAAAACTCGCGGTCCAGCGGTTATAAAAGCCGGCGCATCGATGCATTCGACGGCTTTTCTTGATGAAAACTCCAAGAGCACGACTCAGAGCGACCTCGAAGCCCTGCTACTTTTAATTTCTAATTTTTCTATATTCAAACTCTTACTATATTACGTACTTCAATTATTTTCTATATTCAAACGTTTATAATATTCAAACTTTGCGACTCAAAACTTGTACAACCAATTGTATTAAAATTATTATTTGAGAGATCTAATTAAACGTAAGATTCAACAAAACTATCTTTTTATTTCTTATACCTCTCATTTAATTAACGTCTGAACCTACCTACATCGCCATTCTAACACTTCCTTCATTTGAAAGAGTGTGTGGCGTCGGAAAGGTGAGACTGTGCTAAAGTCGACCTCCCGAGCAGCTGGTAACGCTTTCGAACACCCGCTATTTCCTCTTTATGGCGTGCATTATTAATCCTAAGGATTTAACCATCCTTGAACCGCAACTAAGCGTTTATGAGAATTCAGATAAGATGTGGGAGAGTAATAAAACCTTACCCTACGTATTTAAAAAAAAACGCGCCGCTAAGAAAACTTTAGTATATAAGGAGGAAAAATTAAAATTATCTTTAGTTCGTTTTAAATTTTAAAGCTAGCAAATTCCAAAAAATAGTTCGCAGAAGCCACCCGCGCTAGTGTCGAAACATAGGCGCAAACGGCAGCAGCAACACGCGGTTTATAAAATAAAAATTGCGAGTTCTAGGAGCGATAATATTATTACCGCCACCCTTACATCGTCTTTTTTTTATTCATCATTGTTCCGTCTTAATTTCTTGCGTTATTTCATTTCTATATTCCTGGTTTCGCTTTTGCATTTTTTATTTTATGGTATTGTCCTTACTTTTTCTTTCTACTTGATTTCTCAAATTTTTCAAAAATTATATATTTTAATCATTTGTTTATTCGTTTCTATTTTTTTCTACAGTGTTTTCTTATTTTATTCATTCCACTTTATTGATATGTTATATATTTCTATTATATGTATTTTGTCTTAAAAGGAGAGGAAAAAAAAAATCTTTCTACAAGATTTTTGTTACGTTACTTTTATTCGTTTATCTTAATTTTTGTTTATTTATTGCTTTGCTTTCCTTACAATCGCTTTTTATTTATTTATTATTTAATTTTGTTTAATTATTTTCACAGTTTTATTCCTTTCATTTGTTACAACACTTTTCTTATTTATTCAATTTTCACTTGTTTAATATATTTGTTCATTTTCCACGATTTATTTTAGCACTTTTATATTATTTCTTGTTTATTTTATTCACTTGTGACAGGCGGCTTATAGAGGCTAAGCCACCTGCCATAGGCGATAGAAAGAGAGTTCGCGGCGCGACGATATGCGGCGCCATCGATCAAGCGATCGATGGCTTGACGCGGGAAAAGCCGCGGCGTACCGAAACGCGGCGCTATCGATGAAGAATCGATAGCGCTACGCGGGAAAACCGATAGGCGAGAGGAGAAGGAGGAGCCCTCCCCTCAAGCCTTCTTCTCGTCCGAGCCGTGGAAAGAGCCGCACGCGTTCGAGTGATCGGAAAAGACCCAGCGATTTTTTTAAGAAGATTTTCCGCAGCGTCTACGCAGATCAGATTAGTCAATCCCGCGAGCAACTATTCGTAAAAGTAAGTGGCCACTCGTTAGTATAAGTAGACCGCGAGTAGTTATATTTAATTTTTCTGACGCGTGTGCGATCGCGTCAGGCATATATAGATATAGCAGAGTTACGCACGAGACCGCGTAACTCAAACTTGATTAGGCCGCGCGAGTGCGAGTGAGAGGATCGATCTCTCTCTCTCGCACTATCATAGAATAGGCGTACGAGTAAGAGAAAGCCACTCTTACTTGTACAACCGGCGAGCACGCAGTTGAGCGAGAGGAACGAGCTCTCTCGCTCAACCATAGACTACAGCATCGAGTGAGAGGTAGAGCCGCTCTCACTCGAGCAATCACGAACTACGGCAGTATAGAGAGGGAACTGCTCTCTCTATATCTGCCGTACATAAACTACACGCGTGTGTAGCTGCGCGAAGCGAAGAGGGTGCGCATGCGCAGTGCGCACCTTGAGAATTAGAATTGCGCGTGAGGCAATACTAACTGCTCTTCGCAATAATCAACCTCTCGGTGATAATTCGTACCGTTGGCTTTGTAATTGTTGTTTTTATTTTTATTAAATTAACTATTTGGCACAAAGCTGGTGCGTTTCTTTATTCATCTTCCCTCTAGCGTCCCTATCCCGAATACTGCCGCCTCCGCGGGTGTGCCAACCGATCGTTGGCACACATACTGAGCAGCCGAGCCCGGTGGGAGCTGCACCGGTCGCGGGGCCTTAGGCAAGGCCCCTCACACACGAGAATAAAGCAGGACCAGAAGAAGGTCCTGCGTTGCTAACGGGCGTAAAGAAATTTGCCCCGGTACACACTTATTTTTATTTTTCATAACTTGTTGACTGTTCATTATTTTTTTGTCTTTCTTTTACCTACTTTTTATTTATTATTTTTCATCATTTATTAATTAGTTTGTTTATTTTATGTATTTAATTATTTTAATCTTTTAGTGCTTTTATTTATTCGATTATCACGCGCTTATTCTATTTATTTATTGTTTATACCTTATTTTTATTTATTTTCAATCAACTACATGTATTTACTGTTAACACTTTTTATCCACTTTCGTTTATTTAATTACCTTTCTTTGATTTCCAATATTTTATCTCATTTTAGTGAACTTTGTTCGTTTACTTTTGACACTTTCATTTCATTTAATTTATGTACTTATTCTATTTTATTTTATTTTATTATTTACTCTTTCAAAAAGAGAAAACTTTATTTCAAAGACTATTAGGAATTTGTTCTTTTATTTAAAAAAATACTTATTCGTATTCATTTATATTATTATTATTATTTATATAAGAATCTTTTTAAGAGATAGAAAATACTATTTCAAAACTTTTTAAAAGTTTGTTATTTACTTATTTTATAATGTTATATATTATCAAAAAATTAGAAGAAATAAATAGGAAACTCTTACGATTTGCAGTATCCTTAGAAGTTTTACGAAAAATTAATTTCTTAAACTTCAAAATCCTTCCGGAGCCTCCATAAAATTCGTTGTAACGTCGGGTCGACGTTTCAACCGCGTTTCAAATAAACGCGAACTGCTTTTGCCCTTTTTCGAGCCTAAGTACCGAAACTTATGGGCTCGGGAGGGCAAAGGAAATAAAGTCGTAAGAATTTTTAGGGATAAAGATGAAATTCGGGAATGGACAACCGTATAGGCCGACGTTGGCTTATATGCTGTCCTGGAAAGGACCTACAAAGTGTCTTGAGGATAGAGATATTTAGCCGATTCTGGCTAATACTATCTCTTTGGAAGTATAAAAGATAAAATACAAAATCTTAGAAAAACCTACTTATTATTGAATGTGAGGTTAAAAAAAAAAGGAAGATCTCTCTCTTTCTCTGTTTCTCTCTCCCTCTTTCGCTGCGGCTAACTTCTCGTCGTCTTCTTCTTCTTCGTGTGGTCTCTTCCTGAGGTCTGCTCGTAGTGGATGGTTTGTAGTAATGTATCCGTAGTAATGTTTTCTTTGTAGTAATTTGCGTAGTATGTGGGTCCTCGAGTGCTGCCTAAGGCCTGCTAGTAGTGGATGGTTCGTAGTAATGTTTCCGTAGTAATGTTTCCGTAGTAATGTTTTCTTCGTAGTAATTTGCGTAGTAAGTGCGTCCATAGTAATGTTTTCCTCGTAGTATTTTGCGTAGTACGTGGGTCCTCGAGTGCTGCCTGAGGTCTGCTTCTTGGTAATTATTTTGCGCCGTATTTAAATGCGTTGGAGAAGCTATTCCTTCCTTGGCCGGGAAATTCGATGAGAGGCCAAGTTTTTCAGGCCCCCTCTTTCTGGCGGACTTCTCGGTTGAAGAGAGGGAGAGTAAGAATTAGAGAGAGAGAGAGAGAGAGAGAAAGAGAGAGAGAGAGAGAGAGAGAGAGAGAGAGAGAGAGAGAGAGAAAGAGAGATAGATAGATAGATAGATAGATAGATAGATAGACAGATAGAATGTTTATTCATATGTGTTTATTCATTCAAAATATTCCTTAACTAAACATTATTAATATTTAATTATAACATACAACATTAAGTATTGAATCTTAATACATTGCGTACGGCACTCTGCTCGCGCGACGCGCTCACAGGGCCCGCACATTTTAGGGCGCCGATTGAGTCCAAGAAACCTGAAAACAAGATATCTCGTCTCCCGGCCACAACGTTCGGATTGCTAAAGACGAGATATCTTGTCTCCCGTACGCAATGTGTTAAGATCTAATAAATAGAAAAAATGTTAATTCCAAATGAATTTGTAAGTTCTTATAATCAGGCGTATTAAACAATATTTAAACATGATTATTATATTCGTGGTGTGTTAACATTATTCTATAATTTGGTAAGAAAATTATTTAAATAAACAATGGTCGCTTTGGTCTTAAAAGAAAAACAAAAAAATAAAATCCTTCTCTTCCATTTGTAAATTTATTCTAAAATTGTAGAGCATTTACTTACTGGTATGTGCATAATTACATACAGGGTGTTTACCAGGAACCGCATGTTTTTGTATTGGGTAGTACACGGCAAGTAGTGTAAAGATAGCGGTCGGGGCCGTCCTATTGTGTAGAGGGGAGTTAGAAGTTTCAGTTACACTTAAGATGTGGAACCTTGAGCAAAACGCTTCTGTTATGAGACGGTTTTATGCAAACGGTGAGTCCGTAATCCAAACCCAACGAGACTTTCGCCGGTACTTCAATATTCCACTGGGTGGGCCGGTTCAGGATCGTGACACAATTTAGAGGTAGATGCATAATGAGAATACAACGGGATTATTGATGAAAGAACTACCTCCAGGGCCCGCAAAAACTGTGTTCGTACGCCTGAGAATGTTGAGCGTGTGCGCGTCGCTACGTTGGAGAGCCCCAAACGTTCGCTAAGGAAGCGAACCGCAAACGTCAGCATTGCTTCCTCTACCGTTAGAAACATTTCGATTGAAGACCTCAAGTTGCATCAGTATACGAGGTCTGGCTATTAAATAACGAGACGGCGCGCCTAGAGGGCGCCGTAGAGGGGTGGGGAAAAAAACGAGTAGTGCGTTGGGTATCTAGATATCTTGTCTATGCACGTACCAAAACACGTTCTCGTCACTATTATTGTATTTGTGCAGTAGCGGTTTGAAACGAACGTGTTTTTTTCTCGTGCCGAAAACCATGTGTGACGAAAAACAGGAGCAACGTATCAATCTCAAATTTCTCGTTAAATTAAAAAAAACTCCGACTAAGTGCTGTAAATTGTTGCAAGAGGCCTATGGGGACAATTCTCTATCTCGTGCGCGTATTTTTGAGTGGTGTAAGTGCTTCAGTGAGAGTCGAGTGAGCACTAAAGATGACCAACGCCCAGGTCGCCCTGTCACTGTTTCAACTCCGGAAACAGTGACCAAAATCAACCAAATTGTGCGTGCAGATTGTCGAATGAGCATCCGGATGATTGCCGAGGCTGTAAACGCCGATAAAGAAACGGTTAGACAAATTTTACACATGGAATTACACATGACAAAAGTCTGTGCAAAGTTGGTGCCAAAAAACCTGACTCCTGACCAAAAGCTCTTGCGTCAACAGGTCTGCTCAGATTTCCTTGAAAGGTTAGAAAAAAGATTCCGGACTGATGAAAAACATTATTACTTGCGACGAAACGTGGATTTTTCAATACGATGTTGAAACAAAGCGGCAATCGATGCATTGGAAGACGCCTGAATCGCCCAGAATCAAAAAAGCAAGGATGTCCAAATCAAAATTCAAGGCAATGTTGATCGTTTTTTTTGACATTAACGGTATCGTAATGACTAAATGGGTTCCAGAGGGTCAGACTGTCAACCAGACTTACTATTTGTCAGTTTTGGCAACACTGCGAGAACGAGTTCGTAAGAAACGGCCCGAGTTGTGGAAGAATAACTCGTGGATTTTGCACCAGGACAACGCACCTGCTCATAACGCGCTATCTGTGAAGCAGTATTTGACCGGTAAGCGCACTCCAGTGCTCGAACACGCGCCGTACTCGCCAGATTTGGCACCGTGCGACTTTTTTTTGTTTCCGAAGATAAAATCTGCTTTGAAAGGGACCCGATTTGAGTCGATGGAAGCGGTAAAGCAAAAAACGGCAGAGCTCCTAAAGGCCCTCACCAAAGAAGACTTTCAGCACTGCTTCGATCAATGGGAAAAACGTATGGAAAGGTGTGTGGCGAGGGAAGGGAAGTATATTGAAGGGGAGCATTCGAATGTAGAATAATTTTTATAATAAAACCCTTTTTCGTAACCAGTCTCGTTATTTAATAGCTAGACCATGTATTTTCCAGTTCCTTTGTCATTGCCGTCTCGAATAGGCGGAGATGCCTGGGTGCCAGATTCTCCTCAGAATTATAGCTAGGAAATCATATATTCTGCCTGCGCCAAGCCCCATGTCAAAGTAAAGGTAAATACTCGGGTAGGTTGCCCAGTATCACCGAGGCACGCGTTTGCGGCACCTCTTATCTCCGATACCAAGCTCCAAAGTTGCGGGTACCTTGTACTAAGCCATTACACACCACTTAATTTAAGGTTATAGCCTTCTCTAGGTCATGCCGCTCCTCGCCATAGTAAAATCAGAGCCCCACCACCCTCATTTATTTGATTCATACCACCCTTATTTATAAAGGATATCACACTTGCACGGGATATCCGTTTGTAAGGGGTCGTCCTTTCATCCATCCCACTCATCTCATGCATACGGTCTCTCATTTTTTTTGGGGGGGGGGGCGCCTATCGCTTCAAGTACATTCATATGTATGCACCTCATTTGCGTCCTAATCAAACGTAGTGACTGAACGTAGTGACTCACGTAACAATTGATTTCCGGTCCAGGACAGGGGCCAACGGCGCTAAATTAAAGCGATTCTAAAAGGCGCGCTAGGTTACGATCACAGAACATCCTCTCGAAAAGTAGGTCTCAATGGCAAAAGCACGCTTTCCACTGTTCCAACGCATGATGGCGACTAAACTATGTCGGGATAAAACTTTATAGAACCGCCTCTCGAACAAGACCTAGCGCTCCGCTGCCGCATCCTGTACAAGGTGACTGCACGTAAGCATGACCAGGAAGCAAGAGGGGGGAGGCTTAGCCCACGATTTTTTATGCTTAGGATTACTGGAATATATCCACTTTTCATTACAAGTCATAATATGATGTAAGAAACCTTTTCTTTTTTGTCGTTAAAGCAGCTGTTCACACGTGACAAAACGCCGTTCGGAATCTTTCGGCTTCAGTTCGTACTGCACCCAAGATCCTTCCTTTTGTATTATTCCTAATGCTGTCAGACGTTTTGAAACTGTTGTTCGATCAACTACTAATGATTTTGCAATATCGGATTGCGTCTGACATGAATCTTCAGCAAGTAATGTTTCCAATTCTTCGTCTTGAAACTTTTTTGGTGCACCACTGCGTTCTCTATCTTAAACATCAAAATCACCATTTTTAAGTCTATTAAACCAATCTCCGCATGTTCTTCCCGACAGAGCATAATCACTATAGGTTTCTACAAGAATTCTGTGTGCTTTAGCTGCAGATTTCTTCTGAATAAAATAGTGCAGTAAAAATTCCCACAAAAGCGGTTTATTTGGCACGAAATTTGACATGTTTTACGCTACAAAAAGAAAATGTTCTTTATAGGTTAATGAAAAAACACACACTGATTTTAAACATAGGTTATACAACTTCAATATAGATACATCATCATCTTGAATTATAAACACAAAATTTTTGTACCTCTATCTGACGGTGAAACGACGACAACTTATTCACACTCCCAATTGTATATGAAATTAGAGTGTTGTGATTTAAGGGGGAGGTCCAAAAATTTATTTTTGCTTTTTTTTTTGTTTTTGTTTTTTTGCTTCATAAATTTATTTACAACCATTATTTATTATTTATTGGGTGCACAACTTTGCTTCCGCCGTTTTTTTCCGAAATTCGAGGCTTTATTGTAAAAAACTGGTTATACATTTATGATTCAAAGTATTGTCCATCGCTGGCCACTTCTTTCTCCCATCTTTTGGGCAGCATACGAATCCCGCGTTAAAAAAACTGGTCATCTTTTGAATCGATCCACGAATCGATCTAATTTTTTACTTCTTCATAAGACCGGAAGTGCTGGTCAGCCAGGCCGTGTGCCATTGATCGAAACAAGTGATAGTCCGAGGGAGCAACGTCTGGAGAATACGGCGGGTGGGGTAGGACTTCCCATTTCAAAGTTTCCAAGTATGTCTTGACCACTTTCGCAACATGGGGTCGAACATTGTCATGCTGTAAAATCACTTTATCATGTCTCTCGTTGTATTGCAGCCGTTTGTCTTTCAATGCTCGGCTCAAACGCATTATTTGCGTTCGATAACGATTGCCTGTGATTGTTTTAGTCGGTTTTAACAACTCATAATACACTACGCCGAGCTGGTCCCACCAAATACTAAGCATAACCTTGGAACCGTAAATATTCGGTTTGCCCCCTCGACGTGGAAGCATGGCCGGGATATCCCTATGATTTTCTGCGCTTGGGATTATCGTTGTGAACCTATTTTTCGTCCCCAGTCACAATGCGATGCAGAAATCCCTTCCGTCTTTGCCTTGCAAGCAGCTGTTCACAAACACACAAACGCCGTTCAACATCTCTCGGCTTCAACTCGTACGGCACCCAATTTGCTTATTTCTAAATCATTCCCATGACTTTTGGGCGTTTTGAAATGGCTTGTTGCGTCACTCCCAATGATCCTGCCAATTCTTGTTGCGTTTGACACGAGTCTTGATCAAGTAATACCTCCAATTTTGCATCTTCGAAAACCTTCTTTCTTCCACTGCCATGTTGGTCTTCGACGTTAAAATCGCCGTTCTTTAAGTGTTGAAACCACTCTCGGCACGTTCTTTCACTAGTAGCGGCTTCACCATATATATTTAAGAGCATTCGATGAGCCTCAGTCGCAGATTTCTTCATATTAAAGCAGAAAATTAAAACCTCCCGCAAATGACGAGAATTTGGCTCGTAAGCTGACATGTTTAATCGAGAATAACTTTATGATGCAGACACAAATCGACTAATATTTCGATAGCGTTATTTCGATGGCATTATGTTTACAAATACCTAAGCTTATTGTATGACATCTATGATCTATTTATTTCAACTACCACTTACCGCTACAGCCATCTATTGCAAAACGGCGTAAGCAAAGTTGTACACCCAATATTTACCATTGAAAAATATATTTTTAACATTTTAAGCTCAACAGAAAGTCTAAAAAGTTTCTAGAAAGTTAGTGAAGTAATGAGCGTCGATAGTACCGGACGCAAGTAAACAAGCGCGCGCTCTTTACGGTCCATACCTTTTCATTTCTTACCCAAATAGATTTTGTACTTAACTTTTTTGAAAATAGGAGACAAATGATTATTCTGATTGTGTGACTGTAGTTTTTATTTGTACACAAATGGGCAGCTGAGAAACAGCTTGTTGTTAATATACAGTCCAGTGTCTCGTGCTGTTATTTTGAATCGCGTTTTCACCAATTACTTGATAAAGTGAGTTGTAAAGTTGATAAAAATACTACATATTATTGTTCAAATTATCCTCGTCGTAAGGAATTTCAAGAATCAATTTTCTACTGTACCAGTAATAGAAGTTGATGAAGAGCCCAACGAAGAAGCTAGTGTCTGTAAAAAATTGAAGTCATCGCCAGACTATATTAAAGTTAGCTAAAGTTTTATGCTCTTGCCGATATATTAGTGTACAAATTATGCAAACAGAAAGTATCGTTTAGACAACTAGGTGACAAAGGTCTTGACTTCAAAATTTCTGTTACTTTCAGATGTTGTACATTACTTATTCCATCAAGCCCATTTATTCATTGTGCTTATGAAATAAACAGACGTATTGTTTTTGCAAAGCGCTTCCTTGGTGTCGTTCAAAAAAAGTATAAACATTTTTTGTGGCCCAATAAATTTAGGCAGCGGACTTAGTAAACATGCTTATGGAAGCGTTATCGAACACGTACATACGTCCGTCAAGAAATTGTTTGATTTCATATGTAGAAATGTAATTAAAGACGAGAAAAAATAAAATAAGGCAAAAAGAAACCTTTCCTCAATTTCATTGTTAGAGGTAGTGGATCTTGGAAGAAGCGCGGCTTCTTGTTTTCGTTTAGCATAACTATGCTGATAGCCTATTATTCAGTAAAAGTAATTGATTTGATTGTGAAAAGCAGCTATTGTCAAGCATGTAAGTATTTACAAAATAACATTACATTAATTATGTTGAAGATGACGTCACAAAAACATTCAAAGCTATTAGGTTGTTCGATAATTAATGTCGCTTTTTTTTCATCGATGGCGTGAACTGCATATTTCATGTAGTAGCGGTTGCGTGGCGTATATTATTATATACAGTCTGTCAAGTAAGAGCGTGGTCGTGTTAATTTATAAAAAAATTTATTTGATGAAACTTTCATATTTATATATACATTGTACACATTACAAACAATGATGCAATTCGGTCAATAATGTGTCCAGTCACCACCGGCATCGATAATTTCCTGGCATCTCCGAGGCATGCTTTCTAGTAATTTGACGGCGTATCCTAGTGGCAAGGATCTCCAGATCCGACGAATTTCGTAAGACAACTGCTTCAAAGTGTATGTGCGTCTTCCACGAAGCTTCCGTTTAATATATGCCTACACATTTTCAATACGGTTTGCATCGGGCGACTGCGACGGCCAATCCAATGTAACGATGCCAGATTGAGTCTTCCACTGAGTACAGAGCTTGCTGCGGTGTTTAGGATCGTTGTCCTCCTGCAGAATCCAATCTTCATTTCTTGTGATGAAGCATCGTTTGGCAGATGGCAGTAAGGCCTTTTTGTAGATTTTTATCATTTTCTCGGCATTTAGGTTGTCAGTAAAGAGGTGCAAAGTGCCGAATCCCTGCTTTGAGAAGCAGCCCCAAAGATGCACCTTTATTCCATGTTTTACGGTCCGCTGAACAAGCCTATTGGTGGAAGTTGACTAGGCTCGCGTAAGGACAGAACGTGCCCATATAGAACATTCATCAGTAAAAATGACATTTTCAAAATCTCTATCAATATTCTCATGCGCCCAAGCGAGTCGCTTTGTCACATGTTTTTCAGTCAACAGAGACTTCTTCATTGTGTTGTGCCATTTTAGATGATGAGTACGAAGATGGGTTAAGATAGTTTCGTAGGATATATCTAAACCTTTTGCCAATAATTTTGCTTGTCCTTGCCGCAGTGTTAAAGCAGGATTCCGCGAAAACAGATTCACTATTCTTTTTTCATCTTTTTTCTTTACTTTTCCTATCGAGCCACGTTCTGGTAAATCATCGACATTTTGAGCCACTTTATATCGCTGTATCTACTTTTGTACAAATGCCTCCGACTTTCTCATATATTTAGCAGCCGCTGATTGCGACATTTTGGGACCTTTCGGGTGGATGCAAAGGAACACAGCCTCGTAGCGCGACGCGTACTTAGCACTCATGTTGTTTAACGTAATTCTCTTTTAAAAGATCAAGGACAACTGAATCTTTGTTGACAATGCATCAAGGACAAAGCTTCCCTTTATCGGCTCGCGAAGAAATTAGAGCAAAATCTTTTATTACCTGTGGGTGAAATCGACCACGCTCTTACTTGACAAACTGTATATCAGCTGCGGAGCAACTGCTATCACTACTTTTTATAGTCTTGAAAGAATAAAGTAGACAGTTCGGTCATATTGTGGAAGCTTATTTATTTAGACTAGAAAACGTATACGTGGAAGCATCTAAATTTAGAAAATTAACTACAAGTAAGCATATTTCGAACCATTTCTATGAAATGTGATAATAAATAATGCGATAAATATTTTATGCGATTTGATGCTGCATAATTTCACGCATTTACGTTTTAGTTACAGACCTTCTCAAAATTTGGTTAGAAAAAGTATTTTATCTAAATGTAGGTCATCACTCTGTACTATTACAAAAAGATATCAGCAGGAACAACAGGAAAAATACAACCGCTTAATGTATATAGATTCCGCATCTGGAAGAACTTTGTTCGAAAATTTTCCTATAACGTGATTTTAATGAATTATGATTTTAATTTACATTTGAGAAATAACATAATTAAACGTTAATCTTTAGCCCACAACCAGCTTTCGTCACCTAAATATACGAATCTCTTTAAATATTCCTTGTATAAAAGTGGTTACATCGATATAAAACCTGACGAATTTGATAATCCTGTTGATTTTAGTTTCGGAGATTCTTGCAGTACAAACTGCGAAGTACTACATGAGCTGAAAAGTCCCGGGATTATTTAATAAGTGACGCCACTAGAAAATGAACATGATTTATTTCGAGAGGTTCATCTATCACTAGTTTATGTGTGAAGTTTCATGACATTTTGTTCATTTGTTTATAAGCAACAGTCGTTAAAGTTTTGCTACCTTCGCTTTCGTGAAGAAAATAGAAAACAGGAATATCGCATCTTGATCGAATATTGTTTTTTGATGGGAAAAACTCCTAAACAATCAATAAAGTGGTTAAAGGAATGTCATCCTACATCTGCTCCTTCGAGAACAACAGTTTATCGGTGGTTTAGTGAATTTAAAATGGGTCGTACAAGTACCGAAGACGCGCCTCGCTCTGAAAGGCCAAAAGAGGCTACGAATGCAGAAATCGTAAAGCAAGTGCATCGAATCATTTTGAATGATCGTGAAGTGAAGTTGCGCGAGATAGCTGAGGCCGTTGGTATTTAAAAAGAACGGGTGAATTATATTTTACACAATGTTTTCGACATGAGAAAGCTATCCGCGCGACGGGTGCTGCGTTTGTTGACCGTCGACCAAAAACAGCAGCGCGCTGATGATTCAATGGCCAGGTTGGCGTTGCTGAAGCGTAATCGAGCGGACTTTGTTCTACGTTTTGTGACGATAGGTGAAAGGTGAATCCATTAACATACGCCTGAGCCCAACCGGCAGTCTGCAGAGTGGCTGAAATACCACAAAAGCCAACCAAAGAGGCTAAAAGACCAACCCTCGGCCGGGAAGGTTTTGGCCTCCGTTTTTTGGGATGTGCATAGCATGATCTTCATCGATTACCCAAACCTTAAGCGGTGGCTGCAAAGAAAGAGATTCACATTGAATAAGGAAGTCATTGTGGAAACCGAGGCGCATTTCGAGGTCTTGGACGTTTCGTATGTTGAGGAATAAATACAACATTGCCAAAAAAAACGCTTGTTTTCATTAAAAATCCTGGGACTTTTCAGCCCATGTAGTAGCAGGCTGTACAAATATTGCTATTGTACGTCATGGTTGGCGTAAGAAATCATTGTGTTTTAAACATTTTTATATAGATTATCATCATTGTCAAAACTTCGAAAAATAAAATTACGTAGCTGTAATTACTAATGAATAATCAATAATGTGTTATAATAACACGTAAATATTATTATTCCAACTAAATCCTTAGTTTTGATTTAATTTTGTAAAAATAATAAATTTAATTATGTCAAATAGAATAAATGATTTTTAAATCTATTTGTATTTGACAAAAGAAGTACCATAAAATACAATAAAAATTAAAATCAATTCAAACAAAAATAACGAGAGCGTTATTATGAGATAAAAATGATTCGGTATAATACTACGGGGATAAAATTATGCTCAAAATTTCCATATCAAATACAAAGCTATTTGCCGTTTGAATCATTAAAATATTCGTAATAGACTAGGAAGAATTAAAAATTTTGTTTTAGGGGTTGGTTACTCCTCTGAAGGGGTGATTTTTAAAAAACTCTAAGACATGTCAATTTAGTTTTCCATTTTTGTAAAAAAAAAAATTATTTGCAATTATTTTCATAAAATTTAAACAGTTTTAAATAAAAAAATACGTTATAAAAACTGAATTTACCCCCATAAAAATTAGAGGTTGCGAAATTATGGGGTAAATTTCTACATTAAATACTAAGTTTTTTGCCGTTTGAATCGTTAAAATATTCCTATTAGTTTATGAGATATTTACAAAAACTGTTTTCACCCCTTTTTTAGGGGTCATTTTAACCCCTTATAAGTGGTAGTTAGCCGATAAGAAACAACACGTACCTTTTATCTTTTGATGTACTTTAACATATCCCAGAACCAAAGAAATCGATAGGTCTGGGTTGAGAACCTTTCCTTGTAAGATGCCGGTAACATAAAGCAGAACTTTCAGTTCAACGTATCATTCATTACGGCTGCATTCTTTCTTTTCTGTGCAGTTCCGGCTTCTGTCAAATTTTAAGAACGCCACTCTTGCCTTTTCACTCGATTGCTATCGTACGAGTCTGCGAATATCTTACATTCCAAGCCTATTGTTATATCCAGGTCACATATGACGTTGAGTACGAATAAGTAGCCATCAGTAAATATTCCTGCAGCTAAAAATGTTGCTATTTCAAAAATTTTTACGCCATAATGCAACTGCTTGAAGGCTAAATACCATACTGTTAAAATAGAAGACTCGTTCGCCTGTTTCGTAAAATCACCAACGCTCAAGCAAATCATCCCGTAACATATCTTCATGAATTAGCAGTATGTTTTTTGTACGTCTTTGACAGTAGAGCTGGATGTTCATAAGAAATATTTTTGAATTATGCAGCGTTGTATTTACACCACGAGTTGACGCCAGTGAGACAAAACTGATGTTGCAGCTTTTGATCAGTCGAAATTTAATGATAATACGTGGCCGTAATCTCTTTTTTTCATATCACCTTTCGACTGCGCAGTTCTTCGCATCACAAGATCATAGTATTTTGTTAATTATTCAATCAAAGCATCGATTAGTTTGCCTTGTTCACTTAGCTTTGCGATCTTTAATATTTGAAGGCGGCTTCCCATACGCTTTTCTATGTGACCTATGCACTCACTTTTTTTAACTTCAACATCTTCGTATGGACTAGCATCTAATACATTGGGTTGTTCGATAACTAATGTCGTTTTTTTCAATTTTTTCAAAGTGAATTTATTTATATCAACAGCAAACATTAATGAATGATATATTGACCGTTTTGTTGGATGACCTTTTGCCATCTTGCGGTAAGTTGAAAAATTCCATGTTCGAAGAAGCCTTGGTTTTCAGAAGCGAAGAACTGGTCCAACTCATTTTTAATAGCCTGATTGGAGTCGAAAGTTTTACCTTACAAATGCTTTTTAAGGGAGCGAAACAAATGATAGTCTGATGGTGCTAAGTCAAAGCTATAGCGTAGCATCAGTTCCCAATTGAGCTCCATTAACTTTTGACGGGTTATCAAAGAGGTGTGAGGTCTGGCGTTATCATAATGGAACATCACACCCTTGCGATTGGCCAGTGGGGGGGGGGGGGGGGGGGGAGGGAGAGGGAGAGGGAGAGGGAGAGGGAGAGGGAGAGGGAGAGGGAGAGGGAGAGAGAGAGAGAGAGAGAGAGAGAGAGAGAGAGAGAGAGAGCATCAATCCATGGAGGTCGTCCCTTTTTTATTGAGATTGTTTTAATGGGAGTAAGATCATCCATTGCTGCCATTAAGTTGGCACTGAGATGGCTCACCAATCTGTCTATGTCAAGAATCTCATCTGTGAACGGCGACCAGTCACAGCGTGCTTAGAATGAAGCTAGAGCATTTGGTGAGATGTTTTTATAATCTTGGTATGTATATGAATTGTGAATTGGCTGAAAACTATTGTAAGTGATGGCAACTGTGATTATATTATGCTTACGGTGAAATAGTGCCGGTATGTTAAGACTATCAGTGACGCTGTCATTGTCATCTACATAAAGTACGTCAATCCAGGAGCGGGACGTGGATGTGATGTGCGTTGGGCCATGCTGGATTAGTTGCAGAGAGAGAGTTCAGCCGCCAATTTGTGTATAAATTTAGCGTCATCACTCTCTCGAAGAAGATCAGCATTCAGATCACCCATTATGATTTATGACTATAGTTAAAACAGCAAGTACGTAAATTAGTTAAGAAATTATCATTTTTTTGGAACGTAATTTGGGGTGGTATATAAATGACGGCCACAAATACTAGAGATGAATCATTGTTTTTAATATTGCAAAAAATGTATTCTGGGATACCGAGTTTGCCTTTTTGTTCAGTTTCTGAAGAAGAAAAGATTTCACATTTAAGATAATTTCTGACATAAAGAGCAGCACATCCTCCATTGGTATTGCGATCTTGTCTAAGTAAGTGAAAGCCGTTGATCTGAATGACATCATCCAGCACGTTCGAATCCAGCCAGGTCTCAGCCACACCGAAAAGGTCATAAGAGTTATTGTCCACTAGAAATTGACGAACTTGCTCAATATGCGCTCTTAGTGAGTTTACGTTGAGAAAGCCCGCTCGCAGTTCCCCTTTGACTCCCCGGTGCTCTACAGCAGTACCATTGTCTAGTCAAATTTTATTTTTATTATCTTTATCATTATCTTATTTGCAGCTTTGTTATTTTTCTTTTTAGCATTTATAATTTTAACAGTTTTATTTTCAATTTCACTAGGATTATTATTTCTTTTGATGTCGGTATCTACTGCATTATTTACGCCCTCTGGAATACTGTCAACTGCAACGCATGTGTCAATATTATTATTAATATTAACGTTATTTGTTGCTACACTAGAATCACTGGCAATGGATGATGAGAATAGTGTAAGTAATTCAGATACACAGGAAACGCAATAGGCTCTGTCTTCATCCACCTTTCTGACAAGAAATCTACGTTGGCGATGCCAAACATACTTTAAACCGAGCTTTTTGGCTGAGATTTTTATTTGTTTAAATTCATTATATTTTGTCTTATTTAAATATTCATTAATAAAAATTTTAGATTTTGCCAAGATAGAACCATTGTCAAGAATAGGTGAATGAAGATCTCGCATACTAAGAGCAGTAATTTTTTGTTTCGCTGACAAGACTTGCGATACAAGGTGACTGCTGGAGAGCGTAACCAATAGAGAAGAGACACCCCTTGAACCGTCTCCAATTTTTGCTCGCGAGATCAATTCGGTAGATAGTATATTATCCGTTGTGATATTGGGCAAAACTTCGCTGAGAACGGCCAGAGCAAATGCCCGAGTAACAATATTAGCAGCAGAGCAGTCAATTGCACCCGAGATCACTATCCGGCTATCATCAGCACCGCATTTGCTCACAATATGTACATCAGGCTTATTACAGGTAGTCGCTGTTACTGGAGTACTATCTTTATCATTCCTGTTACATTTAATTCTGAGTCCACGCCAGTTTCAATATGCGTCAAATCAGAGACGGTCTGCACCACGGCCGCTACACCAACTGTCAGTTCACTAAAATTGTTTTGGATAGAATCAAATTCAGAATTTATATGGTTCAGAAAGTCGACATGTTGAGATTTGATAGTATCCGCCATATGTTTTTCGGTCTTGAAGAAATTAAGATCAATGATATTTTCAAGTTTTGTTATTCTTTCATGTAGATTACTATTTATTTTTAACAGCTCTGATTTACTCGAATGAACTTCAGATAGCACAGTGGTCTGATTTCGGATGAGTGCAGCAACATTTTGGAAAACTTTTGTCATTATTTTAAAATATGTTTCAAAGTCAATCAGTTTTTTAATTGGATCTAGTAAATGCTTCATTTTTTTAATTATTGCTGTTTCAGAAGTAGTCAGAGCTGTGTTTAGCTGCATGTAAGAATAAGTATTTAGAACAGATGATGCAGCCATCGCGGTGATACTCCTTCGCTGCGTTGGTGTATTATTTAATACGTGATCGGTATTTATTTCAGCAACTGGCGTCAAAACGCTCATCAGTATATTACTAATCGCACTACTGTTTAGGCTTCTACTGATTAATGCTAAGTGTCCGCTTTTCCGATTATTAATGGTGATTATACGATTTTCACAAAGTAATATTGTGTTTTTATTACTGCATATATCACGGCAAGTAAAATTATGGCAAATTTCATGATATTTTTATTACATTTTGCACAGGTATTTAAAACGCCATTTTGCCTATTAATTTTTTTTACATTTAATGCAGGCAATTGGTGCCATGTCAATAGTTTGGATGTGGCGTACGTATAGTCAGTCAGTAACGTCCGAGTATAGTCAGGCAGTGATGCAGCTCAACGGACAATCAGTAGAGTAGCCCTATAACAGGTCATACCAAAAAATAAATTAATTAAAATTTAAGAATAAAATATAATTTATAAATTAATAACAAAACATGCATAGACTAATTTTAAAAATTATAAATTCAATTAAAAAAAGTAATAAGTTTAAATAGAATTAAATTTCTCTCCTCCTCAAATTTAAATTTAAAATTTTTCGCGCGCTGCGCTTGATTGCTTAAGATGGTCGTTGGCGTAGAGGAAGGTTAGCGTGACAGAGTAGCCACACACTTAAATTAAAATTTGCGCTAATAATACTTGTAGCTTAAAACTAACTTCCAAAAACTCCAAACCAAGCACGCAAATAAATTGATATTTCAGACGGAGACCAACGTTGATCACAAAAAATTAATATTTCAGCGTGGACTCACATAAAGGCGCATGCAAGTAGTACCTGCAACAAGAAGCCCGAATGCAGCAAGCGGCAGAAAATTGTTTCTAAAATAGAGAGAAGGGAGGAAGGGAGGGAAAGAGGAAGAGAGGAAGAGAGGGAAAGAGGGAGAGAGGAAGGGAGTGAGAGAGAGAGAGAGAGAGAGAAGACGCGGTTGATGTTTCTTTTCAACACCTGCATGCATTGAAACAGAGGATTACGCGTGTGCGGCTGCGCGTGCGTGCGTGCGTGCGTGTGTATGAAAGAGATATTTTAGGGTGTGATTGGGTAGCATCTCAAACAAGCCGGACAAGCTCTCCTGATCTGGCGCTTAATAAATGTGTTAGGGAGGAAGGGTTATTTGTGCGCGTGAACACGTGTTAGTGCGAATTTTACGTTTAAAGTAGCGTTACAACCATAGCTAAAACAAAAAGAAAAGAGAGAGAGATACGCTGTTTATAACACTTCATATACTCGTGTTTTTTTATTAAAATTTTTTCTACTTTAATATAGTCAATAATTTATTGTATAAACGATTATAGAATAATTAAAATGTCAATTTCAAATATTTATAAGTATTATTTTTTTATAAAATGTATACACAAAGATTTCTTGTAATCGAAAATATGTACAGATTATTACAGGAACGTGGCTTGTCGACGGTAACCCACAAATAATTTTGTTTGACATTGGCAGTGCCGCTTGGAAATTAGACGAATACAAACAAGAATTATGGAATTGTTGTAATTTTGGAATCCCACATTTAGATGTTGAAGCAAATGATGCTGTTATTCTTGGTTATCTTGTGTGTCAATTTATCACGGAATTCAGGTACTTGAAAAATAATGATAGTTTAAGTCTATTTTAAATACACAAGTGCGGCAGAGAAAAATGTACTCAGCTCACTGCGTATATCAGATGGTTGTCTATCTGATAAAACTCTCACAAAATGTAGCGCAAGAATAACACAATATATGTACGTGTTTTTTTACCATTGTTATTTTTTCCCTTTCTCAGTCTTACCCGATTAGAAGAAAATAGAAAGTAAATAAAATAAAAAAGGTATTCAATAATGAATAATATTTACAGTTAATTATGCGTATTATGTAAGTAAAATGATTAAAATAAAAACGAAATTTAAGAAATAACTGCGTAGGAAAACGCAGAACAAAAGTAAAACTTCGCTTTCTTCTTTATCTCCAATACGAGGGTGAATCAAATATAAACGGTAATTTAGCTATTCTGCTTAGCACGTACCTCTGAACTAGATGATATAGTGTAGCGGTTACTGGTTAGCTTATAAGGAGTGGAGAAACCAGCTTAGTTAGCGGCCACGCTCGGTTCTGTCCTCAGTACAGCCATGACTGAGCAGGAGGTACATCCGTCTGTCGCGCAACGCGTCATCATAAAGTTTTTAACCAATGAAGGCGTTAAACCGTCGAGAATTTTTACTCGTTCAAAAGCGCAGTTCAGGGACACTACATTGTTTCAGAATTGAGTGGATACGTGGGCCAGGGAATTTAAGGGTAGGCGAGAACGTGTTCAAAACGGAAGTCATGATCGACGTCCAAGGACAAGTTTTACAGATGACAACATCTGTGTCGTTCAAGAGCTTATTGTATGCGATCGGCGGTAAACTGTTTCAGAAATCTCGTCAGAAGTGGATATCAGCTATGTAAGTGCTCAATCCATTATCACTGATCATCTTGACTTCAGGAAAATTAGTGCTCGATGGGTTCCGAGGTTGTTAACCGGGAATCAAGAACAGGTCAGAGATTACTGACAAGGGAACCACCCCAACCCGACCCCACCGATTTTAATAATTTTTGGATATGTTGTAATACTCAAAAAAAATTCGGCACGTGTTTCTTTTTATCGGCTGACATCCACTTTTGAAGGGTGAAATCCACCCCTGAAAACCACCTCGAAAAATCGTTTTTTCAATATATCTCTGCATCTAATAAATATTTTTGAATAAAATCAACGCCAAAATATTTCTTATAAGTGGGCGCTTCTACTGGTATAACTTTTACACCAAAAGGTTGCAACCCCTTTTTCTATGGGAGTCAAGGTTCTATTTTTTTGCTATTTTGCGATTCAAAATCTGTTAAATAAGGTCCAGTGGGTTATAAACTGCATTCATAATGAGAAAATAAGAAATTTAAATCAACGTATTTCGAGGTTTTTTAAGAAAAAATTTTTTGGGGGTGTTTTACCCCTAAAAACCACTTTTACCAAATCACAAGCAGGCTAACCTACCTAACCCTGGCCACAGTGTGTCTATTAATTATTTGTTCTGTTATATGTACCATATAAAAAGCGAAATATATTAGATAACCAAGCTACCCCTAACCTCAAAAACCCAAAAAACCACCCCTACCAAACCACAAGCAGGCTAACCCAACTAATCCCTGCCACAGCATGTTTGTTAATTATCTATTATCTTTTTAACTAGATATATCCTACATCACAAGCGAGCTATGTCCGCAGAAATCCGACCCTTGACCCCTAACCCGCCTAACCCCAAAAAACCTCCCCTACCAAACCACAAGCAGGCTAACCCAACTAATCCCTGCCACAGCATGTTTATTAATTATTTTTTCTGTTATTAAATATATCCCATATTACAAGCGAACTATATTAACTAACCAAGCTACTCCTAACCTCTAACCGTTCAAAATCCAAAAAACTACCCCTATCAAACCACAAGCAAGCTAATCCATCTTAACCTAGCCCAAGCATGTTTTTCGATGATTTTTTTTTTTTTTTTTTAAATATATCTTACATAATAAGCAATTAATGACAGCAAACCATTGTACCCTTAACCCAATGAATCCCTAAAGAACACCCTTACCAACCCACGAGCAGGCTACCGCCCTCAACCCTGACCACAGCGGCGTTTATCGCTCATTTCTTCTTGAAATAATTGTCAAATCGAAACCTGGGATAAAAAAAGTTACGTCTAAAAATAAGTATCTAATTTTAATACGTTGTCTTATTATTTTAAAATGAACTTTATTAAAAGTTATTTTCATAAAAGACTATTTTTGACTCATATGTAAATTAAAATGTATTATTTGACATAGCTTTCACAGTAATGATAATCTTCAAAGAAGTGCTTAAAACATAATGATTTTTTACACCAACCACATCGTATTATTGCAACATTCTTACATCCTTCTACTTCGCAGTTGACATTACAAGATTCTCCAAAACTAAAATCAACAGGATTATCAGTTTTATCTGGTTTTTGAGCAATATAGCCACTTTTATACCAGGAATATTTAAAAATATTCGTATATCTCGGTGAAGAAAACTGATTATGTACCAGCGATTGTAATGTTATAATGTTATTTCTTACATGTATATTCAAGTCATAATCCATCAGCATTACTTGATCTGAAAATTGCCTCACGAAATTGGAGACTCTTCTTTCAATTTACAATAATAGAAAATAATAAATTATGGTGCCGCTTCGAAAAATATGTTTCAAATTTAAAAAACTGAGCCTGCTTCAGGATTGTTAGGGGTACCTACACAGCATGAAATAATTCTGAATTAATTCTAAATTAATTAATGATATAATAAAATTATTTTAGAATTAATTCTGTGTTAATGCTATGTCCGCTTTTTGATTCCTTCAGAAATAATTCATAAAATAATTATAAAATAATTCCAAAATTATTGAGGATTTATTTCATAAAATAATTCTGTAATAACATTCGAATTATATATATATATATATATATATATTGTAATGGGGTGGCGGTTTTAAAGTTAACTGCTACTGGAGCAATTAGCTTCGAAGGACGCGCAATTTGCAAAAGGTGCGAACATGCCCGTTGCGCCCCTTTTTTAGGTAGCTAAAGTCTCAGACGACTTTGCTCCTGGGTCCGGGCACGAGAAGCCGTTCTTTGGACCTAACTTACCCGTTGCAACGCCGCGCAATCGTCGTTGCGCGGCTTGTGTGTCGTTTTCGCCTGGCTAGTTGAAATCTCGGAAAGGGCGGTATTCGGGAGGGGAGCTGAAAGCTCCTCGTCGCGCCAATAATAAAAATCAAAAATAATAGAAAAATGTAAAAAAAAGAAAACAGATAGAATAGATTCAAAGATCTATAAATATAAAAAAGAAAGGAAATGAAAAAGTTAAACCAGGAAAAAAAAAGTCGTTTATAATAAATAAAATAATTCAATAAATTAATAGATAACAATAAAAATTACAAAACAATAAAAAAAAATTATAACAAGCACGCACGAGAAACACAGGTGATAGGGCTAGATATACCGCGTAGAGAAGGCTCCCGCGCGCAACGCACGATATGAGTGCGAGAGAGAAAGAACGCCTCTCGCACTACGCCTATTGGAGCGAGAGAGAAAGGCCTCCCTCACCCGCACGCGCGGATTGACGTATGGGTGCGAGAGAGAAGAATACTCTCTCGCACGGAGCCCGTTGGAGCGAGAGAGAAAGCGCTCTCCCACTCCGGCGCGTCGTGTCTACTGCAAGTACGAGAGAGACAACGAGTCTCCCGTACTGCGCCGTATGAGTGAGAGAGAAAGCGCTCTCCCACTCTTGCTTGCCTAGCCTTACGCGAGTGCGAGAGAGAACGCAACTCTCTTGCACTGATCTTACTCGGGTGGGAGAGAAAGGCCTCTCCCACTCGCGCGTGCGCCGTATATGCTGTGAGTGCGAGAGAGAAAGCGACTCTCCCGCACTGCTGCCACTAGAGTGAGAGAGATACCGCTCTCTCACCCACGCGCGCTTATTCTTATACGGGTGCGAGAGAGACCGCAACTCTCTCGCACTGACTATACGGAGTAAGAGAGATGACGCTCTCTCACTCGCACGAACTGCGTAAAATACGAATCTCATAAAGAATGGAGTAACCGGCGGAGGTTACTCCAACGCAAACGAGAATTAACACAAAAACGCGCGCAAAATTCAAGTTGTAATCAACTTACTTTTGGCTGGCTAGCCTCGCACGCCGAGCAACAAAAATAAATGCAATGACGCCGCTGCCGCCGGTGAAGGATGCGTCGCGGGGCACGTCGCCGTGCTTGTTCACCCCTGCGTCGAAGTGGAGGTACATGG
Organism: Chalcis sispes; assembly: GCA_949987625.1. NCBI lineage: Eukaryota > Metazoa > Arthropoda > Insecta > Hymenoptera > Chalcididae > Chalcis > Chalcis sispes. The sequence goes on along the minus strand of OX465095.1, from coordinate 37,312,256 downwards.
CACGATCCGTTTGGTATCGCTGTCCTCCAACACTCCACGCACAACCGTGAACGTTCAAAAAAACCAAAAACTCGCGAGAAAAACTCTCGCAAAAGGATGTCGAGACGCGGGAAGAGGGCACGCGTCCGAACTATAAAAATGGCGGAAGGGAACTGCCTGATAAACGTGGGAAGAAGCTAGCTTGCCTAGCCTTAACTCGCCTATCTTTTCTATACAACACACGACTATTCTATCTGTTGGCGTGTACCGTATTTTCCCGCCCGGGGCCGTCACGTTACCGAAATTAAACTTGGCTCGCGGACCGCGGAATCGCGCGAAATACAAACACGCGCGGAATACGGAGTGTTTTCCGTGACAATATATATATTCGAAATAATTTATCATTTGCTATTATTGTAAATTGAAAGAAGAGTCTTCAATTCTTCGCCATTTAAAAATCAAAATGAGTGTTATATATTAAAATTTCAACGTATTAATTTTATATTAATTGTAATTTAGTGTAATAATATAATTTATTGTTCTGTTATTTTTCGTTTGAAGAATAATTTATAACAAAGTTTGATTAGATTACTACTATCATTATTGCTCTTCTAAGAAAGTTATAATGTTTACAAAGCATACGTTATCTGCATTTATATCTAATCCGTGTTACGACGAAGATAATTTCTTGTGTAAACATCATTGGGGAGAACATCCGGCTTGCATTAGATAAATAATAACAGTTCAACTAAAGTGAATTATTCATTGTGCTGGATGTATAAACACATTTACTTGTATTTTTATATGAAATTTTCTTAGCACAAGTATATTATAAATAAAAATAAGAAGAAAATTTTTTGACTACTACGTAAGTATTTATGTCACTTTTCACGTATAATTTTAATCACATGTTTTGATTTGTAAAACAAAATATGTATTAGACTAGGTTTTTTTTTTAATACTTTACAACTGCGAAAAAAATATTTATTTAGTGTTTTTATTTTAGATTGAATTATGAAGATTAATGCTTTGAACGTATCGAATTTATTATTTGCATATTTTTAAAACTTATAAATACCAAGCAGTGAGATTAATTTCAAAGAAATTGAATTATCAGAGAAGTTGAAACAAATATTAATAGATGCAGCACACGAGTTTAATAATGTGGACATAATTGTTGAAGAAACGTTTGATTTCCATGAAGAACATAAAGATAGTGATGCTCAAACAGTCAAAGATGAAATACAACATCACTTTCCTGATCCAGAATTTGCACCAACGAATCATTGTACAAATGATGTTGAAGAAGTATCATTTGAATATAAAAATAATGCCGTAGAATATTGGAGAAGCAGAAAAAAGGGAAAAATTTTAAATTAGAAACTGTAAGTAATAGATTTAAAAAAGTTTGATCAATAAGTCAACTTAAACGTTGGGCCAAAACAATAAATAAAGGTGGTACTTATCGAGAAAAAATTGCCCGAATCTACCAGTATACATTAGGCAATTTCAAAGCGGCTATTAAAGCTGGTTCGATAGTGCATGACAAGAATATACGTAAATGGGGGTTACAAGCACAAAAAGAACTCGGCTCAGAAGATGTAAGATTCAAGGCTTCTGCGAATTGGGTATTAAAGTTTAAAAAAGCTCATAGAATTGTGTCCAGAAAAATAAATAAATTTATTACTAAAAAAACATTAGAAGGTGCTTCAGAGCTTAAAGCTAGTGCTGAAGCTTCTGTTGCTGACGTGAAATCGTGTATACCCAAAATCGGAATAGCAAATATTTATAATTCAGATCAGAGTTGTTTACAATTAGAAATGCATTCAGGAAGGACATTAGCGATAGAAGGAGAAAAACAAGTGCAATGTTTGGTACAGTCATTTTCATCGACAACGCACAATTACACAATTCAACTAACTATATGAGCTACAGGGAAACTTATATCACCACTTTTTTTTAGTATTTAAAGGAAAAACTGGTGAATTCGGTCCTATAGTACAAGCAACTTTGATAAAACGAAATAATGTGCATGTGGAAGCATCAAAATCTGAAAAATTAACTACAGGTGAGATTATTTTTATGTATAATAATCCAATAATATAAAAAAGTATTCTATAGCAACATTTTATTTATTTCAGAGCACTTCGAAATTTGATTAAGAGAAGTATTTTATCCAAATGTTGGTCTTTAATCTATTCTTTTACTTGATTCTTGGGGTGGTCATTGTGATTAAGTTATAGAGGAAACGATGCCAACGAATAAAATTGTTAACATTAAAAAGATTCCCACTGGAATGACAGGGAAGATCCAACATCTTGATGTATATGGTTTGGAAAAATTTCGTGAGGCAATTTTTAGATCAAGTAATGCTGATGGATTATGACTTAAATTTATATGTAAGAAATAACATTATAACATTACAATCACTGGTACATAACCAGTTTTCTTCACCGAGATATACGGATATTTTGAAATATTCCTGGTATAAAAGCGGCTACATTACTCAAAAACCAGATAAAACTGATAATCCTGTTGATTTTAGTTTTGGAGAATCTTGTAATGTCAACTGCGAAGTAGAAGGATGTAAAAATGTTGCAATAATACGATGTGGTTGGTGTAAAAAATCATTATGTTTCAAGCACTTCTTTGAAGATTATCATTACTGTGAGAACTATGTCAAATAATACATTTTAATTTACATATGAGTCAAAAATATAGTCTTTTATAAGAATAACTTTTTATAAAGTTCATTTGAAAATAATAAGACAACGTATTACATTAGATACTTATTTTTAGACGTGACTTTTTCATCCCAGGTTTCGATTTGGCAATTATTTCAAGAAGAAATGAGCGATAAACGCCGCTTTGGTCAGGGTTGAGGGCGGTAGCCTGCTCGTGGGTTGGTATGGGTGTTCTTTAGGGATTTATTGGGTTAAGGGTACAATATTTTGCTGTCATAAATTGCTTATTATGTAAGATATATTTAAAAAAAAAAAAAAAAATCATCTAAAAACATGCTTGGGCTAGGTTAAGACGGATTAGCTTGCTTGTGGTTTGATAGGGGTAGTTTTTTGGATTTTGAACGGTTAGGGGTTAGGAGTAGCTTGGTTAGTTAATATAGTTCGCTTGTGATATGGGATATATTTAATAACAGAAAAAATAATTAATAAACATGCTGTGGCAGGGATTAGTTGGGTTAGCCTGCTTGTGGTTTGGTAGGGGAGGTTTTTTGGGGTTAGGCGGGTTAGGGGTCAAGGGTCGGATTTCTGCGGACATAGCTCGCTTGTGATGTAGGATATATTTAGTTAAAAAGATAATAGATAATTAACAAACATGCTGTGGCAGGGATTAGTTGGGTTAGCCTGCTTGTGGTTTGGTAGGGGAGGTTTTTTGGGTTTTTGAGGTTAGTGGTCGCTTGTTTATCTAATATATTTCGCTTGACATGTGGTACATATAACAGAACATATAATTAATAGACACGCTGTGTCCAGGGTTAGGTAGGTTAGCCTGCTTGTGAATTGGTAGTGGTGGTTTTTAGGGGTAACACACCCCTAAAAAATTTTTTCTAAAAAAACCCCGAAATAATTCAATTTTAGTTTCTTATTTTCTCATTATGAATGCAGTTTATAACCCACTCGACCTTATTTAACAGTTTTTGAATCGCGAAACGGTAAAAAAAGAACCTTGACCCCCATAGAAAAAGGGGTTGCAACCTCTTGGTGTTAAAGTTATGCCAGTAGAAGCGCCTACTTATAAGAAATATTTTGGCGTTAATTTTATTCAAAAATATTTATTAGATGCAGAGATATATTGAAAAAACGATTTTTCGAGGTGGTTTTCAGGGGTGGATTTCACCCTTTAAAAGTGGATGTCAGCCGATAAAAAAAACACGTGTTGAATATTTTTTTGAGTATCATAACATATCCAAAAATTATTAAAATCGGTGGGGTCGGGTTGGGGTGGTTCCCTTGTGAGAGACTTCTAAATCGATTTCGACAAGAAGGGGAGGATTTTTTGAGGCTCATCGTCATATGTGATGAGATATGGGTCACCATTCATTGATTTTGTTGACGATCAACAAACAGTGAATTTATTAGCAACTGTTTTAAGTTTACACCTCAGCATAAAGAATAAATTCAATATAAAGGTTGCCAAAAACTGCCATTATACTATCAGGTGCGTAGCTAAGTTCCTGCAGTTCGTCAATAGATGGCTCCAGCAGTAAGTGTTCGTTGTTTTCGACATCCAAATTGACATCAAGCAAGCCTAAAAATAGTTATGGTAAACAAATCGCATCAACACATTAGTGATTTTCTATTGGCATCATATACTTTTGGTTGTGTGAAAATGTCTCATTTTGTGCCAAATTATCGTCATTTGCAAGAAGTGTTGCTTTTCTTTTTTCATTCGAACAACCGGCGGTTAAAGTACATCGGGAGCTCCATAACGTTTACTGACCTGCTACTCTAAGTAAAACAACGTGCCGTGATTGGTTTCGTCGCTTCAAAGACGGTGATTTCAATATTGACGACCGTCTGCGTGAAGTAAGGCCAAAAACCTTCAAAGACGCTGAATTAGAGACATTGCTCAACGAGAATCCATGCCAATTTGAAAATAAGCTTGCTTCAGTATTGGGAGTTACCCGCCAAGCCACTTATAAGTAATTGCATGCGTTGAAAACGATTCAAAAGGAAGAAACTTAGGGTCCTGATGATTTGAAGCCAAGGGACGTTGAGCGTCGTTTTTTTCGCATGTGAACGACTGCTCTAGCGGCAAAAAAGGAAGAGTTTTCTTCATCGCAACGTGACAGGCGATGAAAAATGGATTCATTACAGCAACCCAAAGACAAGAAAGTCATGGAGACTGCCCGGTCATGCTTCTACGTCGTTTGCTCGGCCCAATATTCACGCTGAAAAGATTATGCTGTATTTTTCGTGGGAGCTGGTCGATGTTATTCACTATTAGCTGTTGAAACCAAACGAAACTATCACTGGGCAACGGTATCGAAATCAACTGATACGATTAAGCCAAACACTGCACGAAAAATGGCCACAATTTTGAGCATAGGCACGAAGAAGTGATTCTACTGCATAACAACGTTCGACCTCACTTTGCCGGACCTGTTTAAACTTTCTTGAAAATGCTTAAATGAGGAGTCTTCCCCTTCCCGCCATATTCCTCAGATATTATGCCATCTGATTATCATTGTTCCGTTTGATGGCACATGGTCTGGCTGATTAGCAATGCCGCTTATGTGAAGATATCAAAAATCGGCTTGATTCGTGGATAGATTCAAAAGACGAACACTTTTATAGTAGCGGTATTTGAGCTTTGCAAGAAAGAGAAGAAGTTATAACTAGCGATGGGCAATATTTCGAATGATTTATTTATAACCATTTCTTTTACAACGAAGCTGCATTTTCATCAAGAAAAACAGCGAGAACCTAGTTACGCACCTAATAATAGCCATTTTTTTGAGAAAAAAATTATTAAATATTTATGTGTTGTTAACTTTATTAATTTTTTGTATCGAAAACAGTGAAGTTGTTATAATTTTTGAAGAACAAAAATGTTTTCGAATTGTTTAAAGACTACTCTCAAACTTCTTTAGATTTTTTAAAATTTTAACATAATTTTTTAAAAAATCTAAAGTTGCTTCTAAAACTTCTAAAAAAAGTGCAGAGTATTTTTTGATCGATTCTAAGACATTTTTGTTCTTGGATAAATTTTATTAAACTTGATAGTTTTTAAGAAAATAATGTAAGTAAATATTTTTATAAAATTTTTATATTCTCGCAGCCATTTTGTTACAAAGAGTGGTTTTACGTACATATAGAAATTCTTTATTTAACTTCACATTTTCTGCTCACTTTTGATCATAATTAAAATATGAATTGTTTACAACACAATGCGATAATAAATCCAGAAAGAAAAATTTTAAAAAAATATGTACGTTTTTCATGTTTAAATTGGCCATATCGACCATTTTTGTTTAAAATCTAATTGAAAGTGTAACTCCGATTCTAAAAGAGCATGAAATTTTACTTCGCAATATAGGCAGCGTAATTATTTTTAGACTGATAACATATGAAATAAATCTGTTAAAAACTTATTAAAAAAATTTTTAGGACGTTTGGGTTTTAATGCACCCAAACGATTGCGAGATTTGTACAGTATAAATACAATATAAAAGACCAGACTGTACGCGCCAAAGACCACGAAAATATGTACCAAAAATGAATGATACCCAAGTGCTTGTAGTGTTAGGTGTGGTAGCAATGAAGTACCTTATTATTATACGAAACATTAAAAAAGAATCAACTGTTCCAAAATTTACTCATCGTCAGAGCTAAGTAAGAATAAAAAAGGTTAAGCTCGAGGTCATCGTGTGATCTGACGTCAAAAATGCTATAATTCTTGCATTTTAAATTTTCTCCTGAAACGCATGCCAGTTGAGTCAACCAGCTGTATATTGATTGACTTTGCCATGATTTTGAAGGTAAAGGTCATATTCGCAGGTCAAATTTATTTCTTCTATTTCCCGAATGAGAAGTAGGAGTTTCTATTAAAAAATTCGATTTGACTTGAAATGACCGTGAAGATCGTGGTCAAAGTTAAGATCTAGGTTAAAGTTATCATTAATTGGTCTCTCTTGTACCCTACAAGTTGTGTAAAATAAGTTTTTCTCCAAAATATTTACTGCTTGAGACTACAACTATTTCCACGTTATTTAAAATGTGACACTCTGAATATGTCTACTTACAAGTGACCCTACCCAAATGCTACTTACCAAATCAAATGTAACTTTGCATATTGGTAATAGAAAATGAAAAAAATATAAGATACGCATTTTTTTATAACGGCCAAATTTCATTTTTTAGAGTGTAAATTACTCCTAAGAAGTATAAAATAGTAAACATTTATAGTAAAATTCTTGCTTCCTGGATATAAAAGTGTAGCGGTGCCACTGCAGCTAAAAACCCTAAGGCTTCGTTTGGAGCTGCACTCATGGCTCCTGTGGCTGCTCTAAGAATGAGCCTTCTTAATTTGTCTAATTGTGGGATCTTTGTGGATCTCTGTATGCACGTCCATCATGCAATCGATGCGTAAACCAATCTTGGTAAGAGGAGTTTCTGAATATCCATAACGCTGTATTAAGCTTTAGACTCCAATTATCAACTATTGCCCTTCTGTTTAACCGAAATACGAGGTGTGGCAGGAAAGTAATGCGACTAGCAACACTGCAAGCGATCTGGCAACAGCGCAGCGTTGTTGCCAGATCGCTTGCACGTGTATCAGTACCCTTCCATGGCTCAATGCGAGTTTCAACTCCTTCCGTTAACTACGTAATTTTTGTGACTGCTATTAGTGAAGTTGTGTTTTGGTTGTACGTCACGCAACATGGAACAGCGGAATTTGGAGCAACGTTGTGCCATTGAATTTTGTGTGTTAAGCTTGGAGAATCGGCAAGTGTGACGTTTTAAAAGCTAAAACAGACCTATGGGGAACATTCTTTATCCCGAGCTCGTTTTTCTCTGGCACAAATCATTTTTAAAATACAGAGAACACCTTGAAGATGAACACCGTTCAGGGAGGCCTTCAACTTCGAAAACCGACGAAAACATCGAATGTGTGATCACTCTTGTGAGATCAGACCGTCGTTTAACATTAATACTGTTGATTAGATTTACCGTTCATCAAATTATGACTAAACATTTGCACGTGCGGAAGGTCTGTGCCAAAATGGCGCCGAAAAACCTCATAACCAAGCAGAAGGACAATCGAAAAAACAAGTGTCTTAATCTTCTTTACAGAATCACTAATGAGCAAGATTTGTTTAGTCTTGGATATGTGATACGACCACTGATTAATTTATTAATTTACATCATTTATGAACGTCTGTTATAAAGCGTTCATAAGCACCTTCAACTTCAAGTGAAAACTTATTAATATCAATGAGATATTATTACACGAGAAACAATTTTTAAATCTTTCAAAAGATAATTATCAATCGGGGACAAAATGTTTTAAAGTTCTTCTCAGAATAATTAGAAATTGGTTTTTTTTTTAAATTGTTTCATTCGAAATTCTTTCCAAGCATAATTGTAAATTTTTGTTTGATTGATAGTTTATATCAGGATAATTGACAAGTACTTTTAACTGTTTTTGGCAACTTCTCTAGCTTTGAAGTAGACTTCTACATAATTTTTTGACAGAGTTTTTCATTGTGGTTGGAAAAGTGTTCATTCTAGTGCAGTTTTCGATTGAGGTAGTTCTTTCTAGAATTATTATTTTTTTTTTTTTTTTTTTTTTTTTTGAGAATGGCGCCTCTTACTAAGCAAGAGAGAATTTTTATTTTGATGATGAGAGGTTGGGATGATAAGAAAAGATCCCATGAAGAAGTGAGATTACTTTTTCACTTCCTGGATCGAAGCCTAGGGAATTTCTAAATTTACCGTCTGCCGTACTATCAAATTTTTTGGAGAAACGAGATCTAATACAAATAAACCAAAATCAGGGAGACCTAATATTCAAATGACAGAAAAAAGTCAAATAAAAGTCGTTTAAACATTAATTGAAAATCCTAGATTGTCGATTTGGAAAAGGACAGAACAAATTGAAATAGATTGTCGGTCAGTTAAGAAAAATCTAAAATTGTTTAAATTTCATTTCTACAAAGTTTATTTCCATTAGGAATTAAGTGAACATAATTTTAATTGCTGAATTGAATTCTGAGATATTATTATAAATAGAGTTGATAAAAATAAAATTTTTTTATAGAATATTATTTTTTCGGATGAAGCAACCTTTCGACTCAATGGTGAAATAAACCGTTACAACTTTCTGTACTAGAGCGATAAAAATCCTGACTGGTTTATTCAATATCACACTTAAAATCCTTAAAAATTAAATGTTTTCGCAGAGTTGTACAATGATTAAGTAATTGGGTTTTTTTTATTGATAGAAATTTAGATGGTGAAAAGTATTTACACTTCTCACAGATCAAATAATTCCAGCGATATAGCTAAAGGCTAACCAAAATTTTTAAATGTTTGGTTTCAACAAGATGATGCTTCTCCACATTATAAGTTGAATGCGAGAAACTATCTAACCATTGTTTTCGATTATCGATGGTTAGGTAAACGGGGAATCATTAAATGGCCAGCAAGATCTTCTGATTTGGCTCTGCCTGATTTTCATCTTTGGGAATACATAAAAAGCTAAGTCTACTTCACCAAACTTTGTGACGTGCAAGAACTAAGACAACGGGTCATTAACGTGTGTGCCATAATTACACCAGATATGTCAAAAAGAGTGATTAATAATTTTTACATTGGTTTAGTACGTTGTCAAACGCTTGAGGGTTCACATAGCCTCAACCATCCGGGTGAACTTTTTTATTGTATCATATTTAAACTAGTCGGGTAAACAGTTCAGTTTACTTAAACTAATCAGGTAAACAGTTCATCTTGCCTTAATTAATTGAGTGTACGCCTTGCTAATAAAAACTTTCTGCCCTTACCAAATCTACGGTAAAAATAGAAGCTTTCATTTAAAAATTAACTAAAAAAATTAACCTTTATAAATCCTTTTAGAACATGATCAAGTTCATATTCGAGGACATTAACTAATAGCCAGATGCAATTCGATACTCCGTATCACCGCGGCATTGAAATGTAACGTCGGTAGCGCTACTTTTTGACTGAATCTCAGTCAATACTGCAATTTTTGCCGTTTTTGAGCCTAAGCAGTGAAGCTTATGGGCTCGGGATGGCAGAGGATGATCGTGAGAGTTCTTAGGAGAGGTGTGTAGTGCGGGATTAAGCAGTTGCAAGAGCCTCTCTTCCTAAATCGGAAGCAGGCTCGAGCTCTACTCTGGATAAGGTCCTACCAAAGTGACTTAGGTTTAGAATAATCGGCCGCTTTTCGGCCAAAAACTCTGTTGGAGGATTAAGATAGATATGGAGAAAAGAATATATAAGGCAATTTTAAATTTGAAACTCACTCTCTTTATTGGAGGTATTAGGCTGTGGTGTTCAGTTCTCTCTCTCTCTCTCTCTCTCTCTGTAGTTCGCTAGAGTGGTCGCTGGTTGCTTTTTCTTCTTCGCTTCTTTTAACAATGATAAGTTTGAATTGGTTGCTAAGACTTGTCGACTTAACTGCTCGGATACCCAAGGGCTAGTAACTGTTCATTGATGCTGGGTCGTTGTGTTTAAAAAAAAAATGCTCTTAGTAATTTCCAGTGGTTACTTCAAGTGCTGCCTGAGGTCTGCTGCTTAGTGATCATTTGGTGCCGTATTTAACTGCATTGGAGAAGCTACTCAGCAAATTCCTTCGTTGACCGGGAAGTTCAGGGAGAGGCCAAGATTTTCAGGCCCCCTTCTTCCTGGCGGCTTCTCGGTTAGAGAGAGAAAGAGTTAGAGAGAAAGAGATGAACCACTTTTACAGAGTTTTTACATACAATAAAATTATGTTAATGTAAATCGTATTTAAGGTTTAACGCATATTACAACAGAACGAAGTTTTTCGTCGTATTTTACATAATTAGATAAAGAATGAGTATTTGAATATTAAAAATAGATTGCTATGAGTGTTTAATTATTACCAACGAGAAGATAATTGTAGAACAATAGTTTGAATAGTCTTTCTTTAGAAGTTATAATTTTTAATTAATGGACTGTGGAGGAGTACTTGTTCGACTAAAAAGTTATTAAGGGTTTACCCCCAGTTGTAGCTCAACAAAAAAGGCCTTTTTCATAAATTTATTAAAGAAAACTACAAAACTTTTTTAAACGATTATTATATCATCTTAAAGAATACATCTTGAAGAACTTTCAGTAATTTTTTTATTGCAAAATATTTCATTGTTAAGTGGCAAATGGCCGCCAATAAAATAGTGTTTTTATTTATACGGTTTGCGGTGACCAACATTGCGGCAAAGTGGATCATTTAAAACAAAAAATGTGGATAGATTTAGTTAAATATAAGTATAAACTAGTCTTTAATCAAAGGAATTAAAAAAAATTTTTATTTTTCACAAAATGGCGGACAGTCAAAGTTGATGGTTTGATTTTAACGAAAAAAAACGGCCGTTTTTTGACTGTAAAACGGCCATTTTTGTTTTAAACAAAAAATCGAACGATCAAAGACTACATTTTTATGTATTTAATAAGCCTGCAAATTTTTAAGAAGATCGGTTTATTAGTGTTTGAGTAATCTTGGTCACCGACTTCAGAAATGCCATTTCGAGAAAAACGCGTTTAAAGTTTTAATTTTGTTCGGATCGACTTGAAATTTCCAGGCCATATTCTCAGATACCTATACTTCAAAAAAATGCAATTAACAAAAAATCGATTTTTTCAAAGTCGCAAGTGGGGGTAACCCATTAAATGAATATTTGCTAGTATAATTGAAATTTCTATTAATTATAATAATTTTGATTACAAAATGTCATTATTTATATAATTTCTTTTCGTACAGTTTTGTTTATAAAATAAAATAATGTAGCTGGTCGCGGACTATTTTATTCTAGTGAAATAATTAGGATCGTTGAATGGCTAATTTAAATTAATTATTTCTTTTAATTCATTTAATTGATTGCGTATTTTTATATAATTAATTATAAACAAAAATTATTTCGAGTGTATTACAAGGATTCATGACATTCCAGATGATTGCGCTATAAGAAAGACTACCTTACATAAATTTGTGTGTCGAATGTCAATGAATTGTCTGTAAAAATTGCATCGTAGTAAAACTGAGTTTAATGAGAGCGGCTATTCAACTCTCGGTTTAAGCTTCGGTTGAGTTTCCCAATAGTCTACGTCAGTAGAGAGTGCGTCGAGTAGGTTGTGGAGGGGATTAGTGTGTTAGTAAAGAACTTTCCCGCTGACAAAACACAAAAAAAAACGGAGGTCATGCACCGACGTTACACCCCTATGCTAAAACGGTTGCTAGGTGATCGGAGTATCAATTAGCAATCGTACTGACGTAGTCGGAATGAAAACGATTAAAACTTGTAACATACTGTAAGGCGTGGTTTTTAATGGCTGTAGTTGAAGAAACTTCTTGATGACAGGACTTGTAGTGATGCTGCTAGTATTGAGTCGGCTAAGGTTGGTTCCTTGGTGATGGTTGGCGTAGGATGTATTGGACCTTCTGCAGGATGCTTAGTTACGGTGTCTGGGTTCATGAACCTCATCTTCATGTCATGTTGTTGTTCAGTCTGTTTTGTTATCTGAGTCGTAAATAGACGAGTTATAGAGCCACAGAGTGCGGCTAGGAGGTGCATTGAGCATCCGTACATGCGGTGAAGGAGGAAATCGTTGATTATGGCTCCTGCTATAGTTTTTATTGTTTGTATTATCAAGAGAATGGCTATTACAACTGAGCTGACGGTTCCGAATGTGGTCAACCTATTCCAAGCTGTAGTCTAGATTGAGTCTAGTATTTTTCCTACTGTGTTTTCGTTTAGAAGTCTAGAGATGATGCCTTCGTTCATTATAGGTTGGCCATGTATTTCTTTGGCGAATTCGTTAAGTAATGATGGTTTCTCGATTGGGAACATATTTCGTTCTTGTGGTTGTTCTAGATCTTTTTCCGTATAGATGCCACTAGTGGCGAGAGAAACCGGGTCAGTATACTTCCATGTCATCTGTCTAAAAGGTTTAAGAGTTTGAGGTATTTTACCTTCTATGGGTTTCGGCATGATTTTCAAACATTCTTCATTTATTCTGTAGTATGGTGGTAGGATGGCATTGCATGATACCCTGGTACCATGATCTTTTAGGATGTGGGTTTTAGGTGTTAGATACTGCCTCCTGTTGTTCCAGGTGACTTCTAATTCGGCGTAGCAGTGCTCTTCATGTCGGAGTTTTACTTCTACAGGTATGCATTTGATGATATGCACCACTTCTCCACCCGTAATAGCCGTGTAACCAAGTCCGTTCTTTAGGTTGTAAGCGAATTTGTCTGTTGATCTGCGGCTATGGCTAGGGCGTTTAGCAATCTCTGTCTCTCGATCCTGCATTGTTGCTGCAAGATGTTATGGTGCACAGATTTGATTTGTGTTCTGATGATTTTTTCGACGTTAACGAATTTAGAATTTACATACGCGAAGATGTCCAAGTTTTCTATCGCTATCCTTCCTGGCTTCGTGAACGAGTATCCTTTGGTAGTTTCTATTAACATGGTAGTATAAACAGCTCAGGGTGCTCGGTTCTGTCTACTGTGTATCCGCATAAGTTCTCGGTGCCTTTGCTGGATATGGAAAAAGTTACGTCGTCTGTGGTAAGGGAATATGTGATATTTTCATAGTTAAAATTACTGCCTCTGATTTTGTTAGCTAACCCCTCGTATAAATGTCCGTAACGGTCGAATTTACATTGGTCTAGGGGTAGGGCGTCCCAAAAAGAATAACCGCTCTCGAAGTCGATACAAGATGTTTCAGAGAGGGTGCACGATGTTCCGAAACTTTAGTGTATTTTGTTATTGTCTAGGTCTATTTTTGCAAAGTGTTCTCGTAAGATGATTTTTAGTAATCCCTGTACAACTACGTTTTCCCAAGCACCATAAGGGTCTCGGTATACGCTTTCTGAACATCGCCCATCCTCAGAGAGTGTGCCTGCGTGAACGATTGGATGCTTTACGGTACTATTGATTTTTATGGCGCTAATTACTGTACTATCTCCAAATTTAAACAGTCCGGTTTCGTACATTTGTGTACACGCGTGCCTATTAATTTCATGTATGTATTCGGCCTGACCATGATTAACTATAGAGTTGTGTGAGGACATTTCGCAGTGGTAAACTGTCTACTGTATCTCTGCTTTACATTGTATGACATGAGTTTGACGATAATTTACTACTTGTAATAATTGTATGTAACGATGGGTTACATTTACAGAGGTTATAGGGAAATCGCATTCATCTACTTCTAGTAGAGATACAGTGGTTACGTTTAGGTGCGTGGTCCGCAGTCGTAACCAATTAGACTATAAATTGGAACAAAGATATGAGAGAATAATTATTTTTGTCAAGTCGATCTGATAAATGAAGTTAATTTATACTATTTCTTTTGGTTAGTCTTATAATCGTATGATGTGAAGTTAGTTTTTTTTTTTTTTTTTTTTTTTTTTTTTTTTTTTTTTTTTATCAGTATTATTCAACAATATTATTACTCGCGATTTTTTTTTGTTGGTTATCTGTATTTATAGTATTTATTTTTAAAAGGGTTCTTTTTTTATTATAGTCAATTTGACTGTTTTACGTGACTTCATCTCGTGTATAGCTAGCTTTTGCTATTGGTGTTCCTTTTTTTTTTTCGTTTGTGTTTAAATTCCCGATTTATGTGAGATTTGCGGAGCCTGTTGGCGTGGACGATTTTGTCGCTTTTCTTGTAACGTATCCTTATATTATGGGATTTGAGGATTTTCAATACTTCATGGGGTCCCGAATAATGGTCGCCAAATTTCCCTGGTTTGGATCCGGTTAACAAGAATACATAGTCTCCTACTTTAAAGCTTTAAGGGTTGATTTTTTTGTCATAAAGCTTTTTGTTGCGTTCTTTAAACTTGATTAGGTTTTCATGTGCTAGTTTTTAAATGTCATTTAGGCGCATGACCAACTTCGTGATGTAATATTTGTATGTTGGGAGCATGTCACTGGCGTGTGATGGATCGTTGGATAGTAGTCGTGGCAGTTTGCCGTATACAACCTCGTATGGTGTGTGTTTAGTGCTTTCCTGCACCCTAGATTTATAATTTAGCATTGCTATTTCGATCCATTCGTCCCATTCGTTGTTTTTGTCGGTATATTGTTTTAGAAATTCGCCGAGCGCGTGTTGAGATCTTTCCAATGATCCATTCGATTGAGGGTGGAAAGCAGTCGTTTTGATTTTCTTAATCCGGAATGTCTTCGCAATTCTGTTTATGAGATGACTCAAGAAATTTTTTCCTTGATCTGTTAGGATGGCTTTTGGCGCACCGAATAGGCATATGAATTTTCTGATTAAAGCGTCTGCGATGGTGGTGGACAGTACGTTCTCTAAGGGGACGGCTAAACAAAATTTCGATAACTGATCTTAAATGGTCAGGATATATTTATGTCCTTTGCTCGTGGGTTTAAGTGGTCCTACTATATCCATAGCGATTTTGTCGAAAACACTGCCAGGTGTATCGGTGATTACCATTGGCTGTTTTGTTTTTAAACGTACCAACTTCTTCAGTTGGCAGTCAAGGCTTTGTTGGACACGACATTATACGTCATTTTTGAAATTTTCTTAATAATACACTCTGACAAAAAAGTATCCGGAAATTCTCATTTAAATTGCCCGCGTTGAGTATTTTGAAGTATTTAAAGTTTCTGTATGTTGGTAGGACTGTCCGTAATTACTATGCCAAACATGAGTGCGGTCTGTCAACTAGTTTGTTTACGACAGCTGTTGAAACCAGTCGACCTCAGTGGTAGTCGGTGAATGTTACAATGGAAAAAAATATTGAACAAAGAGTTTGTCTCAAATTTTGTGTTTTAAACGAAATTTCGTGTGCTGACTCGTTGCGAATGCTGGAAAAGGCTTATGGAGACTCTGTTTTATCGAAAATTCAAGTGTACGAATGGTACAAAGCTTTTTAAAACGGTTGAGAGATCGTCGAAGATTTGCCTCGTTCAGGACGACCGTCGACCTCTTCAACCAACGATAACGTCGAAAAAATCAAGGAAATTGTGCTCGAAAATCGTCATGCCAGTGTCAGAGAGATAGCTCGTGATCTCAATATCTCTCGTGAAACCGCTTGTTTGATTTTGGTGAACCAATTGACCATGCAGCGCGTCGCCGCTCGGCTCGTTCCGTTAGAGCTAAATTTTCTTCAAAGACAGTACCGGATGCAGGTAGCTGCAGACATGCTGGATCGTGCGAATTCTGATCCCACGTTCATGGGACAGATCATAACTGGTGACGAGACATGGGTCTATGAATACGACATACAAACGAGCCAACAATCATCGAAATGGGTATGAAAAAATGAGCCGAAACCGAAAAAACTTCGCAAAAGTCGTTCGAAAATCAAGACGATGCTTATTGTTTTCTTCGATATTCGTGGTGTGGTTCATCATGAACTCGTTGCGCTAGGTCAAACGGTCAATAAGGACTTCTATTTAACTGTTTTGAGACGTTTGCGTGAAAATATTCGCCTTAAACGGCTGGATTTGTGGCAAAACAATTCGTGGATTTTGCATGACGATATCGCACCATCTCATCGAGCCACGATTATTAACGATTTTAAGACCAAACACTCGATAAATACCATCGACCAGCCACCTTATTCGCCTGATCTAGCTCCGTGTGACTTTTTTCTTTTCTCCAGACTAAAATTACCGCTCCAAGGAACCAGATTTGACTCCATAGACGCCATAAAAGAAAATTCGCAGAAGGAGCTGAAGGCCATCCCTGAAAGCGCCTATAAAAAATGTTTCCATGATTGGAAAAAACGTTGGCACATGTGTATCGCTTTAAGTAGATCATATTTTGAAGGAGATTCAATAAATATTGAAGAAGTTTAATATTTTTGCGTTTTATTTCAAATTTCCTGATACTTCTTTGTCAGAGTGTATGCTTGACGTATCTGGTTAAAGGTTTTTGAGACTCCTTAATAACCTCCAATCGGTGATCTGTGCAATTCTGAAAATATTTTGTCTCGGTTTTCGTCATGGACGTATCTCAGTTTTTTGTTACAAACTATGGTTTTGATTGGTGTGTCTTTAAAGGTGGATTTTATTAAGCTTAAAACGTCGGACCATTCAAGATTTTCTATAAATTTGCTCTTACCTATACTGATAGTTTTCTATTTTAGGTTAATTAATAAATCTTTTAGAGTGGTCAATCCTTTAGTCAAGTTACTTTTTATTTGAGTGAGGGATTCGGGTTATTCTTCCTTCATACACACTGCAAATAAGGGCTTCCGACCTTTGCGTTTCACTCGATGTACCTCACCTATTAACAAACCTTTGGTAGTGTTTATTTTGTTGTGTTCAGTCACTATTTTTGCGCCCTTGTCGCAATTATCTCCGTTTGAGACGGTGAAATAAAATATGTTATCGTTTCCAGTGTGTAGGGATTCCCTTATTTCTATGACGGGTCGTTCGTTTAATATTTCCTCGTCGCTAATCTCGGATTCGTCGGAATCAGAATCTTCTTCATTGTTGACTTGGGGTCTGGATGGAAGCGCGAAGGGTTTGGGATCCATGACTTCGTCGGAATCATAGTCTTTGCTCTCTTCGTAATTGATGTCTTTCTTGAGTCGCGGGACGACTCCTTCCTTATGTTGGCAATCGATTTGGCTTTTCTTAGGTCTCCCCGTAGCTTTTTTTTTGTATTGGTTCCACAAGTTTGGGTGACAAAGGCCATTCCTGGGTTTCATCAGGGGCGGGTTCTTTCCTTTTTAATTGTGCACGTGTTACTACGTTAACGGCACCTTCTTTAACTGGGTTACGCAATAATGCATCTGCGTTAGCGTTTAACTTTCCTGGTTTGTAAATTGTTTTATAATTATATTCAGATAACTTAAATCGCAATTTTTCGACCCTAGTATTTAAATCTGCCGTTTTGAACTATACCAAGGGTTGGTGGTCGATTATTATCGTGAACTTTCGTCCGTATACGTAGGATCTAAACGTTGTCACACAATGTACCACGGCTAAAGCTTTCTTCTCATATACGAGGGCAGTCCCAAAAGTACCCGACCCGACAAAGAAAACAGTAAAAAAATTGCGAAAATGTTTTTTATTTTTCAACATATTCTCCTTTCAGTTCGATACACTTTTCCCAACGATGTTCAATAGTTTCGATACCTGCTTTATAGTAGGAACCGTCAAGCTCCTCAAAATACCTACTAACCGCAGACTCTACCTCTTCATTGTTGACAAATCTTTTGCTGCCGAGCCATTTTTTTTAAATTCGGAAAAAGAAAATAATCCGACGGAGCCAGATCTGGCGAAAAATGTGCGTAAGGAAGCAATTCTAACTTTAACTCATTGATTTTAGCCATCGCAATGACGCACGTGTAGACTGGTACGTTGTTGTGATAAAACAAAACTTTTTTTTATGTCAGATAAGGCCACTTTTTCTTGATTTCATCACTCAAACGCTGCAATGGGGCTGCATAATAACACATCGTTTAATAAATCCCAAGACTAACAACGAAAACAACATTTTTTTTCAAAAATCATTTTTATTCATCAATATAATCTCCTTTTAGAGTGATACAATCTTTCCAACGCCTTTCCAACATTTTTATACCATGTTTATAGAAGGATTTATCCTTTGCTTCAAAATAGGCTTCAGTTTTGGCAATGATCTCCTTATTCGAGCCAAATTTTTTTCCCTGGAGCATTTTTTTTAAATCAGCAAAGTGCGAGTAGTCGCTGGGGGCTAAATCTGGTGAATACGGGGGTTGGGTAAGCAAATCAAAGCCCAATTGGTTTAATTTTGCCATTGTTTTCATGGACTTGTAGCATGGTGCGTTGTCTTAGTGAAAAAGGATTTTTTTCTTCTTCATGTGCGGTCGTTTTGCTGCGATCTCCTCCTTTAAACGTACCTACAAGTCAATACAATAATTACTGTTGATCGATTTACCTTTTTCAAGGTAGTCAATGAAAATCACGCCATGTGCATCCCAAAAAACAGACGCCATGACTTTGCCAGCAGACTGCTGCGTTTTTGGACGCTTTGGGCGGCTTTCGCCAGCCATGCGCTACTCAGATGATTGCTGATTCGACTTTGGAGTGAAATGATGTATCCATGTTTTATTCATGGTCACGTATCGACGCAGGAAATCCTTTTTATTGCGAGTAAATAGCGATAAACAGCTCTCTGAATCGTCGACTCGTTGCTGTTTTTGTTCCACTAAAAGCAATCGCGGCACCCACTTGGAAAAAACCTTTTTCATGCTCAATTTTTCATGAAGGATTGTAAATACGCTTCCAGATGATATCTGTATCATTTCTGCAATTTCACAAACCTTGACTTTGCGATTTTTTATTACAATTTCTAACACTTTACTCACATTTTCCTGTGTAACGGCTTCCAATGGCTTACCCGAACGTTCCGCATCGTTTGTGTCCGTACGATCACGTTTAAACTCAGCATACCAACTACAAATCGTTGGTTTGGATGAAGAGGAGTCCGAGTAATGTTTTTAAGCTATTGCTGGGCTTCTACGGCGTTTTTACCTATCAAAAAACAATGTTTTATTAACACGCGAAACTCGCTTTTTTCCATTTTTCAAACAATTTACAAAGTGACTTTACTCTAACCTCGATAACTCTGCTGTTTGTGATCCGATCGACGTGAAATTTTTACACATTTCATGTAAAGGTTTGCACTCTACGGAAACGTAGCCAGTTTGGTACTACTAGCACCATCTCTGGGTTAGTCTCGGGACTTATTGAACGATGTGTTATGCGCCGTCGATTGTTTTTCCTTTTTCGAAATAATTAATAAATATTATTCCACGCGCATTCCAGAAAACGGATGCCATGACTTTGTCAGCTGACTGAACTGTCTTTGCTTTCTTTGGAGCCGGTTCTCCCTTCTTAGTCCACTGCTTTGACTGGTCCTTGGTCTCAGGTGTGAAATGATGGACCCATGTTTTGTCCATGGTTATGAATCGACGCAAAAACTCGGCTTTATTGCTGCGAAACATTGTCAAACACTTGATGGAAACATCCTTACGTTGTTGTTTGTGCTCCATTGTGAGCAATCGCGGCACCCATCTTGCGCACAGCTTTCTTTTGTCCAAATTTTTGGTCAAAATGCGATGCACAGCACTTTTTGAAATGCCTGCTATGTCTGCTATCTCGCGCACTTTTAGTCGACGGTCATCCAATACCATTTTGTGGAATTTCTTCACATTTTCTGACGTAGTGACCTCACTTGGTCGACCACTGCGGTGTTCATCTTGGCAGCTCGTACGACCTAGCTTAAACTCAAGCTTAAACTCAGCTACCTAATATTTGGCCGTTATAAACGAAGGAGCAGACTTTTCCAAAGTAGAATCTAACTCGGCTTTGATGTCGGTTGGACTTAGACCTTTCAAATGAAAGTATTGTATTACATAACAATGCCCGATTTTTTCCATATTTACAAATTCACTGAGAGCGTTCACTTTGGATGTCTGTAAAAAAAATAATAATAAACGTACCGTTATGAATTTTTTACATTAAGTTGTTAAAAGGTGGTATTGTCGATCGCAGTAATTGTTTTTTTAAAACTACCTATATTTATAAGTCAGGTCGGGTACTTTTGAGACTACTCTCGTACCTCGTAGTTATCCTCTGCACCGCGTAACATGCGCGATGTATAAGCTATTGGTCGATCCTTTCCATTTTCTCTTTGAGATAGGACTCCTCCTACTGCGTAGCCCGAGGCATCCGTCGTAATTATGAAAGGTTGTGAAAGATTTGGGAATTGTAACATGGGGGCAGTACACAACATATCTTTTAGCGAGTTGAAAGACTCTTCTGTTCTTCCGTTTCATTCGAACGGTGTCTCTTTCTTCAGTAATTTAGTCAGGGATTTTGAGATGTATGCAAATCCTTTGATAAAACAAAGATAATTTCCTGCTAGTCCGAGGAACTGACGGACATTTTTTATATTTTTGGGCCGAGGGAAGTTCTTTACGGCCTCCAATTTCTTCGGGTCGAGGCGCAATCCTTCCCCGCTAAGCATGTGGCCAAGATATGTGACTTCGCGTCTTAGAAACTCGCATTTATCGGTTTGCAGTCTTAAACCTGCTCGTTTTAAGCGTTGCATTAAAGCTGTAATTTTCGAGACGTGTTCCTTTATGCTTTTGCGTAAATAACAATGTCGTCAAGATAAACAAAAGGACTTACGCCCTGTAGTCCCTTTAAGAGTTTGTCCATTAGTCGTTGGAAGGTGGCGGGCGCGTTTTTTAATCCAAACGGCATCCGGACAAATGCATAATGGCCAAATGGTGTGCTCAAAGCCGTCTAGTGTGCGTCTTTCGGGTCCATCTTTATCTGGTGGAATCCTGATGCTAAGTCGAGCACTGTATAGTATTTGGCTGGTCCTACTTGATCGAATATCTCTTCGATATTAGGAAGCGAATACGAATCGCCTATTGTTTTTTCGTTCAAGGCTCGAAAATCTAATACCATGCGCCATCTAGGGCAGCCTTGTGAGTCTTCTTTATTGGGTACGGCCCAAACCGGGACGTTGTGGGGTGAATTGGAGTTTTTTATGATCCCTGCCTTTAGTAAGTCATTCACCTGTCGGTTTATTTCGGCTTTCAACGAATGCGGAAAGCGATACTGCTTAGCGTGGAATAGGTTGTCGTCAGTTGTTGGGATTTCGTGCGTGATAAGATCTGTACCCGGGACATCGTCTCCAAGTAGGTAGAACGTATCTCTATTGTTCTTTACTAATTCGGTTACATATGTTTTCTCTTGTTCATCCAGGTGGTCCATACGTAGGTAATCTTCGATGGTTTCTTCGAGTTCGGGATCTTCGCGAGACCTCGGGTCTCCAAAGTCAGCGGTCGATTCGAGTTGATAGTCTAAATAGATAGCAAGTTCGTTTTCTGAAGTAAGATAACTGTTCCTCGTAGCTTTATTACTATCGTGATCTTCGTCTTTTATGATTTCTTAAATATTCCCCTCTTTGTTATCTATGTTGTTGAGTGCATTTCCAATCTCGAAGGATTGCGTTTTTCCGTACCATGTCATCATGCGGTTAGGATAGTCAAGGTGTACTTTGTTTTCGCGCAGAAAGTCACAGCCTAATATTCCTTCCCCTAGGATATACACGTCGTCTTTTATGACATTAAATTTTATCGTACTTTCTAGCAATGAGATCTCTATCGTCCCCAGGTAGGTATGATTTTTTTTTCAATTCATCTCAATTTGTATCTCTCTATCGTATTAATTTCTTCTTCGGGTGGTAATAGGCTTGATATTATAAGGTTTATCTCGAATCCCGAGTCGATCAACAGTTGCTTTTCTGTGAAGGTCGGTGGATTTAGTATTTTTACTAAGGGTAGTCCGGTTTTCGTTCCGCTCTTGATATTGTGCAAATTTTTTATCAGGTGCGGGTAATCTTTATCGTCCCAGAGTATTCTGATGCGTTTATCGTTTACTAGTATTGTATCGTCTCCAAAGTCGAATTTTGCTTTAATGGTTTCGAAGAAATTCCCTCCTAATAGTCCGTCAAAAGGGATTGGAAAATTATTATGTACTATGATAAATTCGATTATTGTTTCTCCGATCTTTACTTTTGCTTTCCTCAAGCCTTGTAGTGTAAATTTGTCTAAGGTCTTGAGATATTTGTGATCCGGCAAGATGCGTGCTTTTAATACACTAACCTCTGATCCTGTATCGATCATGAGGGTGCTGTGGAACCTATTTTGGAGCAGGCTGAGGCTTACGAACGGTATAGTTTTACAAGTTTTCATGGCATTAACTCTCCACTGAAATCTTCTAGTTCTATTGGAAGAGCTGAGCGCACTTGAGTTCGTGGGGCCTCCCTGATGGCGCTCTGTTGTGGGAGACTCCTCTCGTTTTTTGCTTGGTTATATCTCTTTTTTCTGCACTCGGTGACCGCGTGCCCTTTTATATGACAATAGCTGCAGATTGGTACATTGGTCAAATTGGCGGATCTTTGTTGTCGGCAGACTGCTGCAGTATGGTCGGGCATGTCGCATTTATAGCACCGCAACTCTGCTCTAGGCGTATTGTTGGTGTGCTTAAAGCAATGCAATGCTGAGTGTCCTGGTTTGTTGCATAGTTGACAGGTGTCAACTGCGCGTCTGTTCTTATTACACTGTACTGCAGTATGTCCTCTTTGTCTACATATTTGGTATTCAGTATCATTGTTGCAGAAATTGGCAGTATTTCCTGACTTTGCGCAAATTTGGCAGGTTTTCGCTTTGAGAAAACAGGTTTTCTCTGAGTGTCCAGGTTTTTTTACAAAAGTGGCATACTGCTGACCTGTTTATCCGTGCCTCGTATCTTGTGTCTTCCATACTTTTTAGCTTTGGTTTCGCAACCTCTTCGCTCGCGTAGAAGAATCCTTTTTTATGGGTTCGCTGTTTATCGCGAAGGGCTGTTTTGGAGGCGATTTGCCTTTTGGCCAGTATGGCGTTCTTTACGATGTCTGAGATGTTATTTGTTTCCTCTATTCTATTTTCTATTTCTGATTTCAGACCTTGCTTGAAGCATTCTACTATGTGTGCTTCTGTTTGTGCTCTAAATTCGGGATTGAGGGTGCCGGTAGCTATTTTATGAGCCTCGTTAATTTGCGCTCGTAAATCCCTCATACGATTTGCGAAGGCAATAACACTTTCATAATCCCGTTGATACTTATTTCCAAGTTCTCCCAACAACTGTTGCTCAGTTTTAGTACTGGTGTATATATCCTTGAAAAAGTCTTTCAAAGATTCAACCGTCGGGAATGATAACCCGAGTATCGCGGCGCGGGCTTCTCCTTTTATTCTACTTCTGATAAGTCTTACTAAGTTTGATTTATCGTAGAGCCTGAGTGTTTCACTGGCTTCGTTGCAGCCTTCTAAAAATTCGCTTAATGGGATGTTTTTTCCGTTGAATTCAGGGACTACACCGAGGGCGTCCTTCAGAGATATCGGAAAGATCGGTTTTCGTTCGCCTTTATTTCCGGCGTCTCTACCGTAGCCGGCCCTGTTAGGTTGAGTCATTGTCGGGAAGTCTGGATCTAAGACGTTTAGATCGATCAGAGGTTGGTATATGGGTGGAGGGGGAGTGATGTCTTTTTTTGTAACGTCTTTACTTACTCTCAGGGGAGTGTTTACGGGGGAGTCAAGACTTAGGAATTGGGGGTAGCGAGCTACGCACAGTCTACGGGTAAAGGGATCGGCAATTTTGTCTTTATCTTTTTCTGCTTTAAATGCCTTAGCGACTTGTTTCCTAGTTTGTCTTTTTTTCATCATCGATAGGTCAGTGATTCGTAAGCCATGCAACTCTTTGGTTAGCTGGTCGAGCTGTTCTTCAAAATGTTCCAATTGGGTTGCAAATAAACTCAGAGACTTCTTCTTCTAAGGTGCAAACTCGCATACAACGTTATTTCGTTTTTCTTCTCTTTATTTTGATATGTTTTTTATGTATTTGTTCTTTCTCTCTATTTCTTATCTATAATTTTTTTTTTATATATTTTTTGATTATTATTTTTTTTCTTCTTTGTTTTGCTTATTCTTGTCAATATTATATTTTTTTTTTTTTTTATTGTTTTATAACTTTTTAATTGAATTCTGACACTTGTATTTTAAAACCAAGGTAGTGTGTGAACGATGCTCAACATGTGTATTTGTAATCTGATACTCGTATATGTAATATTACCTCTACTATGCTTATGTTAAGATTTATATAGAAAATATTTAATTAATACAAGTTTCGATATTATAATGTAATGCATGTATGTTCAATTGGGTTTTTAAAACTTTTTTTTGTTTTAGCTCACTCGTGTTAATTTATGGCTTTAGTTCAGCACTTTTTCTTTATTCATGTAATTTCCACTCTATTCAATTTATTAATTTATTCCTCTTCGTTTATTTCGTTATTTTATTATTTTATTATTTTAGGTTTATTTATTTGTTTATTTAATTACTCGCTTTTAATTTAGTTATGTTAATTTTATTTCTTTATCTATCTTTTATAATTTATTTGCTTGCTTTTGCATTTTTTACCTATTCATTCGTTTCTTCACTAATTGTATTAGGTTGTCATCAAATTTTTTTTTTTGCCTTTCTTTTACTTACTTTTACTTCGTTTATGATTTAATTTATTTATTATTTCTCGTGGTTTACTTTTTTCACTTATTTTAATACTTTCTTTTACAATTCACTTATTTTTATCAATATTGCACGGTTAACACTTTTTGTTCACTTCATTATTATTTTATCATTAATCGGGTTTTTAGTTTATTTATTATTTATTCTCTTTTTATTTAGTATTTTATTAACTTATTAATCACTTCTTTTTTCCATTTCTTTTATTTATTTGCCTTTTGCTTATTTATCTTTAATTTATCCCTTTTTATTTTCTTGATACTCTATGTATTATTCCACTTTAACAACAACAACAAATTGTTTCACGTTAACGCTTTATTTATTATTTATTATTTTACTCTACTATTTCACTCGTTTTTTTTTTATTTCACTTTATTTTCTGTATATTGTATCGATATATTATTATATTAGGTGCAGTAAAAAGAAATCCATTATTTTTGCATTAAATTAAAGGTTTTATTTAGCATAGATAGAATAATACGATTTAGGTCAAATATGCACCGTTTTGTTTGATAACTTGTTGCCATTCTGGAGGTAATTTCATAATGCCTCTCTCGTAGAAACCCTTGTCCCTATTGTCAAAAAACTGGGACAGTTGATTTTCACAATCTTCTCTTGAGGCGAATTTTTCACCTGCAAAATCATTCGTCATAGACAGGAACAGGTGGTAATCACTTGGTGCCAGGTCCGGACTATTAGGTGGATGCATAAGAACTTCCTAACCAAGCTTCCGGAGCTTCTGGCAAGTCACTATCAATGTATGCGGCCTGGCGTTGTCTTGATGCAACACAATTCCTCTTCTATTGGCCAAAGCTGGCCGCTTCTGGGCGATTGCTTCTTTCAGACGGTCCAATTGTTGACAGTACAGGTCCGAATTAAGAGTTCGGCCGTATGGGAGCAGCTCATAGTAGATGATTCCCTGCCAGTCCCACCAAACACACAGCAAAACCTTCCTGACTGTCAATCCTGGCTTGGCCACCGTTAGTGCCGACTCACCGCGATTTGACCACGACCGTTGTCGCTTGACGTTGTCGTAAGTGACCCACTGTTCATCACCAGTAACCATTCGCTTCAGAAATGGATCGATATTGTTGTGATTTAGCAGCGATTCGCAGATGGAAATTCGGTCCATGAGGTTTCTTTGCGATAACTCGTGTGGCACCCATACATCGAACTTCTTTTTGTATCCAGCCTTATCTAAGTGGTTCCAAACGGTTTTTTATGCAATGTTTAGCTTCTAGGCAGTCGAAACAGTGCTTACGTGATGGTCGGACTCGACGATTTCCATTATTTTATCGACATTTCCGACAATGGGCCTTCCAGAGCGTGGTGCATCTTTGACGTCAAATTACCG
Organism: Chalcis sispes; assembly: GCA_949987625.1. Lineage (NCBI taxonomy): Eukaryota > Metazoa > Arthropoda > Insecta > Hymenoptera > Chalcididae > Chalcis > Chalcis sispes. Next base: position 37,286,090 of record OX465095.1, on the reverse strand, counting down.
GAACGGAATCGACGAAACCAAAATTGCGTGTGATTGGCTGTTACAGTATCAGGACCATAAACACTATTTACATTTTCAGCTGCCTGGCTTGCGTTTTCACCTTAATCGAAGAAAAACTGTAAAATATGGCGTATTTTCTCTTTGTTGGTGTCCATCTTTGACGCGTGCCAAAAAAATACTGAGTCAAGCAATCACAAAACTGTATTAGAAGCTTTTTTAGTACAAAATCTTATCTTTCTAACGCCATCTAGTGTAACTCGATCGCTCTTTTACAACGGGAGATACAGACTACTAAAGCCATCTATTGGCAAAATAATAGATTACTTTTTACTACACCTAATATATTTCTTATAATAAATTTTTTGTATCTTATGCTGTTTTATCTTGTCATTCATTTATCCTATTTAATTCTTTTTATTTACTTGTTGTTTATATTTTTCTTTTTATTTGATTTTAACAATTTATTACTCATATTTTATTTTGCATTATTTATTTTATTTTTGCTCCTTTTTAATTAATTATTAATTTACTATTTTACTTCCTTTTATTTAGATTCAACTTTTATTTTATTTATAATGTTTATATTTAATATTTTTCTCTTTTGTTCATGCTTCTACTTTTACTTTTATTTGTAAATTTGTTTAAGATATGTCACAATAATATTTTTTTTTTTATTTTCGTTTCGTTATTACCTCGTACAAAGATAAAGAGAAAAGTAAAAATAAAGAGGACGAACTCTTACAACTCGCAGCTTCCTCTAAAGATTTTGAGGAGAAAAAAAAATTAATTTCTTCTCCCTTTTTCTTCAAAATCCCTACGAGGCCTCCAAAATTATTTTTGTAACGTCGGTAGCGCTACTTTTTGACTGAATTCAGTCAATACTGCAATTTTTGCCGTTTTTGAGCCTAATCAGTGAAGCTTATGGGCTTGGGTTGGCAGAGGATAATCGTAAGAGTTCTTGGTAGAGGTGTGTAGTGCGGAATCGAACAGTTGCAAGAGCCTCTCTTCCTAAATCGGAAGCAGGCTCGAGCTCTACTCTGGATAAGGTCCTACCAAAGTGACTTAGGTTTAGAATAATCGGCCGCTTTTCGGCCAAAAACTCTGTTGGAGGATTAAGATAGATATGGAGAAAAGAATATATAAGGCAATTTTAAATTTAAAACTCACTCTCTTTATTGGAGGTATTAGGCTGTGGTGTCTAGTTCTCTCTCTCTCTCTCTCTGTAGTTCGCTAGAGTGGTCGCCGGTTGCTTTTTCTTCTTCGCTTCTTTTAACAATGATAAGTTTGAATTGGTTGCTGAGACTCGTTGACTTAACTGCTCGGATACTCAAGGGCTAGTGACTGTTCGTTGATGCTGGATCGTCGTGTTTCAAAAAGAATGCTCTTAGTAATTTTTAGTGGTTACCTCGAGTGCTGCCTGAGGTCTGTTGCTTGGTGATCATTTGGTGCCGTATTTAAGGGGTTACCCCCACTTGTAGCTCAACAAAAAGGCCTTTTTCATGAATTTTTTTAAAGAAAACTACAAAACTTTTTTGAACGATTATTATATCCTCTTAAAGAATACATCTTAAAGAACTTTCAGTAATTTTTTTATAGCAAAATATTGCATTGTTAAGTGGCAAATGGCCGCCAATGAAATAGTGTTCTTATTTATGCGGCTTGCAGTGACCAACATTGCGGCGAAGTGGATCATCTGAAACAAAAAATGTGGATAGATTTAGTTAAATATAAGTATAAACTAGTCTTTAATCAAAGGATTTAAAAGAATATTCATTTTTCACAAAATGGTGGACAGTCAAAGTTAATAGTTCGATTTTAACGAAATAAAACAACCGATTTTTGGCTATAAAACGGCTATTTTTTTTCGAAACAAAAAATCGAACGATCAAAGACTACATTTTTATGTATTAAATAAGCCTGCAAAATTTCAAGAAGATCGGTTCATTAGTGTTTGCGTAATCTTGGTCATGACTTCAGAAATGCCATTTCGAGAAAAACGCGTTTAAAGTTTTAATTTCAGTTTACACGAAGAAAATAATTTTTTTTGTAAACTTACATTGAGTCATCTATTCCGGGTCCATTCGTTTCTACAAATGTCAGTCTATTATATAAACGTTGTAAGTGCCAGATATACGACCATTGTCATCGAACAATCAACTGAAACCGTCGAGAGGGTCGAGCGTGCCAGGTGTCAGACTAGCAGGTTGTTGACACAACGGATTCTTCTCTTTCAACGCTCATATCTCAGTCAATTTTGTTTGGATCGACTTGAAATTTTTAGGTCATGTTCTCAGATACTTATACTTCAAAAAAATGCAACTAACAAAAAATTGATTTTTTCAAAGTCGCAAGTGGGGGTAACCTCTTAACTGCGTTGGAGAAGCTACTCAGCAAATTCCTTCCTTGACCGGGAAATTCAGGGAGAGGCCAAGGTTTTCAGGCCCGCCTCTTCCTGGCGGCTAGTCGGTTAGAGAGAGAGATAGAGAGAGATGAGAGAGAGAGAGAGAGAGAGAGAGAGAGAGAGAGAGAGAGAGAGAGAGAGAGGGAGGGAGGGAGGGAGGGAGGGAGGGAGGGAGGGAGGGAGGGAGGGAGGGAGGGAGGGAGGGAGGGAGGGAGGGAGGGAGGGGAGGGAGGGAGGGAGGGAGGGAGGGAGGGAGGGAGGGAGGGAGGGAGGGGAGGGAGAGAGAGAGAGAGAGAGAGAGAGAGAGAGAGAGAGAGAGAGAGAGAGAGAGAGAGAGAGAGAGAGAGAGAGAGAGAGAGAGAGAGAGAGAGAGACGAGAGAGAGAGAGAGAGAGAGAGAGAGAGAGAGAGAGAGAGAGAGAGAGAGAGAGAGAGAGAGAGATGAACCATTTTTACAGAGTTTTTACATACAATAAAATTATGTTAATGTAAATTGTATTTAAGGTTTAACGCATATTACAACAGAACGAAGTTTTTCGTCGTATTCTACATAATTAGATAAAGAATGAGTATTTTAATATTAAAAAAAGGTTGTTATGAGTGTTTTATCATTACAAAGGAGAAGATAATTGTAGAACGATAGTTTAAATAGTCTTTATTTAAAAGTTATAATTTTTAATTAATGGACTGTGGAGGAGTACTTGTTTGACTAATAAGTTATTAAATAAATATTTGCTAGTATAATTGAAATTTCTATTAATAATAATAATTTTGATTACAAAATGTAATCATTAATACAATTTCTTTTGGTACAGTTTTTTTTATAAAATAAAATAATGTAGCTGGTCGCGGACTATTATTTTATTATAGTGAAATAATTAGGATCGTTGAATGGTTAATTTAAATTAATTATTTCTTTTAATTCATTTAATTAATTGCGTATTTTTATTTAATGAATTATAAACAAAAATTATTTTGAGTGTATTACAAGGATTCATGACATTCCAGATGATTGCGCTATAAGAAAGACCACCTTACATAAATTTGTGTGTCGAATGTCAATGAATTGTCTGTAAAAATTGCATCGTAGTTAAACTGAGTTTAATGAGAGCGGCTATTCAACTCTCGGTTTAAGCTTAGGTTAAGTTTCCCAATGGTCTACGTCAGTGGAGAGTGCGTCGAGTAGGTTTTGGAGGGGATTAGTGTGTTAGTAAAGAACTTTTCGGCTGACAAAACACAAAAAAAAACGGAGGTCATGCACCGACATTACAGGAATGTTGTCTGTTTGGAAATCTATTTTCATACTGTATTGACACTAATTACATTGACATTCTCTTAAAACAAAAAGAATGTTAACGATTTCATTGGCTGTAAAGCCAGGCGTATCTGGAGATTATGAAAACAATGACGATTACGTTAGAAGCCAACGAAGACTGACTTGCAAAGTGAATTTTGACAAAATCAATACTTTATTGTTGACTGAACTCGAAGAAAATTAATTTACAATAAGTGCTGAAAAAAATTATCTCCCTGGCAATTACAATCATAAGACAAAATGCAAATTTGGGCGGCGAAGAATATTCCACTATAATATCGTCAACCAAGAAATTTTAGCTCAAAAAGTGCAATAAAGACTATTCCACTGCAAAATGATTTATCAGAAATTCACCAGAAAAACTGCTTAACTAAAAATTTGGCGCTGTACAAGCGAAACTCTAGCGAATTTTTGCGTCGTTTAAAAATTGTAGATGAATCTTGGATTCATCACTACACTTCTGAAAGTGAACAACAATCAAAGCAATAGATTAAATCAAGTAAACCAACCTTAAAAAAGGCAAAAAAATTTTATCGACGAATAAGGTTATGATGACTGTTTTTTGGGATGTAAAAGGAATCATTTTCAGTGATTACCTGGAGAAGGGTAAAACAATCATTGGTCAATACTACGCAGTTGTTGCAGCGTTTGAAGAAAAAATAAACGATGTAGATCGATGCTATAAATAAGTATTATAAGGGACTTGACAAATTGCACTTTAAAAATAGCATTACTTCATTAGAGCACCGTTATGAAAAATGTATTAATCTTGATGGAGATAATGTTGAAAAATAAAGAACAAAAATAAACGAAAAAGGTTGTTTTTCTTTACCAGGCCAAGAAACTTTTCACTTTACCCTCTTATATACAGCCTGTACCTCTATCTAGTGAAAATATTCGTAACGCCTGATGCAGGGACAAATTTTATAAATAAAAAACCTTTTTACATTAAAATCGGTGAATTAATTACTATTTAATTAACAATAGAATAACAGCCAATCAGATTTCTTCGCAATCAAGTAGGCGGGCCTTGAGAGAAAAAAAACCAAAAAAAAAGAAAAAATGGGCGGGGCTTCCGATTTTGAACTATACATCGATATGCGGCGACGTGTGCGTCGCACTGCTATGTTATTGTTTCTTCCCACACGCGAATTTTAATTCTGATCTTCTTTTGTCTTCTCATTCATCTTATTTCTCTCATTCAGGCTATAGCACTGACGGTTTGGGTTCTAATCTCCAGTTTAGATTCTTTTTTTTTTTAGCTTCTGTAAGTCTTTGTAAAATTCGAAAAATAGTATTAAAGCTTTTCTAGATTAAGTTTTCATTCGCTTGTAAGCATCTTTTAATATGTGCTCAAGAAAATTATGAATTACTTATTATATTTCTTGATTATAGTCCGTTGTTTGATAAATACAATAAAATTTTCATAAAGTGAGATATTAAAATAATTAAAATTTTGTTTTCACACGAGATTTTAAGCTGTATAACATTTTTAGTTACACCAAAAAAAAAATGCCTTAAAAAAATATTTAAAAAAAATTCATTGATGTTACAAATTGGAAAATGACCTTAAATCTATTACACATTTAAGTCTTTTACACTCAGTTACCTCATATTGCATTTTTATGCATTTAACGTAAAAATAATAAGACGCAGCATTTTTTAAATAATTTTTGTTTTATGAATAAATGGACATTACAATAAAAGATTAAGTTCAATCAAATATAGGGTGGAAAAATCATAGTTAATTAATAATCTTAAACATCAATTATGGAAAAAATTAAAAAACTTTTAGATATATTGGCTTTCATCGAAATACCTAAAAAAGACTTACAAAAGCTACAAAAAAAAAAACAAAAAACCAAAAAAAAAATCTGAACTGGGGATTAGAACCCTAACAGTCAGTGCTATAGCCTGAACGAGAGGAATAAGATGAATGAGAAGACAAAAGAAGATCAGAATTAAAATTCGCGTGTGGGAAGAAACAATAACATAGCAGTGCGACGTACACATCGCCGCATATCGATGTATAGTTCAAAATCGGAAGCCCCGCCCATTTTTGTTTTTTTTTTTGGTTGGTTTTTCTCTCAAGGCCCGCCTACTTGATCGCGAAGAAATCTGATTAGCTGTTAATCTATTGTTAATTAAATAGTAATTAATTCACCGATTTTAATGTAAGAAGGTTTTTTATTTGTAAAATTTGTCCCTGCATCAGGAGTTATGAATATTTTCACTAGATAGAGGGACAGGCTGTATAGGGTGTCTCATGTTAAACAAACCATCCAAAAAACTCAAAAACAATGTGTTCGAAAAAAAAATTTTTAGACAGAAGTTGTAAATAATAGTAGAGGTCAAACAATAGTGACCTTAAATTTCATCTTTAGATTGATTTTAAAGATCAAATGGAAGTACGCTTCAGTTTTTTAAATGGAAATCGATATTTTTTATCACGGATTCATATTCCCCGTGAAAAAATATGTAAGTTTCATTCGAAACATTTTTCTCAGAAGTACCTCTCTCTCTTGCTAATGGGTTGACACCACAATTAAGCAGCTAAATTAATAGCCACTCAATTTAACGACTCAATTAGACCAAACAACCTGATAAAAGACAAATTTGATAACACAGATAAAATGCCTAACCAGTGATCACGTAGTCTTAATTACAGTTGGGTGCTTTACCAAATAACCATATCAAATAACATTATGGTTGCAACGCCAAGACCTGATAGCCTGATAGTTGCGCGCTGTCAGCGCAATTGTTGATCACTTTTTGTAGGGGGAAAAAGTCACCGTGCCGACGATGCGACCGCGTCTCTCCTCTTAAGGCGCTGAGACAATCAAGCTCAAGTAGCTAGCTGGCGAAGCCAGCTACTCAATAGATACTCATTTTTCTTACTTACCACCCGGCTACCATTACCCACGATACTGCTAACTCGTCTCCTTGTGCTCGTATACTCATGTGCACTCCAGCCAAGACGCTAAAGACTATATCCCGCCATTTAGTTCAGACTCCTAGATACTCCTTGTAGGCTTATACAGAATCACGCCAAAAAACTGAAATGAAAATTTATAATAATCAAATTGGATATTTGATATTGATTTTCTATAACATAAGCTGTGATTTGTTTTTTCTTATTGGGGCTTGGAATACATACATTTTTTGCTTGTTTTCAGCACTCTGCCTGATTAAAAAAAAAAATTTCGAAATTCCAGGAGATCATGTTTTAGGAATAAAGTAGAGTGCGCGTTCAACTGATTTCTATAGTCATTTTCTGAATGAAATAAACAAAACATAAATGAACAAAACATAAATGAACAAAACATTACATGATGCCACTATTTTGAATTTTCAGCTTTTCTAATTACGTTTTTTTTTGATTGTCGGTGTAAATTTTACAAAGAAACAACAAGCCTATTTACAAAATAAGGATAACGAACCAATATAGTTAAATAAAGGTGATTAACTAATATAAAAAATAAAAAAAAGTGCAAAATACAAGCGTGTAAAAGCCAGTATATTGAATCGACCATTTCAAATTGCATCATTTAAACTTTTAATTTCTTAAAATAAACGATACGCTTAAGAAAAATACAGAATTATCTGCCATTTTGTATTTTTATCTTCTTGCATTAGATTTTTTTATGATTTTAACACGAATTCAATAAGAAATTAATAAATATACTTTGAATGTAAACGTTATAAACTAATAAAATGGAAAATGTAAAAAGAGAACGTAAGAAACTCGTGTAAAAGTCGCTATATTGCAGCGGTCATTTTGAAGTTTGATATTCTACAAGACTTAAATTATAGCTAAGGCAATTAGTACTCAGAATTCTGACATTCAAACCTGTCCATTGGCAGAAACATGAGCAGACAATAAATTAAACGGATAAAAAGAAATTCTATTTTTTTTACATTTTACTTACTAATTTTAAAAAAAATATCAAATTTGGAAGAAAACTAATAGCAGATTTAAAAAGTATAGACAAAAATACGTTAGAAAATATGCTTTTCATAAATTTTTACTTACAATTACATTGAAAAATATTAACTTGAAAAATAAAATTCTGGCTATCCTGGCCGAAATAGGTTAATTCGACGTTTTGGCTGATTAAAAAGGTAGTTGTTTCAGGCGATTTGTGAGAGCTCGCATTGTCATAATGAAGAATGATTCGTCGTAGCCGCTTCTTTTTCCGTATTTCACCAAGCACTTCTCGCAAACAAATGTTTGTGTACCATTAAGAATTCACTGTTCTACCTTGCTCTTACTATATCGTTATTACATATGGTCAATTATTCCAAAGAAACAGGCGATAATTTGCTTAGAAGTGCTTCTCGCACGAATCATTTTTGACGGATTAAGCTCGTCTTGGAAGACCTATACAGTAGATTGTTGTTTGTTACGGGCTTACTCGCATAGATTCAAGATTCGTCACCTGTGTAGGTGTTATAAATAGCTTTTGATGCACCGCGTTTGTATTTCTTGAGGATTTTTTGCAACAATTTAGACGAGCATCTTCTTGAGCTTTCGTTAAACGATGCGGGAAAATTTTAATAAAAGAAATATCTTCATTTTCACCGATTTTAATAGAGTATTCAAAGGAGAATGTTGTGTTCGTCAAAATGTTTGAACGCGAATATTTGTAACGTTACATTTTCAAGGTTTATAATCAGAACAATAATGGTAGTCCTCAAAAAATGTATTAGATACAAAGATTTTTTACACCACGCACATTTTATGACTGTGCGTGGTGTTCTCATGTCTAAAACATTGTGCAAAATATAATTCACCCGTACTTTTTAAATGCTAACGGCCTCAGCTATCTCGCGCAACTTCACTTCATGATCATTCAAAATGATTCGATGCACTTGCTTTACGATTTCTGCATTCGTAGCTTCTTTTGGCCTTTCAGAGCGAGGCGCGTCTTCGGTACTTGTACGACCCATTTTAAATTCACTAAACCACCGATAAACTGTTGTTCTTGAAGGAGCAGATGTAGGATAACATTTCTTCAACCACTTTATTGATTGTTTAGGAGTTTTTCCCATCAAAAAACAATGTTTGATCAAGATGCGATATTCCTGTTTTTCCATTTTCTTCACGAAAGCGAAGGTAGCGAAACTTAAACGACTGTAGCTTGTTAACAAATGAACGAAATGTCATATAACTTAACTCATAAACTAGTGACAGATGAACCTCTCGAAATGAGTCATGTTCATTTCATTGGTGTCACCTATTAAAAAATCCCGGGACTTCTCAGCTTATGTAGTACATCCAGTGGTTGAATCTTGCTAGTGGTACCTTTTGGAATTACTTTCATATCCACTTGTTTATTTGTAGGTTTTATTTCTTCTACTGCTGTAGGGCAGTGTCCACTCCATGTATCAAGTAATAAAACACTTGAAGAGCCAACATTTGGAAAATATATTTCACGCAGCCATGTTTTAAAGTGATCTAGAAATTAATCACAGCTAGTTATTTATACATAATTTTATATATTATCATTGATTATTTTTATTATAAGCTATAATTATAATAAAACATAAATTAAAATAGAAAGCAAGTTCATCATTACCTGAAGTGAGTTTCCCTGATTTCGATGCACCAACATGAACATTCGAAGGCATAAATAAATTCACCTCTACTACTGTTCCAAACTCACCGCTTCTTTCTTTTAATACAATAAATAAAATACCTAAAATTAGTGATTGTATAGTATAATTGTGGGTAGTTGATGACAGATTCTACAAGGCACTGGATCTGTTTTTCTCCTTTAATAGCTGATTACGAATCTGTTTGAATTTAAAAATTCAAATGTATAGAGTTTTCGGGTGAAATATATTTTCTCGTGAATTTGCATACGTCATCTTGGATCCTTTATATTCGATGTGAAAATTTAAAAATTCTGACTTCATTTTCGTGACCAGCGACCCTAAAAGCCATTATATACCAATTTTGAGCTTAAAATATTGATAAGAAAAATGTATGTCTAAAAAGGGTTAAATGTAAGAATGAATTACCTTTTTTTAAGGATTGCTTTTGAAAAATCCCGACTTACTTCAACTTTATTTTTTAATTTTGATAGTAACGCAATTATCTACACCATGATAAATCAATAGAATAATGAAATAAAGCTATATCGATCTTAGGGGTAGTTTACCTCCGTCCAGGAATCTTATAAAAAAATCCCAGGTCACACACATTTTATTATTTAATTTTATTTATAATGCAATAGTTTTTTTCTAAATTCACCAAATTTCAGAATTTTCGTAGCAAAAAAACTGTAAAAAAATATATTTTTCCATTTGTAAAAAATAGGGGTTGCTACCTTTATGAATAAAAATATTATACAAATATGTATTGTTGAATAACAAGTAATATTCATTTAGTTTTATTGAGAAATTTCAAGTAGTTTTTGAGAAATGGAAAAAAATGTGTTTATGAGGTTAAACTTTAGGGGTGCTTTTCACCTGTTAAATAGGCGTATGGGCCGATCTAAACCGGTGAGTTTTACATATTTTTTAATATTCTACAACATATCAAAATTTAAAGAAAATCGGTGAGATACACCTAAAATACCTTCCTTGTTAGAAACACTCCACTCTATTTCCCTACCTAATCCTGACGAGTGGCTCGATATTTCTCTGAATACTTCTATAAAGCTTCCATTTTCCGATTAAACCATACATCGTCTTTTGACACTTTATTTAGAGCTCCAATGCTATTTCCTAAAGCTCAAGACAACGCGTCAGGCACCTTATGAAAAGTCCCTTTCCTATGTACAAACGTAATATCAAATCGACGCCTACAGCATCATATTCGAATGAGCTAGTCTTCCGGTCTGATCCTTCTAGTTATTAAGCCAGAGAATACTGTGGTGAGCGGCTTCTCCCTGCAAATACCCTCTTAGCTGATCTACTGCCTAGAGTACTGCCAAATGCACTTTCTCGGTAACGGTATGGTTACGGTCAGCCTTGCTCGAAGTTTTACTAACATAATAAATCGGATGCTCTCTCTATCCTGTTCCTGGGACAGCATAACAGCTATAGCGTAATCACTAGCATTCGTCTGTAAAATATATGATAACGATAGGTCGGAATGTGCTAAAACTGAAGCTTGAGTGAGAGCTTGCTTGAGCTCTATAAATGTACGTTCTTGCTTCTCCTTCCAATGCCAGCGCACCCTTTTCTTCAACGAACCAGTTAGCGCAGTCTTAATTTCTGCTACTTTTGGGATAAATCAACAAACCTGCTATACCAACCAATCATACTTAAAACTCTTCTTAGTTGCTTGACATTGGTTGGTATAGGGTAACCTGAAATTAGCTTAGTTTTGTTCTCATCGGTTTTTATCCCTTCATAAATGATCACGTATCTCAGACATTCATACCTCCGAACAATAAAATTCCGATTTCCCGCAATAAATTTGTAAGTGCGCGTCCTTAAGAGCTTCGAGCACCTGTTTCAACCATTTTAGGTGCTCTTCAAATGTAAGAGCCCCAATAATAATATTGCCTAAATAGGCGAAAACGTGTAGCTCCCATTTCGGCCTGATTAACTTATTTATCGTCCTCTGAAAAGTAGCCAACGCATTTGTTAATCCATACGGCATACGTCTAAAATGAAACAGCTCTCGTATGGGTACTAAAAAGGCCGTAATTTCTTTACATTTTAGCTAAAACTTTATCTGGTGATAAGCTTGGCTTAAATCGAACTTTGAGATATATTTAACTCCTCTCAGCTTATCCAGAGTATCATCTATATTGCGAAGCGGGTAAGTCAAACGCTTCGTAATTTGATTTACTTTTCTATATTAAATATAAAACCGGAATGTTCCACTCAGTTTTGGTATATTCACTGGACAGCTACACTAAGGGCTATCAAACGGCTCTATGATGTCTTTACGCAGCATGCGGTCAATTTCGTCTTGTGCCGCTTTTAACATCTCTGTCGAATATCGCCTAGTCCTTTGCCGGATGGGTTCATGCCCTTGCAGCTCTATATCATGCTTGGTGAGCAAAGTGACCAAAATCTTTGGTACAGGAGGTACTAACTCATCCAAGAGTTGCTCTATAACCATCTCCTCTTCAATTATAGCTCTAACTAAACCACTTAGACTTGCTACAGCTGGAAAGCTCGACGGACCAGATCCAATCGGATAAAATTGATGCACTGCTCTTTTGCGCGTCCACCAAGTATCATCTTCATAATTTATTCTAATCTTAAAAATTCTTTTAAAATCGATTTCTAAAATACAATCATACTGTAGCCCATCAATCACTCTGAAAGATACAGTCTTTGTTTCGCCGTTTATAGTTATTTGAGCTTTAGAAATACCTTGCACTGGCACTGAACTGTCATTAGCTACGCTCACTTCATCTGTATATTGAATGAGCTTGTCGAACAAGCTACTACTCATTCTCTTGCCTCTATATGAGTAAACTGAGCCATCATCGTTCCATGCAATCATCTCCCATTCAACTCTAAGTTGTGGAAAAGACGCGGCTCGATTTTACCTATTGCGCTTCCTTGTATTAAAGAAGATGATATGCTACTTACAGGCTTCTTAGCTTTATTGATTCCTACCTGACACGTCTTTGTTGTTCGCGTCATTGTAACAGTTTGCTTCATTATTGATTGAGTCGGTATTGGTCTTTGGAAGGGTCTACCTACTCTTATTTGCCTTCCTGTTCCCAGTTTTTCTACCTCCACTTCCGCTGACAGCTTTCACAATTCTTGATGTGCGTATTTTCTTTACCGCATCCATAACACTCCATCACTTTAGGGCAATCACGCGCCCAGTGTCCTTGCTTTTTGCACCTAAAGCACGTATCAAGACTTTTTGCTACTCGAGCTTGAGCTTTTAGCAGTGCATCGCCAAAGCTATCTTTCTAGTCAGTATTTAGAACAATAAACTTGCTTGGTCGGACATCTTCTATCCTTATCCTTAATTTTCTTACCGGACTGTTAGCTTGAGCTTGAAGCTTAGAACGTATCGTTGCTTGATCCGCTCGTTTTGCGGTCCCTGGATCAGTAGCTGCAACGTGGGCTGATGTTGGTGGAGTCTCCCGAAAATCTAATCCCTCCACGTAATGCACTTCCAACTTCATAGAAGCGACCTTCGCTGATCGCCTCACTACGATCGGCGCTGCGTATGTCGACGCCGCAAACATTGATTCCGAAGGTGCCGGAGATGGTTGATACGCTCTATCTTGTATTCACCGTAGTAACTCTTTTTTAATTAAACGTTACAACTTTTGAAAGGTCTGAAATTGCTCACGACTTATCCGTTGCCTATATTTGGATGCAGATTTTGGTACACACTACGTTATTGTTCCTCCAATGACCAAGGAGACATCGTTTGATCTAACAAAATCCTGAGTTTCGATAGATTAGTAGAAGTGTTTTCTTGTGGTCCTTGCGTTTGATTGTTGATCTCTATTTTTAGTTTTTCCTGCACGTCCTCCGTACTATATTGGAGCCTATATGCTTCAATAAAATCGTCAAGTGAAGACCACATATGATATTCTCTCCAAAACCAATAATATGCTTCTTCATCAAATATCGACGGCAAAGTTCTAATTATGTCTTTAAAGGATATGCTACTCTACATTAATTTAAATTAATAAGGAACCCTTCCGAATCTCTGTTGTAACCCTCCCTAAAATCGATACGCCATTTCCGTAACAATTCACACGTTTATTTTTCTCTTAAAAACATCAAGTCATTCAAGCTAGAAATTTTCCTGCTTGGTCTACACCAGCTATACAATAGAGTGTGAACTAGGTGAGGTGAATACGCGTTGTGTGGGTTAGGTATGCTGTACGTCGAACTCAGACACGGTTGAAAGTGGACTCTGCGACCATCAATGTTCGATAATCTTGGCGTAGCAGCTCTATTCAATACCAATGGCTCTTCATGTGCTCGGTCCGCAGGCACGTATGCTTCCGGGGCTCTAAGTAGGAAGCTCGTCTAAACGTTATAACTAGAATTACATGTTCCAGCTGTAGTTGTAACCTGGGTACTTCTAAAGCTCAAATAAGTCACCGACGTCGTATACGAAGCTTGAGTCACAATGCTACTCGATACTGGCACATCCTCGGCTGGCGGTGGTACGCTAGAAGTTTCTCGCTCTATAAGCCTTCTTTGAGGTAGTGACTCCTCTACGATGGCAGGTAGAGTCTTTTTTATTGCCTCGTCCAATGTCAACGTTGCGTCTCCAAAGCTTTCTTGCACGACCAACGACTGGGCTCTAGGTAACTCAAGTGTCAGGCTGGAGCTCGTCGGAGGTATTTTACACCGGGATCTTCCTTCTACAGTTGGTTGAATACTCAGAGAGTGAGAGTGATACCGACGTCTCTATACATGTTCGTCGACTAACGTCGATGCTCTAGCCTCTTCATCGCTGATTGAGTTTATTGTAAAAACTTTATTGTAAAAAAATGATTATAAATGAATCATTCAAAGTATTGCCCATTGCTAGCTATAACTTTTTCCCATCTTTCTGGCAGAGCTGGAATACCGTTACGGTAAAAATGTTCGTCTTTTGAAGCTATCCACAAATCAAGCCAAGTCTTGATATCTTCATATCAGCGGAATTGCTGATCAGCCAGACCATGTGTCATCGAACAGAACAAGTGATGATCGGACTACGTGATTTCTGTGAAATCTGGCGGGTGGGGTAAAACTTCCCATTCGAGCGTTTCCAAGTAGGTTTCAACAGGTCCGGTAACGTGAGGCCGAGCGTTGCCATGTAGTAAAATCACTTTTTCGTACCTCTGCTCGTATTGTGGACGTTTATCGCGTAGTGCTTAGCTAAATCGCATCAATTGAATTTGATACCATTACCCAGTGATGCTACCGTTTGGTTTTAACAGCTCATAATAAATAACACCGACCTGGTCTCATCAAATACATAACGTAACCTTCGCAGCGTGTATATTGGGCCGAGCCGACAACGTAGAAGCATCACCAGGCAGTCTCCATGACTTTCTTATCTTTGGGTTGCTGTAATGAATCCATTTGTCATCATCTGTGACAATGCGATGAAGAAAACTCTTCCCTTTTTACCACTAAAACAGCTGCTCACAGACGAGATAATGACGCTCAACGGGCCTCGGCTTTAAATCATAAGGAACCCAAGTTCTCTGCTTTTGAATCATTCCCAACGCAAGCAATCGCTTTGAAATGGCTTGGCAGGTAACTCCAAATACTGAAGCAAGCTTATTATCTGTTTGACATAGATCTTCATCAAGCAATGCCTCCCACTCAGCGTCTCTGAAGGTTTCTGGCCTTCCTTGACGCGCACGGTCGTCAATATTGAAATCACCGTCTTTGAAGAGACGGAAGCAATCACGACCCGCTGTTCTACTTACAAGAAAAGGTTCTCAACCCGGGCCTATCGATTTCTTTGGTTCCGGAATGTGTTAAAGTACATCAAAAAATAAGAGATACGTGTTTTTTCTTACCGGCTAACTTTCACTTTTGAGGGGTTAAAATGACCCCTAAAAAAAGGAGTGAAAACAGTTTTTTGTAAATGTCTGATAAACTAATAGGGATATTTTAACGGTTCAAACGGCAAAAAACTTGTTTAATATAGAAATTTTGTACATAATTTTAATCCCATAATTTTACGATCCCTAATTTTTATGGGGGTTAATTCATTTTCTATAATATATTTTTCGATTCATAAATTTTAAAATTTTATGAAAGTAATTGCAAATAATTTTTTTTTCACAAAAATGGAAAACTAAAGTTGACGTGTCGTGGGGTTTTTTAAAAATCACCCCTGTGGAGGGTTAACCAACCCCTAAGACGAAATTTTAAATTTGTCCTACTTTATTAAAAATATTTTAATGGTTTAAACGGCAAAAAAGCTTATTTAATGTAAAAATTTCGTACATAATTTTAATCCCATAATTTTACGATCCCTAATTTTTATGGGGGTAAATTCAGTTTTTATAATATATTTTTCGATTTAAAACTTTTAAAATTTTATGAAAGTAATTGCAAATAATTTGTTTTTTTTAAAATAGTGAACTAAATTGACGTATCTTGGGGTTTTTTTAAAAATCACCCCTTCATAGGGGTAAGCAACCCCTAAAACAAAATTTTTAATTCATCCTAGTCTATTATTAATATTTTAATGATTAAAACGGCAAAAAACTTGTTATTTGATATAGGACTCGTTATTTTGGTTTAAATTAATTATAATTTCTATTGTATTTCATGGTACTTCTTTTGTCAAATACAAATAGATTTTGAACTCATTTATCCTATATGACAAAATTAAATTTATTTTAGTTTTCACAAAATTAAATCAAAACTACGGATTTAGTTGGGATAATAATATTTACGTGTTATTATAATACATTATTGATTACTCATTAGTAATTACAGCTACATAATTCTATTTTTCAAAGTTTTGACAATAATGATAATCTTTATAAATATGTTTAAAACACAATGATTTTTTACACCAACCACAACGTACAATAGCAATATTTGTACAGCCTTTTATTACGCAGTTTGTACTGCGAAAATCTCCAAAACTAAAATCAACAGGATTATCAAATTCGTCAGGTTTTATATCGATGTAATTACTTTTATACAAGAAATATTTAAAGAGATTCGTATATGTCGGTGACGAATGCTGGTCGTGGACTAAAGATTGAAGTTTAATTATGTTATTTCTTAAATGTAAATTTAAATTATAATCCATGAAAATCACGATATCGAAAAATTGTCGAACAAAGTTTTTCCAGATGCGGAATCCATATACTATACATATACTATACATCAAGTGGTTGTATTTTTCCTGTTGTTCCTGCTGGTATCTTTTTGATATTAGTAATTTTATTTTCTGGCATTGTTTCTTCTACAACTGTATCATGTGTTCACTCCAAGAATCAAGCAATAGTACAGAGTGATGACCTACATTTGGATAAAATACTTTTTCTAACCAAATCTTTAGAAGGTCTGTAATTGAAACGTAAGTGCATGAAATTATGCAGTATCATATCGCATAAAATATTTATTACATTAATAATTATCACATTGCATAGAAGTGGTTTGAAATATGCTTACGTATAGTTAATTTTCTAGATTTAGATGCTTCTACGTATACGTTTTCTGGTCTAAATAAATTAGCTTTTACAATCAGACCAAATTGACCACTCTGTTCTATTTGTTCTATTAAGACTATAAAAAGTGGTGATAGTAGTTGCCCTGCGGCTGATATAAGTGGTTGTATGGTGTGACAGTGTGCTGTTTATGAAACCGACTGTACCAAGCATTGTACTTGTTTTTCTCCTTCAAATGCTAATGTCCTTTCAAAATGCATTTCTGATTGAAATTCACTCTAATCTGAATTATATAAATTCTGGATTCTAATCGTTGGTACACACAATTTAACGTCAGCAACAAACGCATCTGCTTTTGTGTGAAGGTCTAAATCACTTTCTAATGTTTTTCTAGTGATAAATTTATTTATTTTTCTAGATACTATTCTAAGAATCTTTTTAAAGCGTAATAACCAACTTCTTGAAGCCTTGAATCGCAAATCTTCAGAGGCAATTTCTTTTTTAGCGCGTAAGGACCACCGACTTATATCGCGATCATGAATAATTAAACCTTCTTCAACACCAGTTTTAAAATTATCCAAGGTATATTGACAAATTCTTGCAACTTTGTCTCTATGGGTGCCGCCTTTATTAATTGTGTGGGCCCAACGTTTCAGTTGACTGGTAGATATCACCTTTTTAAATCTGTTCGTAACAGTTTCAATATTAAAATTTTTCTTTTTGCCCCTTTTCGAAAATTCCACGGCTTTTTGTTTGTTTTCGAAATTTACTTCTTCATTATCTTCTGTACATTCATTTGTTGGTACTTGGATAGGATCAGGAAAGTGATGTTGTATTTCATCCTCGGCTATTTTTGCATCATGGTCTTTATACTCTTCATGAAAATCTAGCGACTCTGCAACAACTATCTCCACCTCGTTAAATATCATTAGCATCTAGTAATATTTGTTGAATTTTTTCTGCTATATGAAATTCTTTATGGTTGGTCACGCTATATGGTATTTCTAACGTTTGGAAATATGCTAATAATAAATTTATAACATTTATAGAATTAATCCTCATATATGAATCTAAAATGAAAACACTAATAATTATGAATTATTGTAACTATTGAACAATTGAAAATGTATATAAATTTACTTTGATCATTTATTTCTCAATTACAATAGCATAAAAATTTAATTGAAATAAGAAATAAATTACAAGTACACAATATACAAATGCTACATAATACATAAAAAGACTTAGAAGAATTCATAAAAGTTTCTTTTTTATCTTGTTAATTATATGTTAAACTAAATAGAATGTAAAACACTTACTTAATTTTAGTACAAGAAAATAGAAGTTAATATTTAATGTTTTATATCTTTCTAATATTTTGACTTTAATACTATATGTATATTAATATTACAACATAAAAAATAATGAGTTATATAATCAAAGAAAATAATATAAAATAAATAACAGTTATAAAAATACTTACATGATAAGTGTATATAATAAGTTTGGTTATTTATAAAAATTACTACATAGCTTTTATTTATTGATGTTATATATCTAAAAAATATTTATCTAAGAAAATTAAAAGACCTAATAATTTTAGTTGTTACCACTATTATTGTCTTTGTAGCAATGAGAACTTCGATGTTCTGCAAGTGTAATAAGTAGAATGATTTAAGTTTTCTGCGGTAAACCTAGCTGGTGACTATGAATAAAATACAACATTCTATTCTAATTATATTCAAATTATATTTTAATAATATTCTATACTCACCTGACGTTTGTTCAACTGCTTATTATTTTGTTCAAAAAGTAGTAACAATAATATCAGCAGTAATAATGATAATAAAAGTAATAATAATTTTATTATTATTCTTAAAATGATTGTTATTTAACCATAATTATAAAACTTATGGTAAGAGTAAACTTAATTATAAAAGTAACCCAAAAGATTATTAATGACATATATTAAAATTGAATACAATATTATTAATTTTACTGGAATATAACAAATTCTACATCATGAGATAAAGATGATGCACGTAATTTCTATATTGAATAACAAGTTTTTTCCCGTTTCAATCATTAAAATATTTCTAATAGACTAGGAGGGATTAAAAATTTCGTTGTAGGGGTTGGTTACCCTTCTGAAGGGGTGATTCTTAAAAAACCCCAAGACACGTCAATTTAGTTTTTCATTTTTATAAAAAAATAATTTGTAATTTTTTCCTAAAATTTGCAAAGTTTTAAATTGAAAAGTTTTAAATAAAAACTGAATTCACCCCCATAAAAATTAGGGGTTGCAAAATTATGGAATAAATTTCTACATTAAATAACAAGTATTTTGCTGTTTTAATCGTCAAAATATCCCTATTAGTTTATTAGATATTTACAAAAAACTGTTATCACCTTCTTTTTTAGGGGTCATTTTAACTCCATAAAGGTGGAAGTTAGCCGATAAGAAAAAACATCTCTTATTTTTTGATGTACTTTAACATATCCTTGAAACAAAGAAATCGCTAGGTCCGGGAATCGCAGAATCTCCGTAAACGTTTTGGAGCTTCTGATGTGTTTCAGTCGCCGTTTTCTTCGAATGAAAGAAGAAAAGCAACACTTCCCGCAATGACGATTATTTGGTACAAAATAAGACATTTTCACACAACCAAAATTATATGATGCTAAAACGAAATCACCAATGTGTCAAAGCAATTTGTTTACGTTGTTAGCAATTTGAAGCTTGCTTCATGACGTTTTGGATGTCAAAATCGACAAGCACTTACTGCTGGAGCCGTCTATTGACAAACGGCGGGAACTTAGTTGCGCACCTAATAGTATTTAAACTTTTACTTTGATGATAACGGTGAGCAAACAATATTTGCAAATATCTCAGCTTAAATTACTCACAGTATTATGTGTTTACTGCCAGTCTTTTTATTAACTAACCAATTGTACTAAATATTTAAAATCTTTTTGGATTCACGAAAAAGGAAACTTTATTAACTTAAGCTTTATTAAGAAATTCATAATTTTTCAGCTATGTTGATTGTAAACTCTTTCAGTTAAACATCTAAATTATTTCAAAATTTTTAAAAATGTTGTCCTGAATTTGTATTTAAAATTTTATGTTAGTTCGGCTAAAAAGTTCTTAGGCTAACATAGTAAAACACATTTTTTTTGGTAAAATTCGATTTTATTATTCAATATAATTACCTTCGAGGGCGATACAACGATTATAGCTGTCATATAGTTTTCCGGTACCATTTTTATAGTACGATTTCTTTTTAGCCTCAAAATAGACCTCAGTTTCGGTGATTACCTCTTTATTAGTACTGAATTTTTTTTCGAAGAGCATTCTTTTGAGATTTGCAAACAGGAAGAAGTCACTGGAGGAAAGATCTGGAGAACACGATGGATGGGGAAGCAATTCGTAGTTTAATCCATTTACACAATTTTGCCATCGTTTTCATTGATTTGTGACACAGTGCATTGTCTTGATAAAACAGCCCTTTTTTCTTCTTCAAATAGGGCCTCTTTTTCGTAATTTCATCCTTCAAACGCTTCAATAATGCTATGTAATAATCCTGGCAATACCATACCAGCCGATCGGTTTGGGCTGCAATTGATTCGTGTGAGCCGTGCATTACGAGAAAAGTGGCCGGAATACAAGAAAAAACATGACAAAGTTATTTTTCTGCAGGACAACGCCCGGCCTCATGTCGCATACGTCGTGAAAAAATATTTGAAAACGCTTAAGTGAAATATTTTGCCGCGTCCGCCGTATTCTCCGGACATTGCTCCTTCTGATTACTGGTGGTTCCGAGGGATGCAGCATGATCTGGCAGGTTATCGGTTCACTTCTTTCGCAGAAATCGAAAATTGGCTCCTAACTTAGATCACCTCAAAAGACGAAACATTTTTCGAGATGGAATTTGAAAATCGCCTGAGAAATGAGAAATAGTAGTAACTAGCGACGGATGATACTTTGATTAATCTTCTAATTTTTTTTTATTTTAAAATTAATGCATTTTTGACCGTGAAAAGACGGACCGAATTAATTTGTACTTCCAATTCATATACAGGGTAGTTCGTTTTAATCTATCGGTCGAAATAACTTTAAAGGGAGATGGTTATATCAAAAAATGTTTCTGACAAAAGTTGTAGGAATTAAAAAGGTTCGTCCAACGCTGATCTTGGCGTTAACTTGGATGTCAAATTTGAAGGTTATTTGAGGGTCAAATCGCGAATTTTATCTTAAAATCCCAATTTTTTATTACAGATTCTGATTCGGCGTCGATAAATATGAAAGTTTTGTCTTAAACATTTTTTTCGATGCGTGACAGATGGCGCTGTAATCGGCAGTTTTAATCTATTGATGCAAATATCTCAACATATTTGTGATTATACGCATATGAAAAGGTAGAAAAGGAAAACTTGTTCATCTAGATAGGGGATATGCAATGACACCACAATCGACCTTCCCTCTAACCCCCCGTATGGAGCGATTTCAACTTAAAAATCTGAAATGGGTACCCCAATTTTATATTGCAGATTCTGATTTCGCGTCATCGGCTGACAACGCGTGATATGAAAGAACGTATACGAACTGCTTGTGCGGCAATACCCCGGACTGTGTTATTAGAAACAGTGGACAACTTTCATAAAAGAGTAAACTTGTGTTTACAGGAAAATGGAGACAATTTTGAACAGCATCTTTGTTGTAAGTTCTAAAGGCCGAATTGTGAGTGGCAAAGGGACTCACATTAAGGGGGGTGGGGGTTATGGTTTTAAAATTTTCTATTTTGCATATTTTTTTTTTTTTTTCTGAATGCACATGTCGAGAGTATTGTGTCAAAATTACAAGTAAATCGAAGCAAAACTAATGAAGATACAGCGTTTCAAGCGACCGGCCCTCATGCTCGATTTGTGAGTATAAGAAATTTTAAATTGATTTTCCTGAAAACGTCATTTTTGAAGTTTGTGAACATTATAACTCAAAATCTAGTTGACCGATTTTTTTCAAATTTTAAACACTATTCCTACACATAAATTAACAGGTAATCAGAGAGAGTTTTTTTTGTTTTACTATTTTCTTCCATTTTATAATAACAAGTTCACCAAAATTTTTTCAGCAAAAATCGCGTTTTTTACTTTTAAATGCTGCCAAAAATAAAAAAATCAGAAAAAAAACTCTCTCTGACTACCTAGGAAAACTCATCACCTTCTAAGCGCATTTCGATTTTTATGTTTCAGATGATCTGGTAACGAGTTATGAAGTTCACCGCATAGCAACTTTTTGTTGAAGCGTCACCGGAGATTTGCTGTCACGGACTTATTTATTGATATTTTTGATTAAAATTTTTTCCAAAAATACTTCAGATGTTATACTATAACGTGTATATGGAATAAATAAACCAACATTATTTATATCACTAGATAAAAATAATGAAAATATGCCTTTTTTTCGCCCTTAAAACCTTACCCCCCCCCCCCCTTATAAAAGCACTCCATGGGGACATAATTATACTACGTTTACGTCGTTGTCCCAGGGTAACGCTAAAAGTAGAATGAAGATTTTCATCAAAACAAATGTTTTCAAATGCAATTTATCCACAGAATTCTAAGTTGCAGAACACGATGTGTATTCCTCGAGAAATTCTAATTCGGTAACGATTTTTGTACGCATTTTCAATTTTGTCAATCACAGCGACATCTATCACGAATCTGAAAAATATTCCGAATAAAATTTTCATATTTTCGCGACGCAGAATCAGAATCTGCAATATAAAATTGGGATACTTTTTTCAGATTTTTAAGTTGAAACTGCTCCATAAGGGGGGTTAGAGGGGGGGGGTCGATTGTGGTGTCATTGCATGTCCCCTATCCAGATTAACAAATTTTCCTTTTCTACCTTTTCATATGCGTAGTTGTTGAGATATTCGCATCGATAGATTAAAACTGCCGATTATAGCGCCATCTGTCACGCATCGAAAAAAATGTTAAAAACAAAACTTTCATATTTTTCGACGCAGAATCAGAATCTTTAATAGAAAATTAAGATTTTCATGTAAAATTCGCGATTCGACTCTTGAATAACCTTTAAATTTGACCTCAAGGTTAACGCCAAGGTCAGCATTGGACGACCCCCTTCAACCCCTACAACTTTTGCCTGAAACATTTTTTGATATAACTATCTCCCTTTGAAGTTAATTCGACCGATAGATTAAAACGGACTACCCTATATATATATATATATATATATATATATATATATATATATATATATATATATATATATATATATATATATATATATATATATATATATATATATATTTACGAGGGTGAATTAAATATAAACGGTAATTTAGCTATTCTGCTTAGCATGTACCTCCGAACTAGATGATATAATATGTCGATTGCTTGTTTATTTATAATTAGAGAGGGAACCAGCTTAGTTAGTGGCCACGCTTGGTTCTGACTTCAGTTTAGCCATGACTGAGCAAGAAGCACATCCGTCTGTCGTGCAACGCGTCATCATTAAGTTTTTAACCAATGAAGGCGTTAAACCATCAGAAATTTTTACTCGCTTAAAGGCGCAGTTTAGGGACACTGCATTGTCTCAGAATCGAGTGTATACGTAGGCTTGGGAATTTAAGAGTGGGCGAGACCGTGTTGAAAACGAAAGTCGTGATCGACGTCCAAGGCCAAGTTTTACAGATTACAACTTTCGTGCTGTTCGAGAGCCTATTGAATTTGATCGGCGGTTAACTGAAGTGCTCAATCCATTATCACTGATCATTTTGACTTCAGAAAAATTAGTGCTTGATGGGCTCCGAGGTTGTTAACCGGGAATCAAAAGCAGGTCAGAGATTACTGAGAGACTTCTGCATCGATTTCGACAAGAAGGAGAGGATTTTTCGAAGCGCATTGTCACATGTGATGAGATGTGGGTCGACCATTTTACCCCTGAATCGAAAATGGCGAGTGAAAAGTGGCGAAGGAAGGATGAAGGCTGCCTAGTGAAGGCCAAAACTTGCCTCTCAGCCGGAAAAGTGCTTACAACGATTTTTTTCAACTCAAAGGGAGTTTTACTCATTGATTTTTTTCACGATCAACAAACAGTGAATGCGGCATACTATTGCCAGTTTTTACAGTCAGCGAGAACCTCCTACCGAAACAGAAGACTAGTTATGCTCATTAGAGAGATCATCCTTCTCCATAAAAACGATGGGCCGCACTCCGCGGCTTTAACAAGGGATAAACTGTAAGAAATGGGCTGAAAAACACTCAAACCCCTTCCTTGTAGTCCAGGCTTGTCCCGCTATGACTACTTCTTGTTCGCGCCCCTGAAAGAATCACTTAGAGGAAAACGATTCAAAAGCAATGAAGAAGTCGAGGAGCACGTGTGCGATTGGCTTGAAACTCATCCTATAATTTTTTATGAACAAGAAATATTCATGCTTCCAAAACGGTGGCAAAAGTGTGTAGACAACGCAGGAGACTACACTGAGAAATTGATATGTTTTGTGTGTAATATTATTTGATAAATGTATAAAAAAAATTACTGTTTATATTTGATTCACCCTCGTATATACGAGGGCGGTTCAATAAGTACCCGTGTTTGACGACAGAAGGCGTTCCTGGGGGAAGTTGGTATTATCATCGTGTGCTGCCATCTATCAAACGACGGTCAAAGAAATTTCAGACTGATTGATAAGTTAGTTTGGATTTGGCAGCTGTTCGAGTAAGACTTGTTTCGTGATTTTCGTTAAGATGAAAAAAGAGCAGTATCGTTCGGTAATTCGCTTTTTGTTTTTGAATGGAAAAAAATGCGAGGAGATTAAAGCCAAGTTGGATGCTGTTTATGGAGACACTTTGCCATCTATGACCACAGTTAGATATTGGTTCAACGAATTTAAACGTGGGCGAACATTCGTTTTTGATGAAGAGCGACCAGGACGCCCGGCAGACGTGGTTACCAAGGAAATCATTCAAAAAGTCTACGACATGATTGTCGCTGCTCAATGAACGGAAGTGCACGAAGTAGCAAAGGCCGTAGGTGTGTCGACCGGTACGGCAATTAATATTTTACATGATAAGTTGGCGATGAAAAAATTGTCGGCCCGATGGGTGCCGCGATTGCTCTTGGTAGACAACAAGCGGATGCGGCTGTTAACTTCGAAGCAGTGTTTGGAGCAATTTAAGCGAGATCCGAAGGAGTTTTTGCGTCGAGTTGTCACCGTTAATGAAACTTGGATTTATCATTACACACCAGAAACTGAGCAAGAATTAAAACAATGGATTTCTCCCGGTTAATCTGCTCCAAAGAAGGCGAAGACGGTCCCATTGGCCGGAAAGGTCATGGCGACAATTTTTTTGGATGCGAACGTCGTCATTCTCATGGATTTTTTAGAAAAAGGAAGAACGATCACTGGGCAATACTACAGTGAGTTATTGGACCGCTTCGACAAAAAATTGAAGGAGACATGGCCGCATTTGGCGAAAAATAAGGTGCTGTTTCACCATGATAACGCACTAGCACATTTATCCGGAGTTGTCGCCGCCAAACTGCATGAATTGCGTTATGAATTGCTGCTGCACCCCCCGTATTCATCCGATCTGGCTCTCTGCGACTTTTTCTTGTTCCGTTACATAAAGAAATGGCTCGCTGGAAAAAATTTAACTCAAACGAGGAAGTCATCGCCAAGACAGAGACTTATTTTGGAGAGTTCGACAAATCCTATTTTTTGGAGGGGTTAAAAAAATGGCAGGAACGTTAAGAGAATTGTATCTTTCTAAAAGGAAAATATGTTGAAAAATGAAAAAAAATTCTTTGAAAGAATGGTGTCTTCATTTCTAACACGGGTACTTATTAAACCGCCCTCGTATACATGTATATACATATATATATATATATATATATATATATATATATATATATATATATTGTCACGGAGAACACTCCGTTTTCCGCGCGTGTTTATATTCCGCGCGATTCCGCGGTTCGCGAGCCGAGTTTAATTTCGGCTACGTTACGGCCCCGGGCGGGAAAATACGGTACACGCCGATAGATAGAATAGTCGTGTGCCGTATAGAAAAGATAGGCGAGTTCAGGCTAGGCAAGCTAGCTTCTTCCCGCGTTTTCCAGTTAGTTCTCTTCCGCCATTTTGACAGTTCGGACGCGTGCCCTCTTCCCGCGTCTCGACAAGTTTTTGCGCGACGTTATCGCGAGTTCTTGGCGCGTCCCGGTCGTGGTTTTTTAGTGCAGGTGCGTAGCAGCGATCAGCAGCCCGCAGGGCACCGCCACCAGACCACAGGGGCGTAGCATCAAGGCAACGGCACCAACGATTTCGTTGGGCGGCAGTGGCGTCCCGCTACTAGCGGCCTTATCTTGATTTTTGGCGTGCGCGGCTGGCCAGCCACCGTCGTAAGTTTATAGTAAATTTTGTTCGCTTTTGTTCGCGTTGGAGTAACTTCCGCCGGTTACTCCACTCTTTATTAAATTCGTTTTCGCGGTTCGTGCGAGTGAGAGAGCGCTATCTCTCTCACTCTCGTATACAGGGCGAGAGAGTTGCGTTCTCTCTCGCACCTATAGGAGCTTAAGCGCGCGCGAGTGAGAGAGCGGTATCTCTCTCACTCTAGTGGTAGCAGTGCGGTAGAGTCGCTTTCTCTCTCGCACTTGCGGCGTATACGGCGCGCGCGCGAGTGGGAGACACCTTTATCTCCCACTCGAGTTAGATCGGCGCGAGAGAGTTGCGTTCTCTCTCGCTCCCGCGTAGAGTTAGGCGCGCAAGAGTGGGAGAGCGCTTTCTCTCTCACTCCTACGGCGTAGTACGGGAGACCCGTTGTCTCTCTCGTACTCGCAGTAGAAGCGGCGCGCAAGAGCGGGAGAGCGTTCTCTCTCTCGCTCCAACGGGCTCCGTGCGGGAGAGTGTTCTTCTCTCTCGCACCCGTACGTTAGACGGCGCGCGCGAGTGAGAGAAGCCTTTCTCTCTCACTCTCATAGGCGTAGTGCGAGAGGCATTCGTTCTCTCTCGCACTCGTGGAATACGCCGCGCGCGGGAGACAGCCTCGCGCCTTATATCGCGTCTCACCGCCTGCGCTCCTCATACGCAGCCTTTATAATTTATTTTATCGTCTTTTATATTCCTTTTGTAATCATTATTGTTAACTTATTTATTATTTATTATTTATTATTTTTTTTTGTTCTTATTAAATTATTTTCTTTATATTTTTAATTTGTATTTTTTTCTTTTTTTCTCCTATTTTTTTTCTGTGTTTTTATTGTTTTGTTTGGTGCGAGCTTGTCTCGCTCAAATTATTATATTTTATTTTTCTTTTATCATTTATAATTTTTTTTTTCGTTTCTTTCTTTTCATTTTTTTTTATTTCTGCGACGAGGAGCTTTCAGCTCTCCTCCCGAATACCGCCCTCTCCGAGATCAACTAGCCAGGTGAGGACGACGAACGAGCCGCGCAACGACGATTGCGCGGCGTTGCAACGGGTAAGTTGGGTCCGTAGACCGGCTTCTCGAGCCTGGACCCAGGAGCAAAGTCGTCCAAGACTTTAGCTTCCTAAAAGGGGGCGCAAAGGGCAATTTCGCGCCTTTTGCGGATTGCGCGTCCCCCGAAGCTAATTGCTCCTGTGGCGGGTAACGTTAAATCTGCCACCCCGTTACAATATATATATATATGTTTAATTAATATAATAT
This sequence comes from Chalcis sispes, assembly GCA_949987625.1. Classification (NCBI taxonomy): domain Eukaryota; kingdom Metazoa; phylum Arthropoda; class Insecta; order Hymenoptera; family Chalcididae; genus Chalcis; species Chalcis sispes. The sequence continues at coordinate 37,258,579 of OX465095.1, read as the reverse complement.
AATTTCATATAAATGATAGTCATACATAAATAATAGGTTTATTAGAATAATTGTTATACTCATTAATAAATTATGAATGGGACATAGATAAAAGTTAGGCCATCTCCGCATTCGTAACAACTGTATTTCCTCTTTTTTATGAAAAACAAGACTATTTACGCGAAGAAAATTGGCCATTTCAAATCAGTCAAGGCCTTCTCGAGCGTCGCTCGTTCGCTAGCCGAAGCTCGCAGATAAGAGAGGAGTGAAAAAGTTCTCTCTTCTCCCCGTCTTTCCTCCCTCGTTTATTTTCCTGCCTTCTTCTTTCTTTTATTCTTTCTCTCTTACTGCTTTTCTAAAATATTATTTTTTCTTTCTGCATATTTCTTTCGTCTTTCCTCCTGCTTTGTTGTTGGTATGCAAAGAGCGAGACAATAAGTTGAAATACAGAAATACAGACAGGGCTCGTTATTTCCTTGAGAATCAGGACCTTAATAGTGATATTTAAGTTCAAATATAAAATCCATGATCAAATTCAATTTATAAATTAAAATTCAAGTTACAAATTTAAACTCAAGTTCGAAATTTATCTTCCAAATGTCTTCTACAATCATCACCAGTGAAAAATTAAGCACCTTCATCGTAATTCAAAACTACAAATGTCTCCGTCAATTATAAAGATAAGAATGCAATTCTTGTACAACGTTCCAATTTCGTAGAGCAAAGGCGATTCAATCCCGCGCTTCTCCTACTTACCTCGCCAAATAATTATAATAAGAAAAATTGAACGGCGACTGGAGAAACAGTCCCAAATGTAAAAGTCTAGGCTCAAAACGAAAATATTTCAAACAGTCGCGTTTGCTCGAAAGAGCCGACGTTACACACAGTTTGTATTTGATTCTGATTCTAATAGTCAAAGTGACAATGCCTTTAATTAATCTTTTCTGATGATATCAGGTAACTCATCTTATACTATGAATTTTCTTTGTCTTTTTGCTGTTATATTTTTATAGGTCACTGTGATCGGTTCCTACAGATTCGTTGGAGAAGATGTGGATTGATCAAGATTTTTGAACACCACTTTACAAGGTATTATAGTTAATACTTTCCAAAAACAGCTTTAACATTTTAGAGTATCTTAGTGTTGAAGTATCTGCCCCAGTGTATATTTCGAAAGAACAATTTATGTTACTAATATTTATTTTTGGTATCATTGGTTCAATCATATAAATTCTATAACGTGGTAAACGTTATGAGAGGGTGAGAAAGAGGTCGAAGCGTTTGTAGGAATAGTTATATGTCTGCGTATGCGTATGTGCGTTTGCAGTTTGCACGTCTGAGCTAGCTCGGATAGGGGGCAGAGCAAGTGGTAAGGTAACGAATTTTCGGAAGTTAGTCTTAAAGAAAGGGAAATTTATCGCGTAGAAAGCGACAAGAGTGCAAAGATTTAGAGAAAATGAACAATAAGAGGTTAAGCACAGAGTCAAACGGACGTAAAATTATCGTTGTGTCATCAGATTCTGACAGCTACAAGTTGTGGATCACTAACCGTTGGCGAAGAAGACGCGCGAAGTTAGTAAAAGAGAACGAGCCGCTGCGTAGAGAGTTTAATACAATAAGATAAGTGAGCGTAGCAGCCAATCCCTAAGCTTGTGAGGGATTGAGAGATCACGCGATGCGAAAATTCAGGTAGTTAAACTTCTATTTAGCTGGAGTTTGATCTCATCGAGTAGCGGTAAGGAGGACGCAGATGGTTTTCTTGACCGACTAGAAGTTATTAAATTCACTACTATGCGTGTTGCACTAACATGCTGCGCAAAGATACAGAACCGTGAAGCGAAAGTTTCTTGAGTGACGCGATTTCGTTAAGGCATTCGAAAACTATTTTATTAGCGAATACGATCGTGAAGATTTTATGGGTACCTTGTGCCGACGGACGCAAGCTAAAGGCGAAATAATTTCGAGTTTTCTCGCCAGTTATACATATATTTTCGCACATTTTATAATTTCACCGTCGGACGACAAGCTTTTTACGGTAGCGTATTGCAACGTGCTGCCCGAATATAGGTGCGTAATGTCCGATAAAGTCCTCAAAACGCTAGTAGAAATAGAAAAATATAGCCGTCTCTGGGAGGGACAGAAGGAGTCGGATAATCGCTACACCTCACCAGCACCCGCGGACAAGATTTACTTGCCTAGTTTTGCGTACCAAGGAGTCGCAAGAAACTTAAAAGTGGCGGTAGTAGCAGCCGAGACCGCCGGTACTGAAAGAGTAGCAGTAAGAGTGCAAAGAAAGTGACAATTAGGCGCGGAAAAATTTGTTGTGTAAGTTTTATGAAAGCGGGAAACCTGTGGAGACAGCTGCAGTAGCCGAAGCGAGAGAAGCGTGTGTGAAGAAAAGAGACAGAGTGATCGAGATTGCTCTATTGCTACATTGCACAAGTGGCACGAAGTGAGCCTGCTGTCGGGCCAATGTATAGTGGCGTATACAAAGATTGTTACAAGCTTCTGCGCCGGCATTACGAATTCAGAAATAATTTAAATCTCTCGCGAGAGCTTTAGGTAAGTAATTGACGAATTGTAACGAATTCTAAATTTTGCGCTCAAGCACAAAACGTGCAGCTTAGAAAAAAATTCGCTTGAAAAAATCGGCTCCAGAACTTACTTTTCAACGGGATGAAAAGTCAATGTTTACAAAAAAAAAATCTGACAACTTTCCTAATAGCGTTGGCACAAAAAAAAGCGTATATGATTCCATGGCGCATAACATCCCTATGAAAAAATTCTCTTGAATAAAATGGCTCTGGAACTTACCCTTCAGGGGGATGAAAAGTTAAAATTTACGAAAAAGAAATCTGACAACTTTCCTGATACCGTTGACACAGAAATAAAATGCGTATATGATTCCTTCGCGCATAATAAGACTATGAAAAAATTGGCGTTCTAAAAACAGCTCCGGAACTTAGTTTTGAGAAGGATGAATAGTCAAAATTTCGTAAAAAGAATCTGACAATTTTCCTAACAGCGTTGGCACGGAAAAAAAAGCGTATATGATTCTATGGCGCATAACTTTTCTATGAAAAAATTCGCTTGAATAAAATGGCTCCGGAACTTACTCTTCAGGGGGATGGAAAGTCAAAATTTACGAAAAAGATATCTGACAAATTTCCTAATATCGTTGGTTTAAAAATAAAATGCGTTTATTTTCTTTTAGCTCATATCAATCCTATAAAAAATTTGGCGTTAAAAAAACGGCTCCGGAACTTACTCTTTAGGGGGATGGAAAGTCAAAATTTACGAAAAAGGTATCTGACAACTTTTCTAATATCGTTAGCACAAAAATAAAAAGCGTATATGATTCCTTGACGCATAAAAACCTTATGAAAAAATTGGCTTGTATAAAACGGCCCCGGAACTTACCCTTCAGGGTGAGGAAAAGTCAAAAATTACAAAAAGAAAATCTGTCTACTTTTCTAATACCGTTAGCACAAAAATAAAAAGCGTCTGCTAATTCTTAGCACATAACAGTCCTATAAAAAATTTGGCGTTAAAGAAACGGCTCTGCAACTTATCCTTTCGATGGATGATGATTCAAAATTTACGAAAAAAGAATCTGACAACTTTCTTAATAATGTTGGCGCAAAAATTAAAGCGTATATAATTTCTTGGCGTATAACAATCCTATGAAAAAATTGGCGTTATGAAAACGGCTCTGGAATTTTTCCTTCAGGGTGATGAAAAGTCAAAATTTACGAAAAAAAATCTGACAACTTTCTTAATACCGTTGGCACAAAAATAAAAGCGTATATAATTTCTTTGCGCATAACAATTCTATGAAAACAGGTAGAATGACGTGAGTTTAACGTAAGTGATAACGCCGAGAACGTTAGACTTCTTGCGCAGCGATTTCAATAATAAAAGAGAAGCAACGTAAGGTGGTTTAACATCTAGACAGCGAGCGATCGCGTCGAGATTCAGATAAAGTCGCACAGGTTTTAAATCATCCTGCTCCGCAAAACGTCAAGCAGTTGCGTCGTTATCTTGGCATGATAAAGTGGTATTCGCGATTCATAGAGCGAGTCTCTAAATTAAAAATACTGTCAGTGCGACTTATATGAAAAGGACGTGAGTGAAGTTGGGATTAAAAACAGCAAAAGGCCTTTGAGAGCTTAAAACAAGCATTGTTATAAACGTCCGTATTGGCTCAGCCTGATCTTAAATATTTTTCTGTGTAGTGCAACGTAGGTAGCTACGCTTTGGTGCTATGTTGATGCAAGAGTTTTACGATGACGAACTAATAGTTTACGTTAGTCGCGAGTTGACACTGACCGAGCGTAATTACTCGACAACCGAAAAGAGTGTTTAGCCGTGCTGTTGGCAATAAAGAAATTTAGACTATATACAAGGTGCCCTATTTTAATCGCCCTTCGTAAATAACTTTGAAAATATGTTCTTTGAAAAAAATATTTCAAATTAAAGTTGTTGGGGCATCAAGAGGGATATCGAATGGTGACCTTAACTGTGACCTTGTCAATCATTTTCAAGCTCATTTGAAAATCAAGATAGTTTTTTCTAATAGAAACTTCTACATTTGATCCTGGAAATAGAAAGAGCGGAAAATTTGACGTCCGTATATGACTTTTACTTTAACCATGATCTTTTAGTTCATTCAAAGGCCAATAAGTTAGTTTTTTTGTTGGGACAACCCTACCTTTAAACGTAAAGATAAAAAGAGTGGAACATTTTACTACGGCTTATAATCTTGACCTTGACCTTGAGGTCAAAAACATATTTAGGTCGTAATAATTATTGACGAACATCTCTGTTTTCACGCCAAAATTAATGAGTGCGAAAAAAGTGACGTTGAATTATGAACTTGGCCAGTTTAGTTCAGGAGATAACTCCTGCTCAGAGCAATGCCATTTTGTTCCAGCTGCTGAATTCTCTTTCCTTTCAACCCCCGTTTCACACCCTTAACTCTCTCCTACATAAAAACGAACCATGACATCATGATCAGTGATAAGAAAAAATTAGAATTTTTTTCGTTATAAGGTCCATACGAAAATAGTTTTAATTCCAATAATTTTGATCTTTGTTATCAAGAGTGTTCGAATTGTTTTATCTGTGGGCTTACATTTTTTTCGTCATGGCTGATTATACGCCACAGGAAATAGTTAATATGATTAAGGTTCTTGGCGAGTGTCGAGACAATTACAGAGCTGCAGATAGGCATTTTGCAGAAAAATATTCAGACTCTCGACATCCAGATAGAAAGACGGTTAAGCGATTAGTGAGTAGAGCTGAACAAGGTAATCTGACGCGAAAAAGGCGCAAAACTTGCTCTTAAGACCATACTGTACTAGGTGTCTTGGCTTCGGTTGCTGATGATCCCCATATTTCTACTCGGCAAATCAGTCGAACGCATGGAGTTCCAAAAACAACTACTAACCGCATTTTGAAAAGTTTGAAATTCCATTCATATCATGTCCGCCTCACTTATAGTCTTGAGATCGGAGATGACCAACGGGGCTTAGATTTTTGTAGATGGGCATCTAATAGAATGCGCCAAGACCCTTTCTATTTCGAAAAATTCTTATTTACAGACGAGGCAAAATTTGACAATACGGGAGGTGTCAATCTCCATAATGCCCATTACTATTCCCAAGTAAATCCTCATTGGCAAAGGGATCATTGTGTCCAGAGACGGTGGTCATTGAATGTATGGGGAGGTATAATAGAAAATAATGTGATGAGTCCATTTTTTTTGTAATAATAATTTGAATGGTTCTTTCTATATAAATATTCTCCAGAATAAAGTATCACAATTTTTAGAGGACGTCCCATTAGTCTTGAGACAAATCATGTGGTTTCAACAACATGGGGCACCAGCACATCGTACACTACCAGTTAAGGCATTCTTGGATACCACACGTCCGAATCGTTGGATGGGCATTGGCAGCCAGGTACATGAATGGCTAGTCAGATCACCAGATCTCACACCGATGAATTTTTTTCTATGGGGTATTGTAAAAGAGCAAGTATTTGCGCAAGCTCCAACAACCATAGAGAACATGAAAGAAAGAATAAAGAGAGTTTTCGAATCTCTCACGGTTAAAAGATTAGAAAGGGTCTGTCTGAGTTTCCGTCAAAGAACAAATATGTGCATTCAAGAAAATGGACGACTAATTGAACATCTATTTTAAGAGACGTCTTAATTGGCTAAGTTCTAAGAGTCTTCCCTTGACTAGGCGGACTTTACGCGATGCATATTGAGTAGCGCGCGAATATTATTGGAGGGGAGCGTATTGCAATGTACTATCGTTTGTGCGGGAGTTCGAGCAGTGTCAAAAATATAAATCGTCGCAAGCCAAAGCGCAAGGTTTAATTGGAAGAAGAATTGTAGAATGACCGTGGGCAGTAATGCTCAATGTTATGGAACTTCTCTTTAGTAAAAGCCAGTATAAATATCTACTAGTGCTACGTGACGTAAAAAAATTATTTAATTAAAAAAAAATATATATATCTATATATATAACAAAGTATACATAACAAATGTAATGAAAATCAAAATTAAAATTGAAATTATAATTATTTTAAACTTAATAGACTAAATGCAACGTATAAATGTTCAACTAATGAGTGAGTGTGTTGGTCTCTCTAATAAAATGTGTAAAGCTTGCAGCAACACTGCAAGTTGACTCCTGTGGAAAAATCCAGGAGAAATGAAGAATAAACGTATTCTTATGATAGAATAATATTCTTCCAATACATGTATAGAGAGTCGAGTAATCCAACTCTTCTCGGCACACACACACACACACACACACTTAGACAAATGATTGAATTAGAGTTGCATTTTAGTTGGAAGACAAGGGCAAAGCAGGGAAGTCTACAAAGACTTGAGCTGATGCCTAATAGGCAAAACTCCCCGAAATGCCTCCACAACCAAGTCTTTAAGTATTGGGGAAGAGTGGACCCGTGGACAGTCAGAGAGAAGTAGCCGCGAGTTATTATTTTTTTCCTTCATGTGATTCGGGCATCCGGGGGACTTTTGATTTTTTCTTGTATCACGAGCGAGTTGTAAAGATTATTTAGACGATAAATTTTAATAGACGATTGCGAGTATACTTTTTTTTTACTTATTCAATTTCTGGTGTGCGCTGTGCTACGTGTTTGGGTGATAATAAAGCGAGTGATTTGTGTAGTAATACGGCGAGACAAACTGTAAGGAGAATTGTGTTGGTGAAGGTACATCTGCAGTACGCAAATAAAATAAAGAAAACCATTTAGTGAAAATCGATATGGTTCGCCCGGTGATTTGCCCCGATTTTTCCCAATCTCATTTTTTTTCCACGCAGGAATCCAAGGCCAGGTTTCAAAGGGCCAAGGACAGCTACAGCTAGCTACCAGGTAAGGTTTTAATTATGTTTAACTATGAATCATGTGTTTAATATCTCTCTTTGCGGTGTCCTGCGGTTCGCTATTTTATGGGGTAGAGGCGTCAACTTCCCTCGATCCCTATGAGTCGCGGCAATAAAGAATATTTTAAGTTCGCGATGTGCGGCCGGGCCTGTACGAGACGGGTTGGCAAGTCCCGCAATAAAATTAATATTAAAATTTCACGATGTACGAGTTCCCTCACACGTAACAGCTGGTCTTTTAATACTTATTTACGAGGTCGACTAAAGTAAAACTGCTCCAGAGGGCCGTATCTGTAGCGCGCGCGTTCAAAGAGTTAGTTTTATTTCGGTGGAAGACGCCAAAATACCAGCTTATCGATAACGATAGAGTTTGTAAACCAGCTATTAAAGAAGACATTGGAAGAGTATAGCATAAGCCACGTCACACTTCTGTACCATTCATAGGCAAATCCGGTAAGGCATAGTAATTAAACGCTAAAAATAATGATCGCGATGTCTATAGGCACGTATCATTGAAATTTAGATGTGCACGAGTGTGAATTCAAACACGTAATAAATATCGCCATGCAAGTGACGACAAAAATCTCTCCAGCTTATTTAAATTACGGAAGGCACTCGCGCCCGGTTAAAAATTTAAGAAGGAAGGTAGACAAGAAAATTATGAGAGTGACACCCGAAGACTAGGGTGATAGAATGAAAAGGTTAGATGCGTTGCGATATTTAGTATTTTTTTGTAAACATTAAAAAGTGATTTCGGCGATTTTTATGATATCATATTTTAGAGAGCAAAGAAGTTGCATTAAATTTTGTCTTCGGAATGAAATTTCTTGTACAGAAACGTTCAGAATGTTGCAGAACGCCTTTGGTGAGCAGATTTTGTTGAAAAGAAATATTTACAAGTGGTACAAACAATTTAAAGAAAGCAGAGACAGCGTTGAAGACAAGGCGTGTCCAGGACGACCATCGTCATCAACTGATGAGAAACACATCGAAGAAATTAAAAACCTTGTGCTCAACGATCATCAGTTAACAAATAGAGACCTTGTTGATACTGTTGGCATTTTATTTAGATCGATTCTAGCAATTTTAAAAGATCATTTGGGTCTCACGCGTCAAATCTCAATTGGTTCCTAAAACACTCAATTTTTTTTTAAAAAAGAGCGTCGTGTTAATGCGTGCGAAAAGATGCCTTCCGACTACCAGAACGTTATGGAACGTATTATTACGGTACATGAGACATGGATCTATGCCTACGATCCAGAAACAACCGATCAATGGAGCGAATATCGTGCCAAAAGTGAAGCAAGACCAAAAAGATCATATCGAAATCGTTAGAAATCAAGGTCATGTTGACAGTTTTCTTTGATTATCGTGGTGTTGTGCATTTAGAATTTCTTCTGCCCGGCCTAACTGTTAACAAGGAATATTATTTGAGTTAAGCGTCGTTTGCGTGAAGCTATTCGCCAAAAGAGGCCGGAATCGTGGCAAGACAACTCATGGTTTTTGCATCACGATAATGCACCGTCTCACACCGCATTGATTATTCGCGACTTTTTGGCCAAAAATTTAACTCATATCGTTCTGCAACCACCATATTCACCTGATTCAGCGCCGTGTGACTTCTAGCTGTTCAATAAACTTACAAGACCACTCCAAAGACATCGTTTTGACTCGACTGAGGAGATTAAACGTGAATCGCTGCGTCAATTGAAGGAAATTCCGGAAAAGGACTTTTCTGACTTTTTTGAGGATTGGAAAAAATATTAGCATAAGTGTATTGCGTCGAACGGGGCCTACTTTGAAGGCAACGAAATAGATTAAAAAGAATAAATAAAAAATTAAAAAAAAAAAAAAAAAATTGGTCTTAGTTTTTGATCATAGATATGGTATACTATTTCTTTATGCAGAAAAAAAATATATACATATTTTGTATCATTAAGAAATTGTAAAATGTTTAATGTCTTTATATTACTGGATTAAAGACACAGTTATGGAGATGTCACAAATATTAAGATTAGATACATTTATTCTACTATATTGTCCATACCGAGGTACAATATTATTGTCATGATATGGCTATAGCATCTAACTGTACGTGATCCACTCTCATGTGAACATTAGTATTCTACAATAACGTCTTTACCGTTTTCACTTTATTTATATGTACAAAGATGTGATTGTAATTACCGCTTCGATAACGGGATTTCATGTAAGGTTTTACTAAAAGTGGATTGACTGCTGCAGTTCCATCTTTTGAAAAGTTTAAACTAGCAGTCGCATGTCTTGCTCCTGGTTGAAACTTGTGCACCAAAAATATACCTTCTTTAGGGTGTTCAGCATAATAGCTTATTGTATTATTTGTCTGGTAAGGTTCTAACTGATGTAATACAAGTGTTTTAATCTTAACACTTGGAATTGAAGAAGATTATTATTTTTTTGGTTATCAAGACTATTATAACTTACTTCAATATAAGGAATCTTCACTTGCGGAAAGTTATAATCTTCATCAGCAATTTTAAGGTTATTTGCTATGTTCAATCTAGATTTTATAGTTACCGCGATATCCTAGTATATTTTATCACTATAAATCGGTCGATGAAATAAATTCATTAGTACAAATACGATCTGCATGCATTCATAATCATTAAACAATGTTGCATTGTGTGCTGGTATTGCAAAGTTTAGGTTTAAACTTTTTTCTAAATCGATCAAAAACTTGTTCTATGATCCATTCAATTTTATTGACAACTCGAGACTTTTTAGCTTCAATGATTTTAAGTTGCCCAAGAATAGGAAGGCGAACATAGAATTTTTTTTCGAAAGAATGTAACTGCGTTCTGAAATCCTCTATCAACTACAATAAAGTCACCTTTTTGCAAAACACTCGTTTTAGTTTCATTAGTTTTGAAACAATCTCCGAGAATAATTGCATGATTATGATTGGCATTATAATGACCTAGAACGTGTGTTACGTATTCATTAGAAGTACACACTACCGTCGGTTTCATTAGGGGCATTCATGTTCTTTTACTTCATTGAATTTTCGCCGTGTAAATTCTTTGATTTCTGTGCAAAGCGATATGCAGTATCAAATATGCGAAGTGCTTTGTCTTGGGAAATATCAAAAAATATTCTTGCTATATAAGTATCATTATTTAATAGTTTGCAGCGGCCAGTTACATTGATGTATTTTGGTACCAAATTCTTTAGCGATTCTTTACTTACCTTGTTCATACAGTTGTTTATTGTTTACGGAAAGTATTTATAAGAAGAGGCAATTTGTACATTGAATAATGCAGTACGTATTTTACAAAGAAAAATGACTAGATTTATTGAAGAACATGTCCCTAAATAATTGTTGATTTGTTTGAAATTTGTCAACAAATAAATTTTTCAAACCTTCAATTGAATCGATACACTCAATATAAAAAATAAGCTTGTTTTCATGAGTTTAATCGCAATACTTGAACATAAGTTCACTAATATTTTTTTATTTTTCTTTCTAGCTTTATTAGTTATCTGCTTCACGAGAGGTCAATAGTTATCATTGTTTATGTAAGCACTACAAGTTAAGTAACAAATAGCGCAACCTATCAGGGATTAAAATCAAACTTTCATTCTGCAACCAAATGTACTTTGGGTGTGAGAATTATTTCCTTGCCTATAGATTGATAAATCCGGTGTATCAGGATTGACATGAACTCAAGGATATTTACTAATATGACAGCACGAATTGCAGATCTTATAGTTTTCTAAAATTTCAGTAATTTTATCTAATTTTCTTTTTCTCACTCTATACATTTGTCTTGAGTTGTTGCTGATAATTAAAGAACCATCTTGAAAATTCAAAGAAAGAAACTTATCATCTTTGGTTTCTTTTTGTAGAACAAGTAACATCTTGCATTTCTTAAAATAAAATGTTTCTAAATAAGGTTTTGGGACGATAAAAAATTTCGGTTAGTCCAAAAATATTACTTGGATTTATTTTTAAAAAACTCTAAAAATTATATTACTGTTAATATAAGGATTTCAAGATGAGTTCTAAAAAATAATTACTGCAACTGATATTAAGCAAAGCCCAATTCTCAAACAAGGACTAAAGAATATTTAGATATCGGGAATGTAAAGCAAAATCTCAAAAAAATTATCCTGAAAAGGAATTGTTGAGAAAATACATACTGTAACCAATGAATCATAAGGCAAATTATTTCGTTAGCAACTGTATGATATTCAGATTTTAAAGAGATAAAGCAGCTACTACTAAAAGTATTTTCGAAGTAATTGTTATAAAATTATTCACTGCATTTAATGATTAAGTAAGATTGTTTTTTGGAGGAAAAACACAAAACAGCTCCTTTTTACGCCATTGCAAGGAAATAATTATTCAGTAGCTTAAATTTATGCTAGTAATATTGTTGACAAATTATAAAAAGAAGTAAAACTATATTATTATCATTTAGTTATAACATACTATAAAAACCTACTAGTGAGGCGGTTCTCTCTGACTAAAGGATTTTTTCTTAGTTTGACCTAGAAATGACCTTGATCCTGATATAATGGTGTGAAATAGACCCTAAATTCATATTTAACGACTTGAAAAACCAATAGGTACAGTACTTCTCTCTGCTGAATGAAGTTTTTATAAACGCCTCCAAAGATTGCTGTTTTGGCGTTTAAGGTGGTTGTTTCCAAAATAACTTATATTTTACCTTCCATTTCTAAAAATTTAAATATAGACTTAACTTAAAACTCTACTGAGAGTCTCATTTTGTTATAAACTTTTATTTAAAATACATTTAAGTTGAAAATTTTAGGTCCGGAAAACTGGTTATATATGGCTTATTTTTAGAGTCACTGTTTTGCCAGTTTTTTAAGTGATTTTCGTAGGGTTGTAACTCTGCAAAAAATGACCGCATCGGGACGAAAGAATACAAATTTGCAATAAAATTTGTTATTGGTATACTTCATTATTCATAGAAAACATTTATATAGGCTTCTTTGGAGTCGTTGTTAACAATTGTATCTTCTATTGGTTTTTACAAATTGAAAACGGTGAATCCTGTATGGCGGTCAACATTGTGAATATTTCATTTTATCTTAAGAAAATTCATTAGTATAAGTTTCTTATTTATCAATCTTCTATTGATTTGTTCAAATTTAAAATTAATCCAATAAATTCAATAATTTTAATATCAATTTTGCAAAATTTTTAATGACGAATTTAAGGGGATAAGACTCTTTAGAACTTTTTATTTTTGCTTTTTTTTTTTGCTTTAAAAATTCATTTAGAACCTAAAAAATATGTTTTGAATGTTTTAAGCTCAATAAAAAGTCTAAAAAGTTCTTAGACAGTCAGTGAAATGATAAGCGTTGAAAATACTGAAAGCAGGCCAGCGAGTGCGCGCTTTTTACGGCCTATACCTTTCAACTTCTTACCTAAATAAGTTATGTATTAGGAGTGTGAATAAGTTCTCGCCGTTTTTTGTGTAAGTAAATCCTTAATTGAAAAAAATAATAAAAAAAAGTCAATTAAAGTATTGCCCGTCGCTATAGATTACATTTTCCCATCTTTCTGGCAGCATTTAAATTCCACTTTGATAAACCATCATTTCTTTTGCGGCTATCCACGAATCGATCCATTTTTTCGTTTCTTCATACAAAGTGAAATGCTGTTCAGCCAGGCCGTTAGTCATCGATCGAAATAAATAGTAATTAGAAGGCGCAATGTCTAAAGAGTACGGTAAGTGGGTAGGACTTCCCATTTCAGCGTTTTCAGGTATGTTTTGACCGGTGACGCGACATGCGGCCGAGCGTTATCGTGTCTTTGCTCATATAGCGGCCATTTTTCTTTTAATGCTCGGCTCAAACACATCAATTGTCGTCGATAAAGATCTCCTGTGATGGTTTGGTTGGATTGGAGCAGCTCGTAATACACTACCCCCAGCTAATCCCACCAAATGCACAGCATGAGCTTAGAACCATGGATATTCCGCTTTGGCGTTGATGTTACTGCTTCGCCAGGCTTAATCCTTGATTTTTTATGTTTGGGATTACTGTAATATATCCACTTTTCATCACCAGTCACAATACGATGTGAGAAGCCTTTTTTTTTGTCGTTAAAGCAGCTGCTCACACGTGACGATGCTGTTCGACGTCTCTCGGTTTTAGTTCGTACGGCATCCAAGGTTTTTCCTTTTGTATCATTCCTAATGCTGTCAGACGTTTCGAAACTGTTGTTCGATCAACTACTAATGATTTTGCAACATCGGATTGCGTCTGACATGGATCTTCAGCAAGTAATGATTCCAATTCTTCGTTTTGAAACTTTTGGTGCACCACTGCGTTCTCTATTTTGAACATCAAAATCACCATTTTTAAATAGGTTGAACCAATCTCTGCATGTTCTTTCCGACAGAACATGATCATTATAAGTTTCTACCAGAATGCTGTGTGCTTTAGCTGCAGATTTCTTCTGAATAAAATAGTGCAGTAAAAATCCTCGCCAAAACGGTTTATTTGGCACAAAATTTGACATGTTTTACGCTACAAAAAGAAAATGTTCTTTATAGGTTAATGGAAAGACACGCACTGATTTTAAACATAGGTTATAGAACTTCAATATAGATGCATCATCATCTTGAATTATACACACAAAATTTTTGTAACGTCATCTGACGGTGAAACGGTGAAAACTTATTCACACTTCCAATACTTTACTTTTTAGAAAATAGAGGCCATTTTGGATAATTGATTGGATTGTATAACTGCCGTTACGTCTTGCAATTCAACTATATGGCGCTTAGCTCCCAAGCATTTGCGTTGTGGCGCAAAAATTATTGAAATCGCAGTATTTTTAGATACAGAAATATTTAATAATGGCTACTCATTCGTACTCAAAGTCATCAGTGTCTTGGATTTAATATTAGGTTTGGAATGTAAGACTTTCGCAGACTCGGATGATAGCAATCGAGTAAAGAGGCAAAAGCGGCGTTCGTTAAATTCGACAAAAGAGGTCAGAACTGCACTGAAAGATAAGAATGCAGCCAGAATGAATGATTTTTTTGAAGTAGAAGACTTGCTTTATAGTTCTAGCATCACAGATTAAGCTTGGGTAACTAAGTAAGTAGTTAAGTTGAAATTTTGCACAGATTTTTTCAAACGTATTAGCCTTTGGATACACCTAAAAGTTTATATTAGTTATTACTCAAAATATTGTTTTTATCCATTTGTTCATGAGAAAGAAACTGTAATTTTTTTCTTTTTGTGTTCAAATTTTTTATACATATATATATTTTTTTTTTCAAATAGGTACATACAACGCAAAATAACTTATTTTAATAAGAAATTTTTGATTGGTTAATTTTAGTTAATTACAAGAGACTGGGCATTTCACAGCGCAAATTGAAGGAGCCACGTTTGGGCAGCTGCAGCACCGCTATTCTTTTTTTTTTTTTGTTTTTTTCTTATAAAAAAATTTAAACATCAATGTCAATACATAATTTCATTCAATGTAACAAATACTCTTAGTGTTTTGCTAAAAATTTTTGAGAAGCCTGTTGTGCGGAGGGTCTTCCTCCTTAATATTATGAACAACATTTTGAAAATTTTAATTTTTTAGAAGAAATTCAATATATGAGGTGGAATCTCCCAAAACTACACAGTCTCCATAAGTACGCAGCATGAATATTTGCTTTAAATATATACGATTTTGGTGAATTCGGTCGTATCAATTTAGTAAAAAATTATTGTGTTTTGTCATAAAATTGTACAATTTTTTATTTTGATTGTTTTTTTTTTTAAATTGTTATATTTTCAGCGTGTCTAAATTTAATTTCAAGGGAAAAATTTAATGTGTTCAATTCGATAAAAATACTTCATATTATTTATAAATTTAATTTTTGTGTTCTATTCGGTATAAATACTCCATGACAAAGTTGTTGTCCTAATTAATACTAATTTACAGGGTCTTCAAAAAGTCGCGGGCTGGTTGAATAACTTGAAACGTAAACGTTACTCAAAAATATGATTGAGACAAAAGTTGTCGGAAATTTTCCTGGCTATTTAACCGCGACCTTGGCCGTGACCTTGACCTTGAACCTCAAGGCCATTTCAAGGTCAAGTCCTTTTTTTATGTTACAATCTCCAATTTTGACACCGGAAATGAAAAGGGGGGGGGGGGGGAATTATAGATCTAGATACGATCTTTATCATCGGAAAAATTTGACCTCGGAAGGTCAAGTCAAGGTCAAGCAGTGACTAGCTGGATATTTTGAAAAGTAGGCGTGGCTCCAAAAATTGTTTCAGCACAACGTTGTAGGAAATTACTTTGGCTGTACTTTGTAGGAAATCGCCTATGGTAATATCTTGATTTTCAAGGTCATATTAAGGAATAATTTTCTTCATACTTAATCGCAGTAAGATTTCCTTTAATAAAGAAGGGCCCAACAATACTGTTTTTTATAACGTCAGCCCAGACATTCACTTTCTGAGAATATTGAGTACTGCGAGTATCCAACATCTATCTAGGGTTTATATCACTCCAGTGCCTAAAGTCATGTCTATTGAGATTGCCATTAAGCTCAAAGGTAGCTTTGTCTGAAAATACAATTGTATTCAAGAAATATTCATCAGTAGTTATTTGGATCATCATTAAGTCACAAAACTCTACGCGTCTTATTGAGCCACTTAACAATCAGATAGTATTGTCTAAAAAATTAGGAAATAAATAATGTATTCTCAGATGCAACTATTTAAATATTTCTCCTTTAGAGAAAAGAAATAATATATTGTCGATTTTATAATATAACTAGCTGTAAATTCTTTAATGTATTCATCGGTATTCTTATTTTCGTTACCTTCAATAAGAGGTTAGTACAGAGCGATTATTTAATATTTGATTTTATAAAAGTGATGAGTCAATATAAGTTTTAAATGATAATAACGAAGATGAAATATTTTAAGTTAGAAGACATTTGAAAGTGACAAAGTTTTGATAGTCTGACCCATTGTTGATATATTTTAAAAGAACGTAGCAAGAATTCATGATGCATTATGCCATTAAAATCGAAGAACATAGTGAGCTTAACTTTCACGTTCGACTGCACTTGTCGAGCTTTTTTCGGTCTTGGCGATCCAGAATGCTTCTACTGGGACGATCGAGCCTTAGTTTCGACGTCATATGCGTAAACCCATGTTTCGTCACCTGTTATAATACGTTTTAGCAATTCTGCATCGTTGTTGACTTCATTTAGTGACTCCTGAGTGACTTCCATTCGCCGCTGTTTTTGCTCAAAATTCAACAATTTTGGAACAAATTTTGCCGCCACGCGTTTTATAACCAAAACATTTAAAAAAATTTCACGGTATGAGCCTATCGATATGCCAACATCATTAGCGACTTCTCTGATTGTGATTCGGCCATCATTCAAAACCATTTCTTTTACTTTTTCCACTTTTTTATTGGTTGTTGATGTGCTGCGACATCCGGGGCGCTCGTCATCTTCAACGTCTTCACGACCATCTTGGAAACGCTTATACCACTCGTAAACCCTTATTTCACAGATAGGGGGCTCACGATAGGCCTTTGTTAACATTTCTCACATTTTGTAATACTTTATTTTATTTTTACACAAAATTTCGTACAAATTCTTTGTTCCATTTTTTTTAACAAACGAAAATCGCCGAGCTTATAAAAACACGTCTAACCTTAGCGGCTGCCACTGACAAAGTAAACAATGAATACAGCTGAAAATTGTATTATACTTCAAGAGTATGTGCACCAACATAACAAAAAAAATTTTTGACAATCGGACTCTCCAAACCCGCGAAATTAAAAAATTCCCGTTATTTTCTGAGAACACCTCGTATGTACCTATCGTATATATGTACCCTTTGTCATTTGTTTTTTTGAATACTCCAGCATTAGCGCTTGCCTCATTTTTGAATTTGTCAGTGTATTACAGGTCTCCATTATTAGGCAAATTTTTAGTGCTAGCTATTCTGTTTTATTAACTAGATAGACTAATTTAACATTTGTTATTGAAGAGATAGCTAATGATTGCTGTGTCGTTAGAAATTTTCAAAATTCTATTGTTGAACAGAACCTTTGATAACTTTTCTCTTCCTGTTTTCGTTCCTCCTATCCATAGGAGTCTTTTGGCTGCTTCAGCATCGGTGGATATATGTAGGGTTATCACCCCGAGGATCACTCTAAGCACCGCTGTAGGGATTAACCTTACTGCTCCTAAAGTGCATCTCAGTGTGAGATTTCGTAGTCTCTCCAGATGTTTCCGCTTTTTTAAGCGGCATTATTTCTCACCAATTGACCAGTGCATATGTAAGCCTAGACTCAAGTACTGCATCAAAAAGCCTTTCATTAAGGAAGGTTTCAAGCTCCAATGTGTACCTATGGCTCTTCTAAGCTGCCAGAGTGCCATATTGAATTTGTGATATTTATATTCAAGATGTTTCCTCCAAGTCAGCTTGCTGTTTGGGATTATTGAGGATAATATTAAGGTATTTCATTTCTTCAACCAGCTTGACCTGTTGGTCGTTGAGTTAGAGTTCGCCGATTCTATCGCTTTTGTATTTCTTGGGGAAGACCATGACCTTGTTTCTGACATGACATCTGGGTTCACGTTAAGTTCTGTGATCGTGCGTCAGTTCTCCACAACTGAGATAGCGTTCTGTATCGGTTTTATTAAGGTCTGCAGGAAGGATCCGCATATCCGATAATCTGAAAGCCCGCAGTAGTTAACCTTGTAAGGAGGTCGTCTACCGCAAGGTATCACAATAGGGGCGAGATAACTTCTCTTTGTGACCAGCCTGATCTTACGCTGTCTCGTAATGTGGTGTTTCTCTTGGCAGTTTCTAGGAGGCGGTTTCCTAGCATATGGCTGATCCACTCAACCAACATCTTATGTTATTAGTTGTTTGACCTTATACAGAGCAGTTTCAGTTGAAAAGTCTGCTCGGTATGCATGTTAATTTTTGCTAAGAGGTCTCGCTACGAGGACTGTGTACCTGATATATCTATCTGCCAGCCTCTCCACGGCCTTCAAAAAGAAAAGACGTCAGACTGATAGATCGAAAGTCCTTCGTAGAGTATATCCAAACCTACTCGCCTTCAGTATGAATGTTACTTTTGTGCCTTGCTAAGCTGATGGAACTTGGCCAAGAGTAAGATTTGCTCTTACCATCCTCATCAGTGGCCTTATTATCCAATATTCGGCCTTCGACAGGAGTGCTGAGTAAATCCCATCAGATTCTGGAGATTGGTATAGGTCAAAAGATTTTAGCATCTACCTCATTTTGTCAGGGTTCACAATTTCTCCAAGTAGCCAATGAAGTCAGCCCCTCTGTAGCGCCTTCCAACCTCGAAGCTCAGAGATGTTTTCATGTTCCATTCATGATATTACAGCCAGTTCATTTTTTAGCTTGACGTAGCCAGAAAAGAGGATCCAGATAAGATGATCTAATGTCTCTTCATCAGTTATTGATAACTTCTCATTTTGAAGCTTGATTGACTCTTTCTCCTTTTTGACTCCATTGCAAATGGAAGCCCAGCTTGACTTTCGGGTCTTCCTAACTTTCAGCCTGTATATATCCCTTTTAAGTTTATAGAATCTCTAAAGGTTCTGGTTTTTGTATTTCCTGGCCTTTCTCAGCAGATCTCTGACGATTCTCCTTAGGTTCTCCTGTTAATCTGAATACCAGCAGATCTGGCTTACAGCCTTTATCCTTCTCAGTGAGCAGGTTCTTCGTATGATTTCCTTAAGGTGTTCATCCCTTTGTGCCATTTCCTAGAGGGTAAGCTCATTAGGCCGCCGTTAGGCCCTCTCTGCTCGGGGGTCTCTCACGGGCCCTTTGATTCAGGATTTCTGCAGCATTCCAATAACCAAGGAGCATGTTCTGACCTCTGTTCCCTCCTGCGCCCCCCTCCTCCCCCCGGTAAGGTATTGGTGTGGAGCGGCTGAGCCTGTTTATTTCCGCACGAACTTCTTTCTTCTTTTGGCAAAACGCTCCTGGATGTTTGTGGGGCAGGCGAGAAGGGGAAACTCTCCTGAAAGAGCATCAAAAGAGTTCTCTTCACTCTCATGATGGTGTCCTTGTTCACTCGATGTAAACCAAGGTACTTACCCTCCCGGATTCTTTGGACAAACCTTGACTTGCCCTCATGGGTTTGTCAGAAGATTTCCCACATCAAGAATGCCTATTTATAGGGATACAGTACCGAAGGGTCCATTTCGATCTCTCGGAGTGAGGGAGATTTTATGCTCCACAATCAAGAGTTAAGATGCCTCACCATGCTCTAAGGGCGCTCTACAAGGTTCTACAATTTTTAGAGGGGGAAGGCCCTATTTACGGCAAAAATTCAAAGATGAGGGATACCTTATCTAAGTACGCTATGAGTAGCCGAGTTGTGCCTAAAATGTTGGATCCATTAATCTATAATTTTTCAGCTGAGAAGTTGATTAAGATAAATAGTTCTGTAATTACAATTTTTTTTATAGTCTCTATATAATTGTCTGTCTAAGAAATGAGAGGACACATGCAACTGGTATCGTAAGAAAAAATCGATTATAAAAGCGAAATTATTTAACCAAAAACGTGAAACTTTAAAAAAATAGAATGCTCAATCTCATAACATTAAAGAATTAAAAAATTATACCTGTTTTTAACAACGGCGGGTGCAAAGCCAGAATCTTGTATAAAATGCTGTAGGACCTATCCCAGTTCAAATCATGCAAGCCAACTGCACCTAACTCTCGGAATCACTTCTTAATTTATTATATTATTCTACTCGAGAAATAAGCACCAACGTATTTTTCCGTTTTTCAATATCATCAAAACTGCTTGTATTCTGCACTTTTGAAAAGCAATTCATCAATTTTCGATTCTCGAAAATTAAAAACTTTTTTTTTAACTGTTCTATTTCATTTTTTTATTGACCATTAAAAATTATTCTATATTCGTTTAATGCTATACGTGATGCTTTTTTACTTATAATTTTTGACAAAAAAAAAAAACAAAGATGATATTGAACTTGTTATAAGAAATGAAAAATGTTTTTTTTATATAGCCATTTTTCTTTTATATATATATATATATATATGGTGATTCATTATGAGGTTTGGTTTTTAATCTTAAATAAAAGGCATAAAGTTGAATTCTATAGTAAAAATTTTATTGTGAATCAGAAGAACAATCTATGACCTTTACTTTTTAAAGATTATCTCATTTGAATGTTGACCGGGACTACGCCGTAAATGGTCCATCCTGAAAGACTTCGTGTAACCCCAAAGAAAATAATCTAAAGGTGTGATATCACACGATCTAGGCGGTCAATTGACTGGTCCAAAACGTGAAATGAGGTTCTCACCAAAATGATTTCTCAATAAGTCCATTGTTTTTCTCGCTGTATGCAAAGTAGCGCCATCTTGTTGAAACAAAAGTTCACTGATGCCACAGGCTTCAATTTCAGGGAGCAAAAAATCCGTTATCATGGTGCGATAGCGGTCGCCATTGACGGTTACGTTCTGACCGGACTCATTTTGAAAGAAATATGGACCGATGATTCCACCGGCCCATAAACCACACCAAACTGTACATTTCTGTGGCTTTAGTGGTAGCTGTTAAAGCTCTCCAGGTTGTTCATCAGCCTAAATATGGCAATTCTGCTTATTGACGTATCCATTGAGCCAAAAATGCGCCTCATCAATGAACAAAATTGTGCGATAAAACAGCGGATTTTCATTGAGCTGATCCAGAGCCCATTCACCAAAAACACGACGCAAACCTAAGTCGCCCGGCTTCAATTCTTGCACGAGTTGAAGTTTGTATACCTTAAAACCAAGATCTTTACGTAAAATACGCCAAATTGTTGCGTACGACAAACCAAGCTGTTGAGAACGACCCCGAATCGATTCGACACGGTCTTCAGCCACACTCTCAGCTACAGCCGCTATATTCTCTTCACTACGTGCTGGATGTAATCTAATCGGTCGAGTATCATTTAATAATGTATGCTGGGTTTCAAATTAGCGGATAGTATTGACTATAGTGTTTTCGGTAGGTCGACGATGCACACCATAAGTTGCTCTAAGAGCACGAAAAACATTCCTCACAGAACGCTGATTTTCGTAATACAACTAAACAATTTGGATACGTTGTTGCGGTGTAAGTCTTTCCATGATGATTTGTCAAACAATACTGAATAAAAATTACATTACAGTTTGACAGGAGTTACGCGTGATCTGTAAAAAAAAGCCTATTGAAAATCGAACCTCATAATGAATCCCTTTATAATTTTCATTTTTGATGAAATGTGCAATATCATCTTTGCTTTGTTGTAAAAAATAATAAAAAAATGTTGAATCGAAAAAGCATCGCCTTTAGGATTGAAAGAATATTGAATAATTTTTTAAGGTCGGTTAAAGGACAAAATAGAACGGTTGAAAAAGAAAACGATTTGATTTTTGAGAATCGAAAATTGCTGAGACGCTTTTCAAAAGCGCATTAAACATGCAGTTTTGATGATATCGAAAAACGGAAAAATATGTAGGTGCTAATTCTGAAAGGTAGGTGCAGTCGACCTGCACGATTTGAAATGGAATCGATTATAATAAATAATTAACTGAGAATTTAGATATTCCATTTTAAAAAGTTGTTGCAGTTTATAATCAATTCATACAAGGAATTGATTTTCATTATATTTACTACAATTAAGTTATGCTCTCTGTTAGATCAAAATAATGGACATGTATCATATTAGTATGGATGATTAAGTCTTCCGTAAAAATTTTTAACGTTTTGTGGAGTATTATATCTGCTAAGAAATAAAACATTTTGCGATTTAAGATTTTTCATTAATTATTATAATTAAAGTACAAATGCTAACAAACATATTTTGTATCATTTTTAGTACCGCAAAATCAAGCTAAAATCATTTTTTTTTTTTTTTTTTATCAAGATTTATCAATAAATAAAAAAAGTTTACATTTTCAACTGTTCTCAGTAGTTTTGTTGTCTAGAGTAGATCTGAAAACATTTAGAAAATTTATCGTGAAGTTTAACTACAAGTGATTTGATTAAAATCATTCTTTATGGACAAAAAAAATGTTTATTAGGGATTGCGTGAAGGCGACGTAAGCATCTTGATTGAGCCTCTTAATTTTTCAATGAGCTCGAAACGTTTGAAGATAATGTAACTGGGTTCGCTATCAAATCAGAATTTTAGTTAACGGGTTACCCCCACTTGCGACTTTAAAAAAATCGATTTTTTGTTAATTGCATTTTTTTGAAGTTAAGTATCTGAGAATATGACCTGGAAATTTCAAGTCGATCCGAACAAAATTGACTGAGATATGAGCGTTGAAAGAGAAAAATCCGTTGTGTAAACAACCGGCAATTAGAACTTTAAATGCGTTTTTCTCGAAATGGCATTTCTGAAGTCGGTGACCAAGATTACTCGAACACTAATGAACCGATCTTCTTGAAATTTTGCAGGCTTATTTAATACATAAAAATGTAGTCTTTAATCGTTCGATTTTTCGTTAAAATCAATCCATTAACTTTGACTGTCCGCCATTTTGTGAAAAATAAATATTTTTTTAAATCCTTTGATTAAAGACTAGTTTATACTTATATTTAACTAAATCTATCCACATTTTTTGTTTCAAATGATTCACTTCGCCGCAATGTTGGTCACTGCAAACCGTATAAATAAAAACACTATTTCATTGGCGGCCATTTGCCACTTAACAATGTAATATTTTGCAATAAAAAAATTACTGAAAGTTCTTTAAGATATATTCTTTAAGATGATATACTAATCGTTTAAAAAAGTTTTGTAGTTTTCTTTAAAAAAATTCATGAAAAAGGGCTTTTTTGTTGAGCTATAACTGGGGGTAACCCCTTAATAAATTTTAGTTTTGAAAATAAACATTTTTTCTAAAAACACAAGCTCTTTCCAGTGATGAGATACAAGTAACAAAGTTCTCTGAAACGCCGAGTATTAAACATTGCAAATTTTTTATTGATAATATTTTTTATATTGTTTTAAATGTTTTTATATTAACGAAGATATTTTTACGTAAATATATAATACTTTGTCTTAATTTAATATGCAGGAAAAATGCAGAAGCATTTTCTACCGCTGAACCACGCATAGTTATTCACTGCCATGAATGGCAAGCGGGTGTAGCTATAATCGCTTTGCGAACAAGACACATTAATGTAGCTACAGTTTTCACAACTCATGCAACTCTCTTAGGTAGATATTTATGTGCAGGAAAAACTGACTTCTATAACAACTTAAACAAGGTATAATAAAATATATATCTTATTAAATGTAATAAATAAAATATAAAATGCATTTTGTTACTTGATAAATATTAATAATAAAATTTATTTCTTTTAAAAAGTTTAATGTCGATGAAGAAGCAGGAAAACGTCAAATATATCATAGGTATTGCATGGAACGCGCTGCTGCCCACTTGGCTCACATATTTACTACAGTATCTGATATTACTGGACTTGAAGCTCAACATTTATTGAAAAGAGTACCAGACATCATAACACCAAATGGATTAAATGTAAAAAAATTTTCTGCTTTGCATGAGTTCCAGAATCTTCATGCTATTAACAAAGATAAAATTCACGAGTTTGTACGAGGACACTTTTATGGGTTCGTATTAAAATTTTTGTTATATTTTACTTACATTATATAAATAAAAATAACTTATTTCATTCTTTCAAGAATTATCCAGGGTGTACCATTTTAAACAAACCACCCATCTCGAAAGTAACGCGTTCAAGAAAATATATTTCAAACAAAAGTTTCAGGTAATAGTAGAGGTGAAACAAAAGTGACCTTAAATTCGACCTCCAGGTTGATTTTCAAAGACAAATTGAAGTACGCTTTAATTTTCTATATGGTAACCCATATTTTTTATTACGAATTCGTATTACTCGCAAGAAAATACATTAGTTTTGTTTAAAATATGTTTTTTGAAAATGCCTCTCTCTCTTAGCAATAGGCGTGGCACTATAGTTAGACAGCTGAATGCTGTCAGCGTGATTGGTGATTACTTTTTTGTTGGGGAGAACAAATCACCGGTCCGACAATACGACCGCGTGTCTCGTCTCCGCGGCGTCCTCAAGGCGTTAAGACGAGTAAGCTCAAGTAGTTGGCTGGCGCAGCCACCTACTCACTTACCTCCCCGTTCTGTGCCCGCGTCCTGCAATGCCCACTACCACTACCTGTAATTCCGTGAACTTGCTTCCTTGTGCTCGCACAGTTACTCGCTTATGACCATGTCCACTCCCGTAGCTCCCGCGTCCGCGTCCATCTACTCGCAGCGTCCTCGCAAACGCCCGGCCACCCGCGGTGTCAAAAACCACCTCCCGCCACTTAGCTCATCCTAGATACTCATTGTAGGCTTATTCTGAATCACATCAGAAAACGGAAATGAAAATTTATATTGGCCAAATTTAATATTGAATATTGATTTCTCACAACATAGGCTGTGATTTGATTTTTCTTACTATGGCTTGGAATACAAATTGTATTCAAAAAGTAAGGTAACTTTTCAAATCGCGTGGGCAAGCTACATTTATTTATCGTTTTTTTTATTTTCTTGTTGTGTTGATAAACGTATCCCGTTTATATGTTCACAGTTTCAAGTGAATAGCGTGCTCGGCGATTTTCTATTATTGTATTATAAAAAGTGAAGTAAATAATTTGCACAAAATTTTGTGTTAAAAATCGAATTAAGTGCTCTAATATAATGAAAATGTTGACATTAGTATATAGTGAGTCTGCTCTAAATAAAACAAATGTTTATAAGTTGCACCAGTTTTTCCAAGATGGCTGAAGAGATGCCAATGACAAACCTTGCTCTGGATGTCCCAGCACATCAACTATAGATGATAATGTCAAAACTGTAAAAAAAATTGTTTTGGAAAATCGTTTGATTATCATAAAAGAAATTGCTAAGGCCGTGAACTTCCGGTTTCGACCAGAAAGAGCTTATCTTAACCGGAAGTGATTATTTTAATGGGAACCCCCGGTCTTCACACCGGAAAATAAAAGAGCGAAAAATTTAACTTTTAGATATGACCTTGGCTATTTTAAAAATTCAAGATGACGGACGAAGATGGCGGACAAAAGTTTTAGTCAACTGATTTTCACCACATTAAGTTTAGGGGGGTTTTTGGGGTTGCTGATCCTGAGCTAGAAGTTTAATTTAAAAATTTAAGATGACGAATTCAAGATCTTGGACTAAATTGATTTGCTATTTGTAATTTAGTAAATTTGACGTGAAACTCAGAATTAGCGATCCTAAAAATTTCTATCTACTACATTTGGTCTAAATCAGTTGCCTTTAAAAAGTTTCGTCCGCCATCTTAGATCCGAGATCTTGAATTTTTTTAATTTGACCTTCGATTCGTGATTAGCAGTCCCAAAAACTCTCGCGTACAAAATTTAGAGAAAATTTGTTGACTTCAGAAATTCATAGTTATGCGTGACTAGTTCATAACTCTTCCACTAGGTTGCTATGACCATGACTATTATCCTGCAATCAAGAAACAGACGTGAATACTTAAATACAGTCACGATATCTCTGCTTATTTGTATCTTTTGAATAAGAATCAATACTTTTAGAACTTGAGTAATTGCTTATCTTTAACATGGCACTCTACCCATTCAAGAAGTCGTGGACATTATCGAAATATTAAGGGAATGTAGAAATCATTTTACGAGAGCAGAACGTTTGTATACACAACGTTATCCTGAGGGCAGGTATATATATATATATATACAAATTTCTCCGTTGGTAAGCCAGATACAGAAAAATGTTTTAGACAAAAGTTGTATAGTTTCGAGGGGAGCATAAAATGGTACCATTGGTTTGACCTTAAAGATTGATTTGAAGCTCACGTGAAGGTTACCTTAAATTTCTTAAATAGAACCTACTATTTCTTTTACATATTCTTGTAGGTTATCTTAAGACCTTTTTAAAACACTATAATAAAATATTTTCTCATTGAGTAATTTTCGAATTATAAGGCTTCAAAGCAGTACTTTACCTTACTGTTTGTTTAAATGCGTTTATCTTACTTTAAGCATTACCCAGAAACAACGACGTGGAAGTTCTGTTTCCCTTGGGGTGCTTGTTTACCGTGAGTCCCTTTGCCTCTCACATTTGGGGTGCTTGTTTACCGCGAGTCCCCTTGCCTCTCACTATTATAACTATTATAATTATTAACCACGAAGCAAATGTTCGAAGTTACCTCCATTGGCTTCAAGGCATAAATGTAATCGCCTCTGGAAATGTTGTACTGTTCTCAGTAAAGTTTCTCTTGAAATCGCTGCGCAAGCTTGACGAATAAGGTCTTCTATGTTTGCTTTGGTTGTTGGCCGTTCTGCAAAAACAACATTTTTTAAGTAGCCCCATAAATGAAAATCTGGAGATATGAGATCTGGTGAGCAAGGAGGCTAGTTAACTGGACTTCCTCGTCCCATCCACCTCTCGTTGTAGTTATAATTTAAGAAGTCACGTACTATTCGCGCAAAATGTGGTGTTGCACCATCTTGCTGGAGCCACATTTTTTGTCTTGTAGCTAAAGGAACATCTTCTAACAATTCTGGCAATCGATCTCTTAGCAACTCCAAATAGCTATCTCTATCAACATTTCTCTTAAAAAAATAAGGACCAATGAAATAAGGTGTAGTAAAAAGTAATCCATTATTTTGCCAATAGATGGCTTTAGTAGTCTGTATCTCCCGTTGTAAAAGTGCGATCGGGTTACACTAGATGGCATTAAAAAGATAAGATTTCGTACTGAAAAAGCTTTTGATACAGTTTTGTGATTGCTTGACTCAGTATTTTTTTAGCACGTGTCAAAGATGAACACCAACAAAGAGAAAATACGCCATATTTTACAGTTTATCTTCGATAAAGGAGAAAACGCAAGCCAGGCAGCTGAAAATGTGAATACTGTCTATGGTCCTGATACTGTAACAGCCAATCACGCGCAATTTTGGTTTTGTCTATTCCGTTCCGGTAATTTTGACGTCAAAGATGCACCACGCTCTGGAAGGCCAATTGTCGAAAATGTCGATAAAATAATAGAAATCGTCGAGTCCAATCGTCACGTAAGCACTGTTTCGATTGCCCGGGAGCTAAAAATTGCACAAAAAACCGTTTGGAACCACTTAAATAAGGCTGGATACAAAAAAAAGTTTGATGTATGGGTGCCACACGAGTTATCGCAAAGAAACCTCATGGACCGAATTTCCATCTGCGAATCGCTGCTGAATCGCAACAATATCGATCCATTTCTAAAGCGGATGGTTACTGGTGATGAAAAGGGGGTCACTTACGGCAACGTCAAGCGACAACGGTCGTGGTCAAATCGCAGTGAGTCGGCGCAAACGGTGGCCAAGCCAGGATTGACAGTCAGGAAGGTTTTGCTGTGTGTTTGGTGGGACTGGCAGGGAATCATCTACTATGAGCTGCTCCCCTACGGCCAAACTCTTAATTCGGACCTGTACTGTCAACAATTGGACCGTCTGAAAGAAGCAATCGCCCAGAAGCGGCCAGCTTTGGCCAATAGAAGAGGAATTGTGTTGCATCAAGACAACGCCAGGCCGCATACATCGATAGTGACTCGCCAGAAGCTCCGGGAGCTTGTTTGGGAAGTTCTTATGCATCCACCTTATAGTCCGGACCTGGCACCAAGTGATTACCACCTGTTCCTGTCTATGACGAATGATTTTGCAGGTGAAAAATTCGCCTGAAGAGAAGATTGTGAAAATCGACTGTCCCAGTTTTTTGACAATAGGGACAAGGGTTTTTACGAGAGAGGCATTATGAAATTACCTCCAGAATGGCAACAAGTTATCGAACAAAACGGTGCATATTTGACCTAAATCGTATCATTCTATCTATGCTAAATAAAACCTTTAATTTAATGCAAAAATAATGGATTTTTTTTTACTACACCTAATATATCTATATATATATATATATATATATTTATACATATATATATATATATATATTTTTGAGGAAAAAATCCACGGACACGCCTGCTTCCACACGCGGTCAAAACAAAACTACGAGTCCGATTCGGCTGAAATTTTGACAGTATCCATCGACGAGAATGTAATACACGATAGTAAATTTCTCTTGCGATAGTGGTGCCTTCAGGTGGTGAGGCTAAGTACTTATCGGACCTCCCTCGTATGTATATATAAACATATAAATAATTACAATGTATAATATTATATTTATTGGTATTACGATATTGAATTAGTTTTTAGATAACAAAATCTTAACAATCTTTACAACATTTTCGTAAGTGCAGTTGTAGCTGTATTTTAATTTGTTGAATAACTAGCAGGTTAAGAAGAAGTAGATACTAAAGAAGATATAGCTAAAGCTTGTTGAGAAGCTGTAACCGTATGTAATATTATTTGCTGCTGGAATATCTGTCGCTCAATTTGTTTTTTGGTAAAAGAATTATCTTCTAGGTCTTGAGTAAGGAGTACGCTGGTTTTAGCCTTTCAACATTTCGCTTACGTCTATGTTAAAAATATTATTATTTACTCACTGTACGAGGGTGGTCTGAAAAGTTTCCGACCTCAACGTGAAGATAGCAGCACTCGTCAATAAAAGCCAGCGAATTTCGTTGTTTATCTGTTGACAGTTGTTCACCAAAATTTTAGCCATTTTGGATGCGTAGTTGTTAGTTGACAGTCGTTTGAGTGAGTCGATGTGAGTGTTGTTGTAAAAATGGATAAAATTGAGTATCGAGCTGTCATTAAATTTATGTTTTGAAAAGGCAATACGCTTACGCAAATCAAAAATAAGTTGAACTCTGTGTATGGAGACTCTGCACCATCATTTACCACAGTAAAATTTTGGGCAGCTGAATCCAAACGTGGCCGTGAGAGCTTGGGAGACGATGAACGTTCGGGACGTCCAAAAACTGCCACCACTGACGATAACATCGCCAAAGTTCACCAAATGTTGCTAGGCGACCGCCGAATTAAAGTGAGAGAGATAGGAGAGGTTATGAACATGTCCAAAGAACGTGTTTGCTACATATTAAATCAAGATTTAGGCATGAGAAAGCTGTCCGCACGTTGGGTGCCGCGTTTGCTCACGTTAGACAAAAAACGTGTTCGAGTGAACATTTCCAACGCTCTATTGGCGCAGTTTAGGCGCAATAAATCCGAGTTTTGGCGCCGATTAATTACTCTACATGAAACTGGAGGACAGAGATTTTCGTCAAATGAGGAGGTAATCACCTGCGTGAACAGTCATTTTGCAGAGAAAAACGCCGAGTACTATTTGGATGGGTTAAGGAGATGGGAGCATCGCTGGGAGAAGTGTGTGGAATCGCAAGGAGACTATGTTGAGAAATAAAAAAAATTAAGAAAAAATGTCTTGTATCTGTGATAGGTCGGAAACTTTTCAGACCACCCTCTTAAGACCATGTGAGGACCGGAGTACGTTGGCATCGCGCAATTTTTTTTTTTTTTAAATTTAAGACGCATGATCAGTTTCAGTTGCGCAACTGCGCTAGCACTCAGCTAGCTAACTAGAGCGCAGAGCGCATGCGCTTCCCACTTTCTTGCTTGCGCGACGATTTTCGCGAAAAACGCGCTTCCGAATATTTCCATAACTTTAATAAATATTTATGCTAATCATTGTTTAGATATCAGATATGATTATTTAACTTTCAATTTAGACAACCTTTAAATCTGAGCTCTTAATATTAACAAACAAAGCGACAATGATTTTTCAAAAAAAAAAAAAAAAAATTATTTTGGTTCTAGAGCATCGTAAAGCTACCATAAACAGCTTAAAATTTGCAGAAAAA
The DNA here is from genome assembly GCA_949987625.1 of Chalcis sispes. Classification (NCBI taxonomy): domain Eukaryota; kingdom Metazoa; phylum Arthropoda; class Insecta; order Hymenoptera; family Chalcididae; genus Chalcis; species Chalcis sispes. The sequence goes on along the minus strand of OX465095.1, from coordinate 37,228,283 downwards.
TCGTATCAATTTAATAATCGATATGTAGATTCAATTTGAAAAGGTTTTACTACTTAAAATAAATTGTTATGATTACATAATTCTCAAAGTCGTTTTTAAACAATTTAAAATTAAAAAATCAACTTTTTCTTTGATGTTCTTTATAGTACAACTCTTCACGAGTAAAATAAACTTTCCTGAAGTCTATAAGACGTCTGTAGGATGAAGAAATTCAATTTTGCTAAGAAGCATTTTTAATAAACAAATTGATTTTTACAAAAACTAATTAATATTCAAAGTTAAAATTTATGCTACTTGTATATCATATAATGATCTTCGAGTTTAGCTTCACATGGATTATTTAAAAGCAAAAATTATTTACTTATATAAGATTGTAAAAAGGTCTAAATTAGCAGTTTTTTTAGTTTTGCAAGAAAACAAATAAATCAATTTTAACTGAACTCAGCTTACTTTATAGATAATTTTAATACCTGCAATTAGGTACCATACATTTTTTTCATAGCAACTCCGGTTCAAAAGTCATAAGCAAAAAACCGGTTTTTCGTATATTCTTTCATTGTTTAAACAAAAATTGACACAAAACTGTGGTCACAAATACTTATCCTAATATCTTGACACCCTCCCCAGCAACTTTCAAGAATAAAACTCCCCCATTTAATTTTTTTTGAAACGTTACTTTTTCAGTCTTATCCAACTCGACTATATTTTGTGATAGAAACGTACATTAATAGACCCTCGTATTATTTAGTATAGATTTGGAAGCAAGTAACGTATTATAGTGATATTGGGCTTATATGAATTATTGGCTTGTTCGATAATTAATGTCGTTTTTTTCATGTTTTTCAAAGTAAATTTATTTATATGAACAACAAACATTAATTAATGATGCATTGTCCGTTTTGTTGGATGACCTTTTGCCATGTTGCGGTAAGTTGAAAAATTCAATGTTCGAAGAAGCCTTGGTTTTTAGAAGCGAAGAACTGGTCTAACTCATTTTAATAACCTGATCGGAATCGAAAGTTTTACCATTCAAATGGTTTTTAAGGGTGCGAAACAAATGATAGTCTGGTGGTGCTAAGTCAGGGCTATAGCATGGATGTGGCATCAGTTCCCAATTAAGCTCCATTCATTTTTGACGGGTTATCAAAGAGGTGTGAGGTTTGGCATTATTATGATGGAACATCACACCTCTGCGATTAGCCAGTTCAGGGCGTTTTTTCTTGATTGCTCCGTTCAATTTCGATAGTTGACGTCCGTAGACATTCGTATCAATAGTTTGGTTTCTTGGAAGCAGCTCAAAGTAGACTATACCCTTGTAATCCCACCACACGGAAAGCATAATCTTCTTTTGGTGAGTATTGGCTTTGGATGTCGATCATGGAGGCTTATCTTGCTTGGCCCATGATCATTTTCCGACTACATTATCGTACACAATCCATGTTTCATCACCCGTTATGATTCTTTTTAGAAATCGGTCGTTTTCGTTACGATTCAGCAAAGAGTCATATATGTTAATGCGTTTGGTGAGGTGGATTTCCTTTAATTTGTGAGGAACCGAAACATCCAGTTTGTTTACGTAACCAAGCTGTTGTAAGTGCAAGTAAACGGTCAAATTCGATATGCCGAGCTTCTCTGCTATCTCTCGAGTTGTCATATGCCAGTTAGTTTCGATTAACGCCTTTATTTTGCGTCGTCGGTAGTGGTTGAATGACCAGTATGTGGTGCATCTTGCATATTAAAATTTCCAAAACGAAAGCGAGCAAGCCAACGCTGACACTAGCGTTTATTAAGGCAGTCCTCACCATAAACTTCACACAATTTCTTCCGAGTTTGATTTTTGCCCTTTCAGAAGTAAAACAATAAAATATGCCGATAATGCTCACTTTGATTGTCCATTTTCAACTTAATTTTTAACCAACTTGTTATTTACTAATGGCGCTCAGTTTTTGACAAAAGATAGTGTGCAGTCTAACTTTTATAATAGTATATAATAATATACGCTACGCAACCGTTACTACATGAAATATACAGTTCACGCCAATTATGAGAAAAAAGCGACATTAATTATCGAACAACCCAATAGTTGACATCGAGGAATTTATATTTGCAAAAATATCAAAATTTTATTTTTCATAATTTTTTACAGTGTGATAAACCTTAAAACATCCGAGTGATTATAATGTTAGAGTTATAATGTCCCATGAGAGGAGACAGCGGAGTGCAAAGGGTTATGATCCATAAGGTACAAAACAAAAGGTTTTCTTTTGCAATTATGAGCAGCATGTATGTAGACAATGAAAATCTGGCTTCTTTGTATTGAAAAATTTTATTTGAATTTGAAAATTATTAACAGATTTTGAACACATTTGAAACATGTTATGATTTCTAGTATTTACAATAAATATTTGCACAACTTAAAATGCGAAGAACTTTACTAAGATGTCGTAATAACGTGGTATGAGGAATACCATAAAAATGTGATGTTTCACGTTTTGACCCCCCATTTGATACAGCTTAAACTGCATGCTAAAGATTAGAAGCTCTATACCTAATAACCCTGAGAACAGAAGATTAAAATTGGAAAGGTTTTGTTATAAATAAATTAATCAAACTATAAGTTTCACACCTAATAACCCTGAATACGAAAGTTTCAAATCAAAAAAAAGCTTTATTATAAAAATAAAAAGCAAAACCATAAGCTGTACATTTAATAATCTTCGAAATTTCCTACGTTGCGATCACGGTGTTAGGATGTACTGAAGTCGACGACCTGGGTATGTTTCATACAAATTGTATTCTTTCTATTTAATTACCTTGCTTACATATCGAAATCACAGCGCGTCAGGTTGTATTGAAGCCGATGATCTAGTATGAGAAGAGACGGTAAGTGTCCATACCGACCACGTTAAGGCGGTACTGCAAATAGCCCTAAGCTATATTGAAGACGGGACACTTTTTCTGATAAGCGAACGTGACTCCTCCGTTCGAAGACACGTGTGACGTTGAGGAGGTACGCTGTAATGAAGCCGATTATCTTCGAATGATTAATTATGGTCTTCGATGCCCTTTTTCGCTAAATAAAAATTAATTGCTGAAGCCGTCCTTAAGGAACAATAAAATATATCTACCTGATTTTTAGATGCTTCTTGTTAACAATGCGCCAACGTATTAAATCCAACATTGAATCTATGTATTTTAAATGTATTTTTTCGCTATTACTGTTAGTATATACCACGTTTGCTTTATATTGTATTTACATAATATATTTATATTATTATATTTATTACACCTCTTATTTTAATTATTAATTTTTATTTAGTTATAATTAATAAGCGACAAATAAAAATATTCTATATCTTTGCTGCTATTTCTAATATAAATTTTTGTATTTATTTTGTTCTTTATTTTTACTATTAATTTTAAATTAGTTATAATTTCAACTGTAAAATTTTATATAGATATTATTTTACTTGCAATAATTTATTTAATTCTAAACTATAGTGCATAAATTATTAGTAGTTAAATAAACATTAAATGAATATTATTAAAATTAAAATTATAGTTAAAATCAAAACACAAAACTTTTTAAACGGAGAAGAAAGAGGAAGAAGCCACTTCTTTTAATAAGAGTGATAGAGACGGAGAGATAATGCTATCTCTCTCACACACCATAAACTTTCTTCCTCGCATAAGGCACTTTCTCTCTTTTACATAGAAAGCGTAGATGGAGGCCTGATCCATTCTCTCCGCACTTGTACTCTTACAACTTACGCAATGTTTCGAAGACTAAGGGTAGAGCCGAGACAATGCTCTGATTCGTCCAAAATCATTTTGCCGCGTTTCCAATCACCAAAAAACTCGCGGTCCAGAGAGTATAAAAATCGGTGCAGCGATGCAGTTTATGACTTCTCTTGATGAAGTGTCCACAAGTATGCTTAGAGCACTCTTGAAGCCCTGGCTCTTTAGCCAAGCCCTTACTAGATTCTATTGCTATATTCGTTACTAGATTCGATTGTTCTAATTATAATATTTTCTAAATTCTTGCTGTTCTCAAAATATATATCTTGTTTTAAATTTCATATTCTAAGTCTAATCATTGAATATTTTGATTTTTATATTTTAAGTTAATATTTTTGGTACGTAGTCTAACTTCTTGAATGAAAACGTAAAATTTAATTAAAAATTTACTTTATTATTTTTCAAACATTTTGTTTTCTACTAAAATTAATTTAAATCATCCAACCATCTCTATTATATTTCGCGTACCTCAATTCTTCCTGTATTACGATCACAACGTCGAGCTGTACTGAAACCAACGACATGGGTTTCATATGGATCGTATCCTTTCCTATTGTGTACCTTATTTGCAGAGTTGAACTCACGACATCAAGCTATACTGAAGTCGACGCTACAGTCTGAAAAGAGACGGTAAACATCTTCACCTATAGCATTAGTGCGGTACTGTAAAGAGGTCTGAGCTGTACTAAAGCTGGGATTTTTTATGGTTAGCGAATGTGATTTCTCCGTACAAAGGTACTTGCAGCGTCGAGGAATCAGGCTGTACTGATGCCATCTATACTCCAACGATAAATCCCGGTTTTCAAATACCCGTTTTCGGAAGCAATTATAACTGCATAAATAAAAAATAATATAAAGAATTAGAAATTCTTAGGTCGCAATTCAGCGTTGGCGGGAAATCCTTAAAAAAGGGTAATAAAAACTCCTACTCATAAAAAATAAAGAAACACGCGCCGCGAAATTTTATTAGTATATTAACAGTAAAAACAAAAAAATTTTGTCACAGTTTCTTCTGACACTTTGTTTAGTTCAGTTAAAAAGAAGTTTCGCAGAGCTACCCATGCTATTTTCCAAACTTAGGCCTTCGTTCGTGTGTAGCGGTAAACTCGCGACTGCACATTACATCATGTTATAATGTAAAAAATAAAAATCATTATTTATGTAAAGAATGTTTATAAAAAAGCCATTCTTTTTTTTTTAAATTTTTGGTATTTGTGTATGATTATTCGAATAACAGAAATAATCAATAATTTATTTATTTATATATTTTTCGAGTTTGTAGTCTTCTGTAATACGTATTCATGGTACAGGGTGCGGCAGCATGACTTCCTTTTTTTAAAACTTAATAAAACCCATTATATAAATCAGATAATCTTCATTTGTTTTATATAATGTAGGCACATACTTAATGTTTTGTCTTACATAGATTCGAAAATCAAATCAGGTAGGTGACGTCCCCCATTCTCCATACACTGAGTAAGCCGATTTCTGGCATTTGTTATGACACTTGCCAGCATAGCAGGCATTATGTTGGACTATGTCGGGACAAAGCTTAGCGCTCCGCTACCACATCAACCGACTGAATGGCGCGCATTTTGAAGAAGGAAGTAATGTTGCTGCACCCTGTATTACGCTTATTATAAGATTTTCTGCATACTACGATGATCAAGAAGTAAGACTAATTTTTAATTTAAATTCCGCGGGTTTATCGATTTGACAAAACTTTTTTTTTTTAAGTTGGTAGCACTGTCAGAGACATCTGTGTCAAATTTCATGTCAATATATTCATTAGTTTGCAAGTGACGCTTGTTTTTGTGAACATTAAAAAGTGATTTCGGCGATTTTTATAATGTCAGATTTTAGTGAGAAAAGAAGTTGCAGTGAGCACACTTCGTCGGAAAAAAATGCTTACAAGTAGTACAAACAGTTCAAAGAAGGTAGAGACAGCGTCGAAGACAAAGAGCGTCCAGAACGACCATCAACATCAACTGATGAGAAACCCAAGAAATCAAAAACCTTGTGCTCTAAGATCGTCCGTTAATAATTAGAGACCTTGTTGATTTGTTGACATTTCATTTGGATCGATTCAACCAATTTTGAAAGATCATTTGGGTCTCAAACGCGTCGAATTTTGATTGGTTTCAAAAACACTCAATTTCCTTGAAAAAGAGTGTCGTATTAATGTGTGCAAAGAGATGCTTTCTGACTACCAGAACGTCATGGAACGCAATATTACGGGAGATGAGACATGGATCTATGCCTACGATCCAGAAACAACCGATCGGTGTCATAGTCGTTCAAAAATCAAGGTCATGTTGACAGTTTTCTTCGATTATCGTGGAGTTGTGCATTCAGAATTTCTTTCGCCGGGCCTAACTGTTAACAAGGAATATTATTTGAGTGTTATGCTTTGTTAGGGTGAAGCTATTTGCAAAAAGAAGCCGAAATTGTGGCAAGATAACTCATGGTTTTCGCATTACGATAATGCACCGTCTCACGCTGCATTGATTATTCGCGACTTGTTGGTCAAAAATTTAAGTCATATCGTTCTACAACCACCGTATTAGCCTGATTTAGCGCTGTGTGACTTCTGGCTGTTCAAGAAACTCAAAAGACCACTCCGGAGACATTGTTTTGACTCGATTGAGGAGATTAAACGCGAGTCGCTGCGTTAATTGAAGGCAATTCTGGAAAAGAGCTTTTCCGACTGTTCCTAGGATTAGAAAAAACGTTGGCATAAGTGTATTGTGTCGGAGGAGGACTACTTTGAAGGCAACGTAATAGATTTAAAAGAATAAATAAAGAATTAGAAATAAAAAAAATTGGTTTTATGTTTTGATCATAGTGGTACTACTACTTAATTTGGCCTTTATATATACATTTAGAAACTATTTCCAAATACAACTTTTTTTTTTGTCATATATTGACATATATATTGTAACGCCACTGGGGATCAGGGTGGCGTACAAATGTAAGGGGCAAGCGGGCGGGTTGCTTGCTAGTGCAAGTTAAAACAATCGATTAAAATGGACACGAACAAATACGTTTATTGGAACTCAAAATTAACTAAATACACAATGATCGCGTTTTTACACAAGCCCAGGGCGCCAGCTACACTCGTGTAGCGCGGTTTTATGCGCGGAAACTACGTTCGCACGGCTAGCTCACGGTTAGAGCGGTCGCGGGCATACAAGACGCGAAAAGACAAAAATAGCGCCTAGTACGCGTCGCGGTCGCACACACACACAGCCAGGTAGGAAACAGGGACGATTCGTTGAAGGGATGCCTCCTGGTAACAGCCACTGCACCTTAGCACTTACCAGATATTCCCTACATGCCTCGAATACAACAAGAACGGTTTTCCTGCTCTAACACGCTCGTTTTGTTTTCAAAAAAAAACATGGATGCGGAGTCGAACTACTAAGGCTAATGATCGCGACTATGGCATCGGACGGAGTGTCGACTGCTCGCTAATATCGTGACTTCTCGCTAAAACGGACCCGAACGAAGTGAACGAGAAGCTCCTGCGTGGCACTTTCGTGAGCGCTGATTTTAGATAATCGTTCTGCGCTGGCGCAACGTACGTGTAAAATACGTTACGCGACGCAGCCGCCGCGCGCGCTCAGCGCTGTCGGCAGTTGACATTACTGCGCGCCAGCAGCGCGCGCTTAGGTTATCCGCTCGCGAGTGCCTGTGTTGTTCTATTTTCTCTGGAGCGGCGAGAATCTACATTCGATGTCCAGGGAGTCCAGGTAAGTCGACGCGTTCCATGGCTGGTAGGCGTTGTTTTATGTATAATTGTATATGATTTTGAATAAATCACAAATCAAATAATAGTAAAAATAGTATTATTAGGTGCGCAACTAAGTTCCCGCTGTTTGTCAATAGATGGCCCCAAGAGTAAGTGCTTGTCGATTTTGACATCCAAAACGTGATGAAGCAAGCCTAGACGTATGGTAAACAAATCGCTTTAACACTTTAGTGATTTTCTTTTGGCATTATATACTTTTGGTTGTCTGAAAATGTCTCATTTTGTGCCAAATCATCGTCATTTGCGGTAAGTGTTGCTTTTCTTTTTTCATTCGAAAAAACCGGGGGCTGAAGCACATCGGGAGCTCCAAACCACTTACGGAGATGCTACTATAAGTGAAAAAGCGTACCGTGATTGGTTCCGTTGCTTTAAAGATGGTGATTTTGATAATGATGTCGTCCGCGTGAATGAAGGCCAAAAATCTTCGGAGACGCAGAATTGGAGGCATCGCTCGACAAGGATCCATGACAAATAGAAAATAAGCTCACTTCAGTATTAGCAATTACCTGGAAAGCTATTTCCAAGTGATTGCATGCGTTGAGAATGATTCAAAAGCAGGGAAATTGGGTTCCTTATAATTTGAAGCCAAGGGACGTTGAGCGTCGTTTTTTCGGCTTTGAACAACTGCTCCAGCTGCAAAAAAGGAAAGATTTTCTTTATCGCATCGTGACAGGTGATGAAAAATGGATTTATTACAGCGATCCAAAGAGAAGAAAGTCATTGGGACTGCCTGGTCATGTTTCTACGTCGTCGACTTGGCCCAATATTCACACTGTGAAGGTTATGCTGTTTATTTGGTGGGACTAAGTCAGTGCTATTTATTATGAGCTGTTAAAACCAAACGAAACTATCACTGGGTAACGGTATCGAATTCAATCGATGCGATTGAACTAAGCACTACGTTAACGGTCACAATACGAGCAGAGGCACGAAAAAGTGATTCAACTGCATGAAAACGCTCTGTTTCACGTTGCCGAACCCGTTAGAACCTACATGGTAACGTTTAAATGGAAAGTCTTATTCTACCCGCTTTATTGCCCAAATATTGCGCCGTCCGATTGTCACTTGTTTTATTCGATGGCAAATGGTCTGGCTGATCAGCAGTTACGCTCATATGAAGATATCGAAAATTGGCTTGATTTGTGGATAGCTTCAAAAGACGAACATTTTTACCATAACGGTATTCCAGCTCTGCCAGAAAGATGGGAAAAAGCTGTAGCTAGCAATAGGCAATACTTGGAATAATTCATTTGTAACCATTTTTTACAATAAAATTGCATTTTCATCAAGAAAAACGGCGAAAACTTAGTTGCGCACTCAATAATAACGACAAAATAAAAGGTTTTTTTTCTTAAATAATAATAAATTAAATATTAAAATGAACTGTAATATATTTAAATAACATATATAATATATTCAAGTTTAAATCACACACCACACACACACACATTCACACATACACGTACACGCACTCGCACACACATACGCACATGCACGCGCGCGCACGCACGCACGCACACACACACACACACACACACACACACACACACACACACACACACACACACACACACACACACACACACACGCGCGCGCGCGCGCGCGCGCGCGCGCGCACGCAGACGTAAATTTAAACCTTTTTTTCATTACCTAATAGAAACTTTGAGACGTTTTTGGCAATTTGAGGACCATCCCTTAATTTCCTCGTAACTTGAGCGGCAATTTGAAAAGCATTGGCTAATATATCTAGTATAGGTAGTCTAACAAATAAATAGCATTATATAATTTACACATCCCGCAATATTTAGTAATACGTTTATTTATATTGTAGTTATATGCGTGTGAGGTTGCCACACGTTTAATAATCAGATATGATGAATATACCTATGGATATACATTACCAAATTAAAATTGTATGTGAATTTATATCATAATTTTGTTATTTGCAAAATTTTTTTTAGCTAGCCCATCACCGAAACGTAAAAAATATTGCATAACTTGAAAGAGTTTCACATATTATACCGCTTTTTATAAAAATAATATAATTTTCTATTATGACAAAATATGCATTAATGCGCAATTTGTTTCTTTTTATAAATATTGAGATTTCTAAATTGCCGTTTTAATCTCTTACTTCAGGATTCCTAATAAGAATCCTTAAAATGTCATCAACTCATGTTTGTTCAAGAGATTTAAATTTATGAATCTCTAAATTGTCCTTTTAATATTGAAAATCCTAGAACTTCCGGAACACTAATAGAAATTCTCGAAATGCCGTCGTCACATGTTTGTTTAAGCGATTTTAATGTATGGATCGACAAATTTTTGTTTTGATGCCAAAAATCCTGGAACTTTCGGAGTACTGATAGAAATTTCCAAAATGCCGTTGGCATATTTTTATTCAAGAGATTTAAATATATAAATTACCAAATTGCGATTTAATACTGAACATTCTTAAACTTTCTGAATACTAATAGCACTTAATAAATGCGATCGTCACTTGTTTATTCAAGAAGTACAAATGTATAGATCCCTAAATTGCCATTTTAATCCTCAGACATCCAGAATACTAATATGCCGTCGGATGTTTATTCGAGAGACTTGAATTTATAGATCCACAAATTGACGTCGATGTGACCTCCAAAATTAAAAAAGAAAGAACATCGCTTACGTGTATATAGTTTTTCTTTTTGAGTTAGGGTTATCCCCAATAGCTCGGGCTACGAATGCTAAACCGTTTTGTTCGATAAAGTAAATACGCTAAGTATTGTAAAAAAAGAGGTTAATAATAAAGTAGCCAAAAGAAAAAATATTATTAGAAAAAAGGAAACTAAAATGAAAGCTAAATAAGTCTCTTCGTGTAAGGCCCGATTGAGCTTCCGGATAATGTAAGAAAATAATTAGGCCTCTTCGTGTAAGGCCCTGTCACTTTCTAGATCATAGAGAGTAGAAGGGAGAAATGAATTATAAAAAAAATTGTACAGTTGAGGTAGTAAAAAGGGAAAATAGGATTATGAAATTAAAAAGATTAGAAATTAAATTAGTATTTTATTTTATTATTAAGTTGCTGGCTCGATCCCCTTAATACCTTTTCTCTCTCTCTTCTATTCCTTTATTGTGTTGTCTCTTAATCCTTTGTTTTTACTGGAATGCAGTCCTTATTTTTTACTGGGCGCAGGACTTCCTTGCTCTCTGCAATTTGGCTGCTGACTTAAGAAATGGTTGTGCGGGTCATTGAAATCTTTAAGAACGCTTTCGTAGTGCTGTACCAGCTTTAGCTTTAGCTTTTCTGATTGGTCGGAAAGTTTGGGAATGGGCAAGATTTTCGGACCTCTTTTTTGCGTCGATCTTTTCAAGCGGAGGAAGCGCAAGGACATGGAAAAGTACTTCGAGGGAGGGCTTTTGCAATTACGTGAAGAGAGAGGGAGGGAGGAAGACAGGGGGGAGAGAAAGAAAGAGTGGTAGGGAGAGGGAGTGAGAGGGAAGGAGGAAGAGAGGGAGAGAGAGAGAGAGACAAGAATTACATATTTTGTGGGTATTTATAATAAATCTTATTCGCCTTATAGATATAAACTAACAAATCTTAATTTAATATTATATCTAAAACATAAACAATGAATAAAAAAAAAATTAAAGGCAGTAACTTAAATTCTAGCACAATTAACAATGTAGTTAATTTTATCGCAATGAGTATAAAAAAATACAAAATAATATGTTGCAACTACAAAAAATTTTGTCTTATATTCTCTAAAAAGTTCTATTAAATTAATATATATATACAGGGTGTCACAAAAATCCCGAAACGGCTGTATATTTCCTAAGGTTGGGTATTTCGGAAAAAGGTAAAAGTCAATACTTAAGTATCGCTCATCGAGGAATTCAATGATAACCTCTATTTTGACCTTGACAATGTTTTTTAAGGTCGTTTCAAGGTTAGATCATGTTCTTTAGAGAAGAACTTACTTATTTGACATTGGCGATCGAAAGAGCGGAGAATTTTACGTTCAAATATGTATTTAGGTCATAAGGTCACGTTGACTTTGAAGATCAGCCAAGGCCATGTAAACATAAACAAGTTCTGGTCATCTTTTGGCATAAGAACTCCCCAATTTTTTTTTAAAACCGATGTATTACAATTAGCAAGGTTTATGAAGTGTTGACTGTAGGCGTGACCTTGGCGAGATCCTTTAAATTCCTTCAAGGTTATTTCAAGCTCTACTCATTTTTAATTGAAAATTCCCTTTTTTTTTCACGTTTAAATGACTTTGGCTGACCTTTAAGGTCAACATGCCCTTATGACCTAACTATATATTTGAACGTAAAATTTCCCGCTCTTTTGATTGCCAATGTCAAGAAAGGAAGTTCCTATTTAAAAAACTTGACTTGACCTAGAAATGACCTTAAAGGACATCGTCAAGGCCAAAATAGAGGTTACCATTGAATTTCTCGTTGAGAGTTACTTAAGGATTGACCTTGACCATTTTCCGACATACCCCACCTGAGCAAATACATGTACAGCCATTCCGGGACTTTTGTGACACCCTGTATACAAGTAGTATACAGGCGTTGCCTCGCTGCCGCTGCTAGCAGGCCATTACTGTCCCCGACACCGCCGCTTCGTTTTCTCCGCCGCTTCGTTTTCTCCGCCGCTCATCGTTCGATTCGCCTGCTGTTGATCCGCCGGACTGCTGCACATGGAAAGAAGAGAGAAGAGACAAATTAGTCGACGCCTGCCAGCCATGGAACGCGTCGACTTACCTGGACTCCCTGGACATCGGAGGTTGATTCTCGCCGATCCAGAGGAAATATAACAACACTGGCACTCGCGAGCGGATAACCTAAACGCGCACTGCTGGCGCGTGGTAATATCAACTGCCGACAGCGCTGAGCGCGCGCGGCGGCTGCGTCGCGTAACGCATTTTACACGTACGTTGCGCCGGCGCAGAACGATTATCTAAAATCAGCGCTCGTGAAAGTGCCACGCAGGAGCTTCTCGTTCACTCCATCTAGTGCCATAGTCGCGATCGTTGGTCTTCGTAGTTCAACGCTGCATCCGTATTCTTTTTTAAACGAAACGAGTGTGTAAGAGTAGGCAAATCGTTCTTGCTGTATTTGAGGCGTGTAGAGTATATTCGGTAAGTGCCAAGGTGCAGTGGCTGTTACCAGGAGGCATCCTTTCAACGAATTGTCCCTGTTTCCTACCCGGCTGTGTGTGTGCGACCGCGACGCGTGCTACGCGCCGTTTTGGGAAAGTTTAGCTGTTGTATGCCTGCGACCGCTCTAACTGTAAGCTAGCCGTGCGGACGCAATTGCCGCGCACGAAACCACGCTACACGAGTGTAGCTGGCACCCTGGGCTCGCATAAAAACGCGATCATTGTTGTATTTAATAAATTTTTAGTTCTAATAAACGTATTTATTCGTGTCTATTTTTAATCAGTTAATTTAACTTGCACTAGCAAGCAACCTGCCCGCTTCCCCCTACATTTGTACGCTACCCTGATCCCCAGTGGTGTTACAATATATATATATATATATATATATATATATATATATATATATATATATATATAGTACTGTGATCAAGAAGTATGGTGAAATTGTCATTTAAAACTCCCGGGCATTGGGAAGGCAGGTAAATTTTTTTCCCTAGGTTGTTAGGACTGTCTATAACATTTGCCAAGCGTCTGTTTGTTAAAAGGTTTAATTATCTCCGAGTTACACGTGTTTTTGTAAACAACCAAAAGTGAATTTTTCGATTTTTACGATAAGTGATTTTATTGAGCAAAGAACTTGCATCAAATTTTGTTTGCGGAACAAATATTTTTGTGCAGACACGTTGAAAATGTTGCGGAAGGCCTTTGGTGATCAAACTATGGCACAAAGATACGTTTATAAGTGGCACAACGAGTTCAAAGCAGGCCGGGAACGCGTTGAAGACGAACCGCGCTCTGGACGACCATCAGCGTCTACCAACGAGGGCCACGTCTAAAAAATCAAAGATTTGGTGCTTAAAAATCGTCGATTGACAATAAGAGACCTCGCTGATAGTGTTGGAATATCATTTGGCTTAGCCTAAACCATTTTAAAGGATGTTTTGTGTCTCAAAAGCGTCAAGTCTCGATTGGTGCCAAAATCGCTCAATTTTTTGGAAAAAAAGCGTCGCGTTGATGTGTGTAAAACTTTGCTGACTATCAGGGCCACTTGAAATGCATCATTACTGGAGACGAGATTTGGATTTACGCATACGACCCTGAAACCACCGATCAATCCAGCAATTATCGTGCAAAAGGTGAAGCAAGACCGAAAAGACCACGGCAAAGTCGATCAAAAATCAAGGTCATGTTGACAGTTTTCTTCGATTATCGTGGTGTAGTGCACTATGAATTCCTTCCGCCGGGCCAAACTGTCAACAAAAAATATTATTTGAGCGTTATGCGTCGTTTGCGTGAAGCTATTCGTTTGAAACGGCCGGAATTATGGGCGAACAACTCTTGGTTCCTTCATTACGATAATGCACCATGTCATACTGCATTGGTTCTTTGCGACTTTTTTGCCAAAAACTCGGCTCATATCGTACCGCAACCACCGTATTCGCCTGATTTGGCTCCGTGCGACCTCTGGCTATTTAGCAAACTGAAAAGGCTAATGCGGGGATGCCGTTTTGACACGATTGAGAAGATAAAAACTGAATCGAAGAAGGTCTTGAAGGCTATACCGGGAAAAGAATATTTCGACTGTTACGAGGACTGGAAAAAGCGTTGGCAAAAGTGCGTTGTATCGGACGGGGATTACTTTGAAGGGAATGAAATTGATTTTAAAGAATAAATAAAGGATTTACATTTTATAAACAAATTCACCTCACTTTTTGATCACAGTAGTATATATACGAGGGCGATTAAATAAGTACTCGTGTTAGAAATGGAGACACCATTTTTTCAAAAATTTTTTTTTTTTTTTTAACATAGTCCCCTTTTAAAAAGATACACTTCTCCCAATGTTCCTGCCATTTTTTTAATCCCTCCAAAAAGTAGGATTTGTCGAATTCCAAGATACGCCTCTGTCTCGGCGATGTCTTCCTCGTTTGAGCTAAATTTTTTTCCCGCGAGCCATTTCTTAATGTTAGGGAACAAGAAAAAGTCGCAGGGAGCCAGACTGTGTGGAAACGGAATGTACGGCAGCAATTCATAACGCAATTCATACAGTTTGGCGGCGACGACTCCGGATGAATGTGCTGGTGCGTTATCATGATGAAACAGCACCATCTTTTTCGCTAAATGCGGCCGTGTCTCTAATTTTTTGTCGAAGCGGTCCAATAACTCACTGTAGTATTGTCCAGTGATCGTTCTTCCTTATTCTAAGAAATACATGATAATGACGCCGTTTGCATCCCAAAAAATCGTTGCCATGACCTTTCCGGCTGATGGGACCGTCTTCGCCTTTTTTGGAGCAGATGCAGTGGGAGAAATCCATTGTTTTGATTGTTGCTTAGTTTCTGGTGTGTAATGATAAATCCAGGTTTCATCAACGGTGACAACTCGACGCAAAAACTCCTTCAGATCTCGCTTAAATTTCTCCAAACACTGCTTTGAAGTTAACAGCGGCATCCGCTTGTTGTCCACCGTGAGCAATCGTGGCACCCATCGGGTCGACAATTTTTTCATCGCCAACTTATCATGTAAAATATTAATTGCCGTTCCGGTCGACACACCTACGCCCTCTGCTACTTTGCGCACTTTCGTTCGTCGGTCAGCGAGAATCATGTCATAGACTTTTTGAATGATTTCCTTGGTAACCACGTCTGCCTGGCGTCCTAGTCGCTCCTCATCAAAATCGGATGTTCGCCCACGTTTAAATTCGTTGAACCAATATCTAACTGTGGTCATAGATGGCGAAGTATCTCCATAAACAGCATCTAACTTTGCTTTCATCTCCTCGCATTTTTTCCATCCAAAAACAAAAAGCGAATTACCGAACGATATTGCTCTTTTTCCATCTTAGCGAAAATCACGAAACACCTCTTACTCGAATGGCTGCCAAATCCAAACTAACCTATCAATCAGTCTGAAATTTGTTTTAACGTCGTTTGATAGATGGCAGCACACGATGTTAATACCAAATTCCCTTAGGAACGCCGTCTGTCGTCAAACACGGGTACTTATTGAACGACCCTCGAATATATATATATATATACATATATATATATATATATATATATTTATATGTGTGTAAAAGATCACCTGAAATGTTCTTAGGCTAACACATAGATGGCGTAACTAGAATTAAATCCACACGATTTTTAGTTAGTATTAATCTTGAAACGATACGTGTATAAATTTGACAGCTCACGGACAATTGGTTCGTGAGATATAGCATTGTCAGTGAAGCAGCTTCTGTTCTTGTAAAAAAAACGGATAAAAAAAAATTTTATGTATTAATGAAGCATTGCATTTTGGTGAAAAAAATACGTTTGAAATACTGTAGAGCCAAGGCTTGGCTTGATAAACATTACCAGAGAAATCAATCGTTGAAAAGTGGTTTGCTAAATTTGAACTAGGCGAAGTGAGCGTTAAAGACGATGCACGCAGTGGACGTCTGAAAGCGGCTGCTGTTATTGACGAGAACATTAAAAAAGTTCACAAAATTATTTTGAATGATCGTAAAGTGAAGTTGATCGACATAGCTGAGACTCGAAAGCTATCAATGAAACACGTTGATCATATCGTGCATGAATATTTGGACATTCGGAAGCTGTGTGCGAAGTGGGTTCCGCGTGAGATCACAGCCGATCAAAAGGAACAACGTGTTAATGATTCGAAGCAATGGTTAGTGATATTCAAGCGTGATAAAGACGAATTTTTTAGACGATGTATGAAAATTGATGAAATATGGCTCCATCACTACACTTCAGAGTCCAGTCGACAATCAGCCGAGTGGACTACAGGCGATAAACCGAATTCAAAGCGTTAGAAAATGCAACAGTCGGCTGGCAACGTTATGGCATTAGTATTCTCGGATGCGCATGGTATAATATTCATCGAGTATCTCGATGAGAGCCAGACCATCAACAGCGATTATTACATAGCATTGTTGGTGTGTTTAAAGGATGAAATCACGAAATAACGACCCTATTTAAAGGAGAGAGAAGGGCTGCTTCATCAAGACAATGTACAATGTCACAAATCAATGAAAACTATGCCAGATTGCATGGATTAGGATATGAATTGCTTTCTCATTTACCGGATTCTCCAGATATTTTCACAGTGTCTTTTTCCTGTTTGCAGACCTCAAAAGAATGCCCGCTGGAAAAAAATTAAGCACTAATAAAGAGGTAATCGCTAAAACTAAGGATCTTTTTGTGGCTTAAGAGAAATCTTACTATTGAAATGATATCAGAAAATTATTAAGGATTGCTATAATCGTTATATCGCCCTCGAAAGTAACTATTTTAAATAACAAAATAGAATTTCACTAAAAAAATCTGTTTTACTATGTCAGCTTCCAAACTTCTCAGCCGAACTGCTATATAAGAGGCAGTTTTAACTCTTATGTCCAGTTTAACAGTAAAAGAAGTATTTTGTTGTTTTCGTAATCCCTAAAATACGCTCGCGTAATCATTTTATATTTTAATTTCAGTCTCATAAATAGAAAGAACAATATTAAAAAAAGAACTGAATCAAAATCGCTTATTTAATATTACAATAAACTAAGAATGAAATTCGCAATTATGATAAATCAAGAATAACATTCGCGATTGTGTTTCATAATAGTTATTTGAAAAGGCATGGTGGTAATACATATTAAATACTACATGTTACTCTTAAATAATTGATCGTTAATTTATATATTGTATACCAGGCTCTACAATAAGTTTTGCGGTTCGATAAGCAAAACACAATTTTATGGTTTGAAATACACTTTATGATTCAGTATAGTCTCCCCGAACATCAATACACTTGTTCCAACGAGATTCCAATTTATGAATTATATCCCCGAAGTGAGAATCTGGAAGGTCTGCAAAATACGCTTCCACATCTGTTATGACCTCATCATTTAATAAAAAACGCTTTCCATGCATGAATTTTTTTAGGTCTGGAAACAGATGGAAGTCGCTAGGGACCAAATCTTGTGAATACGGTGGATGCTCCAACAATTCAAACTTCAATTTATTGATTTTAGCCATTGTCAAAATGCTCTCGTGACACGGTGCATTGTCCTGATAAAAAAGGATTTTTCCTTCTGCAAACCGGGTCTTTTTTCACGAATTTTTTTCTTCAGCTGGTCTAAAAGGTTACAATAATATTCAGAATTTATTGTTCTACCAGTTTGCAAGTAATCCACAAACAAAATCCTTTCGCCACCCAAAAAACTGATATCACCTCCTTGGCCAATTTCTGGACACGAACTCGTTTCGGAGCCAAAGAACCAGGTTCACACCACTCTTTGGCTTCTTGGTTTGATTCAGGATCATGGTAATAGACCCAAGTCTCATCCATAGTGATGAATCGACGCACGAAATCCACTTTATCCTTTCTAAAACGCTCTAAATGATGCTGATAAAGTCGCATTTGAATGTGTTCTTGTTCCATTGTTAGCGAATGCGGCACCCATTGTGCACACAGCTTTCTGAAACCCAATACGTCAGTCAAAATATTGCTTACACTGTTCAATGAGATGCCTAGGGCTTCTATAAAATCTCTTTCAGTCACTCAACGATTTTCCAATACGATATCCTGTATTTTTTCTACGATTTCTGGTGTTGTTGCTGTTTTCTGACGTCCTTGACGTGGATCGTCTTCAAGGCTTGTACGACCACGTTTAAATTCAGCAACCCATCTTTCTACTGTACTAATTGAAGGCGAAGAGTCCTTATACACTTTCAACATTCGTTCATAAATTTCCTTTGTTTTTAAACCTTCCAAAAATAAAAATTTAGTCACTGCACGATACTTGATTTTTTCCATTTTAAAAAAATACTGTTACACGTCAATACTAAATGGCTTGTAAACAAGGAATGAATTGACAGATTAAAATGAAACTTTACATACATTTATACAAAGAGTGTACCAACATAACAAAAGAAAATTTAGGCTAGTAGCAACACCCTCTCTTATCGAACCGCAAAACTTATTAAACAGCCTGGTATATATATATATATATATATATATATATATATATATATATATATATATATTTATATTGTAGCAACTTGTGTTGTGCCACAAGAAAGATTGCAGCCTATCTGTAAATATTTTATCTTTTCAAAGTCATCATTTGAAATGCTGCTTAAAATAATAATTTTCCTCCTGTGGGCCTGAAAAATATATGTATATTAGGTGTAGTAAAAAGTAATCTATTATTTTGCCAATAGATGGCTTTAGTAGTCTGTATCTCCCGTTGTAAAAGTGCGATCGGGTTACACTAGATGGCATTAGAAAGATAAGATTTCGTACTAAGAAAGCTTTTGATACAGTTTTGTGATTGCTTGACTCAGTATTTTTTTAGCAAGCGTCAAAGATGGACACCAACAAAGAGAAAATACGCCATATTTTACAGTTTTTCTTCGATAAAGGCGAAAACGCAAGCGAGGCAGCTGAAAATGTAAATAGTGTTTATGGTCCTGATACTGTAACAGCCAATCTCGCGCGATTTTGGTTTCGTCGATTCCGTTCTGGTAATTTTGACGTCGAAGATGCACCACGCTCTGGAAGGCTAATTGTCGAAAATGACGATAAAATAATGGAAATCGTCGAGTTCGACCGTCACGTAAGCACTATTTCGATTGCCCAGGAGCTAAACATTGCACAAAAAATCGTTTGGGATCACTTTAATAAGGCTGGATACAAGGAGAAGTTCGATGTATGGGTGCCACACGAGTTTTTGCAAAGAAACCTCATGGACCGAATTTCCATCTGCGAATCGCTGCTGAATCGCAACAATATCGATCTTTTTCTGAAGCCGATGGTTACTGGTAATGAAAAGTGGGTCACTTACGACAACGTCAAGCGACAACGGTCGTGGTCAAATCGCGGTAAGCCGGCGCAAACTGTGGCCAAGCCAGGATTGACAGTCAGGAAGGTTTTGCTGTGTGTTTGGTGGGACTGGCAGGGAATCATCTACTATGAGCTGCTTCCCTACAGCCGAACTCTTAATTCGGACCTGTACTGTCAACAATTGGACCGTCTGAAAGAAGCAATCGCCCAGAAGCGGCCAGCTTTGGCCAATAGGAGAGGAATTGTGTTCCATCAGGACAACGCCAGGCCGCATACATCGATAGTGACTCGCCAGAAGCTGCGGGAGCTTGGTTGGGAAGTTCTCATGCATCTACCTTATAGTCCGGACCTGGCACCAAGTGATTACCACCTGTACCTGTCTATGACGAATGATTTTGCAGGTGAAAAATTCGCCTGAAGAGAAGATTGTGAAAATCGACTGTTCCAGTTTTTTGACAATAGGGACAAGGGTTTCTACGAGAGAGGCATTATGAAATTACCTCCAAAATGGCAACAAGTTATCGAACAAAACGGTGTATATTTGACCTAAATCGTATCATTCTATTTATGCTAAATAAAACCTTCAATTTAATGCAAAAATAATGGATTTTTTTTTACTACACCTAATATATTATTAATATAATTTGATTAATAAAATTTAAATTATATAGATTATCTATTAAAGCAATACAGAGAGGCGCATAATAGCAGAACACTGCATGCAAATGCTGCTATTATAATACCTGTAAATTAGTAAGGAAAAGAAGTTCAAATACAAGGCATGCAAAAGTTAGTTAATATAGATAAAGAGAGATATAGTACGATGAAAATTACTAGAAATTTAGATAATAAAATGGTAAGATACCTCTTTATGCTACGTGACACTTAGCTTTCACTCGGATCCCCTTTGTTGTCCTTCTTCCTCAGCCTGCAACATCTCTTATCGCTGCCCATTTGTTGAAATAACTGAAAAATACACAAAATAATAACATTATGCACTGAATAAAGAAGATTGATACGGCACTTACCTATTTATCTGCAGCAATTACCCTTCTACCGCCCAATCCTGCCTGGTTCTTTGCTCCTGCCCTTCATAGTACCATGGGAATGAAAATGAATATTTAAATTAATTACTGGTACTGTACGGTGTGCTGGTGCCCCATCTTGTTAAAACCATATAAATTGTCTCAAGGCTAATGGGACGTCCTCTAACAATTGTGGTACTTCGTTCTAGAGAATATTTAAATAGGGAAAACCATTCAAATTATTATTATAAAAAAATGGATCTATCACATTATTTTCTATTATACCTTGACATACATTCAATGACCACCGTCTCTGGATACAATGATCTCTTTGCCAACAAGGATTTACTTGGGAATAGTAATGGGCATTATGGAGATTGATACCTCCTATATCGTCAAATTTTGCTTCGTCTGTAAATAAGAACATTTCGAAATAAAAAGGATCTTGGCGCATTTAATTAGATGCCCATCTACGAAAATCCAAACGCCGCTGGTCATTTCCGATCTCAAGACTATGAGTGAGGCAGACATAGTATGAATGAAATTTCAAACTTTTCAAAATGCGGTTAGTAGTTGTTTTTGGAAATCCATGCGTTCGGCTGATTTGCTGAGTAGAAATATGGGGATCATCTGGAACCGAAATTAACACATCTAGTACAATATGCTCCCTAGAGCCAGTTTTGCGCCTTTTTCGTGTCAGATTACCTTGTTCAGCTCTACTTACTAATCGCTTCATAGCCTTTCTATCTGGATGTCAAGAGTCTGGATATTTTTCTGCATAACGCCTTTCTGCAGCTCTGTAATTGTCTTGACACTCACCAAGAATCTTAATCATATCAAATATTTCCTGTAGCGTATAATCAGCCATGACGGAAAAAAATGTAAGTCCACAGATAAAATAATTTAAACACTCTTGATTACAAAGATCAAAATTATTGGAATTAAAACTATTTTCGTATGGATCTTATAGCGGAAAAAAATTCCAATTTTTTCTTATCACTGATCATGATGCCATGGTTCGTTTTTATGTAGGAGAGAGTTAATGGTGCAAAACGGGGGTTGAAAGGAAAGAGAATTCAGCAGCTGGAACACAATGGCATTCCTTTAACCAAGCAGGAGTCGTCCCTTAAATTAAACTGGCCAAGGTCATAATTCAACGTCATTTTTTTCGCATTCATGAATTTCGGCACGAAAACAGAGATGTTCCTCAATAATTATTACGACCTTAATACGTTTTTGTCCTCAAGTTTAAGGTCAAGATCATAAGCCGTTATAAAATGTTCCCCTTTTTTTATCTCCACGTTTAAAGGTAGAGTTTTTCCATTGAAAATACTAACCTGTTGGCCTTTAAATAAACTTGAAGGTCATCGTCAAGCTCATAGTCGTATTCGGACGTAAACTTTTCTGCTCTTTTTATTTCTGGGGTCAAAAGTAGGGGTTTTCATTTGAAGAATCTAACTTAACCTTTAAATGACCTTGAATGTCATTGTCAAAGTCACAGTAATGGTCACCATTGGATGTCCTCCATAAAACCCTAAAACTGTTATTTGTAATATTTTTTTTCAAAGGACATATTTTTAGAGTTGTTGGCGTGGGGCGATCAAAATGAAACACCCTCTATATGTATATTTATACAGGGTAACAAATGGGAAGTTGTTTGAAGTGTATGCATCTCTTCCCTCCTCTACTGTATCGTATAAGACTGGGCCCACGTAGGTACATTCTAGAATGTTGTCAGTTTCTATTGAGATGCCGTAAAGAGCAATACGTGTACTTTAAAATGAGTGACCTTAAGATCGAAGAAAAGGTGTATCTTATCGAGTGCTTTTATTCTAGAGGTAAGAACTATACTGAAGCGAATAGAGGTTTTCGTATTAAGTTTGGAATAAAAAGAGTAGAAGTCGAAATACTTTCCGAAGGTAAGAATGGAAAAAATTATATTTGACTTTAGTGTATGACCGCATTTTTTAATAAAGTTTTTAAATTTTTGTTTACTTCTTTTTCAGAGTAATTGATAACTTCATCAATTATTATACTCTTGACAATCGTCGTCATGATCTTCCTTGTCCTTCATACACAGTTACAACAGAAGATAAGGTTGCCGAGTTCATAGATCATTTTAAGAATAATCCAATGGATTTAATAAGAAAAGCTACAGCAGCCTTAAAACTGAATCGAGAGACATTATGATTAATAATAAAAAATTTCATTAAGTTACATCCTTACAAAATTTTTTTCTTTCGCTAAGAAACGTGGATTAGTTAGGAATATGTATTTTTATTATTTTTTTCCCTGCACTTATCTCAAAATTATAAGTGATTACTTTAGGCAACCTCCCATTTTTCACCCTGTACATTAAATAGCTTTACTCGGTACACTTCGCTGCCCCACAAAATAAATTCAATTAATCTTTTGAGATTTACATTGAACTTGTATTTCTTACTACCCATTGCTTGGCTATATTCTATTGAAAAATTAAAACTCGTTTTTTGTTTACTGTTATTATATGCAGATGTAGAATTATATGCTTTAAACTTTCCTGGCATGATATCCAATACAAACAGACATCCATTTTTATAAATCTGGGAGATAGAAGATTATTTTTAATATTAATAATAATGATTGTTATTATTTTATGTTTAATCGAAAATGGGCGTGTACAGCTACCGGCACCTACCAGAGAGGTGTTGAACTTATTTATAGAGCATTCTCAAGACTCGATGAACATTTTAATAAAATGGTTCGGCGTCGGAAATACCGAATAATGTCGGAAGAAGCCAAATAACATAAGTGTTAAATTTTACTTTTTAGAAAATATGGGTCACTTTGGGCTATTATTCGGATTAAGTGGTTGTCGTTTTTGTTTGCCCATAAGCTGAGAAACGGCTTGGTGTTATTATACAGTCCAGTTCCTCGTGTTGTTATTTTAAATCTTGTTTTGAATAATTATTTGATAAAATAAGTCGCAAAATTTATAAAAATAATGAAAATTATCATCCAAACTATCCTTGCCGTAGAGAATTTCATGGAAATCAATTATCCTGTGTTCCCAACATGGAAGTTGACGAAGAGTCCAATGTCAAAGCTAGTGTGTCTGCAAACAGAGTGAAGTCATTACCGGACAATATTAATATAAGTCGAAGTTTTTGTATCTATAACCGAAGCTATAGAATTATTGAATTTGTTAGTGTATTTTCTGCTCTTGCCAATATATTAGTAAGCAAAACGCGCAAACATAAAATGTTGTTTAGACAATCAGATGCCAAAGGTTTTGGCTTCAAAATTTTTGTTAGTTGCAGGTGTGGTACTTTACTTATCCCATCAAGTCCGTTTACTTATCATACTTACGAAATAAGCAGACGTATTGTTTTCGCAGTGCACTTATAGTATTTAGTGTCATTCAAAGCCATAAATATTTTTTGTGGCATAAAGAATTTATCAGACAGCGGTCTAAGTTAACGTGCTTATAAACGCATTAACGAACACGAGCCAAAAATATTCCTTATGAACATCCAGCTCCACTGTACGAAGACATACAAAAAAACATACTACCAAATTAGAAAGATGTGTCACGGGATGATTTGCTTGAACGTTGCGTTGGTGGTTTTATCCAAAATGCAAACGAGTCTTTTAATTCAACTGAATGGCGTTTAGCTTCCAAGCACTTGAATCATGGCGCGAAAATTAATAAAATCACATAATTTTTAGCTGCAGAAATATTTAACGATGGCTACTCATTCGTACTCAAAGTCATGAGTGACCTAGATTTAACAATAGGCTTAGGATGTAAGATTTTGACAGAATCACACGATAGCAATTGAGTGAGGAGGCAAGAGCGGCGTTCGTTAAATTCGATAAAAGAGGCCAGAACTGCACAGAAAGAAAAGAATGCACCCGTAATGAATGATTTTTTTTTAAGTAAAAAGCTTGCTTTATGATCTTGTCATCGCGTGGGCATAAAATAAGTATATTGGAAACATATTATAGAAAGATATTATGATTTAAATAAGGCAAATTTTAAGAGGGACTCAGGTAAAAATTATTGTTTGCTAAAACATAATTTAATATATATCTGAAAAGAATCGTAGTAGACTAATAGAAGAGGAATGCATGCTTCTGTCATAGGAGGACATAGGAGTATAAATAGAAAATATACAGAAATAAACTGTACATTAAAAAAAAAATAGAATAATTAAGCAACAGTATTATCGGGAGAATATAAAAGAAAGTATTCAGAAATATATACACTGCTTTCTACAGTTCCAATTAAGAAAACTCTTAGGAGTGGAAACGAATCGACGAATAACTATTACCAACACTCTTATAAGTCCCATGAGCAGCATGAGCCTTTATATGGTAGGTCCCTTTCCCGTGTCATGGAACAGACACAATAACATACGAGGGTGGGGTAAGAAGTTTCCGGCCTGACCTAGAGATGGTGACGGCAGGTCAAGTGTTTGTCTTGCATTCTGTAGCCTGGCATCTCACTAGCTTGTATATAAATTTTCAGATTGATTGTTTTGTTAAACAGTGGGAATTTGAAAAGGGTCGCATGAGTACGTCTGACAAACCACGTGTAGGACGCCTTGTTGATGTCACAACTCCTGGGATAATTGAAAAAATTCTTTAAATAGTGATGGCCGCAGATTATAAATAAAGTACATAGTTGAGACCACTAAGATGTCAACTGAACGTGTACGCAATATTTTACATGATCGTTTGAGAATAAAAAACCTCTGGTCTAAGTGGGTGCCGCATTTGTTGAAGGTCAATGAAAAATTCACCCGGAAAACTATTTCAATTAAAATTTGGCGCTGTACAATCGAAACCCAAGCGAATTTTTACATCGTTTTACAATTGTATTGGAAATAAAAATTAGTTCAGTCCGTTTTCAAAAGATGACTCTGACTTTTATGAATATTCAATAGTAACAGCTGAAGTCGGTAGTTTCAGAGAGCTTAGGTATCAGTCAATAATATTCAGTTAATATCGCTTCGAATTTCATAAAAAAATCTTGTTTTCAATTGTGTTAAATATGTCCAATTTTGTGTTAACTAAGCAGCATTTGCGGGAGGTTTTAGTTTTCTATTTTAATTGGAAGAAAAGTGCCGCTGAAGCGCATCGAATGCTTGTGAAAGTTTATGGTGACAATGCCCCAACTGATAAATCTTGTAAGGAATGGTTTCGACGTTTTAAGAATAGAGATTTCAGCGTTGAAGACAAGCCTCGCTCTGGATAGCCAAAAAAAATTCGAAGACAAAAAGTTAGAGGCATTATTCGATGAAGATCCGAGTCAAACACAAGAGAAGCTTGCAGAATCATTGGAAGTGACTCAACAAGCTGTTTCTGTACGATTGAAATCGATGGGAATGATTCAAAAGTAAGGCAATTGGGTGCCTAATGAATTAATACCGAAAGACATTGACAGGGGATTTTTCTGCTGCGAGCAGCTGATTCAAAGGCAACAAAGAAAGGGTTTTTTATATAGAATTGTTACTGGGAATGAAAAATGGATATTCTATGTATATATAGCGGAGATAGTTAAATTATTTATTAAAACTATAAATAAAATATAAAACTATTAAAATATAAAAATAATAAATTTAATTAATTGTCGAAGGTCTGGTCTCCGTAAAAAAAACTAAATAACAATTAAAATCGCCGATCATATTAATTTCATATTAACACAACGAATTGGGAGAGACTTACACACGCTTTTTCGCTGAATAGTTCGCTGGACCAAGCGAGCTAACTGTCGTTGACTCATACGCAAACGGATGCGGCAAGCACCCACGACGCTGTAATTTTATTAATTATATTAATTGAACAGATGGGAGCGATTAGTAAATTAAGAAGTACGAATTTTACTCAAACGAATTCGATTTATTAACAAAAAATAAAACAGCTACACTGCAGACACCGACTCTGTATCTCTTTTTCTAACTTACTTTCTTTCTTCGTAATTTCTCCTCTTCTAATTTCCCAATTGACTTTTCTAATTACGACTCTACACTCTGAATTCCTACTCTCAAATTGAGCCTTTTTCACTTTCCTTTCCTTCTCTATTCCTCACACTCTAATCTTGACTCTTTACTCATATAATGCCATCACACTCTGATAAGTGAAATATAGACACAATTTCGTTTTTCTGTGAAGACAAAATTTTAATAACAAAAAGATTTTTCATACAAAGTTTTTTATTAACAAAAAAAGTTTTTCATTTAAAGTTTTCCTACTTTATTCTTAGGTGAAAAATTAACTCACTCACCTGTAAAGACAAAAAAACAACATTTAAAGCCTTTGTTTTAGGTCTAGATATTCCTTTTACTGTAAATTAACTCTGTACTATCTTCTAATTTTCTTGGGTTACTCAACCTCACATTTACATTCTTTCCTTCACAGTTGTCAAGTTGTCACTCTCAAATGTGACATCTATGAAGTTCTTTTGATTACGCAGCAAATTTAAAACAGTTAAGAAAATCGATAACACTAGTGTAGTAATTTTTTTTAAACTCATAAAACTTATTACTCGAAATTGCGTTAATTTCAACTACTTGCACTTTCTCTACAATTATAATTTAATTTTTCTATTTGCTCTGTAACAACCAAAATGCTACTGACTCAATATCTCAAAATTTATTAAAAACCCGTTAAATTGAATAATAAATTAATAAATCTTATTAAATAATACTTTGAACCGATAATTAAAAAGAATCAATTAATGTCCGATGGGTGCTGCCCTCGCTTTGTCAAAATTTCTCAAATAATTTCGTTCAATTTAAATTACGAAAATTCGGATTTATATTTTTATAAATCGACGAAAAATTTCGTATAAATTCAAGACCGCGCAAAAGTAAACAATGCGTGATGGAACACGTAAAAGTTTTCCACGCGCAATCTCTTGCTGTGAAAGAATTAGTCTTACATTTATAGATTACTATGTCCATCGTGTAAGATACTCTCCATCAAGTTTATCAAATCAATTTCACGATAACTACAGTATTGTTATTTTAGTTTTTTTTTCATCATTGATGACTTATTTAAAACTGTATATTTTCACTAAATTACCTAATTTGCTCTTTTTTTATTTTATACAATCACAGTACTTTCCTATTCTTTAAATTCTTTTTACGATTATTTGGTTAATCTTTGAATATCCTTTTTATTGAACTCAATATTGTTTTATACATTAGATTATTTAAATTTAGGTTTTAATGTATTTAGATTGATTTTGAAAAATATTACATTTCAAATCTTCAATTATTATAAACGGCAAAATGCTGAAAGCAAAATTCAATATATCTAAAAATATATCAAACGCAAGGCAGTTAACTACTATCATAATGATAGTAAATCACGTACACTTTCCACTTCTGAGGTTGATTCAAACGAATTATCATGCCAAAATCGAATAACTGAAAATACCGATGATCTCCAATTAGAACAAGATGGAAAAAACTTAAGATGCCGTGTTATATGTACGTAATTACGGTTGTCCTGATTTGTTTATAACTTTTACATGTACCCTGCATGGCCTGAGACATAAGAAGAACTTTTTACAGAAACCTTCTGATAGAAATGATATCGTATCTCCAGTTTTTAATTTAAAATTGAAGAAACTTATGAACCAAAAATAATTTTTGCTGAGTTACCAGACAGAAGATCTGATTCTTTACAATATGATATTATATGTAAAAATATGGTACATGGTCCCTGCGGAAGAGTATAACTAGCATCACCGTGCATGATCGACGATAGATGTTTAAAATCATCCTAAATATAAATTAGATCGCCAGAACAACTTTGAATTAGATAATCGTTAGGTTTCTCCATATTGTCTCATGTTATCATGGTGTTTCGGTGCTCATATCATTATAGATTACTGTTATTCTGTTCAAGCTATAAGATGTATATTAGTTATTTATATACCTTGAGCGAGCCTCGCGACATTACAGCTTGAGGTGAAATATGTTGTGGATGGATGGTAGGGCCGCAGTCGCGAGTGCAGCGAGCGACTAAGGCGCCTCTATCCATCCACAAAATATGAGCCAAAAGCTCTAATGACGCGAGGTTCACTCATGGTGTTTAAAAACTTTTCCAGCCTTGTAACTCGTACGAAGAATCTTACTTATTAAACAAAATAATTAGTTTTATTTTGTTGCATGTTAATAAAATTCAATTTTGAGAACCTATGCTGACAGTTCGTAAACTATAGATATCGTCTGCTAGCGCAGGCGCGTTTTGTACACGCACGCGTACATGTACATATAGGGTCAGAAAGTGACTGATAACAGAATGTAAATATACGTATAAATTATGAAATTAAAGAAAATAGTGAATAGATTTATGTTCTCTTATCACAAATTAAGAACGAACATTATCGGCACAACGATACGCTACACTGAAAGACAATAGAAGAAAAGCAGAGCTCCCTTGGTCGCTTGAATATATATATATTGTACGAAAGAGAGAGCGAGACAAAAATAGGATGGTCAAGTGGGGGAGCAACGGTGTGCGCGCTCATATCGCTGTCTCGTTCTCTCTCCTTCGCTCAACATACATAAGTTGTACTATGCGTTCCAAAAATATAAGTCTCGACAAAGATTCACATGATAGGCTATACTAAGCGGCAAATATATAGCAGTGGTGCTGTTCATGTTTTTTTTTTCTAGGACGTATAGGATTGTATATGTTTTAGTGGGACGTATAGAATGTCTATACAGCCTAGGGGGACATATAAAGAAATTTTAATACGATCGAGGAGGCGCTTGCGCGTACGGAAACTATTTACGTGCTGAAAATGCTCCGTAGGTAAGGTCGCCGTACGGGTTAGTAGGCTGTAAATGAATATATTAATAATGGAACGAATCAGGCGACGTGTTAGATCAACAAAAATTCTGATGAAATAACTATTTACGTTAATGATCGCTACATACGCACTTCTTATGTTTTCTGAAGATTTTTAGAAGTTTCAATTCATGAACGACATCCAGCTGTTATACATCTTGCTATCCATCTCAAAAATCATCAACGTGTCTAATTTACAGAAGAAAATATCGGCAATGCTGTTGAAAATCACCGCATACTACTCTTACTGCTTTTCTCGAACTTCGTCGATCTAATGAATTTGAAAAAACATTGTTGTATTACCAAGTTTTTAATTCTTACACTTAACCAATAACATTTTATCAAGTACAAATCGAGATCAAGGATAGAAACAAGATCTCAAAGGTTTCCCAGGAATCAAAAAAGATGCTGCACTTAGCAGAGTTTATACCATATCATTCATCCTAATCAAACTGAATGTTATCATTTAAGACTGTTACTGTATCATGTTCGTGATCCAACATCTTTTGGAGACAGTAGACGGAGTACTCCCAACTACTTTCAAAGCAGCTTGCCTGGTATTAGGACTGTTAGAACATAATCAATAGAAAGACACTCTTGCAGATGTTGCATTATCACAAGTGCCATCTAAAATAAGAGATTTGTTTGCTTTAATTTTAGTATTCTGTCAACCATCGTAACCAGTTTTATTACGGAAAAAATTTCTATTTACTTTATGTGAAGATATTCTGCAGTGACAATGTCAAATACTTAATAATTATTCCTATTTGTATTCTTTTACTATTTTCCGTATTTTCTTACACAAATTGAGGATAAAGTTGTTCACCTTTACAAAAAATATTTTATCGATTTTGGTCTACCTTTACCTGTCTGTGATTAAAATATTATGAACGATCTATAGGATACTGCATTTATATTCAGTTATGACATTAATGAACTGCAAAGTATCGGAACAATTTGCTTAGGATAGTACCAAATCAGAAAATAGCTTTTGATTCGATTATTGGAAGTGTTAGAAATATTAAGGGTAACATCCCTTTTACTAGATGCACCTGGAACTGGAAAAAATGTATTCTGAGACTAAGATTTTGTTTATAATATCTATAAGAACAAAACTCTTGGGAGAATAATGCAAAATACTATGTTGATTGTATGGGATAAATGTACAGGGTGCGTACGGTATTTGAGGACATTCATAAATGTGACTATAACTTAACGAATTTTTTTTTTTATTTTTTTTCCTTTTCAGATGAGAAATGGCGGACTACAACATCACTCAAGAAATAAAGAGACATGCTGTCATCATCGCTATATGTGCGAACCATACAGATTTAGAGATCTCTAATTTTCTCAATTGCGCCCGTTCATTCGTGCATAAGGTTCACCGTGAATTGGAAGCATCAGGAGGCGATACAGAATCGGTTGCAAAACGCAAAAAGCACGAACAACGTTCTCACACTGTCCAATCTGCAGAATTTTTAGAGCAAGTGTAAGCGATCATAGACGAGGACCCTTCAAAATCAATGAGGGTCCTTGCAAGTGAGCTTCATGTTTCTGAGCGCCTTATTCGTAGAGTTGTCTACGAAGACCTTTGGTATAAGTCTTACGTGATGCACAGAGGACAGTTCATGTCGGAACGAACACGGGAACAGAGAGTTCTCCGATCAAAACGTCTTTTAAACAAAATTAAACACCCTGAGGCGCCCAAAATGTTATGGTTTTTTTCCGACGAAAAAAATTTTGACCAAGATCAAAAGACCAATCGCAGAAATGACAGATGGCTATGCTCAAATCCTACGGAGGTTCCTGTTGTTATGCGCACAAAATTTCCAGCCACTGTTATGTTTTTAGGTGTTGTCAGCAACGAAGGACATGTTATGCCACCACACTTCTTTACTGAAGGACTTTGAGTGAACTCTGCTGCATACATCGAGGTTTTGGAGACGGTAGTGAAACCCTGGATGGACTATGTAAGCGGAGGCAGACCATACATTTTTCAACAAGACTCTGCTCCTTCACATAAAGCGATAGCGACACAAGATTGGATGGCCGAACATTTTCATGACCACATAACACCGAACCTATGGCCACCTAGCTCCCCAGACCTTAATCCTTTGGATTATTACGTATGGGGCGTAGTTGAGCGTGAGACCAATAAGCGTCCTCATAACACCACTTCTTCGCTGAAGACTGCTATTAATGCCGTTATGGTCAATATGAACAAGGAGCATTTGATTCGGGCATGTAATCGTTTCCGGACCCAGATCGAAGAGGTTATTGCTGCTAATGGCGATTTTATTGAATAACTTTACAGCCATATATTAATTTAACGTTGTATAAAAAATCCCTAAAATTTCATTAAATTTTATTAAAAATACAAGCTAATTATTTTACTCTCAAGTTGTCCTCAAATACCGTACGTACCCTGTATAATAGCCCATAAAGCTCAAATTGAAACTATTAATAGATCTTTAAAATCAGATTCAATTTCTTTAATTCTTTCTTTTTTAGTACAAGTTACCGTTGTTGATGGAAAAAGACGTTTTTTTATAATATAAGATTCACAAGGACAATCACTTCTTCTTTTTTAGGCATGTTATATAAGTACACAAAATCAATAACAATCAATCAAAATACAAAAAATATGTTTATGCTCTGAAAACGTTCGTTTACAATTTTTTTCAGCATGTGCATGTTCAGCTGCTTATTTGAAAAACAAACGATGATGCAAGTACAGATTTCAAACAAAAGTAAGGTAATAGTAAAAAAAAGTAATTGATAAAATTATTGATTTTATCTTTCTGAAGTCGTCTCAAAGACAATGAAAATGCCACGAATATATTACGCTCAAAAATGAATGAATGGCGGCTCATACGATCACATCAACGTTTATTCAGTATGAAACTTAAGAATTTTGATCTCAAAAACTAAGAACTTGAATGAAAATTTGTTATTATATATTTGTCAAGATTTAATAAAGATGGTCAAAAAATACTATAAAATTTTTTTCAGAATTTTCAACAACGTTTTTCGAAATTTCGATTTCGTATCTTCTTGCAACATCAAAAATTGCTGATGCTCCTGCTAAATAAATTTAAGAGTATTCTTTGACCAATTCGAAGATATTTTTGTTTTTAAAAAATTCTTTGAGTTCTGTAACGCCACTGGGGATCAGGGTGGCGTACAAATGTAAAGGGGGGGGGGAGCGGGGAAGCGGGTTGCTTGCTTACTAGTAAACTACTAAGTTAAAATTTAACACACGGACACATACGTTTATTTAAACTAATTTACATAATACAATAATTTATCGCGTTTTTACGCGAGCCCAGGGCGCCAGCTACAATCGTGTAGCGCGGTTTCTTGCGCGGCAAATACTCTGCGCGGCTAATTCACGGTTAGAGCGGTCGCGGGCGTTCAGCATACAAAACGGCCGAAAATGGCGCGTAACACGCGACGCGGTCGCACACACGCAGCCGGGAAGGATACGGGGACGATTCGGGGAAGCTGTGCCTCCTGGCAGCTGCCACTGCACCTTGGCACTCACCAGATACTCCAACACTCTCACGGCTACTATCCGGACGCTCGTTTTGCAAAAGTTATTCGTTCGCGACTGCTGGCTTCGACTATCCCGAACGGAGTTTCGACTGCTCGCTAATACTGACTTTTCGCTAACACGGACCCGAACGGAGTGAAAGAGAAGCTGATTGCGTGGCACTTTCGCGAGCGCGGCTTTTTGATGATCGTCCTGCGCCGGCGCAACGTACGTGTAAGTACGTTACACAACGCAGCCGCCGCGCGCGCTCAGCGCTGGCGGCAGTTGATATTACTGCTCGCCAGCAGCGCGCGTTGAGGTTATCCGCTTGCGAGTGCCAGTGTTGTTGTTGTGTATTCCCTGGAGCGGCGAGAATCTACCTCAGATGTACGGAGGATCAAGGTAAGTCGACGCGTTCCATAGCTGGTAGGCGTCGACTAATTTGTCTATCTTCTTTCTGTTTCAGGTGCAGCCGTACTGCGGGTCAACAACTGCGGCTTAGACGAAGAGCGGTTGAGAAAGCGAAGCAGCGGTGTCGGTGATAGCTATAGCCTGCTTGCAGCGGCAGCGAGGCAACACTATCAGACACCTCCAGGTGCGTATTTACTTGCACTCAAATGCTGTGCTTCTATGTTTTGCCTGCCTTCTAACCTCCTCTTTCACTTTACTTTGATGTTGTGTGGCAGTTTGTACTTCCTTCCAAGGTGCAGCTGCTATTATTATTTTCTTCTTTATTTAATTACCGTCTAGGAGGTTGCAGGTACGGGGATCACTACAAGAACAGGAAGGAGCATGGAAATGGAACCTGCTGCAGTGTGTGCGAGCACTGCCACGACTTATTCATGGGCTCCTGAGACTGGCTCTTCGCTGGAGCCTTTACTTGAGCTTGAAGCCCATGTACCTGGTGAAGGTAATGTATATACAGCCCTGCGTGGCTGTTAGTTAGGATCACGCGTGGCAGTCCTGCGAGGCTGCCAAGATTGTAAAAGGGGGGATATTTCAGCCACGAGGAGACGCATAAGCTATGCTTTGGCCTCATGTGACTGGTGCAAAAACACCACGTCACAGTTCATAGTTCTCGAGAGAAAAATTCAAGTCTCATAAAAAAAAATTTTCATTTTGGCCGCCATTTTGTTTAAAGAAAATTTTTTATAATAAAATTACCATATAAATTTTTAGTTTACTTATTGAGGTCGCGATGTATATCATTGTTAGTTTTCAAAAAAAATTCAAAAAGGAAACTTGATTTAAAACAAAAATTTGATAAGGAAATTGCGGTTTTTGTCGTTTTTTTGATTTTTCCGTAGTTAAACTTTATTTGCGAAAATTTTTACCATTACCATTGGAAAGAGCACCCTCAAAAACGTAGGGAACGATAGTTCTTGATTTGTTTTTTGTAGCATTTATCAAATGGCAACAGTTCAAACTAGAATATCGAAATTGTGTCCTCTGGACGTTAATGGGTTAATGTTATGGGTAATAATATTGTGGAAGCTATTATTTTGGCAAGACCAGCAGCAGAAAACATCGCGTTTACACCTAGAATTCTTATACTACCTACATATTTGCTTTTTTAATTTATACATTTGCAATTTTATAGATAAAGTGTTCTTTACAATTACTGATAATAAATCACAGGGGTAAACTTTTAAGTACGTTTGAGTTGATTTACATTTAGAATGTTTCTCACACTTACACTTGTATATCGTATTTTCACGTAAAGGAAATACAAAAAATGAATTTATCTTAACACCCAATACTAACGTTACAAGAAACATAATTTATCAGGAGGTATTATGAATTTTTAGGCATAGATCATTATAATAGTACGTATGTAACACCACACATTTAATATGGTGTTCCTTAATTATAAATTTATTTCTTTCATGATTATGCTTGTCCTCTTAAATCTGGAAAATATATAAAATATAAGTAAAATGTAATTTTCACAAATTATTTAGGATGTAATAGGAAAGTAGAAAAAAGTAAGGCACAATAGCAGAACATTAAATATGAATGCGTGCCCTGCTATTGTGGCATAAGAACACAGCTGAAGAAAAAAAAAATAAATAAAGAAAGTTCAACATGCGAAACATAGCTATATAAAACAATATATTAATTATTAGATAAAAAGTTAGTATTATAAAAAGTTACTAAAATCAGAACGATACCTTATTTTGTACTGCTCGATGCTCACCCTCTTCATGTTGTCTCTCGTTTTCCCTTTCTTAGCTTATCACCATCGCCTGCTGCCTCTCAAAGATAGAAGAAGCTATAAAAATAATATAAAGAATTGATGTAACAGAAAAGAAGATACTCTCATAGTAACCTGTGAAAGAAAAAGAAAACTCATATGTAAATCAGCAAGAAGAAGAAGAGAATAATTATTTGGAATGAGTTTCCTGCTGCCTTAGTTCTGAAACCTTCTGTAGCACCCAGTGATCCCTCTGTGCACCAGAGCTGTCATCGTAGTCTCTGTTCATCGTCAACCGAAAAGCAGCACCTAGGATGGATCGGAGACAATATAATAACAATACAAGACAGAATGAATCAATATAATTATTTGTTGAAACTTCTGCGATCTAGATTGTATGCTGGTGTTTACTACTGTGCTGCATTGGGAAGACTTAACCATACTGTTATCCACGTGACTGAAATAAACATCGCTGCAAGAGAAGCTGGCTGCTGCAATCTCACTAGACCGATCGTCGTCGTTACTATAGTCGTCTCAAGATGCCTCTTCGTCGTTGGCATTGTCAGAACACTAACCTGATTCGCGACCGATGTAAACATTGTATTCATACGCGCACCGGCTGGTGCGTCGGTCGGCGCATCGATTCGACTATCGATTACGAATCGAGCGCAGGTGGCGTGCGCGATCGCAAAAAAGGCCGAAGACTATCGGGAATGCCCGATTCATCAAAGAAGAAGCACGAGGCAACAAAGAACGAAGTGACTCATTGGCCTCTTGACAGCGCTCGCGCCTAGATATACTAACTTTACGCTGCTCCTCGCCACGTATACACAAGTGAAGATGCCATCTTATTAGAGGAAGAATAGTAAAAGATTTATTATCGTGTACACTTCTATTATCTCTCCCTTCTCTTCAACATCTTTCTAGCGCGGTTCAAGTGAACAAGCTCGCGTTTCAAGTCTTATAAAGTTCTTTTTTTGTGAAAAGAAAAAATGTATCGCATGAATCGCGTTCTGCTGCTAAGCATAGCCAGCTCAGTGATTATTTAGTTTCATGTAAGTGACATGGCTGACGCCCTACAGATCTTATAATTGAATACCTTATATCCCATGTCAGATAGAATATATCGATTTTTTTATATCTTGGTTCGTTTATTTTCCCCTCTCTTTCCTGCCAGGCATTATACTGGGTGTCCCGTTTTTAAAAACGGATGCATATATTTCTAGAACTAAAGGTTTTAAGAAAAAATTTTCAGACAAAAGTTGTTAAATTTTGA
The DNA here is from genome assembly GCA_949987625.1 of Chalcis sispes. Lineage (NCBI taxonomy): Eukaryota > Metazoa > Arthropoda > Insecta > Hymenoptera > Chalcididae > Chalcis > Chalcis sispes. Next base: position 37,191,808 of record OX465095.1, on the reverse strand, counting down.
AGGGGACGTTTATCAATGACCTTGACCAGGATCTTAAATATGGCCTTCATGGTCAATTGAAGGTCAAGTTGGCTTCTTTAAATGGAAACTCTCACTTTCGATCCCAGAAAACGAAAGAGCAGACAATTTTACGTCCTAATATGACCTTGACCATGACTTTTGTAACGTCGGTACATGACCTTCGTTTTTCTTTTTCTTTCGTGTCAGCCGATAAGTTTCTTCTCTGCCTTTTCTACCACGATAAAGCCCCCTCCACAACCTACGTGACGCACTCTCCACTGTCATAGACCGTTGTGAAACTTAACGTAAACTCAAACCGAAAGTTAAATGTGCGAATGACTTATAAAAAAAGCCGCTCTCGTTAAACGCAACTTGATTACGATGCAATTTTTTACAACTAAAACTATGTAACATCGAATTATATTGTCCATCGCGCAATCGCACACAAGTAATCAAAATCATGAATACTACAGCTGGAAATAATGTTCTTCTTTCTAAGTCAGTCAATATGAATTTGATTGACGTTTGACATACAAATTTTTGCGAAGTAATTTTTTCTTGAATACATCTATAGCGTAATTTGGGACATCACGCAATAACCTGGAATGTTCTGGATTCCTTTTGCAATACCCTCATAATAACTTTCTTCAAATGAATAAATAATTTAATTAAAAAAATTAAAATAAATAATTAATTTAAATTAATAGGCCAATGTTCAGCTGTTACATGCATCTATTCCTCTAGTTAAATTTTAATTGATATAGCTATTATTCGGCGGAAATTAACTATCCTATTTATTATTATTTCATTATTTTATGGATTGAAAATCATATATCTTTGATAACTGTCTACGACATGCGATTTTATAAAAATAGTTGCGTTTTGTAAATAAAATTAATTCTTTGATTAACTCCCTACAGAATAATTATTTCCATATTATTACTGGTAATTCCAATATTAATTTACAATTGCATTAGCGTATTGTATATCTATTAAATAACTCTTTGAAAATAAAAGTTAATCAAATGAGTACTTTTCCAACAGTCCATTAATTGAAAATTATAACTTTTGAAGAATGTTTATTTAAACTATTATTCTACATTTATCTCCTTTTTTGTAATTATAAATCACACATATCCATAGAAGCAATCCTTTTTTATTATTAAAAAATCATTCATTATCTAAAAAACATTATGTAAATTAATTGCTTAAGGTAGCTTGTACCTCGGTTGCAAATATTTAACAACCCTTTGAAACTTATATAAAATGATTCTCCAGGATTTTCTGAGCAACTTAAAAAAAATATGTATAGGTTGACGGATATAATACTCTCTCTCTCTCCCTCTCCCTCTCTCTCTCCCTCCCTTCCTCCCTCCCTCCTTCCTAGAGGAGTTCGTGCGCACATAACTGTCCGATTTGCCCAAAGAATTCTTCGATACCGGCATCAAAAAGCTTCCGGAAAGGTGGACAAAATGCGTAACTTGTATGGGGGAGTACCTAGAAAAACTGTAAATTTTTGTAAATTTTTTCGATTGTAAATAAACGTGTCAGAGCATTTGTCTCGATCATATTTAAACCGCCCTCGTAAGATTAGGCGAAATAAAAAAAATATAAAATTATTATAAAGTGAAATAAATAAAACAAGGATAAATATTGTAACGGGATGGTAGTTCTAAATGTAAACCATCACTGGAGCAATTGACCTCGGGGGACGCGCAATTTGCGAAAGGTGCGAAACTTGCTCGCAGCGCCCCCCTCTCAGCCGTTAAAGTCTCGGACGACTTTGCTCCTAGGTCCGGGCACGAGAAGCCGTTTTTCGGACCCACCTTACCTGTTGCAATGCCGCGCAAACGTCGTTGCGCGGCTTGTGTGTCGTTCTCGCCGGCTAGCTGGTTTCTCGGAGAGGGCGGATTCGGAAAGGAGGCTGAAATTTCCTCGTGGAAAAAAGTCAGAAAGAAAAAAAGGAATAAAAAGGTCTAATAAATCAAATCGAAGAAAAATGTAAAATATTATATCGGAAAGAAAAAAAATACAAAAGTAATAAATTTATAGAAATAATAAAGTAATGTAAAAGTAAGAAAAATAATAATGAAAAGACAAGAAAGAGGAAAATTAAAAACGGAGGATGAAAATTATAAAGAAAACAAAAATATTAAAATAAATAAAATAAGCTAATGATTTAATAAATAAAATAACAAAAAACAATATGAATTCAGGTGAAAAATAATTAAATCATAAATAGAATAAAAATTACAAAGAAAACGCACGAGGAACGCAGATAGCAAAAGGTTATCCTGCGCGAACGAGACTCACGCGCGCTACGCACGATATTAGTGCGAGAGAGAACGAACTTTTCGCACGACGCCTGCAGGAGTGAGAGAGAAAGGCCTCTCCAACTCTTGCGCGCCGTATACTGTATGGGTGCGAGAGAGAGAACTACTCTTCCGCACTGAGTCCACAGGAGTGAGAGAGAAAGCGCTCTTTTACTCGCGCGCGTCGTATCTACTGCGAGTGCGAGAAAGAAAGCGCTCTCCCACTCATGTGCGCCGAATCTACTGCGAGTGTGAGAGAGAACGCAACTTTCTCGTACTGCTGCTACTATAGTGAGAAAGATACCGATATGAGTATACGAGAGTGAGAGAGATGACGCTCTCTCACTCGGACGAACCATGTAAAAAGGAAAGGAAAGGGGGATAACTAACGAAAGTTACCCCCGCGTGAACCGCAAAACTTATTGAACAGCCTGGTATGTGTGCTTTCGTCTGCGCTCTGAATTCCAGATTGAGGGCGCTGGTGGCTATTTTATGAGCCTCATTTATTTGGGCTCCCAAGTCCCTTATGCGGTTTGCGAAAGCGATGACATTCTCGTTATCTCGCTGATATTCGTTTCCGAGTTCGCCCAAAAATTGTTGTTCTGTTTTGGTGCTGACATATATGTCTTTGAAGAAGTCTTTCAAAAATTCGACCGTCAGGAACGATGACCCGAGAATTCCGGCGCGAGCTTCTGCCTTTATTTTACTTCTGATCAGCCTGACCAAGTTCAACTCATCATAGGGCCCTATTATTTCCCTGGCTTCGTAACATCTCTCTAGGAATTCGCTCAATGGGATATTTTTCCCACTGAATTCAGGGACTACGCTGAGGGCGTCCTTTAGCGATATGGGAAAGATCGGTTTCTGATCTTCGTCTTCTTCCCTTCCCCTACTAAGTCCTGGTAAATTTCCCTTGGATATGGTCATTTTTGGTTTTTTTTTTGTTCCAACATTCAAGTTTCTCAAGTGATCTGGAGTTGGTGTTCTTGGGCGAGATATGTCTCGGCTTGTATCCAACCTATCGCCTGAAGGAGAACGTGACTCGAGCGGTTTGCTACAAAAAGGATCTATATCTTGTTTACTCCTTTCGACCTGTTGTCTCGTTTGCCTCTTATCCGTCATCGGTTGTACTTCGTAGGCTATGCAATTCTTTCATTATTTTTTCTTTTTGTTTTTTGATGAAATAAAGGAACAAGTGAATTTTATTAATAAGGGAAGTTTATTAAAGGAAAAAGTAATACAAAAGATTGGAAAAAAATATAACTAGCTTGTTTGAAGTGTGATTTTTTTTTTATTCTGATAAAAATTTCTTCAGTACAAAACGTCGTTTTAGGTCTACGTTATTTGTATTCGTTTTTATTTCCTCTTTCTCTGAGTTTGCCTTCCCTTTTTTCGGAATTTTATAGTTCTGTGTCACCACGTAGTTGCAGGTGGTGCAAAGGGCCAAGAATTCGCCATGCTGACAGCGCAAAGATTGAATCTTCTCGTCCAAGATCAGGAGGGGCTTTGGAGGTTTGGTTTGTTTGACGTTGAACGCCTCCAACCTCTTGATATGTTCCGCACGCTTCTTCTCATAAAACTTCCCTGGGATCCAAAGCTGTTGTTGGGCTTCTTTCAGCGTTCGGAAGTAGCATTTCCGCTGCCGCGAATTGGCGTTCTTCTTCAGGAGAGGGAGTTTCTTTTACTCGGCCTCTACGTAATCTGCGATACAATATCCTCGATTTTCCGTGGGCTCTTGGTTCAATTTTCCGTGATTCAGTGACATCATCTACAGTAATAGGAGGGCGGTTCAAATATGATCGAGACAAATGATCTGACACGTTTATTTACTATCGAAAAAATTTACAAAAATTTACAGTATTTCTAGGTACTCTTCCTTGCAAGTTACGCATTTTGTCCACCTTTCCGGAAGCTTTTTGATGCCAGTATCAAAGAATTCCTTGGGCAACTCGGACAGCCATGTGCGCACGAACTTCTCTACCTCGTCGTCGGTGTTGAATCTTTGACCTCCGAGGGCTTCTTTCAGTGGTCCAAACATGTGGTAGTCGCAGGGTGATAGATCCGGACTGTAGGGGGGGGGGGGGGGTTCCAGTACCTCCCACTCCAATTTCGATATTGTATCGAGCGTGAGACGTGCGGTATGAGGGCACGAATTTTTGCTCAAAGTTCAACAGTTAAGGAACCCATCGCGCCGTTATTTTGAGATATTGAAGGTTTTCGTGGACGATAGACTCTACACTACCAATACTGATGCCGAGTTCAGCCGAAATATCTCGAACATTCATCCTACGGTCCTCCAAAATGAGTTGTTCTACGCGACGAATGTTGTCTGGTGTGATGCTGGTTCGCTGTCGACGATCATGCGGCTCATTCTCGACAGTTTCGTGACCATCCTTGAATGCTTTAGCCCATTCAAACACAGCAGCCCTACTAAGGCGCTTACTAACAAACTGATTTCGCACACGCAGAAAAATTTCCGTGTTTTTAACGCCTTCCCACACTAAAAAATGAATGACAATACGTTGCACAACGGCGGTCGGCACTTGACGTTCACTCATGGTCGTAGCGTGTGAAACATGCACTTCTGACGAAAACAGAACACACTGTTCGTAAAAAACCCAGCTATCACATACTCAAGCCACGACCTTCAAAACATACATGCGCGCCATCTACAGCGTTTGTCTCCATCATATTTGAACCGCCCTCGTATATATGTTGTTGATTATTTGTTCACTATGTTGTGCGTAATCTTTCTTTTCTCTACGCGTGGAAAAATATCGCCATAAGTTTTTAATTATTTTATAAGTCCTATTTGTTATTAGTTTATTTCTTGTTTGCCAAATTATTTAATTTATTTATTCAGTTTATTCATGTAGTTTATTTCTTACTCATTTATTTATATTCTTAGTTATTCGTCTTATCATTTATTACTTTGATTTTAAAAATATTCTATTTTATTTTGTTCATTTGTTTATTTACTTTATTACTTTTCTCTTTATTAGTTCGATCATTTATTCTTTCTTAATATTCAATATTTACTTATTTCGTTAATTGTTTGTTAACTTATTTTTTTCCACTTTTATTTATTCATTACCTTTCTTTACTTTAATTTCATATTTTTTTTCTCATTTACTTTATTTCATATTATTATTCATTTCTTATTATTTTTTTTTTATTTGTTTTTTTTATTTTATTATTCATTCATGTATTTCATTTTATTTGTTTATTACATTTTATTTTATTTTATTTTATTATTTTATTCACTTCTCATATTATTTTTTTATCATTTATCATGTCATTATTTGTTTGCTTATTTTATATATTATTTATTTATAGCTTTAATTCATTATTTTATAATATCTTTGTTATATAATTTATCTTTTATCATTTTTATTTTATTGTATTATTCTTTATTTTACGTTATCTCATTTATTTACCTTCTTTTTTTTATTTAATTTTATATTTTATTTCCTGTTATTATTTATTTCACAAATTTTTCTTAAAATTTTTTATTTCAAAAATTATATCGATTTATCTATTTATTTATTATTTTATTTATTCGTTAGCTTATATTATTTATTTATGTTTTATTTATCTTAATTTGTTTATTTTTGATTGTTTGTTTTATTTTATATATGGTAATAGAGTGCTTTAAGCAATAAAGAGAATAGAATGCAGGAGACAAACAATATCTCAGACGTCGTAAAAAACGCAATATTGGCCGAAAGACAAATCGCCTCTAAAACTGCTCTTCGCGATAAACAGCGACCTCATAAAAAGGGTTTCTTTTATTGGGTGTACAACTTTGCTTCCGCCGTTTTGCAATAGATGGCTGTAGCGGTAAGTGGTAGTTAAAATAAATAGATCATAGATGTCATACAATAAGCTTAGGCATTTGTAAACATAACGCCATCGAAATATTAGTCGATTTGTGTCTGCATCATAAAGTTATTCTCAATTAAACATGTCAGCTTACGAGCCAAATTCTCGTCATTTGCGGGAGGTTTTAATTTTCTGCTTGAATATGAAGAAATCTGCGACTGAGGCTCATCGAATGCTCTCAAATACCTATGGTAAGGCCGCTATTAGTGAAAGAACGTGCCGAGAGTGGTTTTAACACTTCAAGAACGGCGATTTTCGAAGACCAACATGGCGGTGGAAGAAAGAAGGTTTTCGAAGATGCAGAATTAGAGGCATTACTTGATCAAGACTCGTGTCAAACGTAACAAGAATTGGCAGGATCATTGGAAGTGACGCAACAAGCCATTTCAAAACGCCTGAGAGTCATGAGAATGATTCAGAAACAAGGAAATTGGGTAGCGTACGAGTTGAAGCCGAGAGATGTTAAACGGCGTTTGTGTGTTTGTAAACAGCTGCTTGCAAGGCAAAGACGGAAGGGATTTCTGCATCGCATTGTGACTAGGGACGAAAAATGGGTTCACTACGATAATCCCAAGCGCAGAAAATCATGGGGATATCCCGGCCATGCTTCCACGTCGACGGCCAAACCGAATATTCACGGTTCCAAGGTCATGCTCAGTATTTAGTGGGACCAGCTCGGCGTAGTGTATTATGAGTTGTTAAAACCGACTGAAACAATCACAGGCGATCGTTATCGAACGCAATTAATGCGTTTGAGCCGAGCATCGAAAGAAAAACGGCCGCAATACAACGAGAGACATGATAAAGTGATTTTACAGCATGACAATGCTCGACCCCATGTTGCGAAAGTGGTCAAGACATACTTAGAAACTTTGAAATGGGAAGTCCTACCCCACCCGCCGTATTTTTCAGACGTTGCTCCCTCGGACTATCACTTGTTTCGATCAATGGCACATGGCCTGGCTGACTAGCACTTCCGGTCTTATGAAGAAGTAAATAATTGGATCGATTTGTGGATCGATTCAAAAGATGACCAGTTTTTTTAACGCGGGATTCGTATGCTGCCCGAAAGATGGGAGAAAGTAGTGGCCGGCGATGGACAATACTTTGAATCATAAATGTATAACCAGTTTTTTACAATAAAGCCTCGAATTTCGGAAAAAACGGCGCAAGCAAAGTTGTACACCTAATTCACGAGCGAAGAAGTCGGAAAACCAGAGCTGAAGAGACCAGAAAATACGTGATTCGAAGCGCGCACAAACAGGATGGCAATATGCCGGTCTTGTAACAAACCAGGACATTCGGAGCAAACTTGTTTTCTCAAAGCAAAGACGTGCCAAATTTGCAGAAAGGCCGGCCACACTGCTACTTTCAACCTCTGCCGCTATCACGTAGAATGCAAATTATGTGAAAAAAAAAGATATACAGCGGCGCAATGTAACAAAAATAGGCGCGTAGTCAACGTCTGTCAATTATGTAATAAGCCCGGATACTCAGCACTGAATTGCTTTAAACGCACTAACAATACTCCTAGAGCAGGGTTGCGGTGTTACAAATGCGATATGCCCGGCCACACAGCAGTAGTCTGCCGCCAACAAAAATCCTTCACTGTACCAATTTGCAGCTACTGCCAAATAAAGGGACATGTGGCCACATAATGCAGAAAGAGAAAATATACCCAGCCGAAAAACGAGAGGAGTCTCCCCTAACAGTGCGCCTCCGGAGAGACCCCACGACCTCAAGTGCGCTCATCACTGTCAATTGAACGGGATGATTTTCGAGGAGAATCAATGCCATAGGAACCTGCAGAACAATCCCGTTTGTAAGTCTTAACCTCCTACAAAACAAATTTGCCAACACCCTCATGATCGACACAGAATCAGAGGTAAGCGTGCTAAAAGCACATGTTTTGCCAGACCATAAATACCTCAAAAATCAGGGCGGATATACCCTCCAAAGCCTAAGAGACGAGACAGAAGAAGTTCTGGGGGAAGCAAAGATTAAATTTGGGGAAACAATAATCGAATTCATAGTGGTAGGCAATAATTTTCCTATTTCTTTCGACGGAGTGTTATGAGTGAACTTTTTTAAAATCACCAAAGCGGAACTAGACTTCGGAAATAATCTAATGACGTTAAATAATAAACACGTTAAGGTTATCTGGGACGACGAAGATCGTCCTTATCTGATAAAAACTACATAACATCACAAGCGACGTAAAGACTGGATTACCATTTTTAAAAATTCTTCATTCTCCTACTCTAACAGAGGGGAGATGGTTAGTCTATTCAGGGAAATAAATTTAATAAAATCAATTCTGATACCGCCTAAAGAGAAGATCGACACATCAGAGAAATACACCTTAAAAGGAATCGGAAAAAGGATCATACCTACCTGGGAAACAGTAGAGATCTCATTGTTAAAAGGTAAGATGAAATTCTTGGTGATAAAAGACGACGTATACATCCCAGGGAAAGGTGTACTAGGTTAGGATTTCCTACGTGACTTCCGGGTGCATCTTGTCTACCCTAACCACCTGATGGTATGTAACGGCGTCGCACGACTATTCGAAATTAGAACAGCGCTCAGCGACACGTACGACAAAGCAAATGTCTTAGGAATAATAAAAGACGAAGATCACGACTGTAATGTGAAAACAAAAAACAGTTATCTGACTTTGGAAAATGAGATAGCGACTGACCTGGATTACCAGCTCGAATCAATCGCCGACTTTGGAGACCCTGGGTCTCTCGAAGAATCAAAAGTTAAGGAAAACATCAAAGACTATTTGAGTACCGATCACCTAGACGACTATGAGAGGTCATACGTAGTTGACTTAGTAACAAATAACAGAGATGTATTCTATCTACCCGGCGATGAACTTCCAGGAACTGACCACATTCGTTAAAAGACGAAATCAATCGGCAGGTGAACGAATTGTTGAAGGCAAGGGTCATAAAGAACTCCAATTCACCCCACAACTTCCTGGTTTGTGCCGTACCAAAAAATCCTGACTCACAAGGCCGCCTTAAATTGCGCATGGTATTATATTTCCAGGCCTTAAATAAAAAAATTAAAGGCGATTCGTATTCACTTCCCAATATCAAAGAGATTTTCGATTAAGTAGGATCAACCAAATACTAAACGAACTGTAATAAAATGAGGTGACTTTATTTTTTATAAAAAATATTCATTTATTCCTCTAAAATTGTGTTATCCTCTTTAAAGTGATTCCCCTCTGATACAATGTACTTGTGCCAGCGCTTTTGCCAGTCATCAAAACACTTCTGAAATGTATTTTTAGGTATTGCCTTGAGCTCCTTCAGCGATGCAGCCTTAATCTCCTCAATCGTCGCGAATCTTCGTCCTTTCATGGGCCTTTTTAATTTTAGAAAGTGGAAAAAGTCGCATAGGGCTAAATCTGGTGAATACAGTCATTCAACATGTCTTGAACGATGTTCATGCGATGCTGTTTCTGATCGAAATTAAGCAATTTTGGAACGAATTTCGCTGACACACGTGCCATACCAAAAACATCCGTTAAAATCGATTGGCATGAGCCAAACGATATGTTAAAATCATCAGCTACTTCTCTAATCGTGATTAAACGATTTTTCAACACAACCTCTTTCACTTTCTGAACATTTTCGTCGGTTTTTGACGTGCTGGGGCGTCTGGAGCGAGGTTCATCGTTAACATTTTCTCGGCCCTCTTGGAATAACTTATACCTTATATAAACATTTTTTTTGCTTAGAGTTGACTCACCATACGCCACTGTCAATATTTCAAGAGTTTTTAAGCACTTATGATTTTTTACACAGAAATGAATACAAACTTTTTACTCCATTATTTTCAACAGCGAAAAATTGCCAAGCACGAGAACACAAGTTTAACCTTTATGCCTTTCATATAATAATAACACATGTTATATTGTTGAAAATGCAAACATATAATCGTGACGAGTATATCAACATAACAAAAAAAAAATTTCGAAATTAAAGTGTACAAAGCTCGAGAAATTCAAAAAGTCACCTTACTTTTTAATTATACCTCGTATGTATAAAAGGGGATCAGCCGGTCTCCCTGACGCAAATTAAGGAAAACCTATCAAATGGTTTAAAAAACTTGAAAGAACTATTAGCGAAATTTGCCCAAAGAACGTTTAGTATTGCTAAAAATTAATACAGGGTGCGTACGGTATTTGAGGACATGCATAAATGTGACTATAACTTCGCAAATTTTTTTTTTTATTTTTTTTTCTTTTTAGATAAGAAATGGCAGACTACAATATCACTCAAAAAATGAAGAGACATGCTGTCATCGTTGCTATATGTGCGAACCATACAGATTTAGAGATCTCTAATTTTCTTAACTGCGCCCGTTCATTCGTGCATAAGGTTCGCCGTGAATTGGAAGCATCAGGAGGCGATACAGAATCGGTTGCAAAACGCAAAAAGCACGGACAACGTTCTAACACTGTCCGATCTGCAGAATTTTTAGAGCAAGTGCAAGCGATCATAGACGAGGACCCTTCAAAATCAATGAGGGTCCTTGCGAGTGAGCTTCATGTTTCTGAGCGCCTTATTCGTAGAGTTGTCCACGAAGACCTTCGGTATAAGTCTTACGTGATGCGCAGAGGACAATTCATGTCGGAACGAACACGAGAACAGAGAGTTCTCCAATTAAAACGTCTTTTAAACAAAATCAAACACCCTGAGGCGCCCAAAATGTTATGATTTTTTTCCGACGAAAAAAATTTTGACCAAGATCAAAAGACCAATCGCAGAAATGACAGATGGCTATGCTCAAATCCTACGGAGGTTCCTGTTGTTATGCACACAAAATTTTCAGCCACTGTTATGTTTTTAGGTGTTGTCAGCAACGAAGGACATGTTATGCCACCACACTTCTTTACTCAAGGACTTCGAGTGAACTCTGCTGCATACATCGAGGTTTTAGAGACGGTAGTAAAACCCTGGATAGACAATGTAAGCGGAGGCAGACCATACATTTTTCAACAAGACTCTGCTCCTTCACATAAAGCGATGGTGACACAAGATTGGATGGCCAAAAATTTTCATGACTACGTAACACTGAACCTATGGCCACCTAGCTCCCCAGAGCTTAATCTTTTGGATTATTACGTATGGGGTGTAGTTGAGCGTGAGACCAATTAGCGTCCTTATAACACCACTTCTTCGTTGAAGACTGCTATTAATGCCGTTATGGTCAATATGAACAAGGAGCATTTGATTTGGGCATGTAATCGTTTCCGGACCCGGATCGAAGAGATTATTGCTGCTAATGGCGATTTTATTCAATAACTTTATAGCCATATATTAATTTAACGTTGTACAAAAAATTCCTAAAATTTCATTAAATTTTATTAAAAATACAAGCTTATTAATTTTACTCTCAAGTTGTCCTCAAATACCGTACGCACCCTGTATATAGAAAATCTAGAATGGTCGGAGATCATGAGCCTTTTCAAAAGTACATTCAATAATACTCGCATTAAAATCTTCGTCTGCACTGAAAAACGAAAATACGTTCCGATCGACAAGAGGGATGAAGTTTTCCATAAACTCCACAAGCCACTGATCGGAAGTCACAGAGGAGTATCCAAGACCTTTAACCGAATCCGGCAAAAATATTACTAGGAAAATCTAAAAGACGACGTACAGCGACGCATTCAACAATGCCTCGGCTGTCAATTAAAAAAATTAGTGCACCTTGAAACGAAACAGCCTACGGCAATAACTAATACATCGGGGGCTGTTTTTGATAAAATCGCAATGGATATAGTAGGACCCCTTAAGGTTAGCCTAAAAGGAAATAAGTACGTGTTTACAATACAAGACTAACTATGAAAGTTTTGTTTATCCGTACTTTTACAAAACACACTGGCTACTACTTTTGCCGACACACTAATCAAAAAATTCATCTGTCTATTTGGAGCACATGAGGCAATACCGGCAGACCAAGGGAGGAACTTTTTAAGTCACCTAATAAATAGAATCGCTAAATGGTTTAGAATTAAGAAACTCAAAATGACCGTTTTCCATCCCCAATCGAATGGATTACTCAAAAGATCCCATCATGCACTTGGTGAGTTCCTAAAACTATACACCGATAGAGACAATGAGTGGAATAAATAGATTGAAATAACCATGCTAAATTATAATACCTGCGTGCAAAAAAGCACAAAACACACACCTTACGAGGTGGTGTTTGGGAAACTGGCACGGTTACTATCGAACGACCCCTTGGAGGCAAGCGACATGTCCCCAACATATAAAGATTATGTCTTTGAACTAGGGATCCTGCTTAACTCGATCCAAAAACTTGCTTATGAAAACCTAGTCGGATCGATACTACGGAACAAGAAACTATACGACAAAAAGAAAAACTCACAGAATTTTAAAAGAGGAGATTTCGTATTCCTACTGCCCGGTCCAAAACCATTTAAATTTGGCGACCATTACTCCGGCCCGCACAAGTTACTAGAGGTTCTTCAATCCTATAATATAAAAATACAGTATAAAAGGGGGATAAAATCGTGCATGTAAATAGGCTCTACAAATCGCACATAAACCAGGAATTCAAACATGAACAGAAGAAAAAGAGCATAGATAATGAGAACTAACAATAACCAAGTTAAAGATGCTAATAATATATATATATATATATATATATATATATATATATATATATATATATATATATATATATATATTGTTACGGGTATAATTGGTTAAGGTATGTGCGATATTCTTCCTCGCACTTACGCACTGTCGTCAGGCCCCGAATTGGGCCTGGCAGGCTGCTGGATCCACCGATGCGGCCGCGGGTGTCAGCGGACGTTAGCCGCCGGTGCTATTACACCCGCGTGCAATACTGACCCGTTAGCAACGCAGGATCTTCCTCAGATCCTGCTTTATATTTCGTGTAAGGGGCCTTGCCTAATGTCCCACTGCCAGTGTTGCTCTCACTGGGCGCGTCTGCTCAGGATGTGTGCCAACAACCGGTTGGCACACCCGCGGAGGCGGCGGTATTCGGGATGGGGAAGCTAAAGGGAATTAAAATAAGAAAAGAGGCACCGGTTTAGTGCTTAAAGCTTATTTAATATAAAAGCAACATAAATAATACAAAAACGTAACAAATATGGCGGAGAGGTCCCTTGTGATTGGAGAGCAATTAGTATTGCCTAACGCGCAATACTAATTCACGAGGTGCGCACTGCGCATGCGCACCCTCTTCACTCCACGCGGCTACACACACACGTGTAGTCTGTGGACGACGGGTAGAGAGAGATAGCAGCTCTTCCTCTATGCCGACGTAGTCTATGACTGCACGAGTGAGAGCGGCTCTCTCACTCTTCTACACAGTCTATGGTTGAGCGAGAGAGCTTGGTCCTCTCGCTCAACTGCGCGCTCAATGCTTGTACGGGCGGAAGTGGCTTTCTCTTACTCGTACAACTACTCTATGGTCGTGCGAGAGAGATCGGTTCTCTCTCACTCGCACTCGCACGGCCTATACGAAAGAGACTTAACGCGGTCTCGCGCGTACGTATATCGATAGCTATATGCCCTGGTGCAATTGCACGCGTACCAGGGAAAATGAAAGATATTGATTCCCGGACTAATGATCTATCAAGTGGCCGCTTACTTCTAATATTAGGTGGCTGCAGATGAAATGGCCGATTTAGTAATAAATTTTTAAGCAGCTGTAACTTTTTATAAAGACAATTTATTCAATCAAAATAGGTACCAATAGATGCAACACACTTTTCCCAACGAGATACAAGTATTGGGTGTACAACTTTGCTTCCGCCGTTTTTTTCCGAAATTCGAGGCTTTATTGTAAAAAACTGGTTATCCATTTATGATTGAAAGTATTGTCCATCGCTGGCCACTACTTTTTCCCATCTTTTGGGCAGCATACGAATCCCGCGTTAAAAAAACTGGTCATCTTTTGAATCGATCCACGAATCGATCCAATTTTTTACTTCTTCATAAGATCGGAAGTGCTGGTCAGCCAGGCCGTGTGCCATTGATCGAAACAAGTGATAGTCCGAGGGAGTGACGTCTGGAGAATATGGCGGGCGGGGTAGGACTACCCATTTCAAAGTTTCCAAGTATGTCTTGACCACTTTCGCAACATGGGTTCGAGCATTGTCATGCTGTGAAATCACTTTATCATGTCTCTCGTTGTATTGCGGCCGTTCGTCTTTCAATGCTCGGCTTAAACGCATTAATTGCCTTCGATAACGATCGCCTGTGATTGTTTCAGTCGGTTTTAACAACTCATAATACACTACGCTGAGCTGGTCCCACCAAATACTGAGCATGACCTTTGAATCGTGATTATTTGGTTTGGCCGTCGACGTGGAAGCATGGCCGGGATGTCCCCATGATTTTCTGCGCTTAGGATTATCGTAGTGAACCCATTTTTCGTCCCCAGTCACAATGCGATGCAGAAATCCTTTCCGTCTTTGCCTTGCAATCAGCTGTTCACAAACACACCAACGCCGTTTAATATCTCTCGGCTTCAACTCGTACGGCACCCAATTTCCTTGTTTCTAAATCATTCCCATGACTTTCAGGCGTTTTGAAATGGCTTGATGCGTCACTCCCAATGATCTTGCCAATTCTTGTTGCGTTTGACACGAGTCTTAATCAAGTTATGCCTCCAATTCTGCATCTTCGAAAACCTTCTTTCTTCCACCGCTATGCTGGTTTTCGACGTTAAAATCGATGTTCTTAAAGCGTTGAAACCACTCTCGGCACGTTCTTTTACTAATAGCGGCCTCACCATAGGTATTTGAGAGCATTCGATGAGCCTCAGTTGCAGATTTCTTCATATTAAAGCAGAAAATTAAAGTCTCCCGCAAATGACGAGAATTTGGCTCGTAAGCTGACATGTTTAATCGAAAACAACTTTATGATGCAGACACAAATCGACTAATATTTCGATGGCGTTATGTTTACAAATACCTAAGCTTATTGTATGACATATGTGATCTGTTCATTTTAACTATCACTTACCGCTACAGCCATCTATTGCAAAACGGCGGAAGCAAAGTTGTACACCCAATACATTTATTCCAGTTTCGCAGAAGTCCGAGTTTCTGGTTCAAAGAAACTCTTCGAAGGCATTTTTGACAGCAGCTTCATTATTAAATCTTTTTCCTGTCAAAAAGTAATCCAAATGTTTATAGAAATGGTAATCTGTTGGTGAGAGGTCTGGGAAATATGGAGGATGAGGAAGAGTCTCATAGCACAACTCGTTTAATTTTTGGACCGTTGTTCTCGATACATGAGGTCGTGCGTTATCACAAAGCAGTATAACTCAATCCCTATTGATAAGCCCAGGTCGTTGGACTATCAATGTCTGATGCATTTCATCCAGTTGAGCACAGTATTTCTCAGCATTGATGGTTTCGCCAGGTTGCAGGAACGAACGATAACTCCAGCTACGGACCACCAAACAGTTACCATTATTTTCTTTGGATGAAGGCTTGGTTTCGGCATGTGTCTTGGCGCGTCATCGGCATCTATCCATTGGGCCGATCGGCGATGACTATCGTATAAAATCCACTTTTCATCGCAGGTCACAATTCGATGCAAGAATGGTTCCTTGTTGTTGCGGGAGAGCAAAGAACTTGAAATCTCCATTCGACACGTCATGTTTTGCTCGGTAAGATTATGCGGAACCCATTTGTCAAGCTTTTTCACTTTTCCAAGTTGTTGCAAGTGGCGGCAAACTGTCGAATTGTGAACGCCTAATTTCTCGGCAAGATCCCTTTTGGTTTGGCGAAGGTCAGACTCCACTAATGCACGCAGCTCATCGTTATCGATCGATGGTCCTGGGTGTCCACGTGACACATTTGCAAGGTCCATATCTCCGGATCGAAATTTTTCGAACCCCCGCCGAGTGGTTCGTTCGCTAACTGTATCAGGTCCAAATGCGCTGTTGATATTTCTCGTTGCTTCCGTTGCGTTGTGTTCTAATTTAAATTCGTATAGTAAAAGTAGCCGTTTTTGATTCACTTCCATGTTCACTTTCTCTTTTTGTTTTTACGATTACTATGAAGTGCAAATTAGAAATGACTCCATAAACCAAGGTAGCAGTATTTATACTTCAATATGTCATATCATTTGCGCCGCCTAGTGCCAACATAATACACTTAAATTGCAGCCAACTTTATGTCATTGCTAGATCAGCCATTTCATCTGCAGCGACCTAATAGAAGTAAAAACTATACTAAAGCGTATAGAGTTTTTCGTTCTAAGTTTGGAAGTTGAAGAGTAGTCAGTCAAAATACTCTTAGAAGGTAAAAATGGAAAAATTATATTTAACTTTTTCGTATCACCGCATTTTTTCATAAAGTTCACAAATTTTTTTTTCCTTCTTTCTCAGAGTAATAGATAACTTTATTAAATTATTATACTCTTGACGATCGTCGTCATGATCTTACTGGTCCTTTATACACAGTTACAGAAGAAGATAAGGTTGCCGAGGTTGAAGAACATTTCAAGAATAATCCAACGGATTCAATAAGAAAAGTTGCAGCAGTTATAAAACTGAATCGGAAGACACTAAGATTAATAATAAAAAATTTCATTAAGTTACATCCTTACAAAATCACAACTCATTAATTGCTCACCATAGATCATAAAAAAAAAAAAACTCAGTTTAGTAAAGTTATAAGAAATGAATTTGAAAACAACGTGATCGATATTAATCACATAATTTTCTTAGACGAGGCTCACTTTTATTTGAATGGATATGTTAGTAAACAGAATTAACGTTCTTGGGGTAATAAAAATCCACATTCAACTAAGGCAAAGTCCTTACATCCTGTTAAGGTTACTGTTTGGGCAGCTATTTCAATCAAAGGAGTACACTTAGAATTCTTTGAAGGGACAATAACAAGCAACGGCTGTCGAGAAACGCTACAAACAAAATTTTTTCCTTTTGCTAAGAAACGTGGATTAGTCAAGAACTATTATTTTATGCAAGATGGTGCTACGCCGCATAGAACTCAGGAGGTATTTAAAGATATTTACGAAGTTTATGGTGAACGCGTCATCGGTTTAGGATATCCCAAGTTTGCACACGCAGGTATAGAATGGCCCCCTTATTCACAGGACTTAAACCCGTGTGATTTCTTCTTATGGGGCTACCTGGAAGATAACTGTTATGCAAAAAAACTTAAGACCAAAGATTATTTGAAAGAAGCTTTTAGAAAAGGAATTTCTAGTATTTCTTCATCTCAAATTGAAGTTTTTCATAGTTTCCAAAAACGGCTTGATTATTTTGCAAGTTTACATGGGGATCACTTCGAAAATATTTACCATTAATAGTTATTTCCTAGCCAGGTTCTGTCATTTTCTTAAAAACGTAATATGTGTCTGTTGAAAATGTTCGATTAAACTAAAACCTATTTTAAATAAAAATGACTACTTCACTGATTTAATATGTATTTTTATTATTTTTTTCCCTGCACTCATCTCAAAATTATAAGTGATTACTTAAAGCAACTTCCCATTTGTCACCCTGTATATGTATATATATATATATATATATATATATATATATATATATATATATATATATATATATATATGTACACTATGTGGGCCATTTTCATTTCCCCACCTAAATATCTCAGAATCAAAGAAAGATATTGAAAAAAGTTTCCGACAAAAGTTGGAGAAGGCATAAGTGGTCAAATAGCAGTGACCTTTAGTTTGACCTTGGAGTTGTCCTTTGAGGTCAGTTCAAGGTCAACTTCATTGTTTTAAATAAAAACCTCTATTTTTTATGCCAGGATCGGAAAGAACAATAAATTCTGCATCAAATTCGTTTCAAACAAATTTTTTTTTTATGACCTCCAAGTGGTCAAAAATCAAGGTCGAATATCTTGAAAAGCCGTTTCTTGCGTATTCACTGAATTGCCGTGATTTTTAGAAAAAATAAACTTATCTCTTATTAATCTAAAGCGCTATCAATACTTACCCTACTAACCCTAAGTCCGACCTTTGCAGATTACCCCCCCCCCCCGCCCTGACAATTCTCTCCACCCCCCACAACCCTTCTCCTCTTAAAATTCACTGTTTAATTTCAAGTTTCATTGTCCAATTCCCTATTTTTGATGCTGGAATCGAAATGAACAAAAAATTCTACAATATTTTTGTCCAAAAGAAAATTTTAATTCGTGACCTCCAAGAGGTCAAAAATCAAGGTAAAATACCTTGAAAGGCATTTTCATGCTTACGTGACTTTTAGGAATGATAAAATAACAATTTTGTACACGTGTTTGAATTCGAATTTTTTAGCAAAAAAAAACCGTTTTTGACTTTAAAGCTGTATAATTTGGAAAAAAATAAAATTTCCGAAAACCTCTATAAAGTCCTCTAGATAAACATGTTTTGAACATATTTACACACAAATTAGGCCATTAGGTTGTGTAGTATTATTGGGAAACTTTCCACCGAAATCCACCTTTTTCTCAAGGCGCTTTGGAAGATCAGCTATCACACAGCCATTTTGTTTTTAAATGTCCAGAAGATAACACAGACACTCATTTCCTCTCTAACACCCTTACACCTCATTGATCTCAAATACTAATTATCACTACGTTGCCCACCCAAAATTCTACTCGCTTGTAGGGAGAGGTGAGTAGGGCATTTGCGGGTAGAGCTTGCGGTGGGAAGAGAAATAAAGATAAGTTTGAACTTTAAGTCGACGTCGAAGTTAACTTTCACAATTATTTTAGAGTTATCTTTACATTTTGAGATAAAATCCTTTGTTTTCGATTTTGGAATCAACCTCTATTTTCCAAACCGCTAATCTTTCCTTTTACCTACGTGTACCCTGCACATCTTAAATTTTATCCTCACTATCTACCACTACTCTACTTTCTCGAAATTCAATCTGCTAGTAAAATTCATTTGATAGGGTATTATTTAGTTGATTTAAAGATAGGAAAGGCAATAAAAATAAAGGTAAACTTTAATTTAACCTGTGAGCTAACTTTTCAAGTTATTATAAAATCAACTTTATTATTTATAATAAAAACCTTTATTTTTAATGCCGAAATAGAAAGTAGACTTCAAAAATATTTTAGAAGAAGTTAATTATCTTATCTTTAAAAAGTTACGTATTCCATAAATGTTTTGAATATCTGATATTTAATCGTGAAAATCGTTAACAAATTCATTCATGTAACTTTTTCAATGACAAAATTAATCATATTTTTTTAAATTTTACGTTTCGGCCAATCTTAGAAAGTATATTTATACTACAGTTGCAGTCGGGGCTTCATTTTTTTTCTTTCCGTAAATTTTCGAAATTTTAATTATTATTCTATTAATTCTGCAAACGTGACGAACAGAATTAAAAATGGCTGACTATCAGCCCAATGATATGGTTGATATGATAATGGTTGTAGGGGAAAGTCATAATAATTATTGTGCTGTGGCAAGACTGTACGCAGAACGCTTTCCTAATAGAAGACATCCTGATCACAGAACAATAAGTCAGTTAAAACAAAGAGCTCGTGGTGGACAGCTGGTCCGTCAATGCAGGCGTCATGAATATGACAAAAATGATGTTCGAGTTGTGACTGCTCTTGCAATCATTCATCTTGACCCTCATATTAGCAGTCGCCGAGTTAAAAGTGAAATCGGTATACCTAGAAGAACCTTTTTGAGAATCCTTAAAGTCCTTTGATACCACGCCTATCACATACTTTAGTTCAAGAGCTACAGTTTCATCATTTTTAACAGCGCATTGTGTTTTGCCAATCGGCTTTGGATGTGATAGAAAATGATCCTTATTTTTTCCAATTTTGTGCTTTTATCTAATGAGGCCAAAATTCAAAGTGACGGAGAGCTCTATAGGCATAATTGCCATTATTGATCCGACGAGAATCCTCACTGGCATAGAACAGTCAATCATCAAAGACGTTGTAGCCTTATAATATGGTGTGGAACTGTGAATGGATATTTAATTGGTCCTTACTCCTTTGAAGAAAATGTAGATAGGACTACCTATTTACAGTTCATTAGAGATTAGTTACTAGTGCTGATGGAAAATGTCATTTTAGAGACTCAACGAAGAATATGGTTCCAGAACGATGGAGCACCAGCACATTTTGCAATGGTAGATGGATTGGACGAGCAGGTTCTATAAACTGGCCTGCTTGTTCACCTGATATGACATCCCCGGATTTTTTTTGGGGCTACATAACAAATGTTATTTTTGAACAACAGCCTATGACAAGATTAAATATGCAAGACCACGTTAGTCGAGCATGTGCTGTTATCTCAAGGCAAACTTTGCTTAACACCGTGCGCTATTTTGAAAGATGTTTGTTTTTGTGCCTTGAAGCAGAGGGACCTAACTTTGAACATTTGCTTCGAAGTTAAATTAGTAATCGTATAACCAGTGAGAGGCGAGGAGACTTACTTTAATCCAGTACCCCGAATACTGAGAGGCTAGGGGACTTACTTTAAACCAGCACCTCGAATAGTGAGAGACAATGGGACTCATTTTAATCCAGTAGCCTAAAGTAAATAGAACTTACTACGTCCACGTCGTTGTTTGTGGCAACTGAACTTGTTTGTCCAATCCATGAGCCATTGTAATTTCTATCCGAAAAATGTCACATAATCTATGTAAAATGTACTGGTGAACCATCATTCTGGCAACACAATCTTTGTCACTTGTTTAGATCGATATTTTTTATTAGTTTTGGTAACTGATCTCTAACAAACTGTCCATAGATATTCCTATTGACACTTTCATCTAAAATGTACCAACCAATTACATACCCGTTAACAATTCTACATCATACCCATAAGGCTCCAAGGTTGTGGTGATTTACTGTCCTACGCCAGTGAGGATTCTCGCTAATGAAGGTAATTATGACTATTGCTGTCTCAGCCACTTAAAGATTTAGTCTTATCAGAAAAAAAGCATGAAATTTAATTAATCAGAATCATTTTTCATTATCTCTAAAGCCTATTTATAAAACAGAACGTGACTTCACAACGATAAATCTTAAGTCATGATCTAAAATTATGTGATAAGCATGTATCTAAGGACTTTGAGGATTCTCAGAAAAGATTTTAATGGAATAATGGATAGATTTGGCTACTTCTTGGAGGTCATCAAACAAAATTTTGTTTATAACGAACTTGATAGAAGAATATTTTGTTCTTTTCGATTCCGGCATAAAAAATAGGGGTTTTCTATCTAAAACAATAAAGTTGACCTTCAACTGACCTTAAAGGTCAACTTCAAGGTTAAGCTAAAGGTCACTGTTATCTGACCCCTTGTGCCTTCTTTAAATTTTGTCTGAAACTTTTTTCCGTATCTTGCTTAAATTCTGAGATATTTAGGTGGGGATATGAAAATTGCCCATACTGTATATATATACATTGTGACGTGGTGTTTTGCACCAGTCACATGAGGAGGCCAAAGCATAGCTTATGCACCTCCTCGTAGCTGAAATATCCCCCTTTTACAATCTTGGCAGCCTCGCAGGACTGCCACGCGTGATCCTAACTAACAGCCACGCAGGGCTGCACATACGTTACCTTCACCAGGTACATGGGCTTCAAGCTCAAGTAAAGGCTTAAGCGAGGAGCCAGTCTCAGAAGCCCATGAATAGTCGTGGCAGTGCTCGCACACACTGCAGCAGGTTCCATTTTCATGCTCCTTCCTGTCCTAGTAGTGATCCCCGTACCTGCAACCTCCCAGACGGTAATTAAATAAAGAAAAAAATAGTAGTAGCAGCTGCACCTTGAAGGGAAGTACAAGCTGCCACACAACATCAAAGGAAAGTGGAAGAAGAGGCTAGAAGGCAGGCAAAACATAGAAGCACAGCATTTGAGTGCAAGTAAATACGCACCTGGAGGTGTCTGATAGGTTGCCTCGCTGCCACTGCAAGCAGGCTATCGCTGTCCCCGACACCGCTGCTTCGCTTTCTCAACCGCTCTTCGTCCGAGCCGCAGTTGTTGACCCGCAGTATGGCCGCACCTGGAACAGAGAGAATATAGACAAATTAGTCGACGCCTACCAGCTACGGAACGCGTCGACTTACCTTGATCCTCCGTACATCTGAGGTAGATTATCGCCGCTCCAGGGAATACACAACAACAACACTGGCACTCGCGAGCGGATAACCTCAACGCGCGCTGCTGGCGAGCAGTAATATCAACTGCCGACAGCGCTGAGCGCGCGCGGCGGCTGCATCGCGTAACGTACTTTACACGTACGTTGTGCCGGCGCAGAACGATCATCAAAAAGCCGCGCTCGCGAAAGTGCCACGCAATAAGCTTCTCTTTCACTCCGTTCGGGTCCGTTTTAGCGAAAAGTCATTATTAGCGAGCAGTTGACACTCCGTTCGGGTCTGTTGTAGCGAAAAGTCACAATTAGCGAGCAGTCGACACTCCGCTCGGGTCCGTTTGAGAAAGAAGTCGCGATACAGCCGTAGCTTTTAAAACGATACGAGCGTGCGAGAAAGTTGTATTGTAGTCCGAAGCGTGGAAGAAAATCTGGTAAGTGCATCAAGGTGCAGCAGCTTTTACCAGGAGGCATCCCTGCAACAAATCGTCCCCGTAAACTTCCCGGCTGCGGGTGTGCGACCACGTCGCGTATTACGCGCCATTTTCGGCCGTTGTGTATGCTGTACGCCCGCAACTGCTCTAACCGTGAGTTAGCCGTGCGAAGTATTTGCCGTGCAAGAAACCGCGCTACACGATTGTAGCTGGCGCCCTGGGCTCGCGTAAAAACGCGATAAATTCTTGTATTTGCAATTTAGTTTAAATAAACGTATGTGTTCCTGTGCTAAATTTTTAAATCAGTCGTTTAACTAGTAAGCAAGCAACCCGCTTCCCCCTCTTTACATTTGTACGCCACCCTGATCCCCAGTGGCGTTACAACATATACATATAAGATAAACAATAAATATAAATAAATAAAAATAAAAAAAAAAGCGAATAATTTTTTCTTAAAGCGTATAAAATATAAAACATAAACAAAAATAATAAACATACTAAGTAACCACAAATAAGGATTTAAAATAATGGCAATAGCCACGAACCAAACGAAGACAAATAAAAGAAAACTAAAATACTTGTGCTTTTTCAGATGGACTTGACAAAAATAACCATTTTCTTATCTCTATTTTCTCCAATGTATAGCCTTATTGGTTACAACTGAGGGCCACAACACCTAAACGTGCTCTGCTAGAAGTAGGCTTATGTGAATTCCCCTTAAACTCTGTAAATGTAATTCGTCGTTACATATAATTGTTGCAAGTAGTAAACTATCGCCGAACCCATGTAATACAATGTAAAGTAGAGATACAGCGGACAGTTTACCACTTCAGAATGTTCTCGTATAACTCTATAGTTAACCATGGTGAGGCCGAATACATACATGAGATTAGTAGACACGCGTGTACGCAAACGTACGAAACCGGACTGTTTAAATTTGGAGATAGTACAGTAATAAGCGAAATAAAAATCAATAGTACCGTAAAGAACCCAATCGTCTACGCAGGTACACTCTCTGAGGATCAGCGATGTTCTGGAATTTTTTTACCGAGACCCTTATGGTGCTTGGGAGAACGTAGTTGTACAAGGATTACTACAAATCACCTTGAGAGAACATTTTGCAAAAATAGACCTGGACAATAATAAAATACTCTTGGATTCCGGAACGTCGTGCACCTTCTCTAAAACATCTTATATCGACTTCGAGTGCGGTTATTCTTTTTGGAACACCCTACCCCTAGATCAATATAAATTCGACTGTTACGGACTCTCATATGAAGGGTTAGCTAACAAAATCACAGACAATAATTTTAACCATGAAAGAATCACATATTTCCTCACCACAGACGACGTAACCTTTGCCCTATCCAGCAAAGGCACTGAGAACATATGCGGATACGCAGTGGTCAGAACTAAACACCCTAAGCTGTTTATTCTAGAAACCACCAAAGGTTATTCGATCACGAAGCCAGGAGGGATGGCGATAGAAAACTTGGACATATTCGCGTACGAGGACAGTCCTAAAAGTACCCGACCCGACAAAGAAAACAGTAAAAAAATTGCGAAAATGTTTTTTATTTTTCAACATATTCTTCTTTCAGTTCGACACACGTTTCCCAACGATGTTTAATAGCTTCGATACCCGCTTTATACTCGTATGTGAATTCGAAATTCGTGTACGTCAAAAAACACATCAAAACACAGATTAAATCTCATTACCATAACGTCTTGCAACAGTAATGCAGGATTGAGAAACAGACATTGCTAAACGCCCTAGCCATAGCCAACCAATCGCCAGACGAATTCGCTTATAACTTGATGAACGGACCCGGCTACATGGCAATCGCTAGTGGAGAAGTGGTACACGTCATCAAGTGCATACCTGTAGAAGTAAAACTCCAACATGGTAAAAATATTAACCAAAAATATTGAATTTAATACACAAATATTGTAGACGAAATCGCAACGGTGGACGCTAGTTACTTATAAAATTTATTCGAAATACTTGAGAATACCATCATTGTTACTTTTTATAATCGATTTTAACTGAAAACTTTATGAAAATAAGAATTTTCAAATTTAAAATATTTTAATAATTCGCTCACAAAATACTTTTATTACTATTAGAAAAATTAAAATAATGGATTGTTTATAAACATTTCTTACATAAATAATGATTTTAATTTTTTCATTATGAGATTGCATTTGAATTTTGTTATAATTAATGTTTTTATATTAATACAATAATTTACTATTTCGTATAAATTTTCATGATAGAAATAGAATTAGTTAAAATTTATCGTTTACATAAATTCGTAGATGTTACGAATGAGAGGATGTCAGAAGACCGCAATTAAATTTTCCGATCAGATATCTCGGAAGGATGCTCCGAATACTACGGCTGGGTAAAGAGTAAAAGCGCGGCTGCGAAATACAAGCGTAGCAGCATACCCTTATGACACACGCATCATCGCGTACACATTGGTGTATAGTTGAAAATCGTAAGCCTCGCCTATTTTTGTTCTTCTTGTTATCAAGGTTCTGCCTACTTGATCACAATTAAATGTGATTGCCTGTTAATTTATTATTAATTAAATTATAATTAATTCACTGATTTTAATATGAAAGATTTTTTATTTTTCAAATTTCTTTCTGCATCTGGCGTTATAAATATTTTATGAAGAGCACCGTGTATACGTCATTATTCCAGAACAAGACATATAAAAATCTACAAATTTATTAATTTTTAAGCACTATGAGGATTTTAGCTGCTTTTTTGGTTTAGTCATTTTGTGTTCTACTTTAATTGTGTTTATTTATTTAGAAGAACTTAGTGTAAATAAAATTTAATTAACAGTTGTTAAAAAGCTAAATCAGTTTAGATAGAGAAAAAATAGCAAAAATGGAAAATTATGAACTTTTTGGTTATTGCGAGTCATTTTGGACTAGCTATTGCTGAAATCAATATTTTTACAGTATATTATACATGTTCAACTAAAAATTGTTGATGTGTAATAGAGGCTATCTAGTTATCTTTTCAATGAAAAAAGTAGACTTCAAATAAATTTCCAACTGAAAATTTATGACACTTAACATGCTTCCTGCCACGTGGAGCGTATGCACCCCACGCTGAACTTTCCGTTCAAGCCATTTGGTAATATTATTGTAAAATAAAGAATTTTTAAAAAATTCATGATGCATTTAATTATGGGCATCTTTATACTATAATGAATTTTTAAAAAATTCGTCATTTTACAATGATAATACCAAATGGCTTGAACGGCAAGTTCAGCGTGGGACGCATGCGCCTCAGGGCAGGGCAGGGAACGTGTTAAATAAATCTAAAATATTTATTATTTATAATGATTCTTGCAATTTTTAATTATGGTATTTGAACAAGCTACTTCAAAAATAGTGTGGTAAATACATTAGAAAAATACAAATAGCTTATTCAAGTAAAAATAAATTAAAAACTTTTTAAATATTTGTAAAAATTTATGCAATTTATTTAATATTTCATCTCTTTTAATATATAATTTTAGTATTTATATTTATTTTTTATTTTTTTGTTTATTTTTGTTTGTATTGCATAATATTTATGATTTTATATTTTCAGACATTTTGATTTTGATCTAGACAAAACCTTATATTTTTTTATTGCTGGACGTTATGAATTTGGAAACAAAGGTGCTGATATATTTATAGAAGCTTTAGCAAGATTGAATCATTATATTAAAATTTCAAAATTAGATATTACTGTCGTTGCTTTTTTAATTTTTCCGGCAAGAACAAATAATTTCAACGTCGAATCACTTAGAGGGCATGCAGTAAGTAATGTTATAAAATAATTATTAATTTTTCAAATAAGTTAGTATTATTTTTTATTCTGAAAGTTTATTGAATAAAGAAGAGTAAAATAATAATTATAAGCATATTTTCTATAGTTTTTTTTTTTACACATAATAAAAATAAATACTTATTTCATAATATAATAATGGTAAATTTTAAAATTAGTTATTTATATTCTTTGTTTCAAACTTTTTATAACTAAAAAAATATTATTTGCATGCATAAAATATAATAAAATCATTTGTAAATAATATACTTGATGTAGAAAAACTATCCATTTTTACTACATACGAGGGTGATCCCAGAAGTACCCGTCCTGATGTATAGATGGCTGTTGTTGGTTAAAAATAATTTCTGTAGTAGGAAGAACGAATCTTATCAAGCTCAATTTTTAAGTTTGAAGACGGTACGTTGTGTAGTATTTGTTTGGCAAACATCAACAGTAAATGCTCTCAATGAATTTGTAAACATGGAAAAAATTGGTCATTGTTATGTGATACAATACTTCTATTCAAAGGGTCTCAATCCAATCAATATCAAAACCAAGCTAGATTCTACCTTGGAGAAGTCTGTTTCTTCGTTTACACTAGTAAAATATTAGGTGTCAGAATTTAAACGAGGCCTTATGAGCTGTCAGGATTAACATTACAGTGGTTGACAGAATGAGGTAACCAGAAGTAGTAAAAAAAATTCACGTATCAGTATTGAACGACCGTCTATTAAAAATACGCGAGTTGGCAGATATGGTAGGCATTTCAAAAAGCGTTGTATATCGTATATTGACTAAAAACTTGGAAATAAGAAAGTTGTACGCAAGATGGGTGCTGCGCTTGTTCACAATGGAACAAAAACAGTGTTGTAAGGATGTTCCAATCAAGGGTTTAGCGCTGTTTCAGAGCAATGAAGCTGGATTTTTTCATCGAAACATAACCATTTATGGAACATTGGTCCATTACTTTAGACCTGAAACAAAGAAAAAGTCAAAACAATAGACTGGGAAAGAAGAGTTGGCTCCAAAATACAATTCCATCTGCAGACACTCATGGCGTTAGTTTTTTGGGTCGCGCGTGGGACAATTTTGATTGATTAGCTTTAAACAGGAAAAACAATCGACGACAAGTGCTATACAAACTTTGTGCAACATTTGAGTGATAAAATAAAGAAAAACGCCCGCAATTAGCTGAAAATAAAGGGTTGTTTGGTCAAAATAATGCACCAGCTAATAAGCACACATCCGTTATTGCGATGGCCAAAATCAATGAGTTAAAGTTCTAATTACTTTTTCATGCTCCCTATTTGCTAGATTTAGCTACCTTAGATTATTTTTTTTTTTCCAAACTGGACAAAATGGCTCGCTGGTCAATGAAGAGGTGAAGTCGGCAGTTAATGACTATTTTGAGGAGCGCGACAAGTCTTTCTATAAAAAAGGTATTGAAGCTATCAAACATCTTTTTTGACCGACAATCTGTTCGACCGTCGGCGTCGAAGCATTAGGATGTACCGCTTGACCGGCAATCGGTTATACTGTAGGTGTTGAGTGTCAAATCTTTTCTTAGCGCTCACTATCTAATTTATTCGTCACTACTAATTATTATCTACAGGGTGCGTACGGTATTTAAGGACAACTTGAGAGTAAAATTAATTAGCTTGTATTTTTAATAAAATTTAATGAAATTTTAGGAATTTTTTATACAACGTTAAATTAATATATGGCTATAAAGTTATTCAATAAAATCGCCATTAGCAGCAATAAACTCTTTGATCCGGGTCTGGAAACGATTACATGCCCGAATCAAATGCTCCTTGTTTATATTGACCATAACGGCATTCATAGCAGTCTTCAACTAAGAAGTGGTGTTATGAGGACGCTTATTGGTCTCACGCACAACTACACCCCATACGTAATAATCCAAAGGATTAAGGTCTGGGGAGCTAGGTGGCCATAGGTTCGGTGTTATGTGGTCATGAAAATTTTCGGCCATCCAATCTTGTGTCGCCATCGCTTTATGTGAACGAGCAGAGTCTTGTTGAAAAATGTATGGTGTGCCTCCGCTTACATTGTCTATCCAGGGTTTCACTACCGTCTCCAAAACCTCGAATATGCAGCAGAGTTCACTCGAAGTCCTTGAGTTAAACAGTGTGGTGGCATAACATGTCCTTCGTTGCTGACAACACCTAAAACCATAATAGTGGCTGAAAATTTTGTGTGCATAACAACAGGAACCTCCGTGAGATTTGACCATAGCCATCTGTCATTTCTGCGATTGGTCTTATGATCGTGGTCAAAATTTTTTTTGTCGGAAAAAAACCATAACATTTTGGGCGCCTCATGGTGTTTGATTTTGTTTAAAAGACGTTTTGATCGGAGAACTCTCTGTTCCCGTGTTCGTTCCGACATAAACTGTCCTCTGCGCATCACGTAAGACTTATACCGAAGGTCTTCGTAGACAACTCTACGAATAAGGCGCTCAGAAACATGAAGCTCACTCGCAAGGACCCTCATTGATTTTGAAGGGTCCTCGTCTATGATCGCTGGCACTTGCTCTAAAAATTCTGCAGATCGGACAGTGTCAGAACGTTGTTCGTGCTTTTTGCGTTTTGCAACCGATTCTGTATCGCCTCCTAATGCTTCCAATTCACGGCGAACCTCATGCAAGAATGAACGGGCGCAATTAAGAAAATTAGAGATCTCTAAATCTGTATGGTTCGCACATATAGCGATGATGACAGCATGTCTCTTCATTTCTTGAGTGATGTTGTAGTCCGCCATTTCTTATCTGAAAAGG
The DNA here is from genome assembly GCA_949987625.1 of Chalcis sispes. Classification (NCBI taxonomy): domain Eukaryota; kingdom Metazoa; phylum Arthropoda; class Insecta; order Hymenoptera; family Chalcididae; genus Chalcis; species Chalcis sispes. The sequence goes on along the minus strand of OX465095.1, from coordinate 37,162,405 downwards.
AAAAAAAAAAAAAAAAAAATTCGCGAAGTTATAGTCACATTTATGCATGTCCTTAAATACCGTACGCACCCTGTACTTCGCTCTTGCTAGTTATTGACCGCGGCTCGTGGCGCATTCTTGTCTACTCCGTTCGTCTTTCCACATTGTTAAAAATGTCTGTATTAATTTTAATATAAATTTTATGGAAGTAATCTCACATATACGTATATTAAATTTCAAATACACATATTAATCATCTTTCATACACCATCTTAATTTTAATATACACTCTGACAAAAAAGTATCCGGAAATTCTCATTTAAATTGTCCGCGTTGAGTATTTTTAAGTATTTGAAGTTTCTGTGCGTTGGTAGGACTGTCTGTAATTACTATGCCAAACATGAGTGCGGTCTGTCAACTATTTTGTTTACGACAGCTGTTGAAACCAGTCGACCTCAGTGGTAGTCTGCGAATGTTACAATGGTAAAAAATATTAAACAAAGAGTTTGTCTCAAATTTTGTGTTTTGAACGAAATTTCGTGTGCTGACTCGTTGCGAATGCTGGAAAAGGCTTATGGAGACTTTGTTTTATCGAAAACCCAAGTGTATGAATGGTACAAAGCCTTTAAAAACGGTCGGGAGATCGTCGAAGATTTGCCTCGTTCAGGACGACCGTCGACCTCTTCAACCAACGATAACGTCAAAAAAATCAAGGAAATTGTGCTCGAAAATCGTCATGCCAGCGTTAGAGAGATAGCTCGTGATCTCAACATCTCTCGTGAAACTGCTCGTTTGATTTTGGTGAACCAATCAGGCATGCAGCGCGTCGCCGCTTCGCTCGTTCCGTTAGAGCTGAATTTTCTTCAAAAACAGTACCGGATGCAGGTAGCTGCAGACATGCTGGATCGTGCGAATTCTGATCCCACGTTCATGGGACGGATCATAACTGGTGACGAGACATGGGTCTATGAATACGACACACAAACGAGCCAACAATCATCGGAATGGGTGGGAAAAAATGAGCCTAAACCGAAAAAACCTCGCAAAAGTCGTTCGCAAATCAAGACGATGCTTATTGTTTACTTCGATATTCGTGGTGTGGTTCATCATGAATTCGTTCCGCAAGGTCAAACGGTCAATAAGGACTTCTATTTAACTGTTTTGAGACGTTTGCGTAAAAATATTCGCCGTAAACGGCCGGATTTGTGGAAAAACAATTCGTGGATTTTGCATGACGATAACGCACCATCTCATCGAGCCACGATTATTAACGATTTTAAGACCAAACACTCAATAAATACCATCGACCAGCCACCTTATTCGCCTGATCTAGATCCGTGTGACTTTTTTCTTCTCTCCAGACTGAAATTACCGCTCCGGGGAACCAGATTTCACTCCATAGACGCCATAAAAGAAAATTCGCATAAGGAGCTGAAGGCCATCCCTGAAAGCGCCTATAAAAAATGTTTCCATGATTGGAAAAAACGTTGGCACATGTGTATCGCTTCAAATGGAGCATATTTTGAAGGAGATTCAATAAATATTGTAGAAGTTTAATACTTTTGCGTTTTATTTCAAATTTCCGGATACTTATTTGTCAGAGTGTACATATATTAAAATTTATGTCATTAGCGTTTCTTAATTTTAAGATACAATTGTGAATTAATTTTTCAATGACATTAGTAAATTTGATATATGTATATTATAGTTTATGTCATTAATGTTCCTTGATTAATAAATAATATAATATTAAACAAATTCAATTGTTATATTATTTGATTTAATAAATCAATTTACAGTCTGTCAAGTAAGAGCGTGGTCGTGTTATTTTATAAAAAAATTTATTTGATAAAATTTTCATATTTATATATACATTGTTCACATTACAAACAATGATGCAATTCGGTCAATAATGTGTCCAGTCACCACCGGCGTCGATAATTGCCTGGCATCTCCGAGGCATGCTTTCTACTAATTTGACGGCGTATTCTAGTGGCAAGGATCTCCAGATCCGACGAATTTCGTAAAACAACTGCTTCAAAGTGTATGTGCGTCTTCCACAAAGCTTCTGTTTAATATATGCCCACACATTTCTAATAGGGTTTGCATCGGGCGACTGCGACGGCCAATCCAATGTAACGATGCCAGATTGAGTCTTCCACTGAGTACAAAGCTTGCTGCGGTGTTTAGGATCGTTGTCCTCCAGCAGAATCTAATCTTCATTTTTTGTGATAAACCATCGTTTGGCAGATGGCAGTAAAGCCTTTTTGTAGATTTTTATCATTTCCTCGGCATTAAGGTTATCAGTTAAGAGGTGCAAAGTGCCGAATCCCTGCTTTGAGAAGCAGCCCAAAAGATGCACCTTTATTCCATGTTTTACGGTCCGCTGAACAAGCCTATTGGTGGAAGTTGACCAGGCTCGCGTGAGGACAGAACGTGCCCATATAGAACATTTATCAGTAAAATTGACATTTTCAAAATCTCTATCAATATTCTCATGCGCCCAAGCGAGTCGCTTTGTCACATGTTTTTCAGTCAACAGAGACTTCTTCATTGTGTTGCGCTATTTCAGATGATGAGTACGAAGATGGGTTCGGATAGTTTCGTAGGATATATCTAAACCTTTTGCCATTAATTTTGCTTGTCCTTGCCGCAGTGTTAAAGCAGGATTCTGCGAAAACAGATTCACTATTCTTTTTTCATCTTTTTTGTTCACTTTTCCTATCGAGCCACGTTCTGGTAAATCATCGACATTTTTAGCCACTTTATATCGCTGTACCCACTACTGTACAAATGCCTTTGACTTTCTTATAGATTTAGCAGCCGCTGTTTGCGACATTTTGGGACCTTTCGGGTGGATGCTTAGGAACACAGCCTCGTAGCGCGACGCGTACTTAGCACTCATGGCGTTTAACGTGATTCTTTTTTAAAAGATTAATGACAACTGAATTTTTGTTGACAATGCATTAAGAACAAAGCTCCCCTCTATCGGCTCGCGAAAGAATTAGAGCGAAATCTTTCATTACCTGTCGGTAAAGTCGACCACGCTCTTACTTGACAGACTGTAGTTATCAATTTTATTTAAAATGTAGAAATAAATTGTTGAAAATAATCAAATAGAAAGTGTCAATGAAATTATTTTATGAATAAATTCATTAATTTTATTAAAATTAATATACAAATGTATTAAATATATAAATAGTCTGTTGAAACTCAAATTATATTTTATTTTTAATAAACTTGTATTAAATCAAAGTTCAAAATCTCTTACAGCTAAAAATTAAAATACTTTTGTATTAATATTGTATTAAAATTAAGAAATATTAAAAAAATTACCGTACATTTTTATTAATTTAAACTTAATAATTTTATTCGTAAAATTTTATTACTAACGTGTTTGAAAAGTCTATTAAAATTAATTATATTATTAAAATTAATATACAGATATATTGAATTTAAATTAATTGACGATGTTCATTAATCCAAATAAAAAATTTGTATTAAAAGTGTATTAAAATTAATAACTTTTTTAACAGTGCATGCTTGTCAGTTAAACTTCGCTCCTCGTTTAAATTAATACGATCGTTGTCCGCATACGAGGTCTGGCAAATAAATAACGAGACTGGTTACGAAAAAGGGGTTTATTATAAAAATTATTCTACATTCGAATGCTCCCCTTCAATATACTCCCCTTTCCTCGACACACACCTTACCATACGTTTTTTCCATTGATCAAAGCAGTGCTGGAAGTCTTCTTTGGTGAGGGCCTTTAGGAGCTCTGCCGTTTTTTGCTTTACCGCTTCCATCGACTCAAATCGGGTCCCTTTCAAAGCAGATTTTATCTTCGGAAACAAAAAAAAGTCGCACGGTGCCAAATCTGGCGAGTACGGCGCGTGTTTGAGCACTGGAGTGCGCTTACCGGCCAAATACTGCTTCACAGATAGCGCGTTATGGGCAGGTGCGTTGTCTTGGTGCAAAATTCACGAGTTGTTCTTCCACAGCTCGGGCCGTTTCTTACGAACTTGTTCTCGCAGTGTTGCCAAAACTGACAAATAGTAAGTCTGGTTGACAGTCTGACCCTCTGGAACCCATTCAGTCATCACGATACCGTTAATGTCAAAAAAAAACGATCAACATTGCCTTGAATTTAGATTTGGACATCCTTGCTTTTTTGATTCTGGGCGATTCAGGCGTCTTCCAATGCATCGATTGCCGCTTTGTTTTAACATCGTATTGAAAAATCCACGTTTTGTCGCAAGTAATAATGTTTTTTATCAGTCCGGAATCTTTTTTTAACCTTTCAAGGAAATCTGAGCAGACCTGTTGACGCAAGAGCTTTTGGTCAGGAGTCAGGTTTTTTGGCACCAACTTCGCACAGACTTTTGTCATGTGTAATTGCTCGTGTAAAACTTGTCTAACCGTTTCTTTATCGGCGTTTACAGCCTTGGCAATCATCCGGATGCTCATTTGACGATCTGCACGCATAATTTGGTTGATTTTGGTCACTGTTTCCGGAGTTGAAACAGTGACAGGGCGACCTGTGCGTGGGTCATCTTCAGTGCTCACTCGGCCCTCACTGAAGCACTTACACCACTCAAAAACACGCGCATGAGATAGAGAATTGTCCCCATAGGCCTCTTGCAACAATTTTCAGCACTCAGTCGGAGTTTTTTTCAATTTAACGAGAAATTTGAGATTGATACGTTGCTCCTGTTTTTCGTCACACATGGTTTTTGGCACGAGAAAAAAACACGTTCGTTTCAAACCGCTACTGCACAAATACAATAATAGTGACGAGAACGTGTTTTGGTACGTGCATAGACAAGATATCTAGATACCCAACGCACTACTCGTTTTTTCCCCACCCCTCTGTGGCGCCCTCTAGGCGCGCAGTCTCGTTATTTAATAGCCAGACCTCGTATGTTATGCAGATAATACATACTCCAGCTTTCTTAATTTTAAGGCAGGCTAGGTGGTAGTATTTATATTTTCTGCATTGGTCTCTTTCAGATAACACACTCGCTGTTCTCTATTTTCGTCGTTGTTGCCGTACAAGAATCACGAAAAATATCTGTAGAGAAAACAATTGCAACTTTTTATGCAAACCACCCTCAATAACGAGATGCGTGAAGTAGATGCCTTGCCTAAATGGGTATACAAAAAGGCTGCAAAAAAATAGCCTGAAGGCAAAGTGCGGCACATAAAAGTTTATAGTGATATCACAGTCGATCTTCAACTAAATATAAATTCCAAGCATTACACAGGCCCACAAATAAATGGTCCGTTCTTTTGTCCAGACTTACATATTCGTATTATTATGGGCATGCTATTTACACTAGTCCAGTGCCTCTCTGGATGTGGTATGCACCAATGCGATAATATCTTTCAGCATGAAGCATAAAACGGTAGATCATCTACATGAAGTATGTGGCTTTCTACGAAGAGGTCCGTAAGGAAATCATTGATAAAACTAAGAAATAAGGGGAGGGGCAGAACGCTGTCCTGAAAGATACCTGAAGTGGGAAAAAAGGAGGAGAACTCACCGTTTAAGGGGGGAAATCACAGTAGCACACAAAAAAATAGGCATATTTTCGGGAATTAATTTTGGCTGTATAAAAGTATCAATCGAAAATCTGTAAAGTAGGTTTCATAGCAATACTAAAAAAGTACAAAATGTAATTTTTTCAATAAAAAATATTTAAAAATGGCGGCTGCGCAGCATATGCCCCAAGGCGCCTATTTTTAAAAGCGTGTCGATAGCCGAAGACGTAGACTCCTTAATTTTTGACCTGAAAAAAAAACCAAAATTTTTCAGTTTACATATAACAACAGCTAGCGAGCTACGTAAAATTTTTTCGATGTATTGATTTTTTACAAAATGGTGCATGTTTGAAAATAAAGTTAAATTTTTAACAAAAAAAAACGCTATCAAATCTTCGATAAAAAAAACTTAGCTATATAAAATAAAAAATCCTACGTAGCTCCATGGAGAAAGATATTTCGAAGCTTTTGTCAAAATTTTAAGTCGATCGGTAAAGATTTGCTCGAGTTATGTCTTCGGCGAGCTCAAAAAAAGTGGTTTCGAGAAAAACGCGTTTAAAGTTTTAAGGCGCTCGGAGTATACCTGAGTGGCGTTACCGCTGAATGAAAAATTTGGGCACTCGGGCACTTTTGCCGTGTTTCATCATTTGGTATATTATTTTTAAGACCCTAAAGCACCCTTTAGGCGAAAAAATTTTTTTCGAAAAATTGAAAATTTTACTGTGATTTCCCCCCTTGAAAATAGTACCGATTAGGAGCGACGACTTAAGTAAGAAGCGAACCATCTAATCTTTGTATTGGACATGTTTAGCGCTCGCAGCTTATAGTATAAAATCAAATATGGGACAGAATCAGAAGCCTTATGGAAATCAAACATGACCAATAAAGTCACCTCACGTTGATCTATACCGCGACAAATGTCCTCAGTCACTTTGAAGAGAGCTGTCTGTGTGCCGTAAAGTTGTCATAAGTTAACTTGGGAGATGTCAATAAGACTTTTGCATTCCAGGTATTTTAATAGTTAGTTTGAAACTATTCTCTCGATTATCTTAGACGTCTTATAAAACAGCAATGTGCCGAAGATCGGACATGGATCTCAAGATGTTACATTTTGGCAGGGGGCAAATGAAAGTCCTATTTCATGGTTCAAGAAAAGTGCCCGATTTAATAAATAAGTTAATAACATCGAGAAGTGGGAGAGAGCAGAGAGAACTAATCTTATCATAGCGCAGGAGATAGCATCTGGCTCAATGAGCTTAGATGTGGCCATGCTACACGCCGACTCAATAGCCTCCCGAGTTTTCATAGCTCAAGAGAGAAAGAAATCTCAACAGGGATAGCCAATGCAGCACGAATATCAGCCTTTGAAAGGCATAGATTTCTCTAAGCAGCAGTTGCGAAATGAGTTTTGATTTGCTGAGCGAATAATCATTGGCCGAATTCGAAAAGCTTCCTTAGTTAAACCAAGCTTGCCTCACTCACTTCATAGTGATTTTAGATCGTTTGAGGTATGAAGTTTTGCCACTATGATATTATTTTCAATGGTGTTCATAATCTGTGTTGAAAATCATCTGACGTCTTTGAAAATAACAAAAGCTTCCGAGAAGTTACTATAATAAGCTCTACGATAAACTTTATCACTCCGCTTGATGAGCGACTTAATTTAAGAATACATGTCCAGCAATACACGATCGCAATTTATTTAAAATGCGAGCTAAGCGTAAAAGAGCCACTCCACACTGGCAACTAAAACAGCTAAAAATAGTAGCAATACCACCCTCTTAAATCTAGCACAAAAAACTTTTGATTTCAAAAGTCCAACAAACTCTGCTTTTAAAAAGCTTTTTTCTCCTAATGAATTTATTAATCATATACATGATTCGAATCCAAACTCCCAATCTATTTATTTATTTATTATATTATATTATTACATTTGCCGAAATAAAGGAGTGATGTCAATTATTAAGTTATTACTATGCCCTTAATAAATTCACAGTGAAGTCCACGGAAAGCACTGCAAAGAAAACATTAAAAATTTCTTTATTTCCTATTAAACGGCTTTTGACTCCCTAGTTACTGCTTATAGCAAGGTAGCGGATAAATTGAAAGTGAGTGAACATTGCCAAAGTGCAATAAAAACAGCATGCACATGTATCACTAAAAATTGTTCTGCATATGTAAAAGAAGTTGTTAAGGAATTTTTTATAAGTATAATTACAAATGAGGTCCCTGACTGCCTACAAAGATCAATTACTCCCATGATTAAAAGCTCTATAACACAAATGGTCGAAAACACCTTTCTTCAGATGGTGTCAAATCTAAAAGTTTCTTAATTATCACAAACTAATTCTAACTACTTCGATGTAGCAAAACATGTTTACAAAATTCAGGCTCAAAGAGGTCCCACATTACATCTCAACCCCTTAACTTGTACGCTCGGATTAATTCGAGCGCGCTAAACAGGCTTTCGAAAAAACTGGGCGTTAAGGGGTTAAAAAAACATGAAGTTTTACTACCACCCCGATTCTCTTCGAAACTAATAAATTCAAAACTTTTAAAAGCACTAAAAGAGCTTTAATATCAACCATCGTTCCCTCTGTAGTGAATCTCGAAGTTCATAGAATAAAAAAAACTGAAATAAATGCAGTTTATATCGCTACAAAATCAGTAGATTTAGAAAAAATGCAGAACAAACTAAGGGATTCTGGTGTTGCTTTAAAGATTAAAAGCGATTCTAAGTTTATTTTAGAATTTTTCTATATAGCGTTGAATCGGATAAAACCAAAGATGCAATTTATGATTAATTTCGGAAATTCCTAGCAATGTTAAGTCCTTGCATCGAATTCAAGATAGGGTGTATCTAGGCTATACACTCTGACAAAAAAGTATCCAGAAATTCTCATTTTAATTGCCCGTGTTGAATATTTTTAAATATTTGAAGTTTCTGTATGTTGGTAGGACTGTCCGTAATTACTATGCCAAACATGAGTGCGGTCTGTCAACTAGTTTGTTTACGACAGCTTTTGAAACCAGTCGACCTCAGTGGTAGTCTGCGAATGTTACAATGGAAAAAAATATTGAACAAAGAGTTTGTCTCAAATTTTGTGTTTTGAACGAAATTTCGTGTGCTGACTCGTTGCGAATGCTAGAAAAGGCTTATGGAGACTCTGTTTTATCGGAAACCTAAGTGTACGAATGGTACAAAGCCTTTAAAAACGGTCGGGAGATCGTCGAAGATTTGCCTCGTTCAGGACGACCGTCGACCTCTTCAACCAACGATAACGTCGAAAAAATCAAGGAAATTGTGCTCGAAAATCGTCATGCCAGTGTTAGAGAGATAGCTCGTGATCTCAACATCTCTCGTGAAACCGCTCGTTTGATTTTGGTGAACCAATTGGGCATGCAGCGCGTCGCCGCTCGTTCCGTTAGAGCTGAATTTTCTTCAAAAACAGTACCGGATGCAGGTAGCTGCAGACGCGAGCTGGATCGTGCGAATTCTGATCCCACGTTCATGGGACGGATCATAACTGGTGACGAGACATGGGTCTATGAATACGACACACAAACGAGCCAACAATCATCGGAATGGGTGGGAAACAATGAGCCAAAACCGAAAAAACCTCGCAAAAGTCGTTCGAAAATCAAGACGATGCTTATTGTTTTCTTCGATATTCGTGGTGTGGTTCATCATGAATTCGTTCCGCAAGGTCAAGCGGTCGATAAGAACTTCTATTTAACTGTTTTGAGACGTTTGCGTGAAAATATTCGCCGTAAACGGCCGGATTTGTGGCAAAACAATTCGTGGATTTTGCATGACGATAACGCACCATCTCATCGAGCCACGATTATTAACGATTTTAAGACCAAACACTCGATAAATGCCATCGACCAGCCACCTTATTCGCCTGACCTAGCTCCGTGTGACTTTTTTCTTTTCTCCAGACTGAAATTACTGCTCCGGGAAACTAGATTTGACTCCATAGACGCCATAAAAGAAAATTCGCAGAAGGAGCTAAAGGCCATCCCTGAAAGCACCTATAAAAAATGTTTCCATGGTTGGAAAAAACGTTGGCACATGTGCATCGCTTCAAATAGAGCATATTTTGAAGAAGATTTAATAAATATTGAAGAAGTTTAATATTTTTGCGTTTTATTTTAAATTTCCGGATACTTATTTGTCAGAGTGTATATCCCATAAATTTGTTAAACATGTTAGAGTAAAGCACTGCTTTAAATCCCTGAATTTTGAGCAAAAAACTGTCTAAACAGAGGTAAACTAACTTGCTGTTACAATTGTAAAATAAGAGGTGCTGTAAACTTGACAGATGCGGCGATTGACGGTAAAAAATGTCCAATCTTAATTAGGTGGTTAAAAGATAAGTTTAATAATACAGACTATTGTAATGAATAAATATGACCTCTGCTTTTGTCATGTTAACGCACAATCTCTTATTTGTCATTGCAGTACTTCTAAGCACTTCTTTAAATCGAACAAATTTCACATAATCTGCTTTTCGGAAATATGGCCTGACTCTTCAATTTGAGATGAATTTCTTACTCTTAAAGAGTATGAAACATATCGAAATGAAACGTTAGCAAAAGGCGGTGATAGAATAGCCATATACTTAATCGAATCATTTAAGGTAAGAGTTATTCCAAATTAAACAGTTTAGATCAAAATTGATTATATACATGTATCCTTGAATTTTTATTACTTAAAGTACAAATTAGAGTTAACAAGCTACTGCTTCAGACTACATATAAACCCCAAAGAACTGAATATTTTAATGATCTAGAAAACATAATTCTATCTAAATTTACACTATACAGCAAACTTACAGAATTTGGTGATTTTTTTATTGATCTAAGAAGTTCTTCTAGCAAAAGTAAACGACTTAGTGAATTTATCGATTTCTCAAATCTAGATTCAGTTCCTTTTAATAATATGCACTATCTTAAACGTTTATCTTCTTAAATTAATTTATGTATTATGAATTATGAAGATAAATGTATTGAATTTGATCAATTGAATGTATTAGGGCCTTGAATAAGTTCTCACTGTTTCTTCAAAGATAGCAGTAGCAGTACTTCGTGCACGGAATTTCAAATGGTGATGCATTTTTAAGGAAGAAGTGTATCTAACCTTAAATTTTAGTATGTGATAGTTCAATTTAGTGTAAACAAAGTAATTTTTTATTGGTTCTGAAAATGTCTACTTTTGTGCCACATAGAGTGTATATGCAGAGAATTTTATTGCACTATTTTATTCAAAAGAAATCTGCAGCTGAAGCACACAGAATTCTTTCTGAGACTTACGGTGACAATGCTCTTTTGGGTACGACATGCAAAGACTGGTTTTGACGCTTTAAAAATAATGATTTTGAACTCGTGAATAAAGAACGTTCTGGCGCCCCAAAAAAATTTAAAGATAAGGAATTGGAGGAACTAATTGATCAAGACATATATCAGACGCTATCAGAACTTGGAAAAATATTACAAGTAGACGAGTCAACAGTTTCAAAACGTTTACAAGTGTTAGGATTGATCCAGAAGCAAGGACATTGGGTGCCGTATGAATTGAAGCCGAGAGGCGTTTTCTCACGTGTGAACTACTGCTTCAACGGCAAGAAAGAAAAGGTTTTTTGCACCGTATCGTGATTAGCCATGAAAAGCGGATAAACTACGATAATCTAAAGCGTGAATAACCGTAGAGTAAGCTCAGCCATGCATCAACATTCCGTAAAACCGAATATCCATGGTTCAAAGCTTCTTCTCTGCGTTTGGTGGGAACAGCAGGGTGTCGTTTATTATAAGCTGCTCAAACCGAATGAGACTATCACGGAAGATCGCTATCAACTTCATTTGATGCATTTGAGTCGAGCCTTAAAAGAAAAACGGCCGCTATACGAGCAAAGACACGATAAAATGATTTTGTTACATGACAACGCTCGGCCTAATTTTCGGCAAATATTTTTCTATCATTTTAAAGAAACGTTTTTGACCGTGAATAAATAACTGTGAGAATCACTTGCAAGTTTCTTTGAAAACTATACTTTCCCCAAAATATAAAAACAATTTTTGATTTGTCCAACTCTCAAAACTAAAAATCCTACAATCTATTGTGACTGCATCCATAAGCTGCTCGATCTATTACTTGACTGAGCGGAAGGCATTTGGCCTCGATTCTACGTTGAAGGAAGAAGAGCATCAAGATTGGCCTCAGACGATACCGATATAGACGAGGATGATAGATCTTTGCATATGTACAGGTTAATACTATTAATAAACGGCCACGTGTACCCGAGTGCTCGTCGTTTAGCTAGCGCTATAGACCAGAGAGTATGCCGAGCTTTCTTATCTGCAGAAACGCAGAAATATGCGCGAGACACTGTCAGCAGTAAAAAGTGTATTAGAAGTTGAGTGTTTAAGCCTACCTACGGGCGAAATAATAGTGCCTCGTAAATGCGGAGAAGACAATTTAACGATAAAGTTGCAATAAGCATACGAGCACGAAGAAAAAGGTTGCGACGTAGAATTAAGCAAATTCGAGTCCCAGTACTGGATTAGGGATTTTTACAAACCAGTCTTGAAATGAGAAGTTAACAGTAGATTCAATACCTTTCACTAGAATCGCGCAGCCGTCAGTAGAATCGTATCATACTATTTCTGATTAATATCAGTCGTAAGATTTGACATCAGATTTCCAAGATTTAACTTTGGCAAAGATCGATTGTTTAAGAAGTGTATTTATTTTTTCAAAAGAAACATCTTTCTCCACATGATCGATACGGAAAGAAAGAGTAGTTATATACTCCGTGATTGCAGTGATCTTATTTGAAGGATCGTGCGTGGCAGCACGTTGATCGCGCTCAAGAGAGAAAGAGAGAGAGAATAAGAGAATGAAAGACAAAGAGAAGCAGAAAGAGAAAAGGATAGATTTGTATATATGTTAGGTTTATAACACAAGATAGAGAAATGGCCTTATAAGAAATAAAAGTCTGTACGCTTAAATATATTTTTGTGTACATAAAAATATAACTGGATATCAATGTTAATGTTTGATATCAATGGAAAGTGTTTGTTTTTGTGCAATAATCTCAAATTACGATGAAGAAGAAAGTCTCGGTATTGCTGTCTCACTGACTACTCCACCACTTGCGTAAAGAGCACGGTAGTATAAAGAGGTCTGGAAACTCTAGGGGGCTGTCACGATTCGGTGGAAAAAATTTGATTTTAAAATCGATAAATTGAAGCGCTGCATGATAATCGAGTTTGTACAAATGCACATGTCCACAGTATCAAAACGTGTATTATTCAATGTTGTGACAGGTGGCCCGTCGAGGTTAGGCCACCTGCCATGCGGTGTGAGGTAGAGTCCGCGGCGTCACTATCAAGCGATCGATGGCGCGACGCGGGAAAAGGCGCAAAAATTCGCGACGTGCTAACACGTGGTGCCATCGATCAAGCAATTGATGACGCGACGCGGGAGAAGAGGAGAGGCGCGACGCAAGAGGGGGAGAGGAGTGCCTTCTTCTCATTCGAACCACCAAGCAGCATAGACGCTGTCACAAAGATTATCACCGCCGCTGCAATGGAGCCGAGTAGAATTACAATTGTCGAGCGAGATTCAAGAGGACGAACCTCACCGTAAATAAAAAGTAAGTGGCCACTTTTAGCGTTAGTTATCCGCGATATATATTTTTGTACGCGCGCGATCGTGAATTATCGTATTTAATTGTTTGTGCGAGCGGTGAGTGAGAGAACCGCTCTCACTTACACCTTCATAGTCAAATGTGTGTGTGTATCCGCGTGTGCGAGACTACACGCGTGTGGTCTCACGGTTGACCGCGAAAAGCCGCAACCAACCGCACGCCGGATCGCCAAAAATAAGGGCCGGCGCACACGCTATAACCAACCGAAGAACATTAGATTTGGTTCACACGTCTTGCTGCGTGAATACAGCAAGACGAGTGAACAGCGCGCATGCGCAGTGCGCGCCTAGCGTATTAGTATTGCTTGTCAAGCAATACTGATTGCGATCATCGGCCATAAGCCTCTACGCGATAAATAACCAACTTTTTGTATCTTTTTTTTTAATATTTAGCAATAAATAAGTTATTGGTGCATAACGGGGCGCGTTATTTATCCCCTTCCTATTTAGCGTCTCCGTCCCGAATACTGCTGCCTCCACGGGCGTGCCAACCGACAGTTGGCACGCAAACTGAGCAGCCGAGCTCGCTGGAAAAAGCACAGCAGTCAGGCGTTAGGGCAAGATCTCGCATACGTAAGTGAAAACAGGATCCGAGAAGGACCCTGCGTTATAAACGGGCCGGCTCTGCACAAGAGTGCCATTGCACCGACGGCTAACGCCCATCGGCACTCGAAGCCGCATCGGTAGACGTAGTTGCTAGTCAGGCCCAAAACCGGCGCCTGCAGCAGTGTGTACGTGCAAAGGAGTCTCGCACGCGCATTTCTAATATATCCGTTACAATGTAGATACATAAAATAATTTTATAAACAAATATTTTATATTATTACCTATTTAAGTAACGAGTAAAAAAAAAAAATTTTATATTTATCTAAAATTATTAATAAGAAAGAAGAAAATATATACACCATAAAATATTTTAAATACAATAAGAAAATTTTAATAATTGACGTCAAAGCTAGTTTTTTTACCTTTGTAATTAACTTAAATGATATAACATTTATCAAACTATAACTAGATATAATGACAAATGAAAAAATAGTATGTTGTAAATTTGTAAAATTCATATATTTATTTTTAAAGTCAATACAAATAGTTGCATATGTATTATTTATATACAGAAAGAAAATCAAAAGAAAACACGAACATCATTAAAATTCAATTTTTCTCTTAATGCAGGATCCACTAATCCATCTTATGCGGGCCCGCTCGCGTATCGCGAACCAAAGATATCCGAACTTTTATTGTCATGTATCTTATTCTAGATATTTCATTAAACGGACACCTCTGTCCTATTGGAGCACAAGTTTTTGCATGCAACATGATATATTTCTAATGGTAATATAAATATTGATAACTGATCTCTTACCTTCGTTAAATACGTCAAAATGTGCAATTCTTAATAGATGGAATATTATAATAGATAATTAAGAAATAATTTGAATTGCCTTGTTGATTTGCGATAATTGCCCATTGAATTCCAGAAGGTAATATTTTCCTTTTTGGTATTCTCTTTATTGGATTATCTATTATAAATATAATCTGTAATGTTTCCGCCACTCACTTGCCCACGCACCACGATGCAATATTAATATTTATACTTTCAAAGAAAAAGATTAATGATCCATTTTAATGAAACTTTTAGAAATACAATTAAACTTTCTATAACTTAAAACTTGAAACGTGTTTATCTCTAAATTACATATTTTAAGTTTGCCGCACCCATAACTCGAACAATTTTCAATCAATGCACTTCAAATATTAATATGATCTTTAAAAATATATTGTTTAAATAAGTACGTAGGATTTTTTTTGTATGGCGTAGTTCTTTTGTTATTAACAATTTTCTGACGATTTTTACTGCAAATTTCGCAAGTTTGACTTTCGAGTGCGCATTTTGGCCAAAAATCAATATATCAAAATAGAGAGGTCATCTGAGAAACGCTGCACTGCCGCTATTTTCAAATTATTTATTTTATATTTTTGAAGGGTCCACGGCCGTACCGATAGTTTCTGTAAATTTTGAATACTGGAGAGTCATTAAATTTTGTTGTTGTCGTACATAACAACAGCTAGAGAAGTAAGTAGAATTTTTTTGATGCATTCATTTTTGGCCGAAAGGTTCAGTCAAACTTGCGAATTTTACAGAAAAATCGTCAGAAAATTGTTAATAACCTAAGAACTACACCATATAAAAAAAATCCGACATACTTGATTAAAACATATATTTTTAAAGATCTTGTTAAAATTTGGAGTGAATTGAATCAAAATTATTGCAGTTATGGGTGCGGCCATCTTAAAATATCTAGTTTTAAGATAAATATAAAGCCAAAGAAATGCACAGTTTGATGTGGTTTATGGGCCGGTGGAATCATCGGTCCATATTTCTTTCAAAATGAGTCCGGTCAGAATGTAACCGTCAATGGCGACCGCTATCGCACCATGATAACGGATTTTTTGCTACTTGAAATTGAAGCCCGTGGTATCGGTGAACTTCGGTTTCAACAAGACGGCGCTACTTCGCATACAGCGAGAAAAACAATGGACTTATTGAGGAATTATTTTGGTGAGAACCTGATTTCACGTTTTGTACCAGTAAATTGGCCGCCTAGATCGTGTAATATCACACCTTAAGATTATTTTCTTTGGGGTCACACGAAATCTCTGGTCTTCAGGGATAGGCCAGCTTCAATCAACGCTTTTCAAGCCAACATTACTCGTGTCATTTGCGAGATACCGGTCGCTATGCTGGAACGCGTCGTCCAAAATTGGACCCTCAGGATGGACCATTTACGGCGTAGTCGCGGTCAACATTTAAATGAGATAATCTTTAAAAAGTAAATGTCATAGATTGTTCTTTCGACTCGAAATAAAATTTTTGCTATAGAATTAAACTTTATGCCTTTTATTTGAGATTAAAAACTAAACCTCATAATGAATCCTCCTATATAAGTATAAAGTTTTAAGTTATAGAAAGCACATTTCATAGTTGCTCGGGCCAATTTCTAAATCCATCGCTTTGATTATGTGCAAAATTAAAGCAAAGCCGTCATTGCACACGCAAACTGCAATTTTCACAGCTATATCCAACACAATTTTACTACTAGAAATGGATTTAAGGACAAATACTTACGCAACTGAATCAAAATTTTCATTACTGTTTTGAGTATAGCCGCCTATGCATCGAATAAAATGATCGTCTTTGGACAATTCTTCGTAGACTGGTTTGATAACTTTATAAACTTCAATTGGAAGAGCTGGCTTATGTTTATACTCAAGCCAAACTATTCGTAGCTTTAACCTTATGTTATAAGCACAATTCATTTCGGTCATTAGAGGCTCCCTACCTACCTACCAGCCATGCACTAAACTTTGAAAAATAAGTACTTTCAAGGAAAGATTCTCAACCCAGACCTATCGATTTCTTTGGTTCTGGAATATGTTAAAGTACATAAAAAAATAAGAGATACGTATTTTTTCTTATCGGCTATTTTCCACTTTTAAGGGAAATGACCCCTACAAAAGGGGTTAAAAAAGTTTTTTGTAAATATCTCATAAACTAATAGAGATATTTTAATTATTCAAACGGCAAAAAACTTGTTATTTAATTTAGAAACTTACTTAATTATTTGAATCCCATAATTTGCGACCCCTAATTTTTATGGGGGTAATTTTAGTTTTTATAACGTATTTTTCAATTTAAAACTTTTCCAATTTTATGTTAATAATTGCAAATAATTTTTTTTTTACAAAAATGGAAAACTAAATTGACGTGTCTCGAAGATTTTTCAAAATCGCGCCTTCAGAGGGGTTACTAACCTCTAAAACAAAATTTTTAATTCCTCCTAGTCTATTAGGAATATTTTAATGATTCAAACGGCAAAAAGCTTGTTATTTAATATAGAAATTTTGTACATAATTTTATCTTCGTAGTTTTATACCGAATCATTTTTATCTTATAATTTAGCACTCGTTATTTTTGTTTGGATTAATTCTATTTTTTATTGCATCTCATGGTACTTCTTTTGTCCAATACAAATAGATTTTAAAATCATTTATTCTATATGACAAAATTAAATTTATTTTTATTTTTACAAAATTAAATCAAAACTACGGATTTAGTTGGAATAATATTTACGTGTTATTATGATACTTTATTGATTACTCATTAGTAGTTACAGCTACGTGATTTTATTCGTCAGAGTTTTGACAATAATGATAGTCCTTATAAAAATGTTGAAAACTCAATAATTTTTTACACCAACCACAACGTACAGTAGCAATATTTATTAATATTATCAAATTCATCAGGTTTTACATCGACGTAACTACTCTTATTCTAGGAATACTTAAAAAGATTCGTACATCTCGGTGACGAAAGCTGGTTGTGGACTAAAGATTGAAGTTTAATTATGTTATTTCTTAAATGTTAATTGTTACGAGGCACCACGTCGTAGCCAAAACAGCTATATGCGTCCTGTATGCCTCGCACAAAAATAAATAAATTAATTAAATTATTACACTCACTTCCTCGCTCTCTCTCACTCTTTCACACAGCAGCGCACGCTTGCGCCGTCTCTCTCTCTCTCTCGCACGCTTAGATATGCATGAGATTCTGCCCGAAAATGCAGGCCGGCCGCCCGCAGCTGCTTCTATAGCCGGCGGAGGTCTCTCGCTTTCCCCAGGGTAGGAAAGTGGTAATCGGTCGCCACCTCCAAACGCAAATTCGCGATCACTCATCCTTGCCCTCTCTCTCTCTCGCTCTCTCTCTCTCTCACACTTATTACTATCAGACAAATGAGGACACTTACGATTGGGGTCTTGGTGACTCGTCCGCCCGCCGTTGAACGCTTAGCTGTTCTCCCCCTTGCCGCGATCCTTGACTCCGGTTGCTTCTCCCTCGAAGAAGGGCTGCTGGACCTTGGGAATATCCCGCCCGTTCGCCGACGGCTACTGCCTCAACCTTGGCTGCAGAAGTCACGGTGGCAACTTCAAGTCGCCGCCCGCTAACACCTACCCTCCTCATCCTCGGTCTAACTTCCTCGCTGTAGCTTCTCGTCGTCGCTCCTCCTTCCTCGCACTGTCTGTCCTTCTTCCTCACTCTCTCTCTCTTTCGCATTTCTTCATCCCTGGCTATAACTCACTATTTCTCTCGCGCTCATTCACCCTGACTACAACTCATTCGCGACGCTAACTCTCGAAATGCGGGAAAAATCTTTACTTTCCTCGCGGGAACCCACAGCTTGACTATCCTCGCAGGATCGTACAGCGTAACTGCCCATTGCGTTCGCTCTCCTCGCCCCTTCCCTTTCGGCCCCCAAAATTCCTCGCCGATCGTCGCCGCAAGTTAAAAAATCGCGTGATTTTCGAACATTGCCGGCTTTTCGAAAAGCCCGCATTTTCGCGGCTAAACAGGCTTATACAAGCCGGCAATCTGGCGACGGTCGCGCAAGAATGTGAAAACTTCGTCGACGACTTATGACGAACTCTCCGTTACAAAATTTAAATCATAATCCATTAAAATCACGTTATCGGAAAATTGTCGAACAAAGTTCTTTTAGATGCGGAATCCATATACATTAAGCGGTTTATTTTTCCTGGTATTCCTGCTGGTATCTTTTTGATATTAACAATTTTATTTTCTGGCACTGTTTCTTCTACAACTGTATCACAGTGTCTACTCCAAGAATCAAGTGATAGTACAGAGTGATGACCTACATTTGGATGAAATACTTTTTCTTACCAAATTTCAAAAAGATCTGTAATTAAAACATAAATGCATAAAATTATTCAGTATCAAATTGCATAAAATATTTATTATATTATTTATTAACATATTGCATAGAAGTGGTTTGAAATATGCTTACTTTTAGTTAAGTTTCCAGGTTTAGATGCTCTACGTATACGTTTTCTGGTCTAAATAAATCAGCTTCTACAATAGGATCAAATTGACCACTCTATTCTTTCAAGACTATAAAAAGTGGTAATAGTAGTTGTCCCGCGGCTGATATAAGTGGTTATATGGTGTAACTGTATGTTGTTGATGAAACCGTCTGTACCAAGCAGTGTACTTGTTCTTCCCTTTCTACTACTAATGTCCTTCTAGAATGCATTTTTAATTGAAATCCACTCTGACTTGAATTATATAAATACTGGATTTTAATCGTTGGTACACACGATTCAACGTCAGCAACAAATGTATCCGCGTTTGTGTGAAGGTCTTAATCACTTTCTAGTGTTTTTCTAGTAATAAATTCATTTATTTTTCTAGATACTGTTCTATGAGCCTGTTTAAAGCGTAATAACCAATTACGCTTGAAACATAATTAACTTTAATCATAATAATAATTCTTGAAGCCTTGAATCTAAAATCTTCAGAGGCAATTTCTTCTTTAGCGCGTAAGGCCCACCAACGTATATCGTGATCATGAATAATTAAATCTCCTTTAACATCAGTTTTAAAATTATTCAATGTATATTGACAAATTGTCGCAACTTGATCTCCATAGGTGCTGCCTTTATCAATTGTCTGGGCCCAATGTTTCAGTTGACTGGTAGATATCACCTTCTTAAATCTGTTCTTCACAGTTTCAATATTTGAATTTTTCTTTTTGCCACTTCTCCGAAATTCCACAGATTTTTTTTGTAATCGAAATCTACTTCTTCATCATCTTTTGTACATTCATTTGTTGGTACCTGGGTAGGTTCAGGAAAGTGAAGTTGTATTTGATCCTCGAGTATTCTTGCATTATAGTCTTTATACTCTTCAGGAAAATCTAGCGACTCTTCAACAATCATCTCCACCTCGTTAAATTTATCATTAACATCTAGTAATATTTGTTGAACTTTTTGTGCTAATTAAAATTCTTTATGGTTGGTCAC
Organism: Chalcis sispes; assembly: GCA_949987625.1. Classification (NCBI taxonomy): domain Eukaryota; kingdom Metazoa; phylum Arthropoda; class Insecta; order Hymenoptera; family Chalcididae; genus Chalcis; species Chalcis sispes. The sequence continues at coordinate 37,142,295 of OX465095.1, read as the reverse complement.
GCTATCTGGTATTTCTAACGTTTGGAAATATGCTGATAATAAATTTATAAAATTTATAGAATGAATCCTCATTTTTGAATCTAAAATGAAAACACTCATAATCATGAATTATTGTAATTATTTAACAATTAAAAATGTATATAAATTTACTTTAAACATTTACTTCTCAATTATAATAACAAAAATTTAATTGAGATAAAAAATAAATTACAGCGCACACAATATGCAAATGCTACGTAATATATTAAAAAATTAAAAAGAATTTATATAAGGTTCTTTTTCACTCTTGTTAATTATATGTTAAACTATATTAAATGTGAAACACTTACTTAATTTTAGTACAAGAAAATAGAAGTTAATATTTAATCTTTTATATCTTTCTAATATTTTTACATTAATAATATATGTATATTAATATTACAACATAAGGAATAATGTGAGTTATATAATCAAAGAAAATAATATAAAATAAATAACTGTTATAAAAATACTTACATAATAAATGTATATAATTAGTTTGGTTATTTGTAAGAATTACTATATAACTTTTATTCATTAATGTTATATTTTGTAACGGGGTGGCAGTTTTAAAGGTAAACTGCCACCGGAGCAATGTACCTCGGGCGACGCGCAATTCGCGAAAGTTGCAAAACTTATCCGCAGCGCCCCCTTCTCGGCCTTTGAAGCCCCAGACGACTTTGCTCTTAGGTCCGGGCACGAGAAGCCGTCTTTCCGACCGTACTTACCCGCTACAACGCCGCGTAATCGTCGTTGCGCGGCTCGTGCTTCGTCCTCGCCGGCTAGCTGAAATCTCGGAGAGGGCGGTATTCGGGAGGGAGGCTGAAATCCCCTCGTTATTTAAAGTTAAAAGGAAAAAAAAGTAGATAGGTAAAATAAAAGAAAAATGAAATATTATTTAAAGAAGGAAAATAAATATATAAAAAAAATATAAAAAGCAAAAACAATAATAAAAGTAAAGAAACAGAAAAGAAAAATAAAGGAAATGAACAGCAGAAGAAAATAAAAATATTAAAATAAATAATACGATTTAATAAATTGATAATTTAACAGATACGAAAAAATATAAATTATAATAACAAAAGATAAATTATAAAATAAGAGAATAAATAATAAACAACATAAATGTTACAAAAAAGAACAGATGAGGAGCGCAGATACAAAATAATATAAGTCACCGAAGTGGTAATGCGTGCTACTCTACGCGAACGGGTTCTATGCGCTGGAGTCCGCGACTCTCTCGCAACGGACTAGAAGTAATAGAGAAAGCGCTCTCCCACTTGCGCGCGCCGCATTTTATACGAGTGCGAGAGAGGAGACGTCTCTTTTGCACTGCGCCCGTAGGAGTGAAAGAGAAAGCGCTCTCCCACTTGCGCGCGCCCAGCCTTCCACGGGTGCAAGAGAGAACGCAACTCTCTCGCACTGATCCTACTAGAGTGAGAGAGATAGCGCTTTCTCACTCGCACGCGCCTATTCCTACACAGGTGCGAAAGAGAACGCAACTCTCTCGCCCTGACTTCACGAGAGTGAGAGAGATAACGCTCTCTCACTCGCACGAACCCTGTCAAACGAATTAAGATAAGAAATGGAGTAACCAGCGGGGGTTACTCCAACGCAAAAATATATATAAAAAAGGAAAAAATTATGCACGCCGCTAAATGTACAAAAAAACTTACTTTTGGCTGGCCAGCCGTGCACGCATGAAAAAAGAATGCCGCCAGAAGCGGGTCTCCGATATCGCCGGTTGGAGTTGCTCGGCGGGGCACGTCGCTACGTCTTTATGTCCCTGCGGTCTGGTGTCGGCGCTCAGCATGTTGCAGTGAGTCACTGGACACTTGCACGAATCACGCGCGACCGGAGGCACTCCACAAAACAAAAAAAAAGTCCGCGCGAAAAACTGTTCGAAACCGCGAGGAAAGGAACGCGTATCGAGATTCGCAATGGCGGCACTAGACTAGAAAGACGCGCCAAAAACTAGCTTATCTAGCCTAAACTCAATATTGTATCATACGATACGCCTATCTATTAATGTTGGCGCGTACCGTATGTTCCTGTCTGAGACCGTAGCAATACCGAGATACGATTTCACCTGTGCGAGCGGCGAAAGCGCGCGAAATACGATTACGCGCGAAGTACGGTGTGCTCCCCGTGACAATATCTAAAAAATATTTATTTAAGAAAATAAAAAGACTTAATAATTTTAGTTGTTACCACTATACTTGTCTTTGTAGCAATGAAAACTTCGATGTTCTGCAAGTGTAATAAGTAGAATGATTTAAGTTTTCTGCGGTAAACCTGAAGTGACTATGAATAAAATACAACATTCTATTCTAATTATATTCAAATTATATTCTAATAATATTCTATACTTACCTGATGTTTGTTCAACTACTTATTATTGTGTTCAAAAAGCAGTAACAATAATATCAGCAATAATAATGATAATAAAAGTAATAATAATTCTATTATTATTTTTATAACGATCGTTATTTAACCATGATAATAAAAATTATGGTAAGAGTAAACTTAATTATAAAAGTAACCCAAATGATTATTAATGATATATATATATATATATATATATATATATATATATTGAAATTGAATATAATATTATTAATTCAACTAGAATATAACAAATGCTACATCATGAGATAAAGATTATGCGCAAAATTTCTTTATTAAAGAACAAGTTTTTTGGCGTTTAAATCATTAAAATATTTCGGATGGAACTTCAACTTCTTTGTCAAAATATCATGCACTGATCCGACACTGATATCATGTTGCTAATGCAAGTTCGTAACTGGCAATCTTCATTGATTGAAAGAGCAACATCCAGCTGTTTTTCTTCAGTAGTTGCTGTAACTGGACGACTCAATCTAAGAAAATCTTTTATACCCCCACTTGAATTAAAATGCGTAATTGTCCTTTGTACTGTAGATTTGGATATCGGTTCCATTCCTATCCTCAAAGTATCGTTGAATAAGATCCATACATATTAATTAGATCTCATTCTGTCACCGTATCCTTTCATCATAAAAATAATTATTTGCTTTCGTTTAGTGAGAGGAGCCATGTTACATTCAGATGAAGGAATAATCTAATAGAAAAATTTTAATTTAAAATTACAATATGATAAGCAATAAGATTGTAAGATCTAAAAATTACGGAAGGAAGTATGAATGACGAAAACGGCTAAATCATCAAAGAAAACGACACGCAGTTCTTGAAAGTAATAATCAACAGTAAGGAGCGAACTTAATGATGAATATTAAAATTGATAGAGTATTAACATTTAGTAATAATAAACGAAAGCAATTTAGAGATATTTAGATATAAACTGTATTCTTTCGCTCACACAATTATTACTTTTCATTGATTAAGACTCTAAAGTCAGATTTTAAGAGTTATAAAATTCAAGATGGCAAATCCAACATGATGGACAGAAAATTTTGAATTTGTTCAGAAGTGTACTGAAAACTTTCAACATGGGTTTTTAAGGTTGCTAATTACTAATCTGAGGTCAGATTTTAAAAACTTAAAATTTTAAGATGGCAGATACAACATGGCAGATGGATGGGATGGAGGTCGGGGTCAAGTTCATAAATAAGATCGCCTTTGGATAGCCCGGAATATTTCCTATAACGTATGTCTCAACCATTTTCTTGAGCGACGCCTACTTTTTGAGATATTTAGCCGCTCACTGCTTGGCCTTGACTTGACCTTCTGAGGTCAAATTTTTCCGATGGTGGAGATCGTATCTGGACGTTCAATTGTCTACCCAGTTCATATTTAGTGTCGAAATTGGGGGTTGCTGTATAAAAAAATGAACTTGACCTTGAACTGACCTCGAAGGTCAAGATCAAAGTCACGGCGAAAGTCGCGATTGGATAGCCAGAAAAATTTTCTTTTGTCCTAATCATTTTTTGATTAAGCAACGCCTACGTTACAAGTTATTCAACCTGCCCGGGACTTTCTGAAGACCCTGCATTTACAGAAAGGAATAGTATAAAATGACCACAATACTTGTCGATTGATTGCAATAAACACTCAGGAAGACGACATCTGTGTGAATATAGACCCGTAGAAATTCTAAGTTTTGAATATGCTACCTTCAAATTTGACCCGGATACCAACATCGAGCTTGAAACTCCGCCCAATAGAATAACTCAACATTTGAAACGAATCAATTTACTTAAAACTTTAATTCGAGTAGACCACTTTAACTAAGGGGAGAAGGAAAGTGTAAATCAGGTAATAGATGAATACTGCGATGTATTATTGCTGCCAGAGAACCCACGCCCTTTTACTCATAAAGTGGAACATGAGATTCCACTAGAAAATAACGTACCAGTATATACTAAGCTATATAGACATCCCCCAAAATATAGAAAAGTTATAGGCGAGCAAATGAGAAAGAAACTAAGGGACGTACTTATAGAACCCTCGAATTAACGCTCCTTCTCCCCAATTTGGTCGTTTCAAACGACCGGATAGTCATAGTAACCTTTGTTGGAAGGAATCAATAAGAAGACTATAGGAGATCCATACACTCTGCCCAACATAGCAGGTATTTTAGATAAATTAGGAGGAGCAAGTTATTTTACATGTTTTGACCTGGCTAGCGGATTTCAACAAAAACCCATGAAACCAAAAGATTTATTGAGAGTACAAATTAATACAGTCCATTTTTTTGCAGTCAAAAACGCATTTATTTTAACGTAACGTCAAAAGAAAACTGAAAAACAGTAAAACATAATAACTTTAATAAAAATATAACAAAAAATTATAACTATAGTTAAAATTAAGCTACGAACTTAATTCTTTTTTGTAGTCTAGTTTAAATTTAACATAGATTAATATTATAATATTGGGTGTACAAATTAATTCGGTCGGTTTTTCGCGGACAAAAATGCATTTCTTTCAAAATAAAAAGAATTCAAAGATTAATCAAAGTATCGTCCATCGCTAGTTACTACTTTTTCCTACCACTCAGGTAATCTTCAAATTCCATCTCGAAAAAATGTCTCGTCTTTTAAGGTGATCCAAGTTAGGAGCAATTTTTGATTTCTGCGAAGGAAGTGAACCGTTGACCTGCCAGATCGTGCTGCATCTCTCAGAACAACCAGTAATCAGAAGGAGCAATGTCTAGAGAATATCGCAGATGTGGCAAAATATCCCACGCGAGCGTTTCCAAATATTTTTTCACGACTTTTACGACATGAGGCCGAGCGTTGTCATACAGAAAAATAACTTTTTCATGTCTTCGCTTGTATTTCGGCCATTTTTCTCGTTATGCACGGCTCAATCGAATCAATTGCAGCATATACCGATCTTCCGTTATGGTATTGCTAGGTTGTAGCAGCTCATAGTACACAACACCCTTTTGGTCCCACCAGATACAGAACATGATCTTCGAACCATGAATATTCGGCATTGGTGTTAATGCTGAGGTTAATGGCAACGATTGACCGGGCATAGCGTAGTATTTTTTTTTCTTGGGATTATTATAGAATATCCATTTTTCATCCGCGGTAACAATTCTATGTAAAAACCTTTTCTTTGTTGCCTTTGAATCAGCTGCTCGCAACAGAAAAATCGTCTATCCATGTTTCTCGGTTTCTGTTCATAAGGCACCCAATTGCCATGCTTTTGAATAATTCCCATGAATTTCAATCATAAATTGCTTGTTGAGTCACTTCCAATGATTCTGCAAGCTCCTCTTACGTTTGACTCGAATCTTTATCAAATAATGCCTCCAACTTTACGTCTTTGAATTTTTTTTGGCTGCCCAGAGCGAGGCTTGTCTTCAACGCTGAAATCTCTATTCTTGAAACGTCGAAACCATTCCCTACAAGATTTATCGGTTGGAGCATTGTCACTATAAACTTCCACAATCATTCGATGCACTTCAGCTGCACTTTTCTTCCAATTAAAACAGAAAACTAAAATCTCCCGCAAATGCTGCTTAGCTAACACAAAATTCGATATATTTAACACAGTTGAAAACAAGATTTTTTAATGAAACTTGAAGTGGTATGAACTGAATATTATTGACAGATGTCTAACCTATCTAAAACTACCGACTTTAGCTGTTACTATTAAATATTCATAATAGTCAGAGTCATTTTTTGAAAACGGACCGAACTAATTTGTGCTTCCAATAAGATAAATGTAAGACCGTCTATACCACCCTGAAGGGGCATTATCAATACGTTTGTATGCCAGAGGGATTAAAAAACGCACCAGCTACTTTTTAAAGATTTCTGGATAACATCTGAAAAGGCCTTTAAAACACCGAAATGTTGGTGTACCTCGATGAAATAATAATATATGCAAGGGATTTGCAGGACCACGATAGAAAAGTAAGACAACTTTTAGATCAGCTGGGGAACGCTAAACTGGTTTTACGATCCGAAAACATTGAATTTTTACAGCAGGAGTTCCGTTCCTAGGACATGTCATTAATGAAAGAGGAGTTCCTCAAACCAACTACCGTAAAAAATATTCGACAATTCTTGGGACTAGTAGGAAACTATTGGAGATTCATAGAAAATTTCTCAAAAATAGCAAAACCGCTAACCGATCTTTTGAAAAAAGTTAGCATTTTTGTGATTGCGGACCATTACAAGATGAAAGTTTTGAAACACTAAAGAAACAATTATGTGAGAGGCCTAAATTAATTTACCCAGACATTGAAAAAGAATTTACTCCTGACGACCGATGCATATGACCATGCTATTGTGAACAATACTGAGTCAAGAACAGAATGAATTTGATCATCCTGTGGCATATTTATCGAGAACCTTAGATGAAGCCGAAAGAAATTATAGTATTACAGAAAAGAAATTTTTAGCCGCTCTATACGAGGTCTGGCTATTAAATAACGAGACTGGTTACGAAAAAGGGTTTTATTATAAAAATTATTCTACATTCAAATGCTCCCTTTTAATATACTCCCCTTCCCTCGCTACACACCTTGCCATACGTATTTTCCATTAATCGAAGCAGTACTGAAAGTCTTCTTTGGTGAGGGCCCTTAGGAGCTCTGCCGTTTTTTGCTTTACCGTTTCCATCGACTCAAATCGGGTCCCTTTTAAAGCAGGTTTTATCTTCGGAAACAAAAAAAAGTCGCACGGTGCCAAATCTGGCGAGTACGGCGCGTGTCCGAGCACTGGAGTGCGCTTACCGGCCAAATGCTGCTTCACATATAGCGCGTTATGGGCAGGTGCGTTGTCGTGGTGCAAAATCCACGAGTTGTTCTTCCACAACTCGGGCCGTTTCTTACGAACTTGTTCTCGCAGTGTTGCCAAAACTGACAAATAGTAAATCTGGTTGACAGTCTGACCCTCTAGAACCCATTCAGTCATCACGATACTGTTAATGTCGAAATAAACGATCGAAATCGCCTTGAATTTTAATTTGGACATCCTTGCTTTTTTGATTTTGGGCGATTCAGGCGTCTTTCAATGCATCGATTGCCGCTTTGTTTCAACATCGTATTCAAAAATCCACGTTTCGTCGCAAGTAATAATGTTTATTATCAGTCCGGAATCTTTTTTTAACCTTTCAAGGAAATCTGAGCAGACCTGTTGACGCAAGAGCTTTTGGCCAGGAGTCAGGTTTTTTGGCACCAACTTCGCACAGACTTTGGTCATGTGTAATTACTCGTGTAAAATTTGTCTTACCGTTTCTTTATCGACGTTTACAGCCTCGGCAATCATCCGGATGCTCATTCGACAATCTGCACGCACAATTTGGTTGATTTTGGTCACTGTTTCCGGAGTTGAAACAGTGACAGGGTGACCTGGGCGTTGGTCATCTTCAGTGCTCACTCCGCCCTCACTGAAGCGCTTACACTACTCAAAAACACGCGCACGAGATAGAGAATTGTCCCTATAGGCCTCTTACAACAATTCACAGCACTCATTCGGAGTTTTTTTCAATTAAACGAGAAATTTGAGATTGATACGTTGCTCCTGTTTTTCGTCACACATGGTTTTCGGCACGAGAAAAAAACACGTTCATTTCAAACCGCTACTGCACAAATACAATAATAGTGACGAGAACGTGTTTTGGTACTTGCATAGACAAGATATCTAGATACCCAACGCACTACTTGTTTTTTTCCCCACCCCTTTACGGCGCCCTCTAGGCGCGCAGTGTCGTTATTTAATAGCCAGACCTCGTATGCCATGCATCAATTTCGACTATACTTATTGGCAAAAAAATTTGTTTTACGAGCAGACCATGAAGTACTGAACTAAATGCATAGTAGAACCGACCCTGAACAACCACGAATGAGCTGGATGTGCAAATTTATAGGATATCAATACACATTCAAGTATAAAACCTGGACGATTGTATAGCAACGTGGATGCTTTGACTTGCAATCTAGTAATAAACGACACTGAGCAAGAAATCTATGATAAATTACCTTAACTCAGAGTACTACAGGGTGCGGCAGCATAGCTTCCTTTTTCCAAAACTTAATAAAACCCATTGTATGAATCAGAAAATTTTGCTTTGTTTTTCATAATGTAGACGCATACCTTAAGTTTCGTTTTACATAGTCTTGAAGATCAAATCAGGTAATGGACGTTCCCTATTCTCCATACACTGAGTAAACCGATTTCTGGCGTTTGTCATAACTTTTGCCAGCATAGCAGGCGTTACGTTAATAATTTCTTCCTGGATGTTGGTCTTTAAATCTTATTGGGTCTTTGGACGGTTCACATAAACACGGAATTTCAAAAAAACCTCATAGAAACAAATCACAAGGGGCCAAATTGGGAGAGCAAGCTGGCAACTCCAAATCGCCCTTAAATGAGATGAGGCGTTCTGGGAAGTGTTCCCTCAAAACCCTTGAAGTCTTCCCTCCTAAGGATGGAAATAAAGATCATTATGAAGAATTTTCCTTACAGAACGATCAGAACTCTGAAGAAACCTCCTAGAACATCGCTACGAGCAAACCAACAAATATAAGATTAACCCATTAAGGACCAAAAGGACACTTTTTACATATTTTTTTCAGTGACATAACTAACTATGAAATTGTTTGTGTAAAACATCGAAAAATATCATTTCTGATGTGAAATTTCCTGATCTTTACATTGGTGGATTCAGAATTCAAAAAATGCATATCAAAGTTGTTGTTGTTTATTTAACAAAAAACACGAAATTTCGATAAAAAAAAAATGTTTCCTCCTATATTTTCGCATCCAAACTGGAAGCCGATTTTTTTAATCTGTGCATTTTTTGCGTCCATCGACCCAAACCTTCAAAGTCCTTCATAAGTTTTTTGAAATTAAACATGACGGTATCTAATATGGCGGCTTGAAGATAACATTGTTTTGCTTATTCTAGTATTTTTGAATAAAACAACTTTTTTTGTGATGAATGTTCGTGAAAATTAGTTTATAGGAGTTTCTTGGGTCGCTGATCATGAATCTGCTATTAGTTTTTCCAAATTCAAAATTTTGGATCTAATGTGGCAGCTGAAAATTTTCAAAATTATTCAAATTTCATGAAAGTTGGTTTATAGGGATTTTTTGGGTCGCTGATTATCAATTTGGTAATTATTTTTTCAAATTCAAGATCGCAGATCCAATACTGCTATTAGTTTTTTTAAATTCAAGATAGCAGATCTAATATAGTAAGCAAATTTTTGTGAAAACAAAAAAATTATTATGTACTACAGAATTTTTTTAATCGATCTTTGTAAATATATTATTAGAATCTTTATTTTTAAAAAGTAGATTCAACGCAGCTCAAAATGAGTTTTAGCATGTCATATTTTCATGAAAATTATTAGATTGATATTCTGAAAGCCACGATTTATTATATTATATTATATTCTCACTAAAATCCATGTATTTAGATTAGTATATTATCTAACACTGTTACTTTATAGCCCCTAAGTATTATATTACATGATTATTTTTACATCCAAAATATATCTGATGTTTTGTTCAATATCAAATGTTTTAGTTTTATGATCTTTTTAAATTTTTTTTTCCTAAAAGATAACAGATAAAGAAATAATTTTATTTTTCACATAATAGTCCAAATGTTTTGATAATTTGGGGTTTAAAAATGGTTTCACAGGCGATCGTTATCGAACGCAATTAATGCGTTTGAGCCGAGCATTAAAAGACAAACGGCCGCAATACAACGAGAGACATGATAAAGTGATTTTACAGCATGACAATGCTCGACCCCATGTTGCGAAAGTGGTCAAGACATACTTGGAAACTTTGAAATGGGAAGTCCTACCCCACCCGCCGTATTCTCCAGACGTTGCTCCCTCGGACTATCACTTGTTTCGATCAACGGCACACGGCCTGGCTGACCAGCATTTCTGGTCTTATGAAGAAGTAAAAAATTGGATCGATTCATGGATCGATTCAAAAGATGACCAGTTTTTTCAACGCTAGATTCGTATGCTGCCCAAAAGATGGGAGAAAATAGTGGCCAGCGATAAACAATACTTTATATCATAAATGTATAACCAGTTTTTCATAATAAAGCCTCGAATTTCGGAAAAAAACGGCGGTAGCAAAGTTGTACACCCAATATTGGTCCACAGATCCAGTTCCTGTATGTTCAACCGTTTCTTCAGCAATGAGTCGTGATAAATTTAAGAAAATTAAGTCGAATTTAAAATCGAATAAACCTGATGATAAAAATGATAATGATAAAGCTTGGAAAGTTCGCAAAGTCCTTAAGATTTTTAGAAAAATTTTACAGCAATTTGGTTTTTCTTCTCCTGCACTATCCATAGATGAGTTGATGGTAAAGTTTTATGGGCGTACAAATTTACAACAGTTAATGCCAAAGAAACCTGAACGTTGGGCGATCTAAAAATAAGGAATTGCTAGCCCTGAAGGATATTTGTTTGACTGCGATATATTGTCTGTCAAAAAAGTACCAGGAATTTTAAATTAAAACAACATTTTTACGTTTAATAATCAAAATTTATTGGGTCGCCTTAAAAATAGGCTCTATTTGCTTCGATACATTTATGCCAACGGCACTTCCAATCATCAAAACATTTTTTATAGGTGCTTTCCGGGATGGCCTTCAGCTCGCGCGCCGAATTTTGTTTTATGACTTCAATCGACTGAAAACGGGTGCCACGGAGCGGCAATTTGAGTTTTGGGAAGAGAAAGAAGTGACAGGGAGCCAAATCCGGCGAATACGGTGGTTATTCAAGCGTGTTCGTTGAGTTTTTGGCGAGAAAGTCGGTCACAATCGTAGCTCGGTGAGACGGCGCGTTATCGTCGTGCAAAATCCACGAGTTGTTCGCCCAGAAATTTAGCCGCTTCTTACAGATACGCTCACGCAAACGTTTCATAACGCCTAGGTAATACTCTTTGTTTACTGTCTGACCTTCTAGAACAAATTTGTAGTGCACCACGCCACGGATATCAAAGAAAACAATGAGCATCACCTTCACTTCTGAGCGGCTATGGCGTGGTTTTTTCGATTTCGGCTCGTTTTTTTCCACCCATTCCGATGCTTGCCGGCTTGTTTGCATATCGTACTCGTACACCCACGTTTCGTCACTAGTTATGATGCATTCCATGGATGCGGGATCGGTATTGGTGCGATCCAGCATGTTCGAAGCGACCTGTTCGCGATAGCGTTTTTGAAGAAAATTAAGCTCTTTTGGAACGAGTCTTACAGCCACCTGTCTCATGCCTAAAATATCAATTAAAATCGTACGTGTAGACTCGTGGGATATTTTAAGTTCATGTGCTATCTTTCTTAAGCTGGTATGACGGTTTTCAAGCACTATTTCCTTAATGTTATCGACGTTATCTGCGGTCGAAGCCGTCGATGGGCGTCCGGAACGAGGCAAGTCTTCGACGACTTCACGACCCTCCTTAAAGGCTCTGTACCACTTATACGCACGGGTTTTCGATAGTGCTTTATCACCCAAAGCCTTTTGCAACATTTTCAATGCATCGGCACACGAAATTTCATTCGCAACACAAAATTTTAGACAAATTCTTTGTTCAACATAATCACCCATTGTAAAAAATCGGCACGCACTATTGACATCGACTGACTTAACCAGCTACTGTAAACACACTCGTTGACAGATTCCGCTCAAACTTGGCATAGTCATTAAGGACAGTTGTACCAACCTAGAAAAAAAAATTTTACCTGCATGAATTGCCTCGCCAGATTTAAATCGACAATTTCTGGTACTTTCTTGACAGAATGTATATTGTGGAAAAGGTTTAAATATTTATTCTTCTGATGAAGAAGCTAAACTTACAAAATGTCCTTTAGGTAGCCGTGTAATAATTTTGAGGACTTAAAATTTATTATCGACAGTTGTACCTAGAAAGCTGATTCAATATCACTTATATTTTGATAATTATTTTGATAATCCAGACTTATTATGTGTAGTTCATTTGAAAAAAGTAGGATTGAAAGCTACGTGTACAGTACGAGTAAATAGAGTAAAAGTGGATAATTACGTCGATAAAAAAAGCGGTAAAAGGTACATATTCTGTAAAACATGATAAAAATAGTGGACTCAACTTGATTACGGTTATAGATTCAAAACCGATATCAGTGCTTTCAACAGCAGCTAGAGTTACTCCTTTATTTGAAGTAGAACGATTTTCTTTTGCTAAAATTAAACGAATTGCTATATTATTTCCTTATGCCTCCAAAATTTATAATCTATTAATGGGTGGTGTTGATTTACATGATTTCCATTGCAGTAATTTGATGCCAAGTATAAGAGCAAAGAAATGGACTTGGCTGATATTTATGAGATTTATTCAATCTTTGATGGCTAATGTAACAGTTATTCGAAATTACGTACATGAGAAAAAACTTGGTACAAAAGATCTCGCTATGAAGATTGCAAAATATTATCTTGCAAAACCAAAAACAAGTAAATCACACACATCTATAACTGTTTCTTTAAAAAACAATTGTCAAAATTTTATAAAATACGCTTCCAGAACAACAAAAATGTGTAAAAACTACGCAGTCCATGTACGTTTCTCATGTTTTCTACTTTTACACCAATAAATTATAACATAAATAATAATAAAAAATAAAAAAAAAAAAACAAAAAAAAAAATTAAAAAATATAAAAACTAAAAAAAAAAAGAAAAAAGAAGGCTCTTAGTTTTGTCGTTTACCTCCACGTGGTAAGAGCTGGGCAACGCGAATTCACGGCTAAAAGACGATATTTTCGTAGCGTTGGTGATCGTAAAAACTCCTACAATCTAATTTATATAAAATAAGAATGGTTTTCAACATTAACCATCGCCTTATTGGATCTGCGATCTTGAATTTGAAAAAATAATTACCAAATTGATAATCAGCGACCCAAAAAACCCTCATACACCAACTTTCATGAAATTTGAATAATTTTGAAAATTTTCAGCCGCCATATTGGATCCGCCATTTCGAATTTGGAAAAACTAATAGCAGATTTATGATCAGCAACCCAAAAAACTCCTATAAACTAATTTTCACGAACATTCATCACAAAAAAGTTGTTTTATTCAATAATACTAGAATAAGCAAATAAATGTTATCTTTAAACCGCCATATTAGATACCGCCATGTTTAATTTCAAAAAACTTATGGAGGATTTTGAAGGTTCGGGTCCATGGATGCAAAAAATGCACAGATTGAAAAAATCGGCTTTCAGTTTGGATGAGAAAATATAGAACGAAACATTTATTTTTATCGAAATTTCGTGTTTTTGGTTAAATAAACAACAACAACTTTGATATGCATTTTTTTGAAATTCTGACTTCGCCAATTGTAAGATCAGGAAATTTTATATCGGAAATGATATTTTTCGATGTTTTTCACAAACGATTTTATAGTTAGTTATGCCGCTGAAAAAAATATGTAAAAAGTGTCCTTTTGGTCCTTAATGGGTTAAGTTACAGCCAAACACCCAAAATACTATTGAAAAATTTGTACCCTTAATATAATTATGCATATCTTTAACTGACTCGCATGAGACTCCTACCACGGATGACTCTGACTCATTATCAGAGACCTACGATGAACGATAACCTTTACCCCTACTGAATTCAAGGAACAATATTAATACATCGCGACAATGTCTGACCTATAAGAGAAGCTATCTGGTGCACTTTGTATCTAGTGATATCAAAAGCATGACATCTACAACAAGATTATTAGTTTACATCGGGGCAATAAATCCAATGAATTTGAAAAAGACAAGACCAAAGGTGGGTCAAATCCTGCTCACACCATATAAAAATCATAACATAATATCAGTTGTTGCAAAAAAAACAAGTATTTTGATAATCTTATTACGCTGAATTTAAGGGGTTTGGCCACTCTTTAGGCCGAAAAAAATAGGCTTTTATAGGATTTTTTTTTCAAAAATACTACAAAATAAATCGAGATTTTAATAAAGAGTATTTATTATACATCTCGGTGACTGTATACAAAAATTTTTTCGAAGCAAATAATTTCAAAATGGCGGCTGTGCAGCATTTTTCTGATGACGTCACCGTTTTTTTCAAGGTCCACGGCCAGATAAACAGATTCTGTAATTTTTGAATTATAAAAAGCCAATTTTTTTTTGATTTTATATAATAACTGCTATAGAAGTACGTAGGTTTTTTTCAATATACTAATTTTTGGCCAAATGGAGCACTTTTAAAGTGGAAAGCGAAAAATTTGCCTAAAAAATCATCAAATAATTGTTAATAACAAATGAATTATGCAATATAAAAAAAAATCCTAGGTACTTCCATAGATAATGTATTTTTCAGATATATTCAATATTTGTAAATCGGTTAAAAATTGTCTGAGTTATGTTTCCGGCCAACTTAAAAAAATGCATTTTTTTTTTTGTCCCCTGATAGAGAGACATAAAGGTCTTAAGCAAACCCGTCAGAAAATCAGAGAGAGACACTATTGGTCAGGTATGAAAAATGATGTTCGGGATTATGTCGGAAAATGCAATATGATAAAGCTGAATCGAATCAAGACAGGAGCGCCCATGATTATAACAGACACTCCGTTAGGACCATTTAACAAGGTCTCTATCGGCACCGTAGACAAATTGAGGATGACTTCTCGAGGCAACAACTATATGCTTACAATGCGATTCAATCTAACCAAATATCTAATAGTGGTACTGATACGCAATTTACGATCCACTACTGTAGGTAATGTACTGGCTAAGCGCCTCATATGTCAATATGGTGCTCCCAAAGCAATATTGTCAGAATGAGTAACAAGATTTCTGTCGGATCTAACAAAAACATTCATGAAAACATTTAAAATACGACACCTTACCATGTCAGTATATAGACCACAAACTAATGGATCATTAAAAAGAAGCCATGCACCATTAACTGACTTCTTTAGAACTTACTCAGAATCTTATAATGACTAGGATACATTAATACCATTTGCTGCGTTCACTTACAATACTAGTTTATATTCAGCCACGAAATTCACTCCCTGGAAGAATCGCAAGATTTCTTCTAAGAATATCTGACGAAGAGAAGCTGAGAACGTATAATATATATTTACAGGATTCACTTCTTCGCCTAGACGAGACAAACCATATCGCCATAGATAATCAGGTAAAAGCTAAATTACAGTCCGAAGTCCGATATGACAGTAAAGGTAAAAAACTTAACCCTCAAGTAGAGCACTATCGCAGCTTAACATAACTGGAGCGCATGGGTACGGATTACCCGGCTAGCTTTGACCACTTATATCTTATTATAAAATTGATGAATTTTGAATTTTTTTTTTTTTAATCGATTCGTCGGACGATGTAGAATAAGAATATTTCATGAACAAATAAATAAAAATTTAAGTTTTTATAATATTAATGAAAAATAAAAAAAAAATGCAATGAAAATTGACGAAAAAAGATGTTTTCTTAAAACTATTGAATCTTCACGAATTTTCGGGATAAAAGGTTTTAATTGGCGGCATTTTAAAGGTAATTGCACGTTCTTTAAAAATAATTTAAAGTTGTTCTACGTACTTTAAAAAATTATATTTATTTAAAGAGATAAAGTTGAAGAATTTAAACAGAATGATTTTTTTTATTTTTTTTTAATAATAATTTATTCTCATATAAAAATAATAATAAATCAATTACAACAATTAATAAAACTTAGTTAGATGATTGTACACTACACTCTATACAAATTTTTGCAACATGCTCTCTACACATGGGCTGATCACACTTTAAACATTTATAGAATGTTTTCCTATCTAAAGACGATGGGCAGTATCCACATCGTTTTTGTTTAGCCATTTTATTTTCTGCTAGTAGATTACGAGGACCCTCTGTTTCTGGTAAATCTTTATACTCAAGAAAAGATTCGATTTGCGAACGTAAGTTTCTTTGTAGAGTAGGTAAATTCAGTCTATTTATCAAGAATGGCCTAATTAAGGATAGGAATAAATCCAATAAATATTGTTTCCGATGCATCACTGCATTACTGCTAATTAAATTATAAATTATAAATGAATTTACGCCTGCCTGATCAAGCATTCCGTAAAAAAACCTCATTGGCCACCTGAGTGTTCTCCTTGCTGTCGTAAAATCATGACATTTTTTGTCAAAGCTGTCTGTACCTCCTTTCGTTTTGTTGTAAAACATCACGATTTCTGGTTTTTGAGTTTCATTATTTATTTGTGCTTTATTATGGTATGTGGATAACAATAAAACAATTTTTTTCCCTTTAGGATTAAATGATACAAGAATTTTCTTATTGTTGTAACCAAATCGAATCTTGTCATTTTTAGATTTTACTTTTTTGAATGACTTAGGAATTTCTCGTTTATTCTTGTGAATTGTCCCGACCATTGTTAAATTATATTCATTTAACATTTTTTCGCATTAAGGAATAGATGTAAACCACCCATCACATGTGATATTTCTACGTGTATTATATATCGGCTCTGCTAATGTTCTTACATAATACGATGGAACTGACTCAGAAGAATCTTTATCGATTATTTTACCACAATATGGTTTGGCATTATATAAATAATGTGTCACAGAATCATTTAAAGCCACAATTTTCAGACCATATTTATCTGGTTTATTTGGCAAATACATTCTGAAAGGACATCGACCACGAAAAGAAAGTAATTGTTCATCTATCGTACAGTTGGAATGTGGTTCATAATTATTTGTACAATTATTTATAAATTTTTCCCAAATATCGCGAATATTAGCAAATGAATCGACTTATTTCCTTTCACGGCGTGTGTTCTTATCGTCAAATCTTATGCATAAAATCAAAAATTGAAAACGTTTTACCGACATCGTTATTCTAAACAATGACATGCTATAAGGCGACCATAAATCTTCAACGCGCGTTCTGTTTAGTTTCTGTACCCCAGCAAAATATAACAATCCTATGACCGCTTTGAGCTCAACTTAGTCTACCTGTTTATGGTGCGACTTCACTTCATGCTTATTTTCAGTTAAATTTTCAATTTTTCGATTTAGTTCAGTATTAGTATGTTCTAAAATAATTCCTAAAATTTCTTCATCGAAGAAGAGACTCCACGCTTCCAAGGGATTTTTCACATTTGTGCCACGCCCTTTTGGAGTTGGAGTATATCGAGGCTTTGATCGTTCCCGTCGACTCTCAGGTATATTAGAGCTCCATTTATAATCATTTTTACCTCGCAGGTAGCTAGGTCGACCTCGCTTTCTTTTGCTTGTTGACGTACCCGGTTGGTTGTCTTCACTATCTGATGATTCAGATTCGACAGTAGTCTCGACATCGTCTTCTTCACTTCCTTCTTCGTCCGACTCATCGATTTGCTGCTTAACACAATCTTCAGTCTCACTTTCACTCGGCTTGTCGTCAAACTCCTCAGGTTCCTCATACAAGGACTCAACTTCGGACCCTCGGCTTGTACGACGCGACGCCATTTTTTTACTAAATTTGAAAAAAAAGAAGCGTCGAAGTAAATATTGAAAAATCATATATTTATATAAATAATATTAAATAATTCAATAGTAATAATTGACTAAAAAAAATGAAGAGAGATGCGTCTAGACTAATAGATAATTTTTCAACTTGAGCACCAGAACGGAGCAGTGAGAAACTAAAACACAATGATCAAACTATTTAGTGAAGCTTATTTTTATGTTATAATAATATAAACTTACTAATATGTATTAACTTGACGATATAAGACTGGTAAAGTTCAAATAAAACATTTAATTCACTTCACTAAATTTTTCACGAGCACTATGCAATATGACACTACTGGAGTGCTGGGTGAGGGATACCCATAGACTAAGTTTGTCTGCTTACAGTTCGGTTAGTATTCATACTTAGAAAGGGTCTAAGTGGGGATTGGTAGTGGGGATAACAAAGTTAAATCCCCACACAAAACTAAATCCCCCTATACAACCATTTACTAGGGGTGAACAGATGTATTTCTACTCTGGGTTAGCGTAACCCAGTCCTCCTCTTGAGGGTTAATGCCAAAGTTGGGGATTATGTGTACGTTCTCAAGGAAATATGGGCTTTTAAGTTTAATAAATACTATAATGAACCTTTCAAAATCGTTGAAATAATGAGTAAAAATAACGCTATATTAGAATTACCTGACAGCAAGCGTATTAGAAAAAACACGAATAAATTAAAACTATCTCTTAACTGAAAGGAGTAACCGTCTCAGGAAGCCATGACAAAGCCCCACCATTTCATCTACGTGATAATGCTAAATATCGAAATTTCTTAGGCCCTCGCAAGAAAGAATTTTAAAATAGAACTAATAATAGAAACTCAGAAATGTACTACGAGCGTATGGATATAATACGATTGAAAAGGGATGATTGGCAAGTAATTATTTATGCGAATATAAAAGATATCATGGAAACCCATGGACCAATTAATAGTTACCAAATTTTACTCGCCTATTGCGCTGCACGAATGGAAGTAAATACCTGCTGGTTTATGCTTGGCATAGATCTGGTAGAAGCAAGACAAAACACTCTAGACCAAATACATTCGGAGATAAAATTTACACTCTACGGTATAAAGCAATCCTCTAAGGATCCTATAATAGTTACAGGAAGCATGAGGTACAAAAGAATGGTGCTGTCAGGATTCATTGAAAGCATCAGTAAAAACCTATTTGGGCTAGTCACGACCGAAAAAGTTGACAAAATAAATGCCAACATAGATCAGTTATTCAAAGACCAAAAAGAGTTAATGCAACTAGTAAATGAAAGAAAACACATTATAGTCAAGTTTCTAGATCAGCTATATAATACTACAAAAGCCTATGCTGAGGTAAAAACTAAATGGAAAAGGACATGAACCGGAAATTCCAATTCATAGTCAGTGGAGAAAATGAATTGCGATATTTTATCACAATTTTCAATACCAATTCAACATTCACGAGCAGAAGAAGTCGCAAAAATCACACGAGTAGACGGAGTATACAACAACAGGAGGGTACTTATTGTAATGCATCTTCCTTTAGTAGAACAAGTACCTTACAATCTTTATAGGCTACATCATTTAGCTGCACCGTAAGCTATTAATAATTGTTTAATGAAAACAGGATACATAAAGCCAAGTCACGAATATCTAATCATTGGCGCTGATCTATGGCAATACATGAAAATAAACCACGAAAATATACAGGACTACCATCGCACTCATTATGTCTATATATGCTCGGCCAACGGACCTTTGACCGAAGCCACTAATCAAGAAGATTGCGAAGTATCAAAGTTGTTAAGACCCAATGTACAGGTATTGAAAACCTGTGATATAAACATAACCCCCATCCATATCACTCAACGAGTTGCCTAAATGATGATACATCCTGGCTCCATTTCCTAGAACAAGAGGAAATCTTGCATATAATTTACCCCGGACAACCTGGTCAAAATATACATCTCAATGCTGTGGGAATCTTAAGAATGGCACCCGGCTTTATAGGCAAGACCGATGAATATCTTCTCATAAGCGAGGAAAACCAGCGCAACGACCTTTAATATCTGTACAAACCAGAGATAACACTCAGCTTGGAGGAAGTTTACTCCGACTTACGAAACTACCATCAAGGAAAAATAAAGCAACGATATCAAGCGCGCCTGCACCAGACATTAAATAATGGAAAAATCGTGAGGAATCGTTACACAAAAGTACTCATCGCTTTAAACAGATAGGGGATTACAAGAGAAGCATCTCCAATACCCAGTACCTAATATACAGGGTGCGTACAGTATTTAAAGACATGCATAAATGTGACTATAACTTCGCGAATTTTTTTTTTATTTTTTTTCCTTTTCAGATAAGAAATGGCGGACTACAACAATACTCAAGAAATGAAGAGACATGCTGTCATCGTCGCTATATGTGCAAACAATACAGATTTAGAGATCTCTAATTTTCTCAATTGCGCCCGTTCATTCGTGCATAAGGTTCGCCGTGAATTGGAAGCATCAGGAGGCGTAGTTGTGCGTGAGACCAATAAGCGTCCTCATAACACCACTTTTTCGCTGAAGACTGCTATTAATGCCGTTACGGTCAATATGAACAAGGAGCATTTGATTCAGGCATGTAATCGTTTCCGGACCCGCATCGAAGAGGTTATTGCTGCTAATAGCGATTTTATTGAATAACTTTATAGCCATATATTAATTTAACGTTGTATAAAAAATTCCTAAAATTTCATTAAATTTGATTAAAAATACAAGCTAATTAATTTTACTCTCAAGTTGTCCTCAAATACCGTACGCACTTTGTATGGTGGAGCTCTGGGCCAAATCATAATCACCGCAGCATTCATCTTCACAACTTGGAAGCGTTGTACTAGGAAGGTGATGCATTATCATAACCAGACCAACGGCAAAGTCGAAATGACCTCCGATACGATTCAAGCACATACCCTACAGGAAATACTACAATCCCCAATTGAAATGCAAAACCAATCAACAATCCAGAACCAATCCTGTATGATGCAACTATAAGAACGCATCCTAGTTTCTAGAAGACTCATAAACCAATTATTAACGCGACCACAATCTCTGCCCTATTTAAAAATACTATGCATTCAAATCCCAAACACTGACTAACCCTCAATCTTAGACCATAAAAGCTTTAACCGTTCCATAAGAGGGAATAAAGACCCAACGAAACATATTTTCATGAGACCATGATTAAAACCTTATCCTACTAATAAGCGCTAGTTATTCAGAACTTAAATGTGTATAAAGCCTAATCCTCAAACTTTAAGTCCGAAAAATTAATACCAAAAAGACCATGGCAGACAAATGCCGAATCAAAGTAACCAAAAATCCAGAGGGCGAAGGTAACTTATTATTTTATAGCCCGTGCATTACTTCCTCATCCGCCGCCATAGAAAAAGCTAAAGAAAGAAAACCAATAAGAAGCTTAGACATTCACTTGAATGGAAATGATGATTTAGCAGGAATACTAAAAGTAAAGTATTTTAACTACAAAGAAAAAACTTGAACGCTACTTAAAATATAGAACAAGGCAAAATCAAATAGCGATAATATAATAAATAATAAAGCTGCAAATAAAGATAAGGTTAAAGTCAAAGAATTAGTTTGAATACATAATGGTTCTAATAGTAAGCAAAAGGGAGTCAAAGGGAAATTATGAGCAGCCTTTCTTAATGTTAATTCTATACGGGCGCACATTCTATACGAGCGCACAAGTCCGTCAAGTTCTAAGGAGTGGTTGCTTTTACGATCTTTTCAGTGTGGCTGAGCCCTAGCTGGACTCAAAGGAACCAGATAGCGTCAATCAGATCAATGGCTATGAAGAATTCAGACTGCAGTATAAATGGTGAAAGTGTTGCATTATACGTCATCAATCATTTGAAATGCGAAGTCCTCTCTACTTCCAGTATAGAACAAACAGGCAAACCGGGAATTCCGGAGTATATCTTTTGCAAACTTGAGAGTCACAACTTACCGTCTATATTAACAGCAAATATTTATAGACCTCTTAAAATCGCGTTTCAAAGAAGTGTCAATTTTATAAAAGACCTAAGAACTTTTAGTTTAAATTACAGCCACAAAATTATTATGGGTGATCTGAATGCCGATCTTCTGCGAATGGGTGACGACGTAAAATTTGTTCGCAATTTAACGACTGAACTATCTCTACACTTTGTCTAGCATAATCCCACTTACGTTACACCCACGTCTCGTACCTGGATTAACATAATTTTTGTCGACGATAATGATATCATTTCTGATAGTCAGAACATCCAAGTGCCCTTTCACAGCAAGCATAATATTATCTCTGTAAATATATTGTACAATAATTCTATCCCATTATAAGAAACATCAAGTTACCGAAACTTTAAAAATATATATCTTCTCCAGCTTTAAATTCATTTTTAACTTACTGTGATTGATCACTGTTTGATGCAGAAAACCTTGATGTTTACAGAGCGCTAACCCTTCTCGCTGACAATTTCATGGCGGCTATAGAAGAGCAGGTTCCCATCAAAACAGTTACACCAAAAAAAGGAAGGATGCCATGAGTTGATGCAGAGTTAGCTCATTTGTACAAAAAATGTGACGCTCTATACCGTAAATACAAACGCACAAATGATACGTCGCATTTAAAAACTTTTCTGGACTTAAGACGATTTACAGACGAACAAATAGAGTATGCGAGAACTTTTTACTACCACAATCGGCTGTTCGATGCTCTTGCAAATAATAACGCATGGAAAGAGCTGAGAAGCTTGGGACTTTTACCTAAGCATGAGGAGGGATTGAATGGCTTCTTACCCGATGATCCTAATAGGAATTTGACGGGTGTGTTGATATCTCTCTGGGATGATGAAACGGAGTGCAGAGAAATTATTAAAAATACTCTAAAAGATGGCTTTTCATTTAGGCGAATTAATTTAAATGGTGTTATTTTTGCGATCTCTTACTTCCCCTCACAGGCACGAGGGCTGTCAACATCCCACAAAGTGTTATTATTAAAGCACTACCGGTCATTAGAGCTTTCTAATGCAGTTTTTATCACTTTCTCTTGAGTGTTGCTTTTCCTGCCATCTGGAAAAAGGCGCATATTTTACTATTAAAAAATCTAAAGCTCCTTCTTCAGCGTAGCATATACGGCTGATAGCAAAACTGTGCTTTCTTTCGAAAATACTGGAGAAGTTCGCTTACGCATAACTGCAGGAGCATCTAACAGCCTCTCGCATTCTAGATTTCTATTAGACTAGTTTCAGGCCAAATCATTCAATGCAAACAGCCTTACTTAAACTTCCTAAAGACATTAGACGTGGTATAGACAAAAAACTAAGAGTTTCCAGGGCAGCTCTCAAATGGATTGATTCATACTTCTTTGATAGAGCACAATAAATTATAACATCCTGGACCGATAACTCTGGTTCGCTGAGTACCGGTCTCGGCGTGCCACAGGGTTCTGTTTTAGGATCTTTTATGTTCCGATGCTATACAAATTCCATACGCGACGTACTTGACGCGAGAAGCATTCAGCATATCCTTTACGCAGATGATTTACAAATCCATACTCAAGTTTCTTTCGATTGTCTTGATGACGGCAGGGGCGCTCGAGAAAGCAGTTAAATTAGTGTCGGAGTAGGCTGCAGACGCCTCTTTAAGACTCAATCTTACTAAGATGCAGACTATTTACTTCGGTTGTCAAAAATTTGTTAATAATTTTTATGAAGAGCAAGCCTATACTGATCTTGAAGAGGGTGTTCATATTCCCTCTTCAAACACTGTTACCAGTCTTGGGATGATTTTAGACTCGAAGCTGTCGTGGAAACAACACATAGATTGTATAACTAAGAAATTCAATAGAGTACCATAAAATACCATTTCATAGAGTACTACGAAGGTGGTCTGAAAAGTTTTCGACCTAACGTAGATACAAGATATTTTTTCTTAATTTTTTTTATTTCTCAACATAGTCTCCTTGAAATTTTACACACTTCTCCCAGCGATGCTCCCATCTCTTTAACCCATCCAAATAGTACTCGGCGCTTTTCTCTGCAAAATGACTGTTTACGAAGGTAATTACCTCCTCATTCGACGAGAATCTCTGTCCTCCGAGTTCAATTTTCAGATGAAGGAACAAAAAGAAGTCGCTTGGGGCTAGGTCTGGTAAATAAGGCGGATGGTCAAGCAGCTGGAACAGTAATTCGTGGATTTTCGCCATGGCAACCGCTGAGGTGTGAGACGGCGCGTTGTCTTGGTGAAACAGGATTTTCTTTTTCTGCAAATGTAGACGTTTTTCCGCAAGTTCTGCCTTCAGCTTGTCAAGTAATGATGCGTAGTATGCTCCTGTAATGGCTTTCTTTTTTTGTAGATAATCAATTAAAAAAACTCCACGACTATACTAAAAAACAGTCGCCATCACTTTTCCAGCCGAAAAAACAGTTTTTGCTTTTTTTGGAGCCGATTCCCCCTTTGCAGTCTACTGTTTTGACTGTATTTTTGTTTCGGGCGTATAATGGTGTATCCAAGTTTCATCTACAGTAATTAATCGGCGCCAAAACTCGGATTTATTGCGCCTAAACTGCGCCAATAGAGCGTTGGAAATGTTCATTCGAACACGTTTTTGGTCTAACGTGAACAAACGCGGCACCGATCTTGCAGACAGCTTTCTCATGCCTAAATCTTGATTTAATATGTAGCAAACACGTTCTTTGGACATGTTCATAACCTCTGCTATCTCTCTCACTTTAATTCGGCGGTCGCCTAGCACCATTTGGTGAACTTTGGCGATATTATTGTCAGTGGTTGCAGTTTTTGGACGCCCTGAACGTTCATCGTCTCCCAAGCTCTCACGGCCATGTTTGAATTCAGCTGCCCAAAATTTCACTGTGGTAAATCATGGTGCAGAGTCCCTATACACAGATTTCAACTCATTTTTGATTTGCGTAGGCGTATTGCCTTTCAAAAACAAAAATTTAATGACAGCTCGGTACTCAATTTTGTCCATTTTCACAACAACACTCACATCGACTCACTCAAACGACTGTCAACTAACAACGGCGTATCCAAAATGGCTGAAACTTTGGTGAGCAACTTTCAGCAGATGAACAACGAAATATGCTAGCTTTTATTGACGAGTTCTGCTATCTTCACGTTGAGGTCGGAAACTTTTCAGACCACCCTGGTATATATTCGATTCTTCTGGAATTATACATCTCAAGTACTGCGTAAGAGGCTTGCTATGGCGCGGCTCCTCCCTTTATCTAAACTATGGTTCAGTAGTTATGCTGGATGCTTTTCAAGACCAATGGAATAAACGAAAAATGCTACAGAATTCTTTTTTTTTTTTTGATAAATGAAGGATCTTAAAAAGAACGACCGTGTTTCTCCACTCAGTTTCATTTCATATCAGTACAAATGTACAAATTCGTACGCAAACATAAATTGGACTACTTGGAGGGTCTCTTCTCTTAGTAAGTGTCGACGGATGTTCCGAGGAGTGCGGCTAAGGAACTTGTCGCTCATTTCGCGTGCACTGAGATTGGCAAAAATTCGTTTTAAGCTTAAGGTGCGCATTTGTGAAACTCCCACCCTGCTGAGTTTCAATATCTTTCGTCTCTGAGCAGGTTCCAGAAAGCAATTTAGAGTCACCTCCTCGGACTCAATTGATGTATTATTTGTTTTTATATTTTTTATATTGTTTATTTATTCATTTATAATATGTTAATTTACATTTTCTATTTTCTCTTATACACAGATTTTAACAGCATGATTGTATTTAAGGGATAAACGAGTGATGAGTGCCTGTATTTATAAGAATGAATGAGTTTCATTTTACTTTTATTTGACTATTGTATTCTATGTATACAAGATGGGCCGTTTAAATCGATTCACCTCAATTTCTCAGTTTCTAAGAGGTAATACAAAAAGTAGTTTAGTACAAATGGAGCCATCTATCCGTGCAATTAGTTTTGACCTTAAACTTTATTTTTAAGGTCATTTGAAGATCAACTTAATTTCTTTTAACCAGAAACCTCTATTTTTGACTCAAAATTCGAAAAGAATGGGAAATTTTACGTTTGAAATCATATTAATAACATTTTTTTTCGTTTCTTCGAGAAGATAAAAAGATAAAAAAGCTGAGTGATGGCTATTTTTTTAAATTTTCTGACAAAATAATCATAGAAAAGGCACCTTTACAATAAATACTAAATCCAAGTATGAAAACGTCCTTGAAAAGATTGACTTTGAGATAATTTTTCACGGTCACTATTTAATTTGTAATGGTTCTCTGATTTTTCAATTTTCACATAAGCAATTGAGGCGTCTTGTTCAATCAGCTCTTAAATGTACACTAGCAAAGCAATCGACCTAAAAATTTATATACAAGGAGTATTGGTATTTTCTTTTATCGCGCTGGTGAGATTCCACAAATCAGTGAGAGTCACGTTGACGCTTGTCAAACAAAAATCCCCACGTTGGCTCCACAGAGAAGTCTTCGCGATATCTCATGAAGACTTCTGTCTGGCAGTTGTTACTGAGTAGTCCAGGCTACCCAGTCAAATTTTAGCAAAGTGTTTCCAATTTTCTTTTGACTAAAATCTCAAAGTTTCTTACTAGGTGAATTTAATAATTTGTTTTACTTTATTGAAAAATTTAGATAATTTTTGAGATCTTGTTTGAATTAGTTAATGAACTTTGGAGATTTAATTTTAATCTTTAATTAGATTTCTGAATAGTTTTATTCAAGTAGATCATTATCTTCTTTCTTCGAAAGTATAAATATTATCATTGCATCGTGTTTCGTGGGCAAGTAAGTGGCGGAAACATTATAGATTATATTTATAACAGATAATCCAATAAAGAGAGTACCAAAAAGGAAAATATTACCGTTTGATATCTAATTGGACCATTATCCCACATTAACCAGGCAATATAAATTATTTTATACACATATATTAATTATTGATCGATTACAATATTCCAATTATCAATATTGATATTACCCTTGAAAATATATCATGTTGCATGCATAAACATGTGTCCCAATAGGTAAGAGTGTCAGTATAATGAAATATTTAGAATCAGATAGGTGAAAATAAAAGTTCGGATGATTTCGGTTCTAGATACGCGAGCAGGCTCGTACGGGACGGGCTAATGTATCCCGCATTAAGGGGTTACATGGGTTTAAAATAATAAAAAAAACGATTTCTTAAACTATTTTTTTTAATGGTATATAATGTATTTAACTATTATATCTTATTACTATTAAATAAAGTAACTTTTAAACTGCATGTAAAAAAATTTTTATCAAAAAATGTTGAAAATTCGCCCTCTGACGGCTATTTTACGAAAATCTTCAAAAAATACGGTGGACATCATAACTTGGGCTAGAGTCTTCTGATGTTAAAAAAACCAAATTTTTTCTGTTAGTGTATGAGTTTAGCTTGTACTTAAGCGAAGGATTTATAAAAAAATTTAAATTTGAATTTTTGGCAACGTTGCGTGTCAAAAATTTATTTTTCGACACAAGAACCCAGTAAATAATGCCATGTGTAACAAATTCCAATGAACGAAAAAAAAAATTCTTCGTTCAAGTACAAGCTAAACTCATACACTAACAGAAAAAATTTGGTTTTTTTGTTTCAGATGACTCTAGCCCAAGTTATGATGTCCACCACATTTTTCGAAGATTTTCGTAAAATAACCGTCAGAGAGCGAATTTTCAACATTTTTTGATAAAAATTTATTTACATACAATTCAAAAGTTACTTTATTTGATAGTAATAAGATATAATAGTTTAATACATTATTTACCATTAAAAACAATAGTTTAAAAAGTCGTTTTTTTTATTATTTTAAACCCATGTAACCCCTTAAAATGAATATTAAAATTTCATGAAGTTCGTATTTTTCCCGCACGTAGCAGTGACATTTTTGGTGGTAGCGCCATGTAACTACTAACACGGATAAGTTCTTATTGTTTTCTTTATAAGGACGCGGAAAATAAGTTTTTGTTTTTGACTTAAGATGAAATAACTAAATACAATTCGTTAAAATAAATTATCAGTTACCAAAAATTTTTAAAAAATGTTTCTTTAATTAATAATTACAATTTTTAATTAACATAAATAGAAATTAATATTTTGATTGAATATAATCTTATAAGCAATGTTTTATCTTAATGTAAAAATAGTTTCTTTAACAGTGAATTATGTGATTAATCATTAAGTTTTATATAATTTCATCTGTTAATTTCATTAAAATATGTATAAGTTTTGGAGGACTAATTACAAATTTTTATAATTGGTTATATGACATTATAAAAATATAAAAAAAAATTAATTTGAAATTTAACAAATTTTCGAATAAAATGGCTCGAATTTAATGCTGTTATTTACAATGTTTTACTATAATTTATCACGATATTTTGATTTAAATATAAAAAAACTAAGTGAAATTGACAAAGGTCAATTTGTATCATGTATCATGTCGTTCCATTATGCGAATAATGTAAGGGGTAATGGAAATACGCCAAATCATGAAGGATGCATGTCGGATAGGTCAAAACTTAGAAATAAACGTCATATCAAAAAATTTATTAATAATAGTAAGCGGTTATGATACTGCTATACAAATATGCAAATTATAAAAATCAATCGAATTGAATAATATCATTATATTTTTTATAATAAACTATTTTTGTTAAACGTAAAATTTTTCGTTTGCAAATAAAGTGATTGAAAAAATAAAAATATTAAGACCTTGAATAAGTTCTCGCTGTTTCTTCAAAGATAGCAGTAGCAGTACTCCGTGCATGGAATTTCCAATGGTGATGCACCTGCAAGGAAGTACTGCATCTCACCTTAAATTTCAGTGCACGATAGTTCAATTTAGTGTAAACAAAGTAATTTATTGGTTCTGAAAATATCTACTTCTGTGCCAAATAAAGTGTAGTTGCGGGGAATTTTATCGCACTATTTTATTCAAAAAATCTGCAGCACATTAAATTCTTGTTGAGACTTACGGTGACAATGCTCTGTCGGATATGACATGCAGAAACTGGTTTTCAAGCTTCCAAAATGATGATTTTGAATTTGAGGATAAAAAATGTTCTGGCGCACCAAAAAATAATCTAAACAAAGAATTTGAGGAATTACTTGATCAAGATCGATGTTAGACGCTAGCAGAACTTAGAAAAATATTACAAGTAGATGAATAAACAACAGTTTCAAAACGTTTAACAGTGTTAGGAATGATCCAGAAGCAAGGACATTGGGTGCCGTATGAATTAAAGCCCAAAGACGTCGAACGGCGTTTTCTCACGTGTAAACTACTGCTTCAACAGCAGAAAAGAAAAGGTTTTTTGCACCGTATAGTGACTGACGATGAAAAGTTAATACACTACGATAATCCAAAACGTAGAAAATCGTGGGGTAAGCCCAGCCATGCATCAACATCGTCTGCAAAACCAAATATCCATGGTTCGAAGCTCCTTTGCATTTGGTGGGATCAGCAAGATGAGATTTATTATGAGCTGCTCAAACCAAATGAGACTATCACGAAAGATCACTATCGACTTCGATTAATGCGTTTAAGTCAAGTCCTAAAAGAAAAACGGGCCCTATACATGCAGAGACACGAGAAAGTGATTTTGTTACATGACAACGCTCGGCCTCATGCTGCAAAAATAGTGAAAACCTATCTGGGAACGCTTTAATGAGAAGTTCTACCTCACCCGCCGTATTCACCTGACATAGCCCCTTCCGATTTTCACCAATTCCGTTCAATAGTATATGATCTGGCTGCCCAGTGCTTCCATTCTTACAAAGATACTAAAAAGTAGATCGATTCTTGGATAGCCTCAAGAAACATCGTTTTTCCGATACGGAATTCATATACTGTCAGAAAGATGGGAGAAAGTGGTCTCTAATAATGGGCAATACTTTGGATGAAATGTTTTTGTGCCTTGTATTTTAAATCAAGCTTCTATTTTGTAAAAAGAAGCAGCGAGAACTTATTCAAGGTCCTAATATATAAAAAAATTAATTAATAATAAAAACTTATTTGTAACCGTGACGTTACCCTCGTGACGGATGCTTCAGGCAGGCAAGGTTCTAAGATTGAGCATAAAAAAAATCTATGCGAAAAATTTACAATAACTTAGAATTTATTTTATACTACCCTGCGCTTACAATAAATATCCCTATGCTAGACTTATTTATTGCCATAAACTAAAAATTAAATCATTTGCAATCTAACATTATATTCACGCGATTTATTTACAAACTAAAAGAAAACAAAGAATACAATTAAATTTATAAAAAAAACGAAGAAAAAAAAAACTTAAATTCAATCTTATAAATGTAATGTTGGAGTGTAAACTGAAATGCAGCTTTAGCCTATTTTAAGCCTGAACACTTAAGGGGTTACCCCCACTTGTAGCTCAACAAAAAGGTCTTTTTCATGAGTTTTTTTAAAGAAAACTACAAAACTTTTTCAAACGATTATTATATCATCTTGAAGAATACATCTTAAAGAACTTTCAGTAATTTTTTTATTGTAAAATATTACATTGTTAAGTGGCAAATGGCCGCCAATGAAATAGTGTTTTTATTTATACGGTTTGCGGTGACCAACATTGCTGCAAAGTGGATCATCTGAAACAAAAAATGTGAAAAGATTTAGTTAAATATAAGTATAAACTAGTCTTTAATCAAAGGATTTAAAAAAAAATTTATTTTTCACAAAATATAGGACAGTCAAAGTTAATGGTTTGATTTTAACGAAAAAAAACGGCCGTTTTTTGGCTATAAAACGGCTATTTTCTTCCAAAACAGAAAATAAAACGATTAAAGACTACAATTTTATGTATAAAATAAGCCTGCAAAATTTCAAAAAGATCGGTTTATTAGTGTTTAAGTAATCTTGGTCACCGACTTAAAAAATGCCATTTCGAGAAAAACGCGTTTAAAGTTTTAATTTCAGTTTACACGAAGAAAATAATTTTTTTGTAAACTTACATACAGCCTTTCAAGTAAGAGCGTGGTCGTGTTAATTTATGAAAAAATTCATTTGATGAAACTTTCATATTTCTATATACATTGTACACATTACAAACAATGATGCAATTCGGTCAATAATGTGTCCAGTCACCACCGGCGTCGATAATTGCCTGGCATCTCCGAGGCATGCTTTCTACTAATTTGACGGCGTATTCTAGTGGCAAGGATCTCCAGATCCGACGAATTTCGTAAGACAACTGCTTCAAAGTGTATGTGCGTCTTCCACGAAGCTTCCGTTTAATATATGCCCACACATTTTCAATAGGGTTTGCATCGGGCGACTGCGACGGCCAATCCAATGTAACGATGCCAGATTGAGTCTTCCACTGAGTACAGAGCTTGCTGCGGTGTTTAGGATCGTTGTCCTCCTGCAGAATCCAATCTTTATTTTTTGTGATCAACCATCGTTTGGCAGATGGCAGTAAAGCCTTTTTGTAGATTTTTATGATTTTCTCGGCATTTAGGTTGTCAGTAAAGAGGTGCAAAGTGCCGAATCCCTGCTCCGAGAAGCAGCCCCAAAGATGCACCTTTATTCCATGTTTTACGGTCCGCTGAACAAGCCTATTGGTGGAAGTTGACCAGGCTCGCGTGAGGACAGAACGTGCCCATATAGAACATTTATCAGTAAAAATGACATTTTCAAAATCTCTATCAATATTCTCATGCGCCCAAGCGAGTCGCTTTGTCACATGTTTTTCAGTCGACAGAGGCTTCTTCATTGTGTTGCGCCATTTCAGATGATAAGTACGAAGATGGGTTCGGATAGTTTCGTAGGATATATCTAAACCTTTTGCCATTAATTTTGCTTGTCCTTGCCGCAGTGTTGAGGCAGGATTCCGCGAAAACAGATTCACTATTCTTTTTTCATCTTTTTTGTTCACTTTTCCTATCGAGCCACGTTCTGGTAAATCATCGACATTTTTAGCCACTTTATATCGCTGTATCCACTTCTGTAAAAATGCCTTCGACTTTCTCATATATTTAGCAGCCGCTGATTGCGACATTTTGGGACCTTTTGGGTGGATGCAAAGGAACACAGCCTCGTAGCGCGACGCGTACTTAGCACTCATGGCGTTTAACGTGATTCTCTTTTAAAAGATCAACGACAACTGAATCTTTGTTGACAATGCATCAAGGAAAAAGCTTTAGTCTACCGGCTCGCGGAAGAATTAGAGCAAAATCTTTTATTACCTGTCGGTGAAGTCGACCACGCTCTTACTTGACAAACTGTAGAGTCATCTATTCCGGGTCAGGGGTAGAAAATTCGTTTCTACAAATTCCAGTCTATTATATAAACGTTGTAAATGCCAGGTATACGACCATTGTCATCGAACAATCGACTGAAACCGTCGAGAGGGTCGAGTGTGCCAGGTGTCAGACTAGCCGGTTGTTTACACAACGGATTCTTCTCTTTCAACGCTCATATCTCAGTCAATTTTGTTCGGATCAACTTGAAATTTTCAGGTCATATTTTCAGATACTCATACTTCAAAAAAATGCAATTAACAAAAAATCGATTTTTTCAAAGTCGCAAGTGGGGGTAACCCCTTAAGCTTATGGGCTTGGGCTGGCCAAAGAAATGACAGACTAGGAAAAAAAAAATTAATTTATAAAGGATAGGTGTGAATTTTGGGATTGAGAATGTGGCAAGCCACTACAGACTTGTCTACTCTCAGTAAAGAGCCTAACAATCAGTGAATTGAGGTGAATAGTCGAAGGACACTTTGTGTTTAGTCCAGCAACTTTTTTTGGGGGAAATAGTTGATAAAATAAGATAAATTTAAATCGTTATTGAAATTTTATTTGTATTTTTTTCTTTTTATTTACTTTTAAATTGTATAAAACTCCTCTATCTCTATCTCTCTATAGGTTGGAAATTCGGTGAATTGGCCGATGTGCTGGGGCGCGATTGGTTCATGGTGATCCGATTCGGGCTTTGCTTGCTAGAGTCTTACGATATCCTTCGGTACGAGGTGCAGTCGACTCGTTTTGATCCAGCAACGAACTGTCAAAGTTTCCAACCTCTTGTTCTTTGTCTGGCCGAAAGGCGGTGTCGACACTCTTTAGCTGATGGTGGTTGGCTGTGAAGATTTTAGGCGATTTATACAATATGGGGAGAATTGCTTTGCACTAATAGAAGGCCCTTCTCTGTAGTGATGGCGAGAGTACAAGAGAGAGATCGTTTTCTTCTTGATTTATACAAACTTTTTATCACTTATATAAACAATATTCTTTTTGTATTTTACATTGTCTATTTTTATTCTACGGAAAATTTAAACCTAATACAAAAAAAAATGAACTTTCTACTATAGTATTTAGACGAATTAATAATAAATTTAAATTGAATAGAAGAGGCCGAAACTTGGTGAAAATCCATTGTTAAATAATAAACGAAATACTTATTTTTCAATTTTCACTTATAATTTTATTAAATTTATTTACAAAACACATGACAGCTGTTTCAAACACACTGTGTCTTCTTCAGATGTTAAAAGCTGACTAGATGTATAAAATGAAATAAAATAAAACTGTATATTATAAGTCTATTGTAAGGTCAATGAACGCAAATGACAGCAAAGTTTTGGAGGCCGTTGAAATTGAAATATAAGGAGACTTAATACTAAAACAAATTTAACAAAGGTGAGCTATTAAATTCAAGTTGGCTATTTAATAAAACATCATCAAATCTTAATTTATGAATTTCTAAATTTTCTAATAAATCTAGTTTTTCTCCTTTGTCTATTTTATGTAAAATATTGAATTCCTTATTAAAAATGTGTGATTCATCAAAAACATGATTAGGGTGATTCGATTTTCGTCTATTACAATTATAACTATATTCATGATCTGATATACGAGCGGCGAATGCCCTACCCGTTTGTCTTATGTAAATTTTATCACACGAGCCACAAGTGAGTTTATAAACTCCTGATTTTTGCCATTTATCTGTTTTACACTTGATATTTTAAATAAATCTGCCTAAAGATGTATTTGTTTTGTGAGCTACAGTAATGTCTCACCATCTTAAGTAATTATACAGTTTTTCTGATTGTTTGCCAATGTAAGAGAGGGATGAAATTATTCTTTCTGTTTTTTTAATGGGATAAATTAATTAAACAGCTTGTTTATATAATTTTTTATTTAATAATTTATTTATCAGGTTGGATCGATAACCATTATTTATTGCTATTTGTTTAATTATATTTAATTCTTTCTCAAAATCTGATTTTGAAAGTGAAATACTTATTAATCTATGTATATAACATCGAAATGAAGCTAGTTTGAGCGTATAAGAATGACTAGAAGAATTATGTATAACCTTACAGTCTGTCAAGTAAGAGCGTGGTCGACTTCACCGACAGGTAATAAAAGATTTTGCTCTAATTCTTCCGCGAGCCGGTAGACTAAAGCTTTTTCCTTGATGCATTGTCAACAAAGATTCAGTTGTCGTTGATCTTTTAAAAGAGAATCACGTTAAACGCCATGAGTGCTAAGTACGCGTCGCGCTACGAGGCTGTGTTCCTTTGCATCCACCCAAAAGGTCCCAAAATGTCGCAATCAGCGGCTGCTAAATATATGAGAAAGTCGAAGGCATTTTTACAGAAGTGGATACAGCGATATAAAGTGGCTAAAAATGTCGATGATTTACCAGAACGTGGCTCGATAGGAAAAGTGAACAAAAAAGATGAAAAAAGAATAGTGAATCTGTTTTCGCGGAATCCTGCCTCAACACTGCGGCAAGGACAAGCAAAATTAATGGCAAAAGGTTTAGATATATCCTACGAAACTATCCGAACCCATCTTCGTACTTATCATCTGAAATGGCGCAACACAATGAAGAAGCCTCTGTCGACTGAAAAACATGTGACAAAGCGACTCGCTTGGGCGCATGAGAATATTGATAGAGATTTTGAAAATGTCATTTTTACTGATAAATGTTCTATATGGGCACGTTCTGTCCTCACGCGAGCCTGGTCAACTTCCACCAATAGGCTTGTTCAGCGGACCGTAAAACATGGAATAAAGGTGCATCTTTGGGGCTGCTTCTCGGAGCAGGGATTCGGCACTTTGCACCTCTTTACTGACAACCTAAATGCCGAGAAAATCATAAAAATCTACAAAAAGGCTTTACTGCCATCTGCCAAACGATGGTTGATCACAAAAAATAAAGATTGGATTCTGCAGGAGGACAACGATCCTAAACACCGCAGCAAGCTCTGTACTCAGTGGAAGACTCAATCTGGCATCGTTACATTGGATTGGCCGTCGCAGTCGCCCGATGCAAACCCTATTGAAAATGTGTGGGCATATATTAAACGGAAGCTTCGTGGAAGACGCACATACACTTTGAAGCAGTTGTCTTACGAAATTTGTCGGATCTGGAGATCCTTGCCACTAGAATACGCCGTCAAATTAGTAGAAAGCATGCCTCGGAGATGCCAGGCAATTATCGACGCCGGTGGTGACTGGACACATTATTGACCGAATTGCATCATTGTTTGTAATGTGTACAATGTATATAGAAATATGAAAGTTTCATCAAATAAATTTTTTTATAAATTAACACAACCTCGCTCTTACTTGACAGACTGTATAATATAGGTTTGTGGAAAATACTGAATGGAAATTTATTATTAACTTTTTTAATTGTTAACTTCAGAAAATGTATTGAACTATTTTCTTCTATCTTTAAAGTAAATTTGATATTTTGGTGAAGTATATTGATGTGGTTGAGAAATGTATCTAGTTGTCTACGAGTTCCTAAAAAGCAAGCTAAGATATCGTCTACGTACCTATACCAAAATTTGAAAAATTTAAAATATGGATGTTTGCGAATTTTAGAGTCTAAATTATTTATGAAAATTTCTGCAGCAAGTGGGCTAAGGGAGTTACCCATAGCTAAGTTGTATTTACCTATATAAATTTTATGGTCAAATTCAAAGTAATTTTGATCCAAACAAATTTTAAACAGAGATAGAATATCTTTTTTAAATTGTGGATCGCATTTTGTATTAGTTGGTAAATTGTTTGTAATATTTAATGAATCTGTAGGAGAAACACTTGGAAAAAGATTTTTAACATCGAACGAGACTAAAATGGTATTATCAGGTATATAAACTTCCTTGATTTTTGCAACTTATTCGACTGAATTAGAAATACTACGTGCTGGTTTAAAATTACAATTTGTTTTTATAATTTTTATAAGTCTTTTAGATAATTTGGTTGATGGAGCAGTGATAAATAAAACTACAACTCTCGCCGGTTGATTATCTTTATGTAACTTCAATAAAGAATACAATTTTGGAGGTTGCAGATTCATGACTTTTAGAAAGTGTAAATTACTAGCATTAAACAAGTGGAACTTTGTTATTTCAGATAAAAGTTTATTTTGATATTCTATCGTCGGGTCATCCAGAATCACTTCAAAATCATTTAAAAATTCTATGGTTTTTTTAACGTAATTAGATCTACTCATTGTTATTACTGTATCGCCTTTATCTGCTCTAGTGAAAACTATATTATTAGTATTTAATTTTTTTTTAATAGATTTGACTGCTAAACCATCAGAAAAATTGTAAACTTCGAGAGTATTATTTTTATTACTAAACTGTCTGATTTTAACGGCTAGTGATTGTTTCTCTTATCGAAGTAAAGAAGTATGCTAATTATTGAACGTAGCAAATCTATTTAATTATAAATCTCACTCAACGCCTAATAATTCAAAATCCTTTTTCTGTGCCGGGAACTGTAAATTAAATTTAAAACCTTTTTCTAAAAGTTGGACCTCATTTTTGTCGAAATTAACATTCGTAATATTGATGAATCGAGGATAAAAAGTATCATTTAAAAATGTTTTTTGATAACACTGCTGACTATTAGATGATTTTAAATTACTTAACATTTTACATTGTTAAAGGAGGGGGGGGGGGGTAAGGTTTTAAAATTTATTTTGCATTTTTTTGTTTCTGAATGCACAACTGGTCGAGAGTATTGTGTCACAATTCTAAGTAAACCGGAGCAAAACTAATGAAGATACAGCGTTTCAAGCGATCGGCCCTCATGCTCGATTTGTGAATATAAGAAACTTTAAATTGATTTTTCCGAAAACGTCATTTTTAAGGTTCGTAAACATTATAACTCAAAATCTACTTGACCGATTCTTTTCAAATTTTGAACACTATTTCTACACATAAATCAACAGGCAATCACAGAAAGTTGTTTTGTTTCACCATTTTCTTCCATTTTATAATAACAAATTCACCGAAATTTTTTCAGCAAAAATCGTGTTTTTCACTTTCAAATGCTGCCAAAAATGAAAAAATCGAAAAAAAACTCTCCCTTACTACCTAGGAAAACTTATCACTTTTTAAACGCATTTCGATTTTTTTGTTTTAGATGATCCGGTTGTTACGGCGTAAACACACATGTAGAAATTGAAATTTATAGTAAATCACAAAAGACGTTCTGTTATAGGAATTATACTATTGTACTTTCAACACGTACGTGACTGAGAACGCATTTACTTTTTATTGCTTTAAATTATAAGACCACAACAAATACATATGCACAACAGCTTCGTTAAATAAGACAAAACAGATTTTATATAGACGTGCAAGGACAAAGACATCCGTAAAGACGTTTATCTTTTCCTAAAAGCAATTAGACACGTAAAAACACATCTGCAGTCCAATCGCTTAACCTTTTTTTTTATGACATTACCTCTATTCTAACTGTTCGAAACTTCTCAAAACACATCACGCTCAGATGTCCACCTTAGCTACGAGCACATCTCTCATACATAAATGCATCAAGAAGGCAACCAATAAGATTTTTACCTTCTGTTGCCACACCTACACACCCTTCCCTTTGCAAAACCGAGCTAATGAGTAGACTTAAATTCGAACAACAGGAGAGATATATTCATACACTCGAGGAGATACATTCATACACTCGAGGAGATACATTCATACACTCGAGGAGATACATTAATACACTCGTAGAGATACATTCAGACAGTCGAAGTGACATTTATACACTCGTGGAGATACATTCTCACACTCTTGGCATTTAGATTCATCCGCGACGAACACACAACTTTTCATTTTTGACTGCCACGAGAATAACACAATACAAACATAGTCAAAACTTGTTGCACTTAAATTTCTACACTTTGCTACAATCAACAAAAAAAGACAATTAAACAAACGACAAAAACTAGTCACTCAATATTAAGTTGGCGAGTGACATAAGAGTGAAAATAATAATAATAATAATAATTACTACCAAAAGGTTCTTAAATTGTTAAAATTATTACTAAGACCCCTTTCACTCTCAACATTGGTCCTTCGAGCCGGATCCAAGTTCTTACTTGTGCAATCCACATATACATAAAAACAGTGATCGTAATAAAGTGCAAAATTAGTGCAAGTGCTATTTATTCATAATCCACGACGCAGCCGCATCAACAACGGAACAGTGGATAAATAAACAGAACAGTGTATAAACAAACAAAACAGTGAGTGTATTCATCGAGTGACAAAAACAACACATTTATTTTTTTTTCTGTCGAAATTGCGCACAAGCATTGGAAGCAATCAACAAAAAATCATTCATCTAAGACGAGCGGAAGATCAACTGAAGGAAGGACGAATCATTCAATAGCTTCTTCGAGACATTCATTACACATCGCTAGGCTACGTCAAGCCAAAGATTACGTACTCGTAAGTTTGTAATTTAAACATTTCACTTTCCTTAATTATACCTTACCCGTGCTTCTATTTCAAAAATAGCAGAATCATTTATCAAAAAACGCGAAGCGTGCGTTAAAAAATTACTCGCGTTTAAAAACTATGTAGAAAATTACAATATCGAAACAGCT
The DNA here is from genome assembly GCA_949987625.1 of Chalcis sispes. Classification (NCBI taxonomy): domain Eukaryota; kingdom Metazoa; phylum Arthropoda; class Insecta; order Hymenoptera; family Chalcididae; genus Chalcis; species Chalcis sispes. The sequence continues at coordinate 37,103,333 of OX465095.1, read as the reverse complement.
GATTGTATCGAACAATTAGAATTACGTATAGAAAAAATGCAAGATTTGTGGGATCAGTTTGACGTTGCTCAATCAAATCTTGAAGAAGGTTTAAAAGAAGATCAATCCGCGTATAGATCCGAATTTGAAAACATATATTATAAATATGTAGGCAGAGGTCGGCAGTTATGGAAATTGCATGATGCAAAATTACGTAATAATCAACAAACAGTCGAAGAAAAGATAAACGTAAACATAGACGCCAATGCCATTCGACTACCTAAGTTTGACCTGCCACCATTCGCGGGTAACTACGATACGTGGCTAGGATTTTATGACGCATTCAAAACCGTTATTCATGAAAGAACTGATCTATCAGACATACAAAAATTACAATATTTAAGATCTTGTTTAAAAGATGAAGCATTAGAGGTGATAAAATCATTAGATACTTCAGCACAAAGTTATATGGAATCATGGAATTTATTAGTTCAAAGGTATAATAATAAACGCGTGATAGTGCATAATCATCTAAAGGGTTTATTAGAATATCCGCAGATTGCTAAAGACGACGCACAAGCATTAAGAAAATTATTAAATAACATTAACTCACACGTACGATCATTAAAAACACTCAATGAAAAAGTAGATAATTGCAATTCATTATTCATATATTTGATGACGGCTAAATTAGATAAAAATTCACACCGCGAATGGGAAAAAACAATTCCAGGCACAGATATTCCCACGGTGAGACAATTTATTGAATTTTTACAAACAAGATGCTAAATTTTAGAAGCAACAAATACAAATATTTATTCAGATAATAAATTCAATACAAAGGGGCAAAGTCAGATCATTCGTGGTAATAAAAAACATAATTTAAAACAACAGCACGTTTATATGGGTACAAATGAATTTAAGAAATGTCCCATATGTCAACAATCACATGCAATATATATGTGTGAAACATTCTTGAACGCATCTACGCAAATTCGTTTAAACATGGCAAAAAAGGCAAATTTATGTATAAATTGTCTAAAGGCAGGACATTCTGCTAAGAAATGTCGCAATTCAACATGCAAAATATGCAATAAATATCATAACACATTATTGCATCACAATTCGTCGCAAATTAACAAAATCGTCAAACCAGAAGAAAAAGAAGTTTCATCACTGCATGTTAGCAATAATTCTGAAGTTCTCTTATCAACAGCAAGAATTAACATTTACAATAAAGCTAGAAAAAAGATTAAACGGTAATTTTACATTAAAACAAGAATATTCAACGTTTTTAGAAGAATATGAACAATTAGGCCACATGACACAAGTTTTACAGGATAATCCCCATGAAGGTTACTACCTGCCTCATCATGCAGTCGTAAAACAAGATAGTATTACGACTAAATTAAGAGTAGTGTTTGACGGGTCGGCAAAAACTACTACAGGTTTATCTTTGAATGACACTTTAATGATTGGCGCTACTTTGCAAGACGATATTTATTCACTTGTTTTGAGATTTCGATTTTATAATTTTTTTTTATCAGCAGACATTGAAAAAATGTATAGACAAATTATTATAGATTAAGAGGATACAGCATATCAAAAAATTTTGTGGCGGAAAAATAGCAATACATCAATAAAAACATATAAACTCAACACAGTCACGTATGGCACAGCATCGGCACCATTTCTAGCAACTCGAGTACTACAACAATTAGCATTGGATGAAGGAAAACAATATCCTTTAGCGGCAAGGGCATTATTAAATGACGTTTATGTAGACAATTTTCTTACTGGTACAGAAACAAAAACACAAGCCAATAAACTTCGAGATGAATTAATAGAAATAACTGAGCGTGCTGGATTCAATCTAAAACAATGGTCGTCTAATGATATTTCATTAATAAACAATCTTGAAAACAATCAAGATACACATTTATTATTAGATTCAAATACACTCATTAAAACTCTCGGAATATATTGGAACTCACAGCAAGACGAAATAAGTTACCAGGTAAAGGTTAATTGCACCAATTTTAAAATCACAAAGAGAGTCATACTCTTACAAATTGCTTCTCTATTTGACCCTCTTGGATTACTTGGTCCGGTAACTGTCACGGCTAAAATTCTTATGCAACAAATATGGAAGCTTAACATCAGCTGGGATGAATCAATTCCGCTTAATATTTATAAAACATGGACAGAATTCAAGAAACAATTACAATATTTACATAACTTTAAAATCCCTCGAAAAATCATAGTCGATAAATCTACAAATATTCAATTACACGGCTTCTGCGATGCAAGTGAAAAAGCCTACGGCGCTTGCATATTTATACGATCGACTTATAAATGTGTACATACTGTTCATTTGCTATGTGCAAAATCTCGAGTTGCGCCATTAAAGGCAACTACATTGCCGAGATTAGAGTTGTGTGCAGCATTATTGTTAGCAAGGCTTTACGAAGCCACTGCAAAAACACTAAACATAAATTTTAATAAAATCATTTTTTGGTCGGACTCTACAATAACATTACATTGGATAAATACGCCCTCGAATAATTTAAAAACATTTGTAGCTAATAGAGTAGCTGAAATACAAAAAATCACGACAATCAAAAATTGGAGACATGTTCCTACACAAAATAATCCTGCAGATTATTTATCGAGAGGACAGCAACCAATCGAATTTCTAGAAAATAAATTATGGCTGCATGGACCTTATTGGCTGTCAAACGAAGAAACTAGTTGGCCTGTATATCAATTACAAAAAATAGTTGTTCCAGAACAAAGGACAAAAATTGCTCTTATGACTACTACAACAGACTTTACTAATCATTTTGAACGATTTTCTTCAATATTTTTGCTCATAAGAGTTATAGCATATTGTATTAGATTTATCAACATTAAAACAAAAAAATCAAAAATATCTGGACCTCTTTCAACAATAGAATTACAGTATGCACACGACAAAATTATTAAATTAACACAAAAAACTTTTTACGATGAAATTAAGGCGCTGCAAATAAATAAAACAATGAAATCTAGTAAATTAAATAATTTATGTCCATTTCTTGACGATAAAGGAATTTTACGCGTTGGAGGACGTTTAAACAATGCACAATTAAATTATTCATATAAACATCCAATTTTATTACCTAGGTGCCACGTCACTAATTTAATTATTCAAAATGCACATATAAAAAACTGGCACGCTGGCATACAAGCCACGCTCTCTGCTGTTAGAAAAAGATATTGGCCAATAGACGGAAAAAATATCACACGGAAAATTATTCATAAGTGCATTAAATGTTTTCGTGCAAAACCAAAGGAAGCTAATTATCTCATGGGTAATTTACCCAAAGACAGATTACAAGTACAACGACCTTTTACTATAACAGGTATAGATTATTGCGGTCCGTTCTTCATAAAGGAAAGAAAACACCGAAATCGCAATAAGGTCAAGGTATACGTAGCAATATTCGTATGCTTTTCGACAAAGGCAGTGCATATCGAAGTAGTGAGCGATCTCACTACAGAAGCATTTTTAGCAGCTCTACGTAGATTTTGCGCTCGACGCGGAAATCCGAGCACAATATACTCAGATAATGCTACTAATTTTGTAGGAGCAAAACGCGAAATAGATGACCTCCAAGCATTAATAAGATCAGAAAACCACAACAACATAGTTCAAAGAAAATTAGCAGCCAATTCAATTAAATGGAATTTTAGTCCTCCCCGTGCGCCACATTTTGGAGGTATTTGGGAAGCCTCCGTCAAATCCTTTAAACATCATTTTATTCGTACAGTAGGCGATGCGCTTTTTACATACGAACAATTAAATACTTATGCCATTGAAATAGAAGCAATTCTTAATTCACGCCCTGTAACTCCCTTGTCAACTGACCCAAACGATTTTCAAGCCTTAACTCCTAGTCATTTCCTAATAGGTGATCTGTTTAATTGCATTCCCGAGCATAATTTTGTAGATACATCTACAAATAAATTATCAAATTGGCAGCACATTCAAAAAATCAAACAACATTTTTGGAAGCGTTGGCAAAGAGAATATTTAAACCAATTAAATATTCGAACAAAATGGCAAGATAATGTGCCGAATAAAATTGAAATTGGCACTATGGTTGTTGTCAAAGATGACAACTTACCTCCTTTACAATGGAAACTTGGACATATATCGCAACTTCATCCAGGAAATGACAACATATTAAGAGTTGTGACTATCAAAACAGCTACAGGAGAATACAAAAGAAGCTTAAAACAAATTTGTGTTTTACCATTAGAATAACTTATTCAATTTCAATTTTATAATTAGTAATAATGTAATCATTTATAAGCTATGTTATGTTATGTTCAATTATTTGTAATATTTATCTATCTACTGTAAAATCTAATTACGATGTTATGTCAATTTAAATCATTACACATTTTATTTACTGTAAGAAAATTCATTGAACTTGTTAGTTCAAGGCGAGCGGCATGTTACGGCGTAAACACACATGTAGAAATTGAAATTTATAGTAAATCACAAAAGACGTTCTGTTATAGGAATTATACTATTGTACTTTCAACACGTACGTGACTAAGAACGCATTTACTTTTTATTGCTTCAAATTATAAGACCACAACAAATACATATGCACAACAGCTTCGTTAAATAAGACAAAACAGATTTTATATAGACGTGCAAGGACAAAGACATCCGTAAAGACGTTTATCTTTTCCTAAAAGCAATTAGACACGTAAAAACACATCTGCAGTCCAATCGCTTAACCTTTTTTTTTATGACATTACCTCTATTCTAACTGTTCGAAACTTCTCAAAACACATCACGCTCAGATGTCCACCTTAGCTACGAGCACATCTCTCATACATAAATGCATCAAGAAGGCAACCAATAAGATTTTTACCTTCTGTTGCCACACCTACACACCCTTCCCTTTGCAAAACCGAGCTAATGAGTAGACTTAAATTCGAACAACAGGAGAGATATATTTATACACTCGAGGAGATACATTCATACACTCGAGGAGATACATTCATACACTCGAGGAGATACATTCATACACTCGAGGAGATACATTCATACACTCGTAGAGATACATTCAGACAGTCGAAGTGACATTTATACACTCGTGGAGATACATTCTCACACTCTTGGCATTTAGATTCATCCGCGACGAACACACAACTTTTCATTTTTGACTGCCACGAGAATAACACAATACAAACATAGTCAAAACTTGTTGCACTTAAATTTCTACACTTTGCTACAATCAACAAAAAAAGACAATTAAACAAACGACAAAAACTAGTCACTCAATATTAAGTTGGCGAGTGACATAAGAGTGAAAATAATAATAATAATAATTACTACCAAAAGGTTCTTAAATTGTTAAAATTATTACTAAGACCCCTTTCACTCTCACCACCGGTAACAAGTTATGAAGTTCACCGCGTAACAACTTTTTGTCGAAGCGTCTCCAGAGATTCGCTGTCACGGACTTATTTATTGATATTTTTCATTGAAATTTTCTCCAAAAATACTTCAGATGTTATACTATAACGTGTTAATGAAATAAATAAACAAACATTATTCATATCATTAGAAAAAAATAACGATAATATGCCTTTTTATCGCCCTTAAAACCTTACCCCCCCCCCTCCCTTAAGGTATTTTTTTAGGCACAATTTTTTGAATTTTAGTTCTAATATAAAAGTCTAAAATATCAAATTCAGGACAAACGGGAAGGGCATTTGCCGCTCGTTTATCACATCATGAATATAGTTATAATTGTAATAGACGAAAGTCGAATTACGCTAATCATGTTTTTGGTGAATCGTACATTTTTAATAAAGAATTCAATATTTTACATGAAATAGACAAAGGAGGAAAACTAGATTTATTAGAAAAATTAGATATTAATAAATTAAGATTTGATGATGTTTTATTAAATAGCCAATTTGAATTTAATAGCTCACCTTTGTTAAATTTGTTTTAGTATTAAGTCTCCTTATATTTCAATTTTAACAGCCTCCAAAACTTTGTTGTCATTTGCGTTAATTGACCTTACAATAGACTCATAATATACAGCTTTATTCTATTTCATTTTATACATAGACTTATATACTAGACTGCGCGCGCTGTGAGAGGTTTTGAAGACAACATTTAAGTGAGAAAACAATAGCGGCAGGCGTTGTGTCTCTCCCTCTCTCTCTCTAACGTGGAGGTTGATGGGGGGAGCGACTGACTACTTGAAAAGGACATCATAAATAAGTAACTATAGCAAATAGACGAGGGGAAGGAATACTTACCCCTTAGCAGCCTCCCCACTCTTCCTGCCAAGCGAGAGAGACAAAATGCTTCCTAAGCTATCTGCGTCCCTTAATGTTGTCTTTGAAACCTCTCACAGCGCGCGCAGTCTAGTATATAAGTTTATGATTTCATACATCTAATCAGCTTTTAACATCCGAAGAAGACACAGTGTGTTTGAAACAGCTGTCATGTGTTTTGTAAATAAATTTAATAAAATAATAAGTGAAAATTAAAAACTACGTGTTTTGTGTATTATTTAATAAATGTCAAGATATCCGTACTTATTTGAAGAAATATAATAATAGGTTTTTTCGAAAGTACACAATTATCAAAATAAACAAACATTTGTTATTATTCATTTACTATAAAAAAAATTTTTAAATTCAAAATATAATACGAGGGCGTTCAATAAGTACCCGTGTTTGATGACAGAGGGCGTTCCTGAGGGAAGTTGCTATTATCATTGTGTGCTGCCATCTATCAAACGACGGTAAAACAAATTTGAGACTAATTGATAGGTTAGTTTGGATTTGGCAGCCATTCGAGTAATACGTGTTTCGTGATTTTCGCTAAGATGAAGAAAGAGCAGTATCGTTCGTTAATTCGCTTTTGTTTTTGGATGGTAAAACATGCGAGGAGATTAAAGCAAAGTTGAATGCTGTTTATGGCGACACTTCGCTATCTATGACCACAGTTAGATATTGGTTCAACGAATCTAAACGTGGGCGAACATCCGTTTTTAATGAGGAGCGACCAGGACGCCCGGCAGACGTGGTTACCGAGGAAATCATTCAAAAAGTGTACGACATGATTCTCGCTGATCGACGAACGAAAGTGCTCGAAGTAGCAGAGGCCGTGGGTGTGTCGAACGGAACGGCAATTAATATTTTACATGATAAGTTGGCGATGAAAAAATTGTCGGCCCGATGGGTGCCGCGATTGCTCATGGTGGACAACAAGCGGATGCGGCTGTTAACTTCGAAGCAGTGTTTGGAGCAATTTAAGCGAAATCCGAAGAAGTTTTTGCGTCGAGTTGTTACCGTTGATGAAACCTGGACTCATCCTCACACACCAGAAACCAAGCAACAATCAAAACAATGGATTTCTCCCAGTGAATCTGCTTCGAAGAAGGCGAAGACGGTCCCATCGGCCGGAAAGGTCATGGCGATGATTTTTTGGGATGCGAACGGCGTCATCTTCGTGGATTTTTTAGAAAAAGGAAGAACGATCACTGGACAATACTACAGTGAGTTATTGGACCGCTTCGACAAAAAATTGAAGGAGACACAGCCGCATTTGGCGAAAAAGAAGGTGGTGTTTTACCATGATAACGCACCAGCACATTCATCCGGAGTTGTCGCCGTCAGACTGCATGAATTGCGTTATGAATTGCTGCCGCACCCCCGTATTCACCCGATCTGGCTCCCTGCGACTTTATCTTGTTTCCTAACATGAAGAAATGGCTCGCGGGAAAAAAATTTAGCTCAAACGAGGAAGTCATCGCCGAGACAGAGGCGTATTTTCGAGAGTTCGACAAATCCTATTTTTTGGAGGGGTAAGAAAAATGGCAGGAACGTTGGGAGAAGTGTATCTTCCTAAAAGGGGACTATGTTAACCCGTTGTGGTCACACCTCCGAATAATAGCGTAGTGGTCATATGGGGTCAGCGTGACCCCACGCGGAAAAACCTCCGCCATTTCCCTCCCATTTATTGGATTGACTTGAAAATTGGTTTGGACATAGTTTATAACTACCTCTTTGAGAGAAAATAGTTTATTTACCTCTTTATAATTTTCTTAATAATGAAATTGTTGAATGAAAATTTTTTTTGAAATTTTGGGTTATTTTACTAAAAAGGTCATAAAACATTCAATTTTTGAGATACAGCGGACACGTTTCGGGGTTGTACTCTTGATAATATATACTTTTAAGAAAAATATAACTTATAATGATCGGCCGGAAAAAGTATATTTATTTTGAAAAGTGAAGTGGGCCGTTTTGACGTAATTTAGAAATGTGAATAGGGTAAGCATTATCATAAAATATAACACTGAAAAACATTTTTTTATAGAACATTTATTTACTAATTTTGTCTGGGGTCATCTGGACCCCGAGTGACCACAACGGGTTAAAAAATAAAAAAAAATTTTTTGAAAACATGGAGTCTTCATTTCTAACACGGGTACTTATTGAACCGCCCTCGTATATATATATATATATATATATTTTCAGCCTACTAACCCGTACGGCGACTCTTACCTACGGAGCATCGTCAGCGTGTAAATGGTTTCCATACGCGCAAGCGCCTTCTCGATCGTATTAACATTTTTCTATACGTCCTTCTAGGCTGTATGTCATTCTATACGTCCTTCTAGGCTGTATACGTGCCAGGAGAAAAAAAAGTTAACAGCGCCACTGCTATGTATTTGTCGCTTCATATAGCCTAGCATGTGAGTCTTCATCGAAACTTATATTTTCGAAACGCGTAATAAGACTTATGTATGTTGAGCATAGGAGAGAGAACGAGATAGCGATAAGAGCGCGCGTACCATTGCTCCCACGTGACCACCCTATCTCTGTCTCGCTCTCTCCTTCGCTCAGTATGTACATTCAAGCGACCACGGGGCTCTGCTTTTCTTTTGTTTTCTTTCAGTATAGTGTATCGTTGTGTCGGTAATATTCGTTCTTAATATGTGAGAAGAAGAATAAAAATGGACAATTTATTAAATAATAAAAAAAAAAAACGAGTGATAGTGACAGTGATGAAGAATGCAAACGTGAATTAAATAAACTAATAGAAAAAGCAAAATCTAATATAATCCCGCAAAATTAAAAAATTTAATAATAAGTGATTTTAAAGTGATAGTTTTTTAGTTTATAATTTTGTTTGTGATTTAGATAAATGATTTAAAAGTTTTTTGTGTGAAGAAATCAAATTTAAAATATTTAAAAAAGTTACTGTTTTTTCATGTTAAATAAGAGACTAAAATTCATTGATTATACAAAAAATGTGTTAAACAAATATAGTATTGTTATGATAAAAATAACATAAGAAAGTATTTATATTAATTATAATAGTATTAATATTATTAATAAGCCTTCAAATCTTATAAAAAAAACTTTTGTTAAAAATATTATTCTGTATAAATATTTAATAAATATACTCAAGAAATTTATATTTTTTAATAAATAATAATTGTTCAAGAATTAATTTTATTTTTAAATATTAATCCATTTACTATTTTTTTTAATTTCATAATTTATATTTATATTTACATTATGTTGTCTGTCACTTTTTGACACACATGTACATGTACGCGTGTGTGTACAAAATGCGCATGCGTTAGCAGACGATATCTGTAGTTTACGAACTGTCAGTATGAGTTCGAAATTGCATTTTATTGATATGCAACAAAATAAAATTAATTATTCTGTTAACTAAGTAAGAGTCTTCGTACGGGTTACAAGGCTGAAAAATTTTTTAAGCACCATGAGTGAACCTCGCGTCATTAAAGCTTTCGGCTCATATTTTGTGGATGGATAGAGGCGCCTTAGTCGCTCGCTGCGCTCGCGACTGCGGCCCTACTATCCATCCACAACATATTTTGCCTCAAGCTGTAATGACGCGAGGCTCGCACAAGGTACATAAATAACTAATATATATCAATAAAGTAAAAAAGCATCGAAAGAAAAAAAAATGACTGCGGCTGCCGTTACTTCAAAATTCTCGTAATGTTCCCTTGAGTGCTGCCTGAGGTCTGCTGCTTGTTGAAAATTTTGCGCGATATTAATGCGCTTTTCTGAAGTTACGCCGAACGAATCCTCTTTTCGGAAAAATTCTGGAGAGGGTAAGTTTTTCGGGCCCCCTTCTCCTCGGTGGGCCTCTCTGAGAGGGTGTGGAAAGCCTCTGCGAGGTTTTGTTGTCTTGATGTTGGAGAGAGAGAGAGAGATTGAGAGGGGCTGTCTATTTTTACAAAATATTTGATAAACTTAAAATCTAATGTTAATATTGTTTTATTATATAATATTTTATTTTAATGTTAATCTACGTGAAATTTGAACTAGGCTGCAAAAAAGAATCAATTTTGTAGCTTAATTCTTACTATATTTACAATTAGTTAATTTATTATCATTGTATTATTTTTAATTTTATTATTATTTTATTAGATTTTTTTTGTTTTTATTTGTTTGCATTATTAATGCTTAAGTTTTTCTCTTTTTGTTAGCGACTATATATATTATTTCTAATTTTTACAACAAGTTTAACTTAAATATAACCTTAATAATTAATTTTAAAATATAATTCAAAATAGTTTTTAACACAATGCATTCAAACAAAAACATTTTAACTAGCGAATTTTAAAATCTATTTTAAAGTTATTTTTAAAAAATGGGTTCTAATATAAATTTTAACCTAAATATAATTTTATCTTGAATGCAAGTAAAAAAAAAATATCATTCTCATTAAGGGTTCAGTTTTAAACATTTTTATATATAAATTTACACGCAAAGATAAATGTTAGGAAACAGAAACCTTAGGGGTTATTTAATGTTTTAAGAATAATACATTTTTTTATAGCATTACAAAGAAATTCGCAGGAAAACGCTTCTATAAAAATATATTATTTTCTTTAACGCTAGTTGTTTGTAAAGGAAAAATTTTAATATTTATGCTTATTTGTAATGTTAGTTTTACAAAAGATTCCTTGAAAATCTAGAGCATTTGGTTTTATAATTACTATGTATAATTTTAAATAAATGTCTTTGAAAAAGAAAAAAAAACGCATTATTCAATACATATACTGTCTGTCAAAAAAGTACCGGAAATTTTAAATTAAAACAAAATTTTTACGTTTAATAATCAAAATTCATTGGGTCGCCTTCAAAATAGGCTCTATTTGCTCTGATACATTTATGCCAACAGCACTTCCAATCATCGAAACATTTTTTATAGGCGCTTTCCGGGATAGCCTTCAGCTCGCGCTCCGAATTTTGTTTTATGGCTTCAATCGAGTGAAAACGGGTGCCACGGTGCGGCAATTTAAGTTTTGGGAAGAGGAAGAAGTCACAGGGAGCCAAACCCGGAGAATACGGTGGTTGTTTAAGCGTGTTCGTTGAGTTTTTGGCGAGAAAGTCGCTCACAATCGTAGCTCGGTAAGACGGCGCGTTATCGTCGTGTAAAATCCACGAATTGTTCGCCCACAAATTTGGCCGCTTCTTACGGATACGCTCACGCAAACGTTTCATAACACCTAGGTAATACTCTTTGTTTACCGCCTGACCCTCTGGAACGAATTCGTAGTGCACCACGCCACGGATATCGAAGAAAACAATGAGCATCACCTTCACTTTTGAGCGGCTTTGGCGTGGTTTTTTCGGTTCCGGCTCGTTTTATCTCACCCATTCCGATGTTTGCTGGCTTGTTTGCATATCGTACTCGTATACCCACGTTTCGTCACCAGTTATAATGCATTCCATGAATGCGGGATCGGAATTGGCGCAATCCAGCATGTCCGAAGCGACCTGTTCGTGATAGCGTTTTTGAAGAAAATTAAGCTCTTTTGGATCGAGTCTTGCAGCCACCTTTCTCATGCCCAAAATATCAATTAAAATCATACGTGTGGACTCGTGAAATATCTCAAGTTCATGTGCTATCATTTTTAAGCTGGTATGAATGATTATTTCGAAAGATTCTTTGTTCTTTTACTTAACGCCTTAACTTGTACGCTCGAGTTAATTCAAGCGCACTAAACGGGCTTCAAAAAAACTGTGCGTTAAGGGGTTAAATAACAAAACTTCAAGAATTAATAAAAAATAGGTAAAAATAAATGATATCTTCTTTAATTCTGATAAGTAATAAAATAAAATAAAAAATATCAGTTAACTTCGTTTTAACAAAATAAATAAAAATTGAAATAAAAATTTTATTTTTTTATCAATAATTCTTAAACAATTTCAATTTTGTTATTGGTTTTTTGTATCTTAAATTAACATTTGTTTTTAATACAGTCGAATAATTTTGATAAAGCCGAAGAAAATACACCCTGAGTTTTTTGTTCATCAAATATTGTACACTGCTTGGTTATGTTAAATAGTTCTCTCATTAATTTTAAATGCATTTCTAATTTGAAAAGTATATAGATCAATTTTTACACATTCTATTATGTCAGAAGAGTAAGATAGTTAAAAATAAGATTCACGATTCATTAATACAATTAATAATTACGATTAATAAAATATAATTTTTCCTAAATGTGATTGTAACAGCTCATTAGGAGTTTTGCAAAATAGATGTTTTAATTTATTATTAAATTGATTAACCCTTTCGCTTTGAGCGCCCGATATATCCGGCATCCATGCGATGACTTGTGCGTACGAGCGTCGGATATATCCGGCATCCACACATTTCTGGCGCGTGCTTTCGTACGGTGACGACACTTCGGCGGACTGGACTGCCAAAGCGAAAGGGTTAAACAAATAAAAAAGTTAGGTTTTGATTGTCTTTGTTTAAATTATTCTAATAAAATGATTATATTTACAATTATTACAAACTAGTTTGAAGTTTAATCTTTATTACATGAACTTATTTTATTTTATATTATTAACAGGTTACAAAATCACTTCGCGGAACTATTAATGATATTCAGCAGAAAATTGGAAAACGTATGTACGAAATTTGCCTCTCCGGGCGAATGCCCGAAAATACAGATTTATGTTTGAAAGAAGATCTTATTAAAATAAAACGGTAACTATTTTTTTTTTCTTTAATATTACAAGATATTACAACATACCTTTAATAAAATTATGTTACATCTTGATAATGGGGCTAGGTAAAAAGATAAAATTAAGCATACAGTAGGATAGCAGAAACATAATTTTCTCGATGTTTAAAATTTTAGTATGATGTTATTTTAGAAAATATGTTTATATTTTACTTGTTCTCAATATATTTTTTAAATAATTTCAACCAAGATATTTTTTATTGGGCCCACATGTATGATCCTATCTCACTCTAAATTAAGTAAATACAGATTAAATTAATAAATTGTTAGTTCTGTAACGTCGGTTGCGACGCCACCATGCGTTAATTTCAGTAACGCAAACTCGTAGTGGCCTTTTTGAGCCTAAGCAGTCAAGCTTAGGGGCTCGGGATGGCGGATGAGATTTGAAGCTTCATCTTTTCTTTTTTTTGAGGATGCGGTGGTGTAGTTCGGGACTGAACGCACGTCTAGGCCGAAATTCAGACCAGCTATGCCGCTCTGGATAAGGACCTAACCGATGTGATATTAGGTAAAAGGTAGTTAGCCGTAACTCAGGCTAAGTCTACCTTTGGAAGGATATAGAATAGATCAAAGTATAGAGAAAAAAAAGGAAACAAAATATACCATACAAAATTTAAATTTAAAATTACTTTTTATTGATTTTGTATTTTGATGTGATAAATCCTCTCTCTCTCTCTCTCTCTCTCTCTCTGTCTTTCTGTTGTTGTGGCTCACTTCTCGTCGTCTTCTTCCTCTTATTTATTTGAAAAATTGGATAGTCTGCTTGTCGTAGTTGCTTTGTAGTTGCTTCCTTGTAATCGTGTGGATGATGCGTAGTAGTATTTTCTTCGAGTGCTGCCTGAGGTCTGCATTTGGTAAAAACTTTGTGCCATATTTAAACACGTGGGAGAATGTATCTTGCAATTTTTCAAAATTCGTGAAAGGGCAAGTTTTTCGGGCCCCCTCTTCCTGGCGAGCTTCCAAAGCGTCCAAAGGGGGGAGAGCGAGAATTAGAGAGAGAGAGAGAGAGAGAGAGAGAGACGATCCATTTTTTCGGAATTTTTACATAGGTCTATTATTTGCTATTTACAATAGAATGATGTTAATTTTAATTGTACAGTCGTGCGCCATTTAAAATTTAACGCAGATTACAAAAAAGAACGAAGTTTTTCGTCGCATTTTAAGTGATTAATTTACATAACCATTTTTAAATAAAGAATGATTATTTAAATAAAAAAAAAGATGGCTACTATGGACACAAGTGTTTTATTATTACAAAAAAAAGAAACAATTGTAGAATCATAGTTTAAATAATTATTCTTTAGAAGTTATAATTTTTAATTAATGGACTGTTGGAGAAGTGCTTATTTGGTTTACTTTATTTTCAAAGAATTATTTAATAGATATAGGATACACTAATGCAATTGTAAATTAATATTAGAATTACCTGTAATAATATGGAAATAATTGTTCTGTAGGGAGTTAATCAAAGAATTAATTTTAATTACAAAACACAACTATTTTTATAAAAATGCATGTCGCAGACAGTTATTAAAGATATATAATAATAATAAATATTTACTATAAAATAGTGAAATAGTAATGAATAGGATAGGTGAATTGTCGCTGTATAAATTAAAATTCATTTAATTTATTTAGTTTTTATTGTACATAATTTAGTTAATAAAATCTTGTAGCATAAATAAATTTAACTTTGATAAAATTATTGTATTAATTAATTTTAAACATTTACAAAATGTATAAATATGTAATAATTTTGTAATATATTTACAAATACAGATAAACACATGTATGTATTTATGTACTTAGATGTTATACAAACCTAAAAAGATTAAGTAGAAGATTAATAAGTAAAATATGAAAAATTTTGCTTGTTATTTGCCGCAAAATTGCGTTTCTCAACTCACATTGTGTAAAAATTACAGGTTGACGCATGAAATTAATGCTAATAATTATAAAAAATAGAAATAATCGATAATTTTTTAGAGACTTATACATATGTTGCTATACATACCAAAAATAGTTGATGAAATAGAATTTGTATTAAATAATTACAGTCTGTCAAGTAAGAGCGTGGTCGACTTCACTGACAAGTAATAAGAGATTTTACTCTAATTCTTTAACAAACCGATAGAAAAAAGCTTTGTCCTTGATGCATTGTTAACAAAGATTCAGTTGTCGTTGATCTTTTGAAAGAGAATCACGTTAAACGCCATGAGTGCTAAGTACGTGTCGCGCTACGAGGCTGTGTTCCTTTGCATCCACCCGAAAGGTCCCAAAATGTCGCAATCAGCGGCTGCTAAATATATAAGAAAGTCGAAGGCATTTGTACAAAAGTAGATACAGCGATATAAAGTGGCTAAAAATGTCGATGATTTACTAGAACGTGGCTCGATAGGAAAAGTGAACAAAAAAGATGAAAAAAGAATAGTGAATCTGTTTTCGCGGAATTCTGTCTTAACACTGCGGCAAGGACAAGCAAAATTAATGGCAAAAGGTTTAGATATATCCTACGAAACTATCCGAACCCATCTTCGTACTTATCATCTGAAATGGCGCAACACAATGAAGAAGCCTCTGTCGACTAAAAAACATGTGACAAAGCGACTCGTTTGGGCGCATGAGAATATTGATAGAGATTTTGAAAATGTCATTTTTACTGATGAATGTTCTATATGGGCACGTTCTGTCCTCACGCGAGCCTGGTCAACTTCCACCAATAGGCTTGTTCAGCGGACCGTAAAACATGGAATAAAGGTGCATCTTTGGGGCTGCTTCTCAAAGCAGGGATTCGGCACTTTGCACCTCTTTACTGACAACCTAAATGCCGAGAAAATCATAAAAATCTACAAAAAGGCTTTACTGCCATCTGCCAAACAATGGTTCATCACAAAAAATGAAGATTGGATTCTGCAGGAGGACAACGATCCTAAACACCGCAGCAAGCTCTGTACTCAGTGGAAGACTCAATCTGGCATCGTTACATTGGATTGGCCGTCGCAGTCGCCCGATGCAAACCCTATTGAAAATGTGTGGGCATATATTAAACGGAAGCTTCGTGGAAGACGCACATACACTTTGAAGCAGTTGTCTTACGAAATTCGTCGGATCTGGAGATCCTTGCCACTAGAATACGCCGTCAAATTAGTAGAAAGCATGCCTCGGAGATGCCAGGCAATTATCGACGCCGGTGGTGACTGGACACATTATTGACCGAATTGCATCATTTGGTTGTGCGTCACTCAAAATGGAACAGCGGAATTCAGAGCAACGTTGTGCCATTAAATTTTATATTTAGCTTGGAGAATCAGCAAGTGTGATGTTTGAAAAGTTAAAACAGGCCTATGGGGAACATTCTTTATCCCGAGCTCAAGTTCTTAGCTGGCACAAATCATTTTTAAAAGACAGATAACACGTTGAAGATAAACACCATTCAGGGAGGCCTTTAAGTTCGAAAATCGACGAAAACATCGAACGTGTGAACACGCTTGTGAGATCAGACCATCGTTTAACATTAAGAATGTTGACTGAACAATTAAATTTGAACAAATTTACCATTCATCAAATTTTGACTAAACATTTGCACATGCGAGAGGTATGTGCCAAAATGGTGCCAGAAAACCTCACAATTGAGCAGAAAGACAATCGAAAAAACAAGTGTCTCGATCTTCTTGACAAAATCGCCTATGTGCAAGATTTCCTTAGTCGTGTGATCACAGGCGAAGAATAATGGATTTTGGAATACGATCCTGAGACCAAGAGGCAAAGTGAAGAGTGGCACACTGCAAGCTCTCCGCGACCAATGAAAGCTCGAATGAGCAAATCAAAGATCAAATCAATGCTGACTAATTTTTTTGACAGAAGAGGAATTGTCTATAAAGAATTTGTTTCTCCAGGACAAACTGTAAACCAAGTTTTTTATAAAGTCATCCTTAAAAGGCTCAAAAAAAGGGTCATTCGCATAAGACTAGACATTGCAGACAAATAGAGGCGACATCATGACAACGCCATGTCACACTGCCCTCTCCGTCAAAGAACTTTTGACCTCAAAAGGCATTCCTGTGGTTTCCCAGCCCTCCTATTTACCTGCCCTCAGTCTCTGAGACTGTTTTCTTTTTCCTTAACTGAAAAACGTCCTCAAAGGACGTCATTTCAGGCCTTTAGAAAATGTCTAAAATAGTGTAACGGACATGCTAAAGACTATACCGGTTGAAGACTTCCAGCGCTGCTACCAAAAGTGGGAACAACATCTCCATCGGTGTGTAGCTGCTCAAGGAAACTACTTCGAAGGGGATAACATTGATGTTTGAAAAAAATAAAAACTTTGGTAAATAAAAAATCAAACTCATTACTTTTCTGCCACACATCGTAAAAATTTATATGAATTAATAAATGATTGAGCCAACAGGACATATATATAAAAAACGTACTTGGGTGTTTAGAAGGAGAAGCCTGAGATAGCATTTATGGATATGCGTTTAAAGATTTGGACTCCTTAGTGAAACATTTAAAAGAGTGATTCGCGCCTGGAAAGGATTACTCTTATTACTCCGAGAAAATATACAATATAACAATGAAAAAGAGAAAATCAGTTGCGATGTTCTATGATAGATTAAATATATTATTAATGGAAGCCCGTGGAGCATCAAGGCAACCAGGAGTGACATCACAACAAATAACCGAGCGAATCAAACCATTAGAAGAGGTAGCGCTACTTATGTCCAACAAGGGATTACTAGCAGAAATCGTCACTACGGTGCACAGCTATCGGCCCGCTAACTTAAATGAGGCGTATCAAGCCGCAGTAGAATTAGAAAATCTAATTAGACGACACATCTTACTAGACGCAAAGCCTAGACATAGACAAATTAAAGGAGACGAAGAGGATGACGAATTCTCAAGCTCAATTAAACGTAGAAATGACAGGTCCTATCCGGAACGCCGAGGCAGCATAAATTATAGACCAGATGATCGGGAGTATACTCGTAGAAACGTTCGAGTCATAGCAAAGGAAACCCCATCGCCAGGAGCCCGGACCAACAGGATTAATTAATAGCTATAATACGAACAGACAATATGGACCAACGCAATATAACGAGCGAGTAGATTATCCGCGACAAAGATATTACCGTCTGACTTACCACTTCCCATCCATGGGAAGTTACGAGCGTCCGAACGAACCCCCGGAGCAATATCCGCGGAGTCACAGGAATGGATACTACACACAATATAATAACGACTCACGCTTATATAACCCCCTGAACGAAAATTCCAGAACAAGATACGCTAATCATCAGCCGAACTACAATAACAATAAACATACCTGGAGTGACTATCGAGCAAGAACTAATTATGGTGGGCCGTGGAATCGAAATCCGATAGGACAATCGTGGCCTAATGAATCTTGCAGAAGACCAACTAATAACCCTTCCTAAGAAACAAGACCAATAGACAGTAATTTAAACTCAATAGGGGCTCGTCACGAGATCCCGCTGACGAGCCCATACAATACCGAATCGACCCCGTACGCAAGGAGACAAGAGCCCCCGATAACGAGGGACGAACCCCGAGGACAGATCTTGCTGGTCCAAAACAAAATACAGAAACTATTAGGCGAATTAGTACGTGTGCAAGACCTTGAGAAGAAGATTCAGAAGATGACGAACCCACAGTAATAAGGCTGCGCATCCAAGAGGGCCGAGTACCATGGTTGACCTTTATGATAGATAACGGAGCTTCGGTTAATTTAATTAAACTCGGTTCTTTGCATCCTGACCTCCAGATTGATGTAGGCGATGAAAGTACACTAGGTGCGATTACGGATGAGACTGTAAAAACTTTAGGTACCACCTATTTAACCATACAGGGGTCACCAGCGAAGTTTCATGTAACGGATAAATTCAAAATTGACCAAGATGAGATAATTGTGCGAGGCTACTTAAAAAAGAAGGAAGCCGTTATATCATATCATAACAAAGCCCTTATGATAAACGGAGATGTTATGCATCCTATTCCTTTTCAATCAACAAGTGACCAACGTAAGCTGAAAACCAAAAAGATATATAAGGCAAGTGACCTTTGCAAAGAACATAGTTATTTATCCGAAACATTCATAGGTAAATTGTTCACAGACAATCAAGTAGATCTAGATCAATCGTCCCTCGACCAAGAGGAATCCGAACATGAATATATATCAAAAGAAAGAACTAGACAAGTACTCCAGATAGCTATCAAGCCCAGCGAGTTAAAAGAAGGATATCTGCCCAAATTAGAACTCAACAATGATCGGGTATATATAGGGGAAGAAATAGTACAAAATGACCATAATACTTGCCGAGTGATGGCAATAATTACCCAAGAAGAAGACATCTGCGTAAACATAGACCCTGTGGAAATTCTGCCGTTTGAATATGCTACCCCTGAATTCGATCCTGACACAGATACTGAACCGGTAACGCTACCCAACAGAATAGGCCAGCAATGAAAACGAGCTCAGCTACAACGAAGTTTAATTCGGGTCGGTCACCTTAATCAAGAGAAAAAGACAGTGTAAACCAGATAATAGATGAGTACTGTGACGTATTCTTATTGCCAGGAGATCCCCTCCCTTATACTAATAAGGTAGAACACGAGATACCATTAAAAAATAATGTACCCATACATACCAAACAATATCGGCACCCCCAAAAACAAAGAAAAGTCATAGGTGACCAACTAAAAAAGAAACTAAAGGACGGGATTATAGAACCCTCGAATTTACCTTGGTCCTCTCCAATTTAGATAGTTCCAAAACGATCAGACAGTCATGGTAACCCTCGTTGGCGAATAGTTATTGACTTCAGGGAGTTAAATAAAAAAACTATAAAGAATGCATATCTTCTACCCAATATAGCAGATATTTTAGATAAACTGGGCGGAGCAAGTTACTTTACAAGGTTAGTCTGAAAAGTTTCCGACCTCAACGTGAAGATAGCAGCACTTGTCAATAAAAGCTAGCGAATTTCGTTGTTCATCTGCTGAAAGTTGCTCACCAAAGTTTCAGCCAATTTGGATGCGCAGTTGTTAGTTGACAGTCGTTTGAGTGAGTTGATGCGAGTGTTATTGTGAAAATGGACAAAATTGAGTATCGAGCTGTCATTAAATATTTAATTTTGTAAGGCAATATGCCTACGCAAATAAAAAATGAGTTGAACTCTGTGTATGGGGACTCTGCACCATTATTTACCACAGTGAAATTTTGGGCAGCTGAATTTAAACGTGGCCGTGAGAGCTTGGGAGACGATAAACATTCGGGACGTCCAAAAACGGCAACCACTGACGATAACATCGCCAAAGTTTACCAAATGGTGCTAGACGACCGCCGAATTAAAGTGAGAGAGATAGCAGAGGTTATGAACATGTCCAAAGAACGTGTTTGCTACATATTAAATCAAGATTTAGGCATGAGAAAGCTGTCCGCAAGATCGGTGCCGCGTTTGCTCACGTTAGACCAAAAACGTGTTCGAATGAACATTTCCAACGCTCTATTGGCGCAGTTAAGGCGCAATAAATCCGAGTTTTGGCGCCGATTAATTACTGTAGATAAAACTTGGATACACCATTATATGCCCAAAACAAAAATATAGTTAAAACAGTGAACTGCAAAGGGAGAACCGGCTCCAAAAAAAGCAAAAACTGTTTTTTTGGCTGGGAAAGTGATGGCGATTGTTTTTTGGGATAGTCATGGAGTTATTCTGATCGATTATTTTCAAAAAGGAAAAACCATTACAGGAGCATACTACGCATCATTACTTGACAAGCTGAAGGCAGAACTTGTGGAAAAACGTCCACATTTCCAGAAAAAGAAAATCCTGTTTTACCAAGACAACGCGCCGTCTCACACCTCAGCGGTTGCCATGGCGAAAATCCACGAATTACGGTTTCAGCTGCTTGACCATCCGCCTTACTTACCAGACCTAGCCCCAAGCGACTTTTTTTTGTTCCTTCATCTGAAAATTGCACTCGGAGGACAGATTCTCGTCAAATGAGGAGGTAATCACCTTCGTGAACAGTCATTTTGCAGAGAAAATCGCTAAGTACTATTAGGATGGGTTAAAGAGATGAGAGAATCGCTGAAAGAAGGGTGTAGAATTGCAAGGAGACTATGTAGAGAAATAGAAAAAGAAATTAAGAAAAAATATCTTGTATCTGTGTTAGGTCGGAAACTTTTCAGATCACCCACGTACATGCTTCGATTTGACCAGTGGGTTTTAACAGATACCTATAAAATCAGAAGACAAATCAAGACCGCCTTCATTATCCGAAACGGTCACTACCAATATGAACGCATGCCGGAAAGATTAAAGAACGCACTTGCCACTTTTCAGAGACTGATGTATAACGTGTTGAAAGGACTCCAAAACACAGAAATGCTGGTATACCTCGATGAAATAATAGTATACACAAGAGATTTGCAGGACCATAATGGAAAAAAGAGACTACTCTTAAATCACCTGAGAGATGCTAGACTGGTGCTTCAACCTGACAAGATTAAATTCTTACGACGTGAAGTTTTCTTCCTAGGGCATGCGATAAGCGAAAGGTAGTCGAGCCAGATCCTAAAAAGATTTCGGCAGTAAAAGATTTCCCAAAACCAACTACTATAAAAAATATTCGACAATTTTTACGCCTGGTAGAATACTACCGGAGATTTATAGAAAATTTCTCGAAAATTGCAAAACCACTAACCGACCTTTTAAAGAAAAGTCAGCAGTGTAGTGACTGGGGACCGCAACAGGATGAAAGTTTTGAGTTACTGTAGAAGCGGTTATGTAAAAGCCCTATTATAATTTATCCGGATTTTAAGAAAGAATTCACGCTGACTACTGACGCCTCTGACTACGCAATTGGAGCAGTACTAAACCAGAAACTGAACGGATTCGATCATCCCGTAGCATGCTTATCAAGAACCCTGAATAAGGTTGAGAGAAATTATAGTACTACAGAAAAGCAATATTTAGGCGATTATATGCCATGCACTAGTTCCGACCCTACCTACTAGGAAAAAGATTTGTTTTGCAAGCAGATCATGAACTTATAAATTGGATGCATAATAGAACTGATCCTGGGCAACGAATGATGCGATGGATGTTCAAATTCACCGGGTATCAATATACTTTCAAATACAAACCGGGACGTTTAAATAGTAATGCGGTCGCTCTGTCCCGCAATCCAGTAATAGACGTCACTGAGCAAGAAATCAATGATAAACTACCGCAACTTAGGATATGAGTATTGAATAAGGTAGCATCTCAGCCAAAAAAAGAAAAAAAGTCCAAAGCCCCCGGATCAGGAAATCTCCCTGCCGGAAACGCGCCAAGCCCGGCAACAGCAAGCCGAGGGCGAGGGAGGCTGCCTGGCTCAAAAACTGCCAAGGCACCTCCTGACATAAACCATAGCACTGTAGCTCATAGAACTAGAGCTAAGACTAAACAGAACACAGAAAATTATCTCCGTACCTCAAGAGCGACAACTTCCCAAACATCAAGGAGTATCTGTAAGCTCTCATCTGTGACCCAATCTGCTAATTTGCTATTGCCGTACTCAGAGGCCCCCTAATAAACCTGTTAATATGCCCAATACAACATATAAACTAGAAGCAATCGGAAGAGATGCAACATCACCAAATCAAGTCTCATTACCAATAGATCCCCTTACGGAGACCGAGATCAGAACCAGCTCAGAGCCAACATCAAAGTGTACAAAGCCAATTGATGTCAACACGGACACGGATGAAGTGCCACCAAAGGCTGACCCTAGGAGGAGTGGGCTGCGGGAAGAAACCACTGAAGAATCGTATTCTGACACTGACTCTCAACACCACCAAGGAAGGGATAATTTACCAATTTGTATGGATGTTACCGCAGACTCAGGAAGTGAAACCGAGGAGGTAACTGCAATAGAAGAAAATCAGGAAAAAGAATCTAATGACAATTTGCAAGGAGCATGTAAAAGTTTAAAATCCCTAACGTCAAGCAAAAAGTTAGGCGATGAAATTACGGAAAACATAGAAACGTCAGAAGACTGGAGAAATTTTAACGCGTCTCTGGGAAGGATCTATAACAAGATATATAATCAATATGGCTATAACTCTGACGAACTGTTGAGAGATAGAGACACCACCCTTGGAGATAAAAGTAATTTCTCTAAAGGAGATATAGTAGATCCCGAATATCAAGAGTACTTAGACACCATAGATCCCTACAACGACAAAACTCTTAACGACGACGTTATGGAACGGCGAGTGGCACAACTGGAACGACAGCCTCCAGTTAGCACAAGGAATCTGACTCTCCTAACCTTGGACAACAAAATTAATTATGGAACAAACAGTGACGCCGACGCAGAAGATTCAGATAATATACATGGGATACCAAGAAAAGCACCTAAACCCATTTCAGACACACCATTCAGTTGCAACCAAGAACCACAAGCCAAAAGTACCCCCCTTACAGGGAAAGTAAAGAAACACTTGCGTTTTAGCGAGGCAGTTTGCATTCCCGGAGACTTTAAAGAACCCTCACATAAGACCTTACTCGAAAAAACGCCAAGTATAAATATAAAGTATGGCCAAGCGCCTAAACATTTCTCAACAAAATACTACCTATGATCTCATTATGCATATCTTTAACCGAGTCGCATAAAACTATCACCACTGATCACAGTGACAAAAGTTCAGAAGATACTGCCAGCTTAGAAGAACAACAACTCCCGCCTCTACTGGTTTCCAGAAATAACATTAAAGCATCTCGACAAAGCCTCACCTATAAAAGAGACAACCTAGTACACTTCGTAACTAGCGATATTGAGAGCATAACAAGTACAACACGATTATTAATTGATATAGGAACAATAAATCAAATAAAATTAAAGGAAACCAGATCAAAGGTAGGGCAGATCCTGGTTACGTCATATAAGAATCATAACATTCTATCAGTGGTTATAAAGCATAAGTACTTTAACAGTCTCACTATTTCGAACATAAGGACTGCTCTTGCTAATCTCAGAACTGCAGCGCTTCAAAGAAACCTCACCAGCTTTCGCATTTCGCGAAAAGAAGACATGCTGGATGTCCTACACGCAGGACTATTAGCCTAACTGCTGACAGAAACATTTGAGAGTAGCAAATTACCGTAACCTTATGTTACGGAAAGGTGAATTGTCCAGCATCAGAAGAGAGAAGTGGCATAATACAAAATTTACATGAGAGCCTGATAGGGGGACACAAAAGGGTAAACCAAACATATTAGAAAATCAAAGAGAGATACTATTGGCCAGGTATGAGAAAAGACGTTCTGGATTATATCCGAAAGTGCCGAGAATGCAGTATGAAAAAGTTGGATCGAACTAAGACAAGGGAGCCTATGATTATCACGGATACAACGATAGAACCATTTGATAAGGTAACCATCGACACCGTAGGCAAAATGAAAATGACCCCTCCAGGCAACTGCCATATGCTTACCATGCAATGCAATCTAACAAAATACCTGATAGTGGTACCAGTACCTAATTTGCGATCTACCACAATAGCTAACTCGTTGGCTAAGCAGCTCATATGCCAATTTGGGGCTCCTAAAGCAATATTATCAGATAGAGGAACCAGTTTCCTGTCAGACTTGACGGAAACACTTATAAAAATATTTAAAATACGACATCTTACCACGTCAGGATATAGACCCCAGACCAATGGTTCATTAGAAAGAAGCCATGCACCATTAACTGATTTTATCAGAACGTATTCAGAATCTTATAACGACTGGGATGGATTAATACCTTTTGCAGTTTTCAATTACAACACCAGCTTACACTCTGCCACTAAATTTACCCCTTATGAATTGGTTTTTAGAAGGATCGCAAGATTCCCCCTAAAAATACCGGTCAAGGAAAAACTGAGTAAATATAACACGTACCTACGGGACTTACTTCTTTGCTTGGATGTAATAAATAACATCGCCAGGGATAATCAGATAACAGCAAAACTACAATCTAAAACTCGATACGACAGTAAAGGGAATAACTAAAAGCCAAGGTCGGAGACTATGTATATGTACCTAAGGAAATAAGGACATCAAAATTCGATAAGTACTATAATAAACCTTTAAAAATCGTTGAAATAGTGGGTAGAAACAATGCTATATTAGAATTACCCGATGGCAGACGTATTAGAAAACACATGTATAAATTAAAGTTAGTCCCAGAATAAAAGGAATAACCGTTTCAGGAAACCATGCTTAAGCCTCTCTGCTTCCTCTATGCGATAATGGTACACGCAGGAACTTCTCCAGACCTCACAGCAAAGAATTTTAAGATAGAGCTAATAAAAGAAAACCCAGGGATGTATTATGAGCGTATGAAAGTAGAACAATTAAAAAGGGCTAATTGGCAGGTAACAATTTATGTAAACATAAAAGATTTTCTAGAAACGCATGGAGCGATTGACAGTTACCAAACCCTATTCGCTAATTGCACCGCACTTATGGAAGTGAATAACTGTGGGGTTATGCTCGGGACAGACTTAATGGAAGCAAGACAAAAAACCCTAACTTAAATACAGACAGAGATAAGAACTACGCTCTCTGGTATGGGACAATCCGTGGAAGATCCTATAAAAGTTCCAGGAAGCATGAGGTACAAGCGGATGGTGCCCTTAGGTTTTCTTGGAAGCCTCAGTAAAAGCCTATTCTGACTAGTCACGGCAGAAGACGTCGACAAGATAAATACCAACATCGACCAGTTATTCACAGACCAAAAGGAGCTAGTGTACCTAGTAAATGAGAAAGAACACATAATAACCAAGTCTCTAAATGATTTATACAATACTACGTAAGCCCACGCTGAGGTAATAAACCAAATGGAAAAGGGCATGGACCGAAAATTCAAATTCATAGTCAGTGGAGAAAATGAATTGCGATATCTTTTAACTCAAACCATCTACGCTCGTAAGATAGACGTCACAACGCAACATTTAATCGAAAGTAATCGACGACTAAACTATACTCCTCTAGGAGGCAGGAATGTTACGTATGGCACCCGGCTGTGTAGGCAAGACCGACAAACATCTCCTCATAAGTAAAGGAAACCAACGCAACGATTACCAATAGATACACAAATCAGAGATAACACTCAATGTAGAAGCAATATCCCCTGACTTGTTAAATTATCATTAAGAATTAATCAGCGCTCCAGAAACAGAGATCTCGAACGCCCCTGCACCAGACGTTAAAGGATGGGAAAGCCGCGAAGAGTCGATACCGAAAATTACCCGTTGTCTTAAACAAATAGGAAATCATCAGAGAAGCATCTCCAACACGCATTACCTAATATACGGTGGAGCTTCGGGCCAAATTCTAATCACCGTAGGGCTCATCTTCACTGCCTGGAAGTGTCATACTTGAAGAATACTGCAACATCAATATCAGACCAAACGCAAAGTCAAAATAATCTCTGACACTACCCCTGCACATCGTATGCAGAAAACACTACTGAGCCCAATTGGACTACAAAATCAACCAATAATCGAAGGCCAATTCTGCACGCTGCAAATACCGAAACAGGCCTTAGTTTCTGGAAGATGGATAAATCAATCATTAATTCCTCCACAACTCCTGTCCTATTCACAAACACTATCTATTTAAATCCCGGACACTGAGTAACCCGTAATCTTAAACTATACAGCCGTTCCACGAGAAGGAACAAAGACCTAACGAAACACGTTTTCGTAAGCCCACAATCAAAACTATGTCCTACTAATAAACCCTAGTTTATTCCGAACCTGACGTGTATAAAGCCTAATCCTCGACCTTAGCTTCCAGAAAACTCAATCCAATAAGATCATGGCTGGCCGATGCCGAATCAACGTGACTAAAAATCCATAAGGTGAAGGTAGTTCAGTATTTTACAACCCTCGCACTACCTCCTTATCAACCGCTGTAAGAAAAACCGAAGAAAAGGCACCAATAAGAAGCGTAAACATACGATTAAATGGAAATGGGGATCTAGCGGGAATACTAAAGATAAGGTATTTCAACGAAGAAGACAAAACTAGAGAGCTACGTAAATTACGGAACTAAGCAAAGTCAAGGGTCATACCTACCAGACCCTCTGCAACTAGACTATTCTGCTTATTATCTTGGAATATAACTGAAGAAGAGCTCTTTAAGGATTTTTGAATATTTGGACCATTAGATTTTATCAAGATCATCCGAAATATTGAGAGACAGGCCACTTGCGGATACATTTAGTTTATTAACGCTAAGGATGCTTTTAAGGCCTTGAAAGGAAGTAAAAGGTCGTACCGTGCTATTTTTGCCGATTCCCCGAAGATCTCAAAGCTAGATCAGGACAAAAACCAAGGATATGCGAAGACACTGCACTCGAAATGCATGCTCTGGGTAGACTGCAAAACATTTTAGGACCACGTAATTACATGCTAAATACAGTGTCACATAAGAGACCACAAAGGGCATGTGGATAAAATAAGGCGTGTAATCCAAAAGCTTGAAGGTGAACAACCAAGACCCAGCAATAACCCTATTGCGGGACACGAAAAGACTATTAATTGAGTCCCTATCACTACGCCAAAATTCAAATCAAAAATCATGCGCGAAAATAAACACGCAATTGAGCAGACCATTGACACCAGAAGGGACATTGACATCTACCAGAGCACATATCTAGTCTCATTTATCAAGATAAAAAAATTAAAAATATATCTATAAGATTAACACATATGTAAACAAAGTGCACGACACTGCATTTAGTTTGTACAGTTTCAATTTGCCGCGTAATAACTTTGCTGTATAATTTATCCGTAAACTTGTTTAATTCCATGGAGCAGTCTGTCATATTGACTGAGTGATACAGCATGATAAATATAAAGGTTATGTTAGGTAAAACAAGTGAGAATTATATTATAATTTAAATATTTAAACAATAGTGAATAATAAGAACTGGTAAAAGAATAGCTTTAAATGTTGTTTCTCTTTTCAGATGAGTTTGTGATCAATTAATGTTAAAGAATGTTTTGTAAGAGTGTTAAAACTAGTTTACGTAATAAAATAAAACTCCACTCTTTTCTAAGCAACTCAATTTTGGTTATATTAGGTTGCTGCAGGTGGAATGGCCGATTTAGTGATAAATTTTTAAACAGCTGTAACTTTTTAAAAAGCCAAT
Source organism: Chalcis sispes (assembly GCA_949987625.1). NCBI lineage: Eukaryota > Metazoa > Arthropoda > Insecta > Hymenoptera > Chalcididae > Chalcis > Chalcis sispes. The sequence continues at coordinate 37,075,023 of OX465095.1, read as the reverse complement.
TTATTCAATCAAAATAGGTACCAATAGATGCAACACACTTTTCCCAACGAGATACAAGCACATTTATTCCAGTTTTGAAGAAGTCCTAGTTTCTAGTTCGAATTAACTCCTCGAAGACATTTTTGACAGCAGCTTCATTATTAAATCTTTTTCCTGTCAAAAAGTGATCCAAATGTTTAAAGACATGGTAATCTGTTGGTGAAAGGTCTGGTGAATATGAAGGGTAAGAAAGAGTCTCATAGCACACTTAATTTTGGACCGTTTTTCTCGATACATAAGGTCGTGCGTTATCATGAAGCAGTATCACTCCATCCCTGTTGACAAGCTTAGGTCGTTGGACTATCAATTTCTGATGCATTTTATCCAGTTGAGCACAGTATTTCTTAGCATTGATGGTTTCGCAAGGTTGCAGGAACGAATAGTGTATAACTCTAGTTACAGACCACCGAACAGTTACCATTATTTTCTTTGGATGAAGGCTTGGTTTCGGCATGTGTCTTGGCACTTCATCGGCATCTAGCCATTAGGCCGATCGGCGACGATTATCGTATAAAATCCACTTTTCATCGCAGGTCACAATCTGGTGCAAGAATGGTTTCTTTTTGTTGCGGGAGAGAAGAGAACTTAAAATCTCCATTTGACACGTCATGTTTTGCTCGGTAAGGTCATGCGGAACCCATTTGTCAAGCTTTTTCACTTTTTCAAGTTGTTGCAAGTGGCAGCAAACTGTCAAATTGTGAACGCCTAATTTCTCGGCAAGATCCCTTATGGTTTGGCCGGGGTCGGACTCCACTAATGCACGCAGCTCGTCGTTATCGATCAATGGTCCCGGGTGTCCACGTGGCTCATTTCCAAGGTCCATATCTTCGGATCAAAATTTTTAAAACCACCGCCGAGTAGTTCGTTCGCTAACTGTATCAGGCCTAAATGCGCTGTTGATATTCCTCGTTGCTTTCGTTGCGTTGTGCTCTAATTTAAATTCGTATAGTAAAAGTAGCCGTTTTTGATTCACTTCTATGTTCCTTTTCTCTTTTTGTTTTTACGATCACTATAAAGTGCAAATCAGTAACGACTCTATAAACCAAGGTAGCAGTATTTATACTTCAATATGTCATCATTTCCGCCGCCTTGTGCTAACATAATACACTAAAATTGCAGCCAACTTTATGTCATTGCTAAATCGGCCATTTCATCTGCAGCAACCTAATAGTTTTACCGTTTACCATTATATCCAAGGGTAATTATAAATCAACACATTATATACACACATATATATATATATATATATATATATATATATATATATATATATATATATATATATATATATATATATTGTGACGTGGTGTTTTTGCACCAGTCACATGAGGAGGCCAAGGCATAGCTTATGCGCCCCCTCGTAGCTAAAATGCCCCCCTGTTACAATCTAGGCAGCCTCGCAGGACTGCCACGCACTATCCTAACTAACAGCCACGCAGGGCTGTACATACTGTACCTTCCCCAAGTACAGGGGCTTCCAGCTCAAGTGACAGCTGTAGCGAGGAGCTAGTCTTAGGAGCCCTGGTTAGTCGAGGCAGTGCTCGCACACACTGCAGCAGGTTCCATTTCCATGCTCCTTTCTATCCTCGTAGTGATCCCTGTACCTGCAACCTCCCAGACGGTAATTAAACAAAGAACAGAATAATAATAGCAGCTGCACCTTGGAAAGAAGTACAAGCTGCCACACAATACAAAAGGAAAGTGGAAGAGGAGGTTAGAAGGCAGACAAAACATAGCAGCACAGCATGAGTGCAAGTAAATACGCACCTGGAGGTGTCTGATAGTGTTGCCTCGCTACCGCTGCAAGCAGGCTATAGCTGTCACCGACACCGCTGCTTAGCTTTCTGAACCGCTCTTCGTCTGAGCCGCAGTTGTTGACCCGCAGTACGGCCGCGCCTGAAACAAAAAGAAGATAGGCAAATTAGTCGACGCCTACCAGCTATGGAACGCGTCGACTTACCTTCATCCTCCGTACATCTGAGGTAGATCCTCGCCGCTCCAGGGAATACACAACAACAACACTGGCACTCGCGAGCGGATAACCTCAACGCGCGCTGCTGGCGAGCAGTAATATCAACTGCCGCCAGCGCTGAGCGCAAGCGGCGGCTGCGTTGTGTAACGTACTTTACACGTACGTTGCGCCGGCGCAGAACGATCATCAAAAAGTTGCGCTCGCGACAGTGCCACGCAATAAGCTTCTCTTTCACTCCGTTCGGGCCGCGGTAGCGAAAAGTCACAAGTAGCGAGCAGCCGACACTCCGTTCTGATCTGTGTTAGCAAACAGTCGTTATTAGCGAGCAGCCAAAACTCCGTTCGTGATAGTCAAGGCCAGCAGTCGCGAACGAGTAACTCTTGAAAACGAGCGAGCGAGCGTCCGGATAGTAACCGTGAGCGTGTTAGAGTATCTGGTGAGTGCCAAGGTGCAGTGGCAGCTGCCAGGAGGTACAGCTTCCCCGAATTGTCCCCGTATCCTTCCCGACTGCGTGTGTGCGACCGCGTCGCGTGTTACGCGCCATTTTCGGCCGTTTTGTATGCTGAACGCCCGCGACCGCTCTAGCCGTGAGTTAGCCGCGCAGAATATTTGCCGCGCAAGTAACCGCGCTACACGATTGTAGCTGGCGCCCTGGGCTCGCGTAAAAACGCGATAAATAATTGTATTAATTAAATCAGTTTTAAATAAACGTATGTGTCCATGTACTAAATTGTTAAATAAGTATTTTACTGGTAAGCAAGCAAACCGCTTCCCCGCTCCCCCCCCTTTTTTCCATTTGTACGCCACCCTGATCCCCAGTGGCGTTACAATATATATATATATATATATATATATATATATAAGGTTGTTGCAGATGAAATGGCCGATTTAGCAATGACATAAAGTTGGCTGCAATTTTAGTGTAAAATGTTGGCACAAGGCGGCGCAAATGATCACATATTTAAGTATAAATACTGCTACCTCGGTTTATGGAGTTATTTCTGTTTTGCGCTTCAAAGTAATCGTAAAAACAAGAAGAGAAAGTGAACATATAAGTGAATCAAAAACGGCTTCTTTTACTATACGAATTTAAATTAGAGCAAAACGCAACGAAAGCAACGATGAATATCAACAGCGCATTTTGGCCTGATACAGTAGGCGAACAAACCCCTCGGCGTTGGTTCGAAAAATTTCGATCCGGAGATACGGACCTTGGAAATGAGCCACGTTGACGCCTAGGACCATCGATCGATAACGACGAGCTGCGTGCATTAGTGGAGTCTGACTCCCGTCAAACCATAAGGGATCTTGCCGAGAAATTAGGCGTTCACAATTTGACAGTTTGCCGCCGCTTGCAACAACTTGAAAAAGTGAAAAAGCTTGACAAATGGGTTCCGCATGACCTTACCGAGCAAAACATGACGTGTCAAATAAAGATTTCAAGTTCTCTTCTCTCCCGCAACAAAAAGAAACCATTCTTGCACCAGATTGTGACCTGCGATGAAAAGTGGATTTTATACGATAATCGTCGCCGATCGGCCTAATGGCTAGATGCCGATGAAGCGCCAAGACACATGCCGAAACCAAGCCTTCATCCAAAGAAAATAATGGTAACTGTTCGGTGGTCTGTAACTAGAGTTATACACTATTCGTTCCTGCAACCTTGCGAAACCATCAATGCTGAGAAATACTGTGCTCAACTGGATGAAATGCATCAGAAATTGATAGTCCAACGACCTAAACTTGTCAACAGGGATGGAGTGATACTGCTTCATGATAACGCACGACCTTATGTATCGAGAAAAACGGTCCAAAAATTAAGTGTGCTATGAGACTCTTTCTTACCCTTCATATTCACCAGACCTTTCACCAACAGATTACCATGTCTTTAAACATTTGGATCACTTTTTGACAGGAAAAAGATTTAATAATGAAGCTGCTGTCAAAAATGCCTTCGAGGAGTTAATTCGAACTAGAAACTAGGACTTCTTCATAACTGGAATAAATGTGCTTGTATCTCGTTGGGAAAAGTGTGTTGCATCTATTTGTACCTATTTTGATTGAATAAATTGGCTTTTTAAAAAGTTACAGCTGTTTAAAAATTTATTACTAAATTGGCCATTTTATTGGCAGCAATCTAATATATATATATAGATATATATATAGCATAAAATTGATTTGTATAACCATATTAACATTTAGGCAATATAATAGAATAAATCTTCTAAAAGCAATCCAAACGGTTTCATTTTACATTTATAATAAATTTTTATCATATTAATAAGTAAATTAGCTTGGATTGTTTTCTTGTAGATTGTTAATTAGTACCAACCAAACCAAAAAAATTAAAAAAAAAAAAACGACAGTACTTACAAACTGGGTTAAGAACCTTTTCATTTAATGGTAATCTAAATAATTTAATTTTTCTTTCTTTTTCCCTTTCTGTGGGTTATCATAAATGTTATAAAATAATATTTAGATTGCCTTTAACCCTAAAACCGTTAAGCAAACTAATTAACCTTTATAATAAGTCACTAACAATAATACAAGGCTAATAACATTTGACAATTATGTAATATTAAAAAACCATAATATATAGGTGAAGAGTCTGTTGTAAACGCATACACCACGCAGCAGGTCCGCTGTTTACCGGGACGGTAAACGTCTTTAAGGGGGGGGGGGGAGGATGTTACGCGACGAAATAACTAAGATAATTTAGTTAAATTAGAAACTTATAAAAAAGGAAAAAAATTAATTAAAAATAAATTAAAATCAAAATCAAGTAGATAAATGAACTACAATTGCAACATATAAATGTATACGTTTAATGTGTGAAAATGCTGAGCGCGCAGTTCGACGAACTCCATACAACAGAGTGTTAGAATAAAGGTGGGTGATACTTGCACTCACGCTGCAAAATTTACTTCTGTGGAAAAAATCCAGGAGACATGGAAAGTAAACTTATTTTTACAGTTAAATATTTTTTCCACACTCTTATAGAGAGTCGTCTTGCTCAACTCTTCTCGGCACACACATTTGAACAATTAAGAAATATAGAGTTGCATTTTAGTTGGGAGGCGCGGGTAAGGCTCGGGAGTTCACAGAGGCTCATGTCGATGCCAAATAAGCAAAAATCCTCACGATACCTCCACTTCAAGGTCTTTAAATATGAGTACGAATAGAGCGCGAGCGGTAGAGAGTGACCTAGGGGATAGTCAGTAATTTAATTATCGTTGTACTGTCATTATCTTTTCTTGACTTTTAGTATTTTAATATATCGTGAATAGGGTTTTATTTTAATATTTTCTCTTTCTATCATCCTGGTTATTGCCGCGTGCTGTGCTGTGACCGTGTATAATACAAACGTGACATTTATAACGAAAGGTGTCAGTGTGTAGATTTAATAAAAGACGATTAATAAAGATAATTGTTGTTGATAACTGATTTGGAGCTCCAATTCTTCCTCTCTCGAGTATTTTCGAAGCTCCAGGACACACACAGGAGGTTTTAGGTAGGATTTTATTTATAATCACAGTGAATATTTAATTGTTTAACTTCCTCTTTTCTTTTCGCGTATGACTCTGAGTAAAGAATGGGGCAGAGGCGCTCATTTCCGTAATCCGCGGCAGCAGGGGTCTTTTCGTTGCGCGATGTGCGGGCGGGCTCGTACGGGACGGGTTGGCGGGTCCCGCAACAAATCAAATAATTGAAATTTCGTCAAGTGTGTGCAGCCCCGCACGTAACATGAGTTAACTATTGAAAATTTTCAACTATGTCAATATAATAACGAAGGCTATTTAATATGAGTTTATGTAACCAAACATAGGGATTTTACTTATAGATTTTATTAAAGAATTCCGAAATAAAATAGTTATCTGATAGTATTGGGAGTGTATATAAGTTCTCGCCGTTTCACCGTCAGATGGCGGTACAAAAAGTTTGCGTGTATAATTTAAGATAATGATGCATCTATATTGAAGTTCTATAACCTATGTTTGAAATCAGTGCCTGTTTTTCTATTAATTTATAAAGAACATTTTCTTTTTTCAGCTTAAAACATGTCAAATTTCATGCCAAATAAACCGTTTTTGCGGAGAATTTTACTGCACTATCTTATTCAGAAGAAATCTGCAACTAAAGCTCACAGAATCCTTATAAAAACCTATGGTCATCATGCTCTATCGAAAAGAACATGCAAAGATTGGTTTAACAGATTTAAAAATGGTGATTTTGATGTTTAAGATAGAGAACGTAGTGGTGCGCCAAAAAGTTTCAAGACAAAGAATCGGAAACATTGCTTGCTAAAGATCCATGTCAGACGCAATCTGATGTTGCAAAATCATTAGGAGTTGATCAAACAACAGTTTTAAAATGTCTGACAGCATTAGGAATGATACAAAAGGAAAAACCTTGGATGCCGTACGAACTAAAACCGAGAGACGTCGAACAGCATCGTCACGTGTGAGCAGCTGCTTTAACGACAAAAAAGAAAAGGTTTCTAACATCATATTGTGACTGGCGATTAAAAGTGGTTATACTACAGTAATCCCAAGCATAAAAAATCGTGTATTAAGCAAGGCGAAGCAGTAGCATGAACGCCAAAGAAGAATATCCACGGTTCCAAGCTCATGCTGTGCATTTAGTGGGATCAGCTGGGGGTAGTGTATTACGAGCTGCTCCAACCCAACCAAACCATCACAGGAGATCTCTGTCAACGACAATTGCTGCGTTTGAGCCGAGCATTGAAAGAAAAACGGCCGCTATATGAGCAAAGACACGATAAGGTTATTTTACTGCATGATAACGCTCGGTCGCATGTCGCGTCACCGGTCAAAACATACCTGGAAACGCTGAAATGGGAAGTCCTACGCTACCCGCCGTATTCTCTAGACATTGCGCCTTCTGATTACTATTTATTTTGATCGATGACTAACGGCCTGGCTGAGCAGCACTTCGATTTGTATTGAGAAACGAAAAAATGGATCGATTCGTGGATAGCCGCAGAAGAAGTATCGTTCTTTCGACGTGGAATTCGAATTCTGCCAAAAAAATGGAAAAAAGTAATCTCCAGCGACGGGCAATACTTTTATCGACATGTTTTTTTTTTTGTTATTTTTTTCAAATAAAGGATTTATTATCACAAGAAACGGCTATAACTTATTCACATTCCCAATAGTTATTTCGACTACAAATTTTTCTTTGTGTGCAGTTTTTTATACTGCTATCACATGGCTATTTAAAGCACATGAAAACATTAAAATAGTTGAACTAGTTTTTACAGTTACTGGTTGTTCTTTTAACATATCGTTTAATAAGTTACGAGACTAAACCAGAGATAGTGCTAGTAGTACCAAACTGGCCACGTTTCCATAGAGTGCGAACTTTTACATGAAACGTGTTAAAATTTTACGTCAATCGGATCACAGACAGCAGAGTTATCGAGGTTAGAGTAAAGTCACTTTGTAATTTGTTTGAAAAATGGAAAAAAGCGAGTTTCGCGTGTTGATAAATGTAACGTCGGTAAACGACCTCCGTTTTTTTTCCTGTGTTAAGTCGATAAGTATTCTCTCTGCTTTATTTTTCCTGCCCTTGCCGATTAGCGGGAAAGCGCTTCGATCTCATCGACCACTTGTGCCGAACTATAGTAAATTTTTTCCTCCAATGAAAATTTTTCCCTCCAAAACTGACTTAACGCGCGGGCTATTGACACGTTTCGTTGTGGAAGACACCCTAAGCGTGGGCCAAGATTTTACGAGTTTTCCCGGAACGGTAAAGAAAAGGGACATGCGCTCGAGTCTAGCGTAAGAATGGCAAGCTGAACACGTGCGCGTCAACTCGGCGCCGAAAACTATAAAACTGTCCCATAAACACCGTTTTTTCTACCCATAGTTTTCCTATCTAAAATACGTATTTTCTTTTTTTTGAACTTGCCCTGCGTAATACAATTATAATATTATGCAATATTTTTAAATTGTTTTATTATCGCAAATTATGTCCGTAAATTTCGCCTACCAATACACTGTACAGGTAGCGTAATAAAACAATAAATAAGTCGCTAAGAAGACCTCAATAAATAAATTGTATATTCTGTTTTAAACCAAAAATATATTGAATAATATTTAAATAAAATAAAAAGTAAAATGTTTAATGAAAAGTATAAGATTTGCGATTTCCAAAAATACCTCACAAGGTATACTTTTTTTTATATACAAAATAAATTCCAGAATAATTATTTAAAATCCGAAAAGAGAAAAACATAGAAAATAATAAATAAAATTACTTATTAAAATTGTCAACATATATCAAGTACAAATTCAAATTTTATAAATAATTTAAAATTCAAAAAATAAGTTTCTAACAGTTATATAATTTATTTTGCCTGTCTTTTTTATAACTTACGACAAGTTTACATTTTTAATATTATAAAAGGCTAATTGCTTTCGAATAAAATTGAACACGAATATCCAATAAAAAAAAACGCAACTGCTATCTTCAAATTTAATTGAATTATGCTTTAAAATAATGCGGCCGATTTTTCTTTCAAATTATATACATATAAAAATACATACTATATATATTATAAAAAGTGAATTATACAAAAAAACCCTACAATAACCTTTCACGATAAAATTTATTACAAACGGCTTGACCATGTTCGTTTTCAATTAAAATATTGAACAAATAACAAATAATCTTTCTATTCCTTTTTTTCAAATGAAAAGATATAAAAAAAAACACACGTTTTCTTTATTCGTGAATAATAAATTTTTAATTATAAATGTTTAAGATAATGTAAAATTATAAATATATCGTTTTATCTTTTAAGTTTAAACTACATTGTTAAAGAATTATTTTCTTTGAATAAGAAAAACATCGTCAATCAATTCACATTCAATATATCTGTATATTAATTTTAATAAAATAATTAGTTTTAAAATTTATATTTTTTTTACATGTAAGTAATAAAACTTCAAAATTAAGATTGTTGAGTTTGAATTGGTAAAGATGTGCATTGATTCTTTTTTTGTCTTAATTTTAATGCAATATTAATACAAAAATATTTTAATTCTTAGCTTTGAGAAATTTTGAAGTTTAAATTAACACAAGTTTATCAAGAATGAAATATGATTTGTATTTTAAATAGACTATTTATATATTTAAAAACATTTGCATATTAATATTAATAAGTTAATGAACTTATTTATAAAATAATTTTATTGACACTACCTTTTTTCTATTCACAACAATTTATTTCTACAATAAATCAATAACTAACTCGATTTATTAAGCCAAATAATATAATAACTTTATTTGTTTAATATTGTATTTAATCAGGAAATATTAACGACAAATTTTAACATATGTATAGAAAAATTAAGATGGTATATGAAAAATTACATTCATATTAAAATAAATCTTTAACAATGTATTATGCACACTAGAATCTAAGTTGATTTTTAACATTTAAATAAAAAATATATATAAAAGGGTGCATAATAATAATAATAAAATAAAATATAAATATATGTATGTAACTATGCGTTTAAGTTAGAATAATATTTTTTCTTTTTTCTTTAGATTTAAATTTATATTAGAAATAATTATTTTAAAACAATAAGATTAAAACTGTAAGTCGTTTTTATAATTGTCATAACTTTTATGTAATAATGATGTCAAATTATACCTTACACGTAAAGCTAAAATTATTTTAAAATACAATACGATATTTTGCTCAAATTCAGTTTATATTAATTCAATAAAAAAGGTGACAATTATCATTATTTCTAATAAGATACAGACAATTATAGAAACATATATTTAAATTAAACTCTTTGTAAAGAAAATTTTTTTTGAACTAATATAAATACTAACATAACAGAATAAACTTAAGCATTATAATAAAATCTTTTTATAACAAACAAAAAATATACCAGGAATGAATTAAATAATTGTAATTATTGTTAGAATTAAGCTACGAAGACGATTCTTTTTCGTAGCCTAGTTCAAATTTTACCTAAAATATTATAATAAAACAAACATTTACAAATCATTAATAATAATATTAGTTTTAAGATATTATAAAATTTTTGTAAAAATGGATAGTCCCCTCTCAACCTCTCTCTCTCCGACTTCAAGACGACACACCCTCGCAGAGGCTTTCCACGCCCTCTCAGACAGGCCCTCCGAGGAGAAGGGGGCCCGAAAATCTTACCCTCTCCAGAAATTTTCCGAAAAAAGGATTCGTTCGGAGCTACTTCCAAAAAACGTATAAATATCGCGCAAGATTTTCAACAAGCAGCAGACCTCAGGCAGCACTCGAGGACACGAAACTCTACTACGCAAGGAAGCAACTACCACGAGCAGACCTCAGGCAGCACTCGAGGACACGAAACTCTACTACGCAAGGAAGCAACTACCACGAGCAGACCTCAGGCAGCACTCGAGGACACGAAACTCTACTACGCAAGGAAGCAACTACCACGAGCAGACCTCAGGCAGCACTCGAGGGACACAAAACTCTTTTTCAACGTATTCATTGGGCATCATCCCAGAAGCAGAAGAAGCAGAAGAAGCAGAAGAAGCAGAAAAGCAGCAAACTACACAGAGGGAGAGAATTCAAACAGAGAGAGAGAGAAAGAGAGTGAGGACTTCCAGCCAACTCCAACCATTTTTTGGAATAAAAAGTGAGTTTGAATATAAATTTTTCTTTTTTTTCTTTTTAACCTCCAAAGAGATAGTATTAGCCAAGATCGGCTAAATATCTCTCTCCAAACATCACTTGTTAGGTCCTTTCCAGAATAATCTGTAGGCCAACGTCGGCCTATATGGTTATTCAGTCCCGCATCTCACCACCCTTCCTATAAAATCTTACAAATAATACCTCTGCCGTCCCGAGCCCATAAGTTTTAGTACTTAGGCTCGAAAAAGGCACAAGGCAGGTTTGCGTAGAATTTAGTACGCAATAGTAACGTCACTCCGACGTTACATAAAACATTGTTTTTTTATGGGTAAGAACACCGTAGAAGCCCAGCAATGGCTTGAAAAACATTACCCGGACTTCTCTCCATCCAAACCAACGATTTGTCGTTGGTATGCTGAGCTTAAACGTGGTCGTACGGACACAAACGATGCGGAACGTTCGGGTAGGCCATTGGAAGCCGTTACACAGGAAAATGTGAGTAAAGTGTAAAAAATTCATAATATAATAAAAAATTTATAATAAAAAATCGCAAAGTGAAGGTCCGTGAGATTGCAGAAATGACACAGATATCTGGAAGCGTATTTACAATCCTTCATGAAAAATTGAGCATAAAAAAGGTTTTTTTCCAAGTGGGTGCCGCGATTGCTTTTAGTGGAACAAAAACAGTAATAAGTCGACGATTTAGAGAGCTGTTTATCGCTATTTACTCGCAAAAAAAAGGATTTTCTGCGTCGATAAGTGACCATGGATGAAACATGGATACATCATTTCACTCCGGAGTCAAATCGGCAATCATCTGAGTGGCGCATGGCTGGCGAAAGCCGCCCAAAGCGTCCAAAAACGCAACAGTCTGCTGGCAAAGTCATGGCGTCTGTTTTTTGGGATACACATGGTTTGATTTTCATTGACTACCTGAAAAAAGGTAAATCGATCAACAGTGATTATTATATTGACTTGTTGGTACGTTTGAAGGAGGAGATCGCCGCAAAACGACCGCACATGAAGAAAAAAAAAAATCCTTTTTCACCAAGACAATGCACCATGCCACAAGTCCATGAAAACAATGGCAAAATTGAACGAATTGAGCTTTGATTTGTTTTTCCACCTCCCGTATTCGCCAGATTTAGCCCCTAGCGACTACTGGCTCTTTGCTGATCTAAAAAAAAATGCTCCAGGGAAAAAAATTCGGCTCGAATGAGGAGGTCATTGCCGAAACTGAAGCCTATTTTAAAGCAAAGGATAAATCCTTTTATAAACATGGTATAGAAATGTTGGAAAGGCGTTGAAAAGATTGTATCACTCTAAAAGAAGATTATATTGATAAATAAAAATGATTTTTGAAAAAAAATGTTGTTTTCGTTGTTAGTCTCGGGACTTCTTGAACGATGTGTTATACCTCCAGATACAGTGTTTGGTAATATAGAAAAAAAAAATATGAACAATTGAAATAATAGTCAATCCAATAAAGTATGTATCTGAAGTAGAAAATATAGGCAGCACATTCATTACGGGAGGATCAGATTTCAAGGTTCGATTTATTATCTAAAGTAAAAAGAGCAATAGAAGGAACTTAATATTTATACTTCAAAATTTACAAAGTCAAGAAATTACTCTTCAAAAAAAAGAAAAATGGTAATATAATAGTACAGCCGTTCTACTAATTTTCTTTTGGACAAGAAGGTGAAGCTAAGTGTGTTATAAAACGTGAAGCTCGTCTCTCTAAAGACACTAAAGACAATACACTCCAAATGCATGCTTTGGGTAGACTGTAAAACATTTAAGGACCATTTAGTTACGTGCCAAAAACAATGTCAAATGAGAGAATGTCAAGGAAATCCGGAAAATATAAGAAACCTACCCAAAGACCTTGAAGATAATAAACCAAAGGCCAGCAAAAACCCTACTATTAGACGCGAAGGGACTATCAATCGAGTCTCTCATACCACTTAAGAGTTCAAGCCAAAAAAAAGTTAAGCAGACAATATTAAAAAGGACGGTGACGACCACCAGAACTCATTCTCATTACTCGAAACAAAAGAAGAGTAAAGATGTATATATAAGATTAATACATAAAACCAAACTAACACTTAGGTAACATAATTAGCATGAGTCTTGTAAAAGCAATTCAAAAGTTTCCATTTCGCCGGCATGCATAGTTAGTTTTTACCTTATTGATATGTAAATCTGTATAGATCATTCCCCTATATATTGTTAACTAGTAATAATCAAACCACTAGCCATCAGAGGAAAAAAAAAAACACTAGCATCTAGGTCAAGAACCTTTTTCTGTAAAGGCAATCTAAACAATTTCTTTTTTTCTATGGTTCATTATAAATATTCTAAAATGCTATTAAGTTATCTACCACCCTAACATTGTTAAGCAAACTAACCATTTTCTAAATTAAGAATTTTAATACTATATAACTAACAACAATTATAGATACTAACCACTAGAGTAAGTTCATATTCGTGTAAAGGCAACCTAAACAGTTTTAAAATCTATCATTTCGCATCTCTTACAAGTACGAGGTTTGGCTATTAAATAACGAGACTGGTTACAAAAAAGGGTTTTATTATTAAAATTATTCTACATTCGAATGCTCCCCTTTAATATACTCCCCTTCCCTCGCCACACACCTTTCCATACGTTTTTTCCATTGATCGAAGCAGTGCTGGAAGTCTTCTTTGGTGAGGGCCTTTAGGAGCTCTGCCATTTTTTGCTTTACTGCTTCCATCGACTTAAATCGGGTCCCTTTTAAAGCAGATTTTATCTTCGGAAACAAAAGAAAGTCGCACGGTGCCAAATCTGGCGAGTACGGCGCGTGTTCGAGCACTGGAGTGCGCTTACCAGTCAAATACTGCTTCACAGATAGCGCGTTATGGGCAGGTGCGTTGTCCTGGTGCTAAATCCACGAGTTGTTCTTCCACAACTCGGGCCGTTTCTAACAAACTCGTTCTCGCAGTGTTGCCAAAACTGACAAATGGTAAGTCTGATTGACAGTCTGACCCTCTGGAACCCATTCAGTTATCACGATACCGTTGATGTCGAAAAAAACGATCAACATTGCCTTGAATTTTAATTTAGACATCCTTGCTTTTTTGATTCTAGGCGATTCAGGCGTCTTTCAATGTATCGATTGCCGCTTTGTTTCAACATCGTATTGAAAAATCCACGTTTCGTCGCAAGTAATAATGTTTTTCATCAGTCCGGAATCTTTTCTTAACCTTTCAAGGAAATCTGAGCAGACCTGTTGACGCAAGAGCTTTTGGTCAGGAGTCAAGTTTTTTGGCACCAACTTCGCACAGACTTTTTTCATGTGTAATTCCTCGTGTAAAATTTGTCTAACCGTTTCTTTATCGGCGTTTACAGCCTCGGCAATCATCTGGATGCTCATTCGAGGATCTGCACGCACAATTTGGTTGATTTTGGTCACTGTTTCCGGAGTTGAACAGTGACAGGGCGACCTGGGCGTTGGTCATCTTCAGTGCTCACTCGGCCCTCACTGAAGCGCTTACACCACTCAAAAACACGCGCACAAGATAGAGAATTGTCCCCATAGGCCTCTTGCAACAATTTACAGCACTTAGTCGGAGTTTTTTTTAATTTAACAAGAAATTTGAGATTGATACATTGCTCCTGTTTTTCGTCACACATGGTTTTCGGCACGAAAAAAAAACACGTTCGTTTCAAACCGCTACTGCACGTATACAATAATAGTGACGAGAACGTGTTTTGGTACGTGCATAGACAAGATATCTAGATACCCAACGCACTACTCGTTTTTTTCCCCACCCCTCTACGGCACCCTCTAGGCGCGCATTCTCGTTATTTAATAGCCAGACCTCGTAAAATTAATCTAATTTAGATTCTCTGCAACTAAAATGTTGTTGTAAGGAATAACAAACCTTTTTAATTATATATACTTTGATATTTAATCACATAACAATGTAAACATAGAAAAACGTAACAATAGAATCATTTTTAGTTTGTAATGCGCGAGCGGGCCCGTACAGGATGGGTTAGTGGGTCCCACATTGAAATAAATATTAAAATTTCAGTGTGTGCATGTTTTCCCGTACAAAACATGAATCTTATTTTTTAAATTCTTTGTCATTTTTTTGAATCGGATGTTGTACATTCTCAAAAAACCACTTTTTTAAATTTATCATTTAAAACTAACACTGCGTTTGTATTAAAATTTCTAAATTCTGCAATTTTTATTTAGCTTTCTTTATAATAAATTCGGCAGCCATCACAGTATGAATTTTTAACGCTTGTTCTTTTTTAAAATATTTGTAACTCTCCTTATAAATTATGCTTGACTTTCTTGCATTAAATTAATAGTATATAATGGTTTTAAGTTTTTTATTTCACCTGAGCCCATACGATTATTTAATACACAATCCAAATCTCACTAGTTTACTTTGGCGCTACGCCAGTAAGCTTGCATAAGTTTGACAAGATTTTTGCACTCAAAAGCAAACATATTGACTTTGAAAAAAATTGTAATGATGTATTATTTGTTAAATTAACTTTATTATAATATTCATAAAGCTTTATTACACCAACCGAATCTCCATATTTTTATATCTTTTTAAATCTTTCACTAATTTTACGATGGCAAGGCGGCTAATGGGTGAGGCTGTACCAAAGCCGACGATCCTAGAATCGCACATGAAACTCGTATTCATTTTATCTAATCTGTTTACTAGAGGAGGCTTTATAATTTAATAAATTTATAATTTTTTTAGATATTGAGGTTAAGAACTAAAATTTATTATAAGACTTTTTTGTGCTAGCATAAAAACATGTACGAAAATTAGCCAAATTAAAAATGGTCGGGTCAGATCATTGATCGATTTGATCAAACACCTCATGTACATAAATAGTCACAAATGTAATAGCTACCACACGCAGTTGTGGTATATACATGAAGTAAGAAAGATATGTAAACTATAAAGGCAATTAACGCTAATCAAAGTATGAATTACGATGTAGACTAAATCAAGTTATAGCAAGTGACACATTAAATATAAGTTACAAACAAAGTACTTTCTGTTATACTCAAATGAAAATTTCAAATTTAATAAACGTCTAAAAATGGCATCATAAGGAACTAAGTTCACTTACATAATTGCACAACTTCGTCTGTCCGCAGTGTACCAGTACTTTTAAAGACTAAAAAAATGGAGATTAAAAGTTTTTAGTCTATTTACAATCGAATTAATAAATTTTAATGTCATAATATGAAACGATCTTACTACTTCTCTACGAGGCCTAGTAGAAAGCAAAGGTAATGAAACTTGTCTAGCTAAGAATCAACGGAATAAAATTCTTGAATACAGCGTAAAGAATCTAGCTGGATAAGAAGTCTGACAAAACGAGAGTATGTTGAACACTACCCACACAGCAAAAAATTTCGCTGCAAAGTTGCTGTAAGATTTCACGCTAGGTTTAAACGATTCATACAAGGTAACAATTAAAGGCTGCAGCTACCTTAATATATACCCTGCACAAACCCTGTCAGCAAGGTTTCAATGCAAGGTTTGTGCAAGGTTTCAATGAGAGTTTTCTATTAAGTTGTAATGAAAGTTTTCTGTAAGGTTTTAATGAAAGATTTCTACAAAGTTTGAGTTAAAGGTTTCTGCAAAATTTCATTAAGATTTTAGATAATGAAAGGTTGCATCTATCTCAATATGTCTCTTGCCCAATTAAAAAAGATAACGTCTTTTCTGTGTCAAAAGACGTAACTTTTACACAGTATGTATTTATTTTGGTATTAAATTAATTAAGTCGTCCATTGCCATTAATTTATTGTATAAATTAATAATTCCTGTAAAAAAACGCAAAAAAATTTTTTTACCTATGGAGGAATCGAATGCGGGTTCTTCGCATTATAAAATAGATGTCCAAGTTACTCCGCTATCCGCAACGCTTGTGTAATCAAGATTTGAATTTTAGTTATAAGTTAGGGAATATTGCGTTGTTCAAATACTTTAATATTTGCAGCAATTTAAACTGAGTGTAAAAAAAAAAAAAAAATTTTCTTGAAGTAAACTTTGTTTTATTGGCGCAACAATAAAATATGTATAGCATTACTCTTGATAAAATATAAATGTAAATTTATGTAAATAAATAATGTGAATTTAAATTAAGTCACTTTTTAATTTAAACCATTGAAAAATATGCTTAATAGAAAATCATTTTTTAGTTGATTATAGAGTATGGTAATCAAAATTCAGATAAGTCGATATTTATTTACATTAATTTTATTATTTTTGTTATAATTATTAAATTTATTTAAAATTAATATTATTTAATTTATTGATTTACTTCAAATATTCTTATAAATACTTTTGCATTTTCTTTCAAAATTAAATATAATTGTGTGTGACGTCCGTCATAGAATTTAACTTTTTAAAAATGAATCTATACATTACCATTCATACTCGATATTTTAAGCCCAACGTTAGCGTACGTAGTCGGACAATTTTTTTCCCGTGTTTTCTCAAGGCATAAGGCCGAGCGCAAAATTAACAGATCAATGGTAAGCTGATGTCAGTGGTTAGCCTGGGGTTGGCGAAAACGGGAAACGTTAAGTGAAATAGTTGCCTTACCGATACTTGAATTTAAAATAGAAAAATCCTCAAACAACCGAACAATGATCCCTTTTTTTTACTTTCTCTCTTCTGAGATGCGATAAATTAAGCGAGCGCCACAGTCGCTACGCGGGACACTTCGAGTTAGAACACGTGCAGCCACTAATAATTAACTAGACCTCTTTTTTTTAATACTTGTCTTTGCTTGAATCTTCTTACTCGTCACCGATAACTAAACATTTACTTTTTCTACATCCACTTTTTCCTTCTTGCCATCCACAGATGACTAGGCCTAAGCAAGAGAAAATATGTTCAGCCTGGTACAAAATTTTGTATTTTCTTATTTATATTGTTTTAAATATTGTTTCTTTTTGTTAATTCGAATTAGATTTTAAAAATTTAAATAAACCTTTGGGTCACCGTTGTCTTATGAGCAACAACCCTTAGCTTAAATAATTTTAATCATGTAATCTTAATTTTACACGTTTTTTTTATATAATTATACGTTTAATCTAATGTATATATAATTTAAAGAATAATTTTTTCAGTGTAAGATATAGTATTTAATGCATATTACTGTAATGTGTTTCCAAATAACTATTTTTAAGCGAAATTGCGAATTTTATTCTTAGTTTATTGTAATAGTAAATAAGCGATTTTAACTTGGCGTTTTTTTAAATATTTCTCTTTTATTTTGACAAAAATTTATAAGATAGAATAAATTGCGAATTTTATTCATAGTTTATTATAATATTAAAATAGCGATTTTGATTCAGTTTTTTTAAATTTATCTTTCATCTTATGCAATTAAAATTAAAATATAAAATAATTATGCGAGCGTATTTTTAGAATCATGTGAACAAAAAAATATTTCTTTTATAGTTAAACTGTATATAAGAGTTAAAGCTACCTCATATATATGTACTGTCTGTCATAAAAGTACCGGGAATTTTAAATTAAAACAACATTTTTACGTTTAATAATCAAAATTTATTGGGTCGCCTTCAAAATAGGCTCCATTTGCTCCGATACATCTATGCCAACGGCGTCCGGAACGAGGCAAGTCTTCGACGACTTCACGACCCTCCTTGAAGGCTTTGTACCACTCATACGTACGGGTTTTCGATAGTGTTTTATTACCAAAAGCCTTTTGCAACATTTTCAATGCATCGGCAGACGAAATTTCATTCGCAACACAAAATTTTAGACAAATTCTTTGTTCAACGTAATCACCCATTGTAAAAAATCGGCACGCACTATTGACATCGACTGACTTAACCAGCTACTGTAAACACACTCGTTGACAGATTCCGCTCAAACTTGGCATAGTCATCAAGGACAGTTGTACCAACCTAGAAAAAAAAATTTTACCTGCCTAAATTGCCCCGCCAGATTTAAATCGACAATTCCTGGTACTTTCTTGACAGAATGTATGTACAGGCTGTCCCATAATAAAACCTCTACCTAAATATTTTGTCAGAAGAGCCTACAATCAAAAAATGACCCCCACAAACCTTATAGGATTCTGCAAGTGACGTCGAATAGTGACCACAAATTTGATCTTGAACTTGACGTTTAATGTTTTCTCAAAGTCAAATTATTTTTTTTTAATGGAACCTCCTATTTTTTATTCCGTATTCGGAAAGAGCGCAAAATTTTACGTTCAGATAGGTCCTGGGACTTTTTTTTAAATTCCCCTTAGAGGTCATTCCAAGGACAAATGATCAAACCATAAGAAATCATCAGCACTAGAGCCTGAATTCAGCTATTGACATGATAAATCGATATCCAGGGGCCACGATGAGGACGTAGCAGGATGGATTTTGGAGCCCCATTTTGGTCCAGTCAATAAGGGCAAGACTACGATGAATCTAATCAATGAAGGCAAGATTCATTATCCGGCCAATTATGGCGAGATCGAATTTTTGATAATCTATAAAAGAAGATGTTCAAAGGTTGCACCATTTACTTGTTCACAAAGTTCAATTCTCCTTTGAAAATGGGTTATCGTGCTTAATAAAACCTGACAAGGAATATTTTGGCAGGCTGTTCTAATTCTTTGAATCACGTCCATTCTGTTATTTGGTCTATCGCAATAAACCACATTTTTTAGATAACCTCATAGATAAAAATCCGGTGATGTCAGATCTGGAGATCGGGCTAGCCATTCTGTGGGTCCACCTCTTCCTATCCATCGATTGTTGAACATTATGTTAAAAAATTCTTTAACGATTCTCGCATTGTGTCGTGCAGCGCTATCGTTCTGAAACCACATCCTGGCCCTTGTGGCAAGATCAACGTTTTCTAGTAAAATGGAAAGTTCATCCCTGAGTAAATGTAAGTAAGACTGTCCGTTTACATTTCCATCAAAAAAATATGTACTGACTAGATATCCATTGACTATTCCACACCATACTATAACACTCCAACGATGTTGACGATCCACTTCTATTATCCAATGTGGATTAACTGGAGACCAGTAGTGTAAATTATGACGATTTAATATTTCCGTACTCTCAAATGTAGCTTCATCACTGGTGAGAACATAGTTGGAGCAGTGTTTATCATTGTGAATTTGTTGTCTTGCCCATTGACGAAAATTAATTCGCTGCCGATGATCTAGTTCAGTAATAGCGTGATTTAAAGTTATATGGTACGGATGAT
This sequence comes from Chalcis sispes, assembly GCA_949987625.1. Taxonomy (NCBI): domain Eukaryota; kingdom Metazoa; phylum Arthropoda; class Insecta; order Hymenoptera; family Chalcididae; genus Chalcis; species Chalcis sispes. The sequence goes on along the minus strand of OX465095.1, from coordinate 37,055,047 downwards.
AATTAATATTTCTTAGATATCAACTGGCACTTGATCTTAAAATGCCCAACGTTAATTCGATTTCTCGTAAACTAACATGGACATTCAAAGTTACCATCGCTACTACAGCAAGTAGGCGAGGATTATTAATATACTCATTCATTTGCCTCCTTTAAACAAAATGTCCTTGACGACTACGGATTTCAATATCACGTATAACCGTGTGATGGGGATGACGGCGTCGTGGAAAACGAGCAATATATAGTCTTGCTGCTGCTCTATAGTTTCGTTGACATTCCCATAAAGTAAGAAGAATGTCAACGATTTCATTAGAGGTATAATCGAGCATGATTTACGTATAGGAGGAAAAGTAATAATACAATTGAATTTTAAATTGAAAATAAGGAACCAGATAATAATTTGAATAATTTTCAATAATTCTATTTAAATAAGGAAGGAAATTTTAATTTATTTTAAATTCAATAATTCTATTTTAATAAGGAAAAAAATTTTAATTTATTTTAAATTTGATGATTCTTTTTGAGTAATTACACCGGCTTCACAACACCACCCTACTACGTCCTCGTCGGAGGCCTTGAATAACGATTTATTAGGTTGCTGCAGATGAAATGGCCGATTTAGCAATGACATAAAGTTGGCTGCAATTTTAGTGTATTATGTTGGCACAAGGCGGAAGTGAATCAAAAACGGCTACTTTTACTATACAAATTTAAATTAGAGCACAACGCAATGTAGGCAATGAGGAATAACAACAGCGCATTTTGGCCTAACACAGTTAGCGAACGAACCACTCGGCGGTGGTTCGGAAAATTTTGATCCGGAGATATGGAACTTGGAAATGAGCCACGTGGACACACAGGACCATCGATCGATAACGACGAGCGGCGTGCATTAGTGGAGTCTGACCCCCGCCAAACCATAAGGGATCTTGCCGAGAAATTAGGTGTTCACAATTCGACAGTTTGCCGCCACTTGCAACAACTTGAAAAAGTGAAAAAGCTTGACAAATGGGTTCCGCATGACCTTACCGAGCAAAACATGACGTGTCAAATAAAGATTTCAAGTTCTCTTCTCTCCCGCAACAAAAAGAAACCATTCTTGCACCAGATTGTGACCTGCGATGAAAAGTGGATTTTATACGATAATCGTCGCCGATCGGCCTAATGGCTAGATGCCGATGAAGCGCCAAGACACATGCCGAAACTAAGCCTTCATCCAAAGAAAATAATGGTAACTGTTCGGTGGTCTGTAACTAGAGTTATACACTATTCATTCCTGCAACCTTGCGAAACCATCAATGCTGAGAAATACTGTGCTCAACTGGATGAAATGCATCAGAAATTGATAGTCCAACGACCTAAGCTTGTCAACAGGGATGGAGTGATACTGCTTCATGATAACGCACGACCTTATGTATCGAGAAAAACGGTCCAAAAATTAAGTGTGCTATGAGACTCTTTCTTACCCTCCATATTCACCAGACCTTTCACCAACAGATTACCATTTTTTCAAACATTTGGATCACTTTTTAACAAGAAAAAGATTTAATAATGAAGCTGCTGTCAAAAATGCCTTCGAGGAGTTTATTCGAACTAGAAACTCGGACTCCTACAAAACTGGAATAAATGTACTTGTCCCTCGCCACGAATTTTAATCCTGATCTTCTGATGTCCTCTCATTCATCTTATTCCTCTCATTCAGGCTATAGCACTGACGGTTTGAGTTCTAATGCCCAGTTCCGATTTTTTTGTTGTTTTTTTTTTGTAGCTTCTGTAAGTATTTTTTAGGTTTATCGATGAAAGCCAATATATATAAAAGTTTAATTTTGTCCATAATTGATGTTTAAGATTATTAATTAAGTATGATTTTTCCACCCTATATTCAATTAAACTTAACCTTTTATTGTAATGTCCATTTATTCATAAAACAAAAATTATTCAAGGTCGTTTTCCAATTTGTTACATCCATGAATTTTTTTTAAATATGTTTTTTTAATGCATTTTTTTTTGTGTGACTAATAATGTTATACAGCTTCAAGTCTCGTAAGAAAAAAAAATTTTAATTATTTTAATATCTTACTTTATGAAAATTTTATTCTATTCATCAAACAACTGACTGTAATCAAGTAATATAATAATTAATTCATAATTTTCTTGAACACATATTAAAAGATGCTTACAAACGAATGAAAACTTATTCTAGAAAAACTTTAATATTATTTTTTTAATTTTACAAAGACTTACAGAAGTTAAAAAAAAAAAAAAAAAAAAAATCAGATGTGGGGATTCGAACCCAAACCGTCAGTGCTATAGCCTGAATAAGAGGAATAAGAAGATGAATGAGAAGACAAAAGAAGATCAGAATTAAAATTCGTGTGTGGGGAGAAACAAGCGTAGCAGTGCGACGCACACACCGCCGCATATCGATGTATAGTTCAAAATTGAAAGCCCCGCCCATTTTTGTTTTTTTTTTTGTTTTTTTTTCTCTCAAGGCCCGCCTACTTGATCGCGAAGAAATTTAATTGGCTGTTAATCTATTGTTGATTAAATAGTAATTAATTCACCGATTTTAATGTAACAAGCTTTTATATTTATAAAATTTCTCCCTGCATCAGGCGTTATAAATATTTTCACTAGATGGAGGGACAGGCTGTATATATATATATTTTCAGCCTACTAACCCGTACGGCGACTCTTACCTACGGAGCATCGTCAGCGTGTAAATGGTTTCCATACGCGCAAGCGCCTTCTCGATCGTATTAACATTTTTCTATACGTTCTCCTAGGCTGTATGTCATTCTATACGTCCTCCTAGGCTGTATACGTCCCAGGAGAAAAAAAAGTTAACAGCGCCACTGCTATGTATTTGTCGCTTCATATAGCCTAGCATGTGAGTCTTCATCGAAACTTATATTTTCGAAACGCGTAATAAGATTTATGTATGTTGAGCGAAGGAGAGAGAACGAGATAGCGATAAGAGCGCGCGCACCATTGCTCCCACGTGACCACCCTGTCTCTGTCTCGCTCTCTCCTTCGCTCAGTATGTACATTCAAGCGACCACGGGGCTCTGCTTTTCTTTTGTTTTCTTTCAGTATAGTGTATCGTTCTGTCGGTAATATTCGTTCTTAATATGTGAGAAGAAGAATAAAAATGGACAATTTATTAAATAATGAAAATAAGACGAGTAATAGTGACAGCGATGAAGAATGCAAACGTGAATTAAATAAACTAATAGAAAAAGCAAAGTCTAATATAATCCCGCAAAATTAAAAAATTTAATAATAAGTGATTTTAAAGTGATAATTTTTTAGTTTATAATTTTGTTTGTGATTTAGATAAATGATTTAAAAGTTTTTTGTGTGAAGAAATTAAATTTAAAATATTTAAAAAAGTTACTGTTTTTTCATGTTAAATAAGAGACTAAAATTTATTGATTATACAAAAAATGTGTTAAACAAATATAGTATTGTTATGATAAAAATAACATAAGAAAGTATTTATATTAATTATAATAGTATTAATATTATTAATAAGCCTTCAAATCTTATTAAAAAAACTTTTGTTAAAAATGTTATTTTGTATAAATATTTAATAAATATACTCAAGAAATTTATATTTTTTAATAAATAATAATTGTTCAAGAATTAATTTTGTTTTTAAATATGAATCCATTTACTATTTATTTTAATTTCATAATTTATATTTATATTAACATTATGTTGTCTGTCACTTTTTGACACTACTACATGTACATGTACGCGTGTGTGTACAAAATGCGCATGCGTTAGCAGACGATATCTGTAGTTTACGAACTGTCAGTATGGGTTCGAAATTGCATTTTATTGATATGCAACAAAATAAAATTAATTATTCTGTTAACTAAGTAAGAGTCTTCGTACGGGTTACAAGGCTGAAAAATTTTTTAAGCACCATGAGTGAACCTCGCGTCATTAAAGCTTTCGGCTCATATTTTGTGGATGGATAGAGGCGCCTTAGTCGCTCGCTGCGCTCGCGACTGCGGTTCTACTATCCATCCACAACATATTTTGCCTCAAGCTGTAATGACGCGAGGCTCGCCTATGGTACATAAATAACTAATATACATATATATATATATATATATATATATATATATATATATTGGGTGTACAACTTGCTTCCACCGTTTTTTTCTGAAATTCGAGGCTTTATTGTAAACTGGTTATACATTTATGATTCAAAGTATTGTCTATCGCTGGCCACTACTTTCTCCCATCTTTCGGGCAGCATACGAATCCCGCGTTAAAAAAACTGGTTATCTTTTGAATCGATCTACGAATCGATCCAATTTTTTACTTCTTCATAAGACCGAAAGTGCTGGTCAGCCAGGACGTGTCGAATTTGATCAAAACAAGTGATAGTCCAAAGGAGCAACGTCTGGAGAATACGGCGGGTGAGGTAGGACTTTCCATTTCGAAGTTTCCAAGTTTGTCTTGACCACTTTCGCAACATGGGATCAAGCATTGTCATGCTGTAAAATCACTTTATCATGTCTCTTGTTGTATTGCGGCCGTTTGTCTTTCAATGCTCGACTCAAACGCATTAATTGCGTTCGATAACGATCGCCTGTGATTGTTTCAGTCGGTTTTGAAAACTCATAATACACTGCGCCGAGCTGGTCCCACCAAATACTGAGGATGACCTTGGAACCGTGAATATTTGGTTTGGCCGTCGACGTGGAGGCATGACCGGGATATCCTCATGATTTTTTGCGCTTGGGATTATCTTAGTGAACCTATTTTTCGTCCCCAGTCACGATGCGATGCAGAAATCCCTTCCGTCTTTGCCTTGCAAGCAGCTGTTCACAAACACACAAACGCCGTTCAATATCTCTCGGCTTCAACTCGTACGGCACCCAATTTCTTTGTTTCTAAATCATTCCCATGACTCTCTGGCGTTTTAAAATGGCTTGTTGCGTCACTTCCAATGATCCTGCCAATTCTTGTTGCGTTTGACACGAGTCTTGATCAAGTAATGCCTCCAATTCTGCATCTTCAAAAACCTTCTTTCTTCCACCGCCATGCTGGTCTTCGACGTTAAAATCGCCGTTCTTGAAGCGTTGAAACGACGCTCGGCACGTTCTTTCACTAATAGCGGCCTCACCATAGGTATTTGAGAGCATTTGATGAGCCTCAGTCGCAGATTTCTTCATATTAAAGCAGAAAATTGTAACACCCTGCAAATGACGAGAATTTGGCTCGTAAGCTGACATGTTTAATCGAGAATAATTTTATGATGCAGACACAAATCGACTAATATTTCAATGGCGTTATGTTTAAAAATACCGAAGCTTATTGGATGACATCTATGATCTATTTATTTCTACTACCACTTACTGCTACAGCCTTCTATTGCAAAACGGCGGAAGCAAAGTTGTACACCCAATATATAATATATATATGTATATATATATTGGGAGTGTGAATAAGTTCTCGCCGTTTTTTGTGAAAATAAATCCTTTATTTAAAAAAAATAATAAAAATATGTCAATTAAAGTATTGCCCATCGCTGGACATTACTTTTTCCCATTTTTCTGGCAGCATTTGAATTCCACGTCGGAAAAACGACACTTTTACTGCGGCAACTCACGAATTGATCCATTTTTTCGTTTCTCCATACAAAGTGAAGTGCTGCTCAGCCAGGCCGTTAGCCATCGATTGCAATAAATAGTAATCAGAAGGCGCAATGTCTGGCTAGAACGCATTAATTGTTGTTGATAGAGATCTCCTGTAATGGTTTAGTTGGGTTTAGAGCAGCTTGTGAAACACTACCTCCAGTTGATCCCACCAAATGCATAGCATGAGCTTGGAACCGTGGATATTCCCCTTTAGCGTTGATGCTACTGCTTCGCCGGGCTTAACCCACGATTTTTTACGCTTGAGATTACTGTAGTATATCGACTTTTCATCACCAGTCACAATACGATGCAAGAAACCTTTTCTTTTATGTCGCTGAAACAGCTGTTCACACGTGACAAGACGCTGTTTGACGTCCCTCGGCTTCAGTTCATACGGCATCCAAGATCCTTCCTTTTGTATCATTCCTTATGCTGTCAGACAATTCGAATTGTTGTTCGATTAACTCCTTATGATTTTGCAACATCGGATTACGTCTGACATACGAGGGTAGTCCCAAAAGTACCCGACCTGACTTATGAATACAGGTAGTTTTTAAAAAACAATTACTGCGATTGACAATATCACCTTTCAACAACTAAATGTAAAAAATTCATAACGGTACGTTTATTATTATATTTCTTACAGACATCCGAAGTGAACGCTCTCAGTGAATTTGTAAATATGGAAAAAATCGGGCATCGTTATGTGATACAATGCTTTCATTTGAACGGTCTAAGTCCAACCGATATCAAAGCCGAGTTAGATTCTACTCTGGGGAAGTCTACTCCTTTGTTTACAACGGTCAAATATTGGGTAGCTAAGTTCAAGCAAGTTCGTACAAGCTACCAAGATGAACACCGCAGTGGTCGACCAAGTGAGGTCACTACGTCAGAAAATGTAAAGAAAATCCACAAAATGGTATTGGATGACCGTCGACTAAAAGTGCGCAAGATAGCAGACATGGCAGGCATTTCAAAAAGTGCTGTGCATCGCATTTTGACCGAAAATTTGGACATAAAAAAGCTGTGCGCAAGATGGGTGCCGCGTTTGCTCACAATGGAGCACAAACAGCAACGTGAGGATGTTTCCATCGAGTGTTTGACAATGTTTCGCAGCAATAAAGCCGAGTTTTCGCGTCAATTCATAACCATGGACGAAACATGGGTCCATTATTTTACACCTGAGATCAAGGAGCAGTCAAAGCAGTGGACTAAAAAGGGAGAACCGGCTCCAAAAAAAGCAAAGACAGTTCAGTCAGCTGGCAAGATCATGGCAACCGTTTTCTGGGATGCGCGTGAAATAATATTTATTGATTATCTCAAAAAAGGAAAAACAATTAACGGCGCATATTATGCAGCCTTATTGCAGCGTTTGAGTGATGAAATCAAGAAAAAACGGCCCCATCTGACGAAAAAAAAAGTGTTGTTTCATCACGACAACGCACCAGTCCACACGTGCGTCATTGCGATGGCTAATATCCATGAGTTGAAGTTCGAATTGCTTTCTCACGCACCTTATTTGCCAGATCTGGCTCCCTCGGATTATTTTCTTTTTCTGAATTTAAAAGAATGGCTTGGCGGCAAAAGATTTGCCAACAATGAAGAGGTAGAGTCTGTGGTTAATAGGTATTTTGAGGAGCTTGACAGTTCTTACTATAAAGCGGGTATCGAAGCTATTGAACATCGTTGGGAAAAGTGTCTCGAACTGAAAGGAGAATATGTTGAAAAATAAAAAACATTTTCGCAATTTTTTTACTGTTTTCTCTGTCGGGTCGGGTACTTTTGGGACTGCCTTCGTAGATATTTAGCAAGTAATGTTTTTAATTTTTTGTCTTGAAACTTTTTGGTGCACCACTGCGTTCTCTATATTGAACATCAAGATCACCATTTATAAATCTGTTTAACTAATCTGTGCATGTTTTTTCTGACAGAGCATGATTATCATAGGTTCCTATAAGAATTCTGTATGCTCTAGTTGCAGATTTCTTCTAAATAAGATAGTGCAGTAAAATTCACCCCAAAAACGGTTTATTTGGCATGAAATTTGACATGTTTTACGCTAAAAAAAGGAAGTGTTCTTTATAGGTTAATAGAAAGACACGCACTGATTTTAAACATAGGTTATAGATCTTCAATATAGAGGCATCATCGTCTTGAATTATACACACAAAATTTTTGTACCACCATCTGACGGTGAATCGGCAAGAACTTATTTACACTCCCAATATATATATATATATATATATATATATATATATATATATATTGTAATGGGGGTAATTTGCTTACGGCCCGTTAGCAACGCAGGACCTTCCTCTGGTCCTGCTTTATCTTTTGTGTGTGAGGGGCCTTGGCTAAGCCCCGCTGCCGGTGTTGTTCCCACCGGGCTTGGCTGCTCAGTTTGTGTGCCAATGCTAGATTGGCACACCCGCGGAGGCGGCGGTATTCGGGATAGTAAAGCTGTAGGAAATCGATTAAATAAAAAGTCACCGGCTCAGTGCTAAAAGCTTACTTAATATAGAAGTAACCAAAGATAATAAGAAGCGGTACAAATTATGGCGTAGAGATCCCTTGCGAGTGAAGAGCAATTAGTATTGCCTCACGCGCAATAATAATTCACGAGGTGCGCACTGCGCACGCGCACCCTCTTCACTTTACGTGGCTCCACACACACGTGTAGTCTATGGACGACGGAATTAGAGACAGCAGTTCTCCCTCTATACCGCCGTAGTCTGTGACTGCCCGAGTGAGAGCGTTTCTCTCACTCGGCGATGCAGTCTATGGTTGAGCGAGAAAGCTCGCTTCTCTCGCTCAACTGCGTGCTTAATGGTTGTACGAGTGAGAATGGCTTTCTCTCGCTCGTACGCCTATTCTATGATTGTGCAAGAGAGAGTTTGATCCTCTCATTCGCACTCGCACAACCTATCCGAATTATATCTACGCGGTCTCGCGCGTACGCCCTTCTATAGCTATACATGCCTGACGCGATCGCACACGCGTCAGGAAACTAAATATAATTATTCGCGGGCTAATAATACTAACGAGTGGCCACTCACTTTTCCTACTTTTCGGTGCTCGTCCTCTCGAACTGGACAATCTCTTTTTAGTCTGGAAATTCTCGGTTGTTACGGAAAAACTCTTTGGAAAATCGCGTAATTTCCTCAATAAATTAAAGCACGTGCGGCACGTCGAACCAGCGGAACAATAAGAAGGATTGAGGGGAGGGCTCCTTCTTCCCCTCTCGCCTATCCTTTTTTTCGCGTAGCGCCATCGATGCTTGATCGATGGCGCTGCGTTTCGGTACGCCGCGGCTTTCCTCGCTTTGCCCTGCGTAGCGCTATCGATCAAGGAATCGATAGCGCTGCGGTTAGTTACGCCGCGAACTCAGCCCTATTGCCTATGGCAGGTGTCTTAACCTCTATAAGCCACCTGTCACAATATATATATATATATATATATATAATTTAATAAAACCTTTAGCATGATTTATGACGTAATATTTTTTAATTGCAACGTACGAGGGTGGTTCGAATATCATGGAGACAAATGCTGTGACACATTTATTTACCATCGAAAAAATTTACAAAAATTTACAGTTTTTCTAGGTACTCCTCCTTACAAGTTACGCATTTTGTCCACCTTTCCGGAAGCTTTTTGATGCCGGTATCGAAGAATTCCTTGGGCAACTTGGACAGCCATGTGCGCACGAACTCCTCTACCTCATCGTCGGTGTTCAATCTTTGACCTCCGAGGGATTTATTCAGTGGCCCAAACATGTGGTATTAGCAGGGTGATAAATCGGTACTGTAGGGGGTGGGGAAGTTCCAGTACCTCCCACCCCAATTTCGATATTGTATTGAGCGTGAGACGCGTGGTATGAGGGCGCGAATTTCGGCTCGAAGTTCAACAGTTTAGGAAGCAATCGCGCCGTTATTTGGCGATCTTGAAGGTGTTCGTGGATGATAGACTCTACACTACCAATACTGATGCCGAGTTCAGCCGAAATGTCTCAAACATTCATCCTACGATCCTCCAAAATGAGTTGTTATACGCGGCAAATGTTGTCTGGTATGATGCTGGTTTGCGGTCGACGATCATGCGACTCATTCTCGACGGTTTCGCGACTATCCTTAAATGCTTTGGCCCATTTAAACACAGCAGCCCTACTCAGGCACTCACTACCGAACTGATTTCGCAAATGCAGAAAAAATTTTTTTTTTTTAAACGCCTTCCCACACTAAAAAACGAATGACAATACGTTGCGCAACGGCGGTCGGCACTTGGCGTTCACTCATGGTCGTAGCACGCGTGTGAAACATGCACTCCCGACAAAAACTATGCCACACTGTTCGTTAAGGACCCAGCTATCACATACTCAAGCCACTACCTTCAAAACATACATGCGCGCCATCTACAGCGTTTGTCTTCATCATATTTGAACCGCCCTCGTATTATTCAATTTTTTTTTTACTTATTGCGATTAAATCAATTTTATTATTAATTGCGCTAGAACTTAAGTTATGACTTCCATTTTTTTTATTTTTCGTTCATTTTTTGGATGAAACATTAATTTCAGATTCAGCAGTTTATATCTTTAAGACGAATAAGATTTATTATGAGTAACCGCAAAATATGTAATTTTCCCTCACTTTTTCTTTTTATGCCATCGCAGGGATCCTCTTTTGAAGAAATTTTTTAGCTTTGCGCCTCCTTGAATTGAGAGGACTGACACGAAAAAGAGCCCCAAAAACTCGCGATTTCCCGAGTTTTCCAGCAAATCAGGAAAGTGCGAGACAGCTCTACAAAAGCGCATAAATATGGCGCGAAATTTTCTCACAAAATCAAAACTTCCAAAGGATTTCAACGGCGAACACAACTTCCAAAGGATTTTAATCGTTATGACAACTTTTAAAGGATTCTAACGGTTATCACGACTTTCAAACGATTTCAGCGGTTAACACAAGCTCTAAAAGATTTTAACGACTCGCACATTTTATTTCAAAGTCAGCAGCCGGATTTTGACGTGCCTGGAAGCCCCACTCCACGAATTGTATTCCAGTAAAAATAAAAGAAAGAAGGACATAATAACAAAAGAATAGAAGATAGAGGAAAAGAAAGAGAGAGAGAGAGAAAAAGAGAGACAAAGAGAGAGATAGGATCGAGCCAGTAACGTAATAATAAAGTAAGATACTGATTTAATTTTCTTTTTTTTTTATTTCATTATCTTATTCTACTTTTTTACTACCTAAACCGTTCAATTTTCTTAGTAATTAAATTCTCCCTTCTACTCTCTATTATCCAGAAAGTGACTGGGCCTTACACAATGAGGCCTAATCATTTTCTTACCTTATCCGGAAGCTCAATCGGGCCTTACATGAAGAGGCCTATTCAGCTTCCATTATAGTTTCCCTCCATTCTAATAATATTTTTTCTTTTTACTATTAATCCCTTCTTTTTACCTCACTAAACAAATTACCGTTATAAAACAAAACGGTCTAACATTTCTAGCCCGAGCTATTGGTAAAAACGCAGGCTAAAAAAGGAAAGCTACGTACACGTAAGCAACGTTTTTCCTTTTTTAAAAAATTTTGGACGTCACATGTGTAATATAAAAAAACTTATGGAAACGGTGCAACATCTGCCAACTTATAACTAAAATTCGAACCTTAATTGTATTAGCGTTACGTATAACGTAGTAGTTAGGGCGTCTGCTTCATAATGTGAAAAACCCGGGTTCGATTTCACCGTAAGTCCAAAATTTTCGGCATTTTTTTCCATGAATTATTAGTGTATACAATAAATTAATGACAATTTTCACCTAAATAATCAATTCGTACCAAAGTAAAGGAATACCTACAGTGTAAAAATTACTTCTTTTGACACAGAAATGACGTCATTCCTGTGTTTGGAAAATTTGACAAATAACATTATAAAATGTTCTAAATCCTAACATGCCAAATTACATTATTGCTAATGTCTTTGTTAACGTTATTCAATAACGTTATAAAAGACGTCATGTTTTTCAGTAGGGTTGCACGAACCTTTCGGCAGGGTTTATTTATAATATTTGAGAAGTTCCAACAATATTGCAGCCATGTGTCAGCGTTATATTTCTTTGATACATTAGGTCTCTAACTAACAAGGGAACCACCCCAACCCGACCCCACCGATTTTAATAATTTTTGAGTATGTTGTAATATTAAAAAAAATATTCGACACGTATTTTTTTTTTCATCGGCTGACATACACTTCCAAAGGGTGAAATCCACCCCTGAAAACCACCTCAAAAAATCGTTTTTTTAATATATCTCTGCATCTAATGAATATTGTTAAATAAAATTAACGCCAAAATATTTCCTATAAGTAGGCGCTTCTACAAATATAATTTTAACACCAAGAGGTTGCAACCCCTTTTCTATAGGGGTCTAAGTTCTATTTCTTTTGCTATTTTGTAATTCAAAATCTATTAAATAAGGTCGAGTGGGTTGAAAACTGCATTTATAATGAGAAAATAAGAAATTAAAATTGACGTATTTCGGGGTTTTTTAAGAAAAAATTTTTTGGGGGTGTGTTACCACTAAAAACCACCTCTACCAAATCACAAGCAGGCTAACCCACCTAACCTTGGCCAAAGTGTGTCTATTAATTATTTGTTCTGTTATATGTACCGTATGACAAGCGAAATATATTAGATAAACAAGCTACCCCTGACCGCTAATCCCTAACCTCAAAAACCCAAGAAACTACCCCTATCAAACCACAAGCAGGTAAATCCACGTTACCCCGGCCACAGCATGTTTATCTATTATTTTTTTAACTGAATATATCCTACATCACAAGTGACCTTTGTCCGCAGAAATCCAACCCTTGACTCCTAACCCGCCCAACCCCAAAAAACCTCACCTACCAAACTACAAGCAAGCTAACCCAACTAATCCCTGCCACTGCATGTTTATTAATTATTTTTTCTGTTATTTAATACATCCCATATTACGATCGAACTATATTAGCTAACTAAGCTACTCCTAACCCCTAACCGTTCAAAATCCAAAAAACTACAACTATTAAACCACAAGCAAGCTAATCTATTTTAACCTGGCCCCAGCGTGTTTTTCGATGATTTTTTTCTTTTAAACGAGTATATCCTACATAATAAGCAATTTATGACAGCAAACCATTGTACCCTTAACACAATGAATCCGTAAAGAACACCCTTTACAACCCACGAGCAGGCTACCACCTTTAACCCTGACCACAGCGGCGTTTATCGTTCATTTCTTCTTGAAATAATTGTCAAATCGAAACCTAGGATGAAAAAAGTTACGTCTAGAAATAAGTATCTAATGTAATACGTTGTCTTATTATTTTCAAATAAACTTTATTAAAAGTTATTTTTATAAAAGACTATATTTTTGACTCATATGTAAATTAGAATGTATTATTTGACATAGTTTTCACTGTAATGATAATCTTCAAAGAAAGGCTTGAAACATAATGACTTCTTACACCAACCACATCGTATTATTGCAACATTCTTACATCCTTATACTTCGCAGTTAACATCACCAGATTCTCCAAAACTATAATCACCAGGATTATCAGTTTTATCTGGTTTTTGAGTAATATAGCCACTTTAATACCAGGAATATTCAAAAATATCCGTATATCTCGGTGAAGAAAACTGGTTATGTACCAGCGATTGTAATGTTATAATGTTATTTCTTACATGTAAATTCAAGTCGTAATCTATCAGCATTACTTGATCTGAAAATTGCCTCACGAAATTAAAGACTCTTCTTTCAATTTACAATGATAGCAAATAATAAATTATGGTGCCACTTCAAAAAATATGTTTGAAATTTAAAAAATTGAGTCTGCTTCAGAATTGTAAGGGGTACCTACACAGCATCAATAAATTCTGATTTATTTCTAAATTAATTTATGATAAAATAAAATTATTTTAGAATTAATTCTGTATTGATGCTATGTCCGCTTTTTGATTCCTTCAGAATTAATTCATAAAATAATTATAAAATAATTCTAAAATTATTGAGGAATCATTTCATAAAATAATTCTGTAATAACCTTCAAATTTTATATAAATACATATATATATATATATAACACATCGTTCAATAAGTCCCGAGACTAACAACGAAAACAACATTTTTTTTCAAAAATCATTTTTATTTATCAATATAATCTCCTTTAAGAGTGACACAATTTTTCCAACGTCTTTTCAACATTTTTATATCATGTTTATAGAAGGATTTATCCTTTTCTCCAAAATAGGCTTTAGTTTCGGCAATGACCTCCTCATTCGAGCCAAATTTTTTTCCCTGAAGCATTTTTTTGAGATCAGCAAAAAGCCAGTAGTTGCTGGGGGCTAAATCCGGCGAATACGGGGTTGGGGAAGCAAATCAAAGCCCAATTCGTTTAATTTTGCCATTGTTTTCATGGACTTGTGGCATGGTGCATTGTCTTGGTGAAAAAGGATTTTTTTCTTCTTCGTGTGCGGTCGTTTTGCTGCGATCTCCTCCTTCAAACGTACCAACAAGTCAATATAATAATCACTGTTAATTGATTTACCTTTTTCTAGGTAGTCAATGAAAATCACGCCATGTGTATCCCAAAAAGCAGACGCCATGACTTTGCCAGCAGACTGCTGCGTTTTTGGACGCTTTGGGCGGCTTTTGCCAGTCATGCGCCACTCAGATGATTGCCGATTCGACTCCGGAGTAAAATAATGTATTCATGTTTCATCCATGGTCACGTATCGGCGCAGAAAATCCTTTTTATTGCGAGTAAATAGCGATAAACAGCTCTCTGAATCGTCGACTTGTTGCTGTTTTTGTTCCACTGAAAGCAATCGCGGCACCTACTTGGAAAAAAACTTTTTCATGCTCAATTTTTCATGAAGGATTGTAAATACGATTCTAGATGATATCTGTTTCATTTCTGCAATCTCACGGACCTTCACTTTGTGATTTTTCATTACAATTTTCAACACTTCACTCACATTTTCCTGTGTCACAGCTTCCAATGGCCTACCCGAACGTTCCGCATCGTTTGTGTCCGTACGACCACGTTTAAACTGAGCATACCAACGACAAATCGTTGGTTTGGATGGAGAGGAGTCTGGGTAATGTTTTTCAAGCCATTGCTGGGCTTCTACGGTGTTTTTACCTATTAAAAAACAATGTTTTATCAACACGCGAAACTCGCTTTTTTCCATTTTTCAAACAAATTACAAAGTGACCTTACTCTAACCTTGATAACTTTGCTGTCTGTGATCTGATCGACGTGAAATTTTTACACGTTTCGTGTAAAGGTTCGCACTCTATGGAAACGTGACCAGTTTGGTACTACCCATCTCTGGGTTAGTCTCGGGACTTATTGAACGATGTGTTATTAATAGATGCAGCACACGAGTTCAATGATGTAGACATGATTGTTGAAGAAACGTTAGATTTCCATGAAGAATATAGAGATAGTGATGCTCAAATAGTCGAAGATGAAATACAACATCACTTTCCTGATCCAGAAATTGCACTAACGAATCATCGTACAAATGATGTTGAAGAAGTATCATTTGAATATAAAAATAATTTAGGTTGTTAATAAAGGAGAAGCGAAAGAAAGGGAAAAAATTCAAAATGAGAAACTGTAAGTAATAGATTTAAAAAAGTTTCATCAATAAGTCAACTTAAACGTTGAGCCAAAACAATGAATAAAGGTTGTAATGATTGAGAAAAAATTGCCCGAATCTGCCAGTATACATTAGACGATTTCAAAGCGGCTATTGAAGCTGGTTCGATCGTGCATGACAAGAATATACGTAAATGGGCGTTACAAGCACAAAAAGAACTCGGCTCAGAAAATGTAACATTCAAGGCTTCTGCAAATTGGGTATTAAAGTATAAAAAAGCTCATGGAATTGTGTCCAGAAAAATAAATAAATTTATTACTAAAAAAACATTAGAAGGTGCTTTGAAGCTTCAAGCTAGTGCTGAAGCTTTTGTTGCTGACGTGAAATTATTTATACCAAGAATCGGAATAGCATATATTTATAATTCAGATCAGAGTGGTTTCCAATTAGAAATGCATTTAGGAAGGACATTAGTGATAGAAGGAGAAAAACGAGTGCAATGTTTGATACAGTCAGTTTTATCGACAACGCACAGTTACGCATTTCAACCAACTATATCAGCTACAGGGAAACTTATATCACCACTTTTTTTTAGTATTAGAAGAAAAAACTGGTTAATTTGGTCCTATAGTACAATCAACTTTGATAAAACGAAATAATGTGCATGTGAAAGCATCAAAATCTGGAAAATTAACTACAAGTAAAGTCATTTTTATGTATAATAATGCAATAATATAAAAAAGTATTCTATAGCAAAATTTTATTTATTTCTGAGCACTTTAAAATTTAGTTAAAAGAAGTATTTTATCCAAATGTTAGTTTTCAATCTATTCTTTTACTTGATTCTTGGAGTGGGCATTGTGATAGAGTTATAGTGGAAACGATACCAACGAATAGAATCGTTAACATTAAAAAAATTCCCACTGGAACGATAGGGAAGATCTAACTTCTTGATGTACATGGTTTTAGGGTTTGGAAAAATTTTGTGAGGCAATTTTCAGATCAAGTAATGCTGATAGATTACGACTTGAATTTACATGTAAGAAATAACATTATAACATTACAATCGCTGGTACATAACCAGTTTTCTTCACCGAGATATACGGATATTTTTGAATATTCCTGGTATTAAAGCGGCTATATTACTCAAAAACCAGATAAAACTGATAATCCTGGTGATTATAGTTTTGGAGAATCTGGTGATGTTAACTGCGAAGTATAAGGATGTAAGAATGTTGCAATAATACGATGTGGTTGGTGTAAGAAGTCATTATGTTTCAAGCCTTTCTTTGAAGATTATCATTACAGTGAAAACTATGTCAAATAATACATTCTAATTTACATATGAGTCAAAAATATAGTCTTTTATAAAAATAACTTTTAATAAAGTTTATTTGAAAATAATAAGACAACGTATTACATTAGATACTTATTTCTAGACGTAACTTTTTTCATCCTAGGTTTCGATTTGACAATTATTTCAAGAAGAAATGAACGATAAACGCCGCTGTGGTCAGGGTTAAAGGTGGTAGCCTGCTCGTGGGTTGTAAAGGGTGTTCTTTACGGATTCATTGTGTTAAGGGTACAATGGTTTGCTGTCATAAATTGCTTATTATGTAGGATATACTCGTTTAAAAGAAAAAAATCATCGAAAAACACGCTGGGGCCAGGTTAAAATAGATTAGCTTGCTTGTGGTTTAATAGTTGTAGTTTTTTGGATTTTGAACGGTTAGGGGTTAGGAGTAGCTTAGTTAGCTAATATAGTTCGATCGTAATATGGGATGTATTAAATAACAGAAAAAATAATTAATAAACATGCAGTGGCAGGGATTAGTTGGGTTAGCCTGCTTGTAGTTTGGTAGGTGAGGTTTTTTGGGGTTGGGCGGGTTAGGAGTCAAGGGTTGGATTTCTGCGGACAAAGGTCACTTGTGATGTAGGATATATTTAGTTAAAAAAATAATAGATAAACATGCTGTGGCCGGGGTAACGTGGATTCACCTGCTTGTGGTTTGATAGGGGTAGTTTCTTGGGTTTTTGAGGTTAGGGATTAGCGGTCAGGGGTAGCTTGTTTATCTAATATATTTCGCTTGTCATACGGTACATATAACAGAACAAATAATTAATAGACACACTTTGGCCAAGGTTAGGTGGGTTAGCCTGCTTGTGATTTGGTAGAGGTGGTTTTTAGTGGTAACACACCCCCAAAAAATTTTTTCTTAAAAAACCCCGAAATACGTCAATTTTAATTTCTTATTTTCTCATTATAAATGCAGTTTTCAACCCACTCGACCTTATTTAATAGATTTTGAATTACAAAATAGCAAAAGAAATAGAACTTAGACCCCTATAGAAAAGGGGTTGCAACCTCTTGGTGTTAAAATTATATTTGTAGAAGCGCCTACTTATAGGAAATATTTTGGCGTTAATTTTATTTAACAATATTCATTAGATGCAGAGATATATTAAAAAAACGATTTTTTGAGGTGGTTTTCAGGGGTGGATTTCACCCTTTGGAAGTGTATGTCAGCCGATAAAAGAAAACACGTGTCGAATATTTTTTTGAGTATTACAACGTATCCAAAAATTATTGAAATCGGTGCGGTTGGGTTGGGGTGGTTCCCTTGTAAGTTCTCGCTGTTTCTCTTGATGAAAATGCAACTTTATTATAAAAATAATGGTTACAAATAAATCATCTTAATTATTACTCATTTCTAGTTACAGCTTTATGCTAACTTTCTGACAGAGCTCAAATACCGTTACGAAAACAGTTTTCGTCTTTTGAACCTACCCACAAATGAAGCCAATTTCTGGTATCTTCATATGAGTAGAACTGCTGATAAGCTAGACCATGTGCCATTAAATAGAATAAGTCGTAATCGGGCGGCGCAATATCTATGCAATATGAAGGGTGGGGTAAGACTACCCATTTGAGCGTTTCTAAACAGGTTTTAACGGTTTCGGTAACGTAAAGCCTAGCGTTGTCATGGAGTCTAATCACTTTTTTGTGCCTCTGCTCGTATTGTGGTCGTTTTTTGTATAGTGCTTGGCCCAATCGCATCAATTGAATTCAAAACCGTTGCTCAGTGATGATTTCGTTTGATTTCAGTAGCTCATAATAAATAACACCGACCTGATCCCAACAAATATAAAGCATAACCTTGGTAGCCATAATATTTGGCCGAGCCGCGGCGTAGAAGCATGGCCGGCAGTCCCCATGACTTTCTTTTCTTTGGATTACTGTAATGAATTCATTTTGCATCACCTGTCACGATGCGATGAAGTAAATCCTTCCTCTTTTGCCGCTGAAGCAGTTATTCATAAGCGAGAAAATGACGTTTAATGTCCCTTGGCTTTAAATAATAAGAAACCCAAGTTCCTTGCTTTTGAATCATTTCCAACGCATATAATCGCTTGAAAATGACTTGCCGGGTAACTACTATTACTTAAGAAAGCTTATTTTCGGTTTAGCAGGTATCTTTGTCGACCGATGCCTCCAATTCAGCCTCTCCGAAGGTTTTTGGCCCATCTTTACGCAGACGATTGTCAACATCGAAATTACCGTCTTTACAGTGATGAAACGAATTACTGCACGTTGTTTCACTTAAAGCAGCATGTCCAAAAACGTTTTGGAACTTCTGAAGTGCTTCAGCCTTCGTTTTCTCCGTATAAAAGAAAAAAAGCAACACTTTCCGCAAATGATGATTATTAGGCACAAAGTGAGACATTTTCGCATAAACAAAAGTATATGAAAAAAAAAATAACAAAATCATGAACAAAACAATATCACTTATGTGACAAAGCGATTTAGTTACTATATATCTGAGCTTGCTTTATTATGTTTTGGATGTCGAAATCGACAAGCTGTAAAATCTCTATATCGAATTTGTTTTAAACAAAATTCTGTTTTATGACCTCTAAGAGGTCAAAAATCAAGATCGAATATCTTAAAATACCGTTTCTTGCATTTTCACTGTAATACTGTGGCTTGTAGAAAAATAAATTAATAACCCAATAACCCTCTTCGACTTAAAATCACCCAATCAATCTCAAATGTTATGCTTATCCACGCTCTTTACTCAAAATTTAATCCGTTGGTGAATATGTGTTAAATAGATTATCACCACGAATAATCATTTATCTAGACCCTCATATTATCAATAACCAAGCAGTAGCCAAATCCATCCATTATTCCATTAAGATTTCTGAGGATTCTCAAAGTCCTTAGATACATGCTTATCGCATAATTTTAGTTCATGAGTTAAAGTTTGATCGTTTTGAAGTCACATTGTGTTTTACAACTAGGCTTTAGAGATGATAAAAAATGATTCTAATCGTATAAATTTTATGCTTTTTCTCTGATGAGACTAAATCATAAAGTGGCTGAGAAATCAATAGTCATAATTACCCTTTTGTTGGCGAGAATCCTCACTGGTGTAGGACAATAACACATCGTTCAATAAGTCCCGAGACTAACCCAGAGATGGTGCTAGTAGTACCATACTGGCCACGTTTCCATAGAGTGCGAACCTTTACATAAAACGTGTAAAAATTTCACGTCGATCGGATTACAGACAGCGGAGTTATCAAGGTTAGAGTAAAGTCACTTTGTAATTTGTTTGAAAAATGGAAAAAAGCGAGTTTCGCGTGTTGATAAAACATTGTTTTTTAATGGGTAAAAACACCGTAGAAGCCCAGCAATGGCTTGAAAAACATAACCCGGACTTCTGTCCATCCAAATCAACGATTTGTCGTTGGTATGCTGAGTTTAAACGTGGTCGTACGGACACAAACGATGCGGAACGTTCGGGTAGGCCATTGGAAGCCGTTACATAGAAGAATGTGAGTAAAGTATTAAAAATTGTAATAAAAAATCGCAAAGTAAAGGTCCGTGAGATTGCAGAAATGACACAGATATTATCTGGAAGCGTATTTATAATCCTTCATGAAAAATTGAGCATGAAAAAGTTTTTTTTTAAGTGGGTGCCGCGATTGCACCAATGCACCATGCCACAAGTCCATGAAAACAATGGCAAAATTAAACGAATTGGGCTTTGATTTGCTTCCCTAAACCCGTATTCGCCGGATTTAGCCCCCAGCGACTACTGGCTTTTTGCTGATCTTGAAAAAATGCTCCAGGGAAAAAAATTTGGCTTGAATGAGGAGGTCATTGCCAAAACTGAAGCCTATTTTGAAGCAAAGGATAAATCCTTTTAGAAACATGGTATAGAAATGTTGGAAAGGCGTTGGAAAAATTGTGTCACTCTTAAAGGAGATTATATTGATGAATAAAAATGAAAAAAAAAAAAAAATGTTGTTTTCGTTGTTAGCCTCGGGACTTATTGAACGATGTGTTAAATCACCACAACCTTGGAGCCTTATGAGTATGATTTAGAATTGTTAAAGGATATGTAATTCGTTCGGACATTTTTGATGTAAGCGTCAATAGGAATATCTATGCTCATTTTGTTAGAGATCAGTTTTCAGAACTAATAAAAAATATCGATTTAGACAAGTGACAAAGATTGTATTGCCAGAATGATAGTTCACTAGTACGTTTTACCATGCTGTTCAATAAGTTTTGCGGTTCGATAAGAAAAACAATTTTATGGTTTGAAATACACTTTGTTATTCAGTATAGTCTTCCTAAACATCAATACACTTGTTCAAACGAGATTCCAATTTATGAATTCCATCCCTGAAGTGAGAATCTTGATGGGCTGCAAAATACGTTTCCACATCTGTTATGACCTCATTATTTGATGAAAAACGCTTTCCACGCATGAATTTTTTTAGGTCTGGAAACAGATGGAAGTCGCTAGGGGCCAAATCTGGTGAATACGGTGAATGCTCTAACAATTCGAACTTTAATTCATGGATTTTAGCCATTGTTAAAATGCTCTTGTGACACAGTGCATTGTCCTGATAAAAAAGGATTTTATTCTTCTGCATACCAGGTCTTTTTTCACGAATTTTTTCCTTCAACTAATCTAAAAGGTTACAATAATAATATTTAGAATTTATTGTTTACCAGTTTGCAAGTATTCCACAAACAAAATTCCTATCGCATCCCAATAAACTAATGCTAACACCTTCTTGGCCGATTTCTAAACACGAACTTGTTTCTGAGCCGAAGAACCAGGTTCGCGTCACTCTTTGGCCTTTTGTTTTGATTTAGGATCATGGTGATAGACCCAAGTCTCATCCTTAGTGATGAATCGACGCACAAAATCCACTTTATCCTTTCGAAAACGCTCTAAATGTTGCTGAGAAAATCGCATTCGAATGTGTTTTTGTTCCATTGCTAGCGAATGCGGCACCCATTGTGCACACAGCTTTCTAAAACCCAATACTTTAGTCAAAATATTGCTTACACTGCCCAATGAGATGCCTAGGGCTTCTACTAAATCTCTTTCAGTCACTCGACGATTTTCCAATACGATATCCTGTATTTTTTCTACGATTTCTGGTGTTGTTGCTGTTTTTGGACGTCCTTGACGTAGATCGTCTTAAAGGCTTGTACGACCACGTTTAAATTCAGCAACCTATCTTTCTACTGTACTAATTGAAGGCGAAGAATCCTTATACATTTTCAACATTCGTTCATAAATTTCCTTTGCCTTTAAACCTTCCCAAAATAAAAATTCAATCACTGCACGATACTTGATTTTTTTAATTGTAAAAAAATACTGTGACACTTCGATACTAAATGGCTTGTAAACAAAGAATGAATTGACAGATTGAAATGAAACTTCGCATACGTTTATATAAAGAGTGTACCGACAATAACAAAAAATTTAGGCTAGTAGCAACACCCTCTTTTATTGAACCGCAAAACTTATTGAACAGCCTGGTACATGGATTATGTGGAATTTTTCGGGTAAAAATTACAATGGTTTATGGATTGGACAAACAGGTCTAGTTGCCAGAAACAACAACGTATTCGTTGTAAGTTCTGTTTCTTTTGGGGTGCTCGATTAAAGTAAGTCCCCTTGTATCTTACTATTTAAGATGCTAGATTGAAGTGACTCCCCTTTCCTCTCACTATTCGGGGTGCTGGTTTAAAGTGAGTCCTCTCACTTCTTATGCCTATTGAGCTCCCCGACACTTTGAATTTTGGCCTTATCTGCAAAAAGCACAAAATTGAAAAAATCTGGATCATTTTCTATCATATCCAAAGCCCATTAACAAAACACAATGCGCTGTTAAAAATGATATAACTGTAACTCTTGAACTAAAGGTATGTGATAGGCATGGTTTCTAAGGACTTAAAGGATTCTTAAGAAAGTACTTCTATGTTAGGTATACCGATTTCTCTTTCAACTCGGCGGCTGCTAATATGAGGGTCAAGATGAATGATTGCAAGAACAGTCACAACACGAACATCATTTTCGTCATATTCATGACGCTTGCAAGGACGGACCAGCTGTCCACCACGAGCTCTTTGTTTTAACTGACTTATTGTTCTATGATCAGGATATCTTCTTTTACAAAAGCGTTCTGTACAGTCTTTCCGCAGCACGATACTTATTATGACTTTCCCCTAGAATCATTATCATATTAACAATATTATTGGGCTGATAGTCAGCCATTTTTAGTTCTGTTCGTCACGTATGCAGAATTAAGATAAAATAATAATTTAAATTAAAAAAAATTATAAAAAAAAAAAATGGAGATCCGACTGCAACTGTATTGTAAATGTGTTCTCTAAGATTGGCCGAAATGTGAAATTAAAAGAATATAAATAATTTTGTCATTTAACAAAAAGTCACATGAATTAGAAATTTGTTAATGATTTTCACGATTAAAAATAAGATATTCAGAACATTTCTGAGATACGTAACTTTTCAAAGATAAGATAATTAACTTCTTCTAAAACATTTTCGAAGTCTATTTTCTATTTCAGCATTAAAAATAAAGGTTTTTATATAAATAATGAAGTTGATTTTCAATAACCTGAAAAGTTAGCTCAAAGGTCAAATTAAAGTTTACCTTTATTTTTATTGTCTTTCGTATCTTGAAATCTGCTAAATAATACCCTACCAAATGAATTTTACTAGCAGATTGAATTTCGGGAAAATAGAGTAGTGGTAGATAATAATGATAAAATTTGAGATGTGCAGGGTACACGTAGGTAAAAGGAAAAATTAGCGGTTTGGGAAATAGAGGTTTATTCCAGAATCGAAAACAAAGAATTTCATCTCAAAATGTAAAGATAATCTTAAAATAATTGTGAAAGTCAACTTCGACGTCGACTTAAAGTTCACATTTATCTTTATTTCTTTTCCCACCGCAAGCTCTACCCGCAAATGTCCTACTCACGTCTTCCTACAAGCGAGTAGAACTTTTGACATTTTCTCGTTATGCTTAACTACACAGCTAATGAAATTGTCGATATTTTTCTTGTGTAAGGAGAATGACGACGAAACTGCGTTCAAGCTTTAATTTTATGCTGTTGAATTCCCCGAAAGACGTCATCACAATGACACTGTTATTCGTAATGTTGAGTTGCGTGGCCGACAAGGTAAGTTTGCTCGCAAAAGAAGGTCCATGTTAACAGAAGATTATGCTAATAATCCTTAAATAATTGCGATACTAGCTATTGTGCACCTGGATCCTCAGATAAGTTTACGCTAAATTGAACGAGTGCTTGGTGTAACAAAATCAATAGCCAGCAGATATCTAAAAAATGTAAAGTACCATTTGTATCACATATCTTCCAACCAATCTTAATCGGTTGACGATTATCGAAGACAACTTATTTTTTGCCAATGGGCAACGCAGCAGGTCAATAATGACGATAATTTTTTCAAATATGTTATGTTCAGCGATGAGGTTACATTTCGAAGTACTGGCGCCTTGAATCGCCACCATTGTGACTTTTGGTCTGCAGGTAACCCTTTGGGTACCTTTGACGAGTGAGACTCGTCATCTGCTTACTTGGGCGAAGTTACGGTGGACGAGTCTGACTTGTTATCTGAATTTCATATAATCCATATAGCGACAAATTAAATCCGTCCCATGGAGGTTGGCCATTAACATCGATGGAGTTTAAATGTATAGCGCGGAACCGTTAATGGCTATTTGATTAGCCTTTACTTCTTTGAAGGCAACGTTGTCAGTCAAACTTATTTAACGGTGCTTTTCATATTGGGCAATCATTGTAAAAAATTATCTGAATGAAAGATTCAACCATCGATGGATAGGTAGAGGCGTTCCCATAGAATGGCCACCTAGGTCACCAGACCTTACATCGCTTGACTTTTATTTATGGGACTTTCTAAAAAATGATGTCTATAGAACCAGATCAACGAAAAATGAAGATATAATGGTGAGGATTCGGAATGCATGTAATACCATACCGCGAAACGTGTTATTAAAAACGATATCGCTTTTCCGAAAACGAGTCAACTGGTGTATTCGAGAAGATCGAGCAACTTTTGAACATATTTTGGCTTAAATAGCTCTTTTCATCCTGCCTCAGCTGAAAATGCAACTTACATTGATAAATGATCTTGCCTTAACTGGCTGGGCCTCTGTCCGATCTTGCCTTAACTGGTCGGGTCTCTGTTTGGTAAAATTTTCTGTTTTTTTGTTTTTTGGGGACAGAAGTAAGATTTTCCATTTAAAATGTTCAACTTGACTTAAAATGACCTTGTAAGTTGTAGTAAAGGTCATGTTCAAGGTCATATTAGGACGTAAAATTTTCTGCTCTTTTGTTTTCCGGGATCAAAAGTAAAGGTTTCCTGTTTAAGAAACCAACTTGTCGTTCAGTTGACCTTGAAGGCCATATTTAAGGTCATAATCGAGGTTACAGTTAGACGTCCCGTTTGAAATCCAGCAACTTTTGTTTAAAAACCTTTCTCTTAAAATCTTTATTTTTAGAGACATATGAATCCGTTTTTTAAAATGAGACAGTATATACTTTTAGGCGCTTAAAATATTTATAAAGCTGGATGCAGGGAAAAATTTTACAAATAAAAAACATTGATAAATCTGTTACTATTTGATTAAAAATAATTCAGCAGCCTATCAGATTTCTTCATAGTCGAGTAGACAAGTCTTGGGAAAAAAAAAAATAAAAATAGGCAGGGCTTAGTATTTTAACTGTACACCAATATGTGCTGATATGTGCGTCACATGGCTACGCTTGTTTCTTCCAACCCTGCCGAAAATTTTCATTCTGCTTTTTTTATGTTCTCTCATATTTAATATCAACGAACTTATTAAAACAATAAATAATTGCATAAAAACTTTTAAATGCGCAGTCCATGTATTTTTATTATTATTATTAAGAGAATAATTGTTTCTTTGATAATGCGATGCATTTTTTTAATGGCATATTAAAAATGCATACGAACAAATAAAAATTTAATCTTGAAAAAATTTCATGTAATTCTTTAATTTTACAAAGACATTCAGAAGCTAAAAAAGGAATCCATATTGCAGATTAGATCCTGGACGCCGATTGTAACGTTGGACAAACGTGCAATTCATACTTACACGTGTTCACGCCTACAAATAATCCTTCCTCCTTATTGCATCTATTAGGCGCCAGATAGGAGGGCTTGTCCGGCTCATCTGAGGCACGTCTTTTTTGCGAAGGGGTTCTGTCAATTTTTTTTTAGTTTATTATTCGTGAATTTGGTGATGCTTGGAAGCGATTTGGTTGACTGCAAATTGATATGACAAGTTTTTATGGCAGTACAAATATACAAAATTGTACGCATGTATGCACCAGACTATTAAAAGGATCTCTTCTCTAAGTATGTGCCTAGGCATTCACTAAGAAGTAAGCAAGGGAACTTGTTGTTCTCTTAATGCGCAATGAGACTGCTACAGTCTGTCAAGTAAGAGCGTGGTCGACTTCACTGACAGGTAAAACAGTCTGTCAAGTAAGAGCGTGGTCGACTTCATCGACAGGTAATAAAAGATTTTGCTCTAACTCCTTCGCGAGCCGATAGAGGAAAGCTTTGTCCTTAATGCATTTTCAACAAAAATTCAGTTGTTGTTGATCTTTTGAAAGAGAATCACGTTAAACGCCATGAGTGCTAAGTACGCGTCGCGCTACGAGGCTGTGTTCCTTTGCATCCACCCGAAAGGTCCCAAAATGTCGCAATCAGCGGCTGCTAAATATATGAGAAAGTCGAAGGCATTTGTACAGAAGTAGATACAGCGATATAAAGTGGCTAAAAATGTCGATGATTTACCAGAACGTGGCTCGATAGGAAAAGTGAACAAAAAAGATGAAAAAAGAATAGTGAATCTGTTTTCGCGGAATCCTGCTTTAACACTGCGGCAAGGGCAAGCAAAATTAATAGCAAAAGGTTTAGATATATCCTACGTAACTATCCGAACCCATCTTCGTATTCATCATTTGAAATGGCGCAACACAATGAAGAAGCCTCTGTTGACTGAAAAACATGTGACAAAGCGACTCGCTTGGGCGCATGAGAATGTTGATAGGGATTTTAAAAATGTCATTTTTACTGATGAATGTTCTATATAGGCACGTTTTGTCCTCACGCGAGCCTGGTCAACTTCCACCAATAGGCTTGTTCAGCGGACCGTAAAACATCGAATAAAGGTGCATCTTTGGGGCTGCTTCTCAAAGCAGGGATTCGGCACTTTGCACCTCTTTACTGACAACCTAAATGCCGAGAAAATGATAAAAATCTACAAAAAGGCTTTACTGCCATCTGCCAAACGATGGTTCATCACAAAAAAAGAAGACTGGATTCTGCAGGAGGACAACGATCCTAAAGACCGCAGCAAGCTCTGTACTCAGTGGAAGACTCAATCTGGCATCGTTACATCGGATTGGCCGTCGCGGTCGCCCGATGCAAATCCTATTGAAAATGTGTGGGCATTTATTAAACGGAAGCTTCGTGGAAGACGCACATACACTTTGAAGCAGTTGTCTTACGAAATTCGTCGGATCTGGAGATCCTTGCCACTAGAATACGCCGTCAAATTAGTAGAAAGCATGCCTCGGAGATGCCAGGCAATTATCGACGCCGGTGGTGACTGGACACATTATTGACCGAATTGCATCATTGTTTGTAATGTGTACAATGTATATATAAATATAAAAGTTTTATTAAATAAATTTTTTTATAAATTAACACGACCACGCTCTTACTTGACAGACTGTAAATATCCATTCCAAGTTCAAGGTGCGCATTGGTGGGACTTCCTGCATGCTGAGTTTCGAAATCTTTCGTCTCTTAACAGGTTCAAGAAAGTATTAGGTGCGTGACTATGTTCCCACTGTTTGTTAATAGTCGGCTCCAGCATTAAGTGCCTATCGATTTCAATATCCAAAACGTCATGAAGCAAGTATAGACATATGGTAAACAAATCACTTTGATAGATTAATGATTGTTTTGGCGTCATACACTTCTAGTTGTGTGAAAATGTCTCATTTTGTGCCAAATAATTGTCATTTGCGGGAAGTGTTGCTTTCCTTCTTTCATTCGCAGAAAACGGCATCTGAAGCACATCAGGAGCTTTAAAACGTTTACGGAGATACTGCCCTAAGTGAAACAATGTGCCGTGATTGGTTCCGTCGCTTCGAGGACGGCGATCTTGATATTTTCGACCATCCACGAGAAGGAAGGCCAAAAACCTTCGAAGGCGCTGAATTGGAGGCATTGCTCGACGAGGACCTATGCCGAACAGAAAATAAACTTGCTTTAGTATTAATAGTTACCCTTCAAGTCATTTCCAAGCGATTTTATGCTTTAGAAATGATTCAAAAGCAGGGAACTTGGGTTCCTTATGATTTGAAGCCAAGGGACGTTGAACGTCGTTTTTTCGCCTATGAATAACTGCTTCAGTGGCAAAAATGGAAAGATTTACTTTATCGTATCGTGACAGGCGATGCAAAATGGATTTATTACAGTAACCCAAAGAAGAAAAAGTCATGGGGCTGCCCGGTCATGCTTCTACGTCGTCGGCTCGGCCCAATATTCAAGCTGCGAAGGTTATGCTGTGTATTTGTTGGGATCAGGTCGGTGTTATTTATTATGAGCTATTAAAACCAAACGAAATTATCACTGGGCAACGGTGTTGAATTCAATTGATGCGATTGGGCCAAGCACTTTGTGAAAAATGACCACAATGCGAGCAAACGCATGAAAAAGTGATTCTACTGAATAGAAATGCTCGGCCTCACGTTGTGAGACCCGTAAAAGCCTACTTGGAAACGCTCAAATGGGAAGTCTTACCCCACCCGTCATATTCCCTAGATATTACGCCTTCGAATTATTGCTTGTTTTGTTCGATGGCACATGGTCTGGCTGATCAGCGATTTCGCTCCTATGAAGATATCAAGAACTGGCTTGATTCATGGATAGCTTCAAAAGACGAACACTTGTACCGTAACGGTTTTCGTGTTCTGTCAGAAAGATGGAAAAAAGTTGTAACCAGCGATGGGCAATACTTTAAATGATTCATTTGTAACCATTTTTTTACTATAAAGTTACATTTTCATGTAGAAAAACAGCGAGAACCTAGTTGCACACTAATAATTAAGAGTCACCTCCTCGAACTCAATGTATTATTCATTTTTTTATTGTTTACTTATCTATTTCGTATTATTTATTTATTATTTGTTATTTTTTTTCGTAACATGTTTTCTTTTGTACACTGATTTTAATATCGTGATTGTATTTAAGGGATAGACGAGTGATGAGTGCCTGTACTTATAAGCATGAATGAGTTTTTATTTTATTTTTATTTGTCTATTGTATTTAATGTATTGAACTTAATTATTTTTAATGTATTTCATCTGATAGATGAAGAAATTATTATTAAGTATTATTTGTAAGTTTATTCGTATTTGATCATGGCTATTATATCCCTTTTATTGAGACTGGCTTACAGTATTGTATTTGAGTATTTATAAGTATTTAGACTTGACTATCAAATAAGTAAATCAACCGCGGCTATCGCTGCTTAACTTAGATGATCAGAGGCGACATTTCATTACTTTGCCGGAGTGATGAATTTGTAAATTTTATATTTATCTAATATAATTATTACCCATACACACACACACATAAATATATATATATATATATATATATATATATATATTCATATACATATTTCTGTTTAGATGTCTGTATGCTCTTCAGCGTACAGGGTTACCTCCTATCACAACTCATAACGTCGTAGATGATTGGAATGATCCAGTTTTAAATTCACTACGAAGATGTAATTTATTTAATACTATCCATGATCGTGTTAAGGTATGAAATATATTATTTTAGTGTTTGAATCGAAATATGCATATCTACTTAGTAAATTAAGAACTTAGTTTTAATATGTATTATATACAATATTATTTAATAAATACTAGTTCAGTAATTCCTGTTATTTATAAGTAATCTTGAACAATATGGAAAAAGAAATTAAAAACAGTACATTTTTTGTTGTGGCTGTTAAAACGTATTTTAATTATTGACATTAAGAGGAAATACTTGAATAATAAATTACAAGTAAAAAGAATTCACTATTTTTTACATGAAAACTTTTTTCTTTCTAAACCGTTCTATTTCGTCTTCTTACTTATCTTTAAAGACTATTCTATATTCATTGCATACTATAAGCGATTCTCTTTCAATTTCACCCTTTATTATTTTTTACAAGAAAACAAAGATGATATTGCACTTTTTATAAAAAATAAGAATGCATTTTCTCATGAAGGCTAATTTTTTGGCTCAATTTTTTTTATGGGTAGCCAGCCTCAATACCTATATTTTCGTATATGTGGCATTTGGAATATTTTGATTTTTTGATGCTTAATAAAAGCATGCAAATAAGATTGAAAATAGAAACAAATTCCAAATTAAGGGGACATTCGCCTTTGAAATTGAAAAAAAAAACACTTTTTAAAAATTTTATTATGAAAAAACTATTATACGAGGTTTGGCTATTAAATAACAAGACTGCGCGCCTAGAGGGCGCCGTAAAGGGGTAGGAAAAAAAAAACGAGTAGTGCGTTGGGTATCTAGATATCTTGTCTATGCACGTACCAAAACACGTTCTCCTCACTACAGTCTGTCAAGTAAGAGCGTGGTTGTGTTGATTTATAAAAAAATTCATTTGATGAAACTTTCATATTTATATATACATTGTACACATTACAAACAATGATGCAATTCGGTCAATAATGTGTCCAGTCACCACCGGCGTCGATAATTGCCTGGCATCTCCGAGGCATGCTTTCTACTAATTTGACGGCGTATTCTAGTGGCAAGGATCTCCAGATCCGACGAATTTCGTAAGACAACTGCTTAAAAGTGTATGTGCGTCTTCCACGAAGCTTCCGTTTCATATATGCCCACACATTTTCTATAGGGTTTGCATCGGGCGACTGCGACGGCCAATCCAATGAAACGATGCCAGATTCAGTCTTCCACTGAGTACAGAGTACAGAGTACAGAGCTTGCTGCGGTGTTTAGGATCGTTGTCGTCCAGCAGAATCCAATCTTCATTTTTTGTGATGAACCATCGTTTGGCAGATGGCAGTAAAGCCTTTTTGTAGATTTTTATGATTTTCTCGGCATTTAGGTTGTCAGTAAAGAGGTGCAAAGTGCCGAATCCCTGCTTTGAGAAGCAGCCCCAAAGATGCACCTTTATTCCATGTTTTACGGTCCGCTGAACAAGCCTATTGGTGGAAGTTGACCAGGCTCGCGTGAGGACAGAACGTGCCCATATAGAACATTCATCAGTAAAAATGACATTTTCAAAATCTCTATCAATATTCTCATGCGCCCAAAGAGTCGCTTTGTCACATGTTTTTCAGTCAACAGAGGCTTCTTCATTGTGTTGCGCTATTTCAGATGATGAGTACGAAGATGGATTCGGATAGTTTCGTAGGATATATCTAAACCTTTTGCCATTAATTTTGCTTGTCCTTGCCGCAGAGTTAAAGCAGGATTCCGCGAAAACAGATTCACTATTCTTTTTTCATCTTCTTTGTTCACTTTTCCTATCGAGCCACGTTCTGGTAAATCATCGACGTTTTTAGCCACTTTATATCGCTGTATCTACTTCTGTACAAATGCCTTCGACTTTCTCATATATTTAGCAGCCGCTGATTGCGACATTTTGGGACCTTTCGGGTGGATGCAAAGGAACACAGCCTCGTAGCGCAACGCGTACTTAGCACTCATGGCGTTTAACGTGATTCTCTTTCAAAAGATCAACGATAACTAAATCTTTGTTGACAATGCATTAAGGGCAAAGCTTCCTTCTATTGGCTTGCGAAGGAATTCAAGCAAAATCTTTTATTACCTGTCGGTGAAGTCGACCACGCTCTTACTTGACAAACTGTATTATTGTATTTGTGCAGTAGCGGTTTGAAATGAACGTGTTTTTTTCTCGTGCCGAAAACCATGTGTGACGAAAAACAGGAGCAACGTATCAATCTCAAATTTCTCGCTAAATTGAAAAAAACTACGACTGAGCGCTGTAAATTGTTGCAAGAGGCCTATGGAGACAATTCTCTATCGAGGAGTGAGGGCCGAGTAAGCACTGAAGATGACTAACGCCCAGGTCGCCCTGTCACTGTTTAAACTCCGAAAACAGTGCCCAAAATCAACCAAATTGTGCGTGCAGATCGTCGAATGAGCATCCGGATGATTGCCGAGGCTGTAAACGCCGATAAAGAAACGGCTAGACAAATTTTACACGAGGAATTACACATGACAGAAGTCTGTGCGAAATTGGTGCCAAAAAACCTGACTCCTGACCAAAAGCTCTTGCGTCAACAGGTCTGCTCAGATTTCCTTGAAAGGTTAAAAAAAGATTCCGGACTAATAAAAAACATTATTACTTGCGACAAAACGTAGATTTTTCAATACGATGCTGAAACAAAGCGGCAATCGATGCATTGGAAGACGCCTGAATTTGTTTGAAAAATGGAAAAAAGCGAGTTTCGCGTGTTGATAAAACATTGTTTTTTAATGGGTAAAAACACCGTAGAAGCCTAGCAATGGCTTGAAAAACATTACCCGGGCTCCTCTCTATCCAAACTAACGATTTGTCGTTGGTATGCTGAGTTTAAACGTGGTCGTACGGACACAAACGATGCGGAACGTTCGGGTAGGCCATTGGAAGCCGTTACACAGAAAAATGTGAGTGAAGTGTTAAAAATTGTAATGAAAAATTGCAAAGTGAAGGTCCGTGAGATCGCAGAAATGACACAGATATCATCTGGAAGCGTATTTACAATCCTTCATGAAAAATTGAGCATGATAAAGGTTTTTTCCAAGTGGGTGCCGCGATTGCTTTCAGTGGAACAAAAACAGCAACGAGTCGACGATTTAGAGAGCTGTTTATCGTTATTTACTTGCAACAAAAAGGATTTCCTGCGTCGATACGTGACCATGGATAAAACATGGATACATCATTTCACTCCGGGGTCGAATCGGGAATCATCTGAGTGGCGCATGGCTGGCAAAAGCCGCCCAAAGCGTCCAAAAACGCAGCAGTCTGCTGGCAAAGTCATGGCGTCTGTTTTTTGGGATACACATGGCGTGATTTACATTGACTACTTTGAAAAAGGTAAATCGATTAACAGTGATTAATATATTGACTTGTTGGTACGTTTAAAGGAGGAGTTTGCAGCAAAACGACCGCACATGAAGAAGCAAAAAATCCTTTTTCACCAAGACAATGCACCATGCCACAAGTCCATGAAAACAATGGCAAAATTAAACGAATCGGGCTTTGATTTGCTTTCCCACCCCCCGTATTCGCCAGATTTAGCCCCCAGCGACTACTGGCTCTTTGCTGATTTTAAAAAAATGCTCCAGGGAAAAATATTTGGCTTAAATGAGGAGGTCATTGCCGAAACTGAAGCCTATTTTGAAGCAAAGGATAAATTCTTCTATAAACATGGTATAAAAATGTTGGAAAGGCGTTGGAAAGATTGTATCACTCTAAAAGGAGATTATATCGGTGATTAAAATGATTTTTGAAAAAAAATGTTGTTTTTGTTGTTAGTCTCGGGACTTATTGAACGATGTGTTATATATGTTAACACAGGGTCTTTAAAAAGTCTCGGGTCGGTTGAATAACTTGAAACGTAGGCGTTTCTTAAAAAAATGGTTGAGACAAGCTGTCGGTAATTTTTCTGGCTATCCAACCGCGACCTAAGCTGTGACCTTGTCCATGACCTTGACCTTGTCCATCGAAGCCATTTCAAGGTCAAGTCCATTTTTTTGTATCGCAACCCCCAATTTTAACAACGAAAATGAGAAGAGCGGACAATTTCAAGTCCAGGCACGATCTTTACCATGGAAACAATTCGACTTTGGACGGTCAAGTCAAGGTCAAGCAGTGACCGGCTGGATATCTTGAAAAGTAGGCGTCGTTCAAAAAATATTTTTCAGCAAAACGTTGTAGGAAATTGCCTTATGTAACGCATGGTAATATCTTGATCTTTATGGTCATATTGAGAAATAATTTTTTCAAATAATTCCATAAAGTGAGGCTCGTATTTATACCAGGTAATTAAGGTAAGCTGACGTGAAGAAACCAAGACATGCGTTTATCACAGTCAATTAAGACAAGGTGGTGTGATGCCCAGCCAGTAAAGGCATGGCTAGAGTCTACCTCAGCTAGTTAAAGCAAGGTAGTATGATACCCAGCCAGTAAAGACAAGGCTAAAGTCCATTCTAGTCAGCTAAAGCAAGGTGATATGATGCCCAGCCAGTAAAAGCAAGGCTAGAGTCTATCCCAACCAGTTAAAGCAAGGTGGTATGATACCCAGCCGGAAAAGGCATGGCAAAAATCTACACCAGCCTGTTAAGGCAAGGTGATATGATGTTCAGCCAGTAAAGGCAAGGTAGAGTGATGGTCATCAGGTGATGACAATGTTGAATCACTTTAGTCAAATATCAATAAATTTTTTTTATTTTAACAAATGCTCAAAGTTTCCATCCTCAACTGCCTGGCAATGTGCTATGCGGTAGTAAAATGCTGGTATAGCTTGACGAATTATACTATTATCAATAGTAATAATTTCATCCCTTATTTTCTGCTGGAGTTCTTCGAGATTCGCTGGTTTCGTTTGATATACCTTATTTGTAAGGTAACCCCACAAAAAATAATCAAGCGGGCTAAGGTCAGGAGATCTGGCTGGCCATTCTATTGCACCTCTTCTGTCCATCCACCTTCCTGGAAACACTTCATTTGGATAAGCACGTAAACCTCGCCTATATTGAGGTGGTGCACCGTTTTGCTGAAACAACGTTTGATCAAAATCATTATCCACAATTGCGTGAATCACTGGCATGATTTTATTTCGGAGAATGTTTTTATACTCAAACGCCGTAAGATTTTTTTCAATAAAGAAGGGCCCAACAATACTATTGTTTATAACACCAGCCCAGACATTCACTTTCTGAGGGTATTGAGTACTGGGAGTATCCGACATCTATCTTGGGTTTATATCACTCCAGTACCTAAAGTTATGTCTATTAATATTGCCATTTAGCTCAAAGGTAGCTCTGTCTGAAAATACAATTCTATTCAACAAATATTCATTAGCAGTTATTCGGGTCATCATCGAGTCTCCAAACTGTATACGTCTAAGTGGATCATGTTCAAGCAATTCATGTACAAGTTTTATCTTGTATGGATGGAACTGAAACTTTCTTGTCAAAATATTATGCAATAATCCGACACTCATATAATATTGCTGATGCAATTTCGTAACTTTACTGTGACAATCTTCATTGATTGAAAGTGCAACATCTAGCTGTTTTTCTTGAGTAGTTGATGTAACTGGACGATCCGACCTAGAAAGATCTTTTATACTCTCACTCAAATTGAAACGCGTAATTCTTTGTACTGTTGATTTGAATATCGATTTCATTCCTACCATAGAAGTATCGTTGAATCAGATCCATATATCTTCATTAGGTCTCGTCCTGTCACCGTATCCTTTCATCATAAGAATAATATTTCGCTCTCGTTCAGTGAGAGGAGCCATGTTACATTTGGATGAAGGAATAATCTAATAGGAAAATTTAAATTTAATATTACAATATGAAAAGCGATAAGATCGTAAGACTTGAAAATTATGGAAGGAAGTATGAATAAAGAAAATAGCTAAATAATCAAAGAAAATGAGATGCAGTTCTTAAAAGTAATAAAAAAAATTATAAGTAAGGAGCGAACTTAATGATAATTATGAAAATTGATGCAGTATTAATATTTAGTATTGATACACGAAAGCAATTTAGAGATTTTCGAAACTGTATTTTTTTGCTCACACTATTATTACTTTCCGTTGATTAAGACTCGGAAGTTAGATTTCAAGAATTTTAAAATTCAAGATAGCGAATCCAACATTGCGGGCAGAAAAATTTGAATTTATTCAGAAGTATACTGAAAATTTTCCATATGGATTTTCGAGGTCGCTGATTACTTATTTAAAGTCAGATTTTAAAAACTTAAAATTTCAAGATAGCAGATACTGCGTAGCGAATGGAAGGGATGAAGGTCAGGGTCAAGTTCACGATTAAGATTGCCGTTGGATAGCCAGGAAAGTTTCCTATAACTTATGTCTCAACCACTGTTTTGAGCGACGCCTACTTTTCAAGATATCCAGCCGGTCACTGCTAGACCTTGCCTTGACCTTCTGAGGTCATATTTTTCCAATGATGAAGATCGTTTTTGTACGTAAAATATCCGCCCTTTTTATTTCTGGTGTCAAAATTAAGGGTTGCCATGTAAAAAAATGGACTTGACCTTGAAATGATCTTGAAGGTCTTGATCAAGGTCACGGTTGAGGTCGCTGTTAGGTAGCCAGGAAAATTTCCTACAACTTTTGTCTCAACCATTTTTTCGAGCAACGCTTACGTTTAAATAATTTACAAACCTTTTTTTAAAAAGATTCCTTGAAGTAGTACTTATTCGAAGTTGTTCCTTGTAGTTGTTTCTTGTACTTATTTGTAAAAGTGGTTCCCTCGAGTGCTGCCTCAGGTCTGCTCATCGTATTGATGCCTTGTACTTATTTCCTCGAGTGTTATCTGAGGTCGGGAATACGGGAAAGAGCAAGTTTTTTGGTCCCTCTCTTCCCGGCGGGCCTCTCGGTCCAAAGGAGGGAGAGGGCGTTGAAAGCCTCTGCAAGGGTGTGTCGTCTTGATGGCGGAGAGAGAGAGAGCGAGAGAGATCGAGAGGGGATGTCCATTTTTACAAAAATATATGAAAAACTCAAAAACTAATATTAATATTGTTTTATTTCACAATATTTTATTTTAATATTAATATATGTGAAATTAGAACCAGGCTACGAAAAAGAATCGATTTCATAGCTTAATTCTAACTATAGTTAGAATTCACTAAGTTAATTTCTTTTTATTATTTTGTTTTTTTTTTGTTATTATTTGGAAGGATTTTTATTGGTCGTATGTATTTTCATGCTTCAGTCTTCATTTTGTCTTTTTCTTGATGTTACTGTTATTTTAGCAACTATATTTTTAATAGAGTTCAATTTAAATATACGTTTTTATAATTGTTTGTAGTTTATGAATAATAATAGTACTTGTTATGTTTGTTGTTGAATTTACTATTAATACAAAGTAAGTTTTATGCAAAACATATTTTAATAACAATTTACTTGGTGAAGCTTTATTTTTTATTTTAACATTTTCTCATTTTTCCTGACTATACAGCTAACGAAATTGTCGATATTCTCCTTGTGTCAGGAGAATCTCAACAAAACTACGTTCCAGCTTTAATTTAGTATGCTGCTAGATTCCCCAAAAGACGTAATTCCAATGAAACTATTATTCGTAATATTGAGTTGCGTGGCCGTCAAGATAAGTTTACTCGTAGAAGAAAGTCCATGTTAACAGAAGATTATGCTTATAATCCTTAAATGATTGCAGTACTAGCTATGGTGCACCTGCATCCTCAGATAAGTTTATGACAAATTGAGCAAGAGCTTGGTGTAACAAAATCAGCAGCCAGCAGATATCTAAAAAATGTAAAGTACTATCCGTATCACATATCTTTAAACCAAGCTTTACCAGTTGAGAATTATCAAAGACGACTTATTTTTTATCAATAGGTGATGCAGCAGATCAATAATGATAATTTTTTTAAATATGTTATGTTTAGCGACGAGGCAACATTTCAAAGTACTGGCGTCTTAAATTGCCATAATTGTTACTTTTAGTCTCCAGTTAACCCACGCTGGAAAGGTTGGCCATCAACATCGATGGAGTTTAAGTGTATGGCGCAGAATCGTTAATAGCTATTTTATTCGCCCTTACTTCTTTGAAGGCAACATTGACAGACAAACTTGTTTGCAGTTAATTAGGAATAAAATCCTACTTCTGCTTGAAGAAGTTGACCTCAATACAAGAAATAAATTATGGCTTCAACAGAAAAGTACTTCTTCACATTGGGCAATCATTGCAAAAATTATCTAAATGAAAGATTCAACAATCGATGGATAGGTAGAGGTGGTCCCGTAGAATGGCCACTTAGGTCACCAGACCTTACGTCGTTTGATTTTTATTTATGGGGCTTACTAAAAAATGAGGTCTATAGAATCAGACCATCGACAAAAAAAGATATGAAGGTGAGGATTCGGAATGCATGTAACACCATACTGCAAAACGTATAATTAAAAACGATATCACATTTCCAAAAACAAGGCAACTTCTGTATGCGAGAAGATGGAGCAACTTCTGAACATCTTTTGCCTTAAATAGCTTTTATCATCCCGCCTCAGCTGAAAATACAGCTCATATCGATGGATGATCTTACCTTAACTGGCGGGGTCTCTACTTGATCTTGCCTTAACTGGCTGGTTCTCTGTACGATTTTGCCGTAACTGGCCGGGTCTTTGTTTAGTCGTGTCTTAGCTGGCCGGATCTCTGCTTGGTAAAATTTTCTATTTTTTCGTTTCTTGGGGTCAAAAGTGAGATTTTTCATTTATAATGTTCAACTTCACTTCAAATAACCTTGAAAGTTGTAGTCAAGATCATGGTCAAGGTCATATTAGGACGTAAAATGTTGTGCTTTTTCGTTTTCCGGGGTCAGAAGTGAGGTTTTCCGTTTTAAAATAGCAACTTGACCTTCAAATGATCTTGAAGGCCATATTTAAGGGCATGGTCAAGGTCACAGTTAGATGTCCCCTTCAAAATCTAACAGCTTCTGCCTCAAAACTTTTTTCATAAAACCTTTAGTTCTAGAGATATATGCATCCGTTTTTTTAAAATGGGACGCCCAGTATATATATATATATATATATATATATGTATATATTGTAACGGGGTGGCAGTTCAGAGGTTAACTACCACGGGAGCAATCAGCCTCAGGGGCCGCGCATTTCGCAAAAGGTGCGAATATGCCCGTTGCGCCCCCTAGTTGGTCGCTAAAGTCTAGGACGACTTTGCTCCTGGGTCCAGGCATGAGAAGCCTTGCTTTGGACCCAACTTACCCGTTGCAACGCCGCGCAATCGTCGTTGCGCGGCTTGTGTGTCGTCCTCGCCTGGCTAGGTAGTGTCTCGGAGAGTGCGGTATTCGGAAGGAAAGCTGAAAGCTCCTCGTCGCAAAACAATAATAAAAATCAAAAGTAATTGAAAAGAAAAAAAAAAGATCAGATAAAGTGAATAAATAGATATAAAAAGAAACTCATATGTTTTATCTGAAAATAATGTAAAATTATAAGAATAAAAAAGAACTAACAATAATATGGGAGAGTGGAAATGGAAGTTATGAAAACAGTAGAAGAAGTGCTTAAAAATAAATAAATAAAATAATTTAATATTTTAATAAACGACAAAAAATACAAAAGAACAGTAAAGAAAAATCACAAAGAGACACGTATGAGAAGCGCAGGTAATAATGAAAGATATAATGCGTGAAAAAGGCATCCGCGCGCTACGCACGATATGAGTGCGAGAGGAAACGAACGTCTCTCGCACTACGCCTATAAGAGTGAGAGAGAAAGGCCTCCCTCACTTGCGCGCGCCGTATAACGCACGGTGCGAGAGAGAAAATTACTCTTTTGCACGGAGCCCGTTAGATCGAGACAGAAAGCGCTCTCCCACTCCGGCGCGCCGCGTCTACTGCGAGTACGAGAGAGACAACGAGCCTCCCGTACTGCGCCGTAGAAATGAGAGAGAAAGCGCTCTCTCACTCTTGCGCGCCTAGCCTTACGCGAGTGCGAGAGAAAACGCAACTCTTTCGCACTGATCTCACTCGGGTGGGAGAGAAAGGTCTCTCTAACTCGCGAGCGCCGTATATACTGCGAGTGCGAAAGAGAAGGCGACTGTCTCGCACTTCTGCTACTGGAGCGAGAGAGATACCGCTCTCTCACTCACGCGCGCTTATTTTTATTACAGGGATAATATACATAGAGTGAGCGAGGTATGGGAGCTCGTGTTAGTGGAAATGTCTTGCTTAAAGAAAGAGAAAGAGAATCGAATACCCCGTCTTTTGTCTTTATCTACTCGCTTTTGATTGGTTATTGACGACGACTAGCACTGCTTTAATTTTGAAATTTTAAGTAATGATAAACTAAGACTATAAAAAATTTAGTTACTCATTTTTAAAATTGATTTTGCTTATCCTGTTGTTAATTTATACGGATTTTAGCAAAAAAAATTTAATATTATTTTTGTCTGAAATTAAATAGATAACAAATATATTTGAATTTTGAATTGTGGAGGCTTCTACATAATTCTATACAGTTGTTCAAAAAAAATTTTATTTTTTTCAAATTTTGGCTATTACAATATAAGATAATAAAGTTAGAAATTAAAAAAAAAATTAATAAAATTTCTTTTATTTCTTTCTTACATACTATTGTATGTATGTAACTAAGAAAACGTATAAAAAAATATTTCAAACAAATAAAAAATTAATATTGGGATTTAAACCTAACTACTAATTTAGGATATTTTAACCTTATACCTCTACCGGTTGAGCTATTGTAAAAAGTCTAAATCAAAATACAAATTGTTATATATAAGTTGTAGCCCTCGGAAGTTTATTGTTTTAATTTCCCTCTATGCTTTGTCATTGCTCCGCCCGTAATTGTAGCACCAATCATAAACGAGTAGACAGAGAAAGAAAAAGGGATCTC
Source organism: Chalcis sispes (assembly GCA_949987625.1). NCBI lineage: Eukaryota > Metazoa > Arthropoda > Insecta > Hymenoptera > Chalcididae > Chalcis > Chalcis sispes. Next base: position 37,014,619 of record OX465095.1, on the reverse strand, counting down.
CGATTTTCTTTCTCTTTCTTTGACTAAGACAGGATTAAAGCCCGTTCGCTCACTCTATGTATATTATCTCTATGATTCTTATACGGGTGCAAGAGAGACCACAAGTCTCTCGCACTGACTATACGAGAGTGAAAGAGGTGACACTCTCTCACTCGCACGAACCGCGAAAAAAACGAATTTAATAAAGAATGGAGTAACCGGCGGAGGTTACTTCAACGCAAACAAAATAATTACAGAAATGTACGCGCGCAAAAATTTAATTTATAATAAACTTACTTTTGGCTGGCCAGCCGTGCACGCAAAAAAGGAATAAATTTCAGCTCGAAGCAGGACGCTGATGTCACCGGCCGAAGTTACTTCGTAAGGCGCGTCGCCTCGCTTCTACGCCCCTGTGGTGTGGTGGCGGTACGCTGTGTGCTGCAGATCGCACCTACGCACCTGCACTAAAAAACACACGCGACCGAGGCGCACCAGAAACTCGCGAAAACGTCGCGCGAAAAAAAACTTGTCGAGACGCAGGAAGAGGGCACGCGTCCGAACTACAAAAATGGCCGAAGAGAACTCTTCAAAAACGCAGTAAAACGCTAGCTTGTCTTGCTAGAACTAGCCTATCTTTTCTATACAGCACACAACTATTCTATCTATCGGCGTGTACCGTATTTTTCCGCCTGGGGCCGTCACGTTACAGAAATTAAACTCGGCTTGCGGACCGCGGAAGCGCGAAATACTGTCTATCAAAAAAGTACCAAGAATATTAAATTAAAACAACATTTTTACTTTAACAATCAAAATTTATTGGGTCGCCTTCAAAATAGGCTCCATTTGCTCCGATACATCTATGCCAACGGCACTTCCAATCATCGAAACATTTTTTATAGGCGCTTTCCGGGATGGCCATCAGCTCGCGCGCCAAATTTTGTTTCATGGCTTCAATCAACTAAAAACGGGTGCTACGGAGCGGCAATTTAGGTTTTGGGAAGAGGGAGAAGTCACAGGGAGCCAAATCAATCGTAGCTCGGTGAGACGGCGCGTTATCGTCGTGCAAAATCTACGAGTTGTTCGCCCACAAATTTGGCCGCTTATTACGGATACGCTCACGCAAACGCTTCTTAACGCCTAGGTAATACTCTTTGTTTACCGTCTGACCCTCTGGAACGAATTCGTTGTGCACCACGCCACGGATATCGAAGAAAGCAATGAGCATCACCTTCACTTTTGAGCGGCTTTGGCGTGGTTTTATCGGTTTCGGCTCGTTTTTTCCCACCCATTCCGATGCTTGCTGGCTTGTTTGCATATTGTACTCGTACACCCAAGTTTCGTCACCAGTTATGATGCATTCCATGAATGCAGGATCGGAATTGGCGCAATCCAGCATGTCCGAAGCGACCTGTTCGCGATAGCGTTTTTGAAGAAAATTAAGCTCTTTTGGAACAAGTCTTGCGGCCACCTTTCTTATGCCTAAAATATCAATTAAAATCGTACGTGTTGACTCGTATAATATCTCAAGTTTATGTGCTATCTCTCTCAAGCTGGTATGACGGTTTTCAAGCATCATTTTCTTAATTTTATCGACGTTATCTGCGGTCGAAGCCGTCGATGGGCGTCCGGAACGAGGCAAGTCTCGACGACTTCACGACCCTCCTTAAAGGCTATGTACCACTTACACGCACGGGTTTTCGATAGTGCTTCATCACCAAAAGCCTTTTGCAACATTTTCAATGCATCGGCACACAAAATTTCATTCGCAACACAAAATTTTAGACAAATTCTTTGTTCAACGTAATCATTTATTGTAAAAAATCGGCCTGTACTATTGACATTGACTTAACCAGCTACTGTAAAAACACTCGTTGACAGATTTCGCTCAAACTTGGCATAGTCATTAAGGACAGTTGTACCAACCTAGAAAAAAAAATTTTACCTGCCTAAAGTGCCCCGCCAGATTTAAATTGACAATTCCCAGTGCTTTTATATGTACAGGGTGCGTACGGTATTTGCGGACATGCATAAATGTGACTATAACTTCGTGAATTTTTTTAATTTTTTTTCCTTTATAGATAAGAAATAGCGGACTCAAACATCACTAAAGAAATGAAGAGACATGCTGTCATCGTCGCTATATGTGCGAACCATACAGATTTAGAGATTTCTAATTTTCTTAATTGCGCCCGTTCATTCGTGCGTAAGGTTCGTCGTGAATTGGAAGCATCAGGAGGCGACACAGAATCGGTTGCAAAACGCAAAAAGCACGAACAACGTTCTGACACTGTCCAATCTGCAGAATTTTTAGAGCAAGTGCAAGCGATCGTAGACGAGGAACCTTCAAAATCAATGAGGGTCCTTGCGAGTGAGCTTCGTGTTTCTGAGCGCCTTATTCGTAGAGTTGTCCACGAAGACCTTCAGTATATGTCTTACGTGATGCGCAGAGAACAGTTCATGTCGGAACGAACACGGGAACAGAGAGTTATCTGATCAAAACGTCTTTTAAACAAAATCAAACACCCTGAAGCGCCCAAAATGTTATGGTTTTTTTCCGACGAAAAAAATTTTGACCAAGATCAAAAGACCAACCGCAGAAATGACAGGTGGCTATGTTCAAATCCTACGCAGGTTCCTGTTGTTATGCACACAAAATTTCCAGCCACTGTTATGGTTTTAGGTGTTGTCAGCAACGAAGGACATGTTATGCCACCACACTTTTTTACTCAAGGACTTCGAATGAACTCTGCTGCATACATCGAGGTTTTAAAGACGGTAGTAAAACCCTGGATAGACAATGTAAGCGGAGGCAGACTATCCATTTTTCAACAAGACTCTGCTTCTTCACATAAAGCGATGGCGACACAAGATTGGATGGCCAAAAATTTTCATGACCACATAACACCGAACCTATGGCCGCCTAGCTCCCCAGACCTTAATTCTTTGGATTATTACGTATGGGGCGTAGTTGTGCGTGAGACCAATAAGCGTCCTCATAACACCACTTCTTTGCTGAAGACTGCTATTAATGCCGTTATGGTCAATATGAACAAGGAGCATTTGATTCGGGCATGTAATCGTTTCCGGACCCGGATCGAAGAGGTTATTGCTGCTAATGGCGAGTTTATTGAATAACTTTATAGCCATATATTAATTTAACGTTGTATAAAAAATTCCTAAAATTTCATTAAGTTTTATTAAAAATACAAGCTAATTAATTTTACTCTTAAGTTGTCCTCAAATACCGTACGCACTCTGTATATAACTGTGGTCAAAAAGTAAGGTGAAATTGTCATTTAAAACTTCTGGGCATTAGGAAGGCAGGTAAATTTTTTTCCTAGGTTGGTAGGACTGTCTATAACATTTGCCAAGCGTCTGTTTGTCAAAAGGTTTATTTATCTCCGAGTTACACGTGTTTTTGTAAACAACCAAAAGTGAATTTTTCGATTTTCACGATGGGTGATTTTGTTGAGCAAAGAACTTGCATCAAATTCTGTTTGCGGAACATGTATTTTTGTGCGGGCACGTTAAAACTGTTGCGGAAGGCCTTTGGTGATAAAACTATGGCACAAAAAAACGTTTATAAGTGGTACAACGACTTTAAAGCGGGCTGAGAACGCGTTGAAGATAAACCGCGCTCTGGACGACCATCAACGTCTAGTGACGAGGGCCACGTCCAAAAAATCAAAGATTTGGTGCTTAAAAATCGTCGATTAACAATTAGAGACCTCGCTGATAGTGTTGGAATATCATTTGGCTCAGCCCAAACGATTTGGAAGGATGTTTTGTGTCTCAAACGCGTCAAGTCTCGATTGGTGCCAAAATCGCTCAATTTTTTGGAAAAAAAGCGTCGTGTTGATGTGTGTGAAACTTAGCTGTCTGACTATCAGGACTACTTGAAATGCATCATTACTGGAGACGAGACTTGGATTTACGCATACGACCCTGAAACCACCGACCAATCCAGCGATTATCGTGCAAAAGGTGAAGCAAGACCGAAAAGACCACGGCTAAGTCGATTGAAAATCAAGGTCATGTTGACAGTTTTCTTCGATTATTGTGTTGTTGTGCACTATGAATTCCTTACGCCGGGCCAAACTGTCAACAAAAAGTATAAATATATATACGAGTTCTGGCTATTAAATAACAAGACTGTGCGCCTAAAGGGCGCCGTAGAGGAATGGGGGAAAAAACGAGTAGCGCGTTAGGTATCTAGATATCCTGTCTATGCACGTACCAAAACACGTTTTCGTCACTATTATTGTATTTGTGCAGTAGCGGTTTAAAACAAACGTGTTTTTTTCTCGTGCCGAAAACCACGTGTGACAAAAAACAGGAGCAACGTATCAATCTCAAATTTCTCGTTAAATTAATAAAAACTCCGACTGAGTGCTTTAAATTGTTGCAAGAGGCCTATGGGGACAATTCTCTATCTCGTGCACGTGTTTTTAAGTGGTGTAAGCGCTTCAGTGAGGGCCGAGTAAGCACTGAAGATGACTAACGCCCAGGTCACCCTGTCACTGTTTCAACTTCGGAAACAGTGACCAAAATCAACCAAATCGTGCGTGCAGATTGTCGAATAAGCATCTGGATGATTGCCAAGGCTGTAAACGCCGATAAAGCAACGGTTTGACAAATTTTACACGAGGAATTACACATGACAGAAGTCTGTGCGAAATTGGTGCCAAAAAACCTGACTCCTGACCAAAAGCTCTTGCGTCAACAGGTCTGCTCAGATTTCCTTGAAAGGTTAAAAAAAGATTCCGGACTAATAAAAAACATTATTACTTGCGACAAAACGTAGATTTTTCAATACGATGCTGAAACAAAGCGGCAATCGATGCATTGGAAGACGCCTGAATCGCCCAGAATCAAAAAAGCAATGATGTCAAAATCAAAACTCAAGGCAATGTTGATCGTTTTTTTCGACATTAACGGTATCGTGATGACTGAATGGGTTCCAGAGGGTCAGACTGTCAACCAGACTTACTATTTGTCAGTTTTGGCAACACTGCGAGAACGAGTTTGTAAGAAACGGCCCGACTTGTGGAAGTACAACTCGTGGATTTTGCACCAGGACAATGCACCTACCCATAACGCGCTATCTGTGAAGCAGTATTTGGCCGGTAAGCGCACTCCAGTGCTCGAACACGCGCCGTACTTGCCAGATTCGGCACCGTGCGACTTTTTTTTGTTTCCGAAGATAAAATCTGCTTTGAAAGGGACCCGATTTGAGTCGATGGAAGCGGTAAAGCAAAAAACGGCAAAGCTCCTAAAGGCCCTTACCAAAGAAGACTTCCAGCACTGCTTCGATCAATGAGAAAAACGTATGGAAAGGTGTGTGGCGAGGAAAGAGGAGTTTATTGAAGGGGAGCATTCAAATGTAGAATATTTTTTATAATAAAACCCTTTTTCGTAGCCAGTCTCGTTATTTAATAGCCAGACCTCGTATATATATATATATATACAAAAAAATGTTGAAATCTGCCTCTTTTTTAGAAACTTAGTTAACACGTGGGATCACCGATGGTCAGCTCATATTTATGAATTATATTGTAAGAAATTTTGCGCAGAAGCTAACGTATGATTAATAATTAATACAAATCTAAAATGAAAATTTTTATGGCATGCATAATTTACAAGTGCAATAGTAGTGCTATTTATCGCTAATTTTCAAAGATTGAGTTTATTTCGTTTTCTGGATACTGCAGTCTGTCAAGTAAGAGCGTGTTCGATTTCATTGACAGGTTATAAAAGATTTTGCTTTAATTTTTTCGCGAGCCGATAGAGGAAGCTTTGTCCTTAATGCATTGTTAACAAAAATTTAGTTGTCGTTAATCTTTTGAAAACGAATCACGTTAAACGCCATGAGTGCTAAGTACGCGTCGCGCCACAAGGCTATGTTTCTTTGCATCCACCCGAAAGGTCCCAAAATGTCGCAATCAGCGGCTGCTAAATATATTAGAAAGTCGAAGGCATTTTTACAGAAGTGAATACAGCGATATAAAGTGGCTAAAAATGTCGATGATTTACCAGAACGTGGCTCGATAGGAAAAGTGAACAAAGAAGATGAAAAAAGAATAGTGAATCTGTTTTCGCGGAATCCTGCTTTAACACTGCGGCAAGGACAAGCAAAATTAATGGCAAAAGGTTTAGATATATCTTACGAAACTATTCGAACCCATCTTCGTACTCATCATCTGAAATGGCGCAACACAATGGAGAAGCTTCTGTTGACTGAAAAACGTGTGACAAAGCGACTTGCTTGGACGCATGAGAATATTGATAGAGATTTTGAAAATATCATTTTTACTGATGAATGTTCTATATGGGCACGTTCTGTCCTGACGCGAGCCTGGTCAACTTCCACCAATATGCTTGTTCAGCGGATCGTAAAACATGGACTAAAGGTGCATCTTTGGGGCTGCTTCTCAAAGCAGGGATTCGGCACTTTGCACCTCTTTACTGACAACCTAAATGCTAAGAAAATGATAAAAATCTACAAAAAGGCTTTACTGCCATCTGCCAAACGATGGTTCATCACAAAAAATAAAGATTGGATTCTGCAGTACTACAACGATCCTCAACACCGCAGCAAGCTCTGTACTCAGTGGAAGACTGAATCTGGCATCGTTTCATTGGATTGGTCGTCGCAGTCGCCCGATGCAAACCCTATTGAAAATGTGTGGGCATATATTAAACAAAAGCTTCGTGGAAGACGCACATACACTTTAAAGCAGTTGTCTTACGAAATTCGTCGGATCTGGAGATTCTTGCTACTAGAATACGCCGTCAAATTAGTAGAAAGCATGCTTCGGAGACGCCAGGCAATTATCGACGCCGGTGGTGACTGGACACATTATTGACCAAATTGCATCATTGTTTGTAATGTGTACAATGTATATATAAATATGAAAGTTTCATTAAATAAATTTTTTTATAAATTAATACGACGACGCTCTTACTTGACAGACTGTAAATTACAGGATTGCTTGTATGGGCTCAATCCATGACATTTGTTTATTTGTTTTCGGTTATATTCTCCAACGTCGTTAACTAAATTGCAGAATAGAGTGTCGACTAATATTCTTTTGTTTAAGTAAACCAATTTCCGTCAACGGAGAATTATTACATGAAAGTCTTTTATGTACTAGGTGTACATTTTGCTTCCGCCGTTCTGCAATAGATGGCTGTAGCGGTAAGTAGTAGTTAAAATAAATAGATCATAGATGTTATACAATAAGCTTAGGTATTTGTAAACATAGCACTATCGAAATATTAGTCGATTTGTGTCTGCATCATAAAGTTATTCTCTATTAAACATGTCAGCTTACGAGCCGAATTCTCGTCATTTGTGGGAGGTTTTAATTTTCTGCTTTAATATAAAGAATTCTGCGACTAAGGCTCATGGAATGCTCCCAAATACCTATGGTGAGGCCGCTATTAGTAAAAGAACGTGCCAAAAGTGGTTTCAACGCTTCAAGAACGGCGATGTAACGTCGAAGACTAGCATGGCGGTGGAAGAAAGAAGGTTTTCGAAGATGCAGAATTGGAGGCATTACTTGATGAAGACTCGTGTCAAACGCAACAAGAATTGGCAGGATCATTGGGAGTGACGCAACAAGCCATTTCAAAACGCCTGAGAGTCATAGGAATAATTCAGAAACAAGGAAATTGGGTGCCGTACGAGAGATGTTGAACGGCGTTTATGTCTTTGTGAACAGCGGCTTGCAAGGCAAAGACGGAAGGGATTTCTGCATCGCATTGTGACTGGGGACGAAAAATGGGTTCACCACGATAATCCCAAGCGCAAAAAATCATGAGGATATCCCGGTTATGCTTTCACGTCGACGGCCAAACCGAATATTCACAGTTCCAAGGTCATGCTCAGTATTTGGTGGGACCAGCTCGGCGTAGTGTATTATGAGTTATCAACACCGACTGTAACAATCACAGGCGATCGTTATCGAACGCAATTAATGCGTTTGAGTTGAGCATTAAAAGACAAACGGCCGCAATACAACGAGAGACATGATAAAGTGATTTTACAGCATGACAATGCTCGATCCCATGTTGCGAAAGTGGTCAAGACATACTTGGAAACTTTGAAATGGGAAGTCCTACCTCACCCGCCGTATTCTCCAGACGTTGCTTCCTCGGACTATCATTTGTTTTGATCAATGGCACACGGCCTGGCTGACCAGCACTTCCGGTCTTATGGAGAAGTGAAAAATTAGATCGATTCGTGGATCGATTCAAAAGAAGACCAGTTTTTTCAACGCAGAATTTGTATGCTGCCCGAAAAATGAGAGAAAGTAGTGGCCAGCGATGGACAATACTTTGAATCATAAATGTGTAACCAGTTTTTTACAATAAAGCCTCGAATTTCGGAAAAAAACGGCGGAAGCAAAGTTGTACACCCAATTTTTTTTCCGTATATAAATAATTTGTTAAATAAAGTGATTTTTGAACCTTTTAATTCTTGATATTTAACTTTAAATAGTCTTTTTCATTATAAAATTCAAATATAAAAATTTTCAATTTGGAAATACATAGATAATTAAAATAAAAAATTAAAATATTTTATTTAACTTAATAAAAAAACCCTTGTAATTTTATAACTTTAATTTTTTTTTAATTAGATATTAATTCTATATTGAATCCTAATCTTTTGAACATGGGTCGTTTGTGTCCATGCAATCTAGCGTAAACAGCCTACATGCCTCCGAACTTTGATGAAAATGTTTATTGAAAAAGGGGCCTTCTGGGCTGACAACAATTTTATCGAATAGTTAGGAGTCCAAAGAACACTTACTAATTTCTTCAGATTTTTGTTTACGGAATAACAAAGTTAAATGAGCGGCGGACGCGAATCACCCATGTTCAAGGTTTATGTGTGCTAAAAACAGCGAAACGAGATTAGGGTTAAATATAAATATGTTACAACCTACGGGGCTACGCGTACGTTACGAAATTTTAATATTTATTGTAATGCGGGACCCGCCAACCCGTCCTGTACGGGTCCGTCCGCGCATCGCGAATCGAAGGGACCCATGCTGTCGCGGATTATAAATATGACTGCCTCTACCCCATTCTTTAGTGGGAATCAGGCGCAGAGAGGAAAAGCGAAATGAATCAATTTAACATTCATATTGATTATCATTAAAATCTTACCTGAACCTTAGCGTGTCCTAGAATTCCGAAGGTGCCTGTGGGATGAGGAATTGAGGTTCAAAGTAATTACCACAAACAGTTCTTCTTCATTATTGTTCTTTATTAAATAATTTATGCTAACACACAGAGACATTTAGTGAACGTCACTTTTCTAGTATACACTAATACACGCAACACGCGGCCGAAACCGGGATAAAACTAAGACAATTATTAAAATGGTATACTGTTCAATATATTTTAAAATATTAAGACTCAAAAAATCAAACAACGATACGACTGACCTTAGAAAATTGTTAAAATGGAATATTGTTCAATATATGTTAAAATATTAAGACTCAAAAAAAATTAAACGACGATACGACTGAGCTTAGATTACTGCTGTTCTTTTCCAACGGTCAACTCCTCGCGGCCCGTTGGTACTTATATTTAAAGACCTTAAGGTGGAGGCATCGTGGGGATTTTTGCTTATTTGGCATCGGCGCGAGCCTCGGTGGACTCCCGAGCCTCCCCCGCGCCTCCCAACTAAAATGCAACTGTAGATATTTTATTTGTTCAAATGTGTGTGCCGAAGCGAGTTGAGCAACACAACTCTCTATAGGTGTGTGGGAAAAATATTTAACTATAAGAATACGTTTATTTTCCATGTCTCCTGGATTTTTACCACGGGAGTCAATTTGCAGCGTGAGTGCAATTATCACCAACCTTTGTTCTAACACTCTGTTGTACAGAGTTCGTCGAACTGCGCCCTCAGCATTTTCAATCATTAAACGTATACCTTTATGTGTTGCAGTAGTACATTGAACTGTTTAATTCTAATTTTAATTTAATTAATTTTTTATGGTAATATTTAATATAGTTTTAATTTAATTAATTTTTTATAGTTTTTAATTTAATTTAATTATTAAAATTTCGTCACGTAACAAAAGATAATTTAATTATATTTAAAAACACTAAATTATAATATGAAAATAAAATTGTAATCATTTCTTATCATTAATAACTTATTTCTTAATATTAATTTTGTCACTTAATTCTTTTCTTTATATTATTATTTATAACACTTCACACATATATTTCTTATTTTCGGTCACATCTCATATTCAAAACTTATTTTCCACTTTTTAACTTTTCATTTCCATTAATCGTAGATTGATTAAATTTTCTCTCTTCGAACAATGAAATTAACAAAATTAATAGTTTTTCTGCACAGTTTAAGCTGCAAAACTGACTCTTTCAATCTCTTCAATTTTCTTATTTTATTCATACTTTAAATTTAATTATATAAATATACTGGCACATTTTTTGGTCACGATGAAAAAATATATTAATTACAATATTTTATTAGTTCTTCAAATATTCATATCTTGGCCAAATAAATATACACAAATAATAACCTGAAAACGTTAAAAAACAATTCGCAAAGTATCAATCATTTTAATTGTAATGATTGTTCGAAAATTTTTATTATGTTATGAAATATACTCATCTAATTTTTTTATTCTTTATTTCAATTTTCTTCTAATTATATCATAATTATGTACTCACTTTATTTTATTTATTTTATTTTTATCTATTTTATAAAACTTTATTAGTTTTAGGAGTACATATCAATTTTGAACCTTTTTTAAATTTCACAAATATAACCTCTTCAAGCAGTTATACTAATAAATATCGCAGAAGCAGACTATTTCTTGTTATCTTCTAATAATTTAATAATATAGATAATAGAAAAAAATGTCTACATACTAAACATGCGTCAATTTCGATTCGTTATTAATACAATTTTGTATTATTTAATTAAAATATTATACATTAATGACTTACAAAAAATTTAAATAATTAATAATCAACAGTAAAATAATTCATTTAATTTAAAAAACTTTACATAATGTTTATAAATGTATTTATTTGAAAATCTCTTTAGCACACACACATACACACACTCACCCACACACGCACACACGCACACACGCACACACGTACATACGCACACACGCACACACGCGCACACGCGCACATACACACCCACACACGCACACTCACGCACACGCACACACGCGCACACACGCACAGACGCGCACACACGCACGCACGTACATACGCACACACCAGCACGCGCACGCGTACGCACACGCACACGCACACGCACACGCACACACCTGCATGCGCACGCACACACCTGCATGCGCACGCGTACGCACACGCACACGCACACGCACACGCACACACCAGCACGCGCACGCGCACGCACACGCACACACACGCACACACACACACACACATAACACATCGTTCAATAAATCCCGAGACTAACCCAGAGATAGTGCTAGTAGTACCAAACTGGCCACGTTTCTATAGAGTGCGAACCTTTACATGAAACGTGTAAAAATTTGACGTCGAGCGGATCACAGACAGGAGAGTTATCGAGGTAAGAGTAAAGTTACTTTGTAATTTGTTTAAAAAATATAAAAAAAGCGAGTTTCGCGTGTTGATAAAACATTGTTTTATAATTGGTAAAAACACCGTAGAAGCCCAGCAATGGCTTGGAAAACATTACCCGGACTCCTCTCCATCCAAATTAACGATTTGTCGTTGGTATGCTAAGTTTAAACGTGGTCGTACGAACACAAACGATGCGGAACGTTCGGGTAGGCCATTGGAAGCTGTTACACAGAAAAATGTGAGTGAAGTGTTAAAAATTGTAATGAAAAATCGCGAAGTAAAGGTCCATTAGATTGCAGAAATAACACAGATATCATCTGGAAGCGTATTTACAATCCTTTATGAAAAATTGAGCATGAAAAAGGTTTTTTCCAAGTGGGTGCCGCGATTGCTTTCAGTGGAACAAAAACAGCAACGAGTCGACGATTCAGAGAGCTGTTTATTGCTATTTACTCGCAATAAAAAGGATTTCTTGCGTCGATACGTGACCATGGATGAAACATGGATACATCATTTTACTCCGGAGTCGAATCGGCAATCATCTGAGTGGCGCATGGCTGGCGAAAGCCGCCCAAAGCGTCCAAAAACGCAGCAGTCTGCTGGAAAAGTCATGGCGTTTGTTTTTTGGGATACACATAGCGTGATTTTCATTGACTACCTGAAAAAAGTTGAATCGATCAACAGTCATTATTATATTGATTTGTTGGTACGTTTGAAGGAGGAGATCGCAACAAAACGACCGCACATGAAGAAGAAAAAAATCCTTTTTCACCAAGACAATGCACCATGCCACAAGTCCATGAAAACGATGGCAAAATTGAACGAATTGGGCTTTAATTTGCTTTCTCACCCCCCGTATTTGCCAGATTTAGCCCCCAGCGACTACTGGCTTTTTTCTTATCTCAAAAAAATGCTCCAGGGAAAGAATTTGGCTCGAATAAGGAGGTCATTGCCGAAACTGAATCCTATTTTAAAGCAAAGGATAAATCCTTCTATAAACATGGTATAGAAATGTTGAAAAGGCGTTGGACAGATTGTATCACTCTAAAAGAAGATTATATTGATGAATAAAAATGATTTATAAAAAAAATGTTGTTTTCGTTGTTAGTCTCGGGACTTATTGAACGATGTGTTATACGAGGTCTGACTATTAAATAACATGACTGGTTACGAAAAAGGGTTTTATTATAAAAATTATTATACATTCGAATGCTCGCCTTCAATATACTCCTCTTCCCTCGCCACACACCTTTCCATACGTTTTTTCCATTGATCGAAGCAGTGCTGGAAGTCTTCTTTGGTGAGGGCCTTTAGGAGCTCTGCCGTTTTTTGCTTTACCGCTTCCATCGACTCAAATCAAGTCCTTTTCAAAGCAGATTTTATTTTCGGAAACAAAAAAAAGTCGCACGGTGCCAAATCTGGCGAGTACGGCGAGTATGCTTTTTTGATTCTGGGCGATTCAGGTGTCTTCTAATGCATCGATTGCCGCTTTGTTTCAACATCGTATTGAAAAATCCACGTTTCGTCACAAGTAATAATGTTTTTTATCAGTCCGAAATCTTTTTTTAACCTTTCAAGGAAATCTGAGTAGACCTGTTGACGCAAGAGCTTTTGGTCAGGAGTCAGGTTTGTTGGCACCAACTTCGCACAGACTTTTGTCATGTATAATTCCTTGTATAAAATTTGTCTAACCGTTTCTTTATCGGCGCTTACAGCCTCGGCAATCATCCGGATGCTCATTCGACGATCTGCACGCACAATTTGGTTGATTTTGGTCACTGTTTCCGGAGTTGAAACAGTGACAGGGCGACCTGGGCGTTGGTCATCTTCAGTGCTCACTCGGCCCTCACTGAAGCGCTTACACCACTGAAAAACACGCGCACAAGATAGAGAATCGTCCCCATAGGCCTCTTGCAACAATTTACAGCACTCAGTCAGAGTTTTTTTCAATTTAACGAGAAATTTGAGATTGATACGTTGCTCCTGTTTTTCGTCACGCATGGTTTTCGGCACGAGAAAAAAACACGTTAGTTTCAAACCGCTACTGCACAAATACAATAATAGTGACGAGAACGTGTTTTGGTATGTGCATAGACAAGATTTCTAGATAGCCAACGCACTACTTGTTTTTTCTCCACCCCTCTACGGCGCTCTCTAGGCACGCAGTCTCGTTATTTAATAGCCAGACCTCGTATATATATATATATATATATATAAACACATGGGTAGTATACTGGAAGTGAGGGAAAACCGGAAATCTTAAAATTTTGCTTCGAAACGAAAAGAAATTTTGTTTAAAATTTCAGAATTTAATAACGTATTAACTACATGTCCCTTCGAAAAAAAACTAAGTGCATTTAAAAGATAATACAAAATTATCGTAAATTAAAGGCCATCTTATGCAAATAAAAACAAAATCATATTAAATAATTTATGTTGATATTTTTATATAGATTAAAAAAGGTGATTTAAAAGAATATAGGGTAGCAGTGCGACCCAACGGCAATTTGAGTTAGTACTCATACTTGCCACCGGGGCGCTACCGCGCCCCTTGATATATATTTCTTATTTCCTTCATTGTTGTTTTATTTATATAGGCTGCCACCCTCTCGCCCTAATGATCCCCCGCACTAACCCTGACCAGCGGATCTCAGGGCAAATCGCGGATACGCCTCAACGAGATCTACGCGTGTACCTCCAAAGACGCGGCAATTCAAGATTATACAAAAAATAGATATATCGAATACTTTAAATATAACACACGTGTATCTATTTAATATACGTTTTAAAATACCGCGTCACTTACTCTTTCTCACTCCCTTACCGCAGCGCACGCTTACGCCGTCTCTCTCTCGCATATTCGGACATTTGCGAGATTCTCCCCGAAAAAATGCAGGCCGACCGCCCACAGCTGCTTCTCTAGCAAGCGGAGGCATCTCGCTTCCCCCAGGGCAGGGAAGTGGTAATTGGTCGCCTTACTTGCGATCACTCACTCTTGCTTTCTCTCTCTCTCTCTCTCAACCTCTCTCTCTCTCTCTCTCGCACTTATCACTGCCGGACAAAATAAGGGCACTTACCGTTGGTGTCCCGGTGAGTCGTCCGCTAGCCGTTGAACGCCTGGCTGCTCTCTTCTGTGCCGCGGTCCTTGGCTCCAGCTGATTTCTCCCCGGAGAAGGCCTGCTGGATCTCGGGAATAGCTCGGCTGTTCGCCAACGGCCTTCGCCTTAACCTCGGCTTTAGGTGTAACGGTGGCAACTGTCAGTCGCCCCCCGCTAACACCGGCTCTCCTTGTCCCCCGTCTTATTTCCTCACTGTAACCCCTCGCCGTCGCTCCTGTCCTTGCTCACACTGTCCTCTGTCCTTACTCGTGACGCTCGCTCTCAAACGCGGGAAATATCTCGACTTTCATCGCGGGAGCCCACAGCGTAACTGCTCGTCGCGCTTGCTCTCCTCTACCTCTTCTTTTGCGGCTCCCCAAATTCCTGGCCGATCGTCGCCGCAAGTTCGAAAATCGTGTGATGCTTGCCCTGTAAATTGTAATTAGCCCTGTAAACACTTTTATTCTTAGTTGATATCCTATGACGGAGTCTCCGTCACATTGTTTAGAATATAACAGATTTGGAACAAAAAGAGAGATAAATCATTGTATCAAGTCCGATCACATACATATCAAGGATGATATATCTTAATTTAAGAATTATTTACTCTACCTTAGCATCTTCTTAAAACAAAATGATGTTGAATAAAAATATCTACTATAGTGATAGTGAGATATTGCATGATGTGGTTAACAGTTCCTAATTTATCTAGTAAAAATCTTACCTTGATGTTAAAAAATATAGTAAGCCTTAACGTGATCTTTGAATTTGGGATTTCCACATAGATGGTGCTACTCATCTATAGGAAGTATGAAACCATAATTTTTCTATAGATAGTGCTAGTCATAAGTGCAAAAACTGTAACACTGCTTCTGCAGCGCTCGCATTTCTCTCTAACAGCTGATGGAAATTTCCAGTGCACAACAATCCAACTTCTAAACATCAGTATATTTTTTTATAACTTTAAACACATCGAGTTTTGTGCCTACAAATTACGATTTGTGGAAAACATTGGTTTTTTGTTATTGTTTGAAGAAAACTGCAGAATCGCATCGAATGCTTATCAATGCTTACGGTGAACATGCTTTCATTAAAACACAGTATTTCGAGTGGTTGAAAAATTCAAAAGTGGTGATTTTGACGTAAGAAATGAAGAGCGTAGAAAACCACCGAAAAAGTTCGCAGATAACGAATTGCATGCCTTAATGGATGACCGTGATACTCAAACTCAATAAGACCTCGCGGACTAACTGAATGTAACGCAGAAAGTTGTTACCATTCGTTTGGAAGCCATTAAAAAGATTTAGAAAGTGAAAAAATGAGTTCCGCATGAACTGAACGAAAGACAGCATGAAAATCGGAAAACCACTTGTAAAATGCTACTCAACAAAAAAAAGTCATTTCTTCATCGAATTGTGACAAGGGATGAAAAATGGATATATTTTGAGAATCTTAAGCTTTGGAAATCATTGGTGAAACTAGGCGAACCATTGACTGCAAGACTTTTGGAAGATCGCTTTGAAAAAAAGACAATGCTCTATTTTGGGTGGGATCAGAAGGGTGTAATCTATTATAAGTTGCTGAAACCTGGTGAAACCGTTAACACCGATCGCTACTAACAGCAAATGATTGATTTCAATTAAGCATTGCGTAGAAAATGACCAAAATATGAAAGAAGGCAACACAAAGTCGTTTTTCTATTTTGCATGATAATGCCCTATCACACATAGCAAAACCGGTCAAGGAAACCATGTAGGCACTCAGTTGGGGAATGTAAGCGCATGCGGCTTATTCTCCAAACATGGCTTCATTCAATTCGTTTAAAAATATATGAAAATTACTTCATAACTGGTTCGCTTCAAAAGAAGAACTGTTTTTGTCGAGACATTCATAAACTGCTGGAGAAGTATAAATGTGTAAATAGAAATAAAAATTATTTTGAATAAAATATTTATCATTTCTAGACAACATACGTGTAATTTTTACAAAATAATTCCGGTTTCATACTTCTACACCTGGGATTAGGGTAATTTCATTATTGAATTAACTAGCCGCAATTTATAATTATAACTATTATATATTTGTAGAAGAAAAGAAAATTTTAATTACAATTCTAAGGTGGATTGCACAGAAGGGTGCCAGCCACGCGCAATATCACGGCATGCTAATTGAATTCTTACGCATGGTTTTTATAGCCGCGCACGCTCGCTAGCACTACAAAGAAGAGGATTTCAATTGCGCCAAATTAACTAACAAGCACGGAGCAACAGAATGAAGCCACATTGAAATTACATTATGCGAACCGAAATATGTACGCGAACAAGTGATTCTATGACGGCTACGTACGCCGTCGAACGCGGCACTCAAGAAGGAGACAAGGAGACAGAGTGAGGGAAAGTTACCTGCCGGCTAAGAATTAGTATGTAGTTTACCCTTGCTGACTCTCTTCTACTTGACCACTCCTCAGCTGCAGGATCATTAGTTCTTCAATTTACACGCGGTACAAAGCGGTGCTAGCTAACTCAAACTTCGCAATTCACACGAGGTACAAAAATGGTGGAAGCTAACTCAAAAACATTGCAATTCACATAAGGTACAAAAACGATGCAAGCTGAATTAAAAAACCGTTGTGAGCATGATCGCGTGCTGTAAGCTAGAATCGCAATGGCCGTATTTTCTAGCCACTTGTAGCTTAAGTGCTAGTTCTCCAAGAAAACGCACTGGTACTGTGGCGTGCATGTAGCATAACTTAGCGTACGTAGCGTTACCAATGACACGGCAAGCGTGTAGCATCGGCGGAGTCAGATGTAGCCTTGCTGCTGTGTTGCGTATTATAAACTCGTCACGCTGGGTACTCAAGTGTGCTTAGTTTGGCTAGTGAGACGACTTCTACCGTTCCAACTTTTATGATCTCTAGCTGATTTGTGTGTCCTGTTCTATAACTCTCCTGCAGCTTCCTTGGCTATAGTAGCTCCAAGGTGTACAATTGCATTGCCTGCCTCTGTGATAGTCGGCTAACTTCAATAATCCTGCTACTAGCCTGCTGGTAACTTTTTTCTATTTTTTAAGTTTAATTGTATGTTGCATGGCTCTATTGAACTTAAAAAAGGCTGATTTCACTTGCACGATGAAGCCTTATGCAGTACTTATTTCATGTGTACGTGTTATTTTACCTATTATTATCCCTTGTTTTTACAATATCGAATTGCTTATCTGATAATAATTAACATTTATTTAATAAGAAATAAAACTTCTAAACAACTGTTTTTTCAAAAATTTTTACTATGTCTGATATTAGCGAAATTGGTATCTGATTTTACATGCAAGCGCTGTTTTCAGCCTTATATATTGGCACTACCTTAGCTTTTAATTGCACAGACCATATACCTGCTATGATATATTTGTTAAATATTGGGAGTACAAATTAATTTGGTCCATTTTTTTGCGGTCAAAAATGCATTTAATTCCAAATAAAAAGAATTATAAGATCAATCAAAGTATCGTCCATTGCTAGTTACTACTCTTTCCTACCTCTTCGGCAAGTTTCGAATTCCATCTCGCAAAAATGTCTCATCTTTTGAGGTGATTCAAGTTAGGAGCCGATTTCCGATTTCTGCGAAAGAAGTTAACCAATGACCTGCCAGATCGTGCTGCATCCCTCGGAACAACCAGTAATCAGAAGGAGCAATGTCCGGAGAATACGGTCAGAGCGGCAAAATATCCCACTTAAGCGTTTCCAAATACTTTTTCACGACTTTTGTGACATGAGGCTGAGCGTTATCATGCAGAAAAATTACTTCGTCATATCTTTCTTTGTATTCCGGCCGTTTTACTTGTAATGCACGGCTCAAACGAATCAATTGCAGCGTATACCGATCGGCCGTTATGGTATTGCCAGGTTGTAGCAGCTCATAATACACAACACTCTTTCGGTCCCACCAGATACAAAATATGATCTTCGAACCATGAATATACGGCTTTGGTGTTGATATTGAGGTCGATGGGAACGATTGACCGGGGATAGCGTAGTATTTCTTCTTCTTAGGTATATCATAGAATATCCATTTTTCATCTCCAGTAACAATTCTATGTAAGAAACCCTTTATTGTTGCCTTTGAATCAGCTGTTCGCAACAAATCGCCTAAAAAAAAATCGCTTGTCAATGTCTCTCGGTTTCAGTTCATAAAACACGCAATTGCCTTGTTTTTGAATTATTTGCATGGATTTCAGTCGTACAAAAACTGCTTGTTGAGTCACTCCTAATGATTTTGCAAGCTCTTCTTGCGTTTGGCTCGGATCTTCATCGAGTAATGCCTCCCACTTTTTGTCTTCGAATTTTTTTGGCTGTCTAGAGCGAGGCTTGTCTTCAACGCTGAAATCTCCATTTTTGAAACATCGAAACCATTTTCTATGAAATTTATCAGTTAAAGCATTGCCACCATAAACTTCTACAAGCATTCGATGCGCTTTAACTGCACTTTTCTTCCAATTAAAACAGAAAACTAAAACCTTCCACAAATGCTTCTTAGTTAACACAAAATTAAACATATTTAACACACTTGAGAACAAGATTTTTTTATGAAACTCTGAGCGATATAAACTGAATATTATTGACAGATGTCTAACCTCTGCGAACTACCGACTTTAGCTGTTACTATTTAATATTTATAATAGCCAGAGCCATCTTTCGAAAACGGACCGAACTAATTTGTACTCTTAATATCTAAAACTTAACATCGAAAAGCAGATTCATAACACAAGATTTAAAATCACTCGACATATTAACAACCTCCCTTCTGAGGACATACTTGAGGCATTTAATTAAGCACTCACAAAAAATATGCCAATATTGCATAATTATCTTCCTTCCACTGATGCTCTGGCAAACAGATTTATGGCAGCAGTGACGGAGACGTTCCCCACTTAACACATCGTTCAATAAGTCCCGAGAATAACAACGAAAACAACATTTTTTTCCAAAAATCATTTTTATTCATCAATATAATCTCCTTTTAGAGTGATACAATCTTTCCAACGCCTTTCCAACATTTCTATACCATGTTTATAGAAGGATTTATCCTTTGCTTTAAAATAGGCTTCAGTTTCGGCAATGACCTCCTCATTCGAGCAAAATTTTTTCCCTGGAGCATTTTTTTGAGATCAGCAAAGAGCCAGTAGTCGCTGGGGGCTAAATCTGGCGAATACGGGGGGGGGGGTGGGGAAGCAGATCAAAGCCCAATTCGTTCAATTTTGCCATTGTTTTCATGGACTTGTGGCATGGTGAATTGTCTTGGTGAAAAAGGATTTTTTTCTTCTTCATGTGAGGTCGTTTTGCTGCGATCTTCTTCTTCAAACGTACCAACAAGTCAATATAATAATCACTGTTGATCGATTTACCTTTTTCCAGGTAGTCAATGAAAATCACGCCATGTGTATCCCAAAAAACAGACGCCGTGACTTTGCCAGCAGACTGCTGCGTTTTTGGACGCTTTGGGCGGCTTTCGCCAGCCATGCGCTACTCAGATGATTGCCGATTCGACTCCGGAGTGGAATGATGTATCCATGTTTCATCCATGGTCACGTATCGACGCAGGAAATCCTTTTTATTGCGAGTAAATAGCGATAAACAGCTCTCTGAATCGTCGACTCGTTGCTGTTATTGTTCCACTAAAAGCAATCGTGGCACCCACTTGGAAAAAACCTTTTTCATGCTCAATTTTTCATGTAGGATTGTAAATACGCTTCCAAATGATATCCGTGTCATTTCTGCAATCTTACGGACCTTCACTTTGCGATTTTTCATTACAATTGTTAACACTTTACTCACATTTACCTGTGTAACGGCTTCCAATGGCCTACCCGAACGTTCCGCATCGTTTGTGTCCGTACGACCACGTTTAAACTTAGCATACCAACGACAAATCGTTGGTTTGGATAGAGAGGAGTCCGGGTAATGTTTTTTAAGCCATCGCTGGGCTTCTACGGTGTTTTTACCCATTAAAAAACAATGTTTTATCAACACGCGAAACTCGCTTTTTTCTATTTTTCAAACAAATTACAAAGTGACTTTACTCTAACCTCGGTAACTCTGCTGTCTGTGATCCGATCGACGTGAAATTTTTACACGTTTCATGTAAAGGTTCGCACTCTATGGAACGTGGCCAGTTTGGTACGACTAGCGCCATCTCTGGGTTAGTCTCGGGACTTATTGAACTATGTGTTATACAGCAATTATTACTTGAGATGATAAACTCTTTTTTTGAGACAGGTATCTTTTTCTTAATTTAAAAGAGATCTTGTGTGAGGCCATTATTGAAGACAAATACGAGGTGCGTTCAGAAGATAATGGGACTTTTCTTTTTTTGAAAAAAATATTTATTTATTTATCTACATTAATATTGTCGCCTTTAAAGTAGTCCTCATTAGATATTATGCACTAGTGCTAGCGCTTCTCCCAATCCTCGAAACACTTCTGAAACTCGATCTTTGGGATAGCCTTTAGCTCTTTCAGCGATGCACTTTTAATGTCATCTATGCTTGTAAAACAATGACCCTTTAAGGTTCTTTTTATTTTTGGAAATAGAAAGAAGTCACACGAAGCCATGTCTGGCGAACATGGAGGCTGGGGCATCGTTACAGTATTGTTTTTGGCCAGAATTTCAAGAACAAGCAATGAAGTGTGAGCAGGTGCATTATCGTCGTGCAAAAGCCATGTATTGTTTTGCCATAAATGCGGGCGTTTTGTTTCGGATTGCTTCACGCAAACGGCGTTAAACTTGTAGGTAGTACTTCTCATTGACCGTTTGGCCTTGTGGCAAAAATTCATGATGCACTATGCCATTAAAATCGAAGAACACAGTGAGCATAACTTTCACGATCGACCGCACTTTTCGAGCCTTTTTCGGTCTTGGCGATCCAGAATGCCTCCACTGGGACAATTGAGCCTTAGTTTTGACGTTATATCCGTAAACCCATGTTTGGTCACCTGTTATAACACGTTACAGCAATTTTGCATCGTTGTTGTCTTCATTTAATGACTTATGAGCAACTTCCATTCACTGCTGTTTTTGTTCAAAATTCAACAATTTTGGAACGAATTTTGCTGCCACCCATTTCATGCCCATAACATTCGAAAAAATTTCATGGCATGAGCCAATCGATATGCCAGAATCATCAGTGGCTTCTCTGATTGTGATTCGGCGATCGTTCAAAACTATTTGTTTCATTTCTTCCACTTTTTCATCGGTTGTTGATGTGCTAGGGCATCCAGGGCTTTCGTCATCTTCAACGTCTTCACAGCCATTTTAGAAACGCTTATACTACTCGTAAACCTTTGTTTTACTCATAGCGGACTCACCATAGGCCTTTGTTAACATTTCACACACTTTGTTACACTTTGTTTCATTTTGTAAGCAAAATTTGATACAAATTCTTTGATCCATTTTTTTTAACAAACAAAAATCTAAACTTAAAAATTTCCGTTTTTTTCTGAACAAACTTTTTAAAATAAAGACTATGTTAACACTAGAAGCGCCACCGTTCCATTTTTGTCCCACCCGCTAGTTCAATCGTCACTAACTTTTTATTTTTTCCACTTAAAACCGTGAAACTTTTTGACTTTTCATTATTTTATTGCCGGGTCGTTTTTGTCCCGCCAAGATTCTAAGCAGTCATTCGACGAAAAGTCATTGCGTAAGTGGAGGGGTGACTAAACAGTTGAGCAGTGATTGTTTTAATTTATTTTCTCGTCGCTTCGCGTAAAGAGTGCACGTTTTTGTTTTTACAAGCGCATACCTCACGTATTATAGGTATGTCTAGTCAACGTCGCAGAATATTGAAACCACAAGAAATTGTGTCCTGTTTGAATGATATTTTAGAGGACGAATCAGATAGCGAGCTTTTGGAATATTCTGACGACGACTACGATTCAGAAAACAGTTCCATTTGTTCTTGTGACGAATCTGATGACACTATTCAGAGAGAAACACCTCAAGGTATGAATTTTTTTTACTCTATTAGAATACATCGCTATTTATTTGCTGTTTCTTTATTTATGTTTTGTGTTGCTAGTTTGTTACATGAGTTTCTTGTGTTGTTAGCTATTGTTTTATATTATTTTTATATTTTAGAAGCAACAAGTTTAATGAGCGTCGAGACTGAAGACCAAGATCAAGTACCAAGTCAAAGACAAAGGAGGAGGTCGGAAAGCTCGTGGTCGAGGAGTTCGAGGCCGTCGCGGTCGGCCGTCTGCATTGACAAACCATCGTTTTGAAACGACATTAGGCTCAAAACTTGTTTCTCCTGATGGTACTGTCTGGACAGTAATTGAAGCTGGTAGTGCACCTGATAGGTATTGATGTCAAAATGTTTTTATAGATCGCGTTGGGCTAACTCCACTCGCTAAGCGCAACGTGGATGAAACTTGTAAAAATGCTTGGCAACTAATGGTTTAAAAAAAAATGATGCAGATTATCTTAGAGTGTACTATGGAAGAGGCGTGACGCGAATTACAAGATAAAGACTGGTATATGACGATGGCAGAATTGGAGGCATTTATTTCTGTACTTTACATACGTGGTGCAATTGGTGCACATAACTTAGACCTGGATTCATTATGGTCGATAAAATGGGGTAATCCTATAATAAAGGCGACGATGTCTCGAAATTGTTTTCGTTAGATAATGAAGTACCTGCGATTCGATCATAAATCCAGTAGACGCCGAAGACTCAATGAAGATAAGTTTTCTATGATTTCCGGAAATTTGGTATAAATTTATCGCGAACGCACAAGCTTGTTACATACCTGGGCCGTATATAACGATTGACGAACAGCTTTTTCCATCTAAATGCGGTTGTCGATTTACCCAGTTCATGGTCTCAAAGCCAGATAAGTATGGCCAAAAGTTTTGGATGGCTGTTAACAAAGATGCAAATTATATAATAAATGCGTTCCCTTACCTTGGAAAAGATGATCACAAACCTAATAACAAGCGTTTAGGTAACTAGGTGGTAAAGAAATTGATGGAACCTTACATTCACAAAGGTAGGAATGTTACATGTGACAACTTTTTCATTTCACTTTTACTAGCGGGATATTTGAAGTCTAAAAATACTAGTATAGTAGGCACTGTAAATAGAGCTCGAAGAGAAATTCCGATTTCCATAAAAACTGCTAAAGAAGAATTATACAAGACGTCTCTCCTAAAAACTAGTGACACAACTTTGACTGTTTATCAGACTAAGCCAAATAAAAATGTTCTAATACTCAGCACTATACATCAAGATATAACAATAAGTTCTAGTTCAAAGAGAAAACTGGAAACAGTGCTTTTCTACAACATCACAAAGTATGAAGTAGATGTTGTAGATTCGATGAGTAGGAAATATACAGTAAAGGCGGCTTCTAGACTTGGCCAGTTCATACATTTTATAATCTGTTAGATTCAGCGGCTATAGACGCATGTGTATTGTATAAAACTATCAACAACAGCAAAATTAAACGTAGAGACTTTTTATTGCAACTGCGAGAAGAACTGGGATCACAGTACATGAATAATAGAAAAACAACCATTCTTATAGAAATTCCAGAAAACCTACCAGAAAGACAAGAAAAACGTACAAGGTGTCAGGTCAAGTCAAAATGCACAAGTAATAAGTCTTCTGTGAAGTGCCACATGTGTAAAAATACTGTATGCAATAAATGCACTGGTCAAGAATATTATTTATGTAATATTTGCCATTGTAATAATAAATAGTTTGGAGATTATTTGAATTTATTATATATTATTATTTATTATATTTGTTTTAAAAGGATTAATAATTAGATTTTAATAAATAAATACACATGGTTTCAAGTAACTTACATATTTTGATTATTGGGACAAAATTGTCACGGCGGCGATTCGAGGAGGGTTATAAGTTTTGGCACTTCTAGTGTTAAGGCAAGATGATGTTTTGACCCAGCCAGTTAAGGCAAAGTGAAGTGTATACGCGACTAGTTTATGTAAGACGAAAGAGTTCACCAGGCCAGTTATGGACAATAGCCAGATTAAAATTCTGAATTTTTTTTATATAACATTTTTTCTTGAAATGCTTTTCAGGAAAGTTATTTGGCTATTCTTGTACTTTTACCACACCCCATATATTTTTATTCATGTGTATGTACGCGTTTATTTAAATATATACGTATTTTTATTTTTGAAATTATTGTAGGAATTTTCATAATTACTTTGCTATTAATATTTAAACAACTATTCGCATTATTGTTGATTATTATTAATTTGTAATATATAAGAAATTGTTTACTAATGTATGTGTTTCTCCGTACGTGTGTACATATTAGGAGTAAAAATTTGTTCCATCCGTTTTTAAAAGATGGCTGTGGCTATTACAAATATTTAATATTGGGAGTGTGAATAAGTTCTCGCCGTTTCACCGTCAGATTGCAGTACAAAAATTTCGCGTGTATAATTCAAGATGATGATGCGTCTGTATTAAAGTTCTATAACCAATATTTATAATCAGTGTATGTCTATCCATTAACCTATAAAGAACATTTTCTTTTTGTAGCGTAAAACATGTCAAATTTTGTGCCAAATAAACTGTTTTAGCGGGGAATTTCACTGCACTATTTTATTCAGAAGAAATCTGCAGCTGAAGCACACCGATTTCTTGTAAAAACCTATGGTGATCATGCTCTGTCGGAAAGAATATGCAGAGGTTGGTTTAACCGATTTAAGAATGTTGATGTTCAAGATAGAGAACACAGTGGTGCACCAAAGAAGTTTTAAGACAAAGAGTTAAAAACATTACTTGCTGAATATCCATGTCAGACGCTATCCAATGTTGTGAAATCATTAGGAGTTGATTGAATAACAGTTTCAAAACGTCACAGCATTAGGAATGATAATAAAGGAAGGATCTTGGTGCCGTACGAACTGAAGCCGAGAGAAGTTGAACGGCGTCTTGCCACGTGTGGACAACTGCTTCAACGACAAAAAAGAAAAGGTTTCTTACATGGTATTGTGAATGGTGATAAGAAGTGGATGTACTACAGTAATCCTAAGCGTAAAAAATCGTGGGTTAAGCCCGGTAAAGCAGAAGCATCAACGCTAAAGCAAAATATCTACTGTTCCCAGCTCATGCTGTACATTTGGTGGGATCAGCTGGGAATAGTGTATTACGAGCTGCTCTAACCCAATCAAACCATCACAGGAGATCTCTATCGACGACAGTTGATACATTTGAGCCGAGCATTAAAAGAAAAACGGCTGCTATATGAGGAAAGACACGACAAGGTGATTTTGCTACATGATAACGCTCGGTCGCACGTTGCGTCACTGGTCAAAACATACCTGGAAACGCTAAAATGGGAAGTCCTACATCATCCGCCGTATGCTCCAGATATTGCGCCTTCTGATTACTATTTATTTCGATCGATGACTAACGGCCTAGGTGAGCAGCATTTTATTTCGTATGAAGAAACGAAAAAATGGATCGATTCGTAGATAGCCGCAAAAGAAGTGTCGTTTTTTCGACGTGGAATTTAAATACTGCCAGAAAGATGAGAAAAAGTAATCTATAGCGATAGGCAATATTTTAATTGACTTTTTTTTATATTATTTTTTTTAAATAAAGGATTTTTTTTTCACAAAAAATGGCGAGAACTTATTCACACTCCCAATAGTAATAGCTGAAGTCGATAGTTCAGAGAGGTTAGACATCTATTAATAATATTCAGTTTATATCGCTTCAAAATTCATAAAAAAATCTTGTTTTCAACTGTGTTAAATATATCCAATTTTGTGTTAACTAAGCAGCATTTACGGGAGGTTTTAGTTTTTTGTTTTAATTGGAAGAAATGTGCAGCTGAAGCGCATCAAAGGCTTGTGGAACTTTATAGTGACAATGCTCTAACTGATAAATCTTTTAGGAAATGGTTTCGACGTTTCCAGAATGGAAATTTCAGCGTCGAAGACAAGCCTCGTTCTGGGCAGCCAAAAAAATCCGAAGACAAAAAGTTGGAGACATTACTTGATGAAGAACCGAGTCAAACGCGAGAGGAGCTTGCAGAATCATTAGGAGTAACTTAACAAACAGTTTCTGTACGATTGAAATCCATGGAAACGATTTAAAAGCAAGGCATTTGGGTGCCTTATGAACTGAAACCGACAGACATTGGCAGGTGATTTTTTTGTTGCGAGCAGCTGATTCGAAGGCAACAAAGGAAGGGTTTTTCACATAGAATTTTTACTGAGGATGAAAATGGACATTCTATGATAACCCCAAGAAGAAAAAATACTACGCTATGCTTGGTCAATCATTGCCATCGACCTCAACATCAATATCAAAGCCGACTATTTATGGTTCGAAGATCATGTTGTGTATCTGGTGGGACTAAAAGGGTGCTGTGTACTATGAGCAGCTACAACCTGGTGATACCATAACAGCTGATCGGTATAGGCTGCAATTGATTTGTTTGAGCCGTGTATTACGAGTAAAATGGCCGGAATACAAGGAAAGACATGACAAAGTTATTTTTCTGCATGATAACGCTTAGCCTCATGTCACAAAAGTCGTGAAAAAGTATTTGGAAACGCTTAAGTGGGATATTTTGCCGCTCTGACCGTATTCTCCGGACATTGCTCCTTCTGATTACTGGTTGTTCCGAGGGATGCAGCACGATATGGCAGGTCATTGGTTAACTTCTTTCGCAGAAATCGGAAATCGGCTCCTAACTTGAATCACCTCAAAAGATGAGACATTTTTGCGAGATGGAATTCGAAACTTGCCGAAGAGGTAGGAAAGAGTAGTAACTAGCAATGGACGATACTTTAATTGATCTTATAATTCTTTTTATTTGGAATTAAATGCATTTTTGACCGCAAAAAAATGGACCGAATTAATTTGTACTCCCAATACAATATGAATATATGTATGTGTATATATATTATGATAATTACTGAAGATTAGGGTAATGACATCATTGAATTAACTAACCCCAATTAATAATTACAAATACTAGGTGGTTCAACATGCAGCCGGACTCGAACAGATGGCAGCACTAAGCTTGATCAAAACATGTACATTCCATAAGTTGTTTTCTGTCTTAATTATATTGAAAGTTTTAGATTGGTCTGTCTATTATTATTCGTAGAGTTACAATTATTGAAAGCAGTCTACTTTGAAATTTTCTTAAAACATGATTAGCGTTGAATTTCGTGCACTTATCAAACATTATTTTTTACGTGGGAAAAATACAAAAGAAACAAAGGAAATGCTAGATAAATATCATGGTAAATGAGCTCTGTCGAAAACAACTGTTTGTTATTGGTTTGCTAAATTTAAAAGGGGTCGTTCAAGCACAAAAAGCGAACATGGTGGTGGACCAAAAAAAACGGCTACTACTAAACAAATGATCGAAGAAGTTTATGACATTGTTCTTAATGATTCTGAAGTAAATGTGCGTGAGTTAGCTAAGATCACAGGCGTAACAACTGGATCGACTATTTTCATTTTACATGAAAATTCGGAAATAAGCTTACCACAAGATGGGTGCCACGTTTGTTCACCCTTGACAAAGAACGACAACGTGCTCGTAATTTAAAGCATTGTTTGGAGCTATTGGAGCGTAATCCAAAAGACTTTGTTCGCCAATTAATAACTATTGATTGAACCTAGATCAACCACTTCACGCCAAAGTCCAAACAACTCTCTAGCCACTTATAGCTTTAATGCTAGTTCTCGAAGAAAATGCACTGGTAGTGTGGCGTGCATGTAGCATAACTTTACCTGGTGTACAAGTATGAAATGCAGATTTGAAAAGAAAAAACAACACGTTAAATTTGGCAGAATAACAAAAAGTACTTTATTCAAAGTATGCTCCATCGCTTTTTATACATTTTCCCTATCTTCCGGGCAATTTGTGAGCACTATGCCAGTAGAAATCTTCCCCTTTTGTCGCGAACCATTTATCAAGCCATTTTTTGACATCTTGATAGGAATCAAAGCGCTGCTCAGTGAGTGCGTGACCCATCGTTGTAAACAAGTGGTAATCAGAAGGAGCCAAATCTGGTGAGTAAGCCGCATAAGGCAGAACTTCCCAGTTAAGTGCTTCCAATGTGTCGCGAACCGGTTTTGCTGTATGTTATGGAGCATTGTCATGGAGAAAAATTACTTTATGTTGCCTCTTTCGGTATCCTGGCCTTTTTTCAAGCAGCAAACGGCTCAAATCGGTCAATTGTTGTTGGTAACGTGTAGTGTTAATTGTTTTCCCTGGTTTTAATAGCTCATAATAGACTACACTCCTCTGGTCCCACGAAACACAGAGCATCGTCTTTCTGCCAAAACGATTTCGTCTTTCGGTCGATGTGGACGGTGCACCTGGGTCTACCCATGATTTCTTGCGTTTGAAATTTTCAAAACAAATCCACTTTTCATCCCCTGTTACTATTCGATGCAAAAACGACTTCTTCTTGTACCGAGCGAGCAAAATTTCACATATAATTTTGCGATTTTCCAGTTGCCTGTCATTCAACTCATGTGGTACCCATCTACTGCTCTTCAGAATTTTCCCCATCGCTTGTAGGTGATTTGAAACAACTTGTTGGAAAACTCCTAATTGCTGCGAGAGTTGTTTTTTTGTTTGCGAATCATCTTCGTCCAAAAATGCTTGCAAACTCATATCTTCGAATTTTTTTGGCGGTTTTGTATGTTCCTTGTCTGTAACGTCGAAGTCACCTTTTTTGAAACGCTGAAACCATCGTTCACACGTATCTGGCGAAGAAGCATGTTCACCATAAGCTTCTCGTAGTAACTGAAAAGATTCAGCCGCAGTTTTTTTCAAATGAAAACAAAAAATTAATGCTGTCTGCGAACGCTCTTTGTTTGGTATAAATTTTGACATATTAAACACAACAATACAACACGATCACACACTTTTTTGGTCTATCACTACTGCGCGTCTAAACTTGTTGATGGCACAACAAAATGGCGCAGTGTCGAATCATAACAGCTGAAACTGCATTGGTACACCATCTGTTGTCTGAAATCCGCATTTCATACTTGTACACCTGGTATATATTGTAACGGGGTGGCAGTTTTAAAGTTAACCGCCACAGGAGCAATTAGCTTCGGGGGACGCGCAAATCGCAAAAGGTACCAATGTGCCCGTTGCGCCCCCTTTTTAGGTAGCTAAAGTCTCGGACGACTTTGCTCCTGGGTCCGGGTACGAGAAGCCGTTCTTCGGACTCCACTTACTCGTCGCAACGCCGCGCAATCGTCGTTGCGCGGCTCGCGTGTCGTCCTTACCTGGCTAGTTAAAATCTCAGAGAGGGCGGTATTCGGGAGGAGAACTGAAAGCTCCTCGTCGCGCAAATAATAAGAATTAAAAAAAAAAAACTTTAATTAAAAATGGAAAAGTAAAGAAATTAAATAAATTAAATAAAAAAGGCTATAAATAAATAAAACGAATTTTTATGTTTCACCTTTGATTGGTAAAAACAAATCTAAAAAGAATGCAGAAAGAAAAGGATATAAGAAACGAAAGTTAAAAGAATGAAAGAAGAAGGTTGTGTTTAATATAAATAGAATAATTTGATAAATTAACAAGTAACAGAAAAAAATATAAAAAACAATAAAAGGATATTATACAAAATACGCACGAGCAGCGCAGGTAATAAGACTAGCTATAATGCGTCGAAAAGGCTCCCGCGCGCAGCATACTATACAAGTGCGAGAGGGAAAGAACGTCTCTCGCACCACGCCTATAAGAGTGAGAAAAAAAGGCCTCCCTCACTCGCGCGCGCCGTTTAACGTACGGGTGCGAGAGACAAGAATACTCTCCCGCACGAAGCCCGTTTAAGCGAGAGAGAGAGAGAGAGCGCTCTTCCACTCCTGCGCGCCGTGTCTACTGCGAGTACGAGAGAGACAACGAGTCTCCCGTACTGCGCCGTAGGAGTCAGAGAGCAAGCGCTCTCCCACTCTTGCGCGCCTAGCCTTACGCGAGTGCGAGAGAGAACGCAACTCTCTCGCACTGATCTTACTCGGGTGGGAGAGAAAGGTCTCTCCCACTCGCGCGCGCCGTATATGCTGCGAGTGCGAGAAAAAAAGCGCACTGCTGCCACTAGAGTGAGAGAGATACCGCTCTCTCACTCACGCGCACTTATACTTTTACGGGTGCGAGAGAGACCGCAATTCTCTCGCACTGACTATACGAGAGTGAGAGAGATAACGCTCTCTCACTCGCACGAACGGCGTAAAATACGAATCTAATAAAAAATGGAGTAACCGGCAGAGGTTACTCCAACGCAAACGAGAATGAACACAAAAACGCGCGCAAAATTCAATTTACAGTAAACTTACGACAGTGGCTGGCCAGTCGCGCACGCTAAAAATCGAGATAAAGCCGCTCGTAGGGGGGCGCCGCTGCCGCCGAACAAAATCGTTGGTGCCGTCGCCTTGCTGCTACGCCCCTGTGGTCTGGTGACGGTGCCCTGATAGCTGCAGATCGCAGCTACGCACCAGCACTAAAAAAACGCGACCGTAGCGCGCCAAAAACTAGCGATAACGTCACGCAAAAAAACTTGTCGAGTAGCGGGAATAAGGCACGCGTCCGAACTGTAAAAATGGCGGAAGAGAACTGCCTAAAGAACGCGGGAAGAAGCTAGCTTGCCTAGCCTGAACTCGCCTATCTTTTCTATACGGCACACGACTATTCTAACACATCGTTCAATAAGTCCCGAGACTAACCTAGAGATGGTGCTAGTAGTACCAAACTGGCTACGTTTCCATAGAGTGCAAACCTTTACATAAAACGTGTAAGAATTTTACGTCGGTCGGATCACAGACAGCAGAGTTATCGAGGTTAGAGTAAAGTCACTTTGTGATTCGTTTAAGAAATGGAAAAAAGCGAGTTTCGCGTGTTGATAAAACATTGTTTTTTAATTGGTAAAAACACCGTAGAAGCCCAGCAATGGCTTGGAAAACATTACCCAAACTCCTCTCCATCCAAATTAACGATTTGTCGTTGGTACGCTGAGTTTAAACGTGGTCGAACGGACACAAACGATGCGGAACGTTCGGGTAGGCCATTGGAAGCCGTTACACAGGAAAATGTGAGTAAAGTGTTAAAAATTGTAATGAAAAATCGCAAAGTAAAGGTCCGTGAGATTGCAGAAATGACATAGATATCATCTGGAAGCGTATTTACAATCTTTTATGAAAAATTGAGCATGAAAAAGGTTTTTTCCAAGTGGGTGCCGCGATTGCTTTCAGTGGAACAAAAACAGCAACGAGTCGACGATTCAGAGAGCTGTTTATCGCTATTTACTCGCAATAAAAAAAAATTCCTGCGTCGATACGTGACCATGGATGAAACATGGATACATCATTTCACTCCGGAGTCGAATCGGCAATTATCTGAGTGGCGCATGGCTGGTGAAAGCCGCCCAAAGCGTCCAAAAACGCAGCAGTCTGCTGGCAAAGTCATGGCGTCTGTTTTTTGGGATACACATAGCGTGATTTTCATTGGCTACCTAGAAAAAGGTAAATCGATCAACAGTGATTATTATATTGACTTGTTGGTACGTTTGAAGGAGGAAATCGCAGCAAAACGACCGCAAATGAAGAAGAAAAAAATCTTTTTTCACTAAGACAATGCACCATGCCACAAGTCCATGAAAACAATGGCAAAATTGAACGACTTAGGCTTTGATTTGCTTCCCCACCCCCCGTATTCGCCAGATTTAGCCCCCAGCGAGTATTGGCTCTTTGCTGATCTCAAAAAAATGCTCCAGGGAAAAAAATTTGGCTCGAATAAGGAGGTCATTGCCAAAACTGAAGCCTATTTTGAAGCAAAGGATAAATCCTTCTATAAACCTGGTATAGAAATGTTGGAAAGCCGTTAGAAAGATTGTATCTCTTTAAAAGGGGATTAAATTGATGAATGAAAATGATTTTTGAGAAAAAATGTTGTTTTCGTTCTTAGTCTCGGGACTTATTGAACGATGTGTTATCTATCGGCGTGTACCGTATTTTCCCGCCCGGAGCCGTCACGTTACCAAAATTGGACGCGGCTCGCGGATCGCGGAATCGCGCGAAATATAAAGACGCGCGGAATACGGAGTGTTCTCCGTGACAATATATATATGTATATATATATATACATTATAACCTAGTATTTATTCTTATTCTAATATATTAAATTGAATCACTGCAAAATTATACGTAAATTCATTATTCTTTTGGGTGTACAACTTTGCTTCCGCCGTTTTGCAATAGATGGATGTAGCGGTAAGTGGTAGTTGAAATAAATAGATCATAGATGTCATACAATAAGCTTAGGTATTTGTAAACATAACGCCATCGAAATATTAGTTGATTTGTGTCTGCATCATAAAGTTATTCTCGATTAAACATGTCAGCTTACGAGCCAAATTCTCGTCATTTGCGGGAGGTTTTAATTTTCTGCTTTAATATGAAGAAATCTGCGACTGAGGCTTATCTAATGCTCTTAAATACCTATGGTGAGGCCGCTATTAGTGAAAGAACGTGCCGAGAGTGGTTTGAACGCTTTAAGAACGGCGATTTTAACGTCGAAGACCAGCATGGCGGTGGAAGAAAGAAGGTTTTTGAAGATGCAGAATTGGAGGCATTACTTGATCAAGACTCGTGTCAAACGCAACAAAAATTGGCAGGATCATTGGAAGTGACGCAACAAGCCATTCAAAACGCCTGAGAGTCATGGTAATGATTCAGAAATAAGGAAATTGGGTGCCGTACGAGTTGAAGCAGAGAGATGTTGAACGGCGTTTGTGTGTTTGTGAACAGCTGCTTGCAAGGCAAAGACGGAAGGCATTTCTGCATCGCATTGTGACTGGGGACAAAAAATGGGTTCACTACGATAATCCCAAGCGCGGAAAATCATGGGGATATTTCGGCCATGCTTCCACGTTGACGGCCAAACCGAATATTCACGGTTCCAAGGTCATGCTCAGTATTTGGTAGGACCAGCTCAGCGTAGTGGATTATGAGCTGTTAAAACCGACTGAAACAATCACAGGCGATCGTTATCGAACGCAATAAATGCGTTAGAGCCGAGCATTGAAAGACAAACGGCCGCAATACAACGAGAGACATGATAAAGTGATTTTACAGCATGACAATGCTCGACCTCATGTTGCGAAAGTGGTCAAGACATATTTGGAAACTTTGAAATGGGAAGTCCTACCCCACCCACCGTATTTTCCAGACGTTGCTCCCGCAGACTATCACTTGTTTCGATCAATGGCACACGGCCTGGCTGACCAGCACTTCCGGTCTTATGAAGAAGTAAAAAATTGGATCGATTTGTGGATCGATTTAAAAGATGACCAGTTTTTTCAACGCAGGATTCGTATGCTGCCCGAAAGTTGGGAGAAAGTAGTGGCCAGCGATGGACAATACTTTGAATCGTAAATGTATAACCAGTTTTTTACAATAAAGCTTCGAATTTCGGAAAAAAACGGTGGAAGCAAAGTTGTACACCCAATATATTCCTGCACAAGAGAAAAATTTGTTATAGTGTGGTGTGCTATTTAAATTTAGAAAAATGAATTGATATTAGAAATAATGTAATTTGGAGATAGCATTTTTCACATTTTAATCGTTGTTTGTGTATATATTTTTATTTTTGTAAATAATTCATCGAATTATGTTTTTAACAGATATATATTTTTATCGTTGCTGATTTATTCTGCAGATATATTTTGCTTGGATATAAATATTTAATTTGTATACAAGTGTATGTATTTTCTTGTAACTTTTTTAAAGATTACGGTTGATTTGATTTTAATTTAATAAAAAACGATCTTTTCTTATGTGCGGGAAAGTATTTAATCAGTTTGTTAATTTAATGCAATACAAATAGTTTGTTTAAGAATTGTGTTACTCAAATATGTTTTGATAAAAAATGATTCTTTTTAAAAAAATGTGATTTAAAATTTACATTTTGATTTTTCTTGATTTGCTCATATTTTTTATTATAAAAAAAAAGTTTTAATTAAAATTTCAAATAGTATTTGAATATTATATTTCATAGGTAGAAAGCAAAACGTAAAACAATTCTTAGCGGTAAAATATCTTTTGTTTCTAGAAAGTTCTTCATGACTTTGATTATTTTATTGCTCTACTTCTTTTGCCCGGCGTCGATAAATGTGTATTATCGTTAGGCTTAAGCGGAAAATATTGTAATAGAACAGTATGAAAAATATTCGTTATTCTTTGTACAATGCATTATGTACTATAGTTACGCATTTTCGCAAATAAAGTTTGGAAAGAACGATCCATTTTAAATGGAAAAATTACGGCAAGAGAAAAGTGATTATGGAATGTTTAACTTGTTTTTACAAATATGTTGTGGAGGGAGGCTTTCTGTGTGGAGTATAAGGATATAGGTGGACGTAAGCGGTCGGTACAATTGATTGCTTCCATCTGGCAAGCAAGGTTAGAAAAAGCAGATAGGAAACTTATCGGTAGACGCAGGCGAAAAAACGGATGTCATGTATCGATGTTACAAGGCTTAAAGTATTCTAACTTTCGATGTATCTTTTCGAATCGGGAATTTTAAGTTAACATTTCTTATCAACAACTATTTTAGAAAACAAGTGATGATTTCTAACGTTATTTCAAGGTTTTCGCTCATTATCGATATAGTTTTTTTAATCATCAGACTTTATTTAATAGAAATTCTTATTTAGAAATTTATCATTTATTGTCAAGCAGCGCGATTTAAATACTACTTACTAAGTTTAGTTATCGATAGAAAGATCGATGTTTAAGATCCATGACAAGGACGGGACGAGACGGGTTAATTTTCAGGTCCCATTTGAGTTCTATAAATAATGATAAAACTCGAAAAATACTGGTTAATTAGATTAATATCAGAGTTTATATCATGATTTTGATGATTGTAGCAAATCAAAGAAAAATTTAATAAAAAAATAATCTTCATTTTACCGAATTAAATGCTCAAAATAGCTCCTTGATGATCAACATGCAGTTGTATTCTTTGTTCGAAGTTTTGAAATGTTATTGAAAGAAAATGTTATAGAATGCTTCTACAAGCATCTGGATTTATCCAGTCATCTTTCCAGTTAATATAATTGCTGTCAGCACGTCAAATTCCTATCCACTGACTTAGAAATCTTTATTTTAAAACTGGGACTTGGGTAGAGGATGTGGCTGTGAGTACACGTGTGCATAGCGTCTTTGCGTAAATTTTGTATTTTTTTGAGGATTTTGTCGTTTGGGTAGTGCTAAAGTAGATAAATTTGCTATTTTAATGAATAAACTGCGTAAGAATAAATAAATTGATAGGGGATCTGCGCATAGAAGGAAAAAATTGTACGTTTACAGCGGAGATAAAGAGGTTAGGAATCAATCCAAGAGCTTGAGATACAAAGGCCTGGTGGAAAGATATATGTATAGCGATATGGCGGCCAGGGCGTGAGCGTGAAGGAGACGGTGGAGAAAAGTGGTAAGGGCCGCTAGGATTCCAAAACGAAGGAGCAGAAGGTAATAACGGACAGCAATCAAGCGACAATCGAGGGATTTTTCGGAAAGAGAGTTTTCTTCAGTGCAAGTGATAAGATGTTCCAAGAACGAATAACAGATAAGATAATAAACCTTAAAATGAAAAGTGTACGGTTAAAAGGTAAAGTGAGTGTGGTACAAAAAATTTTATAGAAAAATATAGAAGTTTTGAAGAGAAACAAAGGCAGGAGAATATCGCAGCATGAGTGAAAGAAAAAAAAAAGAAGGTTGGCAGTTAGAAATAAGGTTTGACAAAATATTTTATAGTAATAAATTTTATAATCATATTTTATAATAATACGGAAGGTCGGAGAAATATTGAAAAGTGGATGATTGGAGCGCAAAATAGTAGGGAAAGCAGAAAAAGTGTAAGTAATGTTCTAAATGTAAGAGACGGGAGTCAAAACGATCAGAATTTTATGTAAAGCAAAAATGGATTAAAAATGATAGAAAAAGAATAAAAACAAAGATAGAAACTCTTGGTACTATACCGAGACCGCGAATTCTAAAAGCTTAGCGGAAACGTGGCTAGAAGGTAAAATGTACAATACTTTGAAAACAAATTACCAGCAGAATTAACATGGTTATTTATTTATGCAAAAAAAAAAAATAAAAAAGATAGGGCGATGGGCGGATTTTTAATAGGTATTTGTAAAACTTTGATATTTGCTGCGGGCGAAATAGGTATAGAATAGGAAAAGGGAATTATAAAATCAGAAATAAATGTGAAAAAGGAAAAAATAACTACAGAGTTGGTGTACAATTCAGATAAAATGGAGAACATATACAAAAACCTGGAAGAGGGACAGGAATTAGATAAAGGTTATACGATAATCGGGGTGACTTTAACATTAGAATAGTAGAATAAAGAAAATTATTTGGCAATGAAGGGGACAGTAAGCTAAGACAGGGAGTAAACAAAGATAATATAATTAACAATGTGGGAAGGTAGATGTCTAATTTTATAAGCGATAAGGGATGGGTGATTTTAAACGGATTCGCTGAGGGAAAGAAGAGGGAGAATATACATTTATAAGTGTGAGAGGAAGTACCGTAATAGATTATATAATAGTCAATGAGAAAATGTAGAAAAAAGTTACCGAATTTAGGATGAAGAGTAGGGTAGACTTAAATCACGCACTTGTCTGTGCTTACGTGGTAGGATTTAATAAAATAGAACTGCAGGATAAAAGAAATGTCAAGTCTGGAAAAAGTCAGAGAAAAAATACATAATTTAAGAGAGAGAAGAAGATATTGCGGAATTTAAAGCAGAAGCGGAGGTTTTAATGATGTAAGAAAAAAAAGAGAAAATGCTATAGAGATGAAATGGAAAGCTATAGAAAAGATGGTTATAAAGACGATAAAAAGAAAAAATATTAAATTGTAAAATTTGAAAATTAGGTATGAAAAAATGGTGGTATGGAAGTTGCGCAAGAGAAAAAAGGGCGGTTCAAATAGCCTTAAATAAATAGTTAAAAAGGGTAGGTTTAAAAGAAGTTTATCTGAAGAAAAGAAGAGAGTGGAAAATATACTCTAGAGAAAAAGAACAAGAGCTATAAGAAAAGGAAAAAACTAAACTGAGAAGTATAAAATGTAAAAATGATGTTTGGAAATTCTTGAATAGAACAAGAAAGACAAGAAAGAACTATAAAAGAAGATAATATTCAAGAAAAAAAACTGATAAAGTCACTTTAAAACGTTATTACAGGGTACAGAAAAGAAGCAGGTGGGCAGAAAAGAGTATATGGGGTATAGAAAACAGAAGAATCGAATTGCCAAAATAATAAAAATAGAGAAAAAATGTGGCCGATTTTTGCTAGAGGCAGATGTGGCAACTTCGAAAATGCAAATAAATGTTGGCTTAAAGACGTTGATAGGTTATGTTTATAATGCGGGTTATACTGGGGTACATTACTATTTAGAAAAGTGCGAGAAAGCTATAGAATGAACGGAAAATTTGCCAGGGGAGAAATATAATAGGTTCAACAAACTTTGTAAGGGGGCGGGTAATAAAGCAATTGCAGCCGCGATCGAGACGATTAAAAATGTGATAAAAAAGAAAAATGTTAGAAAAGAGAACAAGATCTGAAAGTTCTGCATCTATTCTTGAAGCTCAGAACAAAGATCTTAAACAAGCTATTGCTGCACTTTCGCAACATGTAGATATATTACGTTCTCCAACAACTCCTTTATATCATCAGGATCAGTTTTACCGCCAACTGACCTCTCCATCGTCACTACACTTATTAATGCTAATGCTGCTTAATTATGGCGTTTAGTTAACACTGAGACGTCCACTACAGAGTTCGTTATTGCTAATTTTTTTGATGGAGATCATTTTCCTGACTCTCTGAACTTGGCTATTTTCGTCCTCCAACCTTTAAAAATGAATTTACAAGCCAGTAAGTTTATCAGCGCTCAGCAAATAAGAGAAAACATGCAGGCTTCAACTTTCCCAGCATCTCCTTTTGCCATTTTGATGTCCCCGCATGAGTACTATTATACTGTATCTATTTCTTGATGTACTATTTTATAGCATTTTTTGTTAACTTTTTTTTAAATTTAAACAATAAAAGATTTATCAATCAATCAAATTCGAATTTCTCTCACTGTCTTCAATTCCGGCTATCTATATATGATTTAAATGGCGAATTCGATTTGAAAACGAATTTGATATAATTGTGCTGCTGTATAATTATTTCTTTCAAATTTTCTTAAGATTATTAACTTGAGCAAAAAAAAGAATGATAACTATCACTTTGAATCATATCATAATCTACATAAATTCTTTAGAAATTACCCTGCTAGAAATAATCCATCAAAATCGATTGGAATAAATATAATTTAAATTGATTGCAATGAAATTTAGTAAAACCAACTGTCATTTATAAAAAAGTTTATTTGGTTTGTATTGATTTAAATGGACTTTAATCAAATCTAAATTTTAATTAAGTTAAATTAGCAATTTACCTATTAAATCTTATGGACTTTAATGAACTCTTATAAACTTCAAAACCAATTAATTTTAATGAACATTTTTCTAATGTGAATTTAATAGATTTCAATTAATTCAATCTTTAATTGATGTTAATAAACATGTTTTCAATTTCAATTAAATAGATTTGATTAAATTAAGACTTTAATTAATTTAAATAAACATTTTCTTAATAGAGATTAATTCTTTAGAGGGCAAATACGTTTATCATCTTTCTCGCAAGAGGCTGGATTTTTCTTAGATTAGCATACATATAAGAACACTGAAGTTTCTGCCAATATGGCCACCTATATAGGTGTATCGTGAACTGTGACGGAGTGAAATAAAACGTTTCTAACAGATTTACTAACATGAAAAGGTTTTCAACCTGGATCTATCAATTCTTCTGGTTATGAGATATGTTAAAGTACATCAAAAACTAAGAGATACGTGTTTCTTTTCATCAGTTATCTTCCACTTTTAAGGGGTTAAAATGACCCCTATAAAAAAGGGTAAAAACAGTTTTTTGTAAATATCTCATAAACTAATAAGGATATTTTAACGATTCAAACGGCAAAAAACTTATTATTTAATGTAGAAATTTTGTGCATCATCTTTATCCCATAATTTTACAACCTCTAATTTTTATGGGGATAAATTCAGTTTTTTTAACGTATTTTTCGATTTAAAACTTCTCAAATTTTATGAAAATAATTGAAAATAATTTTTTTTTACAAAAATTTAAAACTAAAGTTGACGTGTCTTAGGGTTTTTTTATAAATCACCCCTTTAGAGAGGTAAGCAACCACTAAAATTAAATTTTAAATTCCTCCTAGTCTATTAAGAATATTTTAATGATTCAAAGAGCAAAGACCTTTATTTGATATAGAAATCTTGTGCATCATCTTTATCTCATAATATAGCATTTTTTATATTCTAGTAAAATAAATAATATTGTATTTAATTTTAATATTGTCATTAATAATCGTTTGGGTTATTCTTATAATTAAGTTTACCCTTACCATAATTTTTATAATTATGGTTAAATAACGATCTTTATAAAAATAATAATAAAATTATTATTACTTTTATTATTATTAATACTGCTGATATTATTATTACTGCTTTTTGAACAAAATAATAAGTAGTTGAACAAACATCAGGTAAGTATAGAATATAATTTAAATATAATTAGAATAGGATGTTGTATTTTATTTATGGTCACCAGTCTGGTTCACCGTAGAAAACTTGAATCATTCTACTTATTACACTCAGAACATCGAAGTTTTCATTGCTACAAAGACAATAACAGTGACAACAACTAAAATTATTAAGTCTTTCAATTTTCTTAAATAAGTATTTTTTAGATATACTGTCTGTCAAAAAAGTATCGGAAATTTTAAATTAAAACAACATTTTTACGTTTAATAATCAAAATTTATTGGGTCGCCTTTAAAATAGGCTCCATTTGCTCCGATACATCTATGCCAACGGCACTTCCAATCATCGAAACATTTTTTATAGGCGCTTTCCGGGATGGCCTTCAGCTTGCGCGCCAAATTTTGTTTTATGGCTTCAATCGACTGAAAACGGGTGCCACGGAGCGGCAAGTTAAGTTTTGGGAAGTGAAAGAAGTCACAGGGAGCCAAATCCGGCGAACACGGTGGTTTTTCAAGCATGTTCGTTGAGTTTTTGGCGAGAAAGTCGGTCACAATCGTAGTTCGGTGAGACGGCGCGTTATCGTCGTGCAAAATCCACGAGTTGTTCGCCCACAAATTTGGCCGCTTCTTACGGATACGCTCACGCAAACGTTTCATAACGCCTAGGTGATACTCTTTGTTTACCGTCTGACCTTCTGTAACGAATTCGTAGTGCACCACGCGACGGATATTGAAGAAAACAAGGAGCATCACCTTTACTTCTGAGCGGCTATGGCGTGGTTTTTTCGGTTTCGGCTCGTTTTTCCACCCATTCCGATGCTTGCTGGCTTGTTTGCATATCGTACTCGTACACCCACGTTTTGTCACCAGTTATGATGCATTCCATGAATGCGGGATCGGAATTGGCGCGATCCAGCATGTCAGAAGCGACCTGTTCGCGATAGCGTTTTTGAAAAAAATCAAGCTCTTTTGGAACGAGTCTTGCAGCCACCTTTCTCATGCCCAAAATATCAATTAAAATCGTACGTGCGGACTCGTAGGATATCTTAAGTTTATGTGCTATCTCTCTCAAGCTGGTATGACGGTTTTCAAGCACCATTTCCTTAATTTTATTGACGTTATCTGCGGTTGAAGCCGTCGATGGGCGTCCGGAACGAGGCAAGTCTTCGACGACTTAACGACCCTCCTTGAAGGCTTTGTACCACTCATACGCACGGGTTTTTAATAGTGCTTTATCATTAAAAGCCTTTTGCAACATTTTCAATGCATCGGCACACGAAATTTTATTCGCAACACAAAATTTTAACAAATTCTTTGTTCAACGTAATCACCCATTGTAAAAAATCGGCACGCACTATTGACATCGACTGACTTAACCAGCTACTGTAAACACACTCGTTAACAGATTCCGCTCAAACTTGGCATAGTCATTAAGGACAGTTGTACCAACCTAAAAAAAAAATTTTACCTGCCTAAATCGCCCCGCCAGATTTAAATCGACAATTCCCGGTACTTTTTTGACAAAATGTATAACATTAATAAATAAAAATTATATAGTAATTTTTACAAATAACCAAACTAATTTTATACACTTATCATGTAAATATTTTTATACTTTTATTTATTTTATATTATTTTCTTTGATTATGTAACTCACATTATTCCTTATGTTGTAATATTAATATATAATACATGCAGTATTAATGTAAAAATATTAGAAAAATATAAAAGATTAAATATAAACTTTTTGTTCTTGTACTAAAGTTAAGTAAGTGTTTTACATTTTATATAGTTTAACACATAATTGATAAGATAAGAAAAAAACTTTTATGAATTCTTTTTAATCTCATAATATATTATGTAGCATTTGCATATTGTGTGCATTGTAATTTATTTCTTATTTTAATTAAATTATGCTATTATAATTGAGAAGTAAATGATCAAAGTAAATTAATATACATTTTCAATTGTTTAATAATTACAATAATTCATGATTATGAGTGTTGCCATTTTAGATTCAAAAATGAGGATTAATTCTTCAAATCTTATAAATTTATTATCAGCATATTTCCAAACGTTAGAAATACCAGATAGCGTGACCAACCATAAAGAAAATTCAATTAGCAGAAAAAATTCAACAAATATTACTAGATGCTGATGATAAATTTAACGAGGTGGAGATGATTGGTGAAGAGTCGCTAGATTTTCATGAAGAGTATAAAGACTATGATGCAAGAATACTCGAAGATGAAATACAACTTCACTTTCCTGAACCTATTCAGGTACGAACAAATAAATGTACAGAAGATGATGAAGAAGTAGATTCCGATTACGAACAAAAAGCTGTGGAATTTTGGAGAAGTGGCAAAAAGAAAAATTCAAATATTAAAACTGTGAAGAACAGATTTAAGAAGGTGATATCTACCAGTCAACTGAATCGTTAAGCCCACACAATTGATAAAGGCGGCACCTATGGAGATAAAGTTGCAAGAATTTGTCAATATACATTAAATAATTTAAAATCTAGTGTTAAAGGAGGTTTAATTATTCATGATCGCGATATACGTCGGTGGGTCTAAAACGCGCTAAAACAGAAATTGCCTCTGAAAATTTCCGATTCAAGGCTTCAAGAAATTGGTTATTG
This sequence comes from Chalcis sispes, assembly GCA_949987625.1. NCBI lineage: Eukaryota > Metazoa > Arthropoda > Insecta > Hymenoptera > Chalcididae > Chalcis > Chalcis sispes. Next base: position 36,971,578 of record OX465095.1, on the reverse strand, counting down.
CGCTTTAAGTAAGCTCATAGAATAGTATCTAGAAAAATAAATAAATTTATTACTAGGAAAACACAAGAAAGTGATTTAGACCTTGTGACGGAGAATCCGTCAAAGGTCGTCGACGAAGAATGTAAGTGTTTACATTCTTGCGCGACCGTCTCTAGGTTGCCAGCTTGTATAAGCTTGTTTAGCCGCAAAAATGCGGATTTTTCCAAAAGCCGGCAACGTTCGAAAATCACGCGATTTTCGAATTTGCGGCGACGATCGGCGAGGAATTTTCGGGAGCCGTGAGGGAAGGGGAGAGGAGAGCGAGTGGAACGGGAGTTACGCTGTGCTCTCCTGCGAGTGAGTTTTACTGCGCTCCCGCGAGGACGGAGAGATAAGTCCCGCGGTGATCATAGTGCTGTTCTTTTGTATTAGAGTGAATGTCACGAGTGAAGCCATGGGTAAAGGTGTGCGAGAGAGAGAGAGAGAGAGAGAGAGAGAGAGAGAGAGAGAGAGAGAGTGAGAGAGAGTGAAGAAGTCGAGGGTGCAGCGCGAGGAAGAGGAGCGACGACGGAGAAGCGCAGCGTAGCAGAAAGCCGGGGGACGAGGAGATCAAGAGTCAGCGGGAGGTGACTGGAGGTTGCCACCGCGACATCTGAAGCCGAGGGTGAGGCGAAGATAGACATTGTCCAGGCGAATTCACATCGAGGTCTGGCAGCCCTTCTTCAGAGGGAGAGCCACAGGAGCCAGGTGCAGCGGTGCCGAAGGAAGCTGCTGAGAGCTCAACGGCCAGCGGACGAGCTTTGTAAACCGCAAAGGTGAGTGTCCTCACTTATTTGCGCGAAATAGAGAGTAAGAGAGAGAGAGCGAGAGTGTGTGTTAGCGGGTCCGCGGTGAGGGTGGCGAGGGATTGCCACTTCCCTGCCCTGGGGAAGCGATAGCTCTCCGTCGGCTGGGGGATAGTCGTGGGCGGCCGGTCTGCATCATTGCATCATAAGGAGCGGGAGAGAGAGTGAGAGAGAGAGTGAGAGAGATTGAAGCATAGTGTAATTATATATTATTTTTGTACAAGGCACTCAGGGCGCATGTAGCTAAATCGGCTACGACGTGGTGCACAACCTTCACACTAAAGCAAATGCATTTGTTGCTGACGTTAAATCGTGCGTACCAATGATTGGAATCCAGAATTTATAATATTCAGATCAGAGTGAATTCTATTTAGAAATGCATTCTAGAAGGACATTAGCAGTTAAAGGAGTAATGCAAAAACAATGCTTGGTACAGTCGGTTTCATCAATAACACATAGTTACACCATACAACCACTTATATTAGCTACGGGGCAACTACTATTACCACTTTTAATAGTTTTAGAAGAACAGAGTGGTTAAGGGAAGGTTTACCTTTTTATTAACCAAAACAACAGTTTCTTTTGGAATTTTTTTTTTTCATAGAAGGATATTAATAAACAACTTAAATTGTTTGCTACTTGTTTAATACAATAAAAAGTACAAAAAAAATTTTTTTTATGACAAAATATCGTGACGATAATTAATGGCACGCCCCGTAAAGTGACCATCTCCAAAAAAGGTGGCCCACTGTTGGCCACTCTAGCACCTGCAAAAATGAACGAAAATTAAAAATCGAAAAATTTTTATAAAATATATGAGTGTAGTCGGAAAGTGGACTACAATCAAGATAATATATGCATTATTTTTATTTTTAGAGTACTTTAAAGAGTGAAAAAAAACTCAATAATAAAAAAAATTCAAATGCCCGCCATTTTGTTAATTTTTTATTTTTAGCAATGATTGTAGTTCAGATGCCAAATAAACTCATATATTTTATAAAACTTTTTTGATTTATAATTTTCGTTCATTTTTGCAGGTGTTAGAGTGGCCAACAGCGGGCCACCTTTTTTGGAGATGGTCACTTTACGGGGCGTGCCATTATTTACCGTCACGATATTTTGTCATAAAAAAATTTTTCTTTTTACTTTTTATTGTATTAAATAAGTAGCAAACAATTTAGGTTGCTTATTAATTTCCTTCTATGAAAAAAAAAATTCCAAAAAAAACTTTTGTTTTGGTCAATAAGGAGGTAAACCTTTCCTTAATTTAGTCCTATTGTAGAAGCTTATTTATTTAGACCAGAAAACGTATACGTAGAAGCATTTGAATTTGGAAAATTAACTACAAGTAAGCATACTTCAAACCACTTCTATGCAATGTGATAATAAATAATAGGATAAATATTTTATGCGATATGATACTGAATAATTTCTTGCATTTATGTTTTAATTACAGACCTTTTTAAGTTTGGTCAGAAAAAGTATATTATCCAAATGTAGGTCATCACTCTGTACTTTTACTTGATTCTTGAAGTGGACACTGTGATACAGTTCAAGAAGAATCAATGCCAGAAAATAAAATTGTTAATGTCAAAAAGATACCAGCAAGAACCACAGAAAAAATACAAGCGCTTGATGTACATGGATTCCGCTTCTAGAAGAACTCTGTTCGACAGATTTCCGATAACGTGATTTTAATGGATTATGATTTTAATTTACATTTAAGAAATAACATAATTAAACTTCAATCTTTAGTTCGCAACCAGCTTTCGTCACCGAGCTATACGAATCTCTGTTAATATTCCTGGTATAAAAGTGGTTACATCGATGTAAAACCTGATGAATTTGTGTTGATTTTAGTTTTGGAGATTCTCGCAGTACAAACTGCGAAATAAAAGGCTGCACAAATATTGTTATTGTACGTTGAGATTGATGTAAAAAATCATTGTGTTTTAAACAGTTTTATGAAGATTATCATTATTGTCCAAACTTTGGAAAATGAAATTACGTAGCTGTCACTACTAATACATAATCAATAATGTACTATAATAACACGATAATATTATTATTTTAACTAAATCCATAGTTTTAATTTAATTTTGTAAAAATAAAAATAAATTTAATTTTGTCATATAGAAAGAATGATTTTAAAATCTATTTGTATTTGACAAAAGAAGTACTATATATAAAGTACAATAAAAAATAGAGTTAATCCAAACAATAATAACGTGTGCTACATTATGAGATAAAAATGATTCGGTATAATACTAAAGGGATAAAAATGATGCACAAAATTTCTATATCAAATAAAAAGTTTTTTGCCGTTTGAATCATTAAAATATTCCTAATAGATTAGGAGGAATTGAAAATTTACTTTTAGGAGTTGGTTACCCCTCTGAAGGGGTGATTTTTAAAAAACCCCAAGACACGTTAATTAAATTTTCTATTTTTGTAAAAGAAAAAAATTATTTACAATTATTTTCATACAATTTAAAAAGTTATAAATTGAAAAATAGGTTATAAAAATTTAATTTACCCCGATATAAATTAGCGATTGCAAAATTATGGGATAAAGATGATGCACAAAATTTTTATATTAAATAACAAGTTTTTTGCCGTTTAAATCATTAGAATATTCTTAATAGACTAGGAGGAATTGAAAATTTACTTTTAGGACCTAGTTACCCCTCTGAAAGGATGATATTTAAAAAACCCTAAGACACGTCAATTAAATTTTCTGTTTTTGTAAAAACAAAAAATTATTTGCAATTATTTTCATTAAATTTGAAAAGTTTTAAATCGAAAAATACGTTATACAAACTAAATACAAACTAAATAAAATATAAACGTTATACAAAATTTACCTCTATAAATTTTAGGGATTCTGACAGGTGGCTTATTGAGGTTGGGCCACCTGCCATGTGGTGCGAGGCAGAGTTCGCGGCGCGACTAACTGCAGCGCCGTCGATCAAGTAATCGATAGCGCTACGCGGGAAAAAGCGCGAGAATTCGCGGCGTGCCGAAACGCGAAGCCATCGATCAAGCAATCGATGGCGCTACGCGGGAAAACCGATAGGCGCGAGAGAGGAAGGAGGAGCCCTTCTCTCGATCTTCTTGTCTTAACCGCTGAGCTGAAAGCACGCCGATAGAGAATTTTCACCGCCGTTGCACCCGAATACGAGAGAAATTAGTCGTAGCATATCCGAGAGGACGATTATCGACGATAGTAGAAGTAGGTGGCCACTTCGTAGCTTACTAGTCCGCGGTTATATATATTTCCTGAGCACGTGCGCGATCGTGCCAGGCATTAATTTATTTTACGTACATGCGCGAGACCGCGTTACATTTAATTCTTATAGGCCGTGCAAGTGCGAGTGAGAGAGCCGATCTTACTTCTGCGACCGTAGAATAGTTATACGAGTAAGAGAAAGCCACTCTCACTCGTACAAGCATTAAGCACGCCGTTGAGCGAAAGGACCAAGCTCTCTTGCTCAACCATAGACTGAGTAGACGAGTGAGAGAACCGCTCTCACTCGTCCAGTCATAGACCACAACAGTATAGAGGGAGAACTGCTCTCTCTCTATATCGGTTGTCCATAGACTACACGTGTGTGTAACCGCGCGAAGCGAAGAGAGTGCGCATGCGCAGTGTGCACCTAGCGAACTAGTATTGCGCGATAGGCAATACTAATTGCTCTTTACCCGAACGGACCTCTGCGCGATACTTATTGTAATTTTGTATTATTTTTTCGTAAACAATCATTATCCCGAATACCGCCGCCTCCGCGGGTGTGCCGACCGATTTTTGGCACACATTCTGAGCAGCCAAGCCCGGTTAGAGCATCACCGGCAGTGGGGCCTTAGGCAAGGCTCCTCACACGTAAGTTTAAAGCAGGATCTGAGGAAGATCCTGCGTTGTCAACGAGCGTATCCCCACTAAACCCGTTACAAGATCGTAAAATTATTGGATTAAAATTGTGCACGAAATTTCTACAATAAACAACAAGTTTTTTGCCGTTTGAATCGTTAAAATATCCTAATTAGTTTATGAGATATTTACAAAAAACTGTTTTAACCCCTTATTTTTAGGGGTCATTTTAACCCCTTAAAAGTGAAAGATAGCCGATAAGAAAAAATACATATTTCTTATTTTTTGATGTACTTTAACATGTCCCAGAACCAAAGAAATCGATAGGTCCAGGTTTAGACCCTTTCCTCGTAAGTATAGAAATAGAAATACAATTTACATTAATAGATTCCATTACAATTGATGTCAATAGATTCTGTTAACTATAATTGAAATTTTAATTGTACTTCTTAATGTAAAAATTAGCAATTGAATATGATATACTCATTCAGAATTGATCGAAAGGCTACTGATATCAAGAAAATATTATTCAAATAATTTAATGAACTTTAATTTATTTTAATGTTTTTTCCATCAATTCTAGGCTAATTAAATTAAATGAATTTTGAGAGACATTTTTATTTCAATTGCTTTGAATGTAACTTTTCTCAATTAAGAAGTACATTTAAAATCAATTAAACTTTTTCAATAAATTCCAATTGACATTTTATAGCAGGGTATTTAGTCTACTTCTTATATCGAGCAATCAAAATAGTTTGCGAATTTCTACGATCTATTAATCACTGGTAATGGATATCTAATCAAAATAAAAAAAAATATTTTAGTTTAAAAATATTGTATATTTACTCAGATGCACCAGCGCTAGCAATTTGGAGGTCATACAAGTTTTGATAGACAATAGATTTTTGAATTATTTTATAATTTTTTAATAGATTTCTTTTGTAATTAAAAAACTGAATTATACGAGTTATGATTACTTGCAGAAGTATTCTACAGTATGTGGTTTTTTCAACAGTTCAAAACTTCGAACAAGAATATACTATTACGAGAGTGGTTCGAAAAGGTTCCCGACCTTAACGTGAAGATAGCAGCACTCGTTAATAAAAGCTAGCGAATTCTGTTGTTCATTTGTTGACAGCTGCTCACCAAAGTTTTAGCCATTTTAGATGCGCAGTTGTTAGTTGACAGTCGTTTGAGTGAGTCGATGTGAGTGTTGTTGTGAAAATGGTCAAAATTGAGTATCGAGCTGTCATTAAATTTTTGTTTTTGAAAGGCAATACGCCTACGCAAATCAAAAAGGAGTTGAATTCTTTGTATGGAGACTCTGCACCATCATTTACCACCGTGAACTTTTGGGCGGCTGAATTCAAACGTGGCCGTGAGAGCTTGGGAGACGATGAACGTTAGGGATGTCCGAAAACTGCAACCACTGACGATAACATCGCCAAAGTTCACCAAATGGTGCTAGACGACCGCCGAATTAAAGTGAGAGAGATAGCAGAGGTTATGAACATGTCTAAAGCACGTTGGGTGCAGCGTTTGCTCACGTTAGACCAAAAATTCGTTCGAATGAACATTTCCAACGCTCTATTGGCGCAGTTTAGGCGCAATAAATCCGAGTTTTGGCGCCAATTAATTACTTTAGATGAAACTCGGATACACCATTATACGCCCGAAACAAAAATACAGTCAAAACAGTGGACTGCGAAGGGGGAACCGGCTCCAAAAAAAGCAAAAACTGTTTTTTTGGTTGGGAAAGTGATGGCGACTGTTTTTTGGGATAGTCTTGGAGTTATTTTAATCGATTATCTACACATAAAAAAAACAAAAACCTTGAGCTCAAAGATCATTGGTTAACAATTAGAGACCTTGTTGACACTGTTGGCATTTTATTTGGATTGATTCAAGCAATTTTGAAAGATTATTTGAGTCTTGAACGCGTCAAATCTCGATTAGTTCCAAGAACACTTAATTTTTTTAAAAAGAGCGTCGTATTAATGTGTGCTAAGAGATGCTTTCTGACTACCAGAACGTCATGGAATGCATTATTACGGAAGATGAGACATGGATATATGCCTTCGATCCTGAAACAACCGATCAATTAAGCGAATATCGTGCCAAAAGTAAAGCAAGACCAAAAAGATCACGTCCAAGTCGTTCAAAAATGAAGGTCATGTTGACAGTTTTTTTCATATATCGTGGTGTTGTGCATTAACGTTAACTTTAGCTCTTTGGCGTATTTATAAAAATGAATATCTTTAAAACAAAATAGTTGCTTATTATGTTTTTAAGATTGTTCTTAAGATTACCGTTTAGAAAATTTAGAAAAAGGACATCTAATATTACTTTTTTTGATCGAGAAATATTTTTCCATTACTACTAAACTTATTAAAAAATTGATCTTGATACTAAAAAAAAAAAGATCCTACCTTGAGAATTTTTTTTTCGAAGATGACATTATCAAAATAATGACTGTAGAAGTTAGTTTTTATTCAATTTAGAATTACCAATATTTATCGATATAGGTTCATGTTTTTAAAGACAAAGTAACATTTGTAGAGGATTCGAGGTCACTGATGATTCCAATGTCAAAATATTAAAATTTAAAAAGGAAGACCCAATATCTTTGCTATTTATGGTCTTTCTTGTTGTCTCGCAATATTCAGATGAAAAAACTGAATTTTAAGAACATTATCGAAATCTCTGCCTCGTCGCAACAACCATGCAGAAACCGAATGTTTAAAAATTATTTTGCATAATTTTTTCATTCGTAATTTGCTTCTATCTGAGAATCATCAATCTTTTGTATAAACATAAACATTCATAATTTCTTGCATGTCTCCATAATTATGTCTACTTGAATTTTGTAATTACACATGATCATATTGAGTTCACTTGAAATATAAAACATATTAAAACAATTATTAGAGTCAGATTTGTAAAATTTTTTTATTATACCCTCGAAGTCATTGATACAAATAGTTATTTTTAATCCATTTTATACTTTCATATATAATTTTCATACATATAATTTAATATATCATACTTTCCAACGTATAAATAAATTTGACTATTTTTAATTATTTGCAAATAATTTTTGAATTTGATAATCTTTATTACATTTATAATGTTTTTAAAAAAGCACTGCACCAAAAAGTGTTACGAAATGTCGTAGAACAAATGATATTGAATCCAGTATCTCCGATGAATATGATGAGCGTGATACTTATTATTGTGTAAACATTTTACCTAATTCTGAACATTCAAGTACGTCTGATTCTGCTGATTTAGAATAAGATTCTGAATCATGTCTGAGCGAAAATGAGAATGAAAATTTCGAACTTTATTTGTCGTTTTATAAAATCAGCGATTATTATAATAGCTAACAAAAGAAATTGGAAAGTAATCATCAATATATTTGGCTGGATAGGGAAAAATCTAGGACGAAGGAAAAAATTATGTATGCAAATGAGATATTATTAAAATCAACAGATGTAAAAATGATTGTAGCAGTTCCTCTGAAAAATTATTTGAATTTTTCTTTTCACTAAAGTTGAAAAATTATATCACTGAAGCAACTTTTATAAATCATCTGAAAGTGTCGATGAATGAGTTGGATGCTTCTCTGGGTATTTTGATATTCATTTTCTATGATAGAAGGCTTTCACAAAGTGATTATTGGTCTAATGGCAAGTTTTTACAAGCCAAATCAATCAGAGAGGCTATGAGACGCAACAAATTTATGAAAATAAGAAGTTGGAGTTACATAAACCCGGTGATGAAAAAAATAGTGTTAAAGGTTGGAGAATCAGACAAGTCTTAAATTGTTACATGAAAGAAAGAGCAAGACACCAGAAAGTATCTTACCATCTCAATGTAAGCTCTCAAAGAGTTGGCACTAAAATGACAGACCCGATGACAACCATCAACTGTGCCGGCGTAATTTATCCATTAGGATGAGCATCAGTGAGTAGGGCAGAGCTGATTTTCAACGAGTGGAATTTTCTTATCCTAATTCTCGCAGTGATAGCAATGCGTGCAACAGCTGCACTTTCAAAGGTGACTACAAGAGGAACGATACAGGCTGGTAAAGTATCTACAGATGAAGATGCAGATGATACATTTTGCGATAATCCAAGGATAGAAGCATGCTCAGTAGGTTTACGCAAAGGCCGTACAAAAAGGATATCTTCATTAGAGATGGTAGAGTCCATAAAACGAATACTGCAGCTGCTGCTAACTTCAAGTCATCGATTTCATGCGAGAATATGTCACTGAGAACTATTTCTGACGCATGGGTCAAGCGTTCATGTTGAATTGCTAATGGAGAGACTAGCGTAGATAACGCACGACTACGCACGATAACGCACGACACGACGAAAGAAAATTTGCGAAGTTATAGTCACATTTATGCATGTCTTCAAATACCGTACGCACCCTGTACAATATATATATGTATACACCGGGTGTTTAAAACCACTCGTCCACCCCTTACAAAGCATTAAATAATGTTATTTATAAAAAACTTACATTGCTATTACAGGGAAATAGGGTATGCTCTATCAATTGGCGATAAAATCAACTTCCGGTCTGGACTAGAAGATGGTCAAACTGACCGGAAGTTGATTTTCTTCAACGGAATATGCATATTTTTATGGTGTATTCAGTTTCTGGGTGAAAAAATAAACAACTTCTATTTGAAAATTTTTCGAAAAAATGCATCATAAGTCCTTTAAATGATTTTTGAAACTTTCAATATGAAAATTTTCATTCATTAATAACTCAATAACCCAAGAACCCAATAACCTGTAACGTTGTATACGATCTTCGTTTTCTTTTCTCGTGTCAGCCAATAAGTTTCTTCTCTGCCTTTCCTACCACGATAAAGCCCCCTCCACAACCTACGCGACGCACTCTCCACTGACATAGACCGTTGTGACAATTAACCTAAACTCAAACCGAGACTTAAATAGCTGCTCTCGTTAGACTCAATTTGACAACAATGCAATTTTTTACAAACAATCACACACAAGTAATCAAAATCATGCATGCTACAGCTGAAAATAATGTTCTTCTTTCTAAGTCGATTAATACGAATTTCATCGATATTCAACATACAAATTTTTGCAAAGTAATTTTTTCTTGAATAAACATCTATAGCGTAATTTGAGACATCGTGCAATAACCCGGAATGTCACGAATTTCTCTTGCAAAACCCTTATAATAATTTTTTTTTTATGAATACACAGTATGTCGGAAAAGTTCCCGAACTTATTTTGTAGCGGTTGTACAAGTGGCGCCACCTCTTGGACGACACCAGTACTATGTTGCTACATCCCTCTGGAGTGTCTGAGAATTTTGTCACCAGTATCCGTTCATTAGTTGCCGAGATAGACGTGCTTCAGTGAACGTGTGTTTAGTACCCCGGTGCAAGCTCTACGATGGATGAGAAATTTGAACATCGTGGCGCAATTCAATTCTGCTATAAACTTAAAAAAACTTTCGTGGAAACGAAAAAAATGATCGATTCGGCTTACAGTGAAGGTGTAGTGTCGCGTACAACTGTTTACACGTGGTTCAGTCGGTTCAAGAAGGGTAGAGAGTCGTTAGAAGATGACGAGAGAAGCGGCCGGCCGTCAACAGCTGTTACCGACGGAAACGAAGCTTACTTCGACTCCAAAGGCCTGATACACAAAGAATTTGTGCCCCCAAACACCACCGTGAATACTGCGTATTACGTAGAGGTGTTAAAACGTCTAAAGCGCCGGATTAATAGCATCAGGCCCGAGTACAAGGAACCGGGATCGTGGAGTTTGCTGGATGACAATGCGCCTGCTCATTCTTCGAACATTGTGAAGCGTTATCTCGCCAAAAATCAGATCCCACGCAACAATCACGCCCCATACTCGCAAGATCTGGCTCCAGCCGACTTTTTTCTATTTCCCAAGCTAAAAATGGCCTTGTCAGGACGATTTTTTGAAGATGTACCGAGCATTCAAGCGGCTTGCACCGAGCGTCTCACAGCGATAACTTCAGAGGAGTACCAGAGAGCCTTTGAATCACTTATGGAGCGCTTAAATGAGTGTATATCTAGGGAAAGGGACTATGTTGAAAGTTAACTGGAATAAATATCTTTAGATGTAATTTTCGATTTTTTATTTCAAAAGTTCGGGAACTTTTCCGACATACTGTGTAATTAATTAGTTACATAAAAATTTTTAAAATAAATAATTAATTCAAATTAATAGGCCTATGTTCGGCTGTTACATGCATCTATTTTAAAAACATTCCTCTAATAAAATTTTAATTTATACGGGTATTATTCGGCGGCAATTCAACTATCCTACTTATTATTATTTCACTATTTTATAGTAAATATTTATTATTATTATACTATTTTATATATCTTTAATAACTGTCTGTGACATGCATTTTTATCAAAATAGTTGCGTTATGTAATTAAAATTAATTCTTCTATCAACTCCCTACAGAACAATTATTTCCATATTATTACTGGTAATTTCAATATTAATTTACAATTGCATTAGCGTATCGTATATCTATTAAATGACTCTTTAAAAATAAGCCGAATAAGTGCTTCTCCAACATTACATTGATTAAATATTATATTAACTTCAAAAGAATGATTATTTAAACTATTATTCTACAATTATTTCTTTTTTGTAATTATAAATCACTCGTGTTCATAGTAGCAATCTTTTTTTTATTATTTAAATAATCATTCTTTATCTGAAAATCATTATGTAAATTAATTACTTGAATAACTTCGTTCTTTTTTGTAATATGCGTTAAATTTTAAAAGGCACACGATCATATAATTTAAATTAGCATAATTCTATTGTAAATAGCAAATGATAAACCTATGTTAAAATTCCGCAAAAATGGATTATCTCTCTCTCTTACTTGCTCTCCCTCCCTAGAGGCACGCCTTCTCAATAACAATTAGCGTCCACCCGCGCTAATTTTGGAACAATCGGATTGGCACAAAGGCATCTCCGTATCAGTGTATCAAATGGGGCGATCAATCCGCAGAGCACAGTCTCGGGGACACACTCGGGTTCGCCCGGGGTCTCGGGCTCACCTTGAGTCTGGAACATACCTTAGCAGATCTCAGGCAGCATTTGAGGGAAACACTACTACGCATCATCCACACCGGCAGCCCTCAGGTAGCGCTCAAGGGAAACATTACTACGCATCATCTACACGGGCAGACCTCAGGCAGCACTCGGGTAAAACATTACTAAGGAATCATCTACACAATTACAAGGATGCAACTACGAAGCAACTACGACAAGCAGACTATTCAATTTTTGAAATAAATAAGAAGAAGAAGACGACAAAAAGTGAGCCACAGCAGCAGAAAGACAGAGAGAGAGAGAGGGGGGGGGGATTTATCACAGCAAAATGCAAAACAATAAAAAGTGAGTCTAAATTTAAATTTTGTATGGTACATTTTGTTTTCTTTTTCTTCGCTATACTCTTATATATTCTATATCCTCACACTAGATCAGATAGACTTAGCCTGAGTTTCGGCTAATTACCTTTTATCTAATATCACATCGTTTAGGTCCTTATCCAGAGCGGCGTAGCTGGCCTGAGTTTCGGCCTAGTGCGTATAGTCCCGAACTACACCACCGCATCCTCAAAAGAAAAAAAAGATAAAGCTTCGAATCTCCTCCGCCATCCCGAGCTCGTAAGCTTGACTGCTTAGGCTCAAAAAGGCAACTACAAGTTTGCGTTACTCAAATTAACGCATGGTGGCGTCGCAACCGACGTTACAAACCCAAGAGCTAATAATATTTTTATGGGTAAATGGGGTATGCTCTATCGACTGGTGGTAAAATTAACTTCCGGTATGGACCGAAAGTGGGCCAAACTGACCGGAAGTTGGTTTTTTCAAATGAAAAATGCATATTTTTAAGATGGATTCAGATTCCGCGTGAAGACATACAAAACTTCTTTACGAATTTAAAAATATGCATTGTAAGTAACTTTCAGTTTGATGAATGCGAATGCGAATTATAGGTCAAAAATTGAAGATTGGCCGTTGGCAATTTATAAGCACGTTTACTTTTTTAAGTAATAGATTCGATTTATACCTTAAAATTAATTGCAATTCTGTTTGTATTGGAAGCTTGTTTTTCTTTAAGAATAATTTGAAACATAATGTCAAATTTGAGTAGTAAAATTTCCTATTCATTTGATGTCATACCTAGGTATAAAGTTTTTCTAAAAGTCAGGTGCTTAATGTTTTAAAATAGTACATCAGTACAGTAGTACCTAGGGCCAAAGATTGTATATTACTGATTAGGTGTTGTTACCGCACACATTCATAGAGGATAGGTAAAAACAAAAATCCGTATTTTTTAATTAATAATTACAATATGTACTAAAATTAATTCTCAGGTAAAAATTTAACTATTGTCACCAAATTCTGTTGCTAATCAAAATTTGATGACTCTTCAAGTATTTATTAAATCCGTTAAATCTGTAAGTTTCTTTAGATCTCATTTATCATCATCTCAATCATTTCTAGCATATTTATTACTAGATATACCATGAAAGTAAGTTCAAAACATTATTGAGGTTTATTATTTATCATCACATTGAAATGAATTTTTATCTTGATAAAATTTAAGTTTTTTCCTTTTAGAAATGGTGTATTCTAATGAAGAAGCATGCGATATGCTTCAAATTTTATTTGAAGCCTGGTCTTTTTCTGCTGCTGAGACGTTATAGAGGGTACGATTTTCTGACTGGTTTTCACACTCTAGGAAAGTCTTCTCTCGACTTTCTAATGGAGTAAAAAATAATAGGATTGTGCAACTTTATCACAATAAAGGACAAAAAATTAAAAGATGTATTAGAGATGTGAGATCGGCAGATATTGTAGCATCATCGATTATTGCTCCACGTGATACTTTGAGAAGAAGGCAAATTAATTCTAGTATTAATTATTGTACCATCCATGAAATTTTGAAAGACAATAAGTTTCATCCCTATAGAATGTAATTACACCAGGATCTTAACATTCATGACATAGCCCAACGTCATCAATTTTGTTATTGGTGCCGTGGTCAACCAGCAGGTTTTCATCAAAAAATTTTATGAACAGACGAATGAACGTTTAAGAGTATTGCATCTGTAAATACAAAGCACTACAAAATCCTCACTGGTTAAGAACAATAGATAACCAACATATTTAGAAAGTAAATATCTGGTGCGGTATTATTGATGACAAAATTATAGGTCCAATTTTTTTTTTACGGCAACCTAGACAGACATCGCTACATTCAACTTCTGGAAAGAGATTTGCCAAATTTATTAAAAGATATGCCTCTTCATTTGCGTTTAAATATGTGGTTTCAGTCACTTGAGGCATCTGAAATTTGACGAGCAGTAAACAATTTCCAAATAAGAGTTCAAACCTGTTTTTTACAATGTAAAGCTCATTTTGAGCATTATTAATTCAGTTGTGATTTTAAATATTTCTTCTAATATGTTATTTTGTTTAATGTTATAAATATTGTCATAGGAGATGATTATGAAATTTATGTAGTAATTCCTTTCAGCATCGATGTTTCTTGATCAGTTCTTTTGAAAGTTAGTTAAATAAGTTGAAAAGTGTTTTTGTGTTAGTATAAAAATTTCTTTTTTGAAATGTTTAGATTTTCAGTTTTATCTTTGTTTATTAAATATAAACAAAAAGGTGAATATTTCTGCACTTCAGTGAGAGTAAAAGCGAAAATTTTGTGCAACGTTAAGTTAAATTGCTTTCGTTATTTTAAAATTTTTATTTATAAACAGTATAAACCTATAAATTTTATTTATAAACAGTATACAAAAATTCATTTATGAATAGAATAATTAATTCCGACTAAAGAAGTGTCTGAAGCGTACGTACTTCTAACTTTAAATATGACTGCAGTGACGACTTCTAAATTTACAGTGAAAAGTTTACATTCGGTATGAAGTTTCACATCCAGTGTCTACTTCCTGTCTAGATGCTCATACGCTCTTATTTGCAGTTAAAGAATCAACTTTTTCTTAAAAAATTTTTCATAAAGTTTAATTTTTGACCTCTAATTCACATTTAAATTTGTCAAACTGGAAGCTACTTATAATGCATATTTTTAAATTTGTAAATAAGTTTTGAATTTCGTCACGGAAAATCTGAATCCACCCTAGAAATATGCATTTTCTATTTAAAAAAACCAACTTCTGGTCAGTTTGACCCACTTTCGGTACATACCGGAAGTTGATTTTACCGCCAATCGATAGAACATACCCCATTTACCTATAAAGACATTATTAGCTCTTAGATTATTGGTTTCTTGGGTTATTGAGTTATTACTAAATATGAACTTTTATTTTGGTTGGTACACAGATTATTTAAAGGACTTATGACGCATTTTTTCCAAAAAATATTTAATTTCCAAAAAGTTGTTTATTTTTCCACCCAGAAATCGAATTTACCATAGAAATATGTATATTTCATTAAAAAAAACCAACTTTGGGTCCAAACTGGAGCATACCCTATTGACTAATAATAGCAATATCAGTTTTTCATAAATAACATTTTTAAATTTTTTATAAGGGGTTGACGGGTGGTTTTAAACAGACGGTATATATATATATATATATATATATATATATATATATATATATATATATATATATATATATATATATATATATATATATATACTAGGTTGTTCAAAAAGTTTTGAAAGCGACATCTATAGAGCAGTAGAAGAACCAAAATTTTTACGCCATTTTAATATTTTATCTTTCATATAAACATACCCAAAGTTTCATTCTACTCTGTCAATTCATTGTTTGTTTACAAGCCATTTGAAGTTGACGTGTCAGTGTATTTTTTTTATAATGGAAAAAACCGAATATCGTACAGTGATAAAATTCTTTGTTTTGGAAGGTTTATCAGCAACGGAAATTCATACAAAAATGGTAAAAGTGTTAAAGGAATCTGCTCCTTCATTTCCAACTGTGCATCGATGGGTTTTAGAGTTTAGACGTGGTCGAAAAAGCGTTAAAGACGATCCATGCTCAGGACGTCCAAAAAGTGCATTAACACCAGCATTCATAGCAAAAGTACAGGAGATGGTTTTGGAAAATCGTCGATTGACCGAGAGAGATTTAGCAGAGGCCCTAGACATCTTATCAGGCAGTGTAAGTCATATTTTAAATGAAGTTTTGGGTTTCAGAAAGCTCTGTGCACAATGGGTGCCGCATTCGCTCACAATGAAACAAAAACACGTTCGAATGCGACTTTCTGAGCAACATTTGGAGCGTTTTCGAAAGGATAAAAAGGATTTTTTGCGTCGATTCATCACTATGGATGAGACTTGGGTCTACCATCTTGACCCTGAATCAAAACAAGAGGCTAAAGAGTGGTGTCAACCAGGCACTTCGGCACCGAAGCGAGTTCGTGTCCAGAAATCGGCAAAGAAGGTGTTAGCGTCAGTTTTTTGGGATGCAAAAGGGATTTTGTTGGTGGATTTTTTCCAAACTGGCAAAAAAATAAATTCTGAATATTATTGTAACCTTTTGGACCAATTGGATAAAAAAATTAGTAAAAAAAAGACCCATGCATGATATAACACATCGTTCAATAAGTCCTGAGACTAACAACGAAAACAACAATTTTTTTCAAAAATCATTTTTATTCATCAATAACACATCGTTCAATAAGTCCCGAGACTAACCCAGAGATGGTTCTAGTAGTTCCAAACTGGCCACGTAACCATAGAGTGCGAACCTTTACATGAAACGTGTAAAAATTTCACGTCGATCGGATCACAGACAACAGAGTTATCAAGGTTAAAGTAAAGTCACTTTGTAATTTGTTTGAAAAATAGAAAAAAGCGAGTTTCGCGTGTTGATAAAACATTGTTTTTTTAATGGGTAAAAACACCGTTGAAGCCCAGCAATAGCTTGAAAAATATTACCCGGACTCCTTTCCGTCCAAACCAACGATTTGTCGTTGGTATGCTGAGTTAAAATGTGGACGTACGGACACAAACGATGCAGAACGTTCGGGTAGGCCATTGGAAGCCGTTACACAGGAAAATGTGAGTGAAGTGTTGAAAATTGTAATGAAAAATCGCAAAGTGAAGGTCCGTGAGATTGCACAAATGACACAGATATCATCTGGAAGCGTATTTACAATCCTTCATGAAAAATTGAGCATGATAAAGGTTTTTTCCAAATGGGTGCCGCGATTGCTTTCAGTGGAACAAAAACAGCAACGAGTCGACGATTTAGAGAGCTGTTTATCGTTATTTACTTGCAACAAAAAGGATTTCCTGCGTCGATACGTGACCATGGATAAAACATGGATACATCATTTCACTCCGGGGTCGAATCGGGAATCATCTGAGTGGCGCATGGCTGGCAAAAGCCGCCCAAAGCGTCCAAAAACGCAGCAGTCTGCTGGCAAAGTCATGGCGTCTGTTTTTTGGGATACACATGGCGTGATTTTCATTGACTCCCTGGAAAAAGGTAAATCGATCAACAGTGATTATTATATTGACTTGTTGGTACGTTCAAAGAAGCAGATCGCAGCGAAACGACCGCACATGAAGAAGAAAAAAATCTTTTTTTACTAAGACAATGCACCATGCTACAAGTCCATGAAAACAATGGCAAAATTGAACGAATTGGGCTTTGATTTGCTTCCCCACCCCCCGTATTCGCCATATTTATCCCTTAGCGACTACTAGCTTTTTGCTGATCTCAAAAAAATGCTCCAGGGAAAAAAATTTGGCTCGAATAAGGAGGTCATTACCGAAACTGAAGCCTATTTTGAAGCAAAGGATAAATCCTTTGATAAACATGGTATAGAAATGTTGGAAAGGCGTTAAAAAGATTGTATCACTCTAAAAGGAGATTATATTGATAAATAAAAATGATTTTTAAAGAAAATTGTTGTTTTTGTTGTTAGTCTCGGGACTTATTGAACAATGTGTTATCTATCTCGTGCGTGTGTTTTTAAGTGGTGTAAGCGCTTTAGTGAGGGCTGAGTGAGCACTGAAGATGACTAACGCCTAGGTCGCCCTGTCACTGTTTCAACTCCAGGAACAGTGACCAAAATCAACCAAATTGTGCGTGCAGATCGTCGAATGAGCATCCGGATGATTGCCGAGGCTGTAAACGCCGATAAAGAAACGGTTAGACAAATTTTACCCGAGGAATTACACATGACAAAAGTCTGTGCAAAGTCAGTGCCAAAAACCTGACTCCTGACCAAAAGCTCTTGCGTCAACAGGTCTGCTCAGATTTCCTTGAAAGGTTAAAAAAAGATTTCGGACTGATGAAAAACATTATTACTTGCGACGAAACGTGGATTTTTGAATACGATATTAAAACAAAGCGGCAATCGATGCATTGAAAGACGCCTGAATCGCGCAGAATCGAAAAAGCAAGGATGTCCAAATCAAAATTCAAGGCGATGTTGATCGTTTTTTTCGACATTAACGGTATCGTGATGACTGAATGGGTTCCAGAGGGTCAGACTGTCAACCAGACTTACTATTTGTCAATTTTGGCAACACTGCGAGAACGAGTTTGTAAGAAACGGCCCAAGTTGTGGAAGAACAACTCGTGGATTTTGCACCAGGACAACGCACCTGCCTATAACGCGCTATCTGTGAAGCAGTATTTGGCCGGTAAGCGCACTCCAGTGCTTGAACACGCGCCGTACTCGCCAGATTTGGCACCGAGCGACTTTTTTTTGTTTCCGAAGATAAAATCTGCTTTGAAAGGGACCCGATTTGAGTCGATGGAAGCGGTAAAGCAAAAAACGGCAGAGCTCCTAAAGGCCCTCACCAAAGAAGACTTCCAGCACTGCTTAGATCATTGGAAAAACCCTATGGAAACGTGTGTGGCGAGGAAAGGGGAGCATTTAAATGTAGAATAATTTTGATAATAAAACTTTTTTTTGTAACTAGTCTCGTTATTTAATAGCCAGACTTCGTATAATATTAGGGCCTTATATAAGTTCTCGCTGTTTCTTTTACAAAATTAAAGCTTTATTTAAAATACAAGACACAAAAACTTTTTACTCGAAGTGTTGACTATTACTAGAGACCACTTTCTTCCATTTTTCTGAATGAATTTTGCATCGGAAAAACAATACGTCTTCTGAGGCTATCAAAAAATCGATGCATTTCTTGTCATCTTTATAAGAATGGAAGTGCTGCTTAGCCAAGTCATGTGTGATCGAACGGAATAGGTGAAAATCTGAAAGGGCTATGTCAGGTAAATACAGCGGGTCTGGTAGAATCTTACATTAAAGCGTTTTCAAGTAAGTTTTTACTGGTTTGGCAATATGAGGCCGAGCGTTGTCATGTAGTTAAGTCACTTTGTCGTGTCTCTGCTCGTATATTGGCCGTTTTTCTTTTAGGGTTTGTCTCAAACGCATTGATTAAAGTCGATAGCGATCTCCCGTGATAGTCACATTCGGTTTGAGCAGCTCATAATTAATAACATTCTGCTGATCCCACCAAATGCAGAGAAGAAGCTTCGAACAATAGATATTTGGTTTTGCGGACGATGTTGATGCATGGCCAGGCTCACCCCACGATTTTCTACGCTTTGGATTATCGTAGTGTATTCAATTTTTATCGACAGTCACGATACGATGCAAAAAACCTTTTTCTGCCATTGTAACAGTAGTTCACCCGTCAGAAAACGCCGTTCGACGTATCTCGGCTTCAATTCATACGGCACTCAATGTCCTTGCTTTTGGATCATTTCTAACACTTTTAAACGTTTTGAAACTGTTGACTCATTTACTTGTAATATTTTTCCAAGTTCTGCTTGGGTTTGACATCGGTCTTGATCAATCCATTCCTCCAATACCTTGTCTTTAAATTTTTTCGGTGCGCCAGAACGTTCTTTATCCTCAAGTTCAAAATCAACATTTTTGAAACGTCGAAACCAGTCTCTGCATGTCGTATCCGACAGAGCATTGTCACTGTAAGTCTCAACAAGAATTCTGTGTGCTTTAGCTGCAGATTTTGTTTTAATAAAATAGTTCTATGTAATTCCCCCTAAATACACTTCATTTGGTACAAAAGTAGATATTTTCAGAACTAATAAAAAATTACTTTGTTTGCACTAAAGCGAACTATCATACACTGAAATTTAAGGTTAGATACAATACCTTCTTGCAGGTGCGTCACCATTCGAAATTCCATGCACGGAGTACTGCTACTGCCATCTTATAAAAAACAGCGAGAACTTATTTAAGGTCCTAATAAAATATTGTAAAAATATATAGTGTCAATATTATTTTTTAAGTTATTTCATAATTTTTGTAAAAATGGTCATCTCCCGATTTCTTTCTCTCTATGCTGTCAAAAAGACATACCCTTGCAAAGGCTCTCCATGCTCTCTCCCTCCCTTAGACGAAGAGGCCCGCCGCGAAGAGGGGGCCCGAAATACTTTCCCTTTCCTAAATTTTCTGACCAATAAGAAAATTGCTGGAAAGCTTTTTCCACTTAAATACAGAACAAAATTTTTGGCAAGCAGAAGACCTCAGGCAGCATTCAAGACAACAACTAAAAGAAGTAGACCTCAAGCCCTCTACTTCTACAAGCACTCAGTGAATCCCAGCAGAAGAAGAAGACGAGAAAACAACGTTAATTTTACATAAAGAAGAAAATTGTTTAATCCGTTCTTTTTAGAACATTACTATTCACCGTTCGGACATTTTCTTTTCACACTTTTACATTTTTCTGTCGTCCGGCAAACAAGTCGTTCCAGCATTGGATTTTAAAGAGAGGAGAATTGAGAGAGGGGAAGAAAGAGGAGTGAGGAGGGATAGGAGGAGAGGAAGAGGGGAGAGAGAGTGTGTGTATTTGTGTGGGTGCGCGCGTGCATGCGTGTGTACGCGCACCCGTGCCCCTTGTCTGCATTTACTCACTTTGCACTCACGCTCCACGTTCATGTTCACGCTTTTTGTACCTCGTAGCGTTTTTGAGGACGCCTGACTGCCCGCTACGCTAAAAACCACCTGACACTACTTAGCTCAGACTCCTAGATACTCTTTGTAGGCTTGTCCAAAATCACACCAGAAAACTGAAATGAAAATTTATATCAATTAAATTTGACATTGATTTCCCACAACATAGGCTGTGATTTGATTTTTCTTATTAAGGCTTGGAATGCATAAATTTGTCGCTTATTTTCAAAGCTGCCTGATTAAAGAAAATTTCCAAAATTCCAAGAGATCTTATTTTAAAAATAGAGATGGATGCGCTTTTTAAGACCTTTCTTAGAATTTCGACAAAATGATAATAAAAAAAGTTATGACTTATTTTATACAAAGGAAGAATTTTTATTTAGGAAGAACAATCCGGAAAGAAAAAGTAATTTTTCTTGTTCAGTATTTCTTTTTAATTAGGCGACGTGTTAAAAAGAAAGTGAGAAATTTATATATCCCAAGCCCTAATGAGAAAAATTCAATTACAGCATGTGTTGTAGGAAATCAATATTAAATATCCATTCAAGCTGATCTCGTAAATTTTATTTCTTTTTCTGGTGTGATTCAGTACAAGCCTACAAAGTTCAAGCTAAATCAGCGAATAACATTTCCCTAGTGTTACTTGTGCGAGAGTTCACTCGTAAACAATGATCCTCATGTACAAAATCTGGTGAAACTTAATTTCTGATATTAAAAAATATTTTAAAATCTTAAGTTTATTTTTCTTTTTTTTTAATTTCTACTCTTAGCACTACATAGAAAAAACGACGTGGATATAGTAGCTATCTGCTCCCTTCAGAGTGCTTGTTTTCAGTGACTCCCCTTGCATCTTACTATCTAGACACTTGATTTCAAGGAGTCCCCTTGTCTCTTATAATGTTTTGAAAAAATATTATAACAAATGTTCAATATAATGACCTCCTTCTTCGATATATTGGTTGATACGTTTTTCAAAAGAATGTACTCGATTAAGAAGAACTTTAGGTCTTACTTGGGTACCACCGCCTCTAATACGTTGTCTTATATTGTCAGGAGTTGCTGAAACTTCATTGTAAACTTAAGATTTTAAAAAGCCCTACAAGTAGAAATCGGGAGACGTAAGATCTGAGGGCCTGGCTGGCTAAATCGGTGTGCCTCCTCTGCCAATTCAATGACCTTTGAATTGTCTATTCAACTCGTTTCAAGTAATATTCGAATAATGGGAGCAACACACATCATTTTAAAACAATATATTTCATCGTACTTCCAAATTTAAATCTTCAAGGAATATTGGATGTTCATTTTTTTATATTTATTCACATTTTCTCAATTCAATTTTCATTGATATAATACCATACCGATAAGTTTATCAATAATAATTCCGCACCAAGCATTGCATATAAAGTTGATCCATGATAAAATAATACTCAATTAAAAAAATTTGGATTTTTATTTATTTTCTGAGATGTCCATCGACAGAAAGTCACTTGATTCTTGAAATCATTGCCATGAAGTTCTTTAATAGCGTATTCCGGAAAAATAATTGACTTATGCGTGAAAAATAGTTTTTGTAAAGCTTGCTCATCCTGAAATACAAAATAAAGAACGTAAGGATATCTTGATTGGTACAGGGTGACAAATGGGAAGTTGCCTAAAGTATATGCATCTCTTTCCCCCTCTACTGTATCGTATAAGGCTGGGCCCACGTAGGTACATTCTAGAATGTTGTCAGTTTCTATGGAGATGCCGTATAGAGCAATACGTGTACTTTAAAATGAGTGACCTTACGAACGAAGAAAAGGTGTATCTTATCGAGTGCTTTTATTCTAGAGGTAAAAACTATTCTGAAGCGTATAGAGGTTTTTGTACTAAGTTTGGAAGTAAAAGAGTAGAAGTCAAAATACTCTTAGAAGGTAAGCATGAAAAAAATTATATTTGACTTTATTGTATGACCGCATTTTTTAATAAAGTTTTCAAATTTTTTTTTACTTCTTTCTCAGAGTAATTGATAACTTCATCAATTATTATACTCTTGACGATCGTCGTCATAATCTTCCTGGTCCTTCATACACAGTTACAACGGAAGATAAGATTGCCGAGGTCGAAGAACATTTCAAGAATAATCCAACGGATTCAATAAAATAAGCTGCAGCAGCTTTAACACGTTCGGCGCCCCGTCACCCGTACTTGGGTGACGGGTATGCTTCCGTGGGGACCACGTCACCCATATATGGGTGACGCTTTTCTTGTTCAAGTTAAATAAGATTTTCAGTTAGACCCGTGAGAAACTCAACCGAATCATGCTTGGCGCCGAACGTGTTAAAACTGAATCGAGAGACACTACGATTAATAATTAATTTCATTAAGTTACATCCTTACAAAATTTTTTTCTTTTGCTAAGAAACGTGGATTAGTCAAGAACAATTATTTTATGCAAGATGGTGCTACGCCGCATAGAACTCAAGAGGTATTCAAAGCTATTTACGAAGTTTATGGTGAACGCCTCATCGGTTTAGGATATCCCAAGTTTGCACACGCAGGTATAGAATGGCCCCCTTATTTACCGGATTTAAACCCGTGTGATTTCTTCTTATGGGGCTACCTGAAAGATTACTGTTATGCAGAAAAATTTAAGACCAAAGATGATTTGAGAAGAAGCTATTAGAAAAAGAATTTCTAGTATTTCTTCATCTAAAATTAAACAAGTTTTTCATAGTTTCCAAAAACGGCTTGATTAGTGTGCATGTTCAGATGGGGATCGCTTCGAAAAAATTTACTATTAATAGTCATTCTCTAGCCAGGTTTTGTCATTTTTTTAAAAACGTAATATATGTCTGTTGAAAATCTTTGATTTAACTGAAACCTATTTCAAATAAAAATGACCACTTCACTGATTCAATTTGTATTTTTATTATTTTTTGCACTGCACTCATCTCAAAATTATGTGATTATTTCAGGCAACTTCTCATTTGCCACCTTGTATAATGAACGTGAAGAGGAATGTTCTGCCAATCATGAAGGCACCACTGAAAAAATGGAATTAGACCATTATTGAAATGTTTTCAAGATGTGTCGAGTTACATGGAGTCAACACCGTTTATGTCGGCGACGATGACTCGAAAACTTTTACATCGGTCTTAAAAAACAATCCGCATGGAGACGAGTTCCCAGTTACAAAGTATGAGTGCATTGACCATGTACAAAAAAGAAATACAAACGCAACGCGCTTGTGTGGCACTTGGCTCCGAAGTGTTTATACTGTGGTTCAAGTTCTCTTAAAATTACTTCTTATATAGCAGTTGGAATCTATAATAATGGATATGCATTAATATTAAAGACAATGAAGTGTCTTGATTTTACTATCGGCTCGGCTGCTTCCGATTATGCGAGAAGTAAAGATGGAAGGCGATTGAGATGGCTGGAGAAACGCTCATTAGATTCAACAAAAGAAACTTGGACAGCAAGAAAAAATTTATTCATTAATGAAAATGAATTTTTACAAGGCGTAGAAGAACTTCTATATGGTCCAGGAATTGCTGATTAGCCAAGGAATTAATAGAGATAGCTGTAAGTATAAAAAAAGATGCAATGTTTTTGACTAAAAACTAAATCACGTTTTTTTTGGAACATGGTTTTTGGACCTTGTGATACAAGTTACTCAGCGGCTTTTTAACTTATCGATGCGATTCAAAGTGCATTTTGTAAAAAATTAATGTATCTAATTCATACAGCTACTTGTTCTTGTAAAAATAATAATTTAACAATTTTTTGCAATAAAAATAATCTAAATCTTTTTTACTTTTTTTTAGAAGTCCGCCATTTTGGTAAACAACTTTTTATTATTTTTAAATTAGGTATGTTGACGAGATATCGATAAAATAATAACGAGAAAACCTGTTTTCTATGTTGCAGATCGATACAATTTCACAAGGTAGCTGATCAGAAATTCGTGGCCAGATTTGCAATTCAAAATCATATATTCAACACTAGATTGAAAATCAAGTCAACGAGTTCAAGATGGTGGACCAAGCCAGTTTGTTATGTTGAATTTGGTAGATTTCACCATCGATTTATGATTAACGACTCAAAAAACTCCCGTTAACAGAGTCTAACTTAAATTTGTTAATTATTAAACTTCTTTCGCTATCTTAGATTCACTATTTTGAAAACTTAAAAATAGTGAAGATCATATTTGGGCTTGAAATTTTTCGCTCTTTTTATTTCAGGAGACGAAAATAGAGGTTTTTTTTTTAAAAAATCAACTTGACCTCCAAATGACCTTAAAGATCGAGGTCAAGTTCACATTGGGGGTTATATCTGA
Organism: Chalcis sispes; assembly: GCA_949987625.1. Classification (NCBI taxonomy): domain Eukaryota; kingdom Metazoa; phylum Arthropoda; class Insecta; order Hymenoptera; family Chalcididae; genus Chalcis; species Chalcis sispes. The sequence goes on along the minus strand of OX465095.1, from coordinate 36,946,556 downwards.
TATCTTCTAAATCCTAGAAGTTTTGTTCGAAACTGCTTTTGAAATAACGCCGTTAATGCTATAACGTTGTGCCAAGATGATGTCTCACCCGATATATATATATAATGACAATTACTGGGGCAATTATTGGGGTAATTGCATTATTTAATTGTCGACCACAATTTATAATTACAGATACTGTATATTTGAAATAAAAACAATAAATTACAATTCTAAAGTGGGCTCCATGTATGGGCGCTAACTGCGCGCAATGTTGCAGCACGCTTTTTCAACTTCTACTTGTAGCTTTTGTAGCCGCGCACGCTCACTAGCACCAAAAAGAAGATTTTAACTACGTAAAATTTACTTAACGAGAACGGAGCAACCGAACGATAATAATTTGAAATTTCGTTCGTGACTTGAAATATCCACGCAAGCAAGCAATTGAATGACGGCTACGCATCCCGTCGAACGCGTTACTCAAGAAGGAGGGTAAGAGATAGGTTGCCTGCTGGCCAAAGATTGTAATGCAGCTTACCCTTGCTAATCCTCTTCCACTCGTGCACTCCACAGCTGCTGTACAAATCGTCCTTTAGCGCACTTCGCAAACTACCACAAGGTAAAAAAAACGGTGCTACTCGTAAGTTACATCGCAGATAACGCTGCGTGCGTAATCGTGTGCTAAAGTCAGCCTAGCAATGGCCGTACTACTCTAGCTACCTGTAGCTTAAGTGCTAGTTCCTAAAGGAAACACATTGGTGATATGGCGCACATGTAGCACAACTTAAATGTACTTAGCGTCGTAGTGCGCCGATGGTGCGGCACGTGTGTAGCATTGGCGGAGTCAGATGTAGCCTTGCTGTTGTGTGGCGTATTTTAACCTCGCCGCGCCGGGTACGTAAGTGTGCTTAGTTTGGCTTGTGAGGCGATTTCTAATGTGGCAGCAGCTCTTGAATTATTAGTTAACACTTTGCTGCCGGCAATTTTACACAGAAACTATGTCATGTAACCTGCTATTTTTTTGTAATTGAATGTGAAAGTAAAACGTTCTAAATAAACTCCAATAAATTTTATTTATACTGAAATCTAAATACCAAGAAAAGTAATTATTTTGTTATAAAGCAGACACGACGACTAAACACAATACGCCAAGTAATTCAATATTCTATATCGCCCTGGATGTCATAAATTAAAATAGATAATGCAAGTATAATGACGAGTTAACTTGTCACCGGTCAACAACGTGTGGGCATGAAAACCCGAGTTAACTCGTCACTTGTCAGCAAAGTGTTAAGTTAATCTACCGTTCAAACTTATATAATATCTTGCTGGTTTGTGTGTTCTCTTTTCTTATAGCTCTCTTGCAGCCTTCTTAGCTATAGTAGCTCCAAGGTATTCAATTGCATTGCCTCTGTGATGGTCGGCCAACTTTAATAATCCTGCTACTAGCCTGCTAGTAAGCCTTTATATTTCTTGATTTTTATTGTACGTTGCATGGCTCTATTGAATTTAGAGCCTTAGGCCACTCTAGGATTTTCAAAAAATCGTTTTTTTTTATTTATTTATTTTTTTTATTTTAAATGGTTTCTTAGAACCTCAAAAATGATATACCAAAAGATTATGGTCGAAAAATGTCTTTAAGTACTTATTTTTCAATTTACTGCTGCACGATAAATGTCCGACCGGAGAGGATTTATGATGCTCATGACAAAAGGCAAAAGTTACAAATAGTTTGGCTAAATGTAAACATTAGCCAGCCTTTAATTAAAGTTTATAAAACTGTCAAGCCAGTCTACAAAGAATTGATCAAAGACGATCTTTTTACTCAATGCATCAGTAGTTATACTCAAAACTATAATGAAAATTTTAATTTAACTGTGTGGGCATCGATCCTAAAATCCACTTTAAGTGGTAAAACTGTGCTGGATATAGCTGTGGATATTGCAGTTTGCGTGTAAAATGACGGCTTTGCTTCAATTTTGCACATTATAGAAACAATGGATTTAGAAATTGGCCCGAACAGCTATGAAATGTACTTGGAGATTGACAAACAGCGCATAAAGCTTGCAGAGAGGTCGCTGTCTAAAGCTGCAAAAGAGTGGAGGATTGCTCTAAAATCCAATAGAAAAATAATGTAAGAGCAGGACATTAATCTAGAAGGCCAATTATCTGGATCGATTTTAACGGATGTTTTGGGTATGGCACGTGTATCAGCAAAATTCATTCCACTCACGTCGTTACTAGTAAATAGTTTTTTGGCCAAAAACAATACTACCATCATGCCTCAGCTAACGCATTCACCAGACTTGGCCCCCTGCGACTTTTTCCTCTTACCAAAATTGAAAAGGCCCATGAAAAGACGAAGATTTGCGACGATTGAGGAGATTAAGGCTGCATCGCTGAAGGAGCTTAAGGCAATACCCAAAAGTGTATTTCAGAATGTTTTGACGACTGGAAAAAGCGCTGGCACAAGTGCATTGTATCAGAGGGGGATTATTTTAAAGGGGATTACATAATTTTAAATAAATAAATGAATATTTTTTATAAAAAATGGAAAATCACTTTATTTTTTTATCACACCTCGTATAATATCAATTTATATGTAAAACATCTTAATTTGATGCGTGGAGCCGTGCTAGATAATTTCCAACGCAAAATTATTTACGGCTTATTAAGTTACTATCTTGATTGACCTCGATGAGGCCCTCATTAACATCACCCATAATAATTACATGGCTATAGTCGTTACAATAGTTTCTTAGAAGATCATCCCACTACATATTAAGTATTCTGGAAATTTCGATTCACTAGACTAAGTGCTTCGTCATTTATTATTACATATCAATCTTACACGATATTAACTAAGTGCTGTGGACATACAGAGTGACCTACATCCGTTGAGATTTTAATCCGTGCAAATAAGACTGCAGCCATTAATGTAAATAATCTCATCAGCGATCATAGGACCTAGCCTCGTCTCTATACCAAATAGATCATAGGAGAGGTTTTGGAACGAACTTGTTCAATATGAGCGCGAAGAGAGTTATCATTGAAAAATCCAATTCTCAACACTTTTTAACTCGTCTCTAGAGTGGCAACACTGCTTAGTCAGATGCTATCTGATGGCCGATCCTCAAAAGAAGTGGAATTAGATTTATATGTCTCAGAGATCGGATTAAGACCTGCAACCATGGCACATGTATGCACGCGTGCATCATCTTCTCTTCTTACTGAGGAGCTACCGCCACTGTGTTAGCCATATCTGACACCAAGCCTCCGTGCTTCATGTTTCAAGCTTACAAATTTTTTATACTTTATTTGAGATGAAGCCTCATTGATGAAAATTTTTCTATCTGGCAGAGCTGCAGCTACTCTTAAAGCAAGAAGACTGGGGTTGATATCTTTTGTCATAAGATAATTTTATTTTTTTTTTTTTTTTGCACGCATAACATCTTTTATACGTTTAGCACTCAAGAGGCAAGTAATTATGGATGGCGGTCACGTCCTTCCCTGACCATCATCCGAGATCCAAGACCTGATAAGGCAAGACTCGACAACGTCACTTTCTTCAAGTGAAGGTAGAATGATTTTATCGATATCCGCGCCTGATTGGACCATATTGTCTTGCAAGTCGCTAACAATCTATATTTTGCTGCTTTCGTTGGCACTATTCCTCTTTCTTTCCTCACCGGTAGGAAGACACGGCGCTCAGAGAAGGGAAAGATATACGATTTTCTCGCGACGTCGTTAGATGCACTAATTACATTCTTAAGTGAGTATTCCACCATCGTGTAAGTAGAGTAGTTTCTAATTTTTTTACTTGATTAACGAGACCTTTGTTGACATCATCAAGCACCATCTTCTTATTCATGAGTTTTTTTGAAAAAAGAGAGAGAATAGAATAGCATTTTTATTTGGGTCTTAGGGTATAATCTGATTAGATATATAATAAACAGATACAATTTTTAATTAAAAGTTAACTGTACAATATCTTAACTTGCAATAACTTAACAAATCAATCGGTGAGTAAAACTTATAGCGAATAATAATATATAATATATAATAGAATATAATTGAATATAAATTGTAACATATAACGTCAAGTATATAACATAAAAACAAAATTCATTCTTATCTGTTTTCAAATGGGCTTATAATTTAAGAACGACATACGAGGTGTGTTCAATAAATAAAGCCACTTTTGATATGTTCAAAAAAAAATTCATTTATTAATCAATATTTATATTGTTCCCTTTAAAGTAATACCCATTAGATATTATACAATTGTGCCAGCCCTTTTTCCAATTCTTGAAGCACTTTTTAGAGACCGTTATTAATATAGCCTTTAATTGCTTCAGCGATTCGGCTTTTATCGTGGAAAACCTCTGTCCTTTGAAGGTGCTTCTCAGGTTTGGAAATAAAAAGTCGCACAGGGCTAGATCTGGTGAATATGAAGACTGGGGGACGATTGTGGTGTTGTTTGAAGCTAAAAAATTACGAACCAGCAACGATGTGTGAGCTTTGCTCAATTTTTTTAAACGACGAAAAATCGCTACACACATGTAACACAGTTACTTTTTGTGTCTGTTGTAAACAACACGAATATGCGAAATGGCTGATATTGTCAACATATGTTAAAGGCATGTGTATCAACATATTAAAAAAAAAATCGAAACTCGTGAAAATTGGCTTTATTTATTGAATACATCTCGTACATATAATAAAAGAGAAAAGAAAAAATTTAGTGATAACGTTGATTTTAACTAAAAACGTTTTGATGGCACAAAACCTTCATTTATTACGAGTCTCCTAGTCGGCGGCATCTCTGTTTAAAACAAATGAGGAAAGAGTATGTTTAAAGTGACTTACATATGATACAATATTAGGAGCGGTATAAACAAATGAAAGTTTAAAAGAAAAGATGCGAGGAGGAGCTAAGTAGATAGATTGAAAGAAACTGACTAGAAGTGTGCAAATTTTAATTCACGGTTATAATACAAAAACGATTAGCTAAATACAGTGGCGATTTCTAATCTCCAAAATTATCGAAACCTTATCATACATCATTGCCGGCATGTTAGCTCATACTCTTTACCTTGAAGATGCATTTAGCAAACCCCATGATTCTCATAAAAATTTAACATGTGAAAAGAAACTATTTAATTTAAAACATTTATTTTAATAGATGGCTTAATTAACATTACAAAGATGTCAATGTTTGTTGGCACATTCTTGATCCGTAGTGTGTTCAAAAAGTAAGGTGACTTTTCAAATTGCGTGGGTAACGTACATTCGATTATCGATTTTTGTTGTTGTATGGGTACACATGTCTCGAACATATGTTAACAGTTTTTAGTGTATAGCATTCTTAGTTTGTTTTTGTCAGATAGAAAAATTTGACGTATTTTAGTGTGCTCGGCGATTTTTTATTATTATATTGTAAAAAATAGAGCAAAGAATTTGCATCAAATTTTGTGTAAAAAATAGAATCGTGTGCTCTAAAACACTTAAAATGTTGATAGTAACATACGTTAAGTCTGCTCTAAGTGGAAATAATGTTAATAAGTGGTACAAGCTTTTCCAAGATGGACAACAAGATGCCAGTGATAAACTTCACTCTGGATGCCTTAGCACATCAACAACAGATAATGTCGGAGCTGTGAAAAATTGTTCTGGGAAATTGTTACCATAAGAGCTAAGAATTACCATAAGAGAAGTTGCTTAGGATGTTAGCATATCGATCGACTCGTGTCATACAATTTTTTGGATGTTTTAGGCATTAGACGTGTTTGCAAGGTATATTCTAAAACTTCATAATTTTGATCAAAAGAACTGTCGCATGAGCATCGCTCAGAAGCTCTTGAATGACGTCGATAATCATCTTGATTTGCTCAAAAGGGTTATAACTGGTGACGAATCATGGGTATATAGATATGACGTTAAAACTAAAGCCCAATCATCCCAATGGAAGCACCTAAGAGAGCCAAAATAAAAAAAACACGCCAAGTTCGATCAAATGTCAAAATTTTGCTGACTGTTTTTTTCGATTGCCGTGGCGTGATGCATTAGGAGTTTTTACCTCAAAGTCGCACGTCAATAAGTGTTACCTTAAAATTATGCGCCGTTTGCGACAAGCACTACAAAAAACAACATCCGGAAGTTCAGAAAAATAATTCATAGCTTCTTCATCACGATAATGTATCTACTCATTCATCGCCGCTTGTAAGAGATTTTTTGGTAAAAAATAACACAACAATTATGCATCAGCCACTAAATTCACCGGATTTGGCCACTGTGACTTTTTCCTGTTGTCAAAACTAAAAAGACCTATGAAAGGACGGAGATTTGCAACGATTAAGGAAATGAAAATCGCATCGCTGGAAGAGCTCAAGGCTATACCAAAAATGTAATAGAACCCATAACAATGGTTGATAGAATTTCTGTCTGTTTGTCTATTTTTTTATGAGTTTGTGCGCGCTAATCTCAGAGACGGCCTAACATATTTAAAAGCGGTTTTCACTAATGTATTGTGGTATGCTTCACTTAACATAAAATGTTCGTTTTGTTTTAATCAGTTTATAAATAAAAAAGTTATTGGGTGTACAACTTTGCTTTCGCCGTCTTTTTCCGAAATTCGAGGCTTTGTTGTAAAAAACTGGTTATACATTTATGATTTAAAGTATTGTCCATCGCTGGCCACTACTTTCTCCCATCTTTCGGGCAGCATACGAATCCTGCGTTGAAAAAACTGGTCATCTTTTGAATCGATCCAATTTTTTACTTCTTTATAAGACCGGAAGTGCTGGTCAGCCAGGCTGTGTGCCATTGATCGAAACAAGTGATAGTCCGAGGGAGCAACGTCTGGAGAATACGGTGAGTGGGGTAGGACTTCCCATTTCAAAGTTTCCAAGTATGTCTTGACCACTTTCGCAACATGGGGTCGAGCATTGTCATGCTGTAAAATCACTTAATCATGTCTCTTGTTGTATTGCGGCCGTTTGTCTTTCAATGCTTGGCTCAAACGCATTAATTGCGTTTGATAACGATCGCCTGTGATTGTTTCAGTCGGTTTTAACAACTCATAATACACTACGCCAAGCTGGTCCCACCATATACTGAGCATAGCCTTGGAACTGTGAATATTCGGTTTGGCCGTCGACGTGGAAGCATGTTTGGGATATCCCCATGATTTTCTGCGCTTGGGATTATCGTAGTGAACCCATTTTTTGTCCCCAGTCACAATGCGATGCAGAAATCCCTTCCGTCTTTGCCTTGCAAGCAGCTGTTCACAAACACACAAACGCCGTTCAACATCTCTCGGCTTCAACTCGTACGGCACCCAATTTCCTTGTTTCTGAATCATTCCCATGACTCTCTAGCGTTTTGAAATGGCTTGTTGCGTCACTCCCAATGATCCTGCCAATTCTCGTTGCGTTTGACTCGAGTCTTAATCAAGTAATGCCTCCAATTCTGCATCTTCGAAAACCTTCTTTCTTCCACCGCCATGCTGGTCTTCAACGTTAAAATCGCCGTTCTTGGAGCGTTGAAACCACTTTTGGCACGTTCTTTCACTAATAGCGGCCTCACCATAGGTATTTGAGAGCATTTGATGAGCCTCAGTCGCAGATTTCTTCATATTAAAGCAGAAAATCAAAACCTTCCGCAAATGACGAGAATTTGGCTCGTAAGCTGACATGTTTAATCGAGAATAACTTTATGATGCAGACACAAGTCGACTAATATTTCGATAGTGTTATGTTAACAAATACCTAAGCTTATTGTATGACATCTATGATCTATTTATTTTAACTACTACTTACTGCTACAGCCATCTATTGCAAAACGGCGGAAGCAAAGTTGTACACCCAATATGTTAATGAAAATTATCACTGAATCTTTAGTTAACTATAAACTTAGAAAATTAAAAAAAAATTAAAAAAGAAAAAAAAATTAAAAAAGGAAACAAAGAAAACGATAAGATGATAATAATAACAAAGGCAAAATTTATAATAAAAAAAAAGAAAAAAAGAGATAAATGGATAAAAGAACGAAAAAAGAACTATCGGACTAGAAGAAATTGTCCAGAAAATAAAAATGACATAAATAATATCTAATGGAAAAGTCTCTTATGCTTTGTTAGCGGATGTGTTAAGTACCGAACGCATCCGCTAGGTGACGACGCCCAGAGGTCGTACTCCCGCAAGTAAATTAAGACGTCAGGGTTATATAAGCGAGCGAGTTATGCAGCGTAAGTTAGTATCTTTTAGAGCAATACATATTGAGGATCTAAACTTAAATTAAAATTAAAAGAAAATTATCTGTTACCCATTTCTTTTGTTTTTGATAATATATTTAACAAGTTAGGTTAACACGGCTCTATAGTAAAACTGTAAATACATATAAGTTAGGTACTTTCTGTTACTTGGCTTACTTTTTTTCTTAATTTTTATGTGTAAAAGAATCTGTAAGTACATACAATTTATGATAAATCTTTTATAATCAGTACATATTTACTCAATAACGTTATGTTAGTAAATATTGGGAGTACAAATTCATTTGGTCCTTTTTTTTGCGGTCGAAAATGCATTCATTTCAAAATAAAAAGAATTAAAAGATTAATCAAAGTATCGTCCATTGCTAGTTACCACTTTTCCCACCTCTCAGGCAATTTTCGAATTCTATTTAAAAAAAATGTCTCGTCTTTTGAGATGATCCAAGTTAGGAGCCAATTTTCGATTTCTGGAAAAGAAGTGAACCGATGACCTGCCAGATCGTGCTGCATCCCTCGGAACAACCAGTAATCAGAAGAAGCAATGTCCGCAGAATACGGCGGGTGCGGCAGAACATCCCACTTGAGCGTTTTCAAATATCTTTTCACGACTTTTGCGACATAAGGCCGAGCGTTGTCATGCAGAAAAATAACTTTGTCATGTATTTCCTTGTATTCCGGCCGTTTTTCTCGTAATGCACGGCTCAAACAAATCAATCGCAGCCTATACCGATCGGTTGTTATGGTATTGCCAGGTTGTAGCAGCTCATAGTACACAAAACCCTTTTGGTCCCACCAAATACACAACATGATCTTTGAACCATAAATATTCGGCTTTGGTGTTGATGTTAAGGTTGATGGCAACGATTGACCGGGTATAGCGTAGTGCTTGTTCTTCTTGGGTTTATCATAGAATATACATTTTTCATTCCCAGTAACAATCCTATGTAAAAAACTCTTTCTTTTTTGCCTTTGAATCAGCTGCTCGCAACAGAAAAATCGCCTGTCAATGTCTCTTGGTTTCAGTTTATTAGGCAGCTAATCGCCTTGCTTTTGAATCATTACTATGGATTTCAATCGTACAAAAACTGCTTGTTAAAACACTACTAATGATTCTACAAGCTCCTCTTGCAATTGACTTGGATCTTCATCGAGCAATGCCTCAAACTTTTTGTCTTAGAATTTTTTTGGCTGTCCAGAGCGAGGCTTGTCTTCAACGCTGAAATCTCCGTTCTTGAAAGGTCAAAACCATTCCCTACAAGATTTATCGATGGAAGCATTACCACCATAAACTTCCACAAGCATTCGATGCGCTTTAGATGCACTTTTCTTCCAATTAAAACAGAAAACTAAAACTTCCCGCAAATGATGTTTAGTTAACACAAAATTGGACATATTTAACACAGTTGAAAACAAGGTTTTTTTTATAAAACTTGAAGCGATATAAACTGAATATTATTGACAGATGTCTTACTTCTCTGAAACTACCGACATCAGTCGTTACTATTAAATATTCATAATAGCCAGAGCCATCTTTTAAAAACAGACCGAACTAATTTGTACTCCAAATATTATTCATTGTAAGACACGTACAAAGTCTCATGAATAGTGTCATCTAATGTTAACGTAAGATTCATAAATTACTTTTTGTGTTACCATATTATGATAGATTCTACACACATATCGTGGGCAAAGCCTTTATGGGAAATGCTAGTCTCAATTATATTTCAAAATAACCATTGTCGCAAATTTCAGTTTGAATATTTTTAAAATCTCGAAATTATGACACGATTGAGAAAAATACCATAGATACAATTACAGCACATAAAAACTTTTTATGATAACATATTTTTATTCTTACAGAACAAAATTTACAACCCGTCTAATAATTTAGTAATATTGAAATAACTCTTCTTACATACTGTCTGTCAAAGAAGTATCGGGAATTTCAAATTCAAACAACATTTTTATGTTTAATGATCAAAATTTATTGGGTCACCTTTAAAATAGGTTCCATTTGCTCCGATACATCTATGCCAACGGCACTTTCAATCATCGAAACATTTTTTATAGGCGCTTTCCAGGATGGCCTTCAGCTCGCGCGCCGAATTTTGTTTTATGGCTTCAATCGACAGAAAACGGGTACACCCACGTTTCGACACCAGTTATGATTCCATGAATGCGGGATCGGAATTGGCGCGATCCAGTATGTCCGAAGCGACCTGTTTGCGATAGCGTTTTTGAAAAAAATTAAGTTTTTTTGGAACGAGTCTTGCGGCCACCTTTCTCATGCCAAAAATAACAATTAAAATCGTATGTGTGGACACGTAGGATATCTCAAGTTCATGTGCTATCTCTCTCAAGCTGGTATGACGGTTTTCAAGTACCATTTCCTTAATTTTATCGACGTTATCTGCAGTCGAAGCCGTCGATGGGCGTCTGGAACGAGGCAAGTCTTCGACGACTTCACAACCCTCCTTGAAGGCATTTGTACCACTCATACGCACGGGTCTTTGATAGTGCTTTATCACCAAAAGCCTTTTGTAATATTTTTAATGCATCGGCACACGAAATTTCATTAGCAACACAAAATTTTAGACAAATTCTTTGTTCAACATAATCACCCATTGTAAAAAATCGGCACGCACTATTGACATCGACTGACTTAACCAGCTACTATAAATACACTCGTTGACAGATTCCGCTCAAACTTGGCATAGTCATTAAGGACAGTTGTACCAACCTAGAAAAAAAACTTTTACCTGCCTAAATTGCCCCGCCAGATTTAAATCGACAATTCCCGGTACTTTTTTGACAGAATGTACATGAGTATTACGTAACCTTGCTACATTAGTTAATTGTATATTGTAATTAACTATTGCAATTTAAAATTATTTTAATAATGAATTATCATAACATTTTTAGGTTGTATTTCATCCAGAATTTCTGTCATCAACAAATCCTCTTTTTGGCCTAGATTATGAAGAATTTGTTCGTGGATGTCATTTAGGAGTTTTTCCATCTTATTATGAGCCTTGGGGATATACTCCAGCAGAATGTACTGTCATGGGAATACCAAGTATAACAACAAATTTATCTGGATTTGGATGTTTCATGCAAGAGCATATAGCCGATCCTATGAGTTATGGAATTTATATAATTGATCGAAGATTTATTAGTTTAGAAGCTAGCGTACAGCAACTTGCTCAATATATGTTTGATTTTTGTCGACTAAATAGACGTCAACGTATTATACAACGCAATAGAACGGAGCGGTTAAGCGATCTTTTGGATTGGAGAAATTTAGGAGTTGTAAGTTATGTTATATTATTTAATTATTTTTCGATTATTTGACTGCAAAATTTTTTGTGTGTGGATAACTAAGGCCTACAAAAAAAAGTCGTGCTAGAAGTCTAATTAAGTACATTGTACGTAAGTAGTATAGTTAAAGAGATTCTAGCTCAGTGAGTCACGTAAACGAATATCTATCGACACAATGCGCGAAACCGCGGCTGTGTGAAAAATAGAGAGAAAGAGTGGTAAGGGCCTTAACCTCTGCCCATTATCAATGGGGAACACCCAATAATATTTTTTATATTTCCCTCCGATGACTTTTTCTCTCTTCTTTTTTATAATGTCTTTAGAGCATAAATCGTCGAATTTTTTAGCATACTCATATTATCGCTTTTGAAAGAAAACATTCTCAGTTTACAAGATCACTTCTCGGAATTTCTGTGGCACTATTATTAAGGGAGTTATGAGCATTTAAAGCAAAAACTAACTTTTTTGCTTCAACGGTCCATAACTCAGACAAAAAAAGTCGCAGAAAGACGTTACAACAAAAAATAAAAAAAAAAAAAAAAAAGATTCTAAGATCTATTGAAGATTTCTTAAAAAAATAAAAAAAATTTTCGTGTCCCATACAGACTGTCAAATTTTGGAAAAAATTAAGGAAAATTTTTTTTTCATTCATTTGAATTTCATAGGGTTCTCTGTAGGAATATGAAGAATTTTAAAATATAGATTCTGAAACTATAAAGTACAGGCTTTCAAATGAGCTTTTATTTTTAAAAAGTTTGACAATTTTTTGCGAAAATACAGTGGTTTAGAAGTTACCTAAAATTTTAAGATTTTTAAGAGTCTCCTTAATTGTAGCAACTAGTGTATTTTTACTTGCAGTCAATTAACTTCCTACCAGTCGTGACAAGTTTTTTTTCTATACGTAATGAATTCTTGTTGATGCGACGTTATCATCTTTGGTATTTTAATTTTCTTTCTCTTTATCAACGTAATAAGCTTGCAAAAGCAACATCTTAACGTGTTGTTTCTTATCATTAAAGTTCCTTCCTATTCATTAAAGTTAGATAATATAGTCATACTTTATAAATTCTATTATGTAATTTTAAAACATAAACGTTGATAGAAATGTTATTATTTTGTTTTTCAAAGTAATTTATTTGCTTGAACGGAATCGGAAATTCAATTTGATCAAAATTTCATATGTTCCATTATAGTTTATAAACTCCAACTTGCTCTGCATTTTGCTTTTAAGAATGCAAAGCAGATAAGGCAGCCAATTTAAAATATTGGTTATTTTCATTTTTTACTTTTACATAAGCCTTCATTTAAGGTAATTATGTCTGGTTACGGAATATATGAACTGTCATTCATCAAATTTTAATTTTTAATATTCAAAACGAGATATAAAATCTGTTGTAAACTTAACCCAAAATCTTTTTCCATAAACTCTTCCATTTCCCGCAATACAAGAATCTTTTTATTTACATCAAACTAGTCCGCTATAATTGTCGTTTTATAAATTCATGCATTGGCTGTATTATATTTAAATTTAGTGTTTGTTTAATCATTTTTTTAAATCATAAATTCAGCTGCAAGTTCAGTATTTAGTTTCAGTGCTTTGAATTCTCGAAGAACTTCTGGAAACTTCATTTGGAATAAAACACCAGCATTATTCAAAAATGATACAGCATCCAGTTGTCCGAAATTGGCTATGATTCCAGATCTTATGTGATTCGACGAATGTTAATAATATAGTATCTCATTCAACGAGCTGTTCCTTTTTATCGTTTGAGAACCAACTCTTTTTAACAAAATACTTAATTTGTTTTAAATGCTGAAAAAATGCAAAATCAATGTTTAGCACTTCTACTATTCTGTTCTGATCAACTTCGTCGAGGAAGATACTGATGCTAATGATAAGGGTATCGCCAACAACAATGATGATGATATAAGATTCTTTAAAGCTTAAATTGCCTTAGCAATGACTTTTGCAATAGATTTAGAAACATAATGAAATCTTAAAAAAAAACTATTGTGTTTACTTGTTTTCAAACTTTACTTGATAAAACAGGTTGTTCAGTTAAGGGGAGGTTCTCATTAAGCACGACCAAAAAATCGATTTTTTTTTTGCTTAAAAAGTTGGCAAATGTCTCGTAGAATACGCTCGTGAAACCCGTTTTGCCGAATTCAATTTATTTTTAAAGTTATAGTCAAAAAACCGAAGTCGTCTTTTTACGTACTAAATCGCGTACTAAAACTTTAAACGCGTTTTTCTCGAAACCATGTTTTTTGAGACGGGCGGCAAGATATCTCAAAAACTATTATAGATATCGAGATGAATTTTTTTTTATTTTGAAGGTAATTAAATTTTCTGGATCTCGACCTAAACTCATAATTTTACAATGATTATTTTTATTGTTATTGCACTTTTTAGAGCAAAAAGAAGTGCAAAAAAATATTTTTCGTGATTTTAGTTCAAGATCCAGCAAATGTCTTCTAGTTTATAACAAATTTTGATTTTTTGATTTCAGACAAAAATTGGATGAGTTACCTTGCCGCCCGTGGAGGTGTCTTTTTTTTCGATGACGATTTTTCAATGCATATAACTAATAAACTATTCGGTATTTTTGTTCAAAAAAATTAGTTAAAGTTAAAGTAAAAGTAGTTAATAACATACTTAATAAGTACCAAAAAACTTGACTACTTCATTTATTTCCTTCCATGAGAAAAGAAATCGCGAAAATCACGTAATTTTTGCGTCGCTAGATGAGAACCTCCCCTTAACCACTCAGCTCATTGTTGAGCTTGACTACTTGGAAAATTTAACCGCTCAAATCAATGTTGGATTTAACCGCTCAGTTTAATGCTAGGCTCAATCTCTCTACTCGAAGTTAAACTTGACCTCTTAACTCGATGTTTAACTCGACCGCACGATACGATGTTCGGCGCAACCGTTTAGCTCCATGTTGAGTTTGAACTCGACTGCATAGCTCAATGTTGCACTTAACCTTTCAGCTCGATGCTAAATTGACCTCTCAGCTCGATGTTGAACTCGACCGCTTAGCTCGATGTCAGATTCGACCGCTCAGCTCGAAGCTGGACTCAACCGCTTACCTCGATGTTTAACTCAATCCCTCATTTTATCTTAGACTTCAAAGCTCAGCTCGATGTTGGACACCATCACTCATTTGATGCTAGACTTTAATGCTTGGCTTGATGTTGCACTAGTCCCTTGAACTGACGTTTAATTTTAACGCTTATGCCAAGGTTAAGCTTTACGATAGACTCGGCCACCTAGCTCGATGTTGGACTTGACCGCTAGTTTGATGTTGACTTTAAAGCTCGGCTCAATGCTGAACTTAACTGCTCAACTCGATGTTAAATTCGTCTGCTTAGCTTGATGTTGCACTCAATCTCTCATCTCAATGTTGGATTCGACCGCTCGATGCTGGCCTCAACATCTCTGATTGATATTGGTTTTTAATGCGTAGCTAGATGTTAGGCTTAACCTCTCTTCTTGGAATTGGGTTTTAATGCTTAGCTCGATGTTAGACTCAATCTTACTGTTCGATGCTGGACTTGCCATCTTATATCGATGTTGGCCTTGTTTGCTGGAATCCATGTTGGACTTACTCGTTTAGCTCAATTTTGAACTTGACTGCTCAGCTCTATTTTAAACTTGACCGCTTAGCTCGATATTGGATACGATCGTTTGGCTCAAATTGGAATCTAGTTCTTCGTTAATTTGTAAAGATGTTAGTCCTTTTAAATAAAAGTATTTGATGACCGCACGCTTCTCTAATTTTTACATTCTATGTAAACTATTAAGACGTCTGGTTTAATCAGTTTTTAAATTTACACTAACAGAACAATCGACCTAAGATTTACATGGATGCTTGTAAGATGTCAGGATACGTCTCCATTATAAGCTCCCAAGTTCTACGAAAAGTAGTCAATGTGTGAGTTAGAAAAATCTTATTTGAGATTGATAATTGGATTCTCACTTTGTATATTTTAACAATGTGAATGAGCTCATACTAGCCACAAAAACTAAGGGAATCTAGCACGTTAAAGCTTTAAGCATTTGACCTGTTGTGTCATATATATATATATATACATACATATATATACAGGGTGGTCTATTTTAATCTATCGGTCAAAATAACTTCAAAGGAACATAGTTATATCAAAAAATGTTCAGACAAAAGTTGTAGGAATTAAAAGGGGTTGTCCAACGCTGACCTTGGCGTTAACCTGAAGGTCAAATTTAAAGGTTATTTGAGGGTCAAATCACGAATTTTAAATGGATATCCCAATTTTTTATTATAGATTCTGATTCTACGTCGAAAAATATAAAAGTTTTGTTTCAAACATTTTTTTCGATGCGTGACAGATGGCGCTGTAATCGGCAGTTTTAATCTATCGATGCGAATATCTCAACAACTACGCATATGAAAAGGTAGATAAGGAAAATTTGTTAAGCTGGATAGAGGACATGCAATGACAGCACAATCGACCCCCTCCCCCCTCTAACCCCCCGTATGGACCGGTTTCAACTTAAAAATCTGGAATGGGTACTCCAATTTTATATTGCAGCTTCTGATTCTGCGTCGAAAAATATGGAAATTTTGTTAGGAACATTTTTTAGATTTGTGACAGCTGTAATCTACAAAATTAAAAATGTGTACAAAAATCGTTACCAAATTAGAATTTCTCGAGGAATACACATCGTGTTCTGCAAATTATAATTCTGTGGATAAATACGTTGAAAAAAAATCTGTTTTGATGAAAATGTTTATTCTACTTTTAGCGTTACCCGGGGACAACAGATATTTTTTAAACGTATTTATCCACAGAATTCTAATTTGCAGAACACGATGTGTATTCCTCGAGAAATTCTAATTCGGTAACGATTTTTGTATGCATTTTTAATTTTTTCGATTACAGCGACATCTGTCACGAATCTAAAAAATGTTCCTAACAAAATTTCCATATTTTTCGGCGCAGAATCAGATGCTGCAATATAAAATTGGGGTACCCATTTCAGATTTTTAAGTTGAAACTGCTCCATACGGGGGGTTAGAGGGGGGGGGGGGAGTCGATTGTGGTGTCATTGCATGTCCCCTATTCAATTTAACAAATTTTCCTTTTCTACCTTTTCAAATGCGTAGTTGTTGAAATATTTGCAACTATAGATTAAAACTGCCGATTACAGCGCCATCTGTCACGCATCGAAAAAAATGTTTTAAACAAAACTTTCATATTTTTTAACGTGGAATCAGAATCTGTAATAAAAAATTGGGATGTCTATTTAAAATTCGCGATTTGACCCTTAAACAACCTTTAAATTTTACCTTCAAGTTAACGCCAAGGTCAGCGTTGGACGACCCCCTTAAACTCCTACAACTTTTGCCTAAACATTTTTTTATATAACTGTCTCCCTTTGAAGTTATGTCGACCGATATATTAAAACGGACCACCCTGTATATTTCTATATCGGGGTATATCGAGCCCGGCGGTATATTATGATTTAAGTAGATATATTTGAAAAAGAAGACCACATAATACGAAATCTATAAGAATTTTTAATATATCTTCATAAACTCGGAAGATATCCAAAAAAAACCATTATACTGATAGATCGGGGCTTATAAAGCCCGGCTTGTTGTCATGCAGATTAACCTATGCAGTCAAACTCATTCGAAATAAACGTAATATACAGTGCCCGTATCCGTATTAGACTAGTTAAACTACAATATGTACGGTAATAGAGATTTATGGAGCCCATGTCAATAACCGTTCTAAGAAACTGTAATATGTACGGTGACGGTGTTTATGGAGCCCATAATATCTGATGAGAAGATAAATTATAGTTTTTAAAAGCTATTTGGTGTTTATAGAGTCCGCATAAAAAAAAATGATCAATTAAATTTATTTCTTACAGAAGTTAATGGAGCCCGTATCAATAAATATACACAAAAAATTATAATGTGTACGAAAATAAAGGATTACAAAGTCCATATTATCGAACATTCGAACGCTAATCGGTGTATATGGAGCCCGTATTAAAAAAAGAATAGATTAATCAAAATATGTATTCGCTCATAGGGGGTTTATGGAGCCCGTATCAATCAACGTGTATGTAAATTGTAACATCTATAGTAATCGAGATCTATAGCGCCCGTGTCAATAAACGCTAGAAGAAACTTTAATACCAACGTTAATAAAAGTTCATGGAGTCCGTAAAAAAAAGCGTACAAAAAACAGTAACATGTACGTAAGGCAGGGTTTATAAAGCCCGTATACATAAATGTACAAATAACTTGAAATATGAACGGTAACAGCGATTTACGAAGTCCGTGTTGATAAATGAATAAATAAGTTATATTATGTAAGGTAATGCAAGATTATATAGAGATTCGTGTAAATAGAGGCTATATTATCCATAAGAAGATTAATTATATTATTTATACGTTAATCAATATATACATATAGAGCCCGCGTAAAAAAAAGAAAAGATAAAATAATATATGTTATCACTTATAGGGGTTTATGGAGTCTGCATCAATAAATGTACAAATGCATTATAATGTTTACGTTATTAAAGATTTATTGAGCCCGTGACAATAAATTCACAAATGTATTGTATACAGCAATAAAGGTTAATGGAACACGTATAAATACGAGTAAAGATAAATTTAAACATGTACGAAAAGCAGGGTTTATGTAGCCCGTGTAAGATATACACTCTGACAAAAAAGTATCCGGAAATTTGAAATAAAATGCAAAAATATTAAACTTCTTCAATATTTATTGAATCTCCTTCAAAATATGCTTCATTTAAAGCGATACACATGTGCCAACGTTTTTTCCAATCATGGAAACGTTTTTTATAAGCGCTTTCAGGGATGGCCTTCAGCTCCTTCTGCGAATTTTCTTTTATGGCGTCTATGGAGTCAAATCTGGTTCCCCGGAGCAGTAATTTCAGTCTGGAGAAAAATAAAAAGTCACACGGAGCTAGATCAGGCGAATAAGGTGGCTGGTCGATGGTATTTATCTAGTGTTTGGTTTTAAAATCGTTAATAATCGTGGCTCGATGAGATGGTGCGTTATCGTCATGCAAAATCCACGAATTGTTTTGCCACAAATCCAGCCGTTTACGGCAAATATTTTCACGCAAACGTCTCAAAATAGTTAAATAGAAGTCCTTATTGATCGTTTGACCTTGCGGAACGAATTCATGATGAACCACACCACGAATATCATAGAAAACAATAAGCATCGTCTTGATTTTCGAACGACTTTTGCGAGGTTTTTTCGGTTTTGGCTCATTTTTTCCCACCCATTCCGATGATTGTTGGCTCGTTTGTGTGTCGTATTTATAGACCCATGTCTCGTCACCAGTTATGATCCGTCCAATGAACGTGGGATTAGAATTCGCACGATCCAGCATGTCTGCAGCTACCTGCATCCGGTACTGTTTTTGAAGAAAATTCAGCTCTAACGGAACGAGCCGAGCGGCGACGCGCTGCATGCCCAATTGGTTCACCAAAATCGAACAAGCGGTTTCACGAGAGATGTTGAGATCACGAGCTATCTTTTTAACACTGGCATGGCGATTTTCGAGCACAATTTCCTTGATTTTTTCGACGTTATCGTTGGTTGAAGAGGTCGACGGTCGTCCTGAACGAGGCGAATCTTCGACGATCTCCCGACCGTTTTTAAAGGCTGAGTACCATTCGTACACTTGGGTTTTCGATAAAACAGAGTCTCCATAAGCCTTTTCCAGCATTCGCAACGAGTCAGCACACGAAATTTCGTTCAAAACACAAAATTTGAGACAAACTCTTTGTTCAATATTTTTTTCCATTGTAACATTCGCAGACTACTACTGAGGTCGACTGGTTTCAACAGCTGTCGTAAACAAACTAGTTGACAGACCGCACTCATGTTTGGCATAGTAATTACGGACAGTCCTTCCAACATACAGAAACTTCAAATACTTAAAAATACTCAACGCGGGCAATTTAAATGAGAATTTCCGGATACTTTTTTGTCAGAGTGTATACGTTATAAGAAACTGAAATTCGTACGGAGGTGGGTGTTTATAAAGCCTTTATTATCTGTTAGGAAGATTAATTAATTTATACGCTTAACGGTGTACACGGAACCAGTGTGAAAAGAAGACGGTTTAAATAAAATGTATCGCTTATAGGGGTTTATGGAGCCCGCATCAACAAATGTACAAATTGAAATGTGTACGCTAATCAAGGTTTATGGAGCCCGTATCAATAAACGTACAAATATCTTGTAACATGGATGGAAATAAAGGTTTATGGAGCCCCTGTCAATAACCGTTACAAGTAACTAGAATTTGTACGGAAATCGGTGTTTATGAAGCCTATATCATAGAATAGGAAGATTCATTACATTATTTATACATTAATCGGTGTATATGAAGCCCGTGTGGAAGAAGACAGATTAAAGAATATATGTTACCGCTTATAGGGTTTTATGGTGCCTGCAATAATAAATGTACATATATTATGTATACGGTAATAAAGGTTTATGGGGCACGTATAAGTAAATGTACAAATAAATTGTAAGATGTACGTAAAGCAGCGTTTATAAAGCCCGTATCAATAAACGTACAAATATTTAGTAACATGCACGGAAATAAAGGTTTATGGAGCCCGAAACAATAACCGTTACAAGTAACTGGAATTCGTACGGAGATCGGTGTTTATGAAGCCTATATTATACAATAGAAAGATTAATTACGTTATTTATACGTTAATCGGTGTATATGGAGCCCGTGTGAAAAAAGACAGATTAAAGAATACATGTTGCTGCGTATAGGGTTTTTATGGAGCCCGCATCAATTAATGTTCATATGAATTGTAATGTAAACGGAAATAAAGATTTATGGAGCCCGTGTCAATAAACGTTTAAAACTTTTGTTATATTTACCGCAAAAAATGTTTATGGAGTCTGTGTCAATAAACGTATAAAACTTTTGTTATATATACCGCAAAAAGGGTTAATGGAGCCCGTGTCCATAAACGTACATAAAATTAGTAACATGTAGGGTACTAGAGAATTATGGAGCCAGTGTCAATAAACGCTAAATGGAAATATTATTCGTACGGTGATCAGTGTGTATGGAGCCCATAGTATAGAAATGAAAGATTAATTAATATATGTTATCGCTTATAAGGGTTAATGTAGCCCGTGTCAATAAACGTACAGAAAATTTGTAATGTGTACCTAAAGAAAAGTTTATGGAGCCAGGACCAATAAAGTTAGAAATATGTTGTAATGTGTACGGTAATAAAGGTTCATGGAGCCAGTGTCAATAAATGTATAACAAATTTATAATATGTACCTATAGAAAGTTTTGTAGAGTCTGGACCTATAAACGGGTAAATAACTTGTAATATGTACAGTAACGTGGGTTTATGGAGCCCGCATCAATAGAGTAATAATTATATTATACTGTGTACGGTAATAAACGTTTATGGAGCCCGATTAAATAAACGTACGAATAAATTGTAAGACGTACATAAATCAGCGTTTATAAAGCCCATATCAATAAACGTCCAAATATCTTGTAATACGAGAGTGGTCTGAAAAGTTTCCGACCTAACACAGATACAAGACATTTTTTCTCAATTTTTTTTTTGATTTCTCAACATAGTCTCCTTGCGATTCTGCACACTTCTCCCAGTGATGCTCCTATCTTTTCAACCCATGCAAATAGTACTCGGCGTTTTTCTCTGCAAAATGACTGTTCACGATGGTGATTACTTCCTCATTTGACGAAAACCTCTGTCCTCCGAGTGCAATTTTCAGACGAGGGAACAAAAAGAAGCGCCGTCTCACACCTCAGCGGTTGCCATGGCGAAAATCCACGAATTACGGTTTTAGCTGCTTAAACATCCGCCTTATTGACCAGACCTAGCCCCTCGCTTGGTTCAAGCAGCTGAAACCGTAATTCGTGGATTTTTGCCATGGCAACCGCTAAAGTGTGAGACGGCGCGTTGTCTTGGTGAAACAGGTTTTTCTTTTTCTGCAAATGTGGACGTTTTTTCACAAGTTCTGCCTTCAGCTTGTCAAGTAATGATGCGTAGTATGCTCCTGTAATGGTTTTTCCTTTTTAAAGATAATCGATTAAAACAACTCCATGGCTATCCAAAAAAACAGTCGCCATCACTTTTCTAGCCAAAAAAACAGTTTTTGCTTTTTTTGGAGCTGGTTCCCCCTTTGCAGTCCACTGTTATAACTGTATTTTTGTTTCGGGCGTATAACGGTATATCCAAGTTTTATCTACAGTAATTAATCGACGCCAAAACTCGGATTTATTGCGCCTAAACTGCGCCAATAGAGCGTTGGAATTGTTCATTCGAACACGTTTTTGGTCTAACGTAAGCAAACGCGGGACCCAACGTGCGGACAGCTTTCTTATGCCTAAATCTTGATTTAATATGTAGCAAACACGTTCTTTGGACATGTTCATAACCTCTGCTATCTCTCTCACTTTAATTCGGCGGTCGTCTAGCACCATTTGGTGAACTTTGGCGATGTTATCGTCAGTAGTTGCAGTTTTTGGACGTCCCGAACGTTCATCGTCTTCCAAGCTCTCACGGCCACATTTGAATTCAGCTGCTCAAAATTTCACTGTGGTAAATGATGGTGCAGAGTCCCCATACACAGAGTTCAACTCATTTTTGATTTGCGTAGGCGTATTGCCTTTCAAAAACCAAAATTTAATGACAGCTCGATACTCAATTTTGTCCAATTTCACAACAACACTCACATCGACTCACTCAAACGACTGTCAATTAACAACTGCGTATCCAAAATGGCTGAAACTTTGGTGAGCAACTGTCAACAGATAAACAACGAAATTCGCTAGCTTTTATTGACGAGTGCTGCTATCTTCACGTTAAGGTCGGGAACTTTTCAGACCACCCTCATATGAATGGATATAAAGGTTTATGGAGCCCATGTCAATAACCGTTACAAGTAATTAGAGTTCGTATTAAATCGGTGTTTATGGAGCCTATATCGTCGAAGGGGAAGATTAATTACTATATTTATACGTTAATCGGTGTATATGGAGCCCGTGTGAAAGAAAACGGATTGAAGAATGTATGTTACCGCTTATAGGGTTTTATGATGCCCGCATTCATGAATCTGCTAAATTGCAAGTTATTTACATGGGCTCCAAAAACTCTGCTTTACGTACTTATTATAAAACTGTACGTCAATTGACACGGGTGCCATAAATTTTAAGTTTTGTGCATATTACAATTTCTTTGTACATTTATTGATGCGAGCTCCATAAACTCCTATAAGCGGTAACATAATTTAATCAATCTTTCATTTTTTCATCTGGGCTCAATAAACACCGATAATTGCACGTATTACTGTTTTATTTAACGATTATTGACGCGGGCTCTATAAACCTCCAATACCGTTCATAATGCAAGTTATTTATTAGTTTATTGATACAGGCTCTATGATCCCTGCTTTATGTACATATTGTAAATCTGTACGTTAATTGAAACAAGCTTCATGAATCTTCATCTCGTACACATTACAATTTATTCGTATATTAATTCATGCGTGCTTCATAAACCCCTATAAGCGATTATATATTCTAATTAAATTTTCTCGTTTTTTTATACGGGCTCCATTCGCAGCGATTAGCGTATGATTATTGTAATTGACCATCTATTTCGTTTATGCGGGCTCCATAAACTTTGTATGCTGTACATATTATAATTTATTTGTATGTTTATTTACACGAGCTCTAGAATGCTATATATGCGATGACATATTTATATTAATCTTCCTTTTATTTACATGGGCTCCGCAAAAATCGATTAGCTTTTCAATAATACATTTAATTTATCTATTGGTTAATATGGGCTCCACAAACGCCGATCACCATACGTATTAAAGTTTTTTTCAACGGTTATTGACGCCGGCTCCATAAACCACAATTACCTTTCATATTGCAAGGTACTTGTAAGTTTATTGATACGGGCTCCATAAACCCTGCTTTATGTACATATAATAAATCTTCCATACGTTAATTGACACAGGCTCCATAAATCTTGTTTACCGTACGCATTACAATTTATTTGTATATTTATTGATGCGGGCTCCATAAACCCTCCTAAGGGATAATATATTTTCATAATCTCTTCGTTTTTTCATACGGGCTCCAAAAACACCGATTATTGTACGAATTACTGTTTTTTTTAAGGATATTGAAGCAGGCTCCATAAACCTCTCTTATTGTTCATATTGCAAGTTATTTATAAGTTTATTGACACATGCTCCATAAACCCTGCTTTACGTACATATTATAAATCTGTACGTTAATTGACACGGGCGCCATAAATCTTCATTTTCGTTTACATTACAATTTATTTGTACATTTATTCATGCGGGCACCATTAACTCCTATAAGCGGTAACATAATTCAATTAATTTTTCATTCATTCATCCGGGCTCAACAAACACCGATTACTGTACGTATTACTTTTTTTTTTAACGGATATTGATGCGGGCTCCATAAACCTCCATTAGCGTTCATAATGCAAGTTATTCGTAAGTTTATTGATTTAGGCTCTATAATCTCTGCTTTACTTACATATTGTAAATCTGTTCGTTAAGTAGCACGGGCTCTATAAACCTTAATCACGTTCACATTACAATTTATTTATATATTTATTGATGCGTGCTTTATAAACCTCTATAAGCAATAATATATTGTGTGTACAACTTTGCTTCCGCCGTTTTGCAATAGATGGCTGTAGCGGTAAGTGGTAGTTGAAATAAATAGATCATAGATGTCATACAATAAGCTTAGGTATTTGTAAACATAACGCCATCGAAATATTAGTCGATTTGTGTCTGCATTATAAAGTTATTCTCGATTAAACATGTCAGCTTACGAGCCAAATTCTCGTCATTTGCGGGAGGTTTTAATTTTCTGCTTTGATATGAAGAAATCTGCGACTGAGGCTCATCGAATGCTCTCAAATACCTATGGTAAGGCCGCTATTAGTGAAAGAACGTGCCGAGAGTGGTTTCAACGCTTCAAGAACGGCGATTTTAACGTCGAAGACCAGCATGGCGGTGGAAGAAAGAAGGTTTTCGAAGATACAGAATTGAAGACATTACTTAAATAAGACTTGTGTCAAACGCAACAAGAATTGGCAGGATCATTGGGAGTGACGCAACAAGCCATTTCAAAACGCCTAAGAGTCATGGTAATGATTCAGAAATAAGGAAATTGGGTGCCGTACGAGTTGAAGCAGAGAGATGTTGAACGGCGTTTGTGTGTTTGTGAACAGCTGCTTGCAAGGCAAAGACGGAAGGCATTTCTGCATCGCATTGTGACTGGGGACAAAAAATGGGTTCACTACGATAATCCCAAGCGCGGAAAATCATGGGGATATTTCGGCCATGCTTCCACGTTGACGGCCAAACCGAATATTCACGGTTCCAAGGTCATGCTCAGTATTTGGTGGGACCAGCTCGGCGTAGTGTATTATGAGTTGTTAAAACCGACTAAAACAATTACAGGCGATCGTTATCGAACGCAATTAATGCGTTTGAGCCGAGCATTGAAAGACAAACGGCCGCAATATAACGAGAGACATGATAAAGTGATTTTACAGCATGACAATGCTCGACCCCATGTTGTGAAAGTGGTCAAGACATACTTGGAAACTTTGAAATGGGAAGTTATACCCCACCCACCGTATTCTCCAGACGTTGCTCCCTCGGACTATCACTTGTTTCGATCAATGGCACACGGCCTGGCTGACCAGCACTTCCGGTCTTATGAAGAAGCAAAAAATTGGATTGATTCGTGGATCGATTCAAAAGATGACCAGTTTTCTTCACGCGGGATCCGTATGCTGCCCGAAAGATGAAAGAAAGTAGTGGCCAGCGATGGACAATACTTTGAATCATAAATGTATAACTAGTCTTTTTACAATAAAGCCTCGAATTTCGGAAGAAAACGGCGGAAGCAAAGTTGTACACCCAATATTTTACATAATTTTTTCGTTTTTTGATACGGGCTCCATATGCACTGATGAGGGTATGATTATTGTAATTTACCATCTCTTGCGTTTATGCGGGCTCCATAAACCGTGTATGCTGTACATATTACAATTTATTTGTATGTTTATTTATACGGGCTACAGAAACCTATATAGGCGATGACATATTTATATTAGTCTTTCTTTTATTTACAGGGGCTCCATATACACCGATTATTGTTTCAATAATGTATTTAATTTACCGATTGGTCAATATGGGCTCCATAAACACTGTTCGGCTTATGTAAAGGGTGATTCATCATGAGGTTTGATTTTCAATAGGCTTTTTTTTTACAGATCATGCGTAACTCTTATCAAACTGTTATATAATTTTTATTCAGTATTGGTTGACAAATCATTATGGAAAGACTCACATCGCAATAACGTATCCAAATTGTTCAGCTCTATTATGAAAATCAGCGTTCTGTGAGAAATATTTTTCGTGCTCTTAGAGCAACTTATGGTGTACATAATTAACCTACCGAAACCACTATAGTCAATACCATCCGCAAATTTGGAACCCAGCATACATTCTTGGATGATACTCGACCGATTAGACCAGATCTAGCACATAGTGAAGAGAATATAGCGGCTGCAGTTGAGAGTGTGACTGAAGACCGTGACGAATCGATTCGGCGTTGTTCTCAACAGCTTGGTTTGTCGTACGCAACAACTTGGCGTATTTTACGTAACGATTTTGGTTTTAAGTCATACAAACTTCAACTCGTGCAAGAATTGAAACCGGGCAACTTAGGTTTGCGTCGTGTTTTTGGAGAATGGGCTCTGAATCAGCTCAATGAAAATCCGCTGTTTTATTGCGAAATTTTGTTCAGTGATGATGCGCATTTTTGGCTCAATGGATACGTCAATAAGCAGAATTGCCGTATTTGGACTTATGAACAACCTGAAGAGCTTTAACAGCTACCACTAAAGCTACAGAAATGCATAGTTTAGTGTGGTTTATGGGCCGGTGAAATTATTGGTCCATATTTTTTTTAAAATGAGTCCGGTCAGAACGTAACCGTCGATGGCGACCGCTATCGCACCATGATAATGGATTTTCTGCTACCTGAAATTGAAGCCCGTGGTATCGGTGAACTTTGGTTTCAACAAGACGGCGCTACTTCACATACAGCGAGAGAAACAATGGACTTATTGAAAAATCATTTTGGTGAGAACCTGATTTCACGTTTTGGACCAGTAAATTGGCCGCCTAGATCGTGTGATATTACATCTTTAGATTACTTTTTTAACACGAAGTTTCACGAACACGGTTACACGAAGTCTCTGGTCTTTAGGGATAAGCCAGCTTCAATCGATGCTTTGCAAGCCAACATTACTCGTCTCATTCGCGAGATACCAGTCGCTATGTTGGAACGGGTCGTCCAAAATTAGACCCTTAGGATGGACCATTTACGGCGTAGTCGCGGTCAACATTTCAATGAGATAATTCTAAAAAAGTAAATGTCATAGATTGTTCTCTTGACTTACAATAAAATTTTTACTATAGAATTTAACTTTATGCCTTTCATTTGAGATTAAAAACCAAACCTCATAATGAATTACCCTATATTACAGTTGCTTCTAACGGTTATTGGCACGGACTCTATTAACCTTTGATATCGTAGCTTTCACATTTTTTTCATACTCTAATTTATACGGGCTCCACAAACGTTTATTACTGTTCTTATGCCAAGTTATTTTTCCATCTTCGTGCTCCATAAAATCCTGTTGTCTAATCTTTAATGTTACTGTATAGAAAATTTGTCCGGGCTCCATAAACCCCGATGATTGTATTTCTGTAAGGCACTTATGGAGCTCGGGCTCTATAGACCCCGATATTGTAAATTTTTATGGAGCTCCGTAAACCCCGATATGGTGAATTTTTATGGAGCTCGGGCTCTATATCCTCTTGCGAGCTCCATAAACCCCGATTGAAAAATATATGTGTGTAAATATATATATTAGGTGTAGTAAAAAGAAATCCATCATTTTTGCATTAAATTAAAGGTTTTATTTAGCATAGATAGAATGATACGATTTAGGTCAAATATGCACCGTCTTGTTCGATCACTTGTTGCCATTTTGGAGGTAATTTCATAATGCCTCTCTCGTAAAAACCCTTGTCCCTATTGTCAAAAAACTGGGACAGTCGATTTTCACAATCTTCTCTTGAGGTAAATTTTTCACCCGCAAAATCATTCGTCATAGACAGGAACAGGTGGTAATCACTTGGTGCCAGGTCCGGACTATAAGGTGGATGCATGAGAACTTCCCAACCAAGCTCCCGGAGCTTCTGGCGAGTCACTATTGATGTATGCGGCCTGGCGTTGTCCTGATGGAACACAATTCCTCTCCTATTGGCCAAAGCTGGCCGCTTCTGGGCGATTGCTTCTTTCAGACGGTCTAATTGTTGACAGTACAGGTCCAAATTAAGAGTTCGGCCGTAGGGGAGCAGCTCATAGTAGATGATTTCCTGCCAGTCCCACCAAACACACAGCAAAACCTTCCTGACTGTCAATCCTGGCTTGGCCACCGTTTGCGCCGGCTCACCGCGGACCACGACCGTTGTCGCTTGATGTTGTCGTAAGTGACCCACTTTTCATCGCCAGTAACCATCTGCTTCAGAAACGGATCGATATTGTTGTGATTTAGCAGCGATTCGCCTATGGCAATTCGGACCATGAGGTTTCTTTGCGATAACTCGTGTGGCACCCATACATCGAACTTCTTTTTGTATCCAGCCTTATTTAAGTGGTTCCAAACGGTTTTTTGGGCAATGTTTAGCTCCTGGGCAATCGAAACAGTGCTTACGTGACGGTCGGACTCGACGATTTTCATTATTTTATCGACATTTTTGACAATTGGCTTTCCAGAGCGTGGTGCATCTTTGACGTCAAAATTACCGGAACGGAATCGACGAAACCAAAATTGCGCATGATTGGCTGTTACAGTATCAGGACCATAAACACTATTTACATTTTCAGCTGCCTGACTTGCGTTTTCGCCTTTATCGAAGAAAAACTGTAAAATATGGCGTATTTTCTCTTTATTGGTGTCCATCTTTGAAGCGTGCTAAAAAAATACTGAGTCAAGCTGTCACAAAACTGTATCAGAAGCTTTCTTAGTATGAAATCTCATCTTTCTAACGCCATCTAGTGTAACCCGATCGCACTTTTACAACGGGAGATACAGACTACTAAAGCCATCTATTGGCAAAATAATGTATTACTTTTTACTAAACCTAATATATTGCATGATTGCGATTCTGGTAACGTAACATGTATCTAACTACTACCTTTTCAAAAAAAGAAAATTATGGTAAGTATTGGTTGTCGTTTAAAAATATTTTTCTGTACTCTCTTCATGTATCATCAAAATTTTTTATGAATTGTTATTTTTATTTCCATTCTACAAAATTTATTAAATCTAAATACAACATTTTAAGAAAATGTATATTATGGCAAATTTTAATTGTAGTTTAAAAAAAAGTTACTTTTTATTTAACTCTTTACGTACATCCAAAATACTAAAAATTATAATTAATAGACTTACTTTGAATGGCAAAGCCTTTTCAATCAAAATTTTTTTGCATTCATATGTGCAAGAAACATTTTTACTATATTTGTTTATTGAATATTAGTATGGTACCTGTGAGTAACTTATCAAGAAGATTATTTAAAATCAGCATTTTTGACTATCGAAAGTTGTGAAATCAAATAATATTGCTAAATATCATCTTCCTTTTTGTCAATGTATTTTTTGACCGCTACCTGGTCATCATTTACTTATTGGATTAATAAAAAGTAATTACACAAATTTCTACTCACGAAAGTTGTCAAATCTAATCAATGTTGTTTATTATTTCAATATTTGTGTCGAACACATTTATTTTATAATTTCAGTTATTACTAAAAAATATTATTTTATATTTTTTATAATTTTTTTTTTAAATGTTACTTTGAATTAAAATATCATAGTATACAAAATATCAGTGATGTGGAATGATTCTTTTTACTCTTACATTTATTCAATTTTAATTTTAATTCAATTCAATAATTTACATATAGTTTTATATTATTTTTGTACGATAGTAGGAAGTTGCTTCGAATGAAGCCACTAAAATCAAATAATTCTTCAAACTATGTTTTTTTATATCTTTTATGCCATGTTCTTTTACAACTTATATATTTCATACAAAGTTGCTTGCGACATGTAATTAACACCATACTTGCCGAACACTTCTAGAGTATATGGTGATGCTCGTGGTAATTTATGTAATTAAGATATATTTTTAGATACTGAAATAATTTGTCTGTGTTAAAGCTTCAACATACTGATCGTGTACTACTTACTAATAAGATTCCAATCGTCTAGTTATACGTGATTTGTATAGAAGTAAATTTATTATTAAAAATTAAATTGCATATGCAGATTTTTTCCTTATCAAAAATTAAAGAGAAAATAATTAATATCTTTTCGTATCTTGTTTTATTATATTTCCACAATTTTAAATATATATATATATATATATATATATATATATATATATATATATGATAAAAGATTATTAAAGTTTGTCAATCACAATTTTTTAACGTTTAACAATTTTTCATTTTAAAAATAAAACATTTCATGATTTAAATACAAATAGAAAAATATAAATATTAAATCAAACATTAATTTACTTTATATTTCCCAGCATTACACTCTAGAAGTGTCCGGCAAGTATAGTGTTAATTACATGTCACAAGTAACTTTGTATGAAATATATAAGTTGTAAAAGATATAACACATCGTTCAATAAGTCCCGAGACTAACCCAAAGATGGTGCTAGTAGTACCAAACTGGCCACGTTTCCATAGAGTGCGAACCTTTACATAAAACGTGTAAAAATTTCACGTCGATCGGATTACAGACAGCAGAGTTATCGAGGTTAGAGTAAAGTCACTTTGTAATTTGTTTGAAAAATGGAAAAAAGCG
Organism: Chalcis sispes; assembly: GCA_949987625.1. Taxonomy (NCBI): domain Eukaryota; kingdom Metazoa; phylum Arthropoda; class Insecta; order Hymenoptera; family Chalcididae; genus Chalcis; species Chalcis sispes. The sequence continues at coordinate 36,915,899 of OX465095.1, read as the reverse complement.
AGTTTCGCGTGTTGATAAAACATCGTTTTTTAATGGGTAAAAACACCGTAGAAGCCCAGCAATGGCTTGAAAAACATAACCCGGACTCCTCTCTATCCAAACCAACGATTTGTCGTTGGTATGCTGAGTTTAAACGTGGTCGTACGGACACAAACGATGCGGAACGTTCGGGTAGGCCATTGGAAGCCGTTACACAGGTAAATGTGAGTGAAGTGTTAAAAATTGTGATGAAAAATTGCAAAGTGAAGGTCCGTGAGATTGCAGAAATGACACAGATATCATCTGGAAGCGTATTTACAATCCTTTATGAAAAATTGAGCATAAAAAAGGTTTTTTCCAAGTGGGTGCCGCGATTGCTTTCAGTGGAACAAAAACAGCAACGAGTCGACGATTCAGAGAGCTGTTTATCGCTATTTACTCGCAATAAAAAGGATTTCCTGCGTCGATACGTGACCATGGATGAAACATGGATACATCATTTTACTCCGGAGTCGAATCGGCAATCATCTGAGTGGCGCATGGCTGGCGAAAGCCGCCCAAAGCGTCCAAAAACGCAGCAGTCTGCTGGCAAAGTCATGGCGTCTGTTTTTTGGGATACACATGGCGTGATTTTCATTGAATACCTGGAAAAAGGTAAATTAATCAACAGTGATTATTGTATTGACTTGTTTTGGTGCGTTTGAAGGAGGAGATCGCAGCAAAACGACTGCACATGAAAAAGAAAAAAATCCTTTTTCACCAAGACAATGCACCATGCCACAAGTCCATGAAAACAATGGCAAAATTGAACGAATTGGGCTTTGATTTGCTTCCCCACCCCCCGTATTCGCCAGATTTAGCCCCCAGCGACTACTGGCTCTTTGCTGATCTCAAAAAAATGCTCCAGGAAAAAAAAATTTTGCTCGAATGAGGAGGTCATTGCCGAAACTGAAGCCGATTTTTAAGCGAAGGATAAATCCTTTTAGAAACATGGTATAGAAATGTTGTAAAGGCGTTAGAGAGATTGTTTTACTCTAAAAGGAGATTATATTGATGAATAAAAATGATTTTTGAAATTTTTATCTTTTAGGTTTATTTTTTCTGATAATCGTTCTACAGGACCAGGTGGTTCTTACTGTAACGTCAGGTGTTACTCTTTTAGCTATGGTTAAGCTACACTGCTATTTTCTGTTTTGAGCTTAAACATTGAAGTTTATGGGCTGGGGGCGGCAAAGGATATAGTTTGTAAACGTTTGTTTGGGAGAGGTGTGTGTTTCTAGGATTGAGCAGATGCAGGAAGCTCGGTTCCTGAAATTGGAATCAGCCTCGAGCCCTGCTCCGGATAAGGTCCTACTAAGATGATAGTGGATAGCAGAATAGTCGGCCGCGTTTCGGCCAATAATTCTGTTGGAGGATTTTAAGATAAAGAAAAGATTTTAAAACATTTGAATCCGAACTCACTTTTTATTTAAGAATTCAGTGGTGCGTGACAAATCCTCTTTCTCTCCCTCTCTCAATTTTTAATGTGTCTGGTCATTTTAGTATTTGTCATAGTAACATTAATTATTTGTCTGCCCACTTCAATGAATTAGAATTTTTTCTTGCAAGCAGTGTATGCAAATATGATGTAATTGCTCTTACCGAGACGTGCCTTGAACCTGATGTACCTGATTCTCTTTATATAATCAAAGATTATAATTTTTTCAGACATGATCGAATTGGTAAGCAGGGTGGTGGTGTTGCACTTTACGTTCGTGATTGCTATAAAGCTAGCGAAGTCACTTGTTCAGATCCTCGGTTCGAAAACATGCCGGAATATATGATGGTTGAGGTACGATCTGACTCATCAAAAGTGCTAATTGCTGTCGTGTATCGTAGTCCACACGGTGCTTACCCTACAAAATTATTTAAGGAAGTAGGTGAAGTCTTACCAGCGTACTCTTACTTTATTATGACGGGCGATTTTAATTTTCCGATGCATAAGAAACATCCAGACTCTACATACTTCTTAAATATATTGCAAGAGCATAATCTTGAGTTAGTACCATCTGATCCTACTTATCATGTAATCAGAGACGACGGCACTCGTTCTGATACATGGCTCGACCTGTTTATAGTACCTTCATTAAAATTAGTTCGCAAATTTTTCAAAACTGACACACCTTTTGCTGCTGGACATGATCTTATTTCAATAGATTACTGTCTTCCATCGCTTGTTTCTCCAAAAACTATAACAGTACGAAGTCTGAGCAATATGAATATTGAATGTTTTATTAAAGATTTGCACTCATACTTAAGACTTGCTCTCCCGACTGAGCCCTCGCATATATGCTGTGGCAAACCTCACGCCTATTCATTGACTGCCACTGATCGTTTTGTTTTCCCTAATGGAGGTGGTATATCATCCATGACTTAATCACTAACTAATGCTGTCATTAAGGCTTTTGATAAACATGCTCCCTACAGAAATTTTAAACTCAAGTCAACTTATGAACCTTGGGTTTCAAGGCATATTCGCCTACTTATGGAGGCTAAAAATGCAGCATACCGCAGAGCTAGGACAACTTGTAGACTTGAAGATAAATTGACGTTTGTCAATCTACGTTCGCTTGTCAGCAATAATATTGATTCTGCGAAGAATAAATATTTTGCTTCCCTATTGGAGTTATCCACTGAGCCTAAGTCTTTGTGGTCTAGCCTAAGAAAAATGGGTGCCATGGCTCCTAACACTCCATCACCACTTACTTATTTTACGCCCAACACTTTAAATGCACATTATGCCAATGTTTCACGCTGTTCTCTACCCCTGCAACAAACAGACATTGATGACATCCTTAATCATTTGCCCTCTGATGATCAATTAAGAAGATTTGATTTTAGTTTTATATCCAAGCGTGACCTTGACCGTGTACTAAACAAATCAGTAAAGAATTGCACTGGCACCGACTTTATATCTACAAGAATGTTGAAACAAGCTTATCTGACGCTACGTCCATATCTTCTTACCATTTTCAACAGCTCGATTTAGCAAGGCATTTTTCCTGAATACTGGAAACTTGCTGCTATTTTACCTCTTCCTAAAACTCACTCACCTAAGTCGCCGTCTGATACACGTCCTATAGCCTTATTATCTGAGTTTTCGAAATCATTTGAACGCGTAATACATGACCAACTATTAAGCTTTATAAATGCAAATAACCTATTGGACTCGTTTCAATCGAGTTTCAGATCTTGTCATTCTACGCAGACTGCGTTGCTTTATTTTACAGAGGAAGTAAGACTTGCTATTGATCGTTATCTAGTGACACCACTGGTTCTCTTTGATTTCTCAAAAGCTTTTGACACAGTCCCTCATAAGCTATTACTTAAAAAGCTCCGTACTTTAAATTGTTCGAATAATGCAGTTAAATGGTTTGCAAGTTACCTGTCTGGTCGTTCACAGGCCGTACGTGATGTGAATGGAAAATTGTCGAAACCTATTCAAACATACTCTGGTGTACCTCAAGGAAGTGTCCTGGGACCCTTACTGTTCTCGATTTTCATTAATGATCTTCCTTAGGTATTACGTAATTCAAAGCATGGTATACGGGGTCTGACTATTAAATAACGAGACTGCGCGCCTAGAAGGCGCCGTAGAGGGGTGGGGAAAAGAACGAGTAGTGCGTTAGGTATCTAGATATCTTGTCTATGCACGTACCAAAACACATTCTCGTCACTATTATTGTATTTGTGCAGTAGCGGTTTAAAACGAACGTGTTTTTTTCTCGTGCCGAAAACCATGTGTGACGAAAAACAGAAGCAACGTATCAATCTCAAATTTCTCGTTAAATTAAAAAAAAATCCAACTGGGGGCTGTAAATTGTTGCAAGAGGCCTATGGGGATAATTCTCTATCTCGTGCGCGTGTTCTTGAGTGGTGTAAGCGCTTCAGTAAGCACTGAAGATGACCAACGCCCAGGTCGCCCTGTCACTGTTTTAACTCCGGAAAGAGTGACTAAAATCAACCAAATTGTGCGTGCAGATCGTCGAATGAGCATCCAGATGATTGCCGAGGCTGAAAACGCCGATAAAGAAACGGTTAGATAAATAGTACACGAGGAATTCCACATGACAAAAGTCTGTGCGAAGTTGGTGCCAAAAAACCTGACTCCTGACCAAAAGCTCTTGCGTCAACAGGTCTGCTCAGATTTCCTTGAAAGGTTAAAAAAAGATTCTGGACTGATAAAAAACATTATTACTTGCGACGAAACGTGGATTTTTCAATACGATGTTAAAACAAAGCGGTAATCGATGCATTGGAAGACGCCTGAATCGCCCAGAATCGAAAAAGCAAGGATGTCCAAATCAAAATTTAAGGCAATGTTGATCGTTTTTTTTGACATTAACGGTATCGTGATGACTAAATGGGTTCCAGAAAGTCAGACTGTCAATCAGACTTACTATTTGTCATTTTTGGCAACACTGCGAGAACGAGTTCGTAAGAAACGACCCGAGTTGTGGAAGAACAACTCGTGGATTTTGCACCAGGACAATGCACCTGCCCATAACGCGCTATCTGTGAAGCAGTATTTGGCCGGTAAGCGCACTCCAGTGCTCAAACGCGCCGTACTCGCCAGATTTGGCACTGTGCGACTTTTTTTTGTTTCGGAAGATAGAATCTGCTTTGGAAGGGACCCGATTTGAGTCGATGGAAGCGGTAAAGCAAAAAACGGCAGAGCTCCTAAAGGCCCTCACCAAAGAAGACTTTCAGCACTGCTTTGATCAATGGAAAAAACGTATGAAAAGGTGTGTGGCGAGGGGAGTAACTTGAAGGGAGGCATACGAATGTAGAATTATTTTTATAATAAAACCCGTTTCCGTAACCAGTCTCGTTATTTAATAGCCAGACCTCGTATATGCTGATGATACACGTAACACATCGTTCAATAAGTCCCAAAACTAACAATGAAAGCAACATTTTTTATCAAAAATCATTTTTACTCATCAATATAATCTCCTTTTAGAGTGATACAATCTTATTAACGCCTTTTCAACATTTCTATATCATGTTTATAGGAGGATTTATCCTTTGCTTTAAAATAGGCTTCAGTTTCGGCAATGACCTCCTCATTCGAGCCAAATTTTTTTCCCTGGAGCATTTTTTTAAGATCAGCAAAGAGCCAGTAGTCACTGGGGGCTAAATCTGGCGAATACGGGGGGTAGGGAGGCAAATTGAAGCCCAATTCGTTCAATTTTGCCATTGTTTTCATGGACTTGTGGCATGGTACATTGATGCAATCGCGGCACCCACTTGGAAAAAACCTTTTTCATGCTCGATTTTTCATGAAGGACTGTAAATACCCTTCCAGATGATATCTGTGTCATTTCTGCAATCTCACGGACCTTCACTTTGCGAATTTTCATTACTATTTTTAACACTTTACTCACATTTTCCTGTGTAACGGCTTCCAATGGCCTACCTAAACGTTCCGCATCGTTTGTGTCCGTACGACCACGTTTAAACTCAGCATACCAACGACAAATCGTTGGTTTGGATAGAGAGGAGTCTGGGTAATGTTTTTCAAGCCATTGCTGGGCTTCTACGGTGTTTTTACCCATTAAAAAACAATGTTTTATCAACACGCGAAACTCGCTTTTTTTCTATTTTTTAAACAAATTACAAAGTAACTTTACTCTAACCTCGATAACTCTGCTGTCTGTGATCCGATCGACGTGAAATTTTTGCGTTTGATGTAAAGGTCTATGGAAACGCGGCCAGTTTGGTACTACTAGCACCATCTCTGGGTTAGTCTCGGGACTTATTGAACGATGTGTTATATACCTGTATTGTCATCCATCTGAATTACCTAATTATATTAGTTTACTTAATAAAGATGCAGTATGGGTCTTTGGATGGGCAAAATGCAATGAAATCAAATTAAACCTTGACAAATCGAAACTGATGATTCTGGACAGTCAGCGTTACATCTCTACCCTTAATTATGGTAATCTTCCACTGTTTAGAGTAAATAATGCTGTTATACAGTTTGCTGATTGTATCACTGACCTAGGTACTCAACTTTCTTTTACCCTCAATTGGGAATCTCAAGTCAGGCAAATATCTAGTCGTGTAAATGGTGCACTTTACTCTCTTAGGTTTTATAGGCGTGCATTTTCTCGTTAACTTAAGCAACGTCTTGTTGAGGTCTTAATTTTTCCATATTTCGACTATGGCTCTGTGATTTATCATCATTTAACTCAAGAGCAAGAAGTAAAGCTTTATCGTTCGCTTAATTCTTGTGCTCTTTTTTTTCATGGTTTTATACCGTGGAAAGCGCCTATGACACCCTATCGCTTATCACTAGGTTAGTTAGATACGAAAAATAGACGACTTTTGTTCATAGCAGCTTTAGCATTTAACTGTATAGCAAATGGGCAGCTGCGTTCTTAGCTTATCTATTTTCTGTTAGATCTAACTTTATGTTGCGTACATCAACTCGTCATCGGCCTTTGCCACTGTTATATTCAACGCCTTGCACGGAAATCTTAAGCAGATCCTTTTACATAGTAGCGTCAAAATTTTTAAATTCGATGGCTGATTAACTTTCTCCGTTTGATACTCAGTTATTGCAGTTTCTCAAAGCATTGGTTCGTGATCAATTGTTATCTAAAGAAGTTATACATTGGCGTTTGAGAGCTCGCGAAATGAACTTGGATTCAATTCCGGTTACAACCGATAATTTGTTGACAGTATTACTAGAGCGTACGGATCTATGTCGGTAACTCGCCATAGTGTAAATACTGCGAAAACTGTATAGCGAATTATTATTATTATTATACTTTCTTTTCTATATTGCATTATTTTACGCTAATTGTATTTTATCGATTGTTATTTTTATATTATATTTTTCTTCGTTAATTTGTTAATTTGCTTACTGTTAACTAGTTTATAACGTTATAATCACATTGTAATTTTTATCTTTCAGGACTGTATGGGGTTATACCCCGTAGCCTTAATAAAATTTCAATTAATTAATCAATCTCTCTTGCTGTGGTTGACTTTTCGTCGTCTTCTTCTTATTTATTTGAAAAATTGAATAGTCTGCTTGGCGTAGCTGCTTCGTTGTTGCTTCCTAATAGTTTCCTTGTAGTTGCTTGAGGTCTGTTCGTAGTGATAATTCCTTACTTGCTTGTAGTAGTGTAACTTGTTCCTTAGTAATGTTCCTCGTAGTAATGTTTCCGTAGTAATGTTTTGCGTAGTACGAGGGTCCTCAAGTGCTGTCTGAGATCTGCTGCTTGGTGATCATTTTGTGCCGTATTTAAATGCGTTGAAGAAGCTACTCAGCAAATTCCTTCTTTGACCAGGAAATTCGGGGAGAGGCCAAGTTTTCCGGGCCCCTTCTTCCTGGCGGGCTTCTCGGAGAGTGAGAATTAGAGAGAGAGAGAGATGATCCATTTTTGCAGAATTTTTACATAGGTTTATTATTTACTATTTACGTTACGCATTGTAACGCCACTCGGGATCAGGGTGGCATACAAATGTAAAGGGGGGGGGGGGGAGTGGGTTGCTTGCTCGTGCAAGTTAGAACAACCGATTACAACGACACACGGACAAATACGTTTATTTAAACTGAAATGCAAATACAAGAATTTATCGCGTTTTTACGCGAGCCCAGGGCGCCAGGTACAATCGTGTAGCGCGGTTTCTTGCACGGCAAATACTTTGCGCGGCCAACTCACGGTCAGAGCGGTCGCAGGCGTACAGCATACACAACGGTCGAAAATGGCGCGTAACACGCGACGCGGTCGCACACACGCAGCCGGGAAGGATACGGGGACGATTCGTTGCAGAAATGCCTCCTGGTAAAAGCTGCTGCACCTTGATGCACTTAACAGATTTTCTTCCACGCTTCGGACTACAATACAATTTTCTCGCACGCTCGTATCGTTTTAAAAGCTACAGCTGGTATCACGACTTGTTTCTAAAACGGACCCGAGCGGAGTGTCGACTGCTCGCTAATGGTACTTTTCGCTAAAACGGACCCGAACGGAGTGAACGAGAAGCTTATTGCGTGGCACTTTCACGAGCGCGGCTTTTCGATGATCGTTCTGCGCCAGCGCAACGTACGTGTGAAGTACATTACGCGACGCAGCCGCCGCGCGCGCTCAGCGCTGTCGGCAGTTGATATTACTGCTCGCTAGCAGCGCGCGTTGAGGTTATCCGCTTGCGAGTTCCAGTGTTGTTGTGTATTTCCTAGAGCGGCGAGAATCTACCTCAGGTGTCCAGGTAAGTCGACGCGTTATATAGCTGGTAGGCGTCGACTCATTTGCCTCTTCTTTCTCTTTTTCAGGTGCTGCAGTACGGCGGATCAACAACTGCGGATCAGACGGCGAGAGGTTGAGGAAGCGAAGCAGCGGTGTCCGTGACAGCTATAGCCTGCTTGCAGCGGCAGCGAGGCAACACTATTAGACACCTCCAGGTGCGTAATTACTTGCACTTAAATACTGTGCTTATGTGTTTTGCCTGCTTCCTAACCTCCTCTTTTACTTTCCTATGATGTTGTGTGGCAGCTTGTACTTCCTTCCAAAGTGCAGCTGCTACTACTATTTTCTTCTTCATTTAATTACCGTCTGGGAGGTTGCAGGTACGGGGACCACTACAAGGACAGGAAGGAGCTTGGAGAGGAAGGAACCTTGCTGCAGTGTGTGCGAGCACTGCCTCGACTAGCCAGGGCTCCTGAGACTAGCTCCTCGCTACAGCTTTTACTTGAGCTGGAAGCCCCTGTACCTGGGGAAGGTACAGTATGTACAGCCCTGCGTGGCTGTTAGTTAGGGTAAGCGTGGCAGTCCTGCGAGGCTGCCAAGATTGTAAAAGGGGGGATATTTCAGCTACGAGGAGGCGCATAAGCTATGCTTTGGCCTCCTCATGTGACTGGTGCAAAAACACCACGTCACAGCATATATGGCTCATACAGTTACGCTTATATTGCTTTTCCACCTCTGATAACTAAATTTTAACAAAATAAAATATCTATTCCTTGTTTAAACACTGAGACTATTCGTTTTCGGACATTTCAAATATACTTCTACATTCATGGTACACATCATTTCATTTACTCTCAAGTAATCACAATTGCGTGAATTTGCTAAAATCAGGAATAAGTTATAATTTTTTGTTTATCCTTATCGCTATGCCTAAAAGAAAGTCGGATTCTGTCCCTGTTAGAAGAAGTGAAAGGCAAAAATATTTAGTCAAAATCACAGAAGACGATGATTATGTTGTAATACTTAATGCTGATGATTCGGGTGAATCGGACATTCCTATTGAAGACAAAGATGAAAGCGATGAGAGTGAAGTTGAGTATGATGAAACCAACTATAAAAACTTTTTGAAAAAATTTCACTAATGCAAAAATGCTTAGAATTAATTAAAAAATAAATATGAATTTTTTCAGAATTTCTTAAAACATTTTTGGGATTTTTCGAAAAGTGGCTGTCCAAAAATTCAAAAACTTCTTAAAAAATTTTGAAAAAATTTACACGTATTTTTTGGTTATTTCTAAGGACTTTTTGTTTCGTAACATTTTTTCATTAAGTTGATCCTGTTCTCGTAAATAACTGTCGAAGTTTCATTTTACACTGCATTATTTATACGGCCATTTTGAAGCGGCTGTTACAGCCTTTTGAAAACAGAAGGTCGCATCAGAAAGGCTAGAGATTGAGATCACTTATGATGTAAATTGTTTCAATTTAAAGATACTAGAATTCATAGAAAATATGGTATTTATAAAAAAAAGAGGTCAAAAATTGTCATTTTTTAAGTTAAATCATGAAAAAATAATATTTAAGTCCTGTTTTTTTAATTTCTGATAGCAGATCCTGGAAGAACACGCCCAAAAATAGTGGGTAAGGTATTTTTCAAGAAAAAATAGATAAATTAGTCATATTTTGAAGGGGCTAAAGCTTACGTTCGCGGAAAGAAACTTTGGGCCGTAAAAGGTTAATTAAATATTCCAATTTGAATCTTATAACTTTTTTAAATTTCAACTACAATGAAAATTCTTATTCTTCCATTAAAACTAATATTTATTATCAAGTGAAATATTCTTATTTCAAATAATTTATTATAATATAAATATACATTTGACTAATTTGATGTAATCTAAATCATGTATGCTTTTAAAAACATTTGAATTTTTCACGCAGATAAATACTATTTTTATCCTATCAATTTGAAATTTTATAATACATTAGAATGTGATAAGTACTTATTATGTATAAGCATTGTTTCAAAATATTTTATTTAAAATTATTAACAGTTACTTACATGAAATATATTCAACAATTATATTTTCTTTTTTTTAACTATAGTACAATTAGACTGATTATAAAATATTACTAACACTTAATCTTAATTCATTATTTAAAAGAAGTAGTTTGAGGAAGTATTCTTTGATAAAAATTTAGAGGTTATAAGAATTGGTTATTATTCAATACACATAAATTTGAATGCATCTTATAACTGTAAATGTTAACAAGTTTTTGCTACTGGCTCATCATAATATACTTTTTTAAAAAAGTTTCATATTTAATTTATATAGACATTAAAATTTATTGCATATTAAACACGGTAAACAACAAACACTGATGAATTGATGAAACACCTTATAAGTTACCTTTAGATTATCTTATCTTAAGATGACGATATCTCAAGATGATTAAACAAAGTGTTGAAAGAGCGATTTGATGAAAATCGGGGGTTGTATATCGTAGCTTCGTAACGAATGCACAAATATTAATGGTTTTCTTTTTGTTCAAAAGATCGTTAAAAAAAAGTTTATATGATATTTTCTATTCATTTAAATATTAAAAATATATTAAAAAAAAATTGTTTTAATTTTTTATTCGTCCAATTTAATGTATAAATGGGTGTGCCAGTGCCCGTGGTAGCAATACTTACCACGGGGCGCTGGCGCGTTCCTTGATACATTATTAGATGCGCAAAACATCATGAAGCAAGCTTAGACATATTGTAATCTAATCGCTTTGACACATAACTGATTTTGTTTTGGTGTCATATACTTTTGGTTGCGTAAAAGTTTCTCATTTTGTGCCAAATAATCGTCATTTGTTTGAGTTGTTGCTTTTCTTCTTTCATTTGAACAAAACAGCGGCTAAAGCACATCGAGAACACCAAAACATTTACGGAAATCCTACTGTAAGTGAAACAACATGCCGTGATTGGTTCCGTCGCTTCAAAGACGGTGATGTCAATATTGACGACCGTCCGCGGGAAGCAAAACCAAAAACCCTTGAAGACGCTGAATTTACGGGTTTGCGGGTTTCAGGGATTTACGGGTTTCAGGAGTTTAGGGGTTCAAGAGGTTTACGAGTTTCAGGGGCTTACAGGTTTCAGGGGTTTACGGGTTTTAGGGGTTTACGGGTTTTAGGGGTTTATAGATTTCGGGGGTTTACGGGTTTCGGGGGTTTACGGGTTTTGAGGGGGTTAAGGGTTTCGGGGGTTTACGGGTTCCGGGGATTTACGAGTTTCAAGGGTTTAGAATTTATGGGTTTACGGATTTCAGAGGTTTACGAGTTTTAGGGATTTGCGGGTTTTAGGGGTTTACGGGTTTTTAGGGGTTTACAGGTTTCAGAGCGTTATGGATTTTGGAGGTTTACAAGTTTCGGGGGTTTACGGGTTTCTGGGGTTTACGGGTTTTGGGGGTTTACGAGTTTCTGGGGTTTACGGGTTTTGGGGGTTTACGTGTACCGGGGGTTTACGTGTTTCGGGGGTTTACGGGTTACAGGGGTTTACGAGCTTCGGGGGTTTGCGGGTTTCAGGGGTTTGCCGGTTTCGGGGGCTTGCAGGTTTCGGGGATTCACGGGTTTCGGGGGTTTGGGCTCTACGGGTTTAGGTTTTATAGGTTTATGGGTTCATCTATGTTAAGGGTTTATTGGTTTAAAGTTTATTGGTTTTGAGTTTATGGTGTTAGAGTTTATGTGTTTGAGGTTAATGTATTTTGGATTCATGGGTTGAGAGTATATCGGTTTAGAGTTTATGAGTTTAGGGTTTATGAGTTTAGGGTTTATAAGATAAGGGTTTATAAGATTAGGGTTTATGAGTTTAGGGTTCATGAGTTTAGGGTTTATGAGTTTAGGGTTTATGAGTTTAGAGTTTATGAGTTAAGGGTTTATGAGTTTAGGGTTTATGAGTTTAGCATTTATGAGTTTAGGGTTTATGAGTTCAGGGTTTATGAGTTTAGAGTTTATGGGTTAAGGGTTTATGGGTTTAAGTTCAATGGGTTATGGCTTATGGGTTTAGGGGATTATGAGCTTAGAGTTTATATGTTGATGGTTTTAGGGTTAAGGTTTATCGGTATATGGTTTTAGGATTAAGGTTTATGGGTTTATGGTTTTAGGGTTAATGGGTTTTGGGTTTGAGGGTTTATTTACTACTCTTGTACTTTGAATGAAGAGTATCCTACCGTTTGACCCATTAAGTCTCAAAGTGACGAAATTTCTTACTTACGTTTGAGCTTAAAAATTGTATGAAAAAACCGTGGAATGTTTTGGGAAATACCCTTTTTTATTATTTGCAGATATGCTGAATACGATGCAATAGCTTAAAAAATTTAAAAATTCGATATTTATATAATAATTCTCAAATTAAAAAAAAAATGCGTTTTTTCGACGCAAATTGTTTTCTACTGAAAAATAAATTACGAAGAAATTTATTATTTTTCGGTGGCAAATATGCACAGAAGTGCACAAAATGTTTGAACTTTCAAAATTTTTTGGTATTTTTTATCTACGATTTTTTTCAAACAAGATGACGGCCAAAAAGCGAACGCCAAGAAGTGTAGTATTCGGTTTATAGAGTTTTAAATAGTTTTTTTCAATTAAATTACATAAATAGATAAACATTGCAGTGAAAATAAATTTGGATGGTTAATTTTCAATTAACCAAGAAATAATTAGTAAGAAAAATATGAAATATTAATAATATATAATCGTATTTGAACTCTTTTAGCTTCAATAGCTTCACAACACGTGTTTTGCAGGAAATTTGACGTACGAACAGCATTTTCAAATGTCGATTTTAATGAAACCATATACGTGTCACAACCAGAGGGTTTTAAAGACGGTACTTAAAAGGTTTGTTTCTTAAAAAAAAGTATAGATGGATTAAATAATCGGCTCGGTGTTGAAATTCGAAATTTGTACAATGTTTAAAAAAATTCAATTTGTATCCTACTGTGACGTCCGTCGTGAAATTTAAGATTTTAAAAATAAATCTATACATTACCATTCGTACTCGGTAATCTAAATCCAGCGTTAGCGTAGATCAATAAATCAATAGCAGTCCGATGCGACGAGTTAGCCTGGGGTTGGCAAAAACGAGAAAGACTAACTTAAATACTCGCTTTTCCATTACCCGAATTTTAAATAAAGAAATCCTTAGGCAACCAATGATCCTTTTTTTTTGCTTTTGCTCTTCTTGGAAGCGATAAATTAACCAAATGTAACACATCGTTCAATAAGTCCCGAGACTAATAACGAAAACAACATTTTTTTTAAAAAATCATTTTTATTCATCAATATAATCTTCTTTTAAAGTGATACAATCTTTCCAACGCCTTTCCAACATTTCTATACCATGTTTATAGAATGATTTATCCTTTGCTTCAAAATAGGCTTTAGTTTCGGCAATGACCTTCTCATTCGAGCCAAATTTTTTCTCTGGAGCATTTTTTTGAGATCAGCAAAGAGCCAGTAGTCGCGGGGGCTAAATCTGGCAAATACGGGGGTTGGGGAAGCAAATCAAAGCCCAATTCGTTCAATTTTGCCTTTGTTTTAATGGACTTGTGGCATGGTGCATTGGTGCAATCGCGGCACCCACTTGGAAAAAACCTTTTTCATGCTCAATTTTTCACGAAGGATTGTAAATACGCTTCCAGATGATATCTGTGTCATTTCTGCAATTTCACAGACCTTCACTTTGCGATTTTTCATTACAATTTTTAACACTTCACTCACATTTTCCTGTGTAACGGCTTCCAATGGCCTACCCGAACGTTCCACATCATTTGTGTCCGTACGACCACGTTTAAACTTAGCATACCAACGACAAATTGTTGGTTTGGATGGAGAGGAGTCTGGGTAATGTTTTTCAAGCCATTTCTGGGCTTCTACGGTGTTTTCATTCATTAAAAAACAACGTTTTATCAACACGCGAAACTCGCTTTTTTCCATTTTCCAAACAAATTACAAAGTGACTTTACTCTTACCTCGATAACTCTGCTGTCTGTGATCCGATCGACGTGAAATTTTTACACGTTTCCTGTAAAGGTTCGCACTCTATGGAAACGTGACCAGTTTGGTACTACTAGCACCATCTCTGGGTTAGTCTCGAGACTTATTGAACGATGTGTTAATAATTGCCGCGCGGTGAGTGTGAACACCAATAGTTTGTGCAGTCAAAAGCAGTAAACTAGACCCTTTTTTTAATACATTTGTTCGCTTGCGTCTTTTTACTCGTCACCGATCACTGAACACTTTTTTTTGCATGCACTTTTCCCTTCTTGCCATCTACAGATGATTCGGCTTAAGCAACAGAAAATATGTACTGTCTAGTATAAAATTTTGTCCGTTTCTTTTTGTTAATATTAAATTAGATTATAAGAATTTAAATAAACTTTTGGCTCTCTGTTTTTTTACGAGTAACAATCCTTAGCTTAAGAAATTGTAATCGTGTAAACTTAATTCAACACGTTTTTTTTATACAATTATACGATATATCTCATAAATATATATATATATAGATATATATATATATATATATATATATATATATATATATATATATATATATATATATATATATATGTATACTACTGTGATCAAGAAGTAAGGCGAATTTGTTTATAAAATGTGAATTCTTTATTTATTCTTTCAAATCAATTTTATCTTCTTTAAAGTAATTCCCGTCCGATAAAACGCTCTTTTGCCAACGCTTTTTCTAGTTCTCGAAACAGTCGGAATAGTCTTTTTTCGGTATAGCCCTCAAGACCTTCTTTGATTCGGTTTTTATCTCCTCAATCGTGTCAAAACAGCGTCCCTGTATTGGCCTTTTGAATTTGCTAAATAGCCAGAAGTCGCACGGAGCCAAATCAGACGAATACGGTGGTTGCGGAACGATATGAGTCGAGTTTTTGGCAAAAAAGTCGCGAAAAACCAATGCAGTATGACATGGTGCATTATCGTGATGAAGGAACCAAGAGTTGTTCGCTCATAATTTCGGCCGTTTCAGAATAGCTTCACGCAAACGACGCATAACGCTCAAATAATATTTTTTGTTGACAGTTTGGCCCAGCTAAAGGAATTCATAGTGCACCACACCACGATAATCAAAGAAAACTGTCAACACGACCTTGATTTTCGATCGACTTTGCCGTGATCTTTTCGATCTTGCTTCACCTTTTGGACGATAATCGCTGGATTGGTCAGTGGTTTCAGGGTCGTATGCGTAAATCCAAGTCTCGTCTGCAGTAATGATGTATTTTAAGTGGTCCTGATAGTCAGACAGCAAATTTTTACACACATCAATGCGACGCTTTTTTTTCAAATTTTTTTCAAAATTTTTTTCCAAAAAATTGAGCGGTTTTGGCACCAATCGAGACTTGACGCGTTTGAGACACAAAACATCCCTTAAAATGGTTTGGGCTGAGCCAAATGATATTCCAACACTTTCTGCGAGGTCTCTAATTGTCAATCGACGATTTTTAAGCACCAAATCTTTGATTTTTTGGACGTGGCCCTCGTTGGTAAACGCTGATGGTCGTTTAGAGCGCGGTTTGTCTTCAACGCGTTCTCGGCCCGCTTTAAACTCGTTGTACCACTTATAAACGTTTTTGTGCCATATTTTGATCACCAAAGGCCTTCCGCAACATTTTCAACGTGCCTGCACAAGAATATTCGTTCTGCAAACAAAATTTGATGCAAGTTCTTTGCTTAACAAAATCACCCATTGTAAAAATCGAAAAATTTACTTTTGGTTGTTTACAAAAACACGTGTAACTCGGAGATAATTAAACCTTTTGACAAACAGATGCTTGGCAAATGTCATAGACAGTTCTACCAACCTAGGAAAAAAAAGTTACCTGCCTTTCTAATGCCCAGAAGTTTTAAATAACAATTTTACCTTACTTTTTGATCACAGTAGTATATATACGCAGAGTGTTACAAAAGTCCCGGAACGGCTGTATATTCCCTAAGGTAGAGTATTTCAGAAAATGGTCAAGGTCAATCCTTAAGTAACTCTCAATGAGGAATTCAATGGTAACCTCTATTTTAACCTTGACAATGTTCTTCAAGGGCATTTCAAGGTCAGGTCATGTTTTCAAAATGAGAACTCCTTCTTTTGACATTGGCAATCGAAAGAGCGGGAAATTTTACGTTCTTATATGTACTTAAGTCATAAGGATACGTTGACCTTGAAGGTCAGCCAAGGTCATCAAAATTTGAGCAAGGTCTGCTTACCTCTTGGCATAGAAATCCCCTAATTTTTTTAAATAAATGTATTAACATTACCAAGGTTTATGAAGTGATTATTGTAAGCGTAACCTTGATGATGTCCTCTAAGGTCATTTTAATTTTAACTTTTATTTACTTTTAGCACTACCTAGGAACAACGGCGTGAACGTAGTAAAATCTGTTCCCTTTGGGATGCTTTATTTGCGTGAGTCCCCTTGCTTCTCACGTTTGAGGTGCTTGATTTCCGTGAGTCCCCTAGTCTCTCACATTTTCTATCAAGACTTACAATTCAATTTAGATGTTGAAATTGTTAACCTTTAGCTTCTTGGCAAAAAGCTATTCTATTGTAGAAATGTGCAAGAGCATCACGTATCATATTTCTGTTAATTGACGCAGCCTCTTGGGGTATCCTATTCCGCAACTCATCTAAATTTTGTGGTTGAGTTAAGTATACTTTACTTTTCAAATAACCCTATAGAAAACAATCAAGAGGCGTTAAATCAGGAGATCTAGCAGGCCACTCGATCTTACCTCTTCTTCCAAACTATCTATGAGGAAACTGGCCATCTATATGCGTCTGAACCAGCCTACTATAATGAGCGGCTGATCCGTCCTGCTTAAACCATTTTTGATCAAAATCATCACCTGCTAGCTCTCTTATTCTCGGTATAATTTGATCTCGAAGGAATTCTTCATATCTATCAGCAGCGAGATTACCATCGATAAAGAAAGGGCCTATGAGAGAATCATTTAAAATGCCAGTCCAAACATTTATCTTTTGTGGATTTTGAGTGTGTTTCTCTAACATCCAATCAGAATTTGTGTCAGATCAATATCAACAATTGTGTCTGCTTCTTCGCCTTTTAATGTTAAAGTTGCTTCATCTGAAAAAAACTATGTTGTATAAAAACAGAGGATCTTCATCAATTCGATTCATCATTGTTTCACAAAACTCTATCCGTCGATTAGGATCATTTTCATTAAGCTCCTGTTCTAAATAAATTTTGTATGGATGAAAATGAATGTTTTTCGAAACCCTTCGTACCGTTTCATGATAAACATCCAACTGACCACTGGCTCTACGTAAAGAAAGATGCGGATCTTCAACAAATCCTTGAGCTATTACAATCTGATTCTCTTTGGCTGCAGACTTTGGTCTTTCAGTTCTCTCAAGATCTTTAATAAATTAATGATTCACAAAGCGCTGTATAGTACTTGAGACAGTTGATTTTGAGATATGACTATCCCCTTCTCTATCACGAAAAGTGAAATTGAATAGATCTCAAACTTTATCATAAGATCGCACTCGATCACCCTAACCCTGCATCATTATTAAAAATACTCTCTCTCGCTCTGAAAGTTTAACATGCGCCATAGTATTTTATAAGAATTAAGCCACAAAGTAAATCGTGATGAACAAGTAATTTATAAGTTTTAATATTTGTGCAAAGAGAAAAAAATAATGTCTTGAATTAGTCAGTGACTAATCAAATAAAAACTATTAGTTAGAAAAGCAAAAGACTTTACAAAAGAAATATTAATAATGCAAAATAAGGACTAAATCGAATTATTTTTAATCAACGAATAAAACACTTTCTAATCAATCTAAAGTAAATTGACAAACATTAATCTAGGTAATCTAAAAGAAAAGTAATAAAGAAAGAAACTTGAATTAAAAGAATTAATAAAGATATTAATTAATAAAGTCAGTTTATAAAACTAATTAATAAAGAAACTTGAAATTAAAAAAAATTGAAAGTACTACTATTTTCACAGGTAATTTGCCCTGCATTAAATTTAATGATAATAAAGATAAATTAAAGATAAATTAAATTTAATAATAATAAATCATAAAGGCACTAAATAATAAGGACACAGATTTTAAAGATAATAGATAATCAAGCATTTCGAAATCCAAAAGGACTCACGCAAATTAAGCACAGGCAAAGGAAACACTTCTTACTACATCAAAGTTTTGATCCCAGGTAATATTAAAAGTAAATAAAAATTAGTTAACCTCAAAATGGCTTTAAAGGTCATGACTAAGATAGTCAAAAAATATAAAGCTTATCCTACGTTAAATGCTCTTGTCTGACATTCAAGGTTAACGTGTCCTTATGACCTAAGTACATATTTAAACGTAAAATTTCCCGCTCTTTCGATTGCCAATGTCAAAAAAGGGTGTTCCCATTTAAAAAACATGACATGACATTAAAATGACTTTGAAGGACATCGTCAAGGTCAAAATAGAGGTTACCATTGTATTTCTTGTTGAGAATTAAGGGTTGACCTTGACCAAATATATATTTTATGAGATATTCAAGAATACTCCGAATCAAGCTTATGTAATGTTGAATTCTACGTTCAAAGTTTTCAACTACGGGCAACATGCGTTGCAGTATATTTTACTGTTTCGTTGGTTGTTGTTATAATTACATTTTTCAAGTAAGCCCATGAATAGAAATCTGGGCTTGTCAGATCTAGTGATCTTGGAAACCACTCGGTAATGTTACAACCAATGCTTATCCATCGTCCTCGGGATGGTTGGTTCAGTAATCACAACGTAACATCAATGAGCGATGACACAGTGCACCATGTTGTAGCGGTAATCGTCGTCTTGTTTCAAGTCTTCATGTGTCAATAATTCTGGTAATTTATTCTGCAGGAAATCAATATATGCTGCACCATTGACATTTCCATCGAAAAAAAGGATCTCTAAGAGAATCGTTCACTATACTATACCAAACTTCAAGGCTCCAGCTGCCTTGCATAGAATGTAGTCTAATCCGAAAACATTACGTATCTAAAGAATTTAGGATCTTCACAAATTCTCACTTATACCCAATTGCAGAAGTTAAGTCTGCGGTGAAAATCATTGGGCATTGAAGCTTGAGTAAACGCGATGTAATATGGATGAAATCTGTGAAGACGTAAAATTATGCTGGCTGTCGATTTTGGAATTACAGTACATTTCTAAATTTCGCGCAAAGAAATACGATAACCCAAATCAAACATTTCCAAAACCACAAGGATTCGCGGATCATTGTTATTCTGTATCATAATGCGACAACGATTTCTACGTATTGGTGGTCGATGTCTCTGTCTTCGCTCGATAATTCGTATTCTCACGTGGTTCGGGTAGTGAAACTTCCCTAGATAATTATGGAGGTAATATCTTGCCGCAGCACGATATTGGCCTCGACATACCCCAAGAGATAACAGAATATCAACATTTTCGTTTCTCGAATAATTCGGCATATTTCGTCCCCTTGACTTGCCAGCTACTAAAATAGTTCCACATAAACTATCCCGAGAAGGACTGTTCACAAGTCACCTCTCTAACAAATAACACAAGGGAAGTGTTATCGCCGATTTAGCTACAACTTTGTAGACTAGTCCTGAATCACCACCACACCAGAAAGAGAGATAAAAATTTACATTGGCTCAAAGGAATATTTGATATTGATTTCCTACAACTTGACAGTTTGGCTGAAAAGTTGGTAGGCTAACATAGAAAAACACATTTTTTTGGTGGAATTCGATTTTATTATTCAATATAGTTACCTTCAAGGGCGATGCAACGATTATAGCGGTCATTAATAATTTTCCGATACCATTTTTATGGTACAATTTTTTTTTAGCCTTAAATTGGGCATCAGTTTCGGCGATTACCTCTTCGTTAGTGCTAAATTTTTTTCAGCGAGCATCCTTCTGAGGTCTGCAAACACGAAAAAGTTACTAGAGACAAGATCTAGAGAATACGGTGGATGAGAAAGCAATTCGTAGCCTAATCCATACAATTCTGTCATCGTTTTCATTGATTTGTGACACGGTGCATTGTCTTGATAAAACAGCACTTTTTTCTTCTTCAAATAGAGCCGTTTTTTCGTGATTTTATTCTTCAAATACTACAACAATGCTATGTAATAATTGCTGTTGATGGTTTGGCCTTTTCGAGATGATCGACGAATATTATACCATGCGCATCCCAGATTATTGATGCCATAATCTTGCCTGCATACTGTTGCGTTTTTCCATGCTTTGTCGATTGGACTCTGGAGTGTATTGATGGAGCCATGTTTCATTCATTGTCACATATCGTCTGGGAAATCCGTCTTTATTACGGTCGAATATCGCTATTATTGCTCCAAATTATTAACACGTTGTTCCTTTTGATCGATTGCGAGCTCGCGCAGCACCCACTTTGCACACAGCTTTCGAATGTCCAAATATTCATGCACAATATATCCTACACATTCCTTTGGTATCTTTAAAGTCTCAGCTATCTTGATCAACTTCACTTTGCGATCATTCAAAATCATTTTGTGAACTTTTTGTGTTGTCATCGATAACAACCTCTTCTGAAAGTCTACTTCGTGCATCGTCTTCGACACTCATTTTGCCTCGTTTGAATTTAGCAAACCACTTCTTAACGGTTGATTTCACTGGTGCGAGTCCAAATAATGTTTATCAAGCCAAGCCTTGCTTCAACAGTATTCTTTTTCATCAAATAGCAATGCTTCATTAACACACGAAATTCTATTATATCCATTTTTTCACAATGGCAAAAGTTGCTTCACCCTCAATGCTATATTTCACGAACCAATTGTCTGAAAGCTGTCAAATTTATACACGTATCGTTCGAAAATTGATACTAACTAAAAATTATATGGATTTAATTATAGTAACGCCATATATGTGTTAGCCTACAAACTTTTTAGCCGATCTGTTATACGAGGGTGAATCAAATACAAACGGTAATTTCTTCTATAGATTTATTGTATAATATTACACACAAACTATATTATCAACATTTCTCAATGTAGTCTTCTGCGTTGTCTATACACTTTTTCCACCGTTTTAGAAGCTTGAATATTGCTTGTTCATAAAAAGTTTTAGGACAAGTTGTGAGCCAATTGTTCACGTGCTCCTCTACTTCTTCATTGCTTTTGAATCGTTTTCCTCCAAGTGATTCTTTCAGGGGCGTAAACAAGAAGTAGTCACAGGGGAACAAGTCTTGACAATACGGTGAGTGTTCGAGTTTTTTCCAGCCCATTTCTTCCAGTTTATCCCTTATAAAAGCCGTGGTCTGCGGCCTAGCTTTGTCATGAAGAAGGATGACCTCTCTAATGGGAATACTTCGTCTTTTGTTTCAGTAGGAGGTTCTCGCTAACTTCAACAACTGGCAATAGTAGACCACATTTACTGTTCGTTGATTGTGAAGAAAATCAATAAGTAAAACTTCCTTTAAGTCAAAAAAAATCATTGCAAGCACTTTCCCGGCTGAGAGGCGAGTTTTGACCTTCGCTAGGCATCCTTTATCCTTCCTTCGCCACTCCTTACTCACCATTTTCGATTCGGGGGTATAACGGTGGAAACACGTCTCATCACATGTGACGATGCGCCTCAAAAAATCCTCCCCTTCTTGTCGAAATCGATTCAGAAATCTCTCAGTGATCTCCGGTTTGATCTGTTTTTGATTCTCGGTTAACAACCTTGGAACCCATCGAGCACTAATTTTTCTGAAGTCAAGATGATCAGTGATAATGGATTGAGCACTTCCATAGCTGATACCAACTCTCGACGAGATTTCTGAAACAGTTAACCGCTAATCACATTCAATAAACTCTCGAACGGTACGGATGTTGTCATCTGTAAGGCTTCTCCTTGGACGTCGATCATAATTTTTATTTTTAACACGTTCTCGCCCACCCTTGAATTCCCTGACCCACATATACGAAATCTGGCTATTAAATAACGAGACTGCGCGCCTAGAGGGCGTCGTAGAGGCGTGGGGTAAAAAACGAGTAGTGCGTTGGGTATCTAGATATCTTGTCTATGCACGTACCAAAACACGTTCTCGTCACTATTATTGTATTTGTGAAGTAGCGGTTTGAAACAAACGTGTTTTTTTCTCGTGCCGAAAACCATGTGTGACAAAAAACAGGAGCAACGTATCAATCTCATATTTCTCGTTAAATTAAAAAAAACTCCGACTGAGTGCTGTAAATTGTTGCTAGAGGCCTATGGGGACAATTCTCTATCTCGTGCGCGTGTTTTTGAGTGGTGTAAGCGCTTCAGTGAGGGCCGAGTGAGCACTGAAGATGACCAACGCCCAGGTCGCCCTGTCACTGTTTTAACTTCGGAAACAGTGACCAAAATCAACCAAATTGTGCGTGCAGATCATCGAATGAGCATCCGGATGATTGTTGAGGCTGTAAACGCCGATAAAGAAACAGTTAGACAAATTTTACACGAGGAATTACACATGACAAAAGTCTGTGCGAAGTTGGTGCTAAAAAACCTGACTCCTGACCAAAAGCTCTTGCGTCAACAGGTCTGCTCAGATTTCCTTGAAAGGTTACAAAAAGATTCCGGACTGATGAAAAACATTATTACTTGCGACGAAACGTGGATTTTTCAATACGATGTTGAAACAAAGCGGCAATCGATGCATTGGAAAACGCCTGAATCGCCCAGGATCAAAAAAGCAAGGATGTCTAAATCAAAACTCAAGGCAATGTTAATCGTTTTTTTCGACATTAACGGTATCGTGATGACTGAATGGGTTCCAGAGGGTCAGACTGTCAACCAGACTTACTATTTGTCAGTTTTGGCAACACTGCGAGAACGAGTTCGTAAGAAGCGGCCCGAGTTGTGGAAGAACAACTCGTGGATTTTGCACCAGGACAACGCACCTGCCCATAACGCGCTATCTGTGAAGCAGTATTCGGCCGGTAAGCGCACTCCAGTGCTCGAACACGCGCCGTACTCGCCAGATTTGGCACCGTGCGACTTTTTTTTGTTTCCGAAGATAAAATCTGCTTTGAAAGGGACCCGAATTGAGTCGATGGAAGCGGTAAAGCAAAAAACGGCAGAGCTCTAAAAGGCCCTCACCAAAGAAGACTTCCAGCACTGCTTTGATCAATGGAAGAAACGTATGGAAAGGTGTGTGGTGAGGGAAGGAGAGTATATTGAAGGGGAGCATTTAAATGTAGAATAATTTTTATAATAAAACCCTTTTTCGTAACCAGTCTCGTTATTTGATAGCCAGACCTCGTACATTGGATTCTGAGACAATGTAGTGTCCCCAAACTGCGCCCTTAAACGAGTAAAAATTGTTGATGGTTTAACGTCTTCATTGGTTGAAAACTCTATGATGACGCGTTGCGCGACAGACGAATGTACCTCTTGCTCAGTCATGGCTGTATTGAGGACAGAACCGAGCGTGGCCGCTAACGAAGCTGGTTTCCCCACTCCTTATAAACGAACCAACAACTGTCATACTATATCATCTAGTTTAGAAGTGCGTACTAAGCAGAATAGCTGAATTACCGTTAATATTTTTTTCACCCTCGTATAATATGCTGTAATTTGATTTTTCTCATTAAGGCTTCGAATACATAACATATGTCTAAAAGAAAAATCACTGAAAATTTAATTGGACTCTTAGAGTGAAGGTGAGATAATTATTCTCAATTTTGATAATTCAGGTTCATCTGACTTTAATTGCAGCTCTGATGATGTCATAATTAATTCTAAATGTCTATTATATAAAACAGTTTTAGGAAAATATTCAGAATCTCAAAAAAATAAAACCACACCATTATTTTTTGGCTTGAAAAAGAAAAATTATACACCGATGCTTAAAATGATGAAATAATGCTTTATAAAACAGTTAGAAAACTATTAAGGATACTTTACCAATAAAATATTCGAACTTTTTTTTTTGCAAAAAACTAAAATCTCAAATCCTTTTTATGGGTATTTTGATATTGTTGAGTTACAATTTTCTTACTAATCAAAAGGATTATTGGTCAACAGATGCAGATCTAAAATGCAAACTTGTTTTGTCAGCAATGCATCACTTGAAATTTTTGGAAATTAAATCAGAAATAGAATACTCCAAATCAAGTGATAAAAAAAATAATAAAATAAAAAATAAAAAAATTGAATTACGAGCTATATGAACAGTCAGAAAAGAAAGAGTATCTAAAAATGAGCATACCTTTAAAAAAATTCTCTGAGAGGCTCATATAAAGTTAATCATTATAAGAATAGTGGAAAGAATTACGTGATCGATTATAAACAAGTTTTTTTATTTTTTACTGCAACTGGAGTTACGCTTATGAAACCAATCGTGAGATAATCCAAGAAGTGCAAAAACAAAGTTGATTATGAATTTCCTTCTATTATTTCACATTTTAATAAATACATGGGTGGTGTTGACATACATGATTAGAGATGTAAAAAAGCACTTCATAGTGTAATATAAGAGCAAAATAATGGACTAAGGTGATATTTATTTGAATTTTGCAATCATCAATAGCTAATGCTGTTGCATTGTGGAATGTTTGTCATACTGACAAAAAATCACTGAAAACTAAAAATGTGTCAACATGTAGCTAAGTTCTATCTATCAAAGAAAAGCTACATGATGGACCATAAAAGTGAAACCAGGGGTAGACACACTTGTAACACTGATAATTGTTCGCTACAAATGACAAAATATTGTATCGATTGTTGTTTTTATTATTGCAAATACTGTTTTTCCAAAATATACACTGCATAAAGTAATAATTTTGCAATCATCTTTGGTATAAAAGAAGTTGAAAAAAAGAAAGAAAGATGAAAAAAACAGAAACTAAAAAAAAATTACAAAAATAAAATAAAAATCATGAAAAAGAGGACGATAGAAGATGGTAAAGATGAATACCGTCGTCCCCCACGTATAAGCTATTCTTTACAACATGAAAGAAGTTCTGGTAAGTCGGGCAACATAAATTTTACCATAAACAGATGGTCAAAAACAAAAAAAATTTAAACATTTTCAAAAAATAAACGTTCCAATTTATTCCTTTACAATCAGTGCATTATAATGGGTGATTCATTATGAGGTTTGGTTTTTAATCTCAAATAAAAGGCAATAAAGTTAAATTCTATAGTAAAAATTTTATTGTGAGTCGAAAGAACAATCTATGACATTTACTTTTTAAAGATTATCTCATTTAAATGTTGACCGCGACTACGCCGTAAATGGTCCATCCTGAGGGTCTAATTTTGGACAACGCGTTCCAGTATAGCTACTGGTATCTCGCGAATGACACGAGTAATGTTGGCTTGCAAAGCGTTGATTGAAGCTGGCTTATTCCTGACGACTAGACACTTCGTGCAACCCCAAAGAAAATAATCTAAGGGTTTGATATCACACGATCTAGGCGGCAAATTTACTGGTCCAAAACGTGAAATCAGATTCTCGCCAAAATGATTTCTCCATAAGTCCATTGTCTCTCTCGCTGTATGCGAAGTAACGCCGTCTTGTTGAAACTAAAGTTCACCGATACCACTGGCTTCAATTTCAGGTAGCAAAAAATCCGTTATCATAGTGCGATAGCGGTCGCCATTGACGGTTACGTTCTGACCGGACTCATTTTGAAAGAAATATGGACCGATGATTCCACCGGCCCATAAACCACACCAAACTGTGCATTTCTGTGGCTTTAGTGGTAGCTGTTGAAGCTCTTAAGGTTGTTCATCAGCCCAAATACGGCAATTCTGCTTATTGACGTATCCATTGAGCCCAAAATGCGCCTCATCACTGAACAAAATTTCGCGATAAAACCGTGAGTTTTCATTGAGCTGATTCAGAGCCCATTCACCAAAAACACGACGCAAACTTGAGTCGCCCGGCTTTAATTCTTGCACGAGTTGAAGTTTGTATGCCTTAAAACCAAGATCTTTACGTAATATACGCCAAGTTGTTGCTTACGACAAACCAAGCTGTTGAGAACGACGCCGAATCGATTCGTCACGGTCTTTAGCCACACTCTCAGCTACAGCCGCTATATTCTCTTCACTACGTGCTTGATGTGGTCTAATCGATCAAGTATCATCCAAAAATGTATGCTGGGTTTCCAATTAGCGGATGGTATTGGCTATAGTGGTTTCGGTAGGTCGACGGTGCACACCATTATTTGCTCTAAGAGTACGAAAAACATTTCTCACAGAACGCTGATTTTCGTAATCCAGCTGAACAATTTGGATACGTTGTTGCGGTGTAAGTCTTTTCATGATAATTTTTTAAACAATACTGAATAAAAATTACATTACAGTTTGACAGAAGTCATGCGTGATCTGTAAAAAAAAGCCTATTGAAAATTAAACCTCATAATGGATTACTCTTTATAAGAAAACCATACTTCACTATTGTTACTTGAAATTTCTTGTAGAATAGAACTGTTTATATTTATATAATATAGAATGAAATTTTTGGACAGAATTTTCACTATATTAGATTCGCTATTTTGAATTTTAAAAATATAATACCAAATTGGAAAGTAACTAGTTCGAAAATCTTGGAAAACATCACAAATTTATATGTAGGTTCTTCTAACGGCGTATATACTACTATTATCAAAAAGTAAGACATTTTTAATTTAAATTTCGTAGGTTTATCGATTTGACGGATTTTTTTTTTTTTTTTTTTTTTTTTTTGTTGGTAGAACTGTGAAAGACATCTGTGCCAAATTTCATGACAATATATTCATTAGTTTACAAGTAACGCTCGTTTTTGTGAACATTAAAAAGTGATTTCGGCGATTTTTATAATATCAGATTTTAGTGATTAAAGAAGTTGCATTTAATTTTGTCTTTGGAATGAAATTTTTTGTGCAGAAACGTTTAGAATGTTGCAGAAGGCTTTTAATAAGCAGACTTTGTCGGAAAGAAATGTTTACAAGGGGTATAAACAGTTCATAGAAGGTAGAGACAGCGTCGAAGACAGCGAAGAAGAAAGGAGCATCCAAGACGACCATCGACATCAACTGATGAGAAACACATCAAAGAAATCAAAATCTTTGTGCTCAAAGATCATCGGATAACAATTAAAGACCTTGTTAATGCTGTTGGAATTTCATTTGGATCGATTCAAGCAATTTCGAAGATCATTTGGGTCTCAAACGCGTCAAATCTCGATTGGTTCTAAAAACACTCAATTTTTTTTAAATAGAGCTGCTTTCTGACTACCTAAATGTCATGGAATGCATTATTACGGGAGATAAGACATGGATATATGCCTACGATCCAAAAACAACCGATCAATCGAGCGAATATCGTGCCAAAGGTGAAGCAAGACCAAAAAGATCACGTCATAGTCGCTTAAAAATGAAGGTCATGGTGACAGTTCTCTTCGATTATCGTGGTATTGTGTATTCAGAATTTCTTCTGCCAAAACTAACTGTTAGCAAGAAATATTATGAATGTTATGCGTTGTTTGCGTGAAGCTATTTGCAAAAAGAGGCCGGAATTGTGGCAAGACAACTCATGATTTTCGCATCACGATAATGCACCGTCTCACACCGCATTGATTATTCGTGACTTTTTGACCAAAAATTCAACTCATATCGTTCCACAACAACCGTATTCGCCTAATTTAGCGCCGTATGACTTCTGGCTGTTCAGTAAACTCAAAAGACCACTCCGGGGACATCGTTTTGACTTGACTGAGGAGATTAAACGTGAATCTCTGCGTCAATTGAAGGCAATTCTGGAAAAGGACTTTTCTGACTGTTTCGAGGATTGGGAAAAACGTCGGCATAAATGTATTGTGTCGGGCGGGGACTATTTAAAAGGCAACAAAATAGATTTTGAAGAATAAATAAAGAATTTAAAAAAAAAAAGATGGTCATATTTTTTGATCATAGTCGTACATGAGAAAATCAAAAAAATTGCAGTATTATCCGTCATTTTAAATTCTTCTGCATTTATATTTTGATTCTTTAGACGTATTTAGTAGCAATTTTTGTAAAATACACTAAAGTAATTAAAAGATGAGAATTAGTAATGAGAAATTTGAAAAAATTTGAGAAAATAAAATTTCATAAAAAAGCCGTCATGTTGGAGTCGCTGTTTTGAATTTTGTAATGTACCAGAAGTCAATTTATATTCAAACTCATTATGCCACAGGATCCGGATGCTCAGATCGATTCAATTACTAGATCATTCGAGAGACAAGATGACAGGGAAGAATTTTTATTTTTCGTTAATTTTTCATGAAAAGCCGGTCACATTTAAAAAATGGTTGAAGATATCAGAAATCTAGCTTCGAATTTGGAAAGAGCGTACAATTTTACGTTGAAAATAATGATTTATATCAAATTGTTTTAATTTTTTGTATCAAAATTATTGATGCGTAAAATATTCAAAATTCAGAGCTTTCTAGTACAAAACGGATTAAGTAAGTCCATACACATAGCTAAAATTTTATTAGAATACTAACTGTTTACTTCATCACAAATTTCTACTTGAATCGCGGGTATTTCTTAGGATTCATTTTCTTTAACTGTAAGAGTATACGTAAGCTTTTCAATACTTCAGTTCAAAACGAGTTTATACGTACGTATTTTCAATCAATCAAAACATAATAGTAAATCAAAATTTACGCAGTTATTTAATTTTAATTAAAATTTTTCCATAGCTGAATTTGATAACTGTTTAATTAAGAGAATATTATAACAATACTTCTATAATAACTTTTTCGTTAAAATATTGTATAGTCTTTTCTTGAAAGAAAAACTCAAATATTCTAGTCCAGTGAAAGTCAAGTATAAAGAATGCAAATATTTTTTTTAGTATTATCAGCATGCTCGAGCTAAGGCCTTAATTAAAGTTTATCCAGAATTAGCTTCTGAATTTCCAGAAAATTCAGTAAAGTGCCTAAACTATCCAAGACCGATAAGTGAGCCTTCATCTCCTTCATCATCACGTCATACTACACCATCAGCATCGATTCATGGTTCAGATGATGAAGATGAATTTGATGAAGAGAAAGAAGTAAGAATCGTTATATATAATTCTTAAAT
This sequence comes from Chalcis sispes, assembly GCA_949987625.1. Taxonomy (NCBI): domain Eukaryota; kingdom Metazoa; phylum Arthropoda; class Insecta; order Hymenoptera; family Chalcididae; genus Chalcis; species Chalcis sispes. Next base: position 36,886,549 of record OX465095.1, on the reverse strand, counting down.
ATTTTATATGATTATTTTTTTTTATTTATAAGATTTTAGTTATGCATACAAAATTATATTGTATTATTTTATAAGATTTTAAAATAACTAATTTTAAACTTTAAATTAAAAAACTACTAACTTTAATTATTTCTAATAATCATTTATATGATTCTATATTTATTTTAATTATTACAATAATTTAAAAAATGTTAAAACATTTAACGGAGTTTTATTTTGTAATAGTGGCTTTAGTGAAATTCAAATAAATTCATGTTGAAGATTTCTTACAAGTGCTTATGCGGATAAATATATATTATAACGCCACTGGGGACCAGGGTGGCATACAAATGTAGGGAGGAGCGGGTGGGTTGCTTGTTAGTGCAAGTTAAAACATCCGATTTAAATGAACACAAAAACGAACACGTTTATTTGATCTTAAATATTTAGCTAAGTACACAATGATCGCGTTTTTACGCAAGCCAAAGGCGCCAGCTACACTCGGGTAGCGCGGTTTCGTGAGCGGCAATTACATTTTCACGGCTAGCTCACGATTAGAGCGGTCGCGGGCATATAAGACGCGAAAAGACAAAAATGGCGCGTTGCACGCGTCGTGGTCGCACACACACAGCCGGGAAGGATACGGGGACGATTCGTTAAAGGGATGCCTCCTGGTAACAGCCGCTGCACCTCGGCACTTACCAGATATACTATTTACGCCTCGAATACTACAATAACGGTTTTCGCTCTAACTCGCTTGTTTCGTTTTTACTGTATAAGACGGATACGGAGTCGAACTGCTAATGCTAATGCTCGCGACTATCCACCGGACGGAGTGAACGAGAAATTCCTGCGTGGCACCTTCGCGAGCGCTGATTTTAGATAATCGTTCTGCGCCGGCGCAACGTACGTGTGAAATACGTTGCGCGATGTAGCCATTGCGCGCGCTCACAGCGCGCGTTTAGGTTATCCGCTCGCGAGTGCCAGTGTTGTTATATTTTCTCTGGAGTGGCGAGAATCTACCTCCGATGTCCAGAGAGTCTAGGTAAGTCGACGCGTTCCATGGCTGGTAGGCGTCGACTCATTTGTCTCTTCTCTTTCTTTTCCAGGTGCGGCAGTGCGGTGCATCAACAGCTGGCGAAGCGAACAATGAGCGGTGGAGAAAGCGAAGCGGCGGTGTCGGGGACAGCGATAGCCTGCTAGCAGCGGCAGCGAGGCAACGCTATTAGACAATTCCAGGTACTTAATTACTTGCACGTAAATGCGGGGCTTATGTGTCTTTGCTTGCCACCTAATCTTCTTTAGTCATGGACTCCTGAGACTGGCTCCTCGCTGGAGCCTTTACTTGAGCTCGAAACCCATGTACCCGGGGGAAGGTAAAGTATGCACAGCCCTGCGTGGCTGTTAGTTAGGGTCAAGCGTGGCAGTCCTGCGAGACTGCCTAGATTGTAAAGGGGGAATAGCAGGCTACGAGGAGGCTTACAAGTTATGCTTTGGCCTCCTCAGGTAACTGGTGCAAAAACACCAAGTCACAACTCCCTCCCACCAAACGGTGAATATGAGGAAATTGGAACGACTTCATTATCACTGTTTGATCCTAACTGGGATCGAACTTGATCGCCTTCGCCTAGCGCTTTCATTTAGCCTATGGTGAGCGGTCTTACCTGTAACGGTGTAGGTGTGCGGCAGAATGCCGTTGCGCGGACATCGTCTTCTGCAGCGTAGCTCATCTGCGGCGGTGTTATAGCTAAAGTGTACGCGGTGTACGGGTGCACGCGGATTCACTAGGCGAACTCGAGTTTCAGCGAGCAATACTAGCTTGTCGGTTATTTACGCGACTGGCTCGACCCTCGGGCAGAAGTACAAAAAAACAAATAAAAAGAAACTGTTATCGTTACGCAACTTGTCCTAACGACGCAGTCTCTCATAACCCGCTCCAACATCTAATACCACTCGTACCAAAAGAAATAAAATATTTGAAATTAATACATGCATAATTCAAATAAGAAGGAACACGTAAATAAGATAGCTAATAATTTTAATCATACCGTGCCTACCTGGTGCAGTAGCGGTATTATTTGACAACCGCATTGCTGTTCGATAAATAAAAAAACAAATTGGTTACCTTGCTGGCCCACTGCCAGTGGGCGGTTATAATAAACATGCTGAGTTTACTCGTTGCCTCTTCGGAGAGTGATTCGTAGCCGGATGCGAGTGCGGCATGTAGCTGTGGCTCGTTGGTGGCACGAGCGATTTGTGCCAACGCGGGTAATCATAATAGCACAAAAAAAAAAATGGGAGTAAAATACAAGAAATTAAAAATAAAAACGAATGAAAAAGAAAAGGCAATGCTTTGCTGGTTTGGGGTGCTTCGCGAAAAAATCAAAACCAAATGGGGAAAAAGGGGGAGGGGCAAATTAGAAAAAAAATATAACCAAAGAACACAGAGGGAGCAGGAAAACCAAAAAAAACATGCGGCATACTGGCGGGATGAGCGGGATAAGGCGGTGGCGGTAAATGAGCAGCACTGATCTTCAGGATATAAATTATAGTATTTCAGGAAAAAACGAACAAAATAAGCGGCGGTGATAGCATAAAACAACAAAAAAAATTTCTTGAAGGGAACGTGGGTGGTGCGGAGGGGCTGGATAAAACCACAAAAAAACTTTCTTTGAAATTGAGGCTAGCTTGCTTAATTTAACTTACACACTAGCTTACATACTAAACTAATTTTAGCTAAATTTTATTACTTACAAACTAGACTTATTTATTAAGCTTACAGCTAGGCTACAATACTAAAACAATATAAAACTAGAACTACTCAACCTAAAACTATCTTAACCTATTCGGGTGCTTACAACTAACGTAATACTACGCGAAAAAACTAACCTAGCTACGTTAATTATACTTACACATCCAGCACTCCTTGGATTGCCACTGCTCCTCCATCTGCCACGTTAATTAAACTAACTGCAGGGTTGAGCTTGTCTTTCAACAGCCTACTCAAACCCGTTCTCAGGAACGAATGGATCGCGTCATCGTCCTGTAAGCCTCTGAGCTTCGAACCATTGAGCTCAATATTAGAAAAGTAGCCACACCTCGCGGAGGTGCAGTTTACCTTGGATCAGCGACGGCGGCCGATCCAATGGGGCTGACGCGGGAGATTCCGTTGCGGCGGAAATCTCAACTACGTCGCGCGGCGGCTACGGGCATGGCAGATCAGGGTGAAGCTGCCCGCGGCGTGGAGCTGCCTTTTGGCTGCGCGAGGACCCGCGAGCTCCTAACGAGTGCCCTGCGGTGCTTTTCCTGCCCGTGGGGTTGCTCTGCATCGATTGCAGTCCCTGCGCAGTACATTTTGTTGCCCACATCCATAACATTTAGAAGTCTTTAGGCATTCCGCAGCCCAATGCCCTAGTTGGTTACAGCGACGGCACGGCTCTCGCTGCTTACGAGCTTGCGGCGAGTTATCATGCTGGTAATTGGCGGTATATACTACTAGGCGCGGCGGCGCGGTGCTGCTGTTCGCGTAATAGTTAGAATCACGCTGCCGCTACGGGGGCACTTTAGCGGGTTGAAGAAGCGGCGGTATTCCGGTCTGCGTCCCCACCGATGACCTGGAGGCTGCTGTGCGCGTAGTTGCTAGTGGACGCGGCTTTTTAGGCGGAGTACGAGCTTGCGACGCAGCCAGAGGCTTAAATTGCGACTGCTAATACGGGAGGCGATCCTCCGAAGCGCTCGCGGCAGCGACGAAGTCCGTGCTAGGACTCGTGTCGTCGATATCTGTAAGGTGCACCGTTTCTACGGGAGCAGCTTTAACCGAACGTACTGGGTGCAGCGGCACGTACGCGTCCTTAGGAAAGAACGACTCCTCGGTTGGAGGAGGAGGATGATAAGCCTTGTCCTGCAACTTTTTCGTCTCGAACTTCTTTCCCAGACACTGCAGCTTTACAAAATCACGAACACGGTCGCGCGAAATAGCTTGCCTATATGCTGGATGAAGGTTGCGGCACGTGCAATCTAATTGCTCGGACAGCGACATCAGCGGTTGCACTTGATCGAGCAGATTGCGGAATTGGAGCAGGAACGTAGATATATCCTCCTACGGGCCTTGTGTCCACCTGCCGATCTCCTGGCGCAAGCGGTCTTGCAGGTTGTCAGTGCAATACTGCAACCGAAAAGCGTCGACGAAATCCGCGTACCTCTGCCAGCGATTATGTTCGCGGTGAAACCAATACCAGGTCTTTTCATCGAGACCCGCCGGCAAAGCTCCAACAATATCCTTCAGGGTTAGACCGTATGACTCCCGACACTGATCCAAGTTGGTCAAGAATCCCTCGGGGTCGTGTTTTTGCACGCCCTTTCAGGAAATGCGCCACTCATCTAGAATATCGCACGTTTGCTTTTCGTGCAGAAACGTGAAATTATCAAAAATAAATTGCGTGGCGTTAGTCTTCGCGTGCCAAGACGCTAAAGTTTTAAACGGAGGTATTAAAGAAGCGTAGTGTCTATCCGCTCTGTGCGGCTGCTGCAGATTGACGTCTGCGGAGCGCTGAGGCGGCGGCGGTGCCAATCAACTCGGCCGTCGGACCTCCGGTGATTGTGGGTGCTGTGCGTAAGCCTCTTTGTCAGGAAATACTCCACAATGCATGGCGGCACGTCAAGAGGCGTGTGGCAACGGCTGCGCAGCTAAATCGCCGAACGGGGCGGTTGCGTGCGCTGCTTCAAAGTGTTGTGCTTCGGGCCTTCACCGTTCTAACGGAACGTACGCTGCTGGCTCCGGATATGTTGCAGCGGTCCGTCGGTTGTCCGTTGGCCCCTGACTCTCAACTACGTACGTCCAGAACGAGTCAAATTCTTCGAGGGCAGCCGTAGAGCCTACCATGGGTGGTACGCGGTAGATGGTGGGTTGCTCCTGGGGACGTATGCTCTACGGGGTCCGTCAACTCCATCGGCGAGTCTTTGCCGAGCCAGCCAACTGTCTGATGTAACCACGTGCACTGCGCGCAGGGTGGTGGAGGGGTCTCCGTCGCACGAGCTCTTGCCGGCTTGGTATCGACGATACGCACTCGCGGTGCGCGGGTATCAGGCTTGCCCTGCGGTGTCCGTGCCGCTTCCGACGATGTGCTATCCCATGCGCGCGCAGCCAGCTGCGAGAAAACCGAAACGTTAGGCGATTGCGGACGCGCAGGGAAATCGAAGTTCGAACTTGAACTGCGCGGTATAATTGGTTCCACATCGAGCGGCGGAAGACGGCTGTGAGTCGCGCGCTTATCCTGCGTGGGGTTCCATGGAGCGGCATCAGCTAGCAGGCGACGAAGCTCGTACCTCTCTAGCCGCTCTCGCACTACGTAGGTATCGCAATCGATGTTGAGTCCGCATCGTTGCGCGTTTTCGAACACGCATCCATCGGTTGCGGTGTAAATAGCATACCGAATGGAACTCCTCAGGATCTTAGGTTCCAGCAAGATCATTTCACGATTGGCGGCGCGATCCAACTCCATTTTGCATCGATTTGAAAAATATTCGATTACGAAAAATAAATAAGAGAAAGGTCGTAACGACGAAAGCGACGGCGTACAACAACGACACTCGACGGATCGATGTAACGGCGCAGAGAGCAGATATCACGCTTAGTATAGTCAGCTCAACGCAAATTTCAAAACTGGAACGAATAGCTCGAGTACGTGCTTGGTTAGCTCTGCTGAGGAAGTTGGCTTTCATCTAAACAGCTGCTGCTACGCAAACGAAAAAAAAACGAACACGAATACAAAATCAACTCGAGCACACTCGCTCGCAAACCGTTGCTGAAATCTACGTTGAACTGCTTTCTGACTGCTACAGCCGAATCCACTAACACAAGCGAAGCTGAAAACTAGAAAAAAAACTAATAGTTCGCTCGCATGCGTCAGCGCGAGACGCGTATTGCAACGTACTTTAAGCCAGTAAATGCGCTATAGTATGGTGCCAGGCGGGAGAAGGTTGGGCTAGCGGGAGACAGTCGCGGTCTTCGACAAGCTATACAAAAACAAACGGGAGGAAATAGCGAAGAAATGCGCGTGAGGCGAAGTCCGATTGCAGAAAAATGGCCACTGTGAAAGCAAACGGTGCAATAACCGAAAATAATTCCGAAGAATACAAAACAAAAATAGATTTTTGCCAAAATATTGAAAAAAAATATGTATAAATTAGATATAATTTAAATTCACAACATGCTACATTATCATAAATACAATTAAATATCCGCCACTGCCATTTACAGCGCCGTGCGGGGTCAGCATGCAAAAAAAAACAAAACAAAATAGCACAAAATTATTTTCTTAGTGGTGTAAGAGTAAGCGGCGGAAGATTCGTCGTCTTGCGAGACAATGTAGCGACGACGGCGCACCCTGCTGGAAGCGAAAACACAGGCAAAATAAATTCACAGTTCCACGAGACAACAGAAATATGTAAAAAGAAATTTCAATAAAAAAATAAAAAATATTAATTTAATTACAAAAAAAATATTATTAAAAAAAAACACAAATATTATCTTTGGTTTACTAAAGAGAAAAATCACAAGAAAAGACATATTTTAATTGCCAAAAGAAACAAGAAAAAAAAACGAAAGAAAAAAAAAATAATTTTTTTTAACCGCTCCGAAGCGCCAATCGAATATACGACGTAACTTGCGTCGTGCTAAACTTCCTAGTTGAGACTCACGTCCGCTGATAGGCGTCCAAGCGCGGCGCTACACTCGCAGCTATCAAGCTGACGTCACAGCTCCACGACAGATAAGCACTTACTTTAACACACGCAGGTGGAGATAATAGCGGCAGTACGCAACACTAACACACAAATTTTTAATTTAATTCAATAGCATGCAGAATATTTATTTATTTTTTTTTTTTGATTAAATATCTAGAAAATTTTAACCTATGGGCAGCAAGCCAAGCGCAGCGAAAACAACGAAGAAAAGAAAAAAAAAATAAAAAAAATAAATTATTTATCAAAAGAAAACTACTGATTTTATCATAAAAAGGAATTATAAAAATTTTTTGGAATATTCACGAATAGTTAAATTAAATAAACTAAGTTAAAATTTACTTGACTCTTAAATCGAATAATGAATAGAAAAACACAAATTTGTAGTAGTTATCGCGGCAAATGGAAAAACGAGGAAACGGAAAAAATAATCTATTTTAAATTTAGTCGACTCTTGCTAACTTCTTTCAAAACAATTTGTTTTGAAATTATCGCGAGTAGTTTCGATATTACCGCTAGATGCGCACACTCGAATAAGCTTACCGACCTCTGACGTGGCGTATGCGAGCGCCAGCGCTACTGCGTGGCTGTCTCGCGCGGTCGATCAAGATGGGCGCCCACTGGCTTCTTTCCCTCCTGGTCCTCGTCCGGCCGCGTGTGCTTTTACGACGCGCAAAAAATGGCGGCGAACGGCGAGTTCAAAAATGCAATATTCACTTGCGATGGCGACTACCAAACATACACTTTACACTTTACACTTGACTGTCTCTGCTTTTATCATACACAAATTTTCTATTGTCCTCACTCATACACACGATGTGCGATCCCAAAAATTTTCACAAATCAGCGTGATTTGTGTCGGCCCCACGTTCTCGGCGTCAATTTGTAACGCCACTGGAGATCAGGATGGCGCACAAATGTAGAGAGAAGCGGGTGGGTTGCTTATTAGTAAAGAGTAAATTTAAAATCACGAACTTAAAAATGAACAAAACGAACACGTTTATTTGATCTTAAATATTTAGTTAAGTACACAATGATCGCGTTTTTACGCGAGCCCTGGGCGCCAGCTATACTCGGATAGCGCGGTTTCGTGCGCGGCAATTACGTTTTCACGGCTAGTTCACGATTAGAGCGGTCGCGGGCATACAAGACGCGAAAAGACAAAAATGGCGCGTAGCAGGCGTCGTGGTCGCACACAAACAGCCGGGAAGGATACGGGGACGATTCGTTGAAGGGATGCCTCCTAGTAACAGCCGCTGCACCTCGGCACTTACCAGATGTAGGGTGCGTACGCTATTTGAGGACATGCATAAATGTGACTATAACTTCGCGAAATTTTTTTTTTTTTTTTCCTTTTCAGATAAGAAATGGTGGACTACAACATCACTCAAGAAATGAAGAGGCATGCTGTCATCGTCGCTATATGTGCGAACCATACAGATTTGGAGATCTCTAATTTTCTTAATTGCGCCCGTTCATTCGTGCATAAGGTTCGCCGTGAATTGGAAGCATCAGGAGGCGATACAGAATCAGTTGCAAAACGCAAAAAGCACGAACAACATTCTAACACTGTCCGATCTGCAGAATTTTCAGAGCAACTGCAAGCGATCATAGACGAAGACCCTTCAAAATCAATGAGGGTCCTTGCGAGTGAGCTTCATGTTTCTGAGCGCCTTATTCGTAAAATTGTCCACGTAGACCTTCGGTATAAGTCTTACGTGATGCGCAGAGGACAGTTCATGTCGAAACGAACACGGAAACAGAGAGTTCTCCGATCAAAACGTCTTTTAATCAAAATCGAACACCCTGAGGCGCCCAAAATGTTATGGTTTTTTTCCCATGAAAAAAATTTTGACCAAGATCAAAAGATCGATTGCAGAAATGACAGATGACTATGTTCAAATCCTACGGAGGTTCCTGTTGTTATGCACACAAAATTTCCAGCCACTGTTATGGTTTTAGGTGTTGTCAGCAACGAAGGACATGTTATGCCACCACACTTTTTTACTCAAGGACTTTGAGTGAACTCTGCTGCATACATCGAGGTTTTGGAGACGGTAGTGAAACCCCAAATAGACAATGTAAGCGGAAGCAGACCATACATTATTCAACAAGACTCTGCTCCTTCACATAAAGCGATGGCGACACAAGATTAGATAGCCAAAAATTTTCATGACCACATAACACCGAACCAATGGCCACCTAGCTCCCCAGACCTTAATCCTTTGGATTATTATGTATAAGGCATAGTTGTGCGTGAGACCAATAATCGTCCTCATAACACCACTTCTTCGCTGAAGACTGCTATTAATGCCGTTATGGTCAATATGAACAAGGAGCATTTGATTTGGGCATGTAATCGTTTCCGGACCCGGATCAAAGAGGTTATTGCTGCTTATGGCGATTTAATTGAATAACTTTATAGCCATATATTAATTTAATTCTGTATAAAAAATTCCTAAAATTTCATTAAATTTTATTAAAAATACAAGCTAATCAATTTTACTCTCAAGTTGTCCTCAAATACCGTACGCACCCTGTATACTATTCACGCTTCGAATACTACAATAACGGTTTTTCTGCTCTAACTCGCTCGTTTCGTTTTTACTGTAAAAGACGGATACGAAGTCGAACTGCTAATGCTAATGCTCGCGACTATCGCACCGGACGGAGTGAACGAGAAATTTCTGCGTGGCACCTTCGCGAGCGCTGATTTTAGATAATCGTTCTGCGCCGGCGCAACTTACGTGTAAAATACGTTGCGCGACGCAGCCGCCGCGCGCGCTTAGCCCTGTTGGCAGTTGACAATACTGCGCGCCAACAGCGCGCGTTTAGGTTATCCGCTCGCAAGTTCCAGTGTTATTATATTTTCTCTGGAGCGGCAAGAATGTAACTCCGATATCCAGAGAGTCCAGGTAAGTCGACGCGTTCCATGGCTGGTAGGCGTCGACTCATTTGTCTCTTCTCTTTCTTTTTCAGGTGCGGCAGTGCGGCGTATCAACAGCTGGCGAAGCGAACGATGAGCGGTGGAGAAAGCGAAGCGGCGGTGTCGGGGACAGCGATAGCCTGCTAGCAGCGGCAGCGAGACAACGCTATTAGACAATTCCAGGTACGTAATTACTTGCACTTAAATGCGGTGCTTATGTGTCTTTGCTTGCCTCCTAATCTTCTCTTCCACTTTCCTATGATGTTGTGTGGTAGCTTGTACTTCCCTTTGAAGGTGCAGCTGCTATTATTGGTTTTATCTTTTTTTAACTACTGTCTGGGAGGTTGCAGGTACGGGAACCACTACAAGGGCAAGAAGGAGCTTGGAAAGGAATCTCTGCTGCAGTGTGTGCGAGCACTGCCCTCGATTAGCCATGGGCTCCTGAGACTGGCTCCTCGCTGGAGCCTTTACTTGAGCTCCAAGCCCATGTACCTGGGGGAAGGTGAAGTATGCGCAGCCCTGCGTGGCTGTTAGTTAGGGTCAAGCGTGGCAGTCCTGCAAGACTGCCCAGATTGTGAAGGGGGTATAGCAGGCTACGAGGAGGCTTACAAGCTATACTTTGGCCTCCTTAGGTGACTAATGCAAAAACACCACGTCACAGTATACGACAATATATAATATATTTATCTAATTATTATGATTTTATATTTGATCATTTTGGTAGTTTTTACACTAAGCGCATGTACGAGGTGTGGCAGTGTAACGTCGGGTGTTACTCTTTTAGCTGTGGTTAAGCTACACTGCTATTTTGCCGTTTTTGAGCCTAAACATTGAAGCTTATGGGCTCGGGGCGGCGAAGGATATAATTTGTAAGCGTTTGTTTGGGAAAGGTGTGTGTTTCCAGGATTGAGCAGATGCAGGAGGCTCGGTTCCTGAAATTGAAATCAGCCTTGAGCCCTGCTCTGGATAAGGTCTTACTAAGATGATAGTGGATAGCAGAATAATCGGCCGCGTTTTGGCCAATAATTCTGTCGAAGGATTTTAAGATAAAGAAAAGATTTTAAAACATTTAAATGCGAACTCACTTTTTATTTAAGAATCTAGTGGTGCGTGACAAATCCTCTCTCCATCTCTCTCTCTTTCTGTTGCTGTGGGTGACTTCTTGTCGTCTTCTTTTTCTTATTTATTTGCAAAATTGAATGGCCTGCCTGTCGTAGATGGTGCGTAGTTGCTTCCTCGTACTTGTGTAGATGATTCCTTTGTAATGTTTCCTTTGTAGATTGCGTAGAAATGTTTCCTTGTAGTAATATTTTGATCTTGTTCCCTCGAGTGCTGCCAGAGGTCTGCTTCGTCTAGAAGATCCGTAGAAGTGTTTCCGTAGTAGTTGTGTCCTCGAGTGCTGCCTGAGTTCTGCTAAGGTAAGTCCCAGACTCCAGGTGAACCCGAGACTCCGGGCGAGCCCGAGTGTGTCCCCGAGACTGTCCTCTACGGATTGACTGCGCTATTTTATACACTTATGCGGAAATGCCTCAGTACCAATCCGATTGTTCGAAAATTAGCGCGGGTGGACGCTAATTGTTATTGCGAAGGCGTGCCTCTTGGGAGGGAAAACAAGTTAGAGAGAGAAAGAGAGAGATGATCCATTTTTCCGGAATTTTTACATAGGTTTATTATTTGCTATTTACAATAGAATTATGTTAATTTATATTGTGTGATCGTGTGCCATTTAAAATTCAACGCATATTACAAAAAAGAACGAAGTTTCTTGTCGCATTTTAAGTGATTAACTTACATAGTGATTTTTTAAATAAATAATAATTATTTAAATAATAAAAAAAATTAATGCTATGGACGAGAAAGAAATAGAAGTAAAAGAACTCGTTCTTGCAGTGTTGTCAAAACTGACAAATAGTAAGTCTGGTTGACAGTCTGACCCTCTGGAACCCATTCAGTCATCACGATATCGTTAATGTCGAAAAAAACGATCAACATCGCCTTGAATTTTGATTTGGACATCCTTGCATTTTCGATTCTGGGCGATTCAGGCGTCTTCCAATGCATCGATTACCGCTTTGTTTTAACATCGTATTGAAAAATCCACGTTTTGTCGCAAGTTATAATGTTTTTCATCAGTTCGGAATCTTTTTTTAACCTTTTAAGGAAATCTGAGCAGACCTGTTGACGCAAGAGCTTTTGGTCAGGATTCAGGTTTTTTGGCACCAACTTCGCACAGACTTTTGTCATGTGTAATTCCTTGTGTAAAATTTGTCTAACCGTTTCTTTATCGGCGTTTACAGCCTCGGTAATCATCCGGTCGCTTATTCGACGATCTGCACGCACAATTTGGTTGATTTTGGTCACTGTTTCTGGAGTTGAAACAGTGACAGGGCGACCTGGGCGTTGGTCATCTTCAGTGCTCACTCGGCCTTCACTGAAGCGCTTACACCACTCAAAAACACGCGCACGAGATAGAGAATTGTCCCCATAGGCCTCTTGCAACAATTAACAGCACTCAGTCGGAGTTTTTTTCAATTTAACGAGAAATTTGAGATTGATACGTTGCTCCTGTTTTTCGTCACACATGGTTTTTAGCGCGAGAAAAAAACACGTTCGTTTCAAACCGCTACTGCACAAACACAATAATAGTGACGAGAACGTGTTTTGGTACGTGCATAGACAAGATATCTAGATACCTAACGCACTACTCGTTTTTTTCCCCACTTCTCTACGGCGCCCTCTAGGCGCGCAGTCTCGTTATTTAATAGCCAGACCTCGTATATACTAGTACAATACGTATCGCTAAAGACGCTATTATGGCTTCATAAAAAGATAAAAGAAAAAACCGAAATTGTACCATTTTTGCCGACCCACCAAAAGCTTCCAAAGCCAAACAGAAAAAAAGTCAAGAAGATGCGAAGACATTACATTTCAAATGTTTGCTTTGGGTAGATAATAAAATATTTATATGCTATCTAATCGCATGTTAAATGCCACACTAGAAAAGGGTATAGAAAAGAAATACCGATACTACAAAGAAATAGAAAACCCAAATCCAATGAAAAGTAAAATTTCATTAATGACTCAAAAATCTAACACAAAATCAACGAAGTCGTAACTGCAGAACAAGAAGTTTGTCTGTGTAGTAAGGTAATCCAAACAATATTTTTTTTTTTATTCATATCTTTCACTACTTATACAAATATTTTAAAATCAATTTGGATTGCCTATAATGCCAACGTTTTTAAGCTAACTAACATATTTTTAAGTTAAGAATTTCACAAAAACAATATTAATAATAATTATATTATAAATACTAACCACTAGAGTAACTTTATTCGTATAAAGGCAATCTAGACCATTTATAATTCTATTAATTCTGCATCTGTTACAATCATAATCAATCTACTTTAGATTCTCTACAATTATAACTTTATTATATGTACTGACACTGTACTGACATATGTGTACAGTCTGTCAAGTAAGAGCGTGGTCGTGTTAATTTATAAAAAAATTTATTCGATAGAACTTTTATATTTATATATACATTGTGCACATTACAAACAATGATGCAATTTGGTCAATAATGTGTCCAGTCACCACCGGCGTCGATAATTGCCTGGCATCTCCGAGGCATGCTTTCTACTAATTTGACGGCGTATTCTAGTGGCAAGGATCTCCAGATCCGACGAATTTCGTAAGACAACTGCTTCAAAGTGTATGTGCGTCTTCCACAAAGCTTCCGTTTAATATATGCCCACACATTTTCAATAGCTTGCTGCGGTGTTTAGGATCGTTGTCCTCTTGCAGAATCCAATCTTCATTTTTTGTGATGAACCATTGTTTGGCAGATGGCAGTAAAGCCTTTTTGTAGATTTTTATCATTTTCTCGGCATTTAGGTTGTCAGTAAAGAGGTGCAAAGTGCCGAATCCCTGCTTTGAGAAGCAGCCCCAAAGATGCACCTTTATTCCATGTTTTACGGTCTGCTGAACAAGCCCATTGGTGGAAGTTGACCAGGCTCGCGTGAGGACAGAACGTGCCCATAGAGAACATTCATCAGTAAAACTGACATTTTCAAAATCTCTATCAATATTCTCATGCGCCCAAGCGAGTCGCTTTGTCACATGTTTTTCAGTCAACAGAGGCTTTTTCATTGTGTTGCGCCATTTCAGATGATGAGTACGAAGATGGGTTCGGACAGTTTCGTAGGATATATCTCAACCTTTTGCCATTAATTTTGCTTGTCCTTGCCGCAGTGTTAAAGCAGGATTTTGCGAAAACAGATTAACTATTCTTTTTTCATCTTTTTTGTTCACTTTTCCTATCGAGCCACGTTCTGGTAAATCATTGACATTTTTAGCCACTTTATATCGCTGTATTTACTTCTGTACAAATGCCTTCGACTTTCTCATATATTTAGCAGCCGCTGATTGCGACATTTTGGGACCTTTCGGGTGGATGCAAAGGAACACAGCCTCGTAGCGCGACGCGTACTTAGCACTCATGGCGTTTAACGTGATTCTCTTTTGAAAGATCAACGACAACTGAATCTTTGTTGACAATGCATCAAGGACAAAGCTTTTTTTCATTGGCTTGCGAAGAAATAAGAGCGAAATCTTTTATTACCTGTCGGTGAAGTCGACCACGCTCTTACTTGACAGACTGTATATGTTTGTCATGAGTTATTAATATCGAATATACAAATTAAAATTAAATATCATAACTCGCACTGCAAGCAATGGAGGTGCAAGGTTGCTGTTAGGTTTAAGGCAGGGTTTAAAAGGTTCTTGCAAGATTTCAATGAAAGTCTTCTGCAAGGTTTTAATGGAAAATTTCTGCAAAGTTGCAATAAGAAGTTGCAGCAACATTAATATACTCCTTGCCTTATTAAAAAAGACATCTTTTATAACGTTATAAAATAACGTCAACAATGACATTAGTAATCGCGTAATTTGGCGTGTCAGGATTTTATAATGGATTTGTCAAATTTTCCAAGCACAAAAATGACGTCATTTCTATGTCATAAGACGTTATTTTTACACTAAATATTTTTCTTTATTTTAGCACTTTATTAATTGTTTAGTTAAAAATTGTGATTAATTTATTTTATAAATTAATAATCCTTGAAGAAAAACGCAGAATAGTTTTTTGACCTACGATGGAATTGAACCCGGGTCCTTCTCATTATGAAGCAGACGCCTTAACCACTACGCTATAAGCAACGCTTAGGCAACTAAAATTTGAACTTATAGTCATTAGTTGGCGGATGTTGCGTAGTTGAAATACTTTAGTATTGGCAGCATTAAAAACTGAGTTTAAAAAAAATAAAAAATTTTCCCAAAGTAGACTTTGTTTTCTTGGCGTAACAAAAAAATACCTTTATGTGTATTTATAGTATATTCTAATTGTCTAAAAGTTTATTAATACTTTAGATGAGACTAAATTTTTTTAGAATGAATAATATCACTCTTAATATAATATAAATGTAGACTTATGTAAATCAATAAGATGAATTAAAATTAAATTATTTTTAATTGAAACCATTGTAAAAAATGCTAGAATGAATATTATTATTAAGTTGACTAAAGATTACAGTTAGTAAAATTTAGATGATGGTATATTTATTTGCATTGTAAAGTCGGTTGCGACGCAACTATGCGTCAACTCGATGTAACGCGACTAGTCGCTGCCTTTTTGAACCTAATCAGTTGAGCTTCCAGGCTCGGGATGGCTGAGGAGTGTTAGGGCTTACCTTTTTCTTTTCTTTTGAGGATGCGGTGGTGTAGTTCAGGACTAAGCGTACGTCTAGGTGAAAACTCAGGTCAGCTACGCCGCTCTGGATAAGAACTTAACCAATGCGATCTAAGGTAAGAGGTAGTTAGCCGAAACTCAGGCTAAGTCTACCTTTGGGAGGATATTGGATAGGTAAGAGTATAGAGAAGAAAAAGAAAACAAAATATACCATACAAAATTTCAATTTAAACTCACTTTTATTGATTTTAAATTTTGCTGTAACCAATCCCCCTCCTCTCTCTCTCTTTATCTCACTCTCTCTTCCTCACTCTCTCTGGTAAGTAGATCTTACACTTGAATTTTCGCTCCTTTTTACGCACTCTTTTCTGCTGTTTTCTGCCTTCGGGCGTTTTTCTGTTGTAGACTATTGCATGCTCCACACTGCAATCTACTTTTTATCTATTATTGTACTGCTGATTGCTGTCTACAGACTGCTTATTCTAATTTCTTTCTACTGCCGTGGTTTTGAGGTTAGCTTGATAGCAACAAATTTTTGGCACGCACATAAGGAACAACTCCATACCAGTTCTACCATCTATCATTTTAATTTGGACATCTTACTTACACATTTAGCTGATAAGGAAGCTGCCTGTCTTACACCTTGGATAACACCGCTTTATTTACTTTCTCTAACTATAGTTAATTAGCGACACTTAGCGCATTTACTGACTATTGTATTTCTGCGGTAATTCTTGTTTTATTTTTATTTTTATCTCTTATAGTGCCTTGTTATAAATTACTTTTGTTATTGCTTGTTAATCTATAAGTGCTTTATTTTAGTTGTTATTAGTTTGCGTTTTTAATTAAATTAATTACATTTAATTCAGCAATGTTCTAAATGTGGAAACCTCTTCCATTCTACTTGTGTAAAATTACTAAAAATAAGAGATGATACCGGCGCTGTCATCAAGGTTTGCAACCCTTGTCTAGCGGATGCAAACTCTATGAGTGAGCGATCTAGAACTAGCTCTTTTGGCTCTATTTTCAGCACCACCAATCCTGGAACTCCAATAAATACATTGTCTCGTCCTACTACCCCCTCTACTGCAACTACTGCAACGCAGCAAACACAAGATCTACTCTCAGTTTTAGTATCCAAGATGGACAAACTTGATCAGCTTGACACTATGGCTTCACAGATAAACTCGATGGCTTTGACTGTTGCAGCTCTAGAATCGAAGATAGAGAACATCACTTCCACCCATTCTCAGCGTGTTGATTTTAACGACCTCAGGATTATAAAACTACAACAGGATCAACAACTACTGGTCGAAAAAGTTGATGCTCTCTCAAGTGGTATTATTAAAAGCAACACACCTGGTGACGTAAGCTCTACTGCTATCTCTGACTTAGATCGGGCTAACAATGCCCTAGCGAAGAAGCTAAATGAGCTTTCTCATCAGCAACACAGGTTGGAGCACTCGGCTAATGTTGTATTGACTGGTCTGGTCCCTCGCGAGCTTATAAACATCAAAGCGGCTGTTGGAGCTGTTTTTTCTGCGCTTGATCCGACTATTACTGCCGAGGACGTTATGTCTATTAGACAGCTGCGAGCACAGAGCACAGCTACTACTTCGTCCACTGGATCGACATCTGAATCTTCTCGACCAGCGAACATGCATTTTCCTCTTTTGGTAACTCTGAAGAGTGCTGCTCTAGCTCGTAGTGCAATAGCTTCCAAAATTCGTGCAAAAAAGCTGCACACAGAGCAAATTGCCTTATCTCTCTCATCCTTTATGCAACCATCAGTCACTATTACTCCGGCGTTTATCAACCTAAACGAGTTTCTCCCACCAGCTCTTTACCGACTTAAAGTTCGTCTTCTGGAAAAGTCAAGCGACAAGAGGCTGAATTTCTCCGTCTTTGTAAGGAATGGACGTGTCTTTGCTCGTCATAAGATGAGAGGCCTCTCTGTGCCAATTGATACTGAAGTAGACGTTGTAAATTTAAGTATGATTGTGCCTACTACCGCCGTGACTCAACCTGCAACGTTCAGCTAGACAACCCAAGCGCCACTACTGTACAGGTATGCTCTCTCTCTTCATCTACTTCTGTCCCTCCCTCTCTTCATACTTTATCTCCTCTCTCTATTCCTCCTTATGGTTCAAGGCATTGTCCCAGTGAGGATGCTCTTCGAGTCTGCCATTTCAATGCCAACTCGAGTCGAGCGCACATTGAGCTCGTCAGGCTCTTCTTGGCTTCTCGCCCTTATTTTTACGTAATTGCTCCAACTAAGACTAAACTTGGTCCCATTGTTGATGACTCTTTGGTATTACTTAAGGATTTCACGTTGTACCATTGTGATCGTAACACTAGAGGTGGTGGTGTTGCGCTTTATATACATAATTCACTTTCATCTACATTTTTATGTTCCTCGACTCATGTCTGGACCGCTCGACCTGGACTACCTAAATACCTTTTTTGCGAGGCTAGATCGTCGACTGCTCCTGCCATTTTCGTGGGAGTGGTCTATCGATCCCCACATGCTCCATTTTTAGCAAATAATGATTTTATTCCCACACTTACCTCTGTCATACACAATTATAGCACTAAAATATTGCTTGGCGATTTCAACACTGATCTCTCTGTTCATAGCGATAATGCTAATTTCCTGATGAGCTTATTCAATGAGAACTCGCTATACTGTGTACCTTACGGAAATACACATCATACTGCTACATCAGATACCTGGCTTGATTTATGCATTGTGGATGCCAACGATGTTGTCCTTGATTACTGGAAGACGGTTTCACCATTAATTGACGGACATGACTTGATTGCTGCAACTGTACGTTCTTCTCTCACTAAACCACAACTACAAAATTTTATCTTTCGTGACTTTAACTCAACAAACATTGCTGCTTTACTGACATACTTACGTACAAACGTCTGCTCTATTTGTGCTGGTGCTGCTCTTTTGGAAGATCGCTTAACCTGCCTTTATTTACATCTTAATGACGCAATTGCATTATTCGTTTCTACAAAAACCGTCCGTCAGAGGAGCACCTACTGGCCCTGATACAATCCTGAAATATATAGACTACTAGATGACAGAGACAGACTTTACAGACGTTTTAAACGCTTTCGACTATTGTCAGACCTTTACAAATACAGGACGGCTCGCGATGCTACTTTTTGCCTGATTACATTGGCTAAACAACGCTACTATTATGATAGACTGTCTAATATCTCAGACTCGAGAGCCCTTTGAGAGGAGCTTCGCCATCTTGGTATTTGTGCGCCGGCTACAGCGTCCCATCAGCCCTTTTCTGCTTCTGAACTGAATAAATATTTTGCGGATGTGGCCCATGATCCAAATGCTCTTTTAATTGATAAATTTGTTTCTTCTCTCAGCTCCGAACTTACCTATAAACCACTATTCAGTTTCAGCCCTGTTACCCTTGCCGAAGTACGCAGCGCAGCCTCTTATTCTGCGTCCCAAGCTAGAGGATTTGATGGCATCCCTCAAGCGTTCATCATTGACACCTTTCCCGTATTTGGACCTACTATATGCAGTATTATAAACGACTCACTCAAGGACTCTATTTTTCCATCCATCTGGAAAAATTCTCTTATCATTCCGCTGAACAAGACTGCGTCGCCTAAAGATATGAGTGACATTTCGTCCTATCTCGTTGCTGTCGTTTCTCTCGAAAATTCTTGAGCGCGTTGTCCACCAACAGCTCTACAACTATTTGGAAACCAGAAAGTTGTTTAATCCTTTTCAAACTGGTTTTCGAAAGGGACACAGCACTCAGCAATATTAACATTTTCAACCGTAGAGTCTCTGTTCTTCCGATTCTCAGTTGCATAACAATTCTCGCATATATAAGTAATAGTCAGTTTTTTGTTAATTAGAACACTGCGAGATATTAATTTGTTGCAAATATCGTGATAATTTTTATAACATTTATAGCAGGTATGAAGAATACCGATTTTACGATTTATTTTCCTGCATTTAAGACAGGTTGACGGAGCCATAATGCAGAGACAGTAAAGAGTCAATATTTTGTCAGACAAGTCTACGTGTTGTCAGACAAGTAGAATGACTTAAGGGGGGAAATCACAGTAAAATTTTCAATTTTTCGAAAAAAATTTTTTTCGCCTAAAAGGTGCTTTAGGGTCTTAAAAATAATATACCAAATGATGAAACACGGCAAAAGTGTCCGAGTGCCCAAATTTTTCATTCTGCGGTAACGCCACTCAGGTATGCTCCTACGTACTTAAAACTTTAAACGCGTTTTTCTCGAAACCACTTTTTTGAGCTCGCCGAAGACATTACTTGAGCAAATCTTCACCGATCGACTTAAAATTTTGACAGTAGCTTCGAAATATCTTTCTCCACAGAGCTACGTAGGATTTTTTATTTTATATGGCTTAATTTTTTTTATCAAAGATTTGATGGCGTTTTTTTTTGTTAAAAATTTAACTTTATTTTCAAACATGCACCATTTTGTGAAAAATCAATACATCAAAAAAATCCTACGTAGCTCGCTAGCTGTTGTTATATGAAAACTAAAAAATTTTAGTGTTTTCTTCCAGTTCAAAAATTCAGGAGTCTAGGTCTTCGGCAATCGACACGCTTTCAAAAATAGGCGCCTTGGGGCATATGCTGCGCAGCCGCCATTTTTAAATATTTTTTATTAAAAAAATTACATTTTGTACTTTTTTAGTATTGCTATAAAACTTAGTTTACAGATTTTCGATTGATACTTTTATTTAGCCAAAATTAATTCTCGAAAATATGCCTATTTTTTTGTGTGCTACTGTGATTTCCCCCCTTAATAGCAGATAAGTAGTAAAACTAAATACTATTCAGACAGAAGTCAATTAAATAAAATACAATAAAATTTTGTAAAATGTATAAATTAATTAAATTAAAAATTAAAATAAATAACTGTGACTTAATTAAACGCCAGTCTCTCTCTAGATGTTGTTTGAATAGCGCGCGCTTGGTTGCTCAGCTGGTGATTATTTGACTGCTCTTAGTTTTCCAAACTTAAGGCAGATTTCCATGAAATAATGACGGCGATGGAATAAATTTTTAAAATTTAGCGGAGAAACGCTGCGTAGAGGAAATAACCTCAAATTTTCAAGTTAGATTTTGAATTTTTCACGGTATTTTCAAGGCAGTCAAATAGATTTAATGTATAAAATATATACATAAATTGATGCCCCGAAAAATACCTATTTGCTGCAACATAAAACTCACAGAAAAAAACGTAAGTAATTATGTTAAATTGATAAATATTAGAGGAGCGTATAATAGTAAACAGTGCTAGTCACCAGAGAGAGAGAGAGTGAGAGAGAGAGTGAGAGAGAGAGAGAGAGAGAGTGAGAGAGAGAGAGTGAGAGAGAGAGAGAGCACGAGCGTATTCAAGATTATGTTGGTTACGCATGCTTATTACCCAACAAACACACCGTGCTGGTGCAGCTTGGCCGGCACGCCATGGCCTCATTTTGCCGTCATTTTGCCGCCACGTGAGAGCGCCTACATGGGCGGGCCGCCAGAATGCAGGCAAAATGCGGCCGCGAAACGGCTCTAATTTGGAGGTTAAAATGCGGGCATTTTGCCAATAAATTGCAGGCACGGTGTAGCGCGCACGATGTGCCGTCAAAATGCTTACAAAATGCCGCCACTAAAAATTAACCTCTGTATATAATCACAGCATATTACAAAGTCGCAGTGTGTATTATTCGATCCTAAGATTTCGCGGAAGACGCGCGCTGATAGAAACAGTGAAAATAAAATATTTAAATCTATTTTTTTAAAGTAAATGAAATAAATAGAGCATGTGATTAGAATAATAAAATATATTAATCTTTTTTTCATCTATATTATTATTTTTTGATTTAACAAGATGAAATAATTGTGTAAAAAAGTATGTTTGAGATAACCTATCCTGTATGTATTGGATGTTATTGAAATTTCTGTTTTTGATTAAATATTAATAATATTAAAAATGTCCAAAAAAGTGGTAAATCAACGTAATTTTCAGCCTACTGAAAAGCTGCTCCTTTAAGGTAATAAATATATTTTTGTTTACATTTTTAGTTTCTTATGTATTTTTATTAAATATTAAAAATAATTTATTTAACAGAACTATGATAAGTGATACTGAAAGTGATGATACTGACGAAGAAACTAATCTCATAAAATCTACAGTTTCTAATTTCTGATCCCACAGATTTAACAAATATACCTGTAGAAATATAATATAATGCCTGTGTTTTAACTGAAACAGATTCTGTTATATCTATTGCAAGATTAGAATTATACATAAGTTTTTTTTTAAATTTATAA
Source organism: Chalcis sispes (assembly GCA_949987625.1). Taxonomy (NCBI): domain Eukaryota; kingdom Metazoa; phylum Arthropoda; class Insecta; order Hymenoptera; family Chalcididae; genus Chalcis; species Chalcis sispes. The sequence continues at coordinate 36,864,808 of OX465095.1, read as the reverse complement.
ATGAGTAATTTATAAATTTTTATAAATGAGTATGAATTTATAAAAATATATTTACTTGTTTTTCTTATAGAACAGCTCAAATGATGATTGTGATCATTTTAAAGAACAAGAAACATTAAATAATAACAAGTCATCAGTCCAGTATAATAACTTTTTAAAAGAAAATAATCCTATAAGTCTAAACGTATCTTGTAATACACTAGTTAAATCAAAAAATTCCATCTATTATATTGATGATTCTATAGACGCAGAAAGTAATAATGATTCTCAAAACTTCTCAATTTTAAAAAGAAAAAACACTTTAAATATTCAAAAACAAACGATTGTAAAAAATAGTGAGCCTAAATCAAGCACTCAACTGGAAGATAATATTGGTATTGATAGCGATGCTGATTTTAATAGATTAATAGGTGATGTTTCTATTACCGATAAAGAAAACAATTTACCAGTATTATACTTTAAAAAAATATTTAAAAAAACGAAAACTATTAAAAAACCTATGAAAAATATTCTAGAAAGTTATAGTTCATTAAATTTGTTATCTGCAGGAAAAAAAATTAATTCTTCAAATAAAGAATTAATATTTTTGAAAAATATATCACCAAAAATATATGAAGTAGTAAGTGCTAAAAATATATAATTAAATAAATCTTTAGATTTTAATGTAAATGTGAAACCATTGGGTTTCAATGAAGATTTAGAAAAATGGATTGATCTTACTAAAAATGATCTTTTAATTTCTTCTAGTACTTCGGCTGTAAGTTAAAATGAATAAACAAATAATATTCATCATATAGCATTTACAGTATATCATTAGTATATAATTTATTGAAAAATCATTTGTATTTTAGATATCAAAACAAAAATTAGAGTCAGGAAGGGATGAACTCAAAGATATTTAAGTAGAAATATTACAAAAATTTTTGACAGCTCTTGGCAAAATACCTATCACAGTATTAAAAAAGTTAAAAATAGAAAACTGGGATGACGAAAATTATTCTTAGAGAATTTTTTTATTATAATTTGTTGCCAGTACCCCCAAAAAGTTAAGTTTATAAAAGCATAGAACAATGGTAATTTTTATTTATATTTAATGTATCTTCTAAAACTTTTTGATCACAAAATATATTAATTAAATACATTTACTTACAGGCGAGCCTATAAGCTAGAGATTATGCTGCAATTGGACATCGTTTCGAAGCAGATAACATCAAGAAAACAATGTGAATTTATTAAAAATAAAAGATACAAACAAATAAAACGTATAATACTGCAATAAAATTAGACTGTTTTATATTTTTTTATTTTATATTTTGGTTCATTTGTATATATAATATATCATGTATTTATATATATATACATAAGATACATTATATATCTTATGTATATAATGAAACGAACAAAAATAAGAAATACAAAAATAGAATGAATACCAATTTTACATATAACATATTCTATTGCAGCATTGAATGTTTCAATTGTCTTTATATGACATTTTATTTTTGTTATTGGGTGTACAACTTTGCTTCCGCCGTTTTTTTCCGAAATTTGAGGCTTCATTGTAAAAAACTGGTTATACATTTATGATTTAAAGTATTGTCCATCGCTGGCCACTACTTTCTCCAATCTTTCGGGCAGCATACGAATCCCGCATTGAAAAAACTGGTCATATTTTGAATCTATCCACGAATCGATCCAATTTTTTACTTCTTTATAAGACTGGAAGAGCTGGTCAGCCAGGCCGTGTTCTATTAATAGAAACAAGTGATAGTCCGAGGTAGCAACGTCTGGAGAATACGGCGGGTGGGGTAGAACTTCCCATTTCAAAGTTTCCAAGTATATCTTGACCACTTTCGCAACATGGGGTCGAGCATTGTCATGCTGTAAAATCGCTTTATCATGTCTCTCGTTGTATTGCGGCCGTTGGTCTTTCAATGCTCGGCTCAACTGCATTAATTGCGTTCAATAACGATCGCCTGTGATTGTTTCAGTCGGTTTTAACAACTCATAATACATTACGCCGAGCTGATCCCACCAAATACTGAGCATGACCTTGGAACCGTGGTTTGGCCGTCGACGTGGAAGCATGGCCGAAATATCCCCATGATTTTCCGCGCTTGGGATTATCGTAGTGAACCCATTTTTTGTCCCCAGTCACAATGCGATGCAGAAATGCCTTCCGTCTTTGCCTTGCAAGCAGCTGTTCACAAACACACAAACGCCGTTCAACATCTCTCGGCTTCAACTCGTATGGCACCCAATTTTCTTGTTTCTGAATCATTCCCATGACTCTCAGGCGTTTTAAAATGGCTTGTTGCGTCACTCCCAATGATCCTGCCAATTCTTGTTGCGTATCACACGAGTCTTGATCAAGTAATGCCTCCAATTCTGCATCTTCCAAAACCTTCTTTCTTCCACCGCCATGCTAGTCTTCGACGTTAAAATCGCCGTTCTTGAAGCGTTGAAACCACTCTTGGCACGTTCTTTCACTAATAGTGGACTCACTATAGGTATTTGAGAGCATTTGATGAGCCTCAGTCGCAGATTTCTTCATATTAAAGCAGAAAATTAAAACCTCCCGCAAATGACGAGAATTTGGCTCGTAAGCTGACATGTTTAATCGAGAATAACTTTATGATGCAGACACAAATCGACTAATATTTCGATGGCGTTATGTTTACAAATACCTAAGCTTATTGTATGACATCTATGATCTATTTATTTCAACTACCACTTACCGCTACAGCCATCTATTGCAAAACGGCGGAAGTAAAGCTGTACACCCAATAATTTATTGTGTAAACAATGAATTAACAAAATATCTCATTATCATTCAATATATAATATATATATATGTATATATATATGTATATATATATATATGTATATACTACTGTGATCAAAACGTAAGGTGAATTTGTTTATAAAATGTAAATTCTTTATTTATTCTTCCAAATCAATTCTATTCCCTTTAAAGTAATCCCCGTCCGATAAAACGCACTTTTGCCAACGCTTTTTCCAGTCCTCGAAACAGTTGGAATAGTCTTTTTCCGGTATAGCTTTCAAGACTTTCTTCGATTTGGTTTTTATCTCCTCAATCGTGTCAAAACGGCGTCCCCGCATTGGCCTTTTAAGTTTGCTGAATTGTCAGAAGTCGCACGGAGCCAAATCAGGCGAATGCGGTGGTTGCGGAATGATATGAGTCGAGTTTTTGGCAAAAAAGTCGTGAAGAACCAATGCAGTATGACATGGTGCATTATCCTGATGAAGGAACCAAGAGTTGTTCGCTCATAATTCCGGCCGTTTCAGACGAATAGCTTCACGCAAACGACGCATAACGCTCAAATAATATTTTTTGTTGACAGTTTAGCCCGGCGGAAGGAATTCATAGTGCACCACACCACGATAATCAAAGAAAACTGTCTACATGACCTTGATTTTCGATCGACTTTGCCAAGGTCTTTTCAGTCTTGCTTCACCTTTTGCACGATAATCGCTGGATTGGTCGGTAGTTTCGGGGTCGTATGCGTAAATCCAAGTCTCGTCTCCAGTAATGATGCATTTCAAGTGGTCCTGATAGTCAGACAGCAAAGTTTCACACACATCAACGCGACGCTTTTTTTCCAAAAAATTGAGCGATTTTGGCACCAATCGAGACTTGACGCGTTTGAGACACAAAACATCCTTCAAAATGGTTTGAGCTGAGCCAAATGATATTCCAAGACTATCAGCGAGGTCTCAAATTGTCAATTGACGATTTTCAAGCACCAAATCTTTGATTTTTTGGACGTGGCCCTCGTTGGTAGACGTTAATGGTCGTACAGAGCGCGGTTCATCTTCAACGCGTTCCCGACCTGCTTTGAACTCGTTGTACCACTTATAAACGTTTTTTTGTGCCATAGTTTCATCACCAAAGGCCTTCCGCAACATTTTCAACGTGTCTGCACAAGAATATTTGTCCCGCAAACAAAATTTGATGCAAGTTCTTTGCTCAACAAAATCACCCATTGTAAAAATCGAAAAATTCACTTTTAGTTGTTTACAAAAACACGTGTAACTCGGAGGTAATTAAACCTTTTGACAAACAGACGCTTGGCAAATGTTATAGACAGTCCTACCAACCTAGGAAAAGAAATTTACCTGCCTCCCTAATGCCTGGGAGTTTTAAATGACGATTTCACCTTACTTTTTGATCACAGTAGTATATAATTTATTATATTATGAATAAATACATAAAAACAATTTCTTTATTCTATTTATTAATTTATTTTTTAAGAATTATTTATATTTAAATAATTTATAAAAAATAAATTAATAAATAAAATAAAGAAATTGTTTTAATATATTGTATATTTTCTGTATTTTATTGTATTTTATATTTTAACGTATATTTTACATATATTATGAATAAATATATTAAAACAATTTCTTCATTTTATTTATTATTTTATTTTTTATGAATTATTTATATTTATATAATTCATAAAAAATAAATTAATAAATAAAATAAAGATTTTCTTTAATATATTTATTTATAATATATCTAAAATATACATTAAAATATAAAACTCTATATACTAAAAAAATATATAATATATTTAGGTATATTTCAAATAAATATATTTAAACAATTTCCTTATTTTATTTATTAATTTATTTTTTAAGAATTATTTATAATTAAATTTATTTAAATTTTTATTAAAATTAATTTATTTAATTTGAATTTGAATTAATTCAAATTTAAATATAAATAATTAAAAAAAAAAAAATTAATTAATAAAATAAAAAAATCGTGTTAATAGATTTATAATATATAAATATATTGTATATTTTTTTTAGCAGCATATAGTATAATGTATTTTTAATTTATATATTATTTATTATAATTTATAATATATTTCTAAATTAATAAATTAATACTTATTTTAAAAAATTGTTTTATTTATTTTAATTTTATTTTCTATAAATTATTTAAAATATTTTAAGATTATATGCGCTACACGTTCGCGCTTATGAGGATCGCAAATTGCCACCATTTTGTAAGGCAGAATGCCCTCACGTTGCTCGCACGGCGTGCCACCACGCGCGTGGCGGCAATTTGATGGCAAATTGCGGATGCAACGAGGAGGCACGTTGCCGCCACGGATAAGTTTGCGTGCCGCCACGTTGTCGGCAACGCGCCGTCCACTGTGTTTGTTAGGTAAATACTTTCGAGATGAGTACACACTTGATGCAGTAAATATTTCATGTTTAAACGATATTATATTGTTACGCCGTCATTCTAAAATTTTTCATATATTTTTTCGTTTTTTACGTTCTTTGATGTTTTTTCTACCGCCCGACGCATCACTTAAACATGCAGCAAAAATGTACGTGTAAAATGATGCTTATTGTTGTTATCAACTGCAAAAAAATGGAGAAAGCTGAAGAAAGATAAATGTTTTATCCTCAACAGCTCGACGCTATACTCGTATCTCTTACTACTAAAGAAGACCTAGACGATATGTCGAACATTTTACACAAAACTTTCCACATTGCTAAAACAAAACGAATTTTACATATGTTATAGTCGCATCTGCATGCGAGTTATTTCTTAAGTTTCAAATAATAAATTATATATTTCATTTATTTTTATATTTTGTATCAATAAACTATTTTTAATGGCGATATTAATTGCAATACATTATTTGTAATTTTTATATTAATTATTATAATTTTTGTAATAATAATATAATAATTTGATATTTATTTTATTTTTCAGCTAGAAGAATTGCGTCGAAATGAAGACAAGTAACTGTATTTCTTAATGCTCTAAATGTAATTATTTTAAAATAGTTAAAAAAAAGTAAGATAATACACGTTAACATTTTCTTTGAAGCTTAACAAGACATTAATAAAATTACGTTCAAACAGATATTTAATTTTTTATTTCACTTGTTTATTGAATATATTGAAGAACATTTTTAATATTTATATTATGTATTTTTATACTATTAAAAAAAAAAAATTATATATACTACATAACATAAATTATATATAGTACATACAAATATATAGTACATACAAGTAAAGTATTTTAAGAGAATGGTTTTAAACTTCGAGTTACAAGTAAATGTGAAATTTTGTAATCTTTATGATAGACGGTTTTTCTTCGTTTGGCTGCTTGAAAAATAATATAAAACAATCAAATTTTTTCATTCTAAATTATTGATCCCTACACAGTATTTTTAAGCCTAAGCAATAAATTTAATGACCTTGAGTCAGCTAAGGAATTATTTACGAGATGTCTTAGAATAAGCGAATGAATAGGAGTAAGAATAGGTATAGGAAAAATAGGGAAGGTTGAATAGGAATAGGTTTGAATGAGATCCTACAAGTTTGATTTTAAATAAAAAAAAAACAGCTAGTTCCGAGAATATCTAGAAGTATCCTTTTGGGAGGTAAATAGATTGGAAAAGTGGTAAGATAAAAAGTTTTTTAGTATGGTAAAAACTCGCCTTTTTATTGAATTGCTACAGTGATGAAGGCTCTCCCTTTCTTTTATTAGCTTGCTATTTTGTATATGACGGCCGAGGCATATGGAATCCTTGTTCGTTGAAATCTGACTAATTAGTCAAACTGTTGATCCTTGTTGTTGAGTTACAACAGCAGTTACCGTCTGTTGTTGTCCAACTCATCACCTCGATTTTTTTTATATATTATATTATATAAAAATTTATACGATAATTTTTTTTCTTTATTATCTCACAATCAAAATCCATACAGATAGAATACATTCCAAGAAGATGGAGAGAAGTAAGATTGGCTTTTATAGCAAAGGCAGACAAAACTAATCATTTAACACGAAAAGACTTCAGACAAATTAGATGTTAGAGAAACTAGTGAACAGGCATATCAAAGAAACTATGGAGGTTAAAAAGAGGTGTACATCACAGCATGCCTAGGCGACCTCAACAACGTTAAAACAGAATCAAAGTGCATTGACCAAGATTAGAGCTAATGGAATAACCATAAACTGGATGATGGATATGTTGAAAAGCAGAACTATCAATGCAGAGATGAGAGTAGTACTATAATAAGAATAATCACCAGGGACACTCCACTAAAACTGACGTATCACCATTCCTGTAACTAACCGTGACCAACAGAATCCTAATAACCTCGAAGGTCAAAGAATAAAAGCAGTAGCAGATGAAAGCTACTCCGATACAATGTCAATTAAAAAAAAGTTGCAGTTACATTTGAAAAAGCTAGAAATATCTAAGTCTTGTAAAAGCTAAAAAATAATTTACAGTAGAATTAATTTTAAAAGGTACTTCAGCAAGGTAGCAAGAAGCCATCCGCATATTCTAATGACCTTTAAAAATAAGAACAAAAATTGGTATAACTAATGTATATTACTATAAAGTTCACAATTTTTAGAATAAATTGTAGATTTATTAGACAGTAGTTTTATCGGATTAGAATTTAAATTTACTTAATTTCTTGTATAATATTATTTGCACTTATTTTTAAATGATTTTTTTAATTTTCCTTAGCCTTTTCAAAACTCAGATGATTCTAGCTTTTCAGTCTTAACTGCAGCTTTTTGTGGGTAGTTTTGACCCTTTTTAAGGAAAGTTACGGATTATAATTGGTGATACTTTATTTTTTTTCTTAGCCATAGTGGTGTACCATTATAACCAATGTTACCCCTTAGCGAACGAATGCCGCCATACTCGCGACTGGTCATCGTTCTATAAAAATGCTCTCGTTCGTTAAGGGTTAATATTCATCCTGTAAATTTTAAAGTATTTTTAATATCTTTTCCACATAATTTAAAATTAGAGGTAGTTTTTCTCCATCATGCGGAAGTACTTTTCGGGTGAGACGTCAATTTTATTACAACTTTTTAGCACATGACAAAACTTAGAAGTTCTCAGCTTTTTTTGCAGTTAAAATAAAAATTATATTTTATATGTTATAAACGATCTCCCATTCAATATTTCGAGAACATCTAAATTAGAAACATCGTCATATAACGTCGCAAAATAACGAGTAAGCTGTGTTGTAAAAATAACGGCACGCCTCTAACATAAACACAACTACAGGTAAAGACGCGTGCATCTGAAAAAGAAGAAAAGAGACACATATAGTCATAACAAGACGAACTATGGTCAGCAGAAATCAATATTAACTCGTATTTTTCTACAAGAGAAAGGTGTACAACATACAAGAGAAAATAAAAGAAGGCAAAAGCAAAGCACGAATAGACTCGTACACACTAAATCATCCACACTGCTTTAGCTGACGCATAGGATCCAAGGTAATGGAGTAATGAGTAAGACAAAAAGGCATACACATTCTGCTTTTAATTAGGTGACTTACAGGACCCACGAGATGCGTCAAGAAAGACAATAGCAGCACATCCGCGCTTAAGAAGGGGAAAGGAAATTTTAGAAAAGCGATCGAAAAAAAGGAGCTATAATCAGTTTAGTGTAGTTCGAGTTCAGTTAAGTGCAGTTCAACCCGGTCGACTATAATGATAAATTAAGTGAAGTCGACTCTAGTTGAGACGAATCTTTGCTCCAGTGAAAAGTATAAGTCCGAAACTAAAGTCAGTAACTACAATGAAAGCATAAACTAGTAACTCGAAGTAAAAGCATTATGAGCCAGTAATTCAAAGTCAAAAGTACAAGTATCGGCAAGTATTTTAAAAATTCAAAATAGAAGTTTAAAGTATCTTTTAAATCGTTAAAAAGCATAAGTCCGCGAGAAATACAAACATTGAAAAAGTAACCCGTTAGTTTGTACCTAAAATCGTCTTCACGCTCTACACACCGACATCAACCAGCTATCAGCTAACACCAAGCGTAGCACGCCCGCCTACCTGTCTAACTACAAGCCTGCAACGACGCTGGAGATCGACATCTAACACTCGTTTACGAAAGTAAGATTGAGGTATCACACGACGCATATTGTATTTTAATGGAATAAATTAATCTTAATACTAAAAACTTGCTACTTTATTTTTAGGTTTCTTTAGTAATTGCGATTTCATCATTCTCATTATTTCTCTAATTTTTTTCAGGATATTGAATGATGACGTAACTACAAGGAAGTACTGTATCTAATCTTAAATATCAGTGTATGATAGTTCACTTTAATGTAAACAAAGTAATTTTCTATTTCTGGTTTTAAAAATGCCTACTTTTGTGCCAAATAAAGTGTATTTGCGGGGAATTTTCTCGCACTATTTCATTTGAAAAAAAATCTGCACCTGAGCCATACAGAATTCTTGTTGAGACTTATGATAATAATACTCTTTCGGATATGATATGCAGAGACTGGTTTCGACGCTTCAAAAATAATGATTTTGAACCTGAGAATAAAGAACGTTCTGGTGCACCGGAAAAATTTGAAGACAAAGAATTAGAAGAATTACTTGATCAAGACCGATGACAGATGCTAGCAGAACTTAGAAAAATATTACAAGTAAATGAGTCAACTGTTTCAAAACGTTTAAAAGTATTAGGTATGATTTAGAAGGGCATTGGGTGCCATATGAATTGAAACCGAAAGATGTCAAACGGCGTTTTCTCACGTGTGAACTACTGCTTCAATGGCAGAAAAGAAAAGGTTTTTTGCACCGTATCGTGACTGGCGATGAGAAGTGGATACACTACGATAATCCATAGCATAGAAAATCGTGGAGTAAGCCCGGCCATGCATCAACATCGTCCGCCAAACCAAATATACATGGTACGAAGCTTTTTCTCTGCATTTGGTGGGATCAGCAGGGTTTCATTTATTCTGAACTGCTCAAACCGAATCAGACTATCACGGAAGATTGCTATCGACTTCAATTGATGCGTTTGAGTCGAGTCCTAAAAGAAAAACGGCTATATGAGTAGAGACATGAAAAAGTGATTTTATTCCATGACAGCGCACGGCCTCATATTGCAAAACCAGTGAAAACCTACCTGGAAACGCTTAAATGAAAAGTTGTACCCCACCTGCGTAACCAGCGCTTCTATTCTTACAAAGATACTAAAGAACTCAAAAGACATCGTTTTTTTTTTGACGCGGAATTCACACACTGCCTGAAAGATGGGAGAAAGTAGTCTCTAGTGATGGGCAATACTTTGAGTAAAATTTTGTTGTGCCTTGTATTTTAAATAAAGCTTTTATTTTGTAAAAAGAACAGCGAGAACTCAAGGTCCTAATAATAATTAGATAATAATAGATTTCAACGTGCTTTTCAAAATAAAGAAATTATTTGAAATAATTATATTATATATTCGAAATTTGAACACCCAAAATTTGGAGACAAAAAAATCAAATAATTTCATATATCATACTGCATAATTGAATAAATCAATTAAATCGTTAAATATAAGAAAAACAAAAAAATAAAATTTTACTCACTAAATACATGTTATCTTAATAACATATATTTACAATATAACCGTGTCCTCTTCTTTACCCGACTGTGTCTACCGTCTTCGGTTCCTTCTTTGCTTGTGTTCCTTCTTCTATTGTCTATTCTGTCACCGTCACAGTCTTCGTAGGCACTTAGGCCTGATCCTTGAAGATTCTTCTTATGATTGCGGTCCTGGTGGAGATCGGGAGATCCGCTAACTTGTGTATTAGTCGACGAATCTCGGCCGTGAGTGCCATCGCGCATTCAAAGACATTAGAGGACACCGCTGTTGCCACCGGGATTCCCTGACACGCAGTATCCTGGTTCGTATTCTCTTCAGAGGAGGTGGGTGGAGTTCGCGCGCTCTGCTGGCCCCGGGCCTGCTGAAGCCGCTCCGGTGGAGATAAGTGTGACTGTGACCATAGTTGCTGGGCCCAAGTCATCTGAGCCTGCGACGGCAACTGATAGGGTCAACTCAATGGTTGTCGCGGTGCTGACAGCGGTTGTTGTGGAATGGCTCACTGCACAGTTGACACGACTGAGCTGCTGGAGGCCTTAGTACGTGGGGGCGCTGATTCCTGCCGGGCGTCTAATACTGTCTTTTAGAATATCCGGACTATCAGCAGTTCAAGCAGACGCGTGGAGGCGGATCGATGGTTGGACCCGTTGAGATGGGAACGAGAATCCATAACATAACCCCCGTGGTCTTTATGAGTAGCCCGGATGGTCCTTGCTGCTTTGCGGGCTCTCTGTGTACTGGATTCGTAGCTCTCCCTATTTAGGTGACGCCTGGGCACCTGGGTTGTAGTATCCCTACCTTACTGCCTCGGTGACCAGCATCGGCCACTGAAGAGAAGAGTGGGATCATGATTGGCTTTTCTTCTAGGAGCAATCCTGCTACGGCGACGGACACAGGTACAGGTGAGGGAGAAAAAATCTCCCACTCCTCGTTTTGCCCTCAGTCCCAAGCCAATTAGGGCTGGCTGCGAACCCGCTCAATGGAAACAGTGCGCACACTCTTCCGAGATGGAAGGTTTTACCTAAAGTTCCTCTTCCTGGCCTTGGACCTTTCGACTCGATGGTGCTGCTGTTGCTGTATGATGGTGTAGCAATGCTGGTCGTTGGTGATCGTTAGGAGGTAGAGTTTGGTTTGCAGAAGTTCCTTCAACTTCCGTACCGTAGCCTCACCATGCTCTTCCTAGTTCGGCTGAGTGGCCGCGATCCTCTCCGCGTTGGCAGGCTGCTGCAAAGATCGGCCTGTCTGCCATAATTCTTCGTGCTACGCCTCACCTCCTCACGTTGTTACCTCTTGTCTTCCAATCTTCTTCTTCCTTCTTCCTTTTTCTCTCCTTCTTTTTCGTCTTCTCGTTGCTGTTCCTCCTCCCTTTTCCCTTCTTTCTTCACGGCCATTGCCTTCTGGTCTCTCGCCTCTCCCTCAAGTCTAGCGCGAAGTAGCTGGCGCGGAATAGCTTACCGTGTCATAACGGCCGCTATCTCTACCACTACTGACGCGATCTCACTAATCGATGTGGCCCAGCGGGCCTCGGAGTGCTCAAGCCTGCTCTCCTACTCCCGGCGTCGAATTTTTTCGCGCTGTGCCTCTCTCATCATCTTGCCCTTCGAGACGATATAGATGAGGCGGATCCTCGGAGCGTATGGGAAGGTATCGTCGTCAACCTGTGGAGCGAACTTCAGATACGGGTGGTAGGGACCAGCACACACGTCACTTCTCGGGACGTAATTCCTGAGACATTTTTTCCAAATATCAGTAGCACTAAAAAAAAAAAGCAAACAGAAAATAATTACTTTAGGTTATCCGCGTTACTTCGTTGGAAGACGTGGTGGAATATAGCGTTTTAATTCGAAAACGTGTGCTTTTGGGTTCAGTTTATTTAATTCAGCTTCTAAAAAATGTGAGTACCTAGTTTAAAAAAAGAAAATGGTATCGTTAACCAGAGTTAAACCTCGGCTACCGCATTAACTTACGTAAAAAAAATTAAGCTTTGCGCTTTTATCCTTATGACCAACGGCGCAATTATTTATATAAAATAAAAAGTCGTATTAGCTTCTCAGCTTCTATCAAACTAAAATTAAAATATTTTTGTTATTTACTCTTAAAATATTATTATTTAAATTCTTATTATCACATAAATTAAAGTAATCGAATTTTAAAAATTTATATTAATTTTATTACATATTGGGTGTACAACTTTGCTTCCACCGTTTTGCAATAGATGGCTGTAGCGGTAAGTGGTAGTTGAAATAAATAGATCATAGATGTCATACAATAAGCTTAGGTATTTGTAAACATTACGCCATCGAAATATTAGTCGATTTGTGTCTGCATCATAAAGTTATTCTCGATTAAACATGTCAGCTTACGAGCCAAATTCTCGTCACTTGCGGGAGGTTTTAATTTTCTGCTTTAATATAAAGAAATCTGCGACTAAGGCTCATCGAATGCTCTCAAATACCTATGGTCAGGCCGTTATTAGTGAAAGAACGTGCCGAGAGTGGTTTCAACGCTTCAAGAACGGCGATTTTAACGTCGAAGACCAGCATGGCGGTGGAAGGAATAAGGTTTTCGAAGATGCAGAATTGGAGGCATTACTTGATCAAGACTTATGTCTAACGCAACTAGAATTGGCAGGATCATTGGGAGTGACGCAACAAGCCATTTCAAAACGCCTGAGAATCATGGGAATGATTCAGAAACAAGGAAATTGGGTGCCGTACGAGTTAAAGCCGAGAGATGTTGAACGGCGTTTGCGTGTTTGTGAACAGCTGCTTGCAAAACAAAGACGGAAGGGATTTCTGCATCGCATTGTGACTGGGGACGAAAAATGGGTTTACTACGATAATCCCAAGCGCAGAAAATCATGGGGATATCCCGGCCATGCTTCCACGTCGACGGCCAAACCGAATATTCACGGTTCCAAGTTCATGCTCAGTATTTGGTGGGACCAGCTGGGCGTAGTATATTATGAGTTGTTAAAACCGACTGAAACAATCACAGGCGATCGTTATCGAACGCAATTAATGCGTTTGAGCCGAGCATTGAAAGACAAACGGCCGCAATACAACGAAAGACATGATAGAGTGATTTTACAGCATGCAATGCTCGACCCCATGTTGCAAAAGTGGTCAAGACATACTTGGAAACTTTGAAATGGGAAGTCCTACCCCACCCGCCGTATTCTCCAGACGTTGCTCCCTCGGACTATCACTTGTTTCGATCAATGGCACACGGCCTGGCTGACTAGTACTTCTGGTCTTATGAAGAAGTAAAAAATTGGATCGATTCGTGGATCGACTCAAAAGATGACCAGTTTTTCAACGCCGGATTCGTATGCTGCCCGAAAGATGGGAGAAAGTAGTGGCCAGCGATGGACAATACTTTGAATCATAAATGTATAACCAGTTTTTTACAATAAAGCCTCGAATTTCGAAAAAAAACGGCGGAAGCAAAGTTGTACTCCCAATATATTTTTTAGTTTTGTTATAAAAAAAGGTTTTATTTGTATTAAAATGTTTAAGTTTTTCTCTATTATGTTAGCAACTATATAATTTCCATTTTTTTGCAAAGAGTCTAACTTAAATACATGTTTTTATAATTGTCCGTAGTTTAATAAATAATAATGATAATTGTTATTTTTTTGTTGAATTAATGCAAACTAAGTTTTAAACAAAATATCATAGTGATAGTTTATTTGATGAATTGTATTTGAATAATTTTAACTTTGCGTTAAGATATAATTCGATTTCAAATTTACATTCTTATTACATAAGAGCTAGACAATTATAGAGGCGACTTATAATTTAAATATTATTGCTAAACTCTGAACATAATTTTAATTATTAATTTAAAAATATAATTTAAAATAATTTTTTTAAAACATAATTAATGCCAAGATATGAAAAATTTTAACTAGTAAATTCTAAAATATAATCCCAAAATAGTTTTAGAATAAATAATTCTAATATAAATTTAAACCTTAATACTCTTTTAGTTTTAGAGCAAACAAAAAAAAAATATATTCTTATTACGAGTTTCAATTTTAATTATATTTTAACATTTTCGTATAAAATTTCACATTCAAAGATTAATGCGAAAAACAGAAATCTTAGGTGTTATTTAGTATTTAAGAATGATAATTTTTATAGAAATATAAAGAAAAACGTGAGAAATAGCTTTTATAAAAATATAAAATTTTCGTTAATGCTAGTTGTTAGTAAAAGAAATTTAAAATGTTTATATGCTTATTCGTAATGTTAATTTTAACAAAAGATTTTATATTCATCGTATAATTCTCGAATAAACGTATTTGAGAGAAAAAGAAAATGCTTATAATATTGATATATATAAAAAATATATAACGCATAAAATATCGGTATACTCGTATTCAGATGGTAAACTTAAATCCTAACGCTTGTATTTATAGTCCAGTCAAATAAAACTTTGAAGGTTACAAAAATTCCCATAGAGCTAAAAATTTGTATGAATGTTCAGAATACTATTATAAATAAATTGTGAAAAGTCCCCATCAATCCCCCTTGTGCAAAAAATTTTATTGATGGTGAAAGTTTGCAAAAATAGGTTTTTCGCGTTTTTCAGCTAAACGGTGAGTTTTACAGCAAAAATAGTTCAGACAAAAATTGTAGATCATCCGATTCTCTACAAAAAATGTACTCACACTTTTTTTCATAAGTATTGCCATTTCCGTAATATAGCGGTTAAAAGAATTGGAAAAAATATTTTATTCGTAATATGCACACGTTTCCACACCACCTATGAGGTAGTGTGCTTGGCGCTTTTTTTTTAACGTGATTTCTCCGGTAGGCCTATTCCACGATCTATTGTGATCCTATTGAATTTAAATTGAGTATTGAAAATGATAAAAATTGTGTAAATTATGTAATATGTAAATGAAAAAATAATTTGGAAAAATTATTCATCGGATTCATAATAATCCAATGGAACTTCTAGTGTACTGTTTTCGTTTTCTTCTTCTTCTATTTCTTCATCTTCTTTTTTTTCATATTCCTGGATACAAATATGTTCTAAAAGTGATGCATCATATGTCTCATCACTGATATCGTAATTATCCTCATCTAGTATCGATTCAACATTGGAGCACGACTGTCCTTGACAATTGGTACACGCTAAAGAACAAAACAGTCCAACCTTTTTACAGCCGCATTTAGCATTGCAACCTTTTTTACAATAGCAAAAGATTGTGTTAAGGAGTTTTTCTGGTGCAGGTGGGAGTAACGTATGAATTGGTTCCAATGCATTGTCAACTAACTTCCAACCCCAGTCTTCTGGATTCATTTTATTACCAAGCCACACTTGAACTTGATAATATACCCGGAATAGATGTTGTTGAGCAGCAGCAGAGGTTGGGGGAAGACAAGCTAATTGCACTTGTTTTTTATTATAAGTTTTTTTGCAAAAGATAAGTATAGGAGTTTATCCAAGCAGGTAACTTTTTTTGGAGCTCCGTACATAGAAAGAAGAAAGCGAATTCCATTAGTGATTATAACTTCTGGAGTAGAGTTACTATCTTTAAAAACTTCAGTACAATTAATTAAATTTTGTTTCTCGAACAATTTCAAAACCGTTGTTTTGCCCCTCTTGAAAAATGCTGATGTTGTATCGCAGCTAGTTATTGCGTGTAGAAAAAGTATATGATTTTGGCATTTTGGAAAAGCACAGAAACTTTTTGATGAATATATTTCCGATTGCTGCTGAGTCTTTCCCGGTTTAAAGAAATAAATATTTTTTTCTGTTGGAGTTCGAGCAGTAAGTAATACTAATAAATCGACATCTTCACCAACAACAATAGTTGTATTTGTTGAGTTGAATTGTTCTATTGCTGTTTCAATGATCAGAACATCAGCATCATTTTCAGCTTGTTTTACAAAATATAAGCAATAGCCACGAGTTGTCACTACGAAGGAATGCTTACGACTAACAGTATTTTGTTGAGTATGAGACCCTCGAAACGGAGCAGGTATACGAGCATCGCCACGCTGACAATTGAATGGAAGACAGATGTTACTCAAGGCCATGCGACTAAATGAAAATAGGGGCGGAGTTTTTGACGTTCATTTATGTTCTAAGAATTTTATAATTTGTATGTATAAGACATAGGGACTCATATTTTTACTCGTATAACGCTTCAAAAATGTATATAAAAGTACATTAACGTGCATATTACGAATAAAATATTTTTTTCAATTCTTTTAACCGCTATATCACGGAAATGGCAATACTTATGAAAAAAGTGTGGGTACATTTTTTGTAGAGAATCAGATGATCTACAATTTTTGTCTAAACTATTTTTTCTGTAAAACTCACCGTTTAGCTGAAAAATGCGAAAAACCCATTTTTGCAAACTTTCACCATCAATAAAATTTTTTGCACAAGGGGGATTGATGGGGACTTTTCACAATTCATTTATAATAGTATTCTGAACATTCATACAGATTTTTAGCTCTATGGGAATTTTTGTAACCTTACTTCTATTTTGAGGACTAGTTTGACTGGACTATTAGTAAACTTTAATTTAACATTAAATGCTTAGTCTCGGAAAGAACGATTTTATTCATAGTTTTAAATTATTAAATAAAACTTATAGTTTACAAATAAGAAAACACGCAGAGAAAATTATTACACGTTTTTTTTAATCTTTTTATTTCAAGAAAACAAAAAAAATAGAAAGATTATATGTATTTTATTTAACATTCTAATTGTAAAAGAGCATAGTCAGGCCGTTTGTAATACTTGTTATTAGGAGATTTATTATTGTTGATATTTTCATAAAATTCATTTTATTTATATATCTTTTTATATGTATATACTTTGAAAGAAAAATCGGCTGCATTATTTAAAAGTAAAATTCAATTAAACTTGAAGATAGCAGTTGTGTTTTTTTTATTGGATATACATGTTCAATTTTATTTGAAAATCAATTTTATTTGAAAATAATTAGCCTTTTATAATATTAAAAATGTAAATTTGTCGTGAATCATACAAGAAGCAGGAGTTTGTTGTATTTTGGTGAATAAATTATATAACTGTTAAAACTTACTTTTTTTGAATTTTAAATTATTTATATAATTTGAATTTTATTACGATATATGTTAACAATTTCAATAAGCAATTTTATTTAATGTTTTGTATTTCATTTCTATGTTTTACTTTTTCGGATTTAAATTATTATTACTGAATTTTATTTTGTATAAAATATATATCTTGTGAGATATTTTTGGAAATCGCAGTTTTTATGCTTTTCATTAAACACTACACCTTTTATTTTGGTAAAATATTATTCAATATTTTGCTAGTTTAAAACAGTTATTCAATTCATTTACTGAGGTCTTCCTAGTGACCTATTTATTGTTTTATTACGCTACCTGTACAGTGTATCGGTAAGCGAAAGTTAAGGTTATAATTTGCGATAGTAAAACAATTTAAAAATATTGCATAACGTTATAAGTGTATTACGCAGGGAAAGTTCGAAAAAAAGAAAATACGTATTTTAGATAGGAAAACTACGGGTAGAAAAAACGGTGTTTATGGGACAGTTTTATGTTTTTCGGCGCCGAGTTGACGTGCACGTGCTTGGCCTAGTGTCTTTTCGTTAGACTCAAGTGCATGTACCATTTTTTCTACCGTTCGGGGAAAACTCGTAAACTCTTGGCCCACGCTTAGGGTATCTTTCACAACAGTATGTGTTAATTGCCCGCGCGTTGAGTAGGTTTTGGAGGGAAAAATTTTCATCGGAGAAAAAAGTTTACTATAGTTCGATGCAAGTGGTCGATGAGATCGAAGCGCCTTCTCGTTAACCAGCAAGGGCAGAAAAAAGAGCAGAGAGAAAACTTATCGGCTGACACAGAAAAAAAACGGAGGTCGTTTACCGAGGTTACAAAGGCAACAGAATTATCAAAAACCACGTTGAATAAAATAAAGAAATTGTTTTAATATATTTATTTATATTTTATAAATATATTATATAAATTTTGTATTTTATTGTGTTTTATATTGTAATGTGTATTTTAGATATATTATAAATGAATATATTAAAAAAATCTTCATTTTATTTATTAATTTACTTTTCGTGAATTATTTAAATATAAATATAAATAATTCATAAAAAATAAATGAATAAATTAAATAAAAATTTTTTTTGATATATTTATTCATAATATATGTAAAATATATATTATAATATAAAATACAATAAAATACAATAATATACAACATATAAATTACATATATATATAATGTTACATATACACAGTGCGTCCCATGGAAAACGGAACTTTTTCAAAACATCGATTTATATTCGCGCCACCTATTGGTGGATGTTAGCAATGGAAAGGTCCATTCTTAACTGACATCCTGTCAAAATTGTATGACATTTGGTTCAATGGAAACCAAAATATCGCGCTCAAAGTGACAGTGTGTTTGTGGCATCGGTCGAAAAATGAACTTTGAACAAAGAGCAAATATTAAGTTCTGTTTTAAACTTGGTAAATCCTTTACTGAGACGCATAATTTGCTGAAAGAAGTTTATGGCGATAATTGTCTATCCCGTACCAGAGTGTATGAGTGGTATAAGCGGTTCCAGGAAGATCGTGAAGACATTCAGGACGACGAACATCCAGGTCCTTCGAATACCGTGGTTACTCAAAGTAACATTAAAAAAGGGCGTGAATTTATAAAAAATGAGCCAAAATCTTCATTGCGATACATGGAAATGAAATGAAATATGTCCAAAAATTCAATTTGTCGCATTTTGACCGATCATTTGAATCTACGGTGTGTACACGCTTTGTTCCACACAAATTGACCGACTACGAAAAATTGCTCCAAAGTCAACATTGTAACGATTTGATTAAAGAGTCAAAAAAGGACCCAAACTTGAAATATTCAATTGTGACTGGTGACGAGACATGGTGTTTTCAATATGATCCCGAAACCAAGCGTCAAAGTGCTGAATGGAAGCACCCAACCGAGCCCAATCCGAAAAAAAGTCGTCTTGAAAAGTCAAAAGTGAAGACAATGTTGAATTGTTTCTACGATTCGGACGGTATTATTCATCGTGAATTCGTTCCACCTGGTCAAACGATTACTGCTGTGTTTTATCTTGGTGTTATGAAGCGTTTGCTCAGCCGTATTCGTCGTGTGCGGCCACAATACCGTAAAAAAAAAAGCTGGCGTTTGTTGCATGATAATGCCCCGTCTCATCGATCGAACTTGATTACGGATTTTTTGATAAAAAATTCCATTTTAACCATCAAACATTCACCGTACTCGTCGGATTTGGCTCCGTGCGACTCCTACTTGTTTTCCAAATTGCACTTGCCTATAAAAGGAAAACGTTATGTCGACGTAGAAGCCATCCAAAGAGCGACGACCGACATACTAAAGTCGATGGATAAAAATGATCTCAAAAACTCATTCGATATGTTAATTGATCGTGCAAAACGTTGTATTGATGCGGAAGGAGACTATTTTGAATAAAATAAATGAGATTTGCCGGAATATTGAGTTTTTGTCTTTATTTTGAAAAAGTTCCGTTTTCCATGGGACACACTGTGTATATGCATAATATTACAAATAAATATATTAAAACAATTTCTTTAATTAATTAATACATTTTGTCAAAAAAGTGCCGGGAATTGTCGATTCAAATCTGACGGGGCAATTTAGACAGGTAAATTTTTTTTTTCTAGGCTGGTACAACTGTCCTTAATGACTATGCCAAGTTTGAGCGGAATCTGTCAACCATTGTGTTTACAGTAGCAGGTTAAGTCAGTCGATGTCAATAGTGCGTGCCGATTTTTTACAATGGGTGATAACGGTGAACAAAGAATTTGTCTAAGATTTCGTGTTGCAAATAAAATTTCGTGTGCCAATTCATTGAAAATTTTGCAAAAGGCTTTTGGTGATAAAGCACTATCGAAAACCCGTGCGTATGAGTGGTACAAAGCCTTCAAGGAGGGTCGTGAAGTCGTCGAAGACTTGCCTCGTTCCGGACGCCCATCGACGGCTTCGACCGCAGATAACGTCGATAAAATTAAGGAAACGGGGCTTGGAAACCATCAACACTAAAATAATAATGCCTTTTTATGAAAATACGATAAGGAGAAAAATAAATATAAAAATTACGTGCAAAATATAAAATAATATCATTTATTTAAATCGTTTTATGTATCTTAAATTAAATTTTAAATGTTTTATTGTAAAATAACTTAAAATTGTATAATAAATTTTTAAGAGTTACGTATTTTATTTTTCTTTGACATAATACCTGCGTAAAACAATTCCTTTTTTTTCTATTGGACGATTGAATAATACTATTGAATAACGAATTCATATCTTTATACTTTATAGAAACTAATAGTGTTGCTAACAACTATAAGTAGGTTATTTAAAACAATAAACTCTCAAAATACATGTACAATTATGTAAAAATAGCTGCTATGGTTGAACATAATTAAATTATGCTTTTACTTCAAATAACGCAACTGTCTTCTTTAAAAAAAAAAATATATGTATACTATTACAAACGGATGTAAAAAGAATTTTATAGAAATATCTGCAATAATGTTTTATCACAGTGAAACTCTTAATAACTCAAAAATTGCAAACGGCATGACTATGTACTCTTTTTTACTATTAAAATATTAAAATAAGATGACAATATGCATAACTATTTCTCTATCATTCTCTCAAAATAAAAAGATAAAGAGTCATGTAATAATTTTTGCTGCATTTCTTTATTTATGTTCAAAAAGTTCATTTACAAAAAGATTAAATAATTTGAAAGTACGAACAAATCATTTTTATAATCGAGATTACCACTTAATACTAAACAAATTATTAGAGTTTAATCTAGTTAAGTAAGCACAAGTCTTAGTGTTCAAGCTTATTATTTTATTTTTACATCACTGATATTTTCAACTATTAATAAAGTATATGCAAACGAAAAGCGAACATAAAAATATACATAATTATACGTTTTTCATTTATTCTTATTTAAAATCTAATAGCAAATACGGATAATAAATATCAATATAATATATTCTGTCAAAAAAGTACCGGGAATTGTCGATTCAAATCTGGCGCGGCAATTTAGGCTGGTAAAATTTTTTTTTCTAGATTGGTACAACTGTCCTTAATGACTATGCCAAGTTTGAGCGGAATCTGTCAACCATTGTGTTTACAGTAGCAGGTTAAGTTAGTCGATGTCAATAGTGCGTGCCGATTTTTTACAATGGGTGATAACGGTGAACAAAGAATTTGTCTAAGATTTCGTGTTGCAAATAAAATTTCGTGTGCCAATTCATTAAAAATTTTGCAAAAGGCTTTTGGTGATAAAGCACTATCGAAAACCCGTGCGTATGAGTGGTACAAAGCCTTCAAGGAGGGTCGTGAAGTCGTCGAAGACTTGCCTCGTTCCGGACGCTCATCGACGGCTTCGACCACAGATAACGTCGATAAAATTAAGGAAATGGTGCTTGAAAACCGTCATATCAGCTTGAGAGAGATACGAGGGCAGTCCCAAAAGTACCCGACCCGACAAAGAAAACAGTAAAAAAATTGCGAAAATGTTTCTTATTTTTCAACATATTCTCCTTTCAGTTCGATACACTTTTCCCAACGATGTTCAATAGCTTCGATACCCGCTTTATAGTAGAAACCGTTAAGCTCCTCGAAATACCTATTAACCGCAGACTCTACCTCTTCATTGTTGGCAAATCTTTTGCCGCCAAGCCATTTTTTTAAATTCGGAAAAAGAAAATAATCCGAGGGAGCCAGATCTGGTGAATAGGTTGCGTGAGGAAGCAATTTGAACTTCAACTCATTAATTTTAGCCATCGCAATGACGCACGTGTGGACAGGTGCGTTGTCGTGATAAAACAACACTTTCTTTTTCGTCAGATGGGGCCGTTTTTTTTTTATTTCATCACTCGAAGCTGCAATAAGGCTGCATAATATACGCCGTTGATTGTTTTTCCTTTTTCAAAATATTCAATAAATATTATTCCACGCGCATCCTAGAAAATGGATGTCATGACCTTGCCAGATGACTGAACTGTCTTTGCTTTCTTTGGAGTCGGTTCTCCCTTTTTAGTCCACTGCTTTGACTGCTCCTTGGTCTCAGGTATAAAATGATCGACCCATGTTTCGTCCAGGGTTATAAATCGACGCAAAAACTCGGCTTTATTGCTGCAAAACATTGTCAAACACTCGATGGAAACATCCTTACGTTGCTGTTTGTGCTCCATTGTGAGCAAACGCGGCACAAATCTCGCGCACAGCTTTCTCATGTCCAAATTTTTGGTCAAAATGCGATGCACAGCACTTTTTGAAATGCCTGCCATGTGTGCTATCTCGCACACTTTTGTCGACGGTCATCCAATACCATTTTGTAGATTTTCTTAACGTTTTCTGACGTAGTGACCTCACTTGGTCGACCACTGCGGTGTTCATCTTGGCAGCTCGTACGACTTCGCTTAAACTCAGCTACCCAATATTTAACCGTTATAAACGAAGAAGCAGACTTCCCCAGAGTAGAATCCAACTCGGCTTTGATATCGGTTGGACTTAGACCTTTTAAATGGAAGTATTGTATCAAATAACGATGCCTAATTTTTTCCATATTTACAAATTCACTGAGAGCGTTCACTTTCGATGACTGTAAAAAAAATAATAATAAATGTACCGTTATGAATTTTTCACATTAAGTTGTTGAAAGGTGGTATTGTCAATCGCAGTAATTGTTTTTTCAAAGTTACCTGTATTCATTAGTCAGGTCGGGTACTTTTGGGACTACCCTTGTAGCACATGAACTTGAGATATCCCACGAGTCCAGACGTACAATTTTAATTAATATTTTGTGCATGAGAAAGGTGGCTTTAAGACTCGTTCCAAAAGAGCTTAATTTTCTTCAAAAACGGTATCGCGAACAGGTCGCTTCGGACATGCTGGATCGCGCCAATTCCGATCCCGCATTCATGGAATTCATCATAACTGGTGACGAAACGTGGGTGTACGAGTACGATATGCAAACAAGCCAGCAAGCATCGGAATGGGTGGGAAAAAACTAGCCGAAACCGAAAAAACCACGCCAAAGCCGCTCAAAAGTGAAGGTGATGCTCATTATTTTCTTCGCTGTCCGTGGCGTGGTGCACTACGAACTCGTTCCAGAGGGTCAGACGGTAAACAAAGAGTATTACCTCGGCGTTATGAAACGTTTGCGTGAGCGTATCCGTAAGAAGCGGCCGAATTTGTGGGCAAACAACTCGTGGATTTTGCACGACGATAACGCGCCGTCTCACCGAGCTATAATTGTGACCGACTTTCTTGTCAAAAACTCAACAAACACGCTTAAACAACCACCGTATTCGCCAGATTTGGCTCTCTGTGACTTCTTCCTCTTCCCAAAACTTAAATTGCCGCTCCGTGGCACTTGTTTTTAGTCGATTAAAGCCATAAAACAAAATTGGGCGCGCGAGCTGAAGGCCATCCCGGAAAGCGCCTATAAAAAATGTTTCGATGATTAGAAGTGCCGTTGGCATAGATGTATCTAAGCAAATGGAGCCTATTTTGAAGGCGACCCAATAAATTTTGATTATTAAACGTAAAAATGTTGTTTTAATTTAAAATTCCCGGTACTTTTTTGAGAGAATGTATATAATGAATACCGCATCTTTTTGAATACATTTATGTGAAATTATACAGGGTGACAATTGCATATTGACGTCAAAAAAAAAAAGGGTTTTAACTCTTTTGCATAAAAGTTATGCCTTTAGAAGCGCCTTTTTATAAAAAACAATTTGCCCTCGGTTCTATTTGATAACTTTTAAAACTTTTTGAGATTTCAAAAGAAAAAACTGTTTTGATGGTGAACTTTAAGAGTAATTTTTACCCCTTATATCAACAAATTAGTACTTAAAAGAAAACACGTGTCTCATATTTTTGAGTACCACAACATATTACAAAATATAAGAAATCGACAAGGTACACCTGCGGTAGTTTCCTTGTTAGTACAACAGTTAAATAATGATGATCCTGTTTGCCGGATGAAATTTCGTGGTAAAATGATGAGAATGTAACGTTGGTACGTGACCTCCGTTTTTTTTCTGTTGTTACCGATAAACTTTCTCCCTGCTTTTCCTGCGCTCGCTTGTCAACAAGGAAGATGCCCGTCGATCACATCAACCGCTTGCATCAAACTATACCAAAATGCTCCACCAATAGAAAGCCTCCTGCCACAACCTACTTCACGCACTCTCCATTGACATAGACCGTTGTAAAACTCAGCCTAAGCATGGGCCAAGAGTTTATGAGTTTTCTCGGAACGCCAAAAAAAAAATAGTACATGCACTTTACCGAAGCAAAAAATGCCAGGCCGAACACGTGCACGTCAACTCGGCGCCAAAACAATAAAAGTGTCTCATAAATACTCTTTCTTTTATACGTTGTTTTTCCATTTAAAAAGTGTATTTTCTTTTCCCGTACTTTCCCTTTCGTAACGCATTCCAACACTATGCAATAGAGTAACGGATATTTTTAACTTATTTTATTACAAAAATTATCAAAATAGTAAAAGAATCATGACGTTGATCAGCAGAATGAAAAATGCGATTTCCAAAAATACCACACAAGGCATATTTTTACACGATACGTAAAATAGTTTAATAAAAGAATAATTGTTTTCGATCACAGAATCGAAGTGTCACGAAACTAAAATAATAATGCCTTATAAAAATACAGTAAAAGAAAAATAAAATACTATAAAAGTTACACACAGAATATAAAACAATATCATTCATTTAAATTATTAAACTTATGTTAAATTAAATTTCGAATCTTTTAAATAACTTAAAATTTTAAAATGAATTTTTTAAAGTTACATATTTTATTTTTCTTCAACTAAATACCTGCATATAACAATTTCTCTTTTTTAATAGTATTTTGTCTACATAATTTTATTTTGGTTATCTAGTTATGCTTCGATTTCAAACAATCTGATTGTCTTTTTTTAAATATATACTAATACAAACATATATAAAAAGAGAATCTTACAGAAATATTACAGCAAATCTCCTAATAACTTAAAAATTGCAAACGGCCTGACTATGTTCTTTTTACCATTAAAATATTAAAATGAGAAGACAATATGTCTAACTATTTTTCTATCTTTCTCTCAAAATAAAAAGATGAAAAAATATGTAATAATTTTCGCAGCGTTTCTTTATTTGTGTTCAAAAAGTTCATTTATAAACACTTAAAATAAATTAAAAATATAAACAATCCATTTTATCTTTTTATAATCAAGATGAATATTTAACACTAAACAAATTAGCAAATTTTAATCTGGTTAAGTAAACACAAGCATTACAATTAAAGCTTATTATTTTATTTTTACACGACCGATATTTTCAACTATTAAAGTATATGCGAAGAAAAAACGCACATAAATATATATATATAATCCTAAGCGAAAATAATCACGTGTATATAAATGTTATTAACAAAAAGTAATTCTTCATAATGATTATTAGCTTTTATTAGGTAATATTAAAATCTTATAATGTGTGGATTTTGGACTATAATAATAGTCAATAATGTATATTAATGTTTCGAAGTTTTTATTGTCATTTTATAAATTTAATAAATGTTTATAAGATTTTATTAGATTTTTATAGATTTTTATTTTCAGGAAATGTCCTTACAAACAAAGATGCAATAAAAGCTAGAATATAAATAGTTATTAGCTTTTAAACGGTTACATATTACTTTTTCGTGTAAAAACCAAAAAGCTAATCATTATAATGATTGTAAGTAGTTGATGAAACCTTTTAAAATACTTTTTTAAAACCTTTATAAAAACTTTAATTATGTAACGTCGGAGTGACGTTACTATTGCGTACTAAATTTGACGCAAACCTGCCTTGTGCCTTTTTCGAGCCTAAGTACTAAAACTTATGGGCTCGGGACGGCAGAGGTATTATTTGTAAGATTTTATAGGAAGGGTGGTGAGATGCGGGACTGAATAACCATATAGGCCGACGTTGGCCTACAGATTATTCTGGAAAGGACCTAACAAGTGATGTTTGGAGAGAGATATTTAGCCGATCTTGGCTAATACTATCTCTTTGGAGGTTAAAAGAAAAAAAGAAAAATTTATATTAAAAACTCACTTTTTATTCCAGAAAAGGTTTGAGTTGGCTGGAAGTCCTCACTCTCTTTCTCTCTCTCTGTTTGAATTCTCTCCCTCTGTGTAGTTTGCTGCTTCTCTGCTTCTTCTGCTTCTTCTGCTTCTTCTGCTTCTTCTGCTTCTTCTGCTTCTTCTGCTTCTTCTGCTTCTTCTGCTTCTTCTGGGATTATGCCCAATGAATAGTTTTAATTTGTTCTGAAAAGAACAGTTTATACGTTGAAAAAGAGTTTCGTGTCCCTCGAGTGCTGCCTGAGGTCTGCTGCTGGTTGAAAATCTTGCGCGATATTTATACGTTTTTTGGAAGTAGCTCCGAACGAATCCTTTTTTCGGAAAATTTCTGGAGAGGGTAAGATTTTCGGGCCCCCTTCTCCTCGGAGGGCCTGTCTGAGAGGGCGTGGAAAGCCTCTGCGAGGGTGTGTCGTCTTGAAGTCGGAGAGAGAGAGGTTGAGAGGGGACTATCCATTTTTACAAAAATTTTATAATATCTTAAAACTAATATTATTATTAATGATTTGTAAATGTTCGTTTTGTTATAATATTTTAGGTAAAATTTGAACTAGGCTACGAAAAAGAATCGTCTTCGTAGCTTAATTCTAACAATAATTACAATTATTTAATTCATTCCTGGTATATTTTTTTGTTTGTTATAAAAAGATTTTATTATAATGCTTAAGTTTATTCTGTTATGTTAGTATTTATATTAGTTCAAAAAATTTTCTTTACAAAGAGTTTAATTTAAATATATGTTTCTATAATTGTCTGTATCTTATTAGAAATAATGATAATTGTCACCTTTTTTATTGAATTAATATAAACTGAATTTGAGCAAAATATCATATTGTATTTTAAAATAATTTTAGCTTTACGTGTAAGGTATAATTTGACATCATTATTACATAAAAGTTATGACAATTATAAAAACGACTCACAGTTTTAATCTTATTGTTTTAAAATAATTATTTCTAATATAAATTTAAATCTAAAGAAAAAAGAAAGAAAAATATTATTCTAACTTAAACGCATAGTTACATACATATATTTATATTTTATTTTATTATTATTATTATGCACCCTTTTATATATATTTTTTTATTTAAATGTTAAAAATCAACTTAGATTCTAGTGCGCATAATACATTGTTAAAGATTAATTTTAATATGAATGTAATTTTTCATATACCATCTTAATTTTTCTATACATATGTTAAAATTTGTCGTTAATATTTCCTGATTAAATACAATATTAAACAAATAAAGTTGTTATATTATTTGGCTTAATAAATCGAGTTAGTTATTGATTTATTGTAGAAATAAATTGTTGTGAATAGAAAAAAGGTAGTGTCAATAAAATTATTTTATAAATAAGTTCATTAACTTATTAATATTAATATGCAAATGTCTTAAATATATAAATAGTTTATTAAAATACAAATCATATTTCATTCTTGATAAACTTATATTAATTTAAACTCTCAAAGCTAAGAATTAAAATATTTTTGTATTAATATTGTATTAAAATTAAAGCAAAAAAAAGAATCAATGTACATCTTTACCAATTCAAACTCAATAATCTTAATCTTGAAGTTTTATTACTTACATGTA
Source organism: Chalcis sispes (assembly GCA_949987625.1). NCBI lineage: Eukaryota > Metazoa > Arthropoda > Insecta > Hymenoptera > Chalcididae > Chalcis > Chalcis sispes. The sequence continues at coordinate 36,836,564 of OX465095.1, read as the reverse complement.
AAAAAAATAAATTTTAAAACTAATTATTTTATTAAAATTAATATACAGATATATTGAATGTGAATTGATTGACGATGTTTTTCTTATTCAAAGAAAATAATTCTTTAACAATGTAGTTTAAACCTAAAAGATAAAACGATATATTTATAATTTTACATTATCTTAAACATTTATAAATAAAAATTTATTATTCACGAATAAAGGAATAGAAAGATTATTTGTTATTTGTTCAATATTTAAATTGAAAACGAACATGGTTAAGCCGTTTGTAATAAATTTTATCGTGAAAGGTTATTGTAGGTTTTTTGTATAATTCACTTTTTATAATATATTTTTATATGTATATAATTCGAAAGAAAAATCGGCCGCATTATTTTAAAGCATAATTCAATTAAATTTGAAGATAGCAGTTGCGTTTTTTTATTGGATATACGTGTTCAATTTTATTCGAAAGCAATTAGCCTTTTATAATATTAAAAATGTAAACTTGTCGTAAGTTATAAAAAAAAACAGGTAAAATAAATTATATAACTGTTAGAAACCTATTTTTTGAATTTTAAATTATTTATAAAATTTGAATTTGTACTTGATATATGTTTGACAATTTTAATAAGTAATTTTATTTATTATTTTCTATGTTTTTTTCTTTTCGGATTTTAAATAATTATTCTGGAATTTATTTTGTATATAAAAAAAAGTATACCTTGTGGGGTATTTTTGGAAATCGCAATTCTTATACTTTTCATTAAACATTTTACTTTTTATTTTATTTAAATATTATTCAATATATTTTTGGTTTAAAACAGTTACTTAATTTATTTATTGAGGTCTTCTATTCTAGTAATCTATTTATTGTTTTATTGCGCTACCTGCGCAATGTATCGGTAAGTAAAGGTTGCAGTTATAATTTGCGATAATAAAACAATTTAAAAATATTGCATAACATTATAATTGTATTACGCAGGGCAAGTTCGAAAAAAGGAAATACGTATTTTAGATAGGAAAACTATGGGTAGAAAAAACGGTGTTTATGGGACAGTTTTATAGTTTTCGGCGCCGAGTTGACGCGCACGTGTTCAGCTTGCCATTCTTACGCTAGACTCGAGCGCATGTCCCTTTTCTTTACCGTTCCGGGAAAACTCGTAAAATCTTGGCCCACGCTTAGGGTGTCTTCCACAACGAAACGTGTCTCTAGCCCGCGTGTTAAGTCAGTTTTGGAGGGAAAAATTTTCATTGGAGGAAAAAATTTACTATAGTTCGACACAAGTGGTCGATGAGATCGAAGCGCTTTCCCGCTAATCGGCAAGGGCAGGAAAAATAAAGCAGAGAGAATACTTATCGACTTAACACAGGAAAAAAACGGAGGTCGTTTACCGACGTTACACCCCCATGCTAAAACGGTTACTAGGTGATCGTAGTATCAACTAGGAATCGTAACGACGTAGTCGGAAAGAAAGCGATGACAATTTGTAACTGCTAGGCGTGAATTTTTAGTGACTGTAATTGAAGAAACTCCTGGATGACAAGACTTGTGAAGTCGTTGGTGTCGGGCCGGCTGGAGTCGGTGCTCTAGTGATGGGTGATGTTGATGGGGCCGGTAACTTAATTGTCACGAATTGTTCTGGAGCGGATGGTGGTGTTTCCAGTAGTCCCATTTCTACATCTTGTTGATGATTTGAATTATTTGCGGGGCTTCCAGTCGTGTCGAGCGTCATGAATAGACGGGTTACTGATCCGCAGAGAGCGGCTAGGATGTGCATTGAACATCCATACATTCGGTGAAGGAGGAATCCGTTGACTAAACCATTTACTATTGTTTTTATTGCGAATATGATAAGGAAAATAGCCATTACGGCGGAGCTGATAGTTCCAAAAGTAATCAGTCGGTTCCAGGCAGTATTCCATACTGAATCTAATATTTTTCCTACTGCGTCTTCATTGAGGAGTTTTGAGATAGTGCCTTCATTGTCTATTATAGACTGACCATGCATTTCTTTGGCAAATTCATTTAATAGTGACGGTTTTTCGATCGGGAACATGATTCGTTCTTGTAATTGTTCCAGATCCTTTTCCGTATAAATGCCGCTGGTTGCCAAAGAAGCTGGGTCGACATATTTCCACGTCATCTGTGTGAAGGGCTTCAGTGTGAGAGGTGCTTTGCCTTCTACAGGTCTTGGCATGATTTTCAGCCATTCTTCGTTTACTCTGTAATATGATGGCAGGATGGCATTGCACGATACCCTGGTGCCATGATCTTTTAAAACATGTGTTTTTGGGGTTAAATATTGTGTTTGGTTGTTCCAAGTGACTTCCAATTCGGCGTAGCAGTATTCTCCATGTCGGAGTTTTACTTCTACAGGTACGCATTTAATAATGTGTACCACTTCGCCGCCTATAGTCGCCATGTAACCGGGTCCGTTCATCAAGTTATAAGCAAATTCATCTGGCGATTGGTCGGCTATAGCTAGAGCGTTTAGTAATGTCTGTCTCTCAATCTTGCATTGCTGTTGCAGGATGTTACGGTATAGAGATTGAATCTGTGATTTGATGTGTTTCTCGACGTATACGAATTTAGAATTCACATACGCGAAGATGTCCAAATTTTCTATCGCCATCTTTCCTGGCTTCGCGAATGAATATCCTTTGGTGGTTTCTAGGATAAAGAGCTTAGGGTGTTCGGTTTTGACCACTGTGTATCCGCATAAGTTCTCACTGCCCTTGCTGGATAGGGCAAAGGTCACATCGTCGGTTGTAAGGGTGTAAATAGTTCGTTCGTGATTAAAACTGTTGTCCATGATTTTGTTAGCTAGTCCTTCGTATAACAGTCCGTAATGGTCAAATTTACATTGGTCCAAGGGTAGAGCTTCCCAGAAGGTATAGCCGCTTTCGAGGTCGATGCACGAGGTTTCAGAGAGAGTGCACGACGTTCCGGAGTTTAAATGAATTTTATTGTTATCTAGGTCGATTTGAGCAAATTGCTCCTTCAAGGTGATCTTTAGTAGGCCTTGTACGACCACGTTTTCCCAAGCACCATAAGGGTCTCGGTAAACGCTTCCGGAGCATCGCCCACTCTCGGTGAGTGTACCTGCGTAAACCATTGGGTGTGTTATCGTACTATTGATCTTTATTTCGCTGATTATTGTGCTATCTCCGAATTTAAATATTCCTGTTTCGTACATTTGTTTACATGCGCGCCTACTAATTTCGTGTATATATTCGGCCTGACCATGGTTAACTATTGAATTATGGGAGGACATTCCGCAGTAGTAAACTGTCCGCTGTATCTCTACTTTACACTGTATAACATGGGTTTGGCGATAATTTACTATTTGTAATAATTGAATGTAACGACGGGTTACATTTACAGGGTTCATGGGGAGTTCGCATTCGCCTACTTCTAATAGAGATACAGTGGTTATGTTCAGGTGCCGCGATCCGCAGTCGTAACCAATTAGACTGTAAATTGGAGAAAAAAGACATAAGAAAATGGTTACTTTCGCCAAGTCCATCTGAAAAATAAAAATAATTTAATTCTGTTTTCTTTTTATTCGATTTTATCTCGTGCGGTAAGAGGTTAGTGCCTATTTGTATGTATAAGAAAAAATTTATCATTGCATATATTCGTGTTTTTGTTTTGTTTAGAAAGAATATTTTTTTAATATATTTAATATTTTTTTTATTTTTTTTATTATTTTTTTTTTTTTTAATTTTTTTTATTATTTTTTTTAATTAAAGGTTATTATTTATTATGTTTCCGTAATATTATACGATTTTTATAGTTTGTGTTATTTTAGAAAAAAAAAATATTTTTTTTTATAGGTATTTATGTTGGTATTATCATTATATATTTTCGATTAAATTTTTTGATTATTTATTAGGTTATTGTTCGTTTTCGCTTTTTGAGTCCTTTTTTCTGCGCCTATGTTTATATTCCCGCTCTATGTGGGATTTGCGGAGTCTATTTGCATGGACGATCTTATCGCCCTTTTTATATTGTATCCTTACGTTATAAGATTTAAGGATCTCTAATACTTTGTGTGGACCTGAGTAGTTATCGCCAAACTTGCCGGGTTTAGGGCCGAGTAGCAAAAACACAAAGTCTCCTACTCTAAAGTTTTGAGGATTTATTTTTTTATCGTAAAGCCTTTTGTTGCGTTCCTTGGACTTGATTAGGTTATCATATGCTAACCTTTGAATGTTGTTTAGGCGGGTGACCAATTCCGTGATGTAGTCTTTATATGTTGGCAGCATGTCACTGGCGTGCAATGGGTCGTAAGATGGCAACCGTGGGAGCTTGCCGAACACTACCTCGTAGGGTGTGTGCTTGGTGCTTTCCTGCACGCTAGAGTTGTAATTTAGCATTGCTATTTCGATCCATTCATCCCAATCGTTGTTTTGGTCGGTGTATTGTTTTAGAAATTCACCGAGCGCGTGGTGGGATCTTTCCAACGACCCATTCGACTGAGGGTGGAAAGCGGTCGTTCTGAGTTTTTTGATTCTAAATCTCTTGGCGATTCTATTCATTAGGTGACTTAGGAAGTTCTTTCCTTGATCTGTTAATATAGCTTTGGGTGCTCCAAATAGACAGATGAATTTCTTTATCAGTGCGTCAGCGATGGTAGTGGCCAAGGTGTTTTGTAAAGGCACGGCCAAACAAAACTTCGATAGTTGATCCTGTATTGTAAGTACGTACTCGTTCCCTTTTTTTGTGGCTTTAAGGGGTCCTACGATATCCATCGCTATTTTATCAAAAACAGCCCCCGGTGTATCGGTGATTGTCATGGGTTGCTTCGTTTTCAGACGCACTAATTTTTTCAATTGACAGTCGAGGCACTGCTGAATGCGTCGCTGTACGTCGTCTTTTAGATTTTCCCAATAGTATTTTTGGCGGATCCCGTTAAATGTTTTGGATACTCCCCTATGACCTCCAATCGGTGATTTGTGGAGTTCGTAGAAAACCTCGTCTCTTTTGTCAATAGAGACGTATTTTAGCTTTCCGGTGCATATAAAAATTTTCGTGGAGGTATCGCTGAACGTGCCCTTAAAAAGGCTCAGGATCTCCGACCATTCTAGGTTCTCTATATATTTATTTTTGGCAACACTAAACGTCCTTTGGTTGAACTTTTCCAATAATTCTTTCAAATTCCTCAAACCTCTCATCAGGTTTTCTTTAATTTGCGTCAGGGAAAGCGGTTGATCCCCTTTTATACATATTGCGTAGTAAGATTTTTTCCTTTTACGCTTCTCACGATGAACTTCTCCGACGGTCAAACCTTTTACGACGTTAATTTTATTGTATTCGTGCAGCGTTTTGCCGCCTTCGTCACAAAAATGTCCGTCTGAGCCTACGAAATAGATTATATTGTCGTTTCTCGTATGCAACGGCTCTTTCAGTTCCACTATGACGCTGTGGTTCGTTACTTCGTCGTCTTCGAATTCATCGGGGGATTCTGATTCTTCATCCGAGTTCGACATGGCTTCTGCGGGTGCGGCAAAAGGTTTAGGTTTCGCGGACTCGTCGGAGTCGTAATTTTCGCTTTCTTCGTAGTTGACCCTTTTTTTGAGTCGCGGTGTTTTTTCTTCCACAACTGGGGTGTTCTCTTGGACCTTTTTAGGTCGTCCCCTAGGTTTTTTGTGTTTTTGTATACTCGGGTTGGTTGACGGTTGTTTCTCTTTTCCATTTCCGTCGCCAACTAGGGCAGTCCTTTTATGTTGCGCACGTGTTACTACGTTAATGGCGCCTTCTTCGACTGGGTTGCGCGATAGAGCATCGGCATTGGCGTTTAATTTGCCGGGCTTATAAATTATCTTGTAGTTATATTCGGATAATTTGAATCTCCATTTCTGGACTCTTGTATTGAGGTCGGCTGTTTTAAACCATACTAAGGGTTGGTGGTCCGTTATTATAGTAAACTCCCGCCCATATACGTATGATCTAAATGCCGTTACGCTGTGCACTACGGCTAACGCCTCTTTTTCATACACTTCATAGTTACCTTCGGCTCCACGCAACATGCGGGAGGTGTAGGCTATTGGCCGATCCTTCCCGATTTCTCCTTGGGATAGGACTCCTCCTATTGCGTAGCCTGAGGCATCCGTCGTGATTATGAAAGGCTGTGAAAAATTTGGAAATTGTAACACGGGGGCAGTGCATAACATCTCTTTTAAGGTTTCAAATGCTTTTTCCGTTTTTTCATTCCATTCAAAAGTTGTTTCTTTTTTTAATAATTTAGTCAAGGGTTTTGAGACATACGCGAATCCCTTCATGAATCGCCGATAATATCCTGCTAACCCCAAGAACTGCCGAACGTTCTTTACGTTCTTGGGTCGCGGAAAGCTTCTTACAGCTTCCAGTTTCTTGGGATCAGGTCTTAGCCCTTTCTCGCTAAGTAGATGGCCTAGGTATATGACTTCTCGCTTTAGGAATTCGCATTTATCTATTTGCAGTTTCAGTCCTGCATTCCTTAGTCTTTCCATGAGTTCTTTTATCTTACTGTCATGTTCTTCGATACTGTTAGAGTAAATAACGATGTCGTCTAGGTAGACAAACAACGTTATTCCCTGCATCCCTTTTAATAATTTGTCCATCAGCCTTTGGAAGGTAGCTGGCGCGTTTTTCAATCCAAAAGGCATCCTAACAAATTCGTAGTGGCCGAACGGCGTACTAAAGGCCGTCTTATGCGCGTCTTTAGGATGCATCTTTATCTGATGGAATCCTGACGCCAGGTCGAGCACTGTATAGTACTTGGCCGATCCTACTTGGTCGAATATTTCTTCGATATTAGGTAGTGGGTATGAGTCGCCTACTGTTTTTTCATTCAAGGCCCGGAAATCTAATACCATGCGCCATTTAGGGCGTCCTTGAGCGTCGGGCTTTTTTGGTACGGCCCAAACCGGCACGTTGTGGGGTGAAGTGGAGTTCTTTATGACTCCTGCCTTTAGCAATTCGTTCACCTGCCTATTAATTTCGTCTTTTATGGCATGGGGGAATCGATACTGCTTAGCATGGACTGGATTATCATCAGTCGTGGGGATTTCATGCGTAATAAGGTCTGTTCCTGGAAGATCATCGCCAGGTAGGTAGAACACGTCTCTGTTGTTTTTCACTAAATCAATTACGTATGACTTTTCGTGGTTATCTAAGTGGTCTGTTCGCAAATAGTCTTCGATGTTTCCCTTGACTTCTGGTTCTTCGAGAGTTTCAGGATCTCCGAAGTCAGCAATTGACTCGAGCTGGTAATCCAGGTCGGTCGCTACTTCATTTTCGGAAGTCAAATAACTGTTTTTCGTAGCCGCGTTACTGTCGTGATCTTCGTCTTTTAGTATTTCCAGCACATTTGCTTCGTCGTAAGTATTGCTGAATTCAGTCCCAATTTCGAAAGGTCGTGCAACGCCGTTACATACCATCAAGTGGTTAGTGTAATCAAGGTGCACTCGGAAGTCGCGCAGGAAATCGCAACCTAGTATACCTTCCCCTGGGATATATACGTCGTCTTTTATCACCGAGAACTTTAATTTACTTCCCAAGAATGAGACATCTATTGTTCCCCAGGTAGGTATAGTTCTTTTTCCGATTCCTCGTAATGCGTATCTTTCCGTTGTGTCGATTTCCTCTTCGGCCGGTATCAGACTTGATTTTATTAAATTTATTTCTGACCCTGAATCGACTAATAGTCTCCCTTCTGTGAGAGTAGGGGGATTAAGTATTTTCAAGAATGGTAGTCCGCTTTTTACGGCGCCTGTGATATTGTGCAGGTTCTTTGTTAAGTGAGGTTGGTCTTCGTCGTCCCAGATAACCTTGATATGTTTATTGTTTATCGTCATTAGACTATTTTCGAAGTCTAATTTTGCTTGAGTGGTTTCGAAAAAATTCGCTCCTAGTACTCCATCAAAAGGGACAGGAAAATTATTTCCTACCACTATGAATTCGATTACAGTTTCTCCAAATTTGATTTTTGTTTTCCCCAGACCTTCCTCTGTCTCGCCTCCTAGGCCGTGGAGGGTACATCCGTTCTGACTGTTGAGGTATTTATGGTCTGGCAGAACATGTGCCTTTAGCACACTAACTTCTGATCCCGTGTCGATCATGAGGGTATTGGGAAATTTGTTTTGTAAGAGGTTAAGGCTTATGAATGGAATAGTTTTGCAGGTTCCTAGGGCATTAGTTCTCCTCGGAAATCCTCCAATTCTATTGAAAGCGATGAGCGCTCTTGAGGTCGTGAGGCCTCCCTGGTGGCGCTCTGTTGTGGGAGACTCCTCTCGTTTTTTGGCTGGCTATATTTTCTTTTCCTGCATTCAGTTGCCACATGTCCCTTTATTTGGCAGTAGCTGCAGGTTGGTATACTGGCCTTATTGTTGGGATTTTGCTGGCGGCAGACCGCCGCCGTGTGGCCGGGCTTGTCGCATTTAAAGCAGCGTATTTCTGCTCTGGGCGAGTTGTTGGTGCGCTGAAAACAGTTTAAGGCTAAGTGTCCAGGCTTATTACACAATTGGCAGACGTCGACTACGCGTCTGTTCTTGTTACATTGTGCTGCTGTATGTCCTTTTTGTTCACATATTTGGCATACTACGTCCTTACGGCAAAGGTTAGCGGTATGGCCCGTTTTCCTACAAATTTGGCAGGTCTTTGCTTTGAGGAAACAAGTTTCCTCCGAGTGTCCTGGTTTATTACAAAACCGGCACATCGTCATCCTGGTTGCTCGTGCATCGTACCTGGTCTCTGGCACTCTTTGCGGCTGCGGGATCGTAACTTCTTCGCTTGTATAAAAGAGTCCCTTTCTATGAGGTCGCTGTTTATCGCGAAGGGCAGCCTTAGAGGCGATTTGTCTTTCAGCTAGTATAGCGTTCTTTACTATGTCTGAAATGTTGTTTGTTGCCCTCATCCTATTTTCTATTTCAGGCTTCAGACCCTGTTTGAAACACTCTACTAGGTGTGCTTCCGTCTGTGCCCTGAATTCAGGGTCAAGGGCGCCAGTGGCTATCTTATGGGCCTCGTTTATCTGAGCTCCGAGGTCCCTCATGCGGTTTGCGAAGGCAATGACATTTTCATTGTCCCGCTGGTATTCATTACCCAGTTCACCTAAAAGTTGCTGTTCTGTTTTAGTGCTGGCGTATATGTCCTTGAAAAAGTCTTTCAAGGCTTCGACCGTCGGGAATGATGACCCGAGGATCGCAGCGCGAGCTTCCCCTTTTATTTTGCTCCTGATGAGTCTCACCAGGTTCGACTCATCGTAGGGGCCGAGTATTTCCCTGGCCTCATTGCAGCCTTCTAAAAACTCGCTTAATGGAATATTTTTTCCATTAAATTCAGGCACTACACTAAGTGCGTCTTTTAGTGAGGCTTGGAAGATCGGTTTTTGATCTCCTGTATTAGGTGGATCGCTACTACAACCGGGTCTGTTAGGTTGAGCCATCGTTGGGAAGTACTGATCTGAAGTATTCAGATCGATTAGGGGCTTATGGGTAGGTGAAGTGAAGGTGATATCTTCAGTTACCCTTGGGGAGAGGTTTACGGAAGAATTGAGACTTTTATCCTTGGGTGAGTAGGATACAAGCGGTTTACTGGAGAAAGGATCGGTTATTTCGTCCTTACCCCTTCTTGATTTTAATAACCTAGCGACCTGTTGCCTGGTCTGTCTTTTCTCCGTCATCGGTAGGTTAGTGACTCGTAAGCCATGCAGCTCTTCGGTTAGTTGGTCAAGCTGTTCTTCGAAGTCGTTCAATTGGGTGGCGATAGTCTCACTTCTGTAGATAAATTCAGAGACTTCTTCCTCTAAGGTGTGACTTAGCATGCAATTTTATCGTATTTGGGTTTTTATATATATATATCTATATATCTATATATCTATATATCTATATATCTATATATCCCTCTCTTTTCTATTTTAAAAACGTCAATAAAAAAAAATTATATATATAAAAAATGAAAATTGAGAGAGAGGGAGAAGACAAAAAAAAAAAATTTAATTTACAAAGTGAAAATTTATGGATAGGTAGAGAAAGTGGGTCTAGAAATAATTAGAAGCATTTATCAATAAAAATTTCATTTATTTAAAAAGTAAAAATTTATAATTCTTCTATAAATTTTTTTATTATTATTTGCCTCTGAGGCTCTATGCGGCTTATTCTCTTTTGGAGATCAGCCTCGCTGCTATGGCTATCCCTTTGTTTTTTTGGGATTCGATAGGTTTGCGTCAGGTTGGAGACACAAACTGAGCAGTGCGCGGGGAATTCCCCGTGCGCGCACAGAAGTCTTTCTATTCTCTCGTCGAGGGATGGCCTTTTCTCTGAGCGACTGTCGGTAGCGGCCTGTTTTTCCTCGATTTCCCTTAGTTTCCCTATCCGCTCTTGGAGTCTGCCCTCGTACTCCTTGCCAGGGACCCACTTTTGCCCTGTGGCTTCACGGAATGCCTTCAGGTATCTCCTCCTTTGCCTCTGGTTTGAATTCGGCTTGAGGGGAGGTAGATTTTGGAGGGCCGTCTCCAAGTCTGGCGAGGTGTAGTACCCTGGAGTATCTTGAGTTGGGTTCACTGCGGAAGAGAGAAAAAAAAATATATAAGAGATAATAAAGATTATATCGAGAGAAGAAAGTAGAGGGGGAGATGAAGGGAATAGATGAAATTACTTCTATTCTTTAATATGCAGCCCTGCTACTCGTTCGACTAGCGCTTCTATGTCCACTTGGTTCTGACGGATTACTGAGCTCGTTAGGGCTAGTGCCCTATCGATCCTTCCGCGGGCTTCTTGGGCCCTTTTGAATTGTCGCTCGATAGCCACCCTATCCCTAAGGTAGGCTTTTATGAAACTTCCTAAGTGCTTGCCGACTTGTCGGGTTTTCTTTTGTATCTGCACTGTTTTCCGGTGGACCGCGTAACTCAGCTCGTGGTCTTCCTTGATGTGTCGTCGATGCTCAAGGGTCTCGATGACCAACTTGTCCACTACCGCGTTGGTCTCTCGTAGGGTGTTTTCCAGTAAGATCACCCTACTGCTCAGCGAGGAAATTAATTGGTGAATATTGTCGCTGCTGAGTTCTCCGTAGTTGAGAGGAATCATCTACGAGAAGGGTTTTTTTATAATACGTGCGTTCGTTTTTTGTTACGCTGATAGCGGGTTCAAATCCTCATAAATGACTGGAATCATTTATGCACGACTGCTCATGGGGATACGCGTTTTTATTAATGTTTTTATTTATTGTTTGTTAAAAAGAAAATAAATAATTTATTTTTAAACGCGCAAAGGGTGTTATATACCTTTTTATTTTGCTAACGGGCTTTCTTGGTGATTTGGGTCGCAGTGCAGGCTCCAATAAGTCACGTAGTCCACGTGTTGCTTATCTAAATAATAGCCGTGCACGTCCTTTCCCAAGTAGAGGCTCGTTTCGAACACTTCTACTACTTCGTTCGCGGTCTCGGCGAGGCGCCTATTTAAAACCTCGGGAAGGTGACAGTACACTGCCGGGCAGATGCAACCGTCTTCGAGTTCAAGGTATTGGTGACAATTTCCTTGAGACTCGTAGGACCTTACGAGACCGGTCAAGTAACCACCGTGGTGCACGAAATAGATCTTTGCCTTGTTAGGCAATAAATCAAGCCCCAATTTTAATGCTTCGATATAAAGGCGATCGAAAGCTAACTCCGTTAAATTCATAAACGCGAAAAGTTTTAATTATTTATCCAAAAAGAAAATTAATTTTATTATGTTTATATATATATTTATCTATTTATTTATTTATTTATTACACAAAAAAAAATTAATTTTTTTTTTATTTATTTATTTAATTATCTATTTATTTATTTATTTTAGTTATTATTATTTATTTTACCTTCTATACTTTATCTTTGTCGCAATATTTATTTTATTTATTTATTTTGTCAATTTTATTATTTGTTGTATAATATAAATTGTTTTTATTTTATTTCTTTATATTATTGTTTGTTTATATTTTTTTATTTATTGTTTTTTTTTTGTCTTCTTTATTCCAATTATTGTTTATTTACTTATTATTTATTTATTACTTTTCTTTAATTCAATTTTATATATTTTATCATGTTTATTTTATTTCTTATTATTATTCTTATTTTTTTTTCATTCGTTTCTTTCATTTATTTGCTTATTTTCAGGCAATCCTTTTTCTTTACACACTTTTTATTTCAATTCTACTCTATATTTTCTTATTTATTAATTTTCAGTAATTCCTTTCTAGTTTGTATAATTTTGTTTAATCTTCTTATTATTCGACACTTTAATTTTAATCACTTTTTCTTTTATTTAATTCGTTTATTTTTTCTTATTTCATCTCGATTTTTTTTATTTAGTTTTATTTTTGTTTATATTTTGTTTGTATTTAACTTCGAACACTCTGTCTAACACTCCTTTTTTTTTTATTTATTCATTTCAATTTATTTATTTGATTTATTCTAATTTCTCTTAATTCAAAAATAATTTTGTTCTATTTTTATTTAATTTATTTTCCCCCTTTATTTCAAAATAAGATTCAATAAAGTTAAATAAAATCTTACAATTGGCAGTTACCTCTGAAGTTTAAGAAAACTCAATTTCTTTATAACTTCTGTATCCCCCCGGGGCCTCCAAAAATTTTATTGGTTGTAACGTCGGAGTGACGTTACTATTGCGTACTAAATTTGACGCAAACCTGCCTTGTGCCTTTTTCGAGCCTAAGTACTAAAACTTATGGGCTCGGGACGGCAGAGGTATTATTTGTAAGATTTTATAGGAAGGGTGGTGAGATGCGGGACTGAATAACCATATAGGCCGACGTTGGCCTACAGATTATTCTGGAAAGGACCTAACAAGTGATGTTTGGAGAGAGATATTTAGCCGATCTTGGCTAATACTATCTCTTTGGAGGTTAAAAGAAAAAAAGAAAAATTTATATTAAAAACTCACTTTTTATTCCAGAAAAGGTTTGAGTTGGCTGGAAGTCCTCACTCTCTTTCTCTCTCTCTGTTTGAATTCTCTCCCTCTGTGTAGTTTGCTGCTTCTCTGCTTCTTCTGCTTCTTCTGCTTCTTCTGCTTCTTCTGCTTCTTCTGCTTCTTCTGCTTCTTCTGCTTCTTCTGCTTCTTCTGCTTCTTCTGGGATTATGCCCAATGAATAGTTTCAATTTGTTCTGAAAAGAACAGTTTATACGTTGAAAAAGAGTTTCGTGTCCCTCGAGTGCTGCCTGAGGTCTGCTGCTGGTTGAAAATCTTGCGCGATATTTATACGTTTTTTGGAAGTAGCTCCGAACGAATCCTTTTTTCGGAAAATTTCTGGAGAGGGTAAGATTTTCGGGCCCCCTTCTCCTCAGAGGGCCTGTCTGAGAGGGCGTGGAAAGCCTCTGCGAGGGTGTGTCGTCTTGAAGTCGGAGAGAGAGAGGTTGAGAGGGGACTATCCATTTTTACAAAAATTTTATAATATCTTAAAACTAATATTATTATTAATGATTTGTAAATGTTCGTTTTATTATAATATTTTAGGTAAAATTTGAACTAGGCTACGAAAAAGAATCGTCTTCGTAGCTTAATTCTAACAATAATTACAATTATTTAATTCATTCCTGGTATATTTTTTTGTTTGTTATAAAAAGATTTTATTATAATGCTTAAGTTTATTCTGTTATGTTAGTATTTATATTAGTTCAAAAAATTTTCTTTACAAAGAGTTTAATTTAAATATATGTTTCTATAATTGTCTGTATCTTATTAGAAATAATGATAATTGTCACCTTTTTTATTGAATTAATATAAACTGAATTTGAGCAAAATATCATATTGTATTTTAAAATAATTTTAGCTTTACGTGTAAGGTATAATTTGACATCATTATTACATAAAAGTTATGACAATTATAAAAACGACTTACAGTTTTAATCTTATTGTTTTAAAATAATTATTTCTAATATAAATTTAAATCTAAAGAAAAAAGAAAGAAAAATATTATTCTAACTTAAACGCATAGTTACATACATATATTTATATTTTATTTTATTATTATTATTATGCACCCTTTTATATATATTTTTTTATTTAAATGTTAAAAATCAACTTAGATTCTAGTGCGCATAATACATTGTTAAAGATTAATTTTAATATGAATGTAATTTTTCATATACCATCTTAATTTTTCTATACATATGTTAAAATTTGTCGTTAATATTTCCTGATTAAATACAATATTAAACAAATAAAGTTGTTATATTATTTGGCTTAATAAATCGAGTTAGTTATTGATTTATTGTAGAAATAAATTGTTGTGAATAGAAAAAAGGTAGTGTCAATAAAATTATTTTATAAATAAGTTCATTAACTTATTAATATTAATATGCAAATGTCTTAAATATATAAATAGTTTATTAAAATACAAATCATATTTCATTCTTGATAAACTTATATTAATTTAAACTCTCAAAGCTAAGAATTAAAATATTTTTGTATTAATATTGTATTAAAATTAAAGCAAAAAAAAGAATCAATGTACATCTTTACCAATTCAAACTCAATAATCTTAATCTTGAAGTTTTATTACTTACATGTAAAAAAAATAAATTTTAAAACTAATTATTTTATTAAAATTAATATACAGATATATTGAATGTGAATTGATTGACGATGTTTTTCTTATTCAAAGAAAATAATTCTTTAACAATGTAGTTTAAACCTAAAAGATAAAACGATATATTTATAATTTTACATTATCTTAAACATTTATAAATAAAAATTTATTATTCACGAATAAAGGAATAGAAAGATTATTTGTTATTTGTTCAATATTTAAATTGAAAACGAACATGGTTAAGCCGTTTGTAATAAATTTTATCGTGAAAGGTTATTGTAGGTTTTTTGTATAATTCACTTTTTATAATATATTTTTATATGTATATAATTCGAAAGAAAAATCGGCCGCATTATTTTAAAGCATAATTCAATTAAATTTGAAGATAGCAGTTGCGTTTTTTTATTGGATATACGTGTTCAATTTTATTCGAAAGCAATTAGCCTTTTATAATATTAAAAATGTAAACTTGTCGTAAGTTATAAAAAAAAACAGGTAAAATAAATTATATAACTGTTAGAAACCTATTTTTTGAATTTTAAATTATTTATAAAATTTGAATTTGTACTTGATATATGTTTGACAATTTTAATAAGTAATTTTATTTATTATTTTCTATGTTTTTTTCTTTTCGGATTTTAAATAATTATTCTGGAATTTATTTTGTATATAAAAAAAAGTATACCTTGTGGGGTATTTTTGGAAATCGCAATTCTTATACTTTTCATTAAACATTTTACTTTTTATTTTATTTAAATATTATTCAATATATTTTTGGTTTAAAACAGTTACTTAATTTATTTATTGAGGTCTTCTATTCTAGTAATCTATTTATTGTTTTATTGCGCTACCTGCGCAATGTATCGGTAAGTAAAGGTTGCAGTTATAATTTGCGATAATAAAACAATTTAAAAATATTGCATAACATTATAATTGTATTACGCAGGGCAAGTTCGAAAAAAGGAAATACGTATTTTAGATAGGAAAACTATGGGTAGAAAAAACGGTGTTTATGGGACAGTTTTATAGTTTTCGGCGCCGAGTTGACGCGCACGTGTTCAGCTTGCCATTCTTACGCTAGACTCGAGCGCATGTCCCTTTTCTTTACCGTTCCGGGAAAACTCGTAAAATCTTGGCCCACGCTTAGGGTGTCTTCCACAACGAAACGTGTCTCTAGCCCGCGTGTTAAGTCAGTTTTGGAGGGAAAAATTTTCATTGGAGGAAAAAATTTACTATAGTTCGACACAAGTGGTCGATGAGATCGAAGCGCTTTCCCGCTAATCGGCAAGGGCAGGAAAAATAAAGCAGAGAGAATACTTATCGACTTAACACAGGAAAAAAACGGAGGTCGTTTACCGACGTTACAATTAAGTATTTTATATATTTTAGAATTTTATTTTTTATTATGATTATACATATTTTGAACATGCGCGTTATATTATATTTAATCGTTTATTCTCATTGTCCCACATGTTATTTTACACATTATTTAACGGAAAAAAAACGCAGAAAAATGTTTGACCTACGGTGGGATCGAACCCGGGTCCTTCGCATTATAAAGCAGTCGCCTTAACCATTACGCTATGCAACGCTTGTAGAACTAAGATTTAAATTTGAATCATAAGTTGCATGGCAATCCATATACACTTGTATTAATTTTGTATTTGAAATTTCTTCTATAGTGTAAAGTATTTTTTTAGATTAAGAAATAATTAAAAATTCAATATATTTAAATACATAATTTCGCTCTTGAGATTTTACTACATATGTAGTAAAATATAGATCGTAGATATCGACACTGATTTCCACGTAGATTTCTACACTGATTTCACGTTGAAACCCACGTGGTAATCTACACGGGAATCCACGTAAAAATCTACGCGGAAATCCACGTAAAAATCTACGCGGAAATCAACGTAAAAATCTACGCGGAAATCTATGTGGAAATCCATATACAGTGTGTTATTGAACTGATTTCAGTGTAGATTTCCATGTAAAAATCTACGCGGAAATCTATGTGGAAATCCATATACAGTGTGTTATTGAACTGATTTCAGTGTAGATTTCCATGTAAAAATCTACGTGGATTTCCATGTAGATTTTCACGTAGATTCTTGCAACTGGGTACTAATTACTATTATTAACCAATAATAATAATTATGAATACTTCAATAGGGTATTTAATATTTCTTAAATATTATTAGCAGTTATTAGCTTTTCTGAAGAGTCACAAATTTCTCTTGATCAAAAGTTGAAAAGCTAATATAAGCTAATAAAACATAATAAAGACTAAGAAATTTTAGTAAAGGTTAGTAACTATAAAAAACTGTTACTAGAGTCCAAATTCCACACTTTATAAACTAATAATAATAGTTATTAGATTTTATTAGCTCTTTTTTTATTCAGTTCATTTCCGCTTGGGATTATACGTTTTTATTTAAAATCTAATATTAATATTATATATATTGAATAATGCGTCTTTTTGAAGACATTCATGCGAAATTATACGAGGGTGGTTCAAATATGATGGAGACAAACGCTGTAGATGGCGCGCATGTATGTTTTGAAGGTCGTGGCTTGAGTATGTGATAGCTGGGTCTCTTACGAACAGTGTTGCATAGTTTTCGTCGAGAGTGCATGTTTCACGCGCGTGCTACGACTATGAGTGAACGTCAAGTGCCGACCGCCGTTGCGCAACGTATTGTCATTCATTTTTTGGTGTGGGAAGGCGTTAAAAATACGGAAATTTTTCTGCATTTGCGAAATTAGTTCGCTAGTGAGTGCCTGAGTAGGGCTGCTGTGTTGAAATGGGCCAAAGCATTCAAGGACGGTCGCGAAACCGTCGAGAATGAGCCGCATGATCGTCGACCGCGAACCAGCATCGCACCAGATAACGTTTGCCGCGTAGAACAACTCATTTTGGAGGACCGTAAGATGAATGTTCGAGACATTTCGGCTAAACTCGGTATCAGTATTGGTAGTGTAGTCTATCATCCACGAACACCTTCAATATCGCAAAATAACGGCGCGATGGGTTCCTAAACTGTTGAACTTCGAGCAAAAATTCACGCGGTTTGAAGTTTGTCGCCGCTTGCTGACGTGATACGAGGTGGAGGGGGACGGTTTTTTAACGCGAATCTTCACTACAGACGAGACATGGGTACACTATTACACTTCCGAAAGCAAGGTGTCGTCTAAAGAGTGGAGGAAGAAGGAGGAAGGGGTGCCAGTCAAAGCGAAGACAACCAGGTCCGCGGGTAAGATTATGTGTACTGTGTTCTGGGACCAGCGGGGTGTGCTGTACGTCGATTTCCTGCGCATCCAACATTCCATCAATGCTGCATACTACTCTAACCTTTTGAAAACATACGTGAAACCCGCTTATCGCTCGAAACGGAGGAGCATTCCAGCACAAAGTGCGATTTTTCTCCAGGATAACGCGCGCCCTCATACCGTGCGTCTCATGCTTGATACAATATCGAAATTGGGGTGGGAGGTACTGGAACACCCCCCCTACAGTCCGGATTTTTCACCCTGCGACTACCACATGTTTGGACCACTGAAAGAAGCCCTCGGAGGTCAAAGATTCAACACCGACGACGAGGTAAAGAAGTTCGTGCGCACATGGCTGTCCGAGTCACCCAAGGAATTCTCCGATACCGGCATCAAAAAGCTTCCGGAAAGTTGGACAAAATGCGTAATTTGTAAGGTAGAGTACCTAGAAAAACTGTAAATTTTTGTAAATTTTTTCGATAGCTAATAAACGTGTCAGAGCATTTGTCTCGATCATATTTGAACCACCCTCGTACATAATAATTACTATAATAAACGCTCTAGAATCTTAAGATTAACATAAAAAAAAATGTTTTGCAAAACTAACATTACAAGTAAGTATATATTATAAAGTTTTTACTAACAACTAGCTTTATTTTTATAAGGTAGAAGCGTTTCTCGCATCTTTTTTTACAAATTTATCATTCTTAAACATTAAAATAACACCTAAAGTTTCTGTTTTCTCACATTTATTTTTGAGTCTGAATTTATGTATAAAAATGTTAAAAACTAAATTAAAACTCCTAATAAGAATGATAATTTTTTGTTTACCTTCAAGATAAAATTATATTTAGATTTAAATTTATATTAGAATTAATAATTTTAAAATTATTTTAAGATTATATTCGCCAGTTTAAAATTTTTAATTTAGAATTAATTAGTTCAAAAATTATTCTAAATTATATTTTAAAATTAATTATCAAGATTATTTTTAGAGCTAAGCATTGAAATCCAAATAAAATTTTTTAAAAAAAAAAAATAATAACAAAACTAAATAAGATAATAAAAATAAATTAAATAATTGTAATTATAATTAGAATTAAGCTACGAAAACGATTCTTTTTCGTAGCCTAGTTCAAATTTTACATAGAATAACAATAAAAACAAAAATTGTTTGAAAAATTAGTATAAATATTAGTATTTAAGTTATCAAATATTTTTGTAAAAATAGACAGCACCTCTTGATCTCTCTCTCTTTCTTTCTCTCTCTCTTTCCCTTCACTATCAAGACGACACATCTCCGGAGGGCCTTTCCACGTCTTCACCCTCCTCCAAAAAAAAGGCCGACGAGGAGAAGGAAGCCCAGAAAATCCTCTTTTACCCTCTCCAGAACTCTCCCGAAAAGAGGATTCGTTCGGCGCAACTTCGGAAAAGCTAATAAATATAGCGCGAGAAGTTCTGAGAGTGGAGTCCGCAAGCAGCTTTTGAGGAAATTACAGAGTCATCAACTACAGCATCCAAGCAGCAGACCTCGGAGAAAAGCCAGAGCCACATCAATTCAACCAGTGTCCAGCACCTACAGAAAATATATCTTTACATACATTTTTATTCTTTCGTTCTATTTCCAAACTGTTTATTTAAGAAAACAAAAAAACACCATTCGTCGTTCAAATAACAGCAGAAAGAAGACATCGAGGACAACAGCGACCACACAGAGAAAGTGAGAGAGAGAAAGAAAGAGAGAGGGAGAGAGAGAGTTTAGTCTTACGGACGTTCTATCAGGAAATAAAAAGTGAGTTTTTAACTGAATTTTTGTATTTCTTTCCTTCTATTTTCCTCAAAGAGATAGTATTACCCAGAATCGGCTAAATATCTCTTACCTAAAGTCACTTAGTAGGATCTCTCCAGAGCAACATATACAGTCTGTCAAGTAAGAGCGTGGTCGACTTAACCGACAGGTAATGGAAGATTTCGCTCTAATTCCTTCGCGAGCCGATAGAGGAAAGCTTTGTCCTTGATGCATTGTTAACAAAAATTCAGTTGTCGTTGATCTTTTGGAAGAGAATCACGTTAAACGCCATGAGTGCTAAGTACGCGTCGCGCTACGAGGCTGTGTTCCTTTGCATCCACCCGAAAGGTTCCAAAATGTCGCAATCAGCAGCTGCTAAATATATGAGAAAGTCAAAGGCATTTGTACAGAAGTGGATACAGCGATATAAAGTGGCTAAAAATGTCGATGATTTACCAGAACGTGGCTCGATAGGAAAAGTGAACAAAAAAGATGAAAAAAGAATAGTGAATCTGTTTTCGCGGAATCCTGTTTTAACACTGCGGCAAGGACAAGCAAAGTTAATGGCAAAAGGTTTAGATATATTCTACCAAAATATCCAAACCCATCTTCGTACTCATCATCTGAAATGGCGCAACACAATGAAGAAGCCTCTGTTGACTTAAAAACATGTGACAAAGCGACTCGCTTGGGCGCATGAGAATATTGATAGAGATTTTGAAAATGTCATTTTTACTGATGAATGTTCTATATAGGCACGTTCTGTCCTCACACGAGCCTGGTAAACTTCCACCAATAGGCTTGTTCAGCGGACCGTAAAACATGGAATAAAGGTGCATCTTTGGGGCTGCTTCTCAAAGCAGGGATTCGGCACTTTGCACCTCTTTACTGACAACCTAAATGCCGAGAAAATGATATAAATCTACAAAAAGGCTTTACTGCCATCTGCCAAACAATGGTAAATCACAAAAAATGAAGATTGGATTCTGCAGGAGGACAACGATCCTAAACACCTGAGCCCATAAGTTTCAGTACTTAGGCTCTAAAAAGGAACAAAACAGTCCGCGTTATTTCGAATGCTGTCCAAATGTCACCTCGACGTTACAAGAAATACTATATTGATAACAATAATAATTTTTATTATTACATCGTTTTTTTGGATAAAGCTTCTTTTAAATTGAATGGACATGTTAACAAACGTGATTTCTAACATAACCTTATTCTGACGTTAACCCTCATTGAATAGTCGAAGCACATACGCAATCTTCTTAAAAACTATTGTAGGTAGGTATCTTAAATAATAGAATAATTGGTCTTTTTTGATTGATTGTAATTTGAATATTTAAAGTTATGAAACTGCGTTGCGAACCATGATTTAAAGCCAAGGAACGTTGAGCGCCGTTTTTGTCTGTGAACAACTGTTCCAGCGGCAAAAGAGTAAGGGCCTTCTTCGTCGCATTGTGACAGATGATAAAAAATGGATTCATTACAGCAACCTAAAGAGAAGAAAATCATGGGGACTGCCTAGTCATGCTTCTACGTCGTCGGTTCAGCCCAATATTCAGAATGCGAAGGTTATACTGCATATTTGGTGGGACCATGTCGGTGGTATTTATTATGGGAATCATCACTGGGCAACGGTATCGAATTCAATTAATGCGATTGAGCCAAGCACAAGGCGAAAAACGGCCACAATGCGAGCAGACACAAAAAAGTAATTCTACTACTTGATAACGCTTGGCGTCACATAGCCGGACCCGTTAAAACCTACTTGGAAACGCTTAAATGGGAAGTTTTGTCCCACCCGCCATATTCCCCAGATATTGTGCCGTCCGATTATCACTTGTTCCGTTCGATGGCACATGGTCTAGCTGATCAGCAATTCCGCTCATATGAAGATATCAAAAATTGGCTTGATTCGTGGATAGCTTCAAAAGATGAACAGTTTTACCGTAACGGTATTTCAGCTCTGCCAGAAAGAAGGGAACAAGTTCTAGCTAGCAATGGGCAATACTTGGAATGAATTATTTGCAAACATTTTTTTACAATAAAGTTGCATTTTACTTGGACCTTAAATAAGTTTTCTTTGTTTTCTCAAAGATGGCAGTAGCAGTACTCCGTGCATGGAATTTTTAATGGTGACACACCAGCGAAGAAGAACTGTATTTAACCTTAAATTGCAGTGTATCATAGTCCACTTTAGAGTAAATAAAGTAATTTTATATTGATTCTAAAAATGTCTAATTTTATGCCAAATGAAGTGTATTCACAAGGAATTTTATTGCACTTTTTTATTCAAAAGAAATCTGCAGCTTAAGCCCACAGAATTCTTACGGTAACAATGCTCTGCCGGATACAACATGCAGAGACTGGTTTCGACGCTTCAAAAACAATGATTTTGAACTTGAGGATAAAGAGCGTGCTGGCACACCGAAAAAATTTGAAGTCAAAGAATTAGAGGAATTACTTAAACAATGCCGATGTCAGACGCTAGCAAACTTGAAAAATATTACAAATAGATAATCCTAATATATTATTAGAATCTTGAATGAGTTCTCGCTGTTTTTCTTACGAAATAAAAGCATTATTAAAAAATATAAGGCACACAAACGTTTTACTCAAAGTTTTTCCTATCACTAGAAACCATTTTCTCCAATCTATCTAACGGTATATGAATCCTGCGACGAAAAAACGATATGTCTTCTAAGTCTATCCAAGTATCGATCCATTCTTTAGGTTTCTTGTAATAATGGACGCGCTGCTCAGCCAGACCATATGCCATCGAATGGAATAGGTAAAAATCGGAAAGGGTTATATCTAGTGAATACGGCGAGTGAGGTAGAACTTCCCATTGAAGCGTTTCCAGGTAGGTTTCTATTGGTTTTGCAACATGAGGCCGAGCGTTGTCATGTAACAAAATCACCTTTTCGTATCTTTGCTCGTATGGCGGCCATTTTTTCTAGGACTTAATTCAAACACATCAATTGAAGTCGATAGCGATCTTCCGCGATAGTCTGATTTGGTTTGAGCAGATCATAATAAATAACACCCTGCTGATTCCACCAAATGCAGAGAAGAAGCTTTGAACCATAGATGTTTGGTTTTGCGAACGATGTTGATGCATGGCCGAACTTTCCCCACAATTTTCTACGCTTTGGATAATCGTAGTGTATCCACTTATCATCGCCAATCACAATACGGTGCAAGAAACCTTTTCTTTTCTGCCGTTGGCTTCAACGTGTGAACAGTAGTTCACACGTAAGAAAACGCCGTTCGATGTTTGTCAGCTTCAATTCATATGGCACCCAATGTCCTTACTTCTGGATCTTTCCTTACATTTTAAATCGTTTTGAGACTGTTAACTTATTTACTTGTAACATTTTTTTAAGTTCAGCTAGCGTCTGATATTGGTCTTGATTAAGTAATTCCTCCAATTCTTTTTCTTCAAATTTTCTCGGTGCAGCAGAACGTTCATGCTCAAGTTCAAAATCATTAATTTTTAAGCGTCGAAACCAGTCTCTGCATGTCGTATCCGTCAGAGCATTATCACCGTAAGTCTCAACAAGAATTCTGTGGCCTTTGACTGCAGATTTCTTTTAAATTGAAAAGTGCAATAAAATTCTTTGTACATACACTTCATTTGGCACAAAAGTAGACATTTTCAGAACCAATAAAAAATTACTTCATTAACACTAAAGTAAACTATTAAACACTGCAATTTAAGGTTAGATTTGGTACTTCCTCGCAGGTGCGTCGACATTAAAAATTCCACGCACGGAGTACTGCTACTGCTATCTTTGAAGGAAGAGCGAGAACTTATTCAAGGTCCTAATATAACACATCATTCAATAAGTCCCGAGACTAACCAAGAGATGGTGCTAGTAGTACCAAACTAGTTACGTTTCCATAGAGTGCAAACCTTTACATGAAACGTGTAAAAATTTCACGTTGATCGGATCACAGACAGCAGAGTTATCGAGGTTAGAGTAAAGTCACTTTGTAATTTCTTTGAAAAATGGAAAAAAGCGAGTTTCGCGTGTTGATAAAACATTGTTTTTTAATGGGTAAAAACACCGTAGAAGCCCAGCAATGGCTTGAAAAACATTACCCGGACTCCTTTCCATCTGAACCAACGATTTGTCGTTGGTATGCTGAGTTTAAACGTGGTCGTATGAACACAAACGATGCGGAACGTTCGGGTAGGCCATTGGAAACCGTTACACAGGAAAATGTAAGTAAAGTGTTAAAAATTGTAATTAAAAATCGCAAAGTGAAGGTCCGTGAGATTGCAGTAATGACACAGATATCATCTGGAAGCGTATTTACAATCCTTCATGAAAAATTGAGCATGAAAAAGGTTTTTTCCAAGTGGGTGCCGCGATTACTTTTAGTGGAACAAAAACAGCAACGAGTCGACGATTCAGAGAGCTGTTTATCGCTATTTACTCGCAATAAAAAGGATTTTCTACGTCGATGCGTGACCATGGATGAAACATGGATACATCATTTCACTCCGGAGTCGAATCGGCAATCATCTGAGTGGCGCATGGCTGGCTAGAGCCACCCAAAGCGTCTAAAAACGCAGCAGTCTGCTGGCAAAGTCATGGCGTCTGTTTTTTAGGATACACATGGCGTAATTTTTATTGACTACCTGGAAAAAGGTAAATCGATCAACAGTGATTATTATATTGACTTGTTGGTACGTTTGAAGGAGGAGATCGCAGCAAAACGACCGCACATGAAGAAGAAAAAAATCCTTTTTCACCAAGACAATGCACCATGCCACAAGTCCATGAAAACAATTGCAAAATTAAACGAATTGGGCTTTGATTTGCTTCCCCACCCCCCGTATTCGCCAGATTTAGCCCCCAGCGACTACTGGCTCTTTGCTAATCTCAAAAAAATGCTCCAGGGAAAAAAATTTGGCTTGAATGAGGAGGTCATTGCCGAAACTAAAGCCTATTTTGAAGCCAAGGATAAATCCTTCTATAAACATGGTATAGAAATGTTGGAAAGGCGTTGGAAAAATTGTATCACTCTAAAAGGAGATTAGATTGATGAATAAAAATGATTTTTGAAAAAAAATGTTGTTTTCGTTGTTAGTCTCGGGACTTATTGAACGATGTGTTATATGTAGTTAAAGTAAGTATTGCAAGTAAGTGCAAGAGAGAAGTCATGACAGCAGAAGCCATTGCACGTGGCACCAAGCTGTACACTTGCTGCGCGGCGTGTCGACTAAGAAGTGTGATAGAAGGATCCTTTAGCGGTATATAAGAGCGTTGCGCGATTGCGCCGTGGTTTTTATTCTCTAGTCGAGGCTCGCAGTAATTACTAGGCTGTTCAATAAATTTTGCGGTTGGATAAAAGAGGGTGTTGCTACTAGCCTAAATTTTTTTTTGTTATGTAGATACACTCTTCATATAAACGTATGCGAAGTTTTATTTCAATCTGTCAATTCATTCTTTGTTTACAAGCCATTTAGTATCGACGTGTCACAGTATTTTTTTACAATGGAAAAAATCAAGTATTGCGCAGTGATTGAATTTTTATGTTTGGAAGGTTTAAAAGCACAGGAAATTTATGAACAAATGTTGAAAGTGTATAAGGACTCTTCGCCTTCAATTAGTATAGTAGAAAGATGGGTTGCTGAATCTAAACGTAGTCGTACAAGCCTTGAAGACGATCCACGTCAAGGACGTCCAAAAAGAGCAACACCAGAAATCGTAAAAAAAATACAGGATATTGTATTGGAAAATCGTCGAGGAAAGAGATTTAGTAGAAGCCATAGATATCTCACTGGGCAGTGTAAGCAATATTTTGACTGAAGTATTGGGTTTCAGAAAGCTGTGTGCACAACGGGTGCCGCATTCGCTAACAATGGAACAAAAACACATTCGAATGCGACTTTCTCAGCAACATTTAGAGCGTTTTCAAAAGGATAAAGTGGATTTTGGGCATCAATTTATTACTATGGATGAGAGTTGAGTCTATCACCATGATTCTGAATCAAAACAAGAAGCTAAAGAGTGGTGTGAACCTGGTTCTTCGGCTACGAAACGAGTTCGTGTCCAGAAATCGGTCAAGAAGGTGTTAGCATCAGTTTTTTTGGGATGCGAAAGGAATTTTGTTTGTGGATTACTTGCAAACTGGTAAAACAATAAATTCTGAATATTATTGTAACCTTTTAGACCAGCTGAAGGAAAAAATTCGCGAAAAAAGACCCGATTTGCAGAAGAAAAAAATCCTTTTTCATCAGGACAATGCACCGTGTAACAAGAGCATTTTGACAATATCTAAAATCCATGAATTAAAGTTCGAATTGTAGGAGCAATCACCGTATTCACCAGATTTGGCTCCTAGCGACTTCCATCTGTTTCCAGACCTAAAAAGATTCATGCGTGGAAAGCGTTTTTCATCAAATGATGAGGCCATAACAGATGTGGAAGCGTATTTTGTAGCCCTTCCAGATTCTCACTTCAGGGATGGAATTTATAAATTGGAATCTCGTTGGAACAAGTGTATTGATGTTTAGGGAGACTATACTAAATAATTAAGTGTATTTCAAACCATAAAATTGTATTTTTCTTATCGAACCGCAAAACTTATTGAACAGCCTGGTACACGAGCTCTGTCTCTAGTCCTTGTATCCCACATAAAAATAAAGTTCATATTACTCTTAACGGCATAAGAATATTTTACTAACCTTACATGACTTGGTAAGTGGGACATTGCGCACCCACTATCTACCCATTCTTCTCCTAACAAAGCGCCCATTAGTGGGGACGTAACGGATTTGCTATCTACCCGCACATCCTTCTATAGTGGCTTGATAGTGAGAATATTATGCACCTGCTATCTACCCGCTCAACTTTATAAAGCCTTGCAGTGGGGACATTGTGCACCCGTTATCTACCCATTCCTTTTCCAAGCAATTGCCTTTTATAATGTAATAGAGACTTGAAAATTCTTGAAAAGCTTTCATTTTTAGAAGTATTTATACCTCGATTGAAAATTTTATGCCCTGATAACATATTTGAATCTAAAATTTTATGCTCTTAAAAAAATGGGAGTTTCTATTTAAAATAATCCTAATATTAAAAAAGGGAGTTTCTATTTAAAAAATAATTTAACTCCCTAATAAGCTGAATGGTTATCTCTAAAGTGAATACAAAAATCTTTATAAATTTTCTGTTAAAAATTACTGTAGGTGTGATTTCAACTTCTTTAAAAAATACCATATCTAAAAAAGTAATCGAGGGAAGCAATAACTGACTTTATCTTAATTGACAAAATTAAAAGAAAAAATATTGTTATGCATTATTCTTCTAAGGATCCTCTTTTGTTATTCCCTAGTTATTTATTTGTTTACGGTTAACTTATAAGAATAATAATAAAATAAAAGGGTAAGAGAGCATATATTTAATTGGAAGAATCATTTCATAGCTCATTATTCAAATATTAATTATATTTTTTAATATATTATTCTTATGTTTAATTTAATATCAATAAGTAATTAAAAGTATATTAAACGAATAAATTTGTAACAGTATTATAATAAGGTGATGTAGTAGATATGTTGACTGATTCCGTACAATAATTGTTTATTTGTTGAACATCATTTTCTCCAGGCCAAGCTCTTCCAGGGCTGCGATCAAATTTAGCAGAATTTTGTATATTATCCACTGCTAAACTAACTGTTGCTGTATCATTAATGCCGTTACTATGGACACGTAACGCATCGGACGTTAATCTCATTGTTTTTCGCATCTAAAAAATTCAATTTTCTCATTATAAAACTTTTCAAATTTAAAGGATATATCATTTAATAATGAAATTTACATATTTTTGTAAATAATTTAAAAATAATTATATATAAGAATGAACTTATGTTCAATGTTGTTGAATTTGGTGATTAATAATAAACATTAAAATATTTTAAGTGAATTGAGTTAATTGAAAGATTATCTTTATTAAATTTCTTTTATCTTAGGATCTGTATATACAGGGTGAATCATTTTAATTGATCCACTCTAATTTTTCAGAAGTTAAACCACCTACAAAAGAATGGATGGTATACACAAAAATTGTGAACATTAGGGGTATCTACTTCTTTTACTGTTCTTGGTATTGAGGTCAATTTTTAATGTCTTTGAAGGTCAAAGTATTTTTTTTTTCAATTAGAACCCCTTCTTTCAACACTGAGTTCGAAAATAGCTACAAATGTTACGTCAACAATTATGATTCTTATTATGTTAAAGTGATATTTAAGTAGTGAACCAAGGTAAAATGGTGAAAAATCTCCAGGAAGCTCTTTTCTTTGAACTTTACAGAATTGGCGAGTGAACAAACATTTGAGTAGATTTGGAAGCCAACGACATTGATCATCTCGACCTTCAGATCAATTTTAAAGGGCATTCGAAAGTTAAAGTAATATTTTTAAATGAAAAACTTTACTTTTGTCCCTTACCTTAGTTTTAGTGTTACCGAGAAACAATAACGTAAAAGTAGTAAGTCATGTTTCTTTTAGGGTGCTTCTTCACCGTAAGTTTCCTTTTGACATTTCATTTTTGAAGTGTTTGCTTACCGTAAGTGGATTATAAAATTGCAGTTTATTTAAAATTATGTAAATAAATGAAGCGATTGAAATAAACATGATTATTTAATTAAAAAATGATTTTGAATAAGAAGATTATTCGAAATTATGGAAAATCAGTAAAAATATTCAAACCAAAAATATTAAATCAGTTAGTGACGAGTTCTAAATTGTACGATTCACAAATAAATCGAAAAATAGGTTAAATTTATAATATTTTTAAAAGTTTATATGCAGAGACTTACTTTCTGAAGAGAAATTCAAGACCTCAGAAAAATTTCACTGTAGTTCTGTAGTTTCAGATTTTTAAATTTATACTTTTATATAAGAGCGATGAAGTTATTATCTAATGAAAATATATAAATATTTAATGTTAACTTTTGTCAATTTCAGAAGAAACATTTTTGTTTAGATTGCAATTTAGTCATTCGTTTAGTATTTATTAACGCTATTATTTTTTTTTTTGAGTTTAAGGGGATCGTTCGAAAAGTTTTCGTCCTGATGCAGAGAATACGCTATTAAGACTAAATAACTGTGATATTGGTCAAGTGTGATTATTCGCAGGTCATACTGCAAAGTTTCAAATACGATGTATTTACTTGCTTGTTTAGGGTCATCAAGCAAATAAAGAAGTTTCAACGATTTCTAAAAAATGCATAAAATCGATATTTAAGTTACTAAAGAATATTTTGTTTTAAAGATTTTAACCCACGTAGACATAAGAGAAGAGTTCTATTCCTCATTAAAGAATTCTTCTCCTTCGTTTTCAACGATAAAAAGTGGGTCGCAAAATTTAAACATGATCGTATAACTATTTAAGATGAAGAACACTCTAGATGCCGAGAAATCACTACAACCGATAAAATTATCATAAAAATCCATAGCGTCATACAGAATGATTAAAAATTAAAAATACGTAAGCTTGCTAATATTGCCAATATCGACAGATCAAGTTTACTATATTTTACACCATGTTTTACGTGTGAGATGTAATGAGGTTCTTTATCGGGTGCACGTGCGGAGCTCTCCTTCGCACGTTGCGGCGGCAGCCATCCCTCAGTGCGGCCTTGAGTGCCGACGGACGTTAGCCGTCGTGCAATGGCACTCGCGTGCAGTGCCGATCCACTTACAACGTAAGATCCTTCTTGGATCCTACTTTCTTTTGCGTGTAAGGAACCTTACCTTAAAGTCCCGTAGCTGGTGCTGCTCCCACCTGGCTTGGCTAGTCAGTTGGCACTTTCAGTTGGTACGCACGCGGAGGCGGCGCTATTCGGGATAGGAACGTTGGAAAGGAGGAATAACAAATAATGCACACCTGTTCGGCGCAGTCAACTTTATTAGTGTCAAACTTGTTAAAATTATTTACAAAATTTATTTATTGGTCTTCCTAAGGCCCTTTGCCGAGGATCGCAATTAAATTCACAATACGCGCTGTCTTAAGGGAAGGTTTACCTTTACCTTTTTATTGACCAAAACAACAGTTTTTTTTGAAATTTTTTTTTTCATAAAAAGTAATTAATAAACAACTTAAATTGTTTGCTACTTGTTAAATACAATAGAAAGTACAAAAAAAAATTTTTTTTATGACAAAATATCGTGACAGTAATTAATGGCACGCCCCGTAAAGTGACCATCTCTAAAAAAGGTGGCCCGATGTTGGCCACTCTAGCACCCGCAAAAGTAAACGAAAATTAAAAATCGAAAAAGTTTTATAAAATATAGAAGTGTAGTCGGCATCTGACCAACAATCATCGCTAAAAATTAAAAATTAACAAAATGGCGGGCATTTGAATTTATTTTTTCATTATTGAGTTTTTTTTCACTCTTTAAAGTACTCTAAAAATAAAAATAATGCATATATCATCTTAATTGTAGTCCATTTTCCATTAAATACTTTAACAAAAAAAAAAAAAAAAAAAAGGCGATCCATCGAGTAGTTTTTTAGTAATCGTGGCCAACAGTTCGAAAAACGTGGTTTCGAGAAAAACGCGTTTAAAGATTTGATTAACGATTAATCTGTGTTAACGTCGGTCTCGTTTTTGTTCCATAGCTTTAAAAAAAATATATATACGACCAAATGGTTTTGGGAATATATTCTACACGTAACTAACTACAAAAAAATGTAAAAAAAGAAAAATCGATTTTTTGGTTCAGAAAAAGGTAAACCTACCCTTAATACGCGAGACACACACTGCGCATCCGTCTCGACCACTCGCCTTGCTGTATTCACGCAGCATGTAGAATATTTAGCACGCAATACGCGCGCGCGCGCGCGCGCGCGTGTGTGTGTGTGTGTGTGTGTGTCTAACCTCTCACTCACCGTAATATTCACTCACCATAATTCTCACCTAATCACCATAATAATCACCTCTTTCTGAGAGAGCTCTCACTCACCGCTTGCGCGAATATTATGAGAAATATCGCGACTGCGCGCGTATAATAAGTCGTAAAAATGAGCTGACGCCATTTACTATAATACTTTGATGCAGAGAATCGTCTTCTCGAATTTCGCTCGATGCGGTAGAAATCGTGAAAAAAATCGCAGGTTTTCTTGACGCACGTGGCTGTTGCTTGGCGAAAAATCATGACTATGATTTTCTGAGATTCTTATGATGTTATAGACTATTTGGAACATGGCAGGACTATTACTGCTAGACAAAAGCGTCATATTACCCTTCACTGCTGAAAAAGCGCAAGGCTGCTATTCAGGCTAAATATATATATTTGTCTAAAAAATGCTTTATTATGAATATATTTAACACATCGTTCAATAAGTCCCGAGACTAACAACGAAAACAACATTTTTTTTTAAAAATCATTTTTATTCATCAATGTAATCTCCTTTTAAAGTGATACAATCTTTCCAACGCCTTTCCAACATTTCTATACCATGTTTATAGAAGGATTTATCCTTTGCTTCAAAATAGGCTTCAGTTTCGGCAATGATCTCCTCATTCGCGCCAAATTTTTTTCCCTGGAGCATTTTTTTGAGATCAGCGAAGAGCCAGTAGTCGCTGGGGGCTAAATCTGGCGAATACGGGGTGTAGGTAAGCAAATCAAAGCCCGATTCGTTTAATTTTGCCATTGTTTTCATGGACTTGTGGCATGGTGCATTGTCTTGGTGAAAAAGGATTATTTTTTCCTTCATGTGCGGTCGTTTTGCTGCGATCTCCTCCTTCAAACGTACCAACAAGTCAATATAATAATCACTGTTGATCATTTTACCTTTTTCCAGGTAGTCAATGAAAACCACGCCATGCGTATCCCAAAAAACAGACGCTATGACTTTGCCAGCAGACTGCTGCGTTTTTGGACGCTTTGGGCGGCTTTTGCCAGCCATGCAACACTCAGATGATTGCCGATTCGACTCCGGAGTGAAATGATGTATCCGTGTTTCATCCATGGTCACGTATTGACGCAGGAAATCCTTTTTATTGCGAGTAAATAGCGATAAACAGCTCTCTAAATCGTCGACTCGATGCTGTTTTTGTTTCACTGAAAGCAATCGCGGCACCCACTTGGGAAAAACCTTTTTCATGTTCAATTGTTTATGAAGGATTGTAAATACGCTTTTAGATGATATTTGTGTCATTACTGCAATCTCATGGACCTTCACTTTGCGATTTTTCATTACAATTTTTAACACTTCACTCACATTTTCTTGTGTAACGGCTTCCAATGGCCTACCCGAACGTTCCGCATCGTTAGTGTCCGTACGACCACGTTTAAACTCAGCATACCAACGACAAATCGTTGGTTTGGATGAAGAGGAGTCCGAGTAATGTTTTTCAAGCCATTGCTGGGCTTCTACGGTGTTTTTACCCATTAAAAAACAATGTTCTATCAACACACGAAACTCGCTTTTTTCCATTTTTTAAACAAATTACAAAGTGACATTGCTCTAACCTCGATATCTCTGCTGTCTGTGATCCGATCGACGTGAAATTTTTACACGTTTCATGCAAAGATTCGAACTCTATAGAAACGTGGCCAGTTTGGTACTACTAGCACCATTTCTGGGTTAGTCTCGGGACTTATTGAACGATGTGTTAATGTGCCTGCGTGCACGTCACAGGTTGCTATTACAAAGATCTATGATTTATGTTTTAAAGTTGACAAAGAATTGACATAGAATTTGTTAAATGTAATTTAGACGGATTCTATCTCAAATAATGCAGGCCGACTACACTTACCTCTCGAAATCACTTCTAAATTTAGTATTGTGTATTATTCTTCTCAAATAAACACCTTGGTATTTTTTTTAAAAGCGACTCGTTAATTTTTGATTCTTAGAGATCGAAAATTTTTTTCTTTTCAAACCGTTCTATTTCGTCTTTTTACTGACCTTTAAAAATTATTCTATAGTTGTTCGATGCTATAGGTGATGATCTTTCGATTCCTCCCTTATTTATTTTTTTTTTTTTACAAAAAAACAAAGATGATATTGCACTTTTCATAAAAAACAAAAAATGCATTTTCTCCATAAAGGCCATTTTTTTGGCTCAATTTTTATTATGGGTAGCTAGCCTTAATACTTATATTTTCGTATATGTGGCATTTTAAATATTTTGATTTTTTTAAGATATATAAAAGAAATAAGAAATTATTTTGTATCCTCATAATAAATGTATTTAAGATATGTATTTGTACCCTTATATTTGATTATTTTACAGATTTTCTTATTTAAATTTTATTTTAATTAAAATGCAAATCAAAACTTAAGGGGATACATACCCTTAAAAATTTTAAAACACCTAAAAAAGATTAAAAATTAATTAAAAAAATATTTTTACGATGGATGTGAGAAAATAAATGTTAATGTTTTCATATCTGATACATTGAATTTCCTTCATTGCGTACCAAGTTATTCTTTTTTACGTATTTTTGCCTTCTACGTGGACCTCTAGTTAAGTTGATAAATGGGTTTTAAAGAGGAAAGGCTTAAAATATTATTAAGATGTGTCCTCATACGCGAAATCTCTGGCTAAGCTTTATCTTATCATTATCTTAATATTAAAGAACTGTAATGAGGTATTAGGTGCGCATACTGCGCAGCAGCAGTATATTTTCTCAGCCAGGGACTTACTCCTGTCCGAGTTGTTTTTTCGCGAGAAGACCGCTTCTCCCTTGATATGACTGGAATCGCCAACAAAATTTAGTCACGGATACAATAATAATTCCGTGCTATGTCGGCGGCTTCCATCACAACGCGATCCAGAGATCACTTTCCTCGCGAGAAAAATCTTTCTTCTCTGCTTGCCGGCTAGTACAAAATGTCCTCGCAATCTTTGTCGAAAGCCCGCGGGGGCGGCAGTATTCGCTAACATGTGTGGAAACTAAAAACGCGAAAGCGGTTCACAGAAAAGCGACATTTTTGATAAATAAATTTAAACTTTTTGTTGTTCCGGTGAACTTAGTAGTTAATAAGTACCACAATAAGAAATCAACAATAATTAGTTTGGTAAATTGTTGCTTGCGTAATTATGGTACCAAATAAACAAAATCTTAAAAAATACGATTTGCGTATACGCACTAGCTCACCGCACTCTTTGCACTACAAAGAGCTACAGCAAGTTTTCATTCTATTTGCTTACTTCGTGCCTATCTCCATGCGCAGTAGAGTCACCGTTCTAGGTGCGCTGGTGGCTCCTTACCAACTGCCTCTTAGTTGGGAAAGTTGCTCTAGGTCCTCTCTTGCTACCGCGGCTGCAATCCGATCGGAAGACTGTGCAAGCTGACCCTAACGTGCGCCAAGCCACTAGTTTAACCTTTAACTACGGGCTGCGTGCCAGTATACACTTAGCCACAAAATGTACACAACATACATACGCTCGCACACAATCTCCTGACGAGATGCTGCAGCCCTAGAGACGACGCACTGCAGGAGCTCGTCCGCTGCTCTCGCGAGATGAGCATGTTGCGTGACAACTTGCGCATGCAAGTTATCTCTTTCTTACTAATATGCACATATAGCACAACCCGTTCGCGCTTGCTGTCTCACTCGCATTATTTGTTCCCGTTGGAACAAACCCAAGTACTCCGTTAGGGTGAGTTAATACAAAAAATTTGAGTACCCATTCAACTCAACTTTCTTTCGCACCTCAGTATGGATCCGGTTGTCTGACATTCTTTTTCTCTATCCTTTCTTTCTCAAGAAAATTCGGAAATAATTGGTGTCGGAAAAAATATGCGTGTTCAAAAAATGGCGTCTTGCATCACTCGTTTTCGCGCGATTTCTCTTGCTACGTACGAACGTGCCCTCTCTCTAACGCAAAGAAAGTAGGCGGTTATTTCTCCCGTTACATAATCTGAAAGACAAAAAGTTCATTAAATATAAGAAATCATAAAAAATATAATTAAAATTAAAATAATTAATACCAGGCTGTTCAATAAGTTTTGCAGTTTGATAAGAGAGGGTGTTGCTACGAGCCTAAATTTTTTTTTGTTATGTTGGTACACTCTTTATATGAACGTATGTGAAGTTTCATTTTAATTTGTCGATTCATTCTTTGTTTACAAGCCATTTAGTATCGACGTGTCACAGTATTTTTTACAATGGAAAAAATCAATATTGTGCAGTGATTGAATTTTTATTTTTGAATGGTTTAAAAGCAAAGGAAATTTATGAACGAATGTTGAAAGTGTATAAGAACTCTTCGCCTTTAATCAGAACAGTAGAAAGATGGGTTGCTGAATTTAAACGTGGTCGTACAAGCCTTGAAGATGATCCACGTCAAGGACGTCCAAAAACAGCAACAATACCAGAAATCGTAGAAGGAATACAGGATATCGTATTGGAAAATCGTTAAGTGACTGAAAGAGATTTGGTAGAAGCCCTAGGCTTTTCATTGGGCAGTGTAAGCAATATTTTGACTGAAGTATTGGGTTTCAGAAAGCTGTGTGCACAATGGGTGCCGCATTCGCTAACAATGGAACAAAAACACATTCGAATACGACTTTCTTAGCAACATTTAGAGCGTTTTCGAAAGAACAAAGTGGATTTTGTGCGTCGATACATCACTATGGATGAGACTTGGGCCTATTACCATGATCCTGAATCAAAATAAGAGGCTAAAGAGTGGTGTGAACCTGGTTCTTCGGCTCCGAAACGAGTTCGTGTCCAGAATTCGGCCAAACAGGTGTTAGCATCAGTTTTTTGGGATGCAAAAGAAATTTTGTTTGTGGATTACTTGCAAACTGGTATAACATATAATCCTGAATATTATTGTGACCTTTTAGACCAGCTGAAGGAAAAAATTCGTGAAAAAAAACCGGTTTGCAGAAGAAAAAAATCCTTTTTCATCAGGACAATGCACCGTATCACAAGAGCATTTTGACAATGGCTAAAATCCATGAATTAAAGTTCGAATTGTTGGAGCATCCACCGTATTCACCAGATTTAGCCCCTAGCCTCTATAGTTGTGACTTTGATCGACGAGCCATTTTTTCAAGTTCAGAAAAAAAATAGAAAATAATCTAAGGGAGCTAAATCTGATGAATAGGGAGCATGAGGAAGCAATTCGAACTTTAACTTATTAATTTTGGCCATCACGATAATGGATGTGTGAGGTGGTGCATTGTCTTGATAAAACAACACTTTCTTTCTAGCGAACTGCGGCCTTTTCCTTAATTTCATGACTCTAACGTTACAATAAGTTTGCATAATACTTACCGTTGATTGTTTTTCCAAATGGAAGATAATCAATGAAAATTATCTTACACACATCGCAAAAAACTGACATCATGACTTTACTTGGAGATGGAACTGTCTTCGCCTTCTTTGGAGCCGATTCTTTCTTACAAGTCCATTGTTGACTGCTCTTTTGTCTCAGATGTGAAGGAGGAATCAATTTTTCATCTATGGTTATGATTCGACGAGAAAATTCGGCTTTATTGCTGTTTAACAACGCTAAATCCTCTATGAAAAAACTCTCATTGTTATTATTCCATTGTGAACAAATGCGGCACCCATCTTGCATACAGCTTTCTTATTTCAAAATTATCAGTCAACATACGATTTACATCGCTTTTAGAAATGCCCACCATATCTGCTAGCTCGCGTACTTTCAATCAATGGTCTAACATCTAATACTGCGATGTTCATCTTAGCAGATCGTACGGCCTCGTTTAAACCCTGCCACCTAATGTTTTACTGTTGTAGACGAAGGAGCAGATTCCCTTAGAATAGAATCTAGCTTGGCTTTGATATTGGTTGGACTGAGACCCTTCAAATAAAGGTGTTGTTTTATATAACAATGACCAATTTTTTTCATGTTTACAAATTCACCACAAGGCTCATTGATGACAGCAGCCAAACGAATACTACACAATGTAGCGTCTTCAAACTTGAAACTTAAGCTTTATAAAACTCGTTCTTTCTACTATAGAAATTTTAATAGCTATCTATACGTTATCTTGTAATTCTGGGATTACCCTCGTAAATTTATTAAATGTGGTAATTTATTCAAGGACTATTTAAAAATTATAATAATAATTACGAATATTTGATCCTTGCCTGATTTGAGCGGAAAATAAGTGAAATACGCGAAAATACGC
Organism: Chalcis sispes; assembly: GCA_949987625.1. Taxonomy (NCBI): domain Eukaryota; kingdom Metazoa; phylum Arthropoda; class Insecta; order Hymenoptera; family Chalcididae; genus Chalcis; species Chalcis sispes. Next base: position 36,799,802 of record OX465095.1, on the reverse strand, counting down.
TTTGCGCATATGCACTGCTTCGCTACATAAGAGACGTAAGGTATGCAGCGAAGAAGTAAAGCGAATTACCGCTTTATATAATCTGTTGCGCACATATCTTCTTCCGTAGAGAGTCGTCGCTGTAGGTGAGTAGTCTGCTCAGCGCAGACTATCGTTCGTTGGAGAAACCGCTTTAAGCTTTTCTTACGTCTGCGTCTAAAATCTATCTATAAAGATCGCACGGGGCTATCTCTACGTGCGCTTCGGGACTCACACTCTACTAATTCTAACCGATTCAAATGAATGCTTGCTAGGAAACTTTACGAATGTTTCCTGGCTACACTATGCATTTAACTCTTACTTTCTTTATCTCATGAAGATTTCTATAAAAATAGAGAGTATTTTAGAAGGATATCGATGGGTGACCTAAAATTTGACCTAAAAAGTCATTTGAAGGTCTTGAAGATCTTTTCCATGGTCATTTGAAAGTCATCTTTGATTTTTAAATATAAAACTTTACTTTTTACCTAGATATTGAAAGTGCAGAAAATTTTATGTTAAAATGTGATCTGACTGATTTACAAAAAAAAACCCTCGAGGTCATCTGAAGATCGTCTGTTTTCTTTGAATTAAATGTATTGACATAATTTATGAGAACTGATTTAAATTGTAACATTTTAACCTAAAATTTGCAAAAGGATCATTTTCCATCACACCATACGATTCTTATAGTAAACCAGCCCATAGAGAACATTTTATTTTTGACAGGACTCTAGATGTCAATTTTGACTACATGCTAAGCAATAATCTAATGTTTAATTTCTGGCTTTTCCAGAACTCAAAGTAAAAGATCAAAGCTTCTATTTGAAAAATCGAAGTTTACCTTGAGAATGACCATTAAGGTCAAACTGAAGGTCACTAATCTATCCTTTAATAATATCTTCAACTCTTATAGAGATCATTTAACTAATGTCTTGCAATATTAAAGAAATACTAACCTGTTGAGTTGAAAAAAAATATACGACTTTCAGGCGACTTCTAGAGTCTTTAAAAAAATCTGGTCATATCTGAGCGTAGAATTTTTTTCCGAATCTAAGGTTGAAAATAATGATTTTCATAAAAAATCAAAGTTGACCTTAAAATGATCTTGAAAATGACCTAAGAGAAAAATATTAAGTCCTCAATTGATAACCCTCTAAAATCTCTATTTTTTGATGGAGATATTAATATGCGCGCACATACATGTGAATATATGAAATAACATATTATACGTAGTATGAGATAATATATTGTAAAACATATAAATAGCTCGCTTTCTTGTTTGTTTATTTTTTGAGTTTCGTTTACAGTTATAAGACTCGAGCTTATGTTTATTTGAAATATACCAAACATGTAAGCAAACAAATATACAGACAAAAGCAAACTAATAAAAATGTGTTAAAAAGAATAGCTTGACAAAATATCAAATTATACCTCTACTGTCCCTCTCCATTTATCCGCAGCATGTCTTGCTAATTCTATTTTCTTTTGTTTACGAATTTGATGTTTTTTATATGCTACTTCTATGACAATTAACATTATTCCACCAACTATTCCAGCACCAACAAGTATAAATACACCTGCCATGTTTTTTAACCCTAAGGTGTTAGGCGTTTTCTCAAATTGTTCACATTGTTGCAAATTTCCTTGTAATATCCAATAATTATCTAAACTTTCCATAAATCCATCTAAAAATTTAATATTCAATTAGACCTCTTTAACCTTCAGAAAGCCGGAATGACGCATATATGCGTCAAAAAATAAACTATTGAAAAACACATTTTTTGAAACAAATAATTATAAAAAATAATTGATAATAATTATTTAATAATTATTAATAATAATGTTTAATAATTATTATTAATATAATAGTTTTAATCATTATTACTAATTGTAACGTCGGTAAACGACCTCCGTTTTTTTTCCTGTGTTAAGTCGATAAGTATTCTCTCTGCTTTATTTTTCTTTCCTGCCCTTGCCGATTAACGGGATAGCGCTTCGATCTCATCGACCACTTGTGTCGAACTATAGTAAATTTTTTCCTCCAATGAAAATTTTTCCCTCCAAAACTCACTTAACGCGCGGGCTATTGACACAGACCGTTGTGAAAGAGACCCTAAGCGTGGGCCAAGAGTTTACGAGTTTTCCCGGAACGATAGAAAAAATGGTACACGCACTTGAGTCTAACGAAAGGACACTAGGCCAAGCACGTGCACGTCAACTCGGCGCCAAAAGACATAAAACTGTCCCATAAACACCGTTTTTTCTACCCGTAGCTTTCCTATCTAAAATACGTATTTTCTTTTTTTCGAACTTGCCCTGCGTAATACAATTATAATGTTATGCAATATTTTTAAATTGTTTTATTATCGCAAATTATAACTGCAACCTTTACTTACCGATACATCGAGCAGGTAGCGCAATAAAACAATAAATAGATTACTAAGAAGACCTCGGTAAATAAATTGAGTAACTATTTTAAACCAGAAATATATTGGATAATATTTAAATAAAATAAAAGGTACAATGTTCAATGGAAAGTATAAGAATTGCGATTTTCAAAAATACCTCACAAGGTATATTTTTATATAAAACTCAAAAATAATTATTTAAAACCCGAAAGAAAAAACATAGAAATTACATACTAAATATTACATAAAATCTCTTATTAAATAAAATTCAAATTTTATAAATAATTTAAAATTCAAAAAAATATAAGTTTCTAATAGTTATACAATTTATTTCACCAAAATACTACAAACTCCTGCTTCTTGTATTATTCACGACGAATTTAGATTTTTTTTTTATATTATGAAAGGCAAATTATTGTCAAATAAAATTGAACATGTACATTCATAAAAATAACATAACTACTATCTTCAAGTTTAATTGAATTTTACTTTACAATAATACAGCCGATTTTTCTTTTAAATTGTATACATATAAAAAATATATATATGAATTATAAAAAGAATTATGCAAAAAAAATATCTACAACAATCTTTTACGATAGCAAATTATTACCACGGCCTGACTATGTTCATTTTCATTGAACAAAATAACAAGATAATTTTCTATTCTTTCTTTTGAAATAAAAAGATAAAAAAAAAAAAACACATGTAATAAATTTTCCTATGCATTAATTTTCTTTAATAAAATTTATAAACGTTAAAGATAATTTGAATTATAAAAGAATCGTTTTATCTTTTTATTAAAAGAAACACATGTTTAAGTTTAAGCTAATACGCGCATTAGAATTTAAGTTGATTTTTACATTTAAATAAAAAATTATGCGAAAGAAAACGCGCATGAAATAAAAAAATATATGTAATTATACGTTTTGTGTAAAACCTAAATACAAAAAAAATATTATTATACATAATAATGATTAATTTAATTTTAAGATTAATATAAAAACAAAATGTTTTGTAAAATTAACATTACCGAAACTCCTAATAAGAATAATATTTTTTTTTGTTACTCTTAAGCTAAAAGTATATTTAGGTTCAAATTTATATTAGAATTAATTATTATAAAGTTATTTTAGAATTATATTTTAGAACTTATTAGTTAAAATTATTCTTTTTATTAATTATGTTAAAAAAAAAATTTATTTTAAAATTATATTCAGAATCAAGCAATAAGATTAAAACTGTAAGTCGTTTTTATAATTGTCATAACTTTTATGTAATAATGATGTCAAATTATACCTTACACGTAAAGCTAAAATTATTTTAAAATACAATACGCATAGCAAACTACTACTATGATATTTTGCTCAAATTTAGTTTACATTAATTCAATAAAAAAGGTGACAATTATCATTATTTCTAATAAGATACAGACAATTATAGAAACATATATTTAAATTAAAATCTTTGTAAAGAAAATTTTTGAAATTATATAGATGCTAACATAATAGAAAAACTTAAACATTACAAGACCAATAACATCCTTTTTTTTATATAACAAAACCGAATAAAATATTAAAAATGAATTAACTAATTGTAATTATTGTTAGAATTAAGCTACGAAGACGATTCTTTTTCGTAGCCTAGTTCAAATTTTACGTAAAATATTATAATAAAATGAATATTTGTAAAACATAAATAATAACATTAGTTTTAAGTTATTATACAATTTTGTAAAACTGGACAATCCCCTCTCAATCTCTCTCTCTCCGACTTCAAGACGACACACCCTCACAGAGGCTTTCCACGCCCTCTCAGACAGGCCCTCCGAGGAGAAGGGGGCCCGAAAATCTTACCCTCTCCAGAAATTTTCCGAAAAAAGGATTCGTTCGGAGCTACTTCTAAAAAACGTATAAATATCGCGCAAGATTTTCGACAAGCAGCAGACCTCAGGCAGCACTCGAGGACACGCAACTACTTAGAAAACAAATTCCTTGGGCATAATCCCAGAAGAAGAAGCAGAAGAAGAAGCAGAAGAAAAAGAAGAAGCAGAAGAAAACGGAGAGAGAGAAGCAGCAACCTACAGAGAGAGAGAGAGAGAGAGAGAGAGAGGACTCTTCCACTTAGACCGACACTTAAAAAATAAAGAAAGTAAGTTTAAATTTAAAAATTACTGTCCTTTTTTTTTCTTTCTTTCTACATCTAACTCTATCCTCCTACAGAGTTTTGGCCGAAAAGCGGCCGATTACTCTGATCCAAAAAAACGTTTGTTAGGACCTCGTCCAGAGTAGGGCTCGAGCCTGCTTCCGATTTGGGAAGAGAGGCTCTTGTAACTGCTCAATCCCGCACTTCACTCCTCTCCTCCAAACTCTTGCGAATTTCCTCTGCCACCCCGAGCCCATAAGCTTCACTGCTTAGGCTCGAAAACGGCAAAAATTGCAGTGTAGACTGAAAATCAGTCTGAGTAGCGTACCGACGTTACACTAATAATTATTTGTAATTATAATAAGTTATTATAATTAATTATTACACGTAAACATATAGTTACATTTTTAGAATTCAAAATGACGAACTATATATTGCTGCTTGTTTCGCTTATCTTAACTTTTATAATTTGAAATACTCAAAGTTTTTGATATTTTAATAATCAAACAGTTTCAATTTTACAATTTTGACCTGAACATCCAACATTCTTAAGCCATATATTTTTGCCGTACTTCTAAATTAAAATCTTTAAGCAATATTGGAAGCTCTTTCCTCAACAAGTCTTAATATTTTTCTTCATTAAATGTTTCGTTAATAAATACCGGACCGAAAAATTTATCTCTAATAATTCTACACCAAACATTGACAGATCATGGCCGCTGTTCAACTTGGTGTATCCAGTAAGGGTTATCAACGCTCCAATAATGCATATTATGTTTATTAACCTCACCACGGTTAGTAAAAGTAGACTTATCAAAAAATTACACTTCATGGAAAAAATTTAGATTTTCATGAATTTTCTAGAGTGCTCATTGACAGAAAGTCATTCGATTAACGAAATCATTGCCATGAAGTTCATGTAAACTAATATGAAATGAATAGAATTTATTGCATTTTATTTTCTATATACACTCGTTCGTAAAATTCCAGAATTTTAAATTATTGTTGAGTCCTAACGTGCGGATTAATAGGCACTTGAGCTACAACGTTAATTTCATTATTTTCATTAGTGGAAGTACGTTTGCAATTTTTTTTTTTTTTGCAGTTCCTTCAGTAGAAAATCATGTTTATAAAATACAAATTAATTTTAATAAATTTAATTTCTTAAAATACATTTAATGCGAATAAAACATTCGTAAAAATACTATATGCATAAACACACATTGACAAAGATCGTTACCTGCGCCGCATTAAATGCCGTACGCATTTTCACGTCAGCCGCGTCGTTTTGCTTGTGGTAGGGAGAATAGCGTTTCTAAGGCATCGTAACCATGCGTTTCAATGCCTTGAAGTGATATGTTCCCAAGATCGAGGATAACGAGTTTCTGTGCATCGCAGAAACTATACGTTTCTACGAGGGTGAATCAAATATAAACGGCAATTTTTTTTTATACATTTATTAAATAATATCACACACAAACCATATCATCAACGTTTCTCAATGTAGTCTCCTGCGTTGTCTACACCCTTTTGCCACCGTTTTGGAAGCTTAAATATTGCTTGCTCATAAAAAGTTTTAAGACGAGTTGTCAGCCAATTGCACACGTGCTCCTCGACTTCTTCATTGCTTTTGAATCGTTTTCCTCTAAGTAATTCTTTCAGGGGCGCGAACGAAAAGTAGTCACAGGGGGACAAGTCTAAACTATAAGGGGGCTGTTCGACTATTTTCCAGCCCATTTCTTCCAGTTTATCCCTTGTCAACGCCGCGGTGTGCGGCCTAGCGTTGTCATGGAGAAGGTTGACCTTTCTGATGGGCACACCTCGTCTTTTGTTTCGATAGGAGGTTCCGCTGACAGTATTCATTGTTTGTTGATCGTAAAGAAAATCAATAAGTAAAACTCCCTTTGAGTCAAAAAAAATCGTTGTAAGCACTTTTCCGGCTAAGAAGCAAGTTTTGGCCTTCACTGGGCAGCCTTGATACTTCCTTCACCACTCCTTACTCGCCATTTTCAATTCAGGGGTGTAATGGTGGACCCACGTCTGAACACATGTGACAATGCACCTCGAAAAATTTTCTCCTTGTTATCAAAATCGATTCAGAACTCCCGCAGTGATCTCCGATCTGACCTATTTTTGATTCCCAGTTAATAACTTTGGAACCCATCGAGCACTAATTATTTTGAAGTCAAAATTATAAGTGATAATGGATTGAGCACTTCCATAGTTAATAACAACTCTTGACAAGATTTCTGAAATAATTAACCACCGATCACATTCAATAAGCTCTCGAACGGCGCGGATGTTGTCATCTGTAAGACTTGTCCTTAGACGTCGATCATGATTTTCGTTTTCAACACGTCCTCACCCACCCTTAAATTTTGTGGACCAAGTATACACTTGATTCTGAGACACTGTAGTGTCCCCAAACTGCGTCTTCAAAACGAGTAGAAATTTCCGACAGTTTAACGCCTTCATTGGTTAAAAACTTTATGATGACGCGTTGCGCGACAGACAGATGTACCTCTTGCTCAGTCATGGCTGTACTTAGGAGAACCAAGCGTGGCCACTAACTAAGCTGGTTCCCCTACCCCTTATAAACGAACCAACAATCATCATACTATATCATCTAGTTCAGAGGTGCGTGCTCAGCAGAATAGCTAAATTACCGCTTACATTTAATTCGCTCTCGTATAATAGAGCTAGTACAGCGCTTCGTTTGAGAGCGAATGACGTACGAGAGTGGTCTAAAAAGTTTCCGACCTAACACAGATACAAGACATTTTTTCTTAATTGTTTTTTTTATTTCTCAACATAATCTCCTTGCAATTCTACACACTTCTCCCAGCGATGCTCCCATCTCTTTAACCCATCCAAATAGTACTCGGCGTTTTTCTCTGCAAAATGACTGTTCACCAAGGTGATTACCTCCTTATTTGACGGAAATCTCTGTCCTCCGAGTGCAATTTTCAGATGAGGGAACAAAAAGAAGTCGCTGGGGCTAGGTCTGGTGAGTAAGGCGGATGGTCAAGCAGCTGAAACCGTAATTCGTGGATTTTCGCCATGGCAACCGCTGAGGTGTGAGACAGCGCGTTGTCTTGGTGAAACAGGATTTTCTTGTTCTGCAAATGTGGACGTTTTTCCGCAAGTTCTGCCTTCAGCTTGTCAAGTAATGATCCGTAGTATGCTCCTGTAATGATTTTTCCTTTTTGAAGATAATCGATTAAAATAACTCTATAACTATCCCAAAAAACAGCCGCCATCACTTTCCCAGCCGAGAAAACAGTTTTTGCTTTTTTTGGAGCCAGTTCCTCCTTTGCAGTCCACTAATATGACTGTATTTTTGTTTCCGGCGTATAATGGTTTATCCAAATTTCATGTACAGTAATTAATCGGCGCCAAAACTTGAATTTATTGCGCCTAAACTGCGCCAATAGAGCGTTGGTAATGTTCATTCAAACACGTTTTTGGTCTAACGTGAGCAAACGCGGCACCCAACGTGTGGACAGCCTTCTTATGCCTTAATCTTGATTTAATATGTAGCAAACACGTTCTTTGGACATGTTCATAACCTCTGCTATCTCTCTCACTTTAATTCGGCGGTCGTCTAGCATTATTTGGTGAACTTTGACAATGTTATTGTCAGTCGTTGCAGTTTTTGGACGTCCCGAACGTTCATCGTCTCCCAAGCTCTCACGGCCACGTTTGAATTCAGCTGCCCAAAATTTCACTGTAGTAAATGATAGTGCAGAGTCCCCATACACAGAGTTCAACTAATTTTCTGATTTGCGTAGGCGTATTGCCTTTCAAAAACAAAAATTTAATGGCAGTTTAAAACTCAATTTTGTCCATTTTTACAACAACACTCACATCGACTCACTCAAACGACTGTCAACTAACAACTGCGCATCCAAAATCGCTAAACTTTGGTGAGCAACTGTCAACAGATGAACAACGAAATTTGCTAGCTTTTATTGATGAGTGCTGCTATCTTCACGTTGAGGTCGAAAACTTTTCAGACCACCCTCGTATATGTGCGATGGGGACGGCGCGTATCTTAACGCGAGACTATTGCTATACTGCACTCATAGTAACCTTACGCTACTGGGATTTAAGAGTGCGGCTTACTCATTTTTTTCTGTGCACGCAAAATGACTATTAGATATTCAATGAGATGAGAACGGTTTCAAATAATCTGAGCATTTCAACTTTTACACTGATTTAAGCTGCTGATAATGGTAAGGTTTGTTGATCAGATACGAAGAATCGTATAAAGGGTTATTAAGGAAGCTGATCAGGAGTCCGAGGTCAAATTTACGATTGAAAATGACTACGAATTCGATACTAGATTGAAAATTTAAGATGGCGAGTCCAGAATGGTGGACCAAGTCAATTTTGTGTAATGTCGGTATACAGTTTCGACATTTAAAAGCACACAATTTTTATTTTTCTCTTTCGCTACCTACACGCATACGTCCGCAAACACTTTAAATTCACAAACCACGAAACCGTTCGGTAACGCCACTATACCGACCTTCATTTTCTATTACCTGCACTTATCCTAAAAGTACGGGTAAAGTGGACCAGTGTGCATCGAAAACTTCCCTGCCTACGAAACCCTAGAACTCTAATTTTGAGCTCTAGGTTAAACTTAAAAAATTTTAAAAATAAACATATGCAAAATAAATTTAAAATAATAGCTTATCCTTCTTGGAAAAGGAAAGTTTTGATGCAACGCAAGCTGATCTTGACGAACACGTGCGCGACACTAAGGCACCGGAAAGGTAATAAATTTTCCGGAGACCTTTTTTTATGTTGCTCTAGTCTTCTTTCACTTGAGTCGCAGAATTTCTATATAAAAAAAGGCTATGTACCCGAAATACCGATAACCGCCTTACCGCTTTCTTCTAACGGTCAACTACATTCTCATGTGCATTTTATTTTTTTTTCTTTCTTTTGAAATTATTTTAAAATCTACAGCGCTTATATTTTTTTTTTTACTATTAATAATTTAATTTACACAATTATATAAAAATGTTCACTATTAAAAATCGTAACCAAAAATAAGCGACACAAATGGAAGAATACATTATTTTAAAAAATTAATTTATAACGATTTACTTTCCTTTTTACGATAGTTTTAAGTTATTAATTATACCAGAGAAATAAAAAAATTAAATTAAAAACAATCAACAATTAGATTACAAACTACAAACTAACAGAAATATCAAAACGAATAAAATAAAATAAATAAAAATTTATCCGACTATATTTTCCTAGTTTTTGATAAATATATATTTGCGTTATTTACTGCGAACAAATAACTACATATATAATTATATAATTTGCCACTTTATATTTTGAAAATACGAATTCCTATTGTAGAAAATAAAATAAATGTTTAAAAAAAAAATTAGATATGAGATATAATAAATGCAATTGGACTTAAATTATTATAAAAATACACGATTATGATTTAAATCTGGTTGCACCTCGTTATCTTAAAGATTATTAAATTAAATGTTACTGATTTAAAATAAAAAAAAAAACACTTGCATAATCGAAAGTTGTTAATATTATTTTATTTTGAAGTTGCAAATTCGTATTCTTAATTTATAGAAATAAAAATTCAAAACATAATTATTTACTACTGTAAAAATACACAGTTGTATTTTGACTATAAATTTTATAGTTTTATAACCTTTTACAAAACAACAACACGTATAAAAATCTTGCGCTACGTTTGTTTGCTTAAAACATTTTTATTTTTTCTTTTCCACTACCTTAGACTTATATTTAATCAAATAAATCTTAGAATTGTTAAATGAATGATTGTATGACTGATAATTATTTTTGACATCCAAATAAAAAATTCAATTGTGCAGGATAACTACAGATCAAGTATTTTAACAATAAGAAAAGGGATTATTCATTTTAAAAATTTATACTTTAACTTAATTGATTAAAGTATAAACGGTACACATAATAAGATTAAAATGTGGATTTACCACAATGATATACAATATTTAAGTTCTAGGGTTATATTATAATTTTTTTTGTTTTAAAAATAGATGGTTGCTTAAATTAAAATATAACGTGTAAAATTTAAAAATTATCATAATATTATATCTTTTAAAATACTATTATTATATTATTGTACGCAATAATTTATAAGTCTTGTCAATATTACAAATAATTTTAAATTTATTGCTAATAGTCTTAATATTGTAGTTAAAATTTAATTCTTTTTTTGTCTTATATCAAAATTTTGCTCTCAATACGATTAAACGATGTAAAATAGCGTCATAAAATTGTTTTAACTAGTTATAAGTAAATTGTAAGAATTTGGAAGATAACAAGCTTCCTCTCTCTCTCGCACTCTCACGACCACGACGAAGGAGGATCTCCGAAAAAGGCCCACGTCCCCGGGCCAGGCTCGAATTTTCCGGAAAGGCTATTGGTGAGGAGCAATTCTCCCCTAATATGTATAAATACCGCCGACGCGCAAAATTCGCTGGAGTGAACTACCATCAGCCAAGGAGCATCGACACCGCCATTCGACAAGAAGTAAGTTGCTGGATCAAAACGAGCCGACTGCGCCCCGGACCGAAGGACATCGTAAGACTCCAGCAGGCAGGGCTCGATAAGGATCACCACGAGCCGACCGCGCCCCAGCACAGCACCAAGTTAACTCGCTAACTTGTCGAGGAAGAGAGAGAGAGAGAGTGAAGTGATCTTTTTCCCGCAAATAAGAAAGTAAGACCAATATTAAATACTTTATTTTCAACCATAAACTCATCTTTTATTCTTTATCTACTTTCCTCTGAATAGTCGCTGGACTAAATATGAAGTGTCTTTCGACTTTTTACCCTTATTGCATATTGTTAGGTCCTATACCGAGAGTAGACAAGCCTGTAGTGGCTTGCCGCATTCTCAATCCCGAACTACACACCTATCCTTTATAAAAATTAATTCATTCCCGCTCGGTGATTCCTTCGGCTGCCCCAAGCCCATGAGCTTTAGTGTTTAGGCTTAAAATAGGCCAAAAGCTGTGGAGAAATAAAATACCTCCGACATTACATTGGCATTTCGAATTTGGTCAATTTCACCGCCAACTTATAATCGAAAACCCCAAAAACTTTTTTAAACCGAGTCAGGCTTGAATTTGTTAATTATTTAAAATTTTCTGTCTTCTTAGATTCACCATTCCCAAAATTTAAAAATAGTTAAGGTTTTATCTGAACCTAAACTTTTTGGCTTTTTTTATTTCTGGCAACAAAAATAGGGGTCCTTCGAAAAAATCAAATTGATCTTTTAATGATCTTGAAAGTCAGAGTTGAGATTAAATTGAAGGTTACCATAATTTGACCTCTTTAAAACCCAAAGAGTTTTGTTTGATATCTTTTTTTAATAATGCCGTTAATAAAAGCTAAAATGTTATGCTAAGATAAATGACTCGCCCAGCATATGCAGGTTAAGTCATCTGGATCTATCACCTATAATAACTTGTTTGTGAGGCCATTTTAACCAAAAGCGGGTTTCCTTCAAATAGAAACCCTCCTTTTTGATGCCGAAAAATGTAAGAGCGGAAAATTTTACGTTCTGATATGATATTTGTAGCCAAAATTAATAAAAATTACTACTCTCAGAACATCCTTATAACAACGGTGTGGACTTGGCAGTTTTGTTTCCTTTGTAGTGCTTGTTAAAAGTGTATCCCCTTGCCTCTCGCTATCAGGGTGTTTGTTGAATATGAGTCTCCTCACAATGAGGAAGCTTCATTCCTATGAGTTATACTATATATCTCTCTTGTGAATTTCTTTGCGAGTAAAAAAAGGGACGTAATAACAAATAGTTGATTTGTGATTTTTACATTTATTTGTAACATTTTGTTAAATGTATAGATCGATACGCCTTCTGAATGATGTGACTGAATTCAAAAGAATTTCTCGGGATATTGCGGCACAAGCATTCCGAAAACGTTCCTTCATATTCTTTTTAGTTGTAGGTTTTTCGCTATAAACAGTATTTTTCAGCATTTCCTAGGAAAAATAGGAAGAAGTAAGATCTAGCGAACGGGGAGGCCACGCGACTACGCCCAATCTCCCAATCTACCTACCATTGAACCGGTTATTTATATAATTTCTTACAATATTTGAATAATGTGCTGGCGCACCGTGCAAATGAAGCCACATCTGCTCTTTGGTAAATAAAGCAACGTCTTTCAATAATTCCAGTAAATCGTCTCAAAGAAACTGCCAAAAGTTTTATCCATTAATGTTTTCTTAAAAATAAGGAGCTATTAGATCGCTATGTATGATGCCACACCAGACCATTAAAGACCAATGATTTTGAAAATCATTCGAACGAAAGCAACGGGGATTTTCCTCGGACTAGTAGTGACAATTATGTCTATTTAGAGTTCCAATACTGTTGAAAGTTACCTCTTCCGAAAAAAGTACGTACCGAAAAAAATTTTCATCTTGATGGATCAATTGCACAGCCCATTCACAAAAATTTACACGAAGCAAATAATTATTTAAAGGAGCAGTTTGGGTCTTCTGGACCAAATTATAATAATTTTTTTTATTATAAATATTTATTTAAATAGTATAAGACTTTTGTACATCAACAAGAAACTATTGAACTTTAAGAAAAAAAAATTTTTTTTTTTAACTTTTATTTATAAAATGCAAATAAAAAATTAAAAAAATCCGAATAGAATGTTGAAATATAATTAATTGGCTATAGCTCGTAGCAGATTTAGACATTTTGGACGAAAAAAAACAAAATAGTGGATTTTTCAATTTTTTGACCCCTCTTTTGCAATTAAATTGTTTAATCAAATCGTTAAAAATTTATAAAAAATTCTGAATCTAGTAGGGGTTGAGACTACACATGTGCTAAATACTCAGTAAAAATTTCAGCCCAATCGGTAACGTAGATTTTTCGAAATCGTGTCAACCAGGTCAAAAAACGTTGTTTCGAAAAAAACGCGATTAAAGTTTTTTTTTTACCAAAACGTATGTAAAATTTTAAAACGAAAGGTCTTAGGCTCAATCGGCAATTTCTGCTTCGTACAGCATGCCTTCCTGTTCCTCAAAAAGATCATTAGCGTCAGATTTTTATTTCCTGAGCTCAGTTCTGCGCTCCTTTGTAGCATCAAGACTACAACGATTTTCATAGTAAATTCTTTTATCATCGCGTTTATGCATAAAATCGATCGCACTTTTACCAATAGTTATCCCCATTACCTCCATAATTTTCAGTATAGGCAGAAACCCTTTATTGAGTGTGCACACAGTACAATAAGTCGTGATTTTGACTATTTTTTTACCCGCGAACATGTGTTTTGGGGCAATGTGCCAAACGCAAGCATTGAAACTCTCATTTGAATTATGAGTATTTGCTCTAATGCACCGATTTGGCAAATCACATGATTCACACTTACAGTGTATAACTTACTTAAAACCTAATCTTTTTTAGCACGTTTTACCAAATTCACATCACTTTTAAAAGTTTTACACATTAACACATCGTTCAATAAGTCCCGAGACTAACCCAGAGATGGTGCTAGTAGTACCAAACTGGCCACGTTTCCATAGAGTGCGAACCTTTACATGAGACGTGTAAAAATTTCACGTTGATCAGATCACAGACAGCAGAGTTATCGAGGTTAGAGTAAAGTCACTTTGTCATTTGTTTGGAAAATGGAAAAAAGCGAGTTTCGCGTGTTGATAAAACGTTGTTTTTTAATGGGTGAAAACACCGTAAAGGCCCAGAAATGGCTTGAAAAACATTACCCAGACTCCTCTCCATCCAAACCAACAATTTGTCGTTGGTATGCTAAGTTTAAACGTGGTCGTACGGACACAAATGATGTGGAACGTTCGGGTAGGCCATTGGAAGCCGTTACACAGGAAAATGTGAGTAATGTGTTAAAAATTGTAATGAAAAATCGCAAAGTGAAGGTCCGTGAGATTGCAAAAATAACACAGATATTATCCGGAAGCGTATTTACAATCCTTCATTAAAAATTGAGCATGAAAAAGGTTTTTTCCAAGTGGGTGCCACGATTGCTTCCAGTGGAACAAAAACAGCAACGAGTCGACGATTCAGAGAGCTGTTTATCGCTATTTGCTCGCAATAAAAAGAATTTCCTGCTTTGATACGTGACCATAGATGAGACATGGATACATCATTTGACTCCGGAGTCGAATCGGCAATAATCTGAGTGGCGCATGGCTGGCGAAAGCCGCCCAAAGCGTCCAAACACGCAGCAGTCTGCTGGCAAAGTCATGGCGTGATTTTCATTGACTACCTGGAAAAAGGTTAATCGATCAACAGTGATTATTATATTGACTTGTTGGTACGTTTGAAGGAGGAGATCGCAGCAAAACGACCGCACATAAAGAAGAAAAAAATCCTCTTTCACTAATACAATGCACCATGCCACAAGTCTATGAAAACAATGGCAAAATTGAACGGATTGGGCTTTGATTTGCTTTCCCACCCTCCGTATTCGCCAGATTTAGCCCCCAGCGACTACTGGCTCTTTGCTGATCTCAAAAAAATGCTCCAGGGAAAAAAATTTGGCTGGAATGAGGAGGTCATTGCCGAAACTGAAGCCTATTTTGAAGCAAAGGATAAATCCTTCTATAAACATGGTATAGAAATGTTGCAAAGGCATTGGAAAGATTGTATCACTCTAAAAGGAGATTATATAGATGAATAAAAATGATTTTTGAAAAAAAATGTTGTTTTTGTTGTTAGTCTCGGGACTTATTGAACGATGTGTTAAAAGAAACCTACTTCCAGTTAAAATAATCTACTTTATCGAAGTTATATGGTACGCCATTTTATTTTTTACACGAAACTCAACAAGTTTTATATAAAATTTTTTTTGATAGTTGGCCACCCAAACGAGTTATTGAAAGTTATAGATTCAGATGCCTCACCCTGCATATATTCACGGTAGCCTATCTTAATCACCCAAAGTTCTTCGTATGTAAGCCAGATACAGGAAAATAGTTCAGACAAAAATTATTTAGGACATTGGGATTCATATAATGGTTGTAACAAATTTGATCGTGAGATCAATTTTCAGAGTTCTTTGAAGTTCCAGATTATTATTTAAAAATGAAACACCGTATTTCTGATGCTTGAACAGAAAAGAGAAGGAAATTTTAAATCGAAATAATATTTTGAGGCTTATTTATAATGGTCTTTACAAGGTCAAATGAAGGTTAAATACCCCCTGCTCCGAAGAGTTCGATTAGCCATCTTGCTATAGATACTATGCACAAAACTGTGAATTTTTTCTAGAGACATATACATTTGCGCCTTGAAGCAAACAGAGGCTTCTAAAATTTACTCTGTGGATAGATAATGTCAACTACAATAATAATAGTGAGAGGCAAGGGGATTTACGATAAACAAGTACCCTAGTGAAAGGCTAGGGGACTCACGTTAAATAAGCACCTCAGTGCAAGGCAAGAGGACTCACGATAAACAAATACCTTAAAGGAAACAGAATTTATTACATCCTCAACAATATTTCTGGATAACTTTAAACGTAAGTATACGAAGTTTAAATATTTTTTAGCTTCTGTACTATTCGAAATAGTTAGAAACATTTACCACCAGTTTTATTTTAAGTCGGTGACATTTTTGCATTTTATGCATTTTTAAAGGTACCTAAAAATATCGTTATAGCCAGAAAATGATTTCAAATTCTAAAAATGAGGTTCATAATACTTTTGAATCATTTGACTTTGATTTAACTTCATGGAGGTCATAGTAAAAAACAAATAAAGTGTTATATTTTAAGAAATGACTTGGCCTTCAAACATTTTTGAAAATTGAACTCAAGATCAAATTTAGTAGAACCATCATATGATTCCAAGTGTGCTAAATAATTTTTGTCTTTACCATTTACCTGTATCGGTGTTGCCTACGGAGAAATTCGGATGCGTAGATTAAAATGGGCCATCGTGTGCATATATATATACACGAGGGTGGTCCGATAAATACTTAGCCTCACCACCCGGTGGCGCTACTATCGCAAGAGAAATTCACTATCGTGTAATACATTCTCGTAGACAGCTACTGTCTGTTTCAGCCGAATCGGACTCGTAAGTTTGTTTTGACAGCGGAAGCGTTGTTTTGTTGTGGAAGCGGGCGTGCCTGCAGATCTTAGAAAAATGGAGAAAGAGCAATATCGATTGGTGATTCGATTCTTGTTTTTGGAAGGGAAATTGCGCAGCGAAATCAAAGAGCGCTTGGATGCTGTGAACGGCGACACTGCTTCTGCAATGGCGACCGTGAAAAATTGGTTCAACAAGTTTAAACGTGATCGCATGTCGGTTTTTGATGAGCCACGCCCAGGTACCCCGAAAACGGCTACCACGGAGGATAACGTGACAAAAATCAACGATCTCATATTTGCAGATCACCGACTGAAGGTGCGCGAGATAGCTAAGACAGTAGACATTTCAAATATTGCGTGGGTCATATACTGCATGCAATTTTGGGCATGAGGAAGCTGTCGCGTTTGCTCACTTCGGACAACAAGCGCAATCGCGAGACTATTTTACAGCAGTGTTTGACGCTGTTTAAGGGCAATCCGAAGGAGTTTCTGACTCGTTTCGTAACCGACGGCAAAACATGGGTCCACTAATACACACCAGAGACGAAGAAACAGTCGAAACAGTGGACTTCACCTGGCGAACGTGCTCCGAAGAAGGCGAAAACCGTCCTATTGGCCGGAAAGGTGATGGCCACCGTTTTCTGGGATTCACAAGGTGTAATCAGCATCGAATACCTAGAGAAGGGCAAAACGGTCACAGGACTCTACTATGCTGAATTATTGGGCCGATTCGACGCCGAATTGCAGAAAAAAAGGCTTCATTTGGCAAAGAAAAAAGAGCTCTTCCACCATGACAATGTACTGGCTCACACCTCCGCCGTCTCCACGACCAAATTGATAGAATTGGGCTACGGACTGCTACCCCATCCACCGTATTCTCCAGATTTAGTCCCGTGCGACTTCTTTTTGTTTCCAAACATAAAAAAGTCACTCGCTGGGCAGGAATTTGAGTCGAATGAGGAGGTCATCGCCGCCACGGACACCTACTTTGCAGATCTCAAAAAAATGTATTTTTCAGATGAGTTAAAGAAGTTGGAGCATCGCTGGGTCAAGTGTATCGAGCTAAGAGGAGACTATGTTGAGAAATAAGTCGCCACTTTTCAAAAATTTTCGTTTTTCTTTTGCAGGCTAAATACTTATTGGACCGCCCTCGTATATATACAGCGTGTTCAAAAAGTCCCAGTACGGCTGAATAACTTAAAAAATATTAGTCTTAAAGGAAAACTTTCAATACAAATTTTTTAAAAAATTTTCTTGGCTATCCGGCGATGACCTTAGCTTTGGCTTTAAATAAAACCTTTAAAGTTATTTAAAGCTCAAAATGATTTTGAATAGGAACCCCTATTTTCGACATAGAAAATAAATAGAGCGAAAAATTTTACGTTCGAGTATGTCCTTGATCATTTTTTAAATTTGACCTTAAATGGTCATGGTGAGGTCAAATGTGAAAATAATGGAGTTATTCCATAGGTGGTTACGGTGATGCAAAAAAATAATGCTTTAACTTTTATAAGCGACCTAATGATAACCATGGGTTTGATCCTGTCCCGGCCCTTAAAGGTCGTTTGAAATTAAATTAATTTTTTCAAATGAGACCCTATACTTTTGAGACCGGAAATGAGTAGAGTGGAGAATTTGACGTTTCAGTATATCCTTTTCAAGAGCTGACCTTGAGCGGCCAAGGTTTTACGTACAAGCATGTCCTTGCCTATTTAGAAAATTTCATCTTGAACACTTATGATTCGTCATTTCAAATATTTCAAATCCACCACCAGATTTAAAATCAACGATTCTAAAAACCTCTTGATACAATTTTCAAGAAATATTATTTCTATTCACTAAAGATTTTAAATGCAGTGATTCAAAAGAAAACTTCGAAATTGAACTTCGTTTTTCTTTAGCAGATCTTTCTATTTAATAAAAATGTTTTTGTATTTTAGATGAAATTACTAATATTAATTCTAAGATAATCTTCTAGGTTTTTTCGAAAGTCCTATGTTTTGTCGATTGTTGGAAAAATTCTGTAAAATATTTTAAATTATTAGATACACTGCATCAAAACATATTACAAGTATTTTCTGTTAATTTGTCTTTCTGATTTATTTTCCGTTATTTTATTTTCCAATTTCTGTCGAGGCTACAGTTTATTTTTGGTAGGTTTTGGTGATTCAAATTTTATTTAATCACTTAAATAGTTTCCTAAAAGCGCAATGATGCAGTTAACTGAGCAAGAGCGAATAAAGATTCTCATAATAAGAGGTTACGGTGATCAAGAGAGATAGTTAGAACAAGTTCGCACTATATTCAATAGAGACTTTCCAAGAGTCCAACCAATTTCAAAGAATACTGTCAAGATAACGATTGACCGTTATAATTCAACAGGTAGTGTGAAGGATCTCCCTAGATCTCGTTGTCCTGCAATAGCTACGAAGGAAGACAATCAGATGAATGTTGCGTTATCAGTCATAGAAGATCCTCATACGTCAGTCAAAAAAGTACATCAACAACATAATCTCAGCATTGGTTTAGTTCATAATATTTTAAAACAAAAACTCAAATTCCATCCATTCAAAGTTAAGCTTGTGCATAAGCTTAATGAAGCTGATCCAGATAGACGTGTCGAGTTTTGTTAAAATATGATGTACTGAATCATAGCTAACGATAGTTTTCCAAGTCGTATTGTTTTTTCTGATGAAGCAACGTTTGAATTAAACGGTAATGTCAATAAACATAATATGAGGTATTGGAGTGCTGATAGTCCACACTGGATGATTGATAGCCGATCGACTCAATACCCTCAAAAAATTAACGTCTGGGCAGGTATTATTGACAACAGGATCGCTAGACCATTTTTTATTGAGGGTAATGTTACTGCTAGAAAATATGAAAATTTGTTACGAAATGATGTCATTCTGACAATTCAGGCAATCGTTGGCAATGAATTCCAAAATACTTGGTTCCAGCAGGATGGTGCAAGTCTTCATTAGGGTCTTAATGTTTGAGCATACCTTAACAATGTGTTTCCACATAGATGGATAGGACAGAGAAGTGAGCTCGAATGGCCACCTAGATCTCCTGATATTACTCTACTTGATTCTTTTTATGGAGATATCTAAAGGATAGAGTATACCGAGCGAATCTGACAGATATCGAAGAACTAAAACAAAATGTTCGAAACGAAATAGAACAACTCGATGCAACGAAAATTCAAGATGCTGTTGGTGTGTTCTATTATCGTTTGGCACATTGTCAACAAGTTAATGGTAAACAATTTGAACACCTTGCCTTAACTGGCTAGGTATGATATCTCCTTACCTTAACTGACTGGATACCATATCTCCTTGCCTTGACTGGCTGGGTATGATATCTCCTTACCTTGACTGGATGGGTATCGTATCTCCTTGACTTAACTGGCTGAGTACATATCTTCACCTTCCCTCAAAGTCAAGGACAAGGTTAAACTCATGGTCATCATCAGGTTACTAATAAAAATTAATTCGTTATTGTTTCACATTACCGTTACCACCTTTGGAATAGCTCCATTATTTCCAAATTGACCCTCACCATGTCCATTACGGGTTAAATTTTAAAAATAATCAAGGACATATTTAAACGTAAAACTTTCGCTTTATTTATTTCCGGTGTTAAAAATAGGGGTTCCTAATTAAAAAAATCATTTTGACCTTCAAATGATCTTGAAGGCCCAATTTAAGGTCGAAGCCAAGGTCACCGCCGGACAGCCAAGGAAATTTCTCAAAAAATTTGTGTTAGAAGTTTTTCTCCAGGACTATTATTTTTTAAATTATTTAGCCGTACTGGGACTTCTTGAACACGCTGTATATATATATATGTATATATATGTATATATATTGTAACGGGGTGGTAGTTTTAGCGTTAACCACCACAGGAGCAATAAGCTGCGGGGGACGCGCAATTCGCAAAAGGTACGAATATGCCCGTTGCGCCCCCTTTTTAGGTAGCTAAAGTTTTGGACGACTTTGCTCCTGGGTCCGGGTACGAGAAGCCGTCCTTTAGACCCCACTTACCTGTTGCAACGCCGTGCAATCGTCGTTGCGCGGCTCGTGTGTTATCCTCACCTGGCTAGTTGAGAACTCGGAGAGGGCGGTATTAGGGAGGAGAGCTGAAAGCTCTTCGTCGCGCAAATAATGAAGAACCAAAAAAAAATAATTGAAAGAAAAAAAATTAAATAAAATTTGATAAAAAATTGTAAAGCAAAAAAAAGGTGTTTTCAGACCTCACCTGTAGTCTGTATAAAATTCTAAAGAAAAATGCAAAAAAGAAATAGAAGAAAAAAAAAAAAAAAGAACGAATTAAATAAATAAAATGATTTAATAAATTAACAAATAACAATAAAAAAAAATATAAAAGAAACAATAAGAAGAAATTATAAATAAATACGCACGAGAAGCGCAGGTAACTAGGTGGACTATAATGCGCGTAAACGGCTCCCACGCGCAGCGTACTACACGAGTGCGAAAGAAAAAGAACGTCTCACGCACTACGCCTATAAGAGTGAGAGAGAAAGGCCTCTCTCACTCGCGCGCGCCGTCTAACGTACGGGTGCGAGAGAGAAGGATATTCTCCCGCACGGAGCCCTTTGTAGCGAGAGAGATAGCGCTCTCCCACTCCTGCGCGCCGCGTCTACTGCGAGTACGAGAGAGACAACGAGTCTCCCGTACTGCGCCGTAGGAGTGAGAGAGAAAGCGCTCTCCCACTCTTGCGCGCCTAGCCTTACGAAAGTGCGAGAGAGAAAGCGACTCTCCCGCACTGCTACCACTAGAGTGAGAAAGATACTGCTCTCTCACTCACGCGCACTTATATTTATACGGGTGCGAGAGAGACCGCAACTCTCTCGCACTGATTATACGAGAGTGAGAGAGATAGCGCTCTCTCACTCGCACGAACCGCGTAAAATACGAATTCGCTAAAGAACGGAGTAACCAGCGGAGGCTACTTCTATGCAAATAAAACGAAAAATTTACGCGCGAAAAATTACAGTTATAATAAACTTACGACGGTGGCTGGCCAGCCGCGCACGCCAAAAATCGAAATCAGGCCACTCGTAGCGGGACGCCGCTGCCGCCGAACGAAATCGTTGGTGCCATCGCCTTGCTGCTACGCCCCTGTGGTCTGGTGGCGGTGCCCTGTATGCTGCAGATCGCAGCTACACACCTGCACTAAAAAACACGACCGAGACGCGCCAAAAACTCGCGATAACGTCGCGCAAAAAACTTGTCGAGACGCGGGAAGAGGGCACGCGTCCGAACTATGGTAATGGCGGAAGAGAACTGCCTGAAAAACGCGGGAAGAAGCTAGCTTGCCTAGCCTGAACTCGCCTATCTTTTCTATACGTCACACGACTATTCTATCTATTGGCGTGTACCGTATTTTCCCGCCCGGGGCCGTCACGTAACCGAAATTAAACTCGGCTCGCGGACCGCGGAATCGCGCAAAATATAAACACGTGCGGAATACGGAGTGTTCTCCGTGACGATATATATATATATATATATATATATATATATATATATATATATATATATATATATATATATAATGTATGTTTATGAATTTAGGGATGAATCTGGGAAAATTGAACTTCACTGTGTTTCACTGTAATATGAGTTTATTTATTTATTATTTTACTTAAGTACTATGTTACATTATTATTTAAGATTTCTCACCTGTTATATGAGAAACGACATTTAAAGCTATTTCCCTCGATTTCGTCTTTTTAAATTACTTTTTATAAGTTAATTATTCTCTATCTTGTTCTCTATAAATTCTTCTTTCTTAACCTGCAGACGACCGGCTCTTGTCTATCAGTTAAAGAGAGTTGATGCCATTTTAATTACCTATTGTTTGACGTTATCTATCTTATCGGCTTATCATGCGAACTTTCTTATCTGCGTATTACGCGGCAATTTTGAAATGGATTAATTAAAATAGTATAGCAATTTTACATCTCCCTACCCGGACAAAATGTTGGCAACAAAATTTTATGAAACCCAACTAAACGTGTATCTTCATTGTTTTTTATTTTTTTCTACTGGAACAAGCTTTGTGATATGAAATAGATTTGATTCTTCTTTCTTATGTCCTGTATCTATTTTGTAAATGAAATTTGAAACTTGTTCTTTAATTTTAAATGGGCCTATTTTTAGTTCATCTAATTTTTTTCTATTCAATCTGTTTCCGTTTTCCACGTATATTAAATCTCCAACTTTGAATTCTTTTTTTTTTCCTGTTATTGTCGAATTGTTTTTTATTATAATTATGTGATTAAATAGTCCTTTTTAAAGCGAGTTGTCGATCTTGATATAAGTCGTTTCTTGTTTCTTTTTGAATTTCTTTAGGTAAAATTGATGTATTTTTTCCTTCCATTAAATAAGTTGTTGTGAATCCTGTTATTGTGTGTTCTGTTTTATTATATTTTTTTGTACATTCTTTGGCTATTATTGTCCATGATCGTTTTTGTCTACCTTCATTGATTTTGCATCTTATTTTATTAACTAGAGTTTGGTTAAGTCTCTTATTTAGTCCATTAGAAAATGATGAGTTAGTTGCAGTGAAGACTATCGGGATATTTCTTTCTTTCGGGAATGTTTTGAATTCTTTGGAATTATTGCCTGGATATTGATCTGATAGGATTAAACCTATTTTGTTGTTTTTGGTTACTATATTTAGCAGTTTTATGAAATCATTAGCATTCTGTGTTTTTGATGTTAAAATGTATGCATATCTTGTAAAATGGTCTACCAAAATGTGTTAATATTTCTTTGTAGATCTTGAACCATCAAAACCTCCGATTGTATCAATAGACATGATCTCAAATGGTTCTTCTGCAGGTCCTAATTGTGACATTAATACATATTTCATATGTCCTCTTGATTTGTTTTTAATACATATTTCACAATTTTGACAAATTTGTTTTATGTTTTGTGTCAAATTTTCTGCTGTATAGTATGGTGTAATCTTATTTTGCATTTGTCTTATTTCTATGTGGCAATATTCTTCATGTATTTTTTTTATAAATTCTTTACTAAATTTTTCTGTTAAGATTATCTTTTGTTTCGTCTTATTTTTTTTATAGTATATTTTGTCTTTCATTATTACTGTATTATTTTTATGTTGCAATTTTTTATTCTTTTCTTGATCTGTAATAATGTCTTCTAGTTTTATTAAATTTACTGTTTTTAACATTTCATTGTTATTTTCATAAGCTTGTAGAACTGGGTTTCTACTCAGACAGACAGCTTCTGAGTTATTTTTTCCTGGAGTATACTTAATTGTGAAGTCGTATTGTGATAGGTAATATGTTAGATCACCCAGTTCTTCATCTGTTCTTGATTTTATGTTTAAATTTTCTAAAGGTTTATGGTCTGAAAACACTGTAAATGATTTGCCGATCAGCTAAAATTGCCAGTATTGTATCGCTTCTTTTATTGCAAGACATTCTAAGTATATTGTTTTTTTTTTCTTTTGACAGTCATTTAATTTCTTTGAGAAGTAAGCAACTGGTTTTTCTTCATTATTAGTTTGTTTCTGTTTCATTACTGCTCCTACGCCTTATAAGCTTGCATCTGTCTAAATATAAGTTTGAAGATTTGGGTCATATATTTCTAATACTGGTTGAGTGCACAGTTGTTTTTTTATTTTATTAAAAGCTTTTTGGCATTCTATCGACCAGATAAACGATTGTCCTTTTCTTAGCAGGTTGTGCAATGGATCCAGTAATATAGCTATATTTGGTATATATTTATTGTAGAAATTTACTTTCCCTAAAAAATGTTTTACTTGTTTTTGTGTGTTAGGAATTGGAAAGTCTCTTATTGAAGCTGAATTATCATTCATTGGCCTTATCGCGTTATTACTTATTATGTGTCCGAGATATTTTACTGAATTTTCAGCAAATTTTCATTTGGAAAATTTTAATCTAAATCCTTCTTTTTGTATTGCTTCTAATAATTGTGTTAAATGTTGTATATGCTCGTCGAAAGTTTCTGAAAATATTAGTATATCGTCTATATAGTTTACTACAAAATTTGTGAGTTTGTATTTTCTGATAATATTACTCAGTATTCTTTGAAAAATTGCTGGTGACGTTTTTAGTCAGAACGGGAAGCACGTCTATTGATAATGGCCTTCTTGTGTGACAAATGCAGTCTTTTTTCTATCTTGTATTCTTAAAGGAATTGACCAAAATGCTGAATTGATATCTAGTGTCGAAAAAAATTTACAGTTTCTAGCTTTTAATACTAGATCTTCTATTAAAGGAAAATGTTGTGATTGAGGTATAACTATCTTATTAAGTTCCCTTAAATCACAGCATAACCTTGTCTTTTTATTATCTTCTCTTTTGAATGCTAATGTCACAGGCGCCGCGAATGGGCTGTCTGACTCTTCTACTAAATTTTTCTCAAGTAATTTTGCAACTTGTGTTTCTATTTCTTTTTTATCTTCTATATTGCATTTATATGGTCTCTTACTGCAATATTTATCTACTTGTAGGTCGATTATAGCTTTATAATCTTTTACCGTACCTACGTCATATTTATCTCTGGCAAAAATTGCACTATATCTACCTATTTATTTATTTATTTCAGCTTTCTTTTCATAATCTAAATGATTTACTTAAATCCTAAAATTTTCGGTATTTATATTTTCATTAAAGTTAGTTACATATTCCGTAGAATTTGTCATTTGTTCTTTTTCTGAATCTCCTTTTATAATATTCTTATATTTTCTTTGTTTTATCTCTAATTTTTTATTTTGCATTAATTGGAATTTTTGTATTATATCGAACCCAATTAAAAAATCATATTTAAAATTATCTTTATCAATTACAAAAATATCTACTATTTTTTCCATATCAAAGATTTTTACTTTTAATTTTACCATTACTTTGGTTTTTTCGACACCATTAATCGTTAATAACTTTGCACTCTTTCTGTTATTTAGTTTTTCTATTTTGAATTTAAAAAATTTTGAATTAATTAGAGAAACATTTGAACCTGAATCATATATTCCCATTAATTCTATTGTGTCGTGCAACAGTAATTTTATTTTGATTAATGGTGGAATAACAAGTTTCTTGGTTCCGCCTCAAGTAATTCAGATTCTATTTCTGTATTGTTCACAAATTTTATGTGACTCTTCGCCCTGCTATAACTATTTTCATCCTTATTAAACCAACATGAAGATTCAGGGTGAAATCTGTTCATTTTACCTCATCTTTTGCAAATTTTACAAGGTCTTTTTTGTTGATTTTTTTCTAAATCGTTTTAAGTATAGTTATTAGTTCTACTTTCAATATTTTTTTTTTTATCCTATGTTCCATACTGCGTAATTCTTTAAACAGATCCTTGGTTACTTTAAGCTTTTCTCGGTCAATTTTGTTCATTATAAAATCTGGTAGTCCTACTACAATCAGATCAATCAACGTACGCGTATCTATTGATTTATTTATTTCTAATAAAATTTTTTCTTTTTTCAATGCATAATCTAAGAATGAACCGTTCATATATTTAAAAGAAACCGCATATTTAATTTGAGACCACCCTTTGTCTGCATAAGTTTCACAGAAGTTGTTTTTCCAAGTCTCCCATTCCGATGTAAGAGAGTGCTTTATCAGCATAGAACTGTACCAATCTAAACAAGAGCTTTCTAAAAATAATCTAAGACTTTCAATTTTTCTGCATCTTTTTGTATCTTTAAACGGTTACATTCATTTTTAAACGTATCTAACCATTGGCTACCTCTAAAATTTTTACCTGTGAATTTTTCAATTACAAATTTTTCTGTTACCGTTTTTAAATTGGTATGGCCTTCTTGGTCATTTTCATTTTTCTTCTTTGAAACTTGTTCCAAAATTCTTACTAATGTTTCCTGTGTTGAATCAGTCAAGGTTTGTTTGTCTATTACTTTTTCTAAATAATAATCGCCAAATATTAAATTTTCACCTTTATCTAAATACGTTTTGCTTAATTTCTCATTTAAATTAATCCACACACTTCTAGACTGATGTCTTAATCTTAGTGTGGCTTTTATTTTTTTAAAAGCTTCTGTTTTCATCAATTCCTCATAAAATCCAATTGCTTGCTGCTCTTCTGGTATTTTATATTTCTCTCCGTGTGGCGTCTCGATTGAGGTTAATGCTATTATATTAGACTTCGGATCTTGAGCTGCTTTTACCACAAATTCAAAACGTAGCTTTTCCATTGTTATTTAGCAAAAATGTCGTTTTATAATGTATGTTTATGAATTTAGGGATGAATCTGGGAAAATTGAACTTCACTGTGTTTCACTGTAATATGAGTTTATTTATTTATTATTTTACTTAACTACTATGTTAAATTAACATTTGAGATTTCTCACCTGTAATATGAGAAACGACATTTAAAGCTATTTCCCTCTATTTTGTCTTTTAAAATTACTTTTTATTAGTTAATTATTCTCTATCTTGTTCTCTGTAAATTCTTCTTTCTTAACCTGCAGACGACCGGCTCTTGTCTATCAGTTAAAGAGAGTCGATGCCATTTTAATTACCTATTGTTTTACGTTACCTACCTTATTGGTTTATCACGCGAACTTTCTTATCTGCGTATTACGCGGCAAGTTTGAAATGGATTTATTAAAATAGTATAACTATTTTACATATATATATATATATATATATATATATATATATATTGGGTTGTTCAATAATTAATGTCGTTTTTTTAATGTTTTTTAAAGTGAATTTATTTATATTAACATCAAACATTAATCAATGATATATTGACCGTTTTGTTGGATGACCTTTTGCCGTCTTGCGGTAAGTTGAAAAATTCCATGTTCGAAGAAGCCTTGGTTTTTAGAAGCAAAGAACTGCTCCAACTCATTTTTAACAGCCTGATCGGAATTAAAAGTCTTACCATTCAAATGGTTTTTAAGGGAGCGAAACAAATGATAGTCTGAAGGTGCTAAGTCAAGGCTATATAGTGGATGTGGCATCAGTTCCCAATTGAGCTCCATTAATTTTTGGTCGGATTATCAAACAGGTGTAGTCTGGCGTTATCATGATGGAACATCACACCTTTGCGATTGGCTAGTTCAGGGCGTTTTTTCTTGATTGCTTCGTTCCATTTCAATAGTTGACGATAGTAGACATTCGTATCAATAGTTTGATTTCTTGGAAGCAGCTCAAAGTAGACTTTACCTTTATAATCCCACCACACGGAAAGCTTAATCTTCTTTTGGCGTATATAGGCTTTGGATGTCGATCGTGGGGGCTTATCTTGCTTAATCCATGATCGTTTTTGGACTTCATGATTCTTTTTAGAAATGGGTGATTTTTGTTACGATTCAGCAACGAGTCGCATATGTTAATGCGTATGGCGAGGTGAATTTCCTTTAATTCGTGAGGAATCCAAACATCCAGTTTGTTTACGTAACCAGGCTGTTGTAAGTGCAAGTAAACGGTTGAATTTGATATGTCGAGCTTCTCTGCTATCTCTCGAGTTGTCATATGCCAGTTAGTTTCGATTAAAATCTTATTTTGTCGTCATCAGTAGTGGTTGGACGACTAGTATGTGGTGCATCTTGCAGATTAAAATTTCCAAAACGAAAGCGAGCAAACCAACGCTGTCACTGGCGTTCAGTAAGGCAGTCCTCACTATAAACTTCACACAATTTTTTCCAAGCTTGCACCGCATTTTTGCCCTTTCGGAAGTAAAAACAATAAAATTTGCTGATAATGCTCACTTTGATTGTCTATTTTTAACTTAATTTTTAACCAACTTGTTATTTACTAATGACGCTTAGTTTTTGACAGAAAATAGTGTACAGTGTAACCTTTATAATAGTATATAATAATATACGCCACGCAACTGCTACTACATGAAATATGCAGTTCACGCCATCTATGAGAAAAAAGCGACATTAATAATCGAACAAGTCAATATATATATATATATATATATATATATATACGAGGGTGGTTCAAATATAATCGGGACAAATGCTCTGACACGTTTATTTACTATCGATAAAACTTACAAAAATTTACAGTTTTTCTAGGTACTCCCCCTTACAAGTTACGCATTTTGTCCACCTTTCCAAAAGCTTGTTAATGCCGGTATCAAAGAATTTTTTGGGCAACTCGGACAGCCATGTGCGCACGTACTCCTCTACCTCGTCGTCAGTGTTGAATCTTTGACCTCCGAGGGCTTCTTTCAGTGGTCCAAACATGTGGTAGTCGTAGGGTGATAAATCTGGACTGTAGGGGGGAGGGGGTGTTCCAGTACCTTCCACCCTAATTTTGATATTGTATCGAGCGTGAGACGCGCGGTATGAGGACGCGCGTTATCCTGGAGAAAAATCGCACTTAGTGCTGGAATGCTCCTCCGTTTCGAGCGATAAGCGGGTTTCACGTGTGTTTTTAGACGACCGCCGAATTAAAGTGAGAAAGATAGCAGAGATTATAAATATGTCCAAAAAACGTGTTTCCTACATATTAAATCAAGATTTAGGCATGAGAAAGCTGTCCGCACGTTGGGTGTCGCGTTTGCTCACGTTAGACCAAAAACGTGTTCGAATGAACATTTCCAACGCTCTATTGGCGCAATTTAGGCGCAATAAATCCGAGTTTTAGCGCCGATTAATTACTGTAGATGAAACTTGGATACACCATTATACGCCCGAAACAAAAATACAGTCAAAACAGTGGACTGCAAAGGGGGATCCGGCTCCAAAAGTAGCAAAAATTGCATTTTTGGCTGGGGAAGTGGTGGCGACTGTTTTTTAGGATAGTCATAAAGTTACTTTGATCGATTATCTTCAAAAAGGAAAAACCATTATAGGAGCATACTACGCATCATTACTTGACAAGCTGAAGGCAGAACTTGCGGAAAAACGTCCACATTTGCAGAAAAGAATCCTGTTTCACTAAGACAACGCGCCATCACACACCTCAGCGGTCGCCATGACGAAAATCCACGAATTACGGTTTCAGCTGCTTGATCACCCGCCTTACTCACCAGACCTAGCCCCAAGCGACTTCTTTTTGTTCTCTTATCTAAAAAATGCACTCGGAGGACAGATTTTCGTCAAATGAGGAGTTAATCACCTTCGTGAACAGTCATTTTGCAGAGAAAAACGCCGAGTACTATTTGGATGGTTCAAAGAAATGGGAGCATTGCTGGGAGAAGTGTGTAGAATTGCAAGGAGACTAACACATCGTTTAACAACGAAAACAACATTTTTTTCGAAAATCATTTTTATTTATCAATATAATCTCCTTTTAGAGTGATACAATCTTTCCAACGCCTTTCCAACATTTCTATACCATGTTTATAGAAGGATTTATCCTTTGCTTCAAAATAGGCTTCAGTTTCGGCAATGACCTCCTCATTCCAGCCAAATTTTTTTTCCTGAAGCATTTTTTTGAGATCAGCAAAGAGCCAATAGTCGCTGGGGGCTAAATCTAGGGAATACGAGGGGTAGAGAGGCACATTGAAGCCCAATTCGTTCAATTTTGCCATTGTTTTCATAGACTTGTGGCATGGTGCATTGTCTTGGTGAAAAAGGATTTTCTTCTTCATGTGCGGTCGTTTTGCTGCGATCTCCTTCTTCAAACGTACCAACAAGTCAATATAATAATCACTGTTGATCGATTTACCTTTTTCCAGGTAGTCAATGATAATCACGCCATGTGTATCCCAAAAAACAGACGCCATGACTTTGCCAGCAGACTGCTGCGTTTTTGGACGCTTTGGGCGGCTTTCGCCAGCCATGCGTAACTCAGATGATTGCCGATTCGACTCCGGAGTGAAATGATGTATCCATGTTTCATCCATGGTCACGTATCGACGCAGGAAATTCTTTTTATTGCGAGTAAATAGCGATAAACAGCTCTCCGAATCGTCGACTCGTTGCTGTTTTTGTTCTACTGAAAGCAATCGCGGCACCTACTTGGAAAAAACCTTTTTCATGCTTAATTTTCCATAAAGGATTGTAAATACGCTTCTAGATGATATCTGTGTCATTTTTGCAATCTCACGGACCTTCACTTTGCGATTTTTTATTACAATTTTTAACACTTCACTAACATTTTCCTGTGTAACGGCTTCCAATGGCCTACCCGAACGTTCCGCATCGTTTGTGTCCGTACGACCACGTTTA
The DNA here is from genome assembly GCA_949987625.1 of Chalcis sispes. Taxonomy (NCBI): domain Eukaryota; kingdom Metazoa; phylum Arthropoda; class Insecta; order Hymenoptera; family Chalcididae; genus Chalcis; species Chalcis sispes. The sequence goes on along the minus strand of OX465095.1, from coordinate 36,768,899 downwards.
AACGCAGCCTACCAACGACAAATCGTTGGTTTGGATGGAGAGGAGTCTGAGTAATGTTTTTTAAGCCATTGCTGGGCTTCTACGGTGTTTTTACCCATTAAAAAACAATGTTTTATCAACACGCGGAAGTCGCTTATTTCCATTTTTCAAACAAATTACAAAGTGACTTTACTCTAACCTCGATAACTCTGCTGTCTGTGATCCGATCGACGTAAAATTTTTACACGTCTCATGTAAAGGTTCGCACTCTATGGAAACGTGGCTAGTTTGGTACTACTAGCACCATCTCTGGGTTAGTCTCGGGACTTATTGAACGATGTGTTATGTTGACAAATAAAAAAAATTTTAAAAAAATGTCTTGTATCTGTGTTAGGTCGGAAACTTTTTAGACCACCCTTGTAGCATATGTTGTAAGCAGAGCGTTCTGGAGGTAGATGTTTGGGTACTTGGCTTCCCAGCGCTAGTCTCTTTCTTATGAACTGGTAACTGCAAGTCCTAACATAGCTGTCAGCTGTAGTGATTCCTTTTTATTTCCGAGTGAAATTATTTTCTCGTCAATCTGTCCGTATTGCATGAAGTGCCGAAAATAGAAGTTCAAAGTTCATTCCTGGTGATTTTCAGTCCGTCGTACAAGCTTGCTATAACGACTTTCAGATAGAGACTGACCCGAGCTTTTTATCTGCATCCTTTTATAATCGTGCTTCTCTCATTTTTAATAGCGTTGACTGAATTTTCTATCTCTTTTTAGTAGCCTGTTTCAGCGCCTCTTTTTGATAGCCCGGTTCTGCATCTTCATTTAGAAGCCCGAATGGGCGTTTCTTTTAGTAGCCCTATTCTGAGTCTCTTATTTTCTTTGAAATGAATTTTTAAAAAAGCACGCTGCAACCGCATGTACGCAAATGTTTTGTACTGTATCTCCATATTTTATGTTTTTAATGTGACAGCTGGTCCCTCGTGGAACTTTCTAGCCTGCCGCTTCGTGTGCACTCCACCGTGCAGTCCGCCCCTATGCCTAGTCTTCATATACCGATTTTCTTATAGGTGGCTCGCTGCTTTTCTTCCAACTTCCTCTTGTATGTATTTTTTCTCCATCTCGAATTTCGCTATCTTCTGGATTGCATCTTTTTTTCCTGAGTTTTCGTACCTTTTTCCAGTTAATCTTTGACGCCGGTTTTTCTGTCTTCTTTGCCCATGTGTCTGTTTGTTTGTCTACGTTGGCAGTCTATGATTGATTTAGTATCATCACCCGTATTTCTGTTTATTTCTTCCAGTTTGTCTTCTTTGCTTTAGTAACTATTCGTGTTGCAGTTGCGCATATGCTTTATATCCGATTGGCTGGTCTTAATGTACTGCACTTAACCTTGCATAAGGAGCGACGAAAATTCGTTCTTTACACTACGTAAAAAAATACTGGGACCACAAGATAGTTAAAACAGATTTTTTGCTTCTAGAATCAAAGAACAGCTTTTTGGAAAAATAGGTTTTGAGTATAATATATAGATAATTGAAAGACCTTAAATTTGAATCATGATATGATATGTTTTGTCATACAGTTAATGCAAAAGAAGTAAAATTCATAAAAAAACGCTTGTTTTCTGTAGTACCGATAATCATTACATAATCTTAATTTTTCATTTAATAAATCCGTTTACATTATAAATTACCAGAGTAAGTGTACGATAATTATTGTACAACAATTAATAAATTCATTATTAACTATGAATGTCAATTCGCCTTTCGTCGAATAAATATTGATGAATATTTAAATTCACGTTTTAGGAATTATTTACTTTTTACCTTCAAAAGCTACAATTAACAATTTTAGTGAATAAATAAATTTAAATAAATAATCCATCTACAAGGTGGGTCGAGAGAATTATTTCACGAGCTATATTCGTTTAAAAACCTAGACCAATTAATATCTCTTATGAGGAACTTCTTAGTCGATCGACTAATCGTCGCAAAGCATTACACAAGTAAAACGTTACAAGTACATACAGCGTGACAAATGGGAAGTTGCCTAAAGTATGTGCATCTCTTTTTCCCTCTACTGTATCGTATAAGGCTGGGCCTACGTAGGTACATTCTAGAATGTTGTCAGTTTCTATTAAGACGCCGTAAAGAGCAATACGTGTACTTTAAAATGAGTGACCTGACGGACGAAGAAAAGGTGTATCTCATCGAGGGCTTTTATTCTAGAGGTAAAAACAATACTGAAGCGTATAGAAGTTTTCGTACTAAGTTCGGAAGTAAAAGAGTAGCCAGTCAAAATACTCTCAGAAGGTAAGAATGAAAAAAATTATATTTGACTTTATCGTATGTCCGCATTTTTTAATAAAGTTTTCAAATTTTTTTTACTTCTTTCTCAGAGTAATTGATAACTTCATCAATTATTATACTCTTGACGATCGTCGTCATGATCTTCCTGGTCCTTCATACAGAGTTACAACAAGAGATAAGGTTGCCGAGGTCGAAGAACATTTCAAGAATAATCCAACGAATTCAATAAGAAAAGCTGCAACAGCTTTAAAACTGAATCAAGAGACGCTAAGAATAATAATAAATTTCATTAAGTTACATCCTTACAAAATCACAACTCATCAATTGCTCACCGTAGATTGTAAAGAAAAAAGAACTGAGTTTAGTAAAGTTATGAGAAATAAATTTAAAACAACCAGATCGATAATAATCACATAATTTTCTCAGAAGAGGTTTACTTTTATTTGAATGGATATGTCAATAAACAGAATTACTGTTTTTGGGGTAATGAAAATCAACATTTAACTGAGGCAAAGTCCTTACTTCCTGTTAAGGTGACTGTTTGGACAGCTATTTCAATCAAAGGAGTACACTTAAAATTCTTGAAAGGAACAATAACAAGCAATAGTTATTGAGAAATGCTACAAACAAAATTTTTTCCTTTCGCTACGAAACGTGGATTAGTCAGGAACTATTATTTTATGCAAGATAGTGCTACGCTGCATAGAACTCAAGAGGTATTTAAAGCTATTTACGAAGTTTATGGTGAACGCGTCATCGGTCTAGGTTCGCACACGCAAGTATAGAATGGCCCCCTTATTCACCGGACTTAAACCCGTGTGATTTTTTCTTATGGGCTACCTGAAAGATTACTGTTATGCGAAAAAATCCGAGACTAAAGATGATTTGAGAGAAGCTATTAGAAAAGGAATTTCTAGTATTGCTTCATCTAAAATTGAACTAGTTTTTCATAGTTTCCAAAAACGGCTTAATTATTGTGCAAGTTCAGATGTAGATCACTTCAAAAATATTTACCATTAATAGTTATTCCCTAGCCAGGTTTTGTCATTTTTTTTAAAAACGTAATATGTGTCTGTTAAAAATGTTCGATTAAACTGAAACCTATTTCAAATAAAAATGACCACTTCACTGATTTAAAATGTATTTTTATTATTTTTTTCCCTGCACTCATCTCAAAATTATAAGTTATTACTTTAGGTAACTTCCCGTTTGTCACCCTGTACATGCAATTAGAACCATGAATCGCACGTTACAGGACGTTATTATCATCGCGAATGATGAGGAAAAGAGAAATGCGTTACCAGACTTAACAGCGTAGAAACAAAATAGAAGCGCAGACGTCTTAGATTTAATGCGATGCTTAAATGCGGCGCACACAAGCATAGTCCATTCAACAATATTCGCAACACATACCATTGTTTGATGTTAGGAATATGACCGTAAAAGAATTTATTCAAGATGTTAATAATGGTTAAATGCAGATGCGCAGGAACCACTATTTTTGCGAAAGGATATAGCACGACTCAAGGGTAGATAAGGCTTGTGAATCATTAAGTGGCTCAGATTGTCAGAACATGTAATAATTAAAATTACACCTTGGAAAACATTTTACGTACTCAAAGATATACGTACCATATGTTCTAGATTAGAAAGTTAAAAATTACATGAAATGAAACGAGACTGTACGGAAATTCCTTGGGCACTTAACTTTTAAATAAATAATTTTTTATGTGCTTAAAACGTTTTAAAAAATTAAATTATCTTAATAAATGCACGGTAATAAGGTTTGAATGACTATTCTGTCTAATTAATTCTGTGCTACTTAAAAAAACTAATATGAAGCTTTAGTTTAAAGGTGTGTTGGTTCATTATTTTCCTAAATTCAATTTTCATCTTCTTTGTGATTTCTTAAGAATAGCTAACATAAATTTATTTATTATTAAAAATTAAATCAGCATAAGATTTTAAAAATAAATTTAAATAGTCTATTTGTATAGCCGATCCACAGTAATGAACGCTTTATTGAAATCTTTAAAATTCTATATTAATTCAAATCATTATTAAAACACAAAATGTGAGGTGTGGACGTTAATATTCATAACATGTAACATGATTATGACAATAATTATACGCAGACACTTATGTGAATAATTTTATTTTATACAAATAATTACTTATTCAAGTACTTAAAAAAAAAAAAAAACTCCAATCAATTTTGGTTTTGGTGTTATGCTAGAGTTGTAAGCAATACGATGCTGTGCCAGCCTCGCAGTTAGCTATTGCGGTAACTAACGTGGGGAAGCGATGCCAAGGCTACGTTCGTATGGCGTGGAGAGAGGGGGGAAATCGCTTTCGGCCAGCGATCGAAATTATTCCGAGCGCTCATCGCGTGAGAATTGTGCGTGTGGCGTTACTAATTGCTTACATCTGCGTAACCTTGAGATAGTCGAACTTTTAGACCGATCAAATGGAGATGTAATATAATATATTTCAATATAGATCTTTATAATGATTCTCGAAAAATTTTGTGAACGCGAGGACAGCACTTACCGGGCAATAATAAATATAAATTGGTTATTGGCCCAGGTGTTGCTTAATAAGATTTCGAGTTTAATTTTTTAAAAATTTTAACGTTTCTCAGATTTTTCCGCGTTAGATCTAAAGTCGAGCTGGAAAAAGATACAGTAAAGTTAGAAAAGTAAAGTAGAAAGAGAGAAATAGAGAGTAAAGTAGAGTATAGGAATGAAACGTTACGAAAAGTGTAGAAAGAAGCATAGTATTCAAGCAGAGATAAGAAGTTAGTGTTTTTTTCTCTTATGTTAAAAGAGAAGAAGTTAAGCAGGTAAGACAACAGTGGAGAGAAAAATAGAAAAATACAGTCACCTTAGGCAGACAAAGAGATAAAGATTCAGATTTAGATTATTTATAGATGCCATGGGGTAAAACCTCATTTGGCCCAAAAGAATTACATAACAATACAGACAGACAGTACTAACTAACTAGCCAACGAACGAACGAACGAAGTAGCCAGGGTGATCATACATATATGTCAGCATAGAGAAGGCCAGGGAAATTAGAAGATAAGTTCTCCTATGAGAAACAGTCATCCAACCCAGCTCAACTCTATACGGAGAAACCCTCACATGTAGACCAATATTTCCAAAAACAAATCTGACGCAGGCGCACGATGTAATTTTAGATTTTGTTAAGCGTTAAATACAAGCAGAATTAAAGTTTGTGCAACATATTTTCTTAATGAGATGGTAAGCGCATGCTTAAGTCTTTTTAATTTGAATAGCGAGACAAAAGACTTTTCTCATTACTGAAGTAACGTGACCAGACCAATAGAAGGGTGGTGTAACGATAAGACCGAGATTACGAACTTGTGAACAATAACTAAGTTCTTGAGCATTTATATGAACCCGCGGGAGGAAGCAAAACGTAAGCGTCTAATATAAGCATCACTAGCAAAAAATAAAACTTTAATTTTTTTTAGCATTAAGCGTCATAGCATTAGCTGTTACCCACGAAACGATAGCTTCTGCCTCATGTGACATGCACTTTACAATTGTTTGCGATGTCATCAAACGGAGCTGATGCATCGATCGAAAGATTGTCGGTATACTAAATGTGATTCGCGAAAGATCGAAAATGGTAAAGATCCTTGATAAAACAATTAACTTTAGACAGTCGGGAAGACGCCACATGGCGTCAAACTTTTTTGTATCATATATATTTTCGGCGATCACGAAAATCGATGGAAATGTGACCCGGAGGGTTTCTAGAGTCGCTAATGGCGAATCTGCCATTAGAGTTTGTAAATTCGAATCCCTAAAGCACCCCCGTGCCCCAAAATGTTCTAATATGTCCCAATTTTTTAGCGTTCATGAAAATCGATAATAATATGACCTCAGGGTTCTTTGGGGATCTCTGATGATATTTCTATTAGATTTTGCAAATGCGTGCAATAGAAGCTTCCTTATATTCCAGAAAGCCCCAAAACATCCCAATTTTTCGGTGATCACAAAAATCGATGGAAACATGACTCGGGGCGTTTTGGCACACTAAGTTGCGAAATCTGATTTCAGAATCGGGATCAGCGACCCCGAAAATCTATATAATGATAAATCACTCGCCTATATTTGCAACATAATATTTTTGGGGTGACAAAGAGAAAGTGGTTACAAAAAAATTTTCTTCCGAAATGTCATTTTTTACAAACTATATATATATATACGAGGTGTGACCAAAAAGTGAGGTGACTTTTTAAATTTCACGCTCTCTGTACACTTTGGTTTCAATAATTTTTTTGTTATGTTGGTACACTCGTCATAATCATACTCGTATGTTCATAGTTTCGACTTTTAAGATGTGTTGTTTTTATGTGAGAGGCATAAAGGTTAGACTTGTATTTGCGTGCTCGGCGATTTTTTGCTGTTGAAAATAATACAGCAAAGAGTTTGTATTAATTTTTGTGTAAAAAATAGTATAAAGTTCTGAAAACTCTTGAAATATTGACAGTGGCGTACAGCGAGTCAACTTTGAGCAAAAAAAAAAGGTTATAAGTGGTATAAGTTATTCTAAGAGGGCCGAGAAAATGTTAACGATCAACCTCGCTCCGGACACCCTAGCACGTCAAAAATCGACGAAAATGTTCAGAAAGTGGAAGAAATTCTGTTGAAAAATCGTCGAATCACGATTAGAGAAGTAGCTGATGATCTTAACATATCGTTTGGCTCATGCCAATCGATTTTAACGGATGTTTTAAGTATGGCACGCGTGTCAGCGAAATTCGTTCCAAAATTGCTTAATTTTGATCAGAAGCAGCAACGCATGAACATCGCCCAAGACATGTTAAACGACGTCAATGATGATCCTGATCTGCTCAGAAGGGTTATAACACATCGTTCAATAAGTCCCGAGACTAACCCAGAGATAGTGCTAGTAGTACCAAACTGGCCACGTCTCCATAGAGTGCGAACCTTTACATAAGACGTGTAAAAATTTCACGTCGATCGGATCACAGACAGCAGAGTTATCGAGGTTAGAATAAAGTCACTTTGTAATTTGTTTGGAAAATGGAAAAAAACGAGTTTCGCGTGTTGATAAAACATTGTTATTTAATGGGTAAAAACGCCGTAGAAGCCCAGCAATGGCTTGAAAAACATTACCCGGACTCCTCTCCATCCAAACCAACGATTTGCCGTTGGTATGCTGAGTTTAAACGTGGTCGTACGGACACAAACGATGCGGAACGTTCGGGTAGGCCATTGGAAGCCGTTACACAGGAAAATGTGAGTAAAGTGTTAAAAATTGTAATGAAAAATCGCAAAGTGAAGGTCCGTGAGATTGCAAAAATGACACAGATATCATCTAGAAGCGTATTTACAATCCTTCATGAAAAATTGAGCATGAAAAAGGTTTTTTCCAAGTGGGTGCCGCGATTGCTTTCAGTGGAACAATAACAGCAACGAGTCGACGATTCAGAGAACTGTTTATCGCTATTTACTCGCAATAAAAAGGATTTCCTGCATCGATACGTGACCATGGATGAAACATGGATACATCATTTCACTCCGGAGTCGAATCAGCAATCATCTGAGTGGTGCATGGCTGGCGAAAGCCGCCCAAAGCGTCCAAAAACGCAGCAGTCTGCTGGCAAAGTCATGGCGTCTGTTTTTTGGGATACATGGCGTGATTTTCATGGACTACCTGCAAAAAGGTAAATCGATCAACAATGATTGATATATTGACTTGTTGGTACGTTTGAAGGAGGAGATCGCAGCAAAACGACCGCACATGAAGAAGAAAAAAATCCTTTTTTACCGAGACAATGCACCATGCCACAAGTCTATGAAAACAATGGCAAAATTGAACAAATTGGGCTTTAATTTGCTTCCCTACCCCCCGTATTCGCCAGATTTAGCCCCCAGCGACTACTGGCTCTTTGCTTATCTCAAAAAAATGCTCCAGGGAAAAAAATTTGGCTGGAATGAGGAGGTCATTGCCGAAACTGAAGCCTATTTTGAAGCAAAGGATAAATCATTCTATAAACATGGTATAGAAATGTTGAAAAGGCGTTGGAAAGATTGTATCACTCTAAAAGGAGATTATATTGATGAATAAAAATGATTTTTGAAAAAAAATGTTGTCTTCGTTGTTGGTCTCGGGACTTATTGAACGATGTGTTATAATTACAAGAAAGAAATAATTGTAAAATAATAGTTACAATAATCATTCTTTAGAAGTTATAATATGTAATTAATGGACTATTAGAAAAGTACTTATTTGGTTTAATTTATTTTCAAAGAGTTATTTAATTGATATACGATACGCTAATGCAATTGTAAATTAATATTGGAATTACCAGTAATAATATAAAAATAAAAGTTCTGTAGGAAGTTAATCGAAGAATTAATTTTAATTACATAACGCAACTATTTTTATAAAAATGCATCTTGCAGAGTTATTAAAAATATATAAAATAATATAATAATAATAAATATTCACTATATAATAGTGAAATAATAATAAATAGGATAGTTAAACTGCCGCCGAATAATAACTATATACATTCTGTCAAAAAAGTACCAGGAATTGTCGATTTGAATCTAGCGGGGCCATTTAGGCAGGTAAAATTTTGTTTTCTAGGTTGGTACAACTGTCCTTAACGACTATGCCGAGTTTAAGCGGAATCTGTCAACGACTGTGTTTACAGTAGCTGGTTGTCAGTTGATGCCAATAGTGCGTGCCGATTTTTTACAATGGGTGATTACGTTGAACAAAGAATTTGTCTAAAATTTTGTGTTGCGGATGAAATTTCGTGTGCCGATGCATTGAAAATGTTGCAAAAGTCTGTTGGTGATAAAGCACTATCGAAAACCCATGCGTATGAGTGGTACAAAGCCTTCAAGGAGGGTCGTGAAGTCGTCGAAGACTTGCCTCGTTCTGACGCCCATCGACGGCTTCGACTGCAGATAACGTCGATTAAATTAAGGAAATGGTGCCTGAAAACCGTCATACCAGCTTGAGAGAGATAGCACATGAACTTGAGATAGTCCACGAGTCCACACGTACGATTTTAATCGATATTTTGGGCAAATAACTCGTGGATTTTGCACGACGATAACGCGCCGTCTCACCAAGCTACGATTATGACCGTCTTTTTTGCGAAAAACTTAACGAACACGCTTGAACAACTACCGTATTCGCCGGATTTGGCTCCCTGTGACTTCTTCCTCTTCCCAAAACTTAAATTGCCGCTCCGTGGCACCCGTTTTCAGTCGATTGAAGCCATAAAACGAAATTCGGCGCGCGAGCTGAAGGCCACTGACTTAACCAGCTACTGTAAACACACTCGTTGACAGATTTCACTTAAACTTGGCATAGTCATTAAGGACATTTGTACCAACCTAGAAAAAAAATATTTTACCTGCCTAAATTGCCTCGCGAGATTTAAATCGACAATTCCCGGTACTTTTTTGACAGAATGTGAAATAAAATTTAACTAGAGAAATGTTTTTAAAATAGATGCATGTAACAGCTGAACATTGGCTCATTAATTTAAATTAATTATTTATTTTAAAAATTATTATGTAATAAATTAATTATTTATAAAAAAAAATTGTTATAAGGGTTTTGTAAGAGGAATTCGTGAAGTTCAAGGTTATTGTGCGGTGTATTAAATGAAGGTATAGATGCTTATTGAAGAAAAAATTACTTTGCAAAAATTTTTATGTTGAATATCAATAAAATTCATATTGACCGACTTAGAATGAAGAACATTATTTTCAGCTGAAGTATACATGATTTTGAATACTTGTGTATGATTGTATGTAAAAAATTGCAACGTTGTCAAATTGAGTCTAACAAGAGCGGCTATTCAACTCTCAGTTTGAGTTTAGGTTAACTGCCACAACGGTCTATGTCAGTGGAGAGTGCGTCGCGTAGGTTGAAGAGGGGATTATTGAATTAAGAAAAACAGTAAAAAACTTCTTAGCTGACAAATTAAATAACAGAGGTCATGCACCGACGTTAAAGAGCATACTTTGAATAAAGCACTATTTATTATTCTACCAAATTTAACGTGTTATTTTTTCTTTTAAAATCTGCATTTTATACTTGTACACATGGTATCTTTCTTTTGTCATTTACCTTTTATCAATATTTTATTCTATAATTCTATATTTTATGCTATCACAATTTATTTACCTCCCTTCTTTTTATTTAATTTTCATTCTATTTTCGGTTATGATTTATTTCACAAAAAAAATTTTTTTATTAAAAAAATTATATAGACTTATCTCTTTATTAATTATTTTATTGATTAGTTAGCTTATATCATTTATACAAATTTTATTTATTTTAATTCGCTTATTGTGTCTTCATTAGCCATTAGTCAGTCGTTATTCGCCACTCGTCATTTATCATTCGTCATTCGCAATTTGACATCCGCCATTCGCGGTTCGACATTTGCCATTCGCCATTACCCATTCGTCTGACGTCACACGTCAGACGTCATTTGTCATTCGTTATTCGTCATGCATCATTCGTCATATGTTATTTGCTATTTAATTTTGGCTATTCGATATTCGACATTCGTCATTCGTCGTTCGTCATTCGTCGTTCGGCACTCGCCGTTTGCCATTCGCAATTCGTAATTCGTCATTCGCTATTCGTCATTCGCCATTCGTCAGTCGTCATAAGTACTGCGTCATTTATCATTCATCATTCGTCATTCGCTATTAGCCATTTGCCATTTGCCATTCGACAGTCGTCAACCGTCAGTCTTCAGTTGTCATTAGTTATACGTCATTCGTCATTCGTCAAACGTTATTCGTCATTTGCCATTCGTCATTCGTCATTCGTCATTTGTCATTCGTCATTCGTCATGCGCCATTCGTCATTCGCCATTCGCCAATCGTCATTCATCATTAGTTATTCATCGTACGCCATTCATTATTTGTCATTTGTCATACGTTATTTGCCACCCGCCTTTTGCTATTCGTCAGTCGTCAGTCGTCATTCGTCATTTGTCAATCGTCATTCGTCACTCGCCGATCGCCATTTGCAATTCGCCATTCTTTAGTCGTCAGTCGTCGAATATCATTCGTCATTCGTCATTTGTCATTCGTCATTCGTCTTATGTTTTTCGTCATTCGTCATTCGTCATTCGCCATTGGCGCATTTGCCATTCGTCAGTTGTCAGTCGTCAGTCTTTAGTTTTCATAAGTTATAGGCCATTCATCATTCGTCATTCGCCATTCGCCATTTGTCATTCATCATTCCTTATTCGTCATTCGCCATTCGTCATTCGTCATTCGTCGTTTATCATTCGCCATTAGTTATTTTTTATTTGTCATTCGTTATTTCCCATTCGCCTTTCGCTAATCATCAGTCAGCAGTCGTCATTCGAAAATTTTCAAGGTTCATCGATGAAAATAACCTGCTTGATCTTTGCTCAACTTGATTAAGAAAGGAACATAGTACGCAATCAACTCTTTTAAAACTCATGAAGGATATTCAACAAAGTACAAACAATCGCAGAATCAATGTTTTAACACTTTTCGACTTGGCCAAAGCGTCCCTCATCATTTACTCTTAACCGAGTTACGTGCATTAGGCCTTGATGATACGCTTATTCAATGGATGTGCTCCCAACTCTCTTCCAGGTCCATCGCGATTATCTAACGAAACATCTTACCCAGTATTCAGACTGTACCTTTGTAGTACCTCAAGGGACCGCCCTAAATCCGCTGTTATTCTCTGTGATCATCAATGACCTCGCCTTTGTAATAACCTTAACAAGTTACCCATTATTTACTAATGATTTACAAGTCTACGAGCCATGTTTGTCTCCTGACCTTAACCATTTGGTTACATTGCTCTCGAATGTAACTAACGCTATTTTATCTTGGATTCAAGAGCATGGAATGCCCCTAGGTACACGAAAACTGAAGTAATTATTATTGAAAGTCATACTTCCAACAATAAATTAAATTTTCTTACTCTTAATAAAGTCAGGATAGATAGCACACCTCTTCCTTTCAAAAATTAAGTGCTTATTCTAGATATTCTTATTACACCGACACTTAATTAGAAACCTCAAATGAAATCTATGTACTATAGTATAGGAGAATTTTTATATTGCTAAGTACACTAAAAAGGCTAAAGCATACTTTCACTAAAGACTTAAAAAATTTTTTTTTCCTTTTTTTATATTATGTGGCAGCTCTTTTAATCGACCTCTATAACTGCCAGAATCTATAGTTTCACAGAGCTTTTATTGCTTGTGTACATTACGTTTATAGTAACATGGGTTTTATTATGGCGCGTTAGTCTATTCAGGCTTGACCTTAAGTTGTTGAGTGAAGGAGGCTATATCCTAGCCTCCCTTGTTTACATGATATAGCAAGAAACTAACCGAATATCTGGCTTATCGCTTTAATAACGTGGATATCGACTCAGTACTGCAGCAATCGACGAGGCACATCCCGAAGCTACTCTTTTGTAAAACGAGCTCATTAATATGGTAAGCTAAATCTTCGTTCCACGATTTTTTTTATCTACAGTAATTTTTATATATTTATCTTATCTTACAGTAATTTTTACTTTTTTTTTAATTTTCTCATCTACTCTATTTCTTTTATTTTATTAGATTTTATGTTACTATTATTATAATGTAGCTTAGTTTACTTATACTATCGAATTTCATTCAATTTTATTTTATTTTTATTATTATTGTATTTTATTTTATTTTGATTTTTTCTTTTTATGTTATTTATAACTATTAAAAATTTTTATTGTTATCTTGTATAATTTAAGGCCAGATAAGTTTATAACCCTTGGCTCTTAAAAAATTCAAGTATTCAATCTTTTTCTATATAGTAATTGAAGGCCTAGTGCTATCAGCATGCTTTTCGTATACATAGTGTAATTGTTAAATTTATAGGTACTGTTACGTCCAGTTATATTAATAAAAAAAAAAAATTTTTTTTTTTTGGAAGGTTTTAAATATAGCTAGAAGAAATTTCGACTACGTTTCCCCTCAGTATGTACCGGTTATCTTAAACCCAGGTGTGCCGAGCGTTTGATATCTAGAAAAAGACAGATGACTAGCGCTGGAACCATCCGAAAAATATAGACTTGCATTTTATATAATAAAGTTTCTGTTATTTTAAGTCTTTTAGTATTATAATAATATATAAGTAGAATAATTAATTATAGTATATGTTACGAATATTATGTTAAATTAATTATATTATATTATAAATTGTAAATAGGAAAGAAAAAGAAGGTAGTTCATTTCTCGTGAGAAGAGCATGGAGATAACAATATCTCGCTCCGTGCACTTACTCTCTGTAGTGACACACTATTTGACACAGCGAGCATAAGCAGAGGTCCAACCTATTTTCTCTTGCACTCGTGCTTCTATACATTACATAATGTCATGAAGGTTAAGGGTAGGGACGAGGTAATGCTCTAATTCATTGAAATTTATGACACCGTTTTTTCAGACGCCAAAAAACTCGCTGTCCTGCCAGTATAAAACCCGGTGCAACGATGCAATCGATGGCTTTTTCTGAGAAAACCTCCACGTGTATACTCAGAGCAACCAAGAAGCCCGTCTTCCTTTGTAAGGCTTAAATTTTACTATTTTTACTGTATTTATATTTCAATTTATTTTATATTAAACTCTATTACTTTCAATTTTCCGAAATCTAAAATTTTTTAACTTTTTGGATCATCTTAACAATGGTGTCGCCGTTGTCTGTAAGGTCGCCGCTGCGGTCCCACGCCTCGCGCGCCCTTTTTTTCTTTTCACGTGGCATAAGCGGCGCGGGGGAAGAAGATTGACTTGAGCGTATCTCGCAGCGGTCCCGCGCCTCGCGTGCCCTCTTTTTCTTCTCGCATGGCGCGAGCAGCGCGCGGAAAGAAAGATTCACTTTATCGTAGCTCGCGGTGGTGACGAATCTCTGCGTGTCCGTACGAGCTTTCACTGCGTCTTTTTGGCTTTTGTTAACCTCGCGTTCGGGTTGATTGTGTGAATTGTGCCTGGTCGTTGGGGCTGGATTTCGTGATTGCGCGCATGCAGTGTGTGAGTGCGAGTGAAGGAGATGCCCCTCAGCATAGGATTGATTGATTGTGGAATGCTGTCCACGTGCGACATTTTCGACGTGACGTGTTCCAGGGCGTGTGTATTTCGCGGCAACTAAGCTTGTTGCCCGGCACCACAGGTTAGGTCTCCTCGAGACGTCGGGGTGCGTTGTGTGCAGGTCGAGGACCACTTAACTCACCCCAGGCCCGGCTTCATCAGGTGGATTTGGTGTACCATAGTGGCCAGAGAACTTGATTTTTGTTGGTTAGCGAGTTGCGCGGGTCACATGACACATGGTAAGTGTTAGTCTTGAGTTTGCGACATTTTATTTGCACGCAATTACAGTTAATATATTCATATAGATTTTTTTTTGTATTATTAATTATTTTATTTTAATAAATAGAATTACGAAGAGTCAACTTGCTTCGGCTTTTCCCTCCAAACCGTGATGGTTTTTACGCCGAAACAAGTTTCTTTTGATTAACGCGAATTCTTCTGTTGTTTCTTGTTTAATCAAACCTTTCCCTTGCACCCTCCTTATTTTATTTTCTCTTTTATTTTCTATATATAAATATATTATCCATTTAATAATTTTTGTTTAGTAACAAACTATTGTATTTAAAATTATTGATGAGAGTAAGCTTAATTTGAATTAATCTATTTTTATATTAGTAGCTTGCGCTAATTAATATTAATGTTAGTTAGGTAAAAATAAAAATATCTATACGTCATCCTATTTCTAATTTCCTAAATTCACTTTAACCTTAACTCTATCACACACGATCGAGAGAAACAACACAAGGATTGGCTGTACTGAAGTTTATCCCCTGGTGTTAGCATATACCGATCGTTTGTTTCTACTCCATCCGCTTGCACGGTCTAGCCCTGAGGAGCGGCTATACTGAAGCCTAGCTTCTCGTCTTGGAAGTACTGCAAATCTCCTCCGTCCATACGCAAATGTGGCCTTGAGGACCGGCTATCGTGAAGCTTAGTCCCTCGAGTGGCCGGTAACCGCGTCAGATACCTATCCTTCGTATAGTCCCTTTTTTACTGCTGCATGTACTAACTAACATCTTATATACAATTCGTGGATCCAGCCGTTTCAAAGATAGTGACGAATCAGGGAAATTCCGTAACAACTTCGAAATTACGCATAGAAATCGTTCAGGCAAGTTAGAAATGGTTAGTAACGATAATAAAGTGCTGAAATGAACTATTACTGGCGATGAATCGTAGGTTTATGGGTGTGATCCCAAAACAAAACAACAATCTTCACAGTCGAAGCACTCGTCCGCATTACGGCCAAAAAAAGCAGGTCAAAGACGGAGCAATATTAAGTCAATGTTGAATGTTATTTTTGATTATAATGGTGTTGTGCATCACGAATATACACCGACAGGCCAGACGATTAATAAAGAATAGTTCGTTAAAATTCTGAAACCATTGCGTGATACGATGAGAAGAAAATAACCGCGTTTTGAGTCAGGCGATGACTGGCTTCTCCATCATGATAATGCGCCAGCGCACTCATTGAATCTTGTGCAGCAGTTTTTAACGAAACACAATAACGCATTGCTTCGTTAACCGTATAGTACCGACATAGCTCCTTGTGATTCTTGGTTGCTTCTGAATTTAAAAAAAAACTCAAAGGACGCCGGTTCGATGACAAAAAGACGGTTGAAGGTAATGCGACGAGGGCACTCTGGGACTGCTTCAAAAAGTGGAAACACCGCTGTAAGCCCATTAATCAATTAAATAGGGACTACTTTGAAAAATACCACTCGCCTGATGACGAAGAATAGCACCAGAGCGGAGATATTTAGGTAGGTTGAATACTTCTCGGACAGACCTCGTATAGGATACTTAGTTTGTTTTTGGCAGATAGAAAGGTAAGACGTCTTTCAGTTGGCTTAGCGATTTTCTATTATTATGAAAAATAGAGCAAAAAATTTGTATCAAATTTTGTGTGAAGATTGGAATAAAGGGCTCTAGAACACTTGAAATATTGACAGTGGAATACGGTCAGTCTGCTCTAAGTAAAACGTTTATAAGTGGCACAAGCTCTTCCAAGGTGGCCGAGAAGATGCCAATAAGTACGACCTACAAATCTCGCTCTGGACGCTTCAGCACATCAATAATAGACCATAATGTCAAAACTGTGAAGAAAATTGTTTTGGAAAATTGTCGTATCATCATAAGAGAAGTTGCTGGAGATGTTGGCATATCAGTCAGCTCGTGTTATGCAATTTTTTGAGAATCTTTTGGGCATGAGATATGTGTCAGCGAAGCTTGTTCCAAAACTTTCTAATTTCGTCGCATAAGCATTGCTCAGGAGCTGAATGACATCAATGGTGATCCTGATTTGCTTAAAGAAGTCATAACTGGTGACAGATCATGGTATACGGTTATGACATCGAAATCAAAGCCCGATCGTCCCAATGGAAGCACCTAGGAGAGTCAAAGCCGATAAAAGCACGCATAGTTCGATCAAATGTCAAAGTATTGCTCCCTGTTTTTTTTTTTTTTATTACAGTAGCGTAGTGCATAAGAAGTTTTTACTTCAAGATCATACGGTCAATAAAAAGTGTTACCTTAAAGTTATGCGCTGTTTGCGAAAAGCAATACGATAAAAACGTCTGAAATTGTGGAAAAAGAATTCATAGCTTTCTAGAACATTCTTTTTTAGCATAGCTCACCTGCTTATTCATCGTTGCTTGCGAGATATTTTTTGGCCAAAAACAACACGATAATCATGCTTCAGCCACCATATTCACCGGATTTTGCCCCATGCGACTTCTTCCTGTTTCTGAAAATAAAGAAACCTGCGAAAAAGCGAAGATTTGCAGCGATTAAGAAAATAATAACTGCATCGCTAAAGGAGCTCAAGGCTGCACTAAAAAGTGTTTGTGAGAAGTGCTTCGAGCATTGGGAAGAGTGTTGACACAAGTGTATGGTATCTGAGGAGGATTACTTTGAAGGGGACAACATGAATATTAATGAATAAATAGATATTTTTTTATAAAAATATTTAGTCACCTTACTTTTTGAACATACCTCGTATATATTGGGGGTACAAATTAGTTCAGTTCGTTTTCAAAAGATGGCTTTGGCTATTATGAATATTTAATAGTAACAGCCGAAATCGGTAGTTTAAGATAGGTTAGACATCTGTCAATAATATTCAGTTTATATCGCTTCGAATTTCATAAAAAAATCTTTTTTTCAACTGTGTTAGATATGTCCAATTTTGTGTTAAATAATCAACATTTGCGGAAGGTTTTAGTTTTCTGTTTTAATTGGAAGAAAAGTGCAGTTCAAGTGCATTGAATGCTTGTGGAAGTTTGTGGTGACAATGCTCCAACTGATAAATCTTGTAGGAAATGGTTTCGACGTTTCAAGAATAGAGATTTTAGCGTTGAAGACAAGCCTCGCTCTGGACAGCCAAAAAAATTCGAAGACAAAAAGTTGGAGGCATTACTCGATAAAGATCCGAGTCCAACGCAAGAAAAGCTTGCAGAATCATAGGAAGTAACTCAACAAGCAGTTTTTGTACGATTGAAATCCATGGGAATGATTCAAAAGCAAGGCAATTGGGTGCCGTATGAACTAAAACCGAGAGACGTTGGCAAGCGATTTTTCTGTTGCGTGCAGCTGATTTAAAGGCAACAAAGAAAGGATTTTTTACATAGAATTGTTACTAAGGATGAGAAATGGATATTCTATAATAACTGCGAGAAGAAAAAATACTACGCTATGCCCAGTCAATCGCTGCTATCAACCCTGAAATCAATTCCAAAGCCGAATATTCATGGTTCAAAGATCATGTTGTGTATCTGGTGGGACCAGAACCATGACGGCCGATCGGTATAGGCTGCAATTGATTCGTTTGAGCCGTGCATTACAAGAAAAATGACCAGTATACAAGGAAAGATATGACAAAGTTATTTTTCTGCATGACAACGCTCGGCCTCATGTCGCAAAAGTCGTGAAAAAATATTTGGAAACGCTCAAGTGGAATATTTTCACGCACTCACTGTATTTGCCGGACATTGCTCCTTCTAATTACTGGTTGTCTAGCACGATCTGGCATGTTATCAGTTCACATCTTTTGTGAAAATCAAAAATTGGCTCCTAACTTGTATCACCTCAAAAGACGAGACATTTTTTTGAGATGGAATTATAAAATTGCTTTAGAGGTGGAAAAAGTAGTAACTAGTGATGGACGATACTTTGATTATTCTTTTAATTCTTTTTATTTTGAAATAAATGCATTTTCGACCGCAGAAAAAATGGGCCGTATTAATTTGTACTCCCAATATAAATATATATTAGGTGTAGAAAAAAGAAATCCATTATTTTTGCATTAAATTGAAGGTTTTATTTAGCATAGATAGAATGATACGATTTAGGTCAAATATGCACCGTTTTGTTCGATAACTTGTTGCCATTTTGGAGGTAATTTTATAATGCCTCTCTTGTAGAAACCGTTGTCCCTATTGTCAAAAAACTGGGACAGTCGATTTTCACAATTTTCTTTTGAGGAGAATTTTTCACCTGCAAAATCATTCGTCATAGACAGGAACAGGTGGTAATTACTTGGTGCCAGGTCCGGACTATAAGGCGGACGCATAAGAACTTTCCAACCAAGCTCCCGGAGCTTCTGGCGAGTCACTATCGTTGTATGCGGCCTGGCGTTGTCCTGATGGAACACAATTCCTCTCCTATTGGCCAAAGCTGGCCGCTTCTGGGCGATTGCTTCTTTCAGACGGTCCAATTGTTGACAGTACAGGTCCAAATTAAGAGTTAGGCCGCAGGGGAGCAGCTCATAGTAGATGATTCCCTGCCAGTCCCACCAAACACACAGCAAAACCTTCCTGACTGTCAATCCTGGCTTGGCCACCGTTTGCGCCGACTTACTCCGATTTGACCACGACCGTTGTCGCTTGACGTTGTCGTAAGTGACCTCCTTTTCATCACCAGTAACCATCCGCTTTAGAAATGGATCGATATTGTTGC
This sequence comes from Chalcis sispes, assembly GCA_949987625.1. Lineage (NCBI taxonomy): Eukaryota > Metazoa > Arthropoda > Insecta > Hymenoptera > Chalcididae > Chalcis > Chalcis sispes. The sequence goes on along the minus strand of OX465095.1, from coordinate 36,749,506 downwards.
GATTCAGCAGCGATTCGCAGATGGAAATTCGGTCCATGAGGTTTCTTTGCGATAACTCGTGTGGCACCCATACATCGAACTTCTTTTTGTATCCAGCCTTATTTAAGTGGTTCCAAACGGTTTTTTGTGCAATGGTCAGCTCCTGGGCAATCGAAACAGTGCTTACGTAGCGGTCGGACTCGACGATTTCCATTATTTTATCAACATTTTCGACAATTGGCCTTCCAGAGCGTGGTGCATCTTTGACGTCAAAATTACCGGAACAGAATCGACGAAACTAAAATTGCGCGTGATTGACTGTTACAGTATCAGGACCATAAACACTATTAACATTTTCAGCTGCCTGGCTTGCGTTTTCGCCTTCATCAAAGAAAAACTGTAAAATATGGCGTATTTTCTCTTTGTTGGTGTCCATCTTTGACGCGTACTAAGAGAATACTGAGTCAAGCAATCACAAAACTGTATCAGAAGCCTTTTTAGTACAAAATCTTATTTTTCTAACACCATCTAGTGTAATCCGACTACACTTTTACAACGGGAGATACAGACTACTAAAGCCATCTATTGGCAAAATAATGGATTACTTTTTACTACACCTAATATATACGAGGTGTGATCAAAAAGTAAGGTGACTTTATGAACTTCGCGCGCTCTGTACACTCTAATTTCAAACATTTTTTTTTGTTATGTCGGTACACTCGTCGCAATCGTATGTTCACAGTTTCGACTGCATAACATGTGTTGTTTTTATGTGAGAGACATAAAGGTTAAACTCATGTTTGCGTGCTTGGCGATTTTTTGCTGTTAAAAATAATGAAGCAAAGAGTTTGTATTAATTTTTGTGTAAAAAATAATATTAAGTGCTTAAAAACTCTTAAAATGTTGACAGTGGCATACGGTGAGTCAACTCTGAGCAACAAAAATGTTTATAAGTTGTATACGTTATTCCAAGAGGGCCGAGAAAATGTTAACGATAAACCTCGCTCCGGGCGCTTCAGCACGTCAAAAACCGACGAAAATGTTCAGAAAGTGAAAGAAATTGTGTTGAAAAATCGTCGAATCACGATTACAGAAGTAGCTGATGATTTTAACATATCGTTTTGCTCATGCCAATCAATTTTAACGGATGTCTTAGGTATGACACGTGTGTCAGCGAAATTCGTTCTAAAATTACTTAATTTTGATCAGAAGCAGTATCGCATAAATATCCCCCAAGACATGTTGAACGACGTCAATGATGATCCTGATCTGCTCAAAAGGGTTATAACTGGTGACGAATTATGGGTATATGGTTATGACGTTAAAACCAAAGCCTAATTATCCCAATGGAAGAGCCCAGGAGAAATAAGACCGAAAAAGGCACGCCAAGTTCGTTCGAATGTCAAAATTTGGTCGCAGTTTTCTTTGACTACCATGGCGTTGTACATCAAGAATTCCTACCACATGGTCGTACGGTAAACAAGGAGTATTACCTTGAGATTATGCAGCGTTTGCGTGAATCAATAAGATAGAAACGTGGTCGGAAGTGTGGAAAGAAAATTCATGGATTTTGCACCATGGTAATGCACCTGCGCACACGTCGTTACTAGTGAGTAGTTTTTTGGCCAAGAACAATACTACCATCATGCCTTAGCCACCGTATTCACCAGACCTAGCTCTCTGCGACTTCTTCCTCTTTCCAAAATTGAAAAGGCCAATGAAAGGACGAAGATTTGCGACAATTGAGGAGATTAAGGCTGCATCGCTAAAGGAGCTTAAGGGGGGTAATCACAGTAGCACACAAAAAAATAGGCATATTTTTGGGAATTAATTTTGGCTGAATAAAGGTATCAATCGAAAATCTGTAGAGTAGGTTTTATAGCAATACTAATAAGTACAAAATGTAATTTTTTTAATAAAAAATATTTAAAAATGGCGGCTGCGCAGCATATGCCCCAAGGCGTCTATTTTTGAAAGCGTGTCGATGGCCGACGACGTAGACTCCTTAATTTTTGACCTGAAAGGAAAAACCAAAATTTTTGCGTTTTCATATAACAACAGCTAGCGAGCTACGTAGGATTTTTTTACAAAATGGTGCATGTTTGAAAATAAAGTTAAATTTTTAACAAAAAAAAACGCCATCAAATCTTAGATAAAAAAAACTAAGCCATATAAAATAAAAAATCCTACGTAGCTCCGCGGAGAAAGATATTTGAAAGCTACTGTTAAAATTTCAAGTCGATCGGTAGAGATTTGCTTGAGTTATGTCTTCGGCGAGCTCAAAAAAAGTGGTTTCGAGAAAAACGCGTTTAAAGTTTTAGGTACTGAGAAACCATACCTGAGTGGCGTTACTGCAGAATGAAAAATTTGGGCACTCGGACACTTTTGCCGTGTTCCATCATTTGGTATATTATTTTTAAGACCCTAAAGCACCTTTTAGGCGAAAAAAATTTTTTTCGAAAAATTGAAAATTTTACTGTGATTTCCCCCCTTAAGGCAATACCCAAAAGTGCATTTTAGAAGTGCTTCGACGACTAGGAAAAGCGCTGGCGCAAGTGCATTGTATCAGAGGGGGATTATTTTGAAGGTGACAACATAATTTTAGATGAATAAATGAATAATTTTTATAAAAAATGAAAAGTCACCTTATTTTTCTATCAGACCTCGTATATATATATATATATATATATATATATATATACACTGCGAATTAACTGCTTATTTATTACCTTTTTATTGTTTATTTATGCAAACAAATTATATGTTAATATAAACAAACCCGTTGTAGAACCTTATAATTTAATACTATTGACCCCCCTCCCCACTACCCCAAGGTCTTCTGACCCAACATCAGTATCGTTATTGTTTTGTCTCGCTATAATTATTAATATACTATTAGCGTGAACATAATTATTTCTTTTTAATGAAATTTTATGAATTGTTTTGATAAAATATTATTCATACTTTCATGAAAATCTAGAACAGCTAATGTTACAGCATCTGTCCATGGAGATCGTTTTTGCATACCAATCCCATAGCCAGATCTTCCAAAAAGTTCACCAGCTGTTACGAGTTCACAATCTTGAGCTGCTTCAAATTCTAATCGAGAACTGTCCCATATAAATGCCATCAATTTTCTGAAATCATTATGGGAAATCAAAATTATTATCTCCATTAACATTTTAATATATTATTTTATATTATAACAGATTAATAGTATAAAGTTACTTATAAAAAGAACACATGTAGGACTAAATTTGCAGTATCAACTCATACGTAATTACTTTAAAGTAAAAGCTAATAAAGCTGAAAATAAATTTATTCCCAATTAAATTTAAGAATTAATGAGTTATAAGCCGTCTTTTACAGTCATTTCACGCAGTGAATATTTAATTCTAAATAAGAAAAGTTACTTTCATTAAAAAATTATTTTAAAAATAAAATTTGTTCGAAAAAGTTAAGTAAAAATAATGCGTTTATTTAATAATATAGTAACAGTGGGCTTTTTTGCTATACTTCCCGTTGCGGCTTTAAGCCTTTACGTACAATGTCGCACTATTACAATGAGGGAAAAAGTATGCTCTCTTTCTTTCTTTCTTTGTTTCTTTTGTGTGCCAATGACTGTAGAGCCACTTGGCTTGTTCAGCTGAAATGCACGAGGACGCGTTTATCCTCGTGCCCGCGGAGGCTTTGGGATTTGAAAAAGTATCAGAGAATAAGCGCGACAGAAAGATGACGACGAGATAGAATGCATGGTTTAAGTTATATTTATTTGATGCTAGAGCGAGTAACTATTTGCAATGCGCCGAGTTAAGACGCGCTCAACTTGACTGCGCATGAAACATAATATTAGAAAAAATAAAATTAATTTAAAGAATCATATAAAGAAAACGCAGAATGTGAATCGTTGATCAATATATTAATCAACGCAGTGGAAAGCTGTTGCTGTTCACTCGTGCGGGGTCTACGCAGACGCAACGACGCTGCTTGTTCAAAAATGTGAATTTACCGCGAGAAAACTTACGGTAAGTTCTCAGTGACGACGTACGCCGAGAAACCTTCTGCACGAATACGATCGTATCGCAATATATTACAAAGAATAACTCGCAGCGCACCAGGCGCTACTTACATGAAACGATTATAAAGAACTCGGCTTTTTTCTCTCTATTTCCCTCTGTCGCTCGTGGTCAGACACTCACTTTGTCTTGAATGGCAGACGTCCCCACCGTTGTTTTTGCTAGCCACCTAGAACTAACTAGAGAGATTTTTCCGAGCTTCCACTTACTCGCTTTCATAGTGTACACTACACAAAACCCTGCTCCACCACGGCACGCACGATCTTTATGAATTCGTATAAGCCTTATTATAATACTCGTATAGAAAACGTATCAACACGTGTCTACTCTAATGCACGTGTTACGTGCGCGACAACAGAAATGACAATGACCATGAGTAGAGCTGACATCTTACGCGAGAGCAGCGCGAATCGTTGCTTTTCCTACGTCGTCGCGAAGTAGTCTCGAGACTAGACTACCCTCGCACACGTGATTCGTCACAATATATAATTTATCTTAAATAAAGCTTATATCATTGATTTTTACTTAAATTTGAGAAATTTATTTATTTGTTATAAATTAAAAATTAGCGATTGAAAAAATTATACAGTATAATAATCAAGCAGGTCAACTTATCTGCATCGTAAATCGCGAATTAGTATTTTTAAATTTTTTTTTGTGTAAAAGAATGTTGTATATAAATCTTATACAAAATTTGGACACTATCTGTCACGATCAAAAGAACGGCTGCTGTACTTCGCAAAAGCAATCATGAGCAATAATTTAAAAAATACGAGGGTGGGGTGAAAAGTTTTCGGCCTGACCTAGAAGTGGGTCAAGTGTTTGGTTTGTATTCCGAAGCCCGACATCTCACTAGCTAGTATATAAATTTTCAGATCGATTAGTGTACATTTAAGAGCTGATTGAATAACACCGCTCAATTGTTTAGGTAAAAATGGAAAAATCAGAAAGCTCATTAAATACAAGATCATTAAATACTTCTATTCAAAAGGTTTAACACCACTACAAATTTAAAAAAAGCTGGATTCCACACTGAAAGACTTTTCTTCATTATATTTAAACGTTAGACAGTTGATTTCTGAATTTAAGAATGGTCGCACGAACACTTCAGGATGCCCTGTTGAGGTCACAACTCGTGAAATTATTGAGAAAATTCATCAAATAGTGACGGAGGATTACAGATCAAAAGTAAATGAGATAGCTGAGGCTACTAAGATATTAAGTGAACGTGTACACAATATTTTACATGAACATTTGAGGATGGAAAAGCGCTGTGCAAGGTGGGTGCCGCGTTGGCCAATGAACGATCAAAAATTCACCCATAAAACTGTTTTAATTCAAATTTTGGCGATGTAAGAGTTAAATCCTAGCGAATTTTTACGTCATTCTATAACTACCAGGCTGTTCAAAAGGTTTTACGGTTCGATAAGAGAGGGTGTTGCTACTAGCCTAAATTTTTTTTGTTATGTTGGTACACGATTTGTATGAACGTATGTGGAGTTTCATTTCAATCTGACAATTTATTCTTTGTTTACAAGCCATTTAGTATCGACGTGTCACAGTATTTTTTTACAATGGAAAAAATCAAGTATCGTGCAGTGATAGAATTTTTATTTTTGGAAGGTTTAAAAGCAAAGGAAATTGATGAACAAATGTTGAAAGTGTATAAGGACTCTTCGCCTTTAACTAGTACAGTAGAAAGATGGGTTGCTGAATTTAAACGTGGTCGTACAAGCCTTGAAGACGATCCACGTCAAGGACGTCCAAAAATAGCAACAACGCCAGAAATCGTAGAAAAAATACAGGATATCGTATTGGAAAATCGTCGAGTGACTGAAGGAGATTTAGTAGAAGCCCTAGGCATCTCATTGGGAAGTGTAAGCAATATTTTGACTAAAGTATTGGGTTTCAGAAAGCTGTGTGCACAATGGCTGCCGCATTCGCTAACAATGGAACCAAAACACATTCGAATGCGACTTTCTCAGCGACATTTAGAGCGTTTTCAAAAATATAAAGTAGATTTTGTGCGTCGATTCATCACTATGAATGAGACTTGGGTCTATCACCATGATCCTGAATTAAAACAAGAGGCTAAAGAGTGGTGTGAACCTGGTTCTTTGGCTCCGAAACAAGTTTATGTCCAGAAATCGGCCAAGAAGGTGTTATCATCAGTTTTTTGGGATGCAAAAGAAATTTTGTTTGATGATTACTTGCAAACTGGTGAAACAATAAATTCTGAGTATTATTGTAACCTTTTAGACCAGCTGAAGGAGAAAATTCGTGAAAAAAGACCCGGTTTGCAGAAGAAAAAAATCCTTATTCATCAGGACAATGCACCGTATCACAAGAGCATTTTGACAATGGCTAAAATCCATGAATTAAAGTTCGAATTGTTGGAGTATTTACCGTATTTACCAGATTTGGCCCCTAGCGACTTCCATCTGTTTCCAGATCTAAAAAAATTCATGCGTGGAAAGCGTTTTTCATCAAATGATAAGGTCATAACAGATTTGGAAGCGTATTTTGCAGCCCTTCCAGATTCTCACTTCAGGAATGAAATTCATAAATTGGAATCATGTTAGAACAAATGTATTGATGTTTAGGGAGACTATACTGAATAATAAAGTGTATTTCAAACCATAAAATTGTTTTTTTCTTATCGAACCGCAAAACTTTTCGAACAGCCTGGTATAGATAAACTAAGACTCACCACTGTACTCCTGAAAGTAAACAACAGTCTAAGCAATGGATTAAACTAGGTCAACCAACCCCAAAGAAGGCAAAAACAATTTCATCGGCGAATAAGGTTATGACGATTGTTTCTTGGAATAAGAAGAATTATTTTCATTGATTGCCTGGCGAAGGATAAAACCATCACTAGTTAATACTACGCAGAGTTATGGCAGCGTTTGAAGAACTGAGTGAAAAATAAATGACCTCACTGGGCGAAGAAAAAATTTTGTTTCACCATGACAAAGCACCTGCCTATTCGTCGGTTGTTGCGATGGCTAACATCAACGAATTAAAGTTCGAATTGTTACTCTTACTATAATATTCATCGGATTTAGCTCGCAGCGACTATCAATTGTTTCTTAACCTTAAAAAATGACTCAGAGGTGAAAAATTGGATAGCAATGAAGAAATCATCGATACTGTAAATGAGAATTTTAAAGATCTTGATATATCGCACTATAAAAAAGGTATCACAACATTAGAGCACCATTATCAAAAATATATTATTATGATAGAGATTATGTTGAAAAATAAAGAAAAAATAAACACAAAAAAAGTGGTTTTTCTGTATTACGCTGGTAATTTTTTATCTCACTCTCGTATTAGTCGCAGGGAGACGTATCATTAGAATTTTTAAAGATTTTGATTTTCCAAAATCCTTAAATTGTGAAAAATTAAAAAAGTTTCCGGTAAATTTTGAAAAAATTTCACCGCATTATTTGATCAATTATAAAAACTTTTTGATCGATAATATTTGTTTTTAAAGTCCATTATTTTATTGAAATAATTCCTAAAGTTTTTGATGATCTCGTGTTTGAGCCGCCATTTTGGATCTTTCTACATATACGAAGGCAGCCCGATAAGTACTTAGCTTCACCGCCCAATGGCGCCACTATTGCAAGAGAAATTCACTATCGTGTAGTACATTCTCGTAGGCGGCTACTGACAAAATTTTAGCCGAATCAAACTCGTAGTTTTGTTTTGACCGCGTGTGGAAGCGGGCGTGTCCGCGGATTTTAGAAAAATGGAGAAGGAGCAATATCGGCCGGTGATTCGATTCTTGTTATCGGAAGGGAAATCACGCAGTGGAATCAAAGAGCGCTTGGATGATGTGTACGGTGAGTCTGCTCCTGCGATGGCAACCGTAAAAAATTGGTTTAACGAGTTTCAACGTGGTCACACGTCGGTTTTTGATGAGCCATGCCGTGGTGCCTCGAAAAAGGCTACCACTGAGGATAACGTGACAAAAATCCACGATCTCGTATTGGCAGACCGCCGATTAAAGGTGCGCGAGATAGCTGAAACAGTCGGCATATCAAAAAACCGCGTGGGTCATATCCTGCATGCAATTTTGGGAATAAGAAAGCTGTCGGCTCGATGGGTGCCGCGTTTACTCACTCCGGACAACAAGCGCAACCTTGAGACCACTGCAGAGCAGTGTTTGATACTGTTTAAGCGCAATCCGAAGGAGTTTCTGCGTCGTTTCGTGACCGTCGACGAAACATGGGTCCACTGGTACGAACGAGAGACCAAGAAACAGTCGAAACAGTGGACTTCACCTGGTGAATGTGCTTTGAAGAAGGTGAAGACTGTCCTATCGGCCAGAAAGATGGCCACGGTTTTCTAGGATTCACAAGGTGTGATCTTCATCGACTACCTAGAGAAGGGCAAAATAGTCACTGCGCTCTACTATGCCAAATTATTGGGCCAATTTGACGCCGAATTGCAGAAAAAAGGCCCCATTTGGCGAAGAAAGAAGTGCTTATCCACCATTACAACGTACCGGCTCACACCTTCGCCGTCGCCACAGCCAAATTGGTCGAATTGGGCTATAAACTGCTACCCCATCCACCGTATTTTCCAGATTTGGCCCCGTGCGACTTCTTTTTGTTCCCGAATTTCCAAAAAATTATATACTGTATATATCAATTAATATAAAATAAATATTGCAGAGGACATTTTAAAATAACGTTCACCTTGTAGAATAACTTAAAAAACTCTACACATAAATAATATAATGTGACAGATGGTCAATCGAGGGTAGGCCACCTGCCATGCGGTGCAAGTTAGAGTTCGTGGCGCGACTACACGCGGCGCCATCAATCAAGCAGTCAATGGCGCAGCGCAGAAAAAAGCAATGGGCGCAACGCGAGATGGGCAAGAAAGGCTCCTTCTCTTCTTGCCCGCCAAGCAGCAACCACGTGCGCCAAGAGAGACACCATTTTTCTGCGAGATTTTAGGCAAGTTCCAGAGGACGAACCGATAATCACGTTAGCAGTAAGTGGCTACTTTAGTTGGTCATATTTCTGCGATTTTTTCTTCGCGCGCGATCACGGATATACAGGGTCCTTAGAAAGTCCTGGTCCGGTTTAATAACTTGAAACGTAGTCTTGTGACAAAGTTACTTTGGCAAACAGTAAATGTTACTATTGAATCTCGAAAAATATAGAACCCGAAATGAAAAATTACAGTATAAAAAAATTAATTTTAAGTTTTATTTTGCTATAAAAAAAGCATACTTTATTGATCGAACTAAAAAGATTTTAGATGTACAAGTTCCGCAAGACCTTTTATATCTCATGCCATTGTGAGCCAAACGAGATACAAGGTTACGTGACGCATGTACTAAACAGTCCGTAAATTTAAATTTCTTTTTGGCAAAACTATATTATTTTCATGGAACTTATATTATATTATGTAAAGTCAGAGTGATGTTACAGTGCGTTAACTTAATGCAACACAAGTCGTCTTTGCCTTTTTGAGCCTAAGCAGTCAAGCTTACGGGCTCGGGATGGCGGAGGAGTGTTTCAGCCTTATTTTCCTTGGCTTTCCTAAGTAAAAGGTAGTGAAATGCGGGACTGAGCGTGCATCTAGGCTAAAACTCAGACCAGCTACGCCGCTCTGGAGGAGAACCTAACCATTGATTTATGGATAAAGGTAGTTAGCCGAAACTCAGGCTAACTCTATCTTATTGGAAAATAATATATATGTAAAAAAAAAATTGATGAAAGAAAAAAAAAGCAGGAAAGAATAAAAAATAAGGTGATTTACGATATAAGAATTACCTTAACTCACTTTTTATTTAAATATTGATCTCGGTGCTTGAATCCTCTCTCTCTCTCTCTCTCTCTCTCTCTCTCCTGGTTTGCTTGCGTGCGTGAGTCTAACGCAAACTTGGCAGTTTGATCAATGAGTGACGAGTCTTGATTAGGAAGAGAAAAAAAATGACAGCAAGTCCAGCAAGTCCGGCGAGTCCAGCGAGTCCAACAAGTCTGTCTCTGCAGGTAGATCTTTCCTTTTTATACATTCGTACAGAGGTAACTTTGTACCAATCCAATAGCTCAGAATTAGCGCGGGGTAGACGCTACTGTTTATCTTGAAGGCGTTCTGTTTGAGTGGGAGAGTGGGAATTAGAGAGAGAGGGGGGGAGAAAGAGAGAGAGAGAGTGAGAGAGAGAGAGAGAGATGATCCTTTTTTGCATAATTTTTACACATGTTCATTTCTTATTATTTATCATAAAAATACGTTAATTTCAATTAAATAATCGTTTTTTATTTAAAATTTAGCACACATTACAAAAAAGAACGAAGTTTTACGTCGCATTTTACGCAATTAATTTACACGAGGATAGTTAAATAAATAATAATTATTAAATAAAAAAAAAAAGTGATCGCCACCAAAAATACGTGCGATATCCTTGGGTTAACAAAGTAATTTATAATTATAAAACGGTTAAAAAAAGGAAATAATTGTAAAATAATAGTTTAATTAATTATCCTTTAGAAATTATAATTTCCAGTTTATTCGTAGGTTATCGCTATGAACTGTCGTTAACTTTTAGTAAAACCAAGAGTTATTTAATTAACATATAATAAGGTTTTTAAGTTGCTTCGTTACTTTAATTGAATTAATGAAGGAATTTTAGAACAATTAACCGTTGCGCATTAACAATTATTATTATAAGTTGAAATTAAGACATTGCAAAATGTAATTAGTACAGTAATGATTGATGCAACTATTATTATTGCAACTATTTGCAACTATTCTAAAAAATATTATATCTGAAGTGTCTCAGAATTTTTTCACCAGTATCCGTTCATTAGTTGCCAAGATAGACGTGCTTGAGTGAACGTGTGTTTAGTACCCCGGTGCAAGCTCTACGATGGATGAGAAATTTGAACATCGTGGCGCAATTAAATTCTTTTATAAACTTAAAAAAACTTTCGTGAAAACGAGAAAAATTATCGATTTGGCTTACGGTGAAGGGGTAGTGTCGCGTACAACTGTTTACACGTAGTTCAGTCGGTTCAAGAAGGGTAGAGAGTCGTTAGAAGATGACGAGAGAAGCGGCCAGCCGTCAACAGCTGTTACCGACGAAAACGAGGCTCGCGTGCACGCGCTACTATAGCAGGATTGCCACATGTCTCTCAGAATGTTGGCAGACGAACTGAACATGAGCAAGGATAGCGGCGCATTGATTTTGAAACAAAAAATGAACCGCAGGAAGGTCTGCTCTCGATTTGTTCCGCACTTTCTCACACCAGAGCAGAAAGAAACTCGCATCCAATGTTGTCAAGATTTTATCGAGACTTGCGACACCACTCCGGGCCTTCTAACCTCAATTATGATTGGAGACGAGACTTGGCGCTTTTAATACGATCCTTTCACGAAGTGCCAGTCATCCGCTTGGCTCAGTCCGGGCCGTGCGAGGCCTCAAAAAGTGCGCCAACAAAAATCACGGGTAAAGACGATGCTCATCACTTACTTCGACTCCAAAAGCCTGATACAAAAAGAATTTGTGCCCCTAAACACCACCGTGAATGCTGCGTATTACGTAGAGGTGTTAAAACGTCTGAAGCGCCGGAATAATCGCATCAGGCCTGAGTACAAGGAACCGGGATCGTAGAGTTTGCTGGATGACAATGCGCCTGCTCATTCTTCGAACATTGTGAAGCGTTATCTCGCCGAAAATCAGATCCCATGCATCAATCACGCCCCATACTCGTCAGATCTGGCTCCAGCCGACTTTTTCCTATTTCCTAAGCTAAAAATGGCCTTGAAAGGACGATTTTTTGAAGATGTACCGAGCATTCAAGCGGCATGCACCGAGCGTCTTACAGGGATAACTTCAGAGGAGTACCAGAGAGCCTTCAGATCACTCATAGAGCGCTCAAATAAGTATATATCTAGGGAAGGGGACTATGTTAAAAGTTACCTGGAATAAATTTCTTTAGATGTAATTTTCGATTTTTTATTTCAAAAGTTTGGGAACTTTTTCGACATACTGTGTATCCCTCAAAACACCCAGCTGGCGGGTTATCAAGCCAGTTAGTGGGGACTCGGAGAGGCAAGAATCTGGGGATAAATATATTTTCCAGCTGCTCGAGTACCAGGCTAGAGCCTTAGCAGTCCTGGACTGCAAACCCTGGTTGGACATGATACATGCCACCTTTAAGGTGACACACTAGGAAAGGCTAAGGGAAAAGGTTACGATGGAGATCAAGGTGACTTAATAATGATTCCTCAAATTTTTATTACAAACACAGATTAACTTGCACCATAGCAAGGGCGCCTCTGCTATTCTACAGAGAAGCATGGCTATGGTGCATACGCACTTTTCATTAATTCAAGAAACATGGATAATTAACGGAGCCATAAAGGGCTTGGAGGGGGGGGGAGGACTTCTATATCACAGAGACCTAAAGACCAGCAGCTCAAAAGCATGCATTGCCTGTAAAGGTATTGGGTGTACAGCTTTGCTTCCACCGTTTTGCAATATGTAGATGGCTGTAGCGGTAAGTAGTAGTTGAAATAAATAGATTATAGATGTCATACAATAAGCTTAGGTATTTGTAAACATAACGCCATCGAAATATCAGTCGATTTGTGTCTGCATCATAAAGTTATTCTCGATTAAACATGTCAGCTTACGAGCCAAATTCTCGTCATTTGCGGGAGGTTTTAATTTTCTGCTTTAATATGAAGAAATCTGCGACTGAGACTCATCGAATGCTCTCAAATACCTATGGTGACGCCGCTATTAGTAAAAGAACGTGCCAAGAGCGGTTTTAACGCTTCAAGAACGGCGATTTTAACGTGGAAGACCAGCATGGCGGTGAAAGAAAGAAGGTTTTCAAAGATGCAGAATTGGAGGCATTAATTAATGAAGACTTGTGTCAAACGCAACAAAAATTGGCAGGATTATTGGGAGTGACGCAACAAGCCATTTCAAAACGCCTGAGAGTCATGGGAATGATTCAGAAACAAGGAAATTGGGTGCCGTACGAGTTGAAACCGAGCGATGTTAAGCGGCGTTTGTGTATTTGTGAGCAGCTGCTTGCAAGGCAAAGACGGAAGAGATTTCTGCATCGCATTATGACTGGGGACGAAAAATGGGTTTACTACGATAATCCCAAACGCAGAAAATCATGGGATATCCCGGCCATGCTTCCACGTCGACGGCCAAACCGAATATTCACGGTTCCAAGGTCATGCTCAGTATTTGGTGGAACCAGCTCGGCGTAGTGTATTATGAGTTGTTAAGACCAACTAAAACAATCACAGGCGATCGTTATTAAACGCAATTAATGCGTTTCAGCCGAGCATTAAAAGACACGGCCGCAATACAACGAGAAACATGATAAAGTGATTTTACAGCATGACAATGCTCGACCCCATGTTGCGAAAGTGGTCAAGACATACTTGGAAACTTTGAAATGGGAAGTCCTGCCCCACGCGCCGTGTTCTCTAGACGTTGCTCCCTCGGACTATCACTTGTTTTAATCAATGGCACGCGGCCTGACTGACCAGCACTTCCGGTCTTATGAAGAAGTAAAAAATTGGATCGATTCGTAGATCGATTCAAAAGATGACCAGTTTTTTCAACGCGGGATTCGTATGCTGCCCGAAAGATAGGAGAAGGTAGTGGCCAGCAATGGACAATACTTTAAATCATAAATGTATAATCAGTTTTTTACAATAAAGCCTCGAATTTCGGCAAAAAACGGCGGAAGCAAAGTTGTACACCCAATAACAATGCAATTCTCTTTTAGACCTCAGCGCGGGAGGCTTTGTGGTAATCTCGACAATGAACAATGTAGGTGAGCTCATAATAGGCTCGGCCTACTTTTCCTATGATAACACGTGCATCCCGCCAAGAAAGGTCGTCAAATTGATTCACTATTAACACATAGTTTAATAAGTCCCGAGCCTAACCCAGAGATGGTGCTAGTAGTGCCAAACTGGCCACGTTTTTATAGAGTGCGAACCTTAACATGAAACGTGTAAAAATTTCACGTTGATCGGATCACAGAGAGCAGAATTATCGAGGTTAGAGTAAAGTCACTTTGTAATTTGTTTGAAAAATGGAAAAAAGCGAGGTTCGCGTGTTGATAAAACATTGTTTTTTAATAGGTAAAAACACCGTAGAAGCTCAGCAATGGCTTGAAAAACATTACCCGGACTCACCTGCATCCAAACTAACGATTTGTCGTTGGTATGCTGAGTTTAAACGTGGTCGTACGGACACAAACGATGCGGAACGTTCGGGTAGGCCATTGGAAGCCGTTACACAGAAAAATGTGAGTGAAGTGTTGAAGATTGTAATGAAAAATCGTAAAGTGATGGTCCGTGAGATTGCAGAAATGACACAGATATCATCTGGAAGCGTATTTACAATCCTTCATGAAAAATTGAGCATGAAAAAGGTTTCATCCAAGTGGGTGCTGCGATTGCTTTCAGTGGAGCAAAAACAGCAACGAGTCGACGATACAGAAAGCTGTTTATCGCTATTTACTCGCAATAAAAAGAATTTTTTGGCGTCGATACGTGACGATGGATGAAACATGGATACATCATTTCACTCCGGAGTCGAATCGGCAATTATCTGAGTGGCGCATTGCTAGCGAAAGCCGCCCATAGCGTCCAGAAACGCAGCAGTCTACTGGCAAAGTCATGGCGTCTGTTTTTTGGGATACACATGGCGTAATTTTGATTGACTACCTGGAAGAAGGTAAATCGATCAACAGTGATTATAATATTGACTTGTTGGTACGTTCGAAGGAGGAGATCGCAGCAAAACGACCGCACATGAAGAAGAAACAAATCGTTTTTCACCAAGACGTTGCACCATGCCACAAGTCCATAAAAACAATGGCAAAATTAAACGAATTGGGCTTTGATTTGCTTCCCTACCCCCCGTATTCGCTAGATTTAGCCCCCAGCGACTACTGGCTCTCTGCTGATCTCAAAAAAATGCTCCAGGGAAAAAAATTTGGCTCGAATGAGGAGGTCATTGCCGAAACTGAAGCCTATTTTGAAGCGAAGGATTAATCCTTCTATAAACATGGTATAGAAATGTTGGAAAGGCGTTAAAAAGATTGTATCACTCTAAAAGAAGATCATATTGATGAATAAAAATGATTATTGGAAAAAAATGTTGTTTTCGTTGTTAGTCTCGGGACTCATTGATCGATGTGTTACTAGGAGCGCAACAAACATGTCTTGTTAAGTTGTGATGCAAACGCTGATCACGTATTGTAGAGTAGCACGAATACGAATCAAAGAGGTTACGACTTGATGGAATACCTCTTCTCTAGAGCTGGATATTCTCAACAAAGGCTATTTGCTAACCATTCTTAACTTGCCTAGAGCAGATGTTATGGCCATAACTCTCAGTTTTAAGGAAATTATGCGAAACATAAAATATTGTGAGGTCTCGGATGGGCCATCACTATCAGATCATGTTTAAATAATAATGGAGCTGGATAGGAGGACACCATCCGAGCCACAGTTTAAACAGACCGCCAAGTGCATAAACTTGAAAAATTACTCAATGGATCTTAAGGAATCTCTAAGAGGCTTTTCGAAATCCATAGACGATGTGCTCACACTAAAGATAGAAGCATAAAAAATGACAAGCATTTTAAGGAGCTTGTATGAGAACAACTGCCCATAAAGGAGGATAAAGACCGCGAGTCAGGCCTAATAATGATCGGACAGACTTGAAAAACAAAGAAGGATAGTCAGAGATCTGTTTAGAAAAACCAGAAAACATAACCAGAATCTGTAGAATTTCTATAAATTCAAAAGAATTGAATACAGACTAGAAGTAAGGAAGGCCTGGCAAGCTCGCTAGGCTGACTTCTGCAGCGAAGTAAATAAAAGGAAATAGGCATCAAGGTGGGATAAAATTCTATCCAAGAACCCCGATGCGATTATCGGATCCATCAAGCTTGCAAATGGGAAATATGCCATAACAGATGAAGAGACATTCTAGCATCTCATTCGGACCCACTTTCTAGCTTCATCAAGTGAGGAAATAAACTGGTGACAGCCTTATGGGTCGAACATGAAAACTCAAAGCGCCAAGGATAGAAGGCGCTTCAAGGGCGCTGTCAATATCGTCTTGCCAGGAAAATGGTGACCCCAGATAAAATAAGGTGGGCACGTAAATATTTTGATCCATACAAGTCTCCTGGACCAGATAGGATCTACCCTACACTACTACAGAGGGCCAAACAATGGTTAACAGGACCGCTGATAAGAATAGCAAGAGCAAGATTTACCCTTGGTCATGTGCTATCAGCCTGGCAAGGCACATGAGTAACATTCATGCCGAAGGCTTGTAGATTCGGATACACCTCTACGAAAGATTTCCGGCCTATCAGCCTGACGAGTTTTCTTTTGAAGGCCGTGGAAAAGCTTGTAAATAGATTAATATAATATATCAGGGACACAGTTCTCGTAGCTAAACCTCTCAGCGAGAATCAACACGCATACCTGGCAGGCCTCTCTACTGAAACTACTCTGTACACGGTAAAGCAGCTAATAAAACCTCAATTTGAGGGTAGGGGCTTCACAGTTGCGGTCGCCATGTACATAGAAGGAGCCTCCAATAACACATCTAGAGGCACCATTAGATCCTCCATGCTCGTTAGAAGCTACCAAGGGAAACACTACAGTACGACGCAGCGTAAGTTCAAGCTGCCCACAAGGAGGAGTCATTACGTCCCTATTGTGATGCCTTATAGTAAACGATCGTTTAACAAGGTTAACTGCTGTGGGCTTACAGGTTCTGGGATATGCGGACGACCTCCTTATTATGAAGCGTGCACCCTTTCTATAGACCATAATGGAATTGATGCATAACGCTGTCTCAGCTGTAAGGGTCTAGTGTAAAACCGAGGTGATGATCCTCACCAAGAAGTACAAATGGGACAGAACCTGTAACCTCCAACTTAACAGCTAACAGCTCAAACTGGATGAAGCGATTTAATACCCCAGGGTTATCCTTGACAGCAAGCTGACTTGGAAGAAACACCTCGAGGTCAAATGTTATAAATTCATTATGGCATTCTGGCAACTACGAAGGGCTATAGGAACGAGTTGGGCCCAAAACCCTCCACAATGATGTTTGATGCGCTGCTTAAGCCGAAACTTACATATACAGCGACAATTTGGTGGAAAGAACGCTGCTCGAAACAACAGAAACTCAGCTGAAGAGACTCAGAGATCTCACACTCAGGTGCACTCTGGAAGCTGCCAGGTCTAAGCCTATGGCAGCTCTTGGGGCGACCCTCGAAGTGGTACCCTTAGACATCTCTATTGAGGCCGCAGCAGCTAAATGACTCTTAAGGATAAAAGGAACCAAACCAAGAAGACGAAAGCTACCCGAGGTCCTGTAGAATAATGGCATTCTGGAAATACCCAAAGACAAAGCAGCCATTAGCTGTGTCTTTGACAAAAAGTATAAAATCAGTCTGTCCAGCAAGGAAGACTGGATAACCGGTATCAGAAGTCTAGTCAAAAAAGGAGATATCTGGTACACGGATGGATGCAAAAATGAGGTGAACGTAAACGATAGGGTATACTAAAGAAGAAATGACAAACGGCTTACATATTCGCTACGACCATACACCACGGTGAATCAGACCGTGCTATTTGCCATTATCTTCTGTCCACAAAGTGCACTGCTAAATAGAACAAGAAAACACATAATTATATGCTTAGATAGCAAAAGTGCTAATAAAATCAGTTAGTGTTTAAATGCCATAACTCACTTAACATGCTCGAGGCTAGTCGTCTGCTAACTCTTTTCTGGGTACTAGGTAATTCTGGCCCCAAGAGGAACGCTGTCGCGGATAGATTGGCCAAACAAGCAGCTAAAGAAAAATTTGTGTGACCAATACCTTGTAAAGGCATCTGTAACCGACTCGTTACTAACGAGATTAGCAGATGGATTTTTAGTAAGCCCGAAGAGGCCTGAATAAAGGCTTCAGGCTAGCTATAACTCTTTTGAAATTAAATCCCAAAATAAATAACATTAATTAACCCTCTATGGGCCGAATTTTTGTTTTAACTCCAATAAAATTGTGGGAACGAAAAATTAGAAATTATAAACCTATATATGCAAATGAAAACAAATTTTTGCATTTAAACAATTTTATTGCGATATATTCACTATGTGACTTTCAAGCCACACCGACCTATAAAGCTATAATTATTTTGTAAAATGTTGATAAATAAAATAGTGACCTAAAAGTTACACGAGCCCATAGAGGGTTAATTTTTAAACAATAAAAAACAATAAAAATTATATAAATAGAAGGAATTTGCAAAATGTTTATAAAATACTTCTAATAAGAATACCAAAGAAAAATTTAAAAATTCGCTGTTAAAAAAATCAGAAAACGAAAAACCTCGTTGAAAAACGCGCTAGGAGAAGAATCATAGAGAAACGCATATGAGTTAGTGAAAGAAGTATTCTAACTAGCACAAAATTTGAACAATTATTTTAGCAATTAGAGAGTACATGCAAGCCCCTACACAGCGAACAAAAAAATGAAAGAATTTTATAAAAAAACTTGCATTGAAACGAATATAGAGAAGGGAAATTTAATGACTCTATCCTCTCCTTATCGAGCATAGTAGAGAGGAGCGACGCGTGTACTGTTGTTACCCCGCTTATTAAGACCAAAATTTCGCTGCGACTGGCTAAATTCAATTTTAATAACGCAATTAACGATAAAATACAATCCAGTAACCTGTTAATCACTCGCAAAGAGGACGAAAAAATAGAATCCCTTACTGACACTCGCAAGGCGGTAGAGAAGGTAGACATCAATCATTTTCTCCCGCTAACACCAGTTAACGCACTTAATATAGCAAGGGCCTAATTTAGTTTGAAAGTTAAACACGAGGTACTTAACTCCTTCTTCTAACAAGAGCAGAACCTTGAAGCCTTAAATAAGAGCGTCAAAAAATGAAAAGGATTCTTCGGACTATTCAATATTGTTCGAGAGAAAATAAATATTTTTACACAGAAAGCGCCGACCATAGAAGTAGCTACTACACTAAAACCGAAAATTAAATTAAAGTAAACAAATGATTCGCTTGGAGCACAACGAAAAATTTGCGTGGAAACCCCTTACACTATAAACGATGCAATGCAGGCAGCCTAAGCTAACCTACGGACATACGAGGGTGGTCTAAAAAGTTTCCGACCTAACACAGACACAAGACATTTTTTCTTAATTTTTTTTATTTCTCAACATAGTCTCCTTGCAATTCTACACACTTCTCCCAGCGAAGCTCCTATCTCTTTAACCCATCCAAATAGTACTTGGCGTTTTTCTCTGCAAAATGACTGTTCACGAAGGTGATTACATCCTCATTTGTCGAAAATCTCTGTCCTCCGAGTGCAATTTTCCGATGAAGTTTTTTCTTTTTGAAGATAATCGATTAAAATAACTCTATAACTATCCCAAAAAACAGTCGCCATCACTTTCCCAGCCGATAAAACAGTTTTTGCTTTTTTTAGAGACGGTTCCCCCTCTGCAGTCCACTGTTTTGACTGTATTTTTATTTCGGGTGTATAATAGTGTATCTAAGTTTCATCTACAGTAATTAATCGGCGCCAAAACTCAGATTTATTGCGCCTAAACTGCGCCAATAGAGCGTTTGAAATGTTCATTTAAACACGTTTCACGACTAACGTGAGCAAACGCGATACCCAACGTGCGGACAGCTTTCTCATGCCTAAATCTTGATTTAATATGTAGCAAACACGTTCTTTGGACATGTTCATAACCTCTGCTATCTCTCTCATTTTAATTCAGCGGTCGTCTTGTACTATTTGGTGAGCTTTAGCGATGTTATCGTCAGTTGTTGCAGTTTTTGGACGTCCCGAACGTTTATCGTCTCCCAAGCTCTCACGGCCACGTTTGAATTCAGCTGCCCAAAATTTCACTGTGGTAAATGATGGTGCAGAGTCCCCGTACACAGAGTACAACTCATTTTTGATTTGCGTAGGTGTATTGCCATTCAAAAGCAAAAATTTAATGACAGTTTAAAACGTAATTTTGTTTATTTTTACAACAACACTCACATCGACTTACTTAAACGACTGTCAACTAACAACTGCGAATCCGATCGCGCGCGCGCTTCACCAATCTCTCGAAAGACATCCAAACGTTAAACCAAAACCAAGTCTGAATTATCCAGAAACAGCAAAAAATTAGCTAGTTCTTAGGGTTGCAGGTATGCTTTTATATCGGCCGAAGAAACGTCTACACGAAAATCGAAACGTTAGGGAATGAAGTCGACTAATTCGCGAGCGATGACCCTGTCCTTTACTAAAAATAAATAAACATATTATAATAAAGTAGAAAAGTCATATTAAGTACAAGTAAAGCGAACAGAAAAAGAAAAATTTAAGCAATCCATTTATAAAAACGAATTGATGACTAATAAAATAGATATATAATACAATAAAAATAAAAGTAAATATAGGAAATTTTCTACACCATTGGAAACAAATAAACACTATAATAAAATAATTATTCTTTCACATTCTTATTACGTAGCACTATTGTTGCACGAATAAATCTAATCAATTTTTTTTCTAAATTGCACATACTTTTGTTAATTTTTTTTTATATGCAGTCTGTCAAGTAAGAGCGTGGTCGTGTGAATTTATAAAAAAATTTATTTCATAAAACTTTCATATTTATGTATACATTGTACACATTACAAACAACGATACAATTCGGTCAATAATGTGTCCAGTCATCACCGGCGTCGATAATTGCCTGGCATCTCCGAGGCATGCTTTCTACTAATTTGACGGCGTATTCCAGTGGCAAGGATCTCCAGATCCGACGAATTTCGTAAGACAACTGCTTCAAAGTGTATGTGCGTCTTCCACGAAGCTTCCGTTTAATATATGCCCACACATTTTCAATAGGGTTTGCATCGGGCGACTGCGACGGCCAATACAATATAACGATGCCAGATTGAGCCTTCCACTGAGTACAGAGCTTGCTGCGGTGTTTAGGATCGTTGTCCTCCTGCAGAATCCAATCTTCATTTTTTGTGATGAACCGTCGTTTGGCAGATGGCAGTAAAGCCTTTTTGTAGATTTTTATCATTTTCTCGGCATTTAGGTTGTCAGTAAAGAGGTGCAAAGTGCCGAATCCCTGCTTTGAGAAGCAGCCCCAAAGATGCACCTTTATTCCATGTTTTACGGTCCGCTGAACAAGCCTATTGGTGGAAGTTGACCAGGCTCGCGTGAGGACAGAACGTGCCCATATAGAACATTCATCAGTAAAAATGACATTTTCAAAATCTCTATCAATATTCTCATGCGCCCAAGCGAGTCGCTTTGTCACATGTTTTTCAGTCAACAGAGGCTTCTTCATTGTGTTGCGCCATTTTAGATGATGAGTACGAAGATGGGTTTGGATAGTTTCGTAGGATATATCTGAACCTTTTGCCAATAATTTTGCTTGTCCTTGCCGCAGTGATAAAGCAGGATTCCGCGAAAACAGATTCACTATTCTTTTTTTATCTTTTTTGTTCACTTTTCCTACCGAGCCACGTTCTGGTAAATCATCGACATTTTTAGCCACCTTATATCGCTGTATCCACTTCTGTACAAATGCCTTCGACTTTTTCATATATTTAGCAGCCGCTGATTGCGACATTTTGGGACCTTTCGGGTGGATGCAAAGGAACACAGCCTCGTAGCGCGACGCGTACTTAGCACTCATGGCGTTTAACGTGATTCTCTTACAAAAGATCGACAAAAACTGAATTTTTATTAACAATGCATTAAGGGCAAAGCTTTCTCCTATTGGCTCGCGAAAAAATTAGAGCAAAATCTTTTATTATTTGCCAGTGAAATCGACCACGCTCTTACTTGACAGACTGTATATGTTAGCTTCGTGCGCATGGTCTAAAGTTGCTGGTAAGAAACCGCCATGTGACGGCCACAGCTGATAGACCACACCAGGCTTATAAAGAGAGAGAGAAAGAGAAAGAGAGAGAGAGAGAGAGAGAGAGAAGATAAACAAGGAAAAATTGAAATGTTCATACCAGGGAGCATTACTGAAAGTTGTGACCTCTACAGTGACGATAATAAAATAAATCATACAGAAATAAATTATTGATTTTGAATTAGATAGAATTCTATAAAACAATTTAGAATTGTTAGAAACAAATGAATAATAATTAAGAGTGTTTAAGCTTTATAAATTGTTAAAGATATCCGTGAAGCAATAGCTTTGATTGTTGATTCTCTTTATTTTAGGTTAGTACAAAACGTGCTCCTTTTGTAAATATTGTAATTTTGTAAATAAACTAATGAAACTCTATATTTTAGACGAATCTGTTCTTGTTGCTTTAACTGATTTAATACCATCTTTATATATATATACAAGAAAGGCTTTAAGTTCCAATAAATTTCCTGATTCTTTTAAAAACAAAAACACGCAGTTCACAAAATATTCTTTAACATCACTAATAATAAGAACAATTTTTAATACAAAACTGTAATAACGTTGTTATTCGTGTAAAACCTCATCGCATCATTTCAACTCTTGCTACTGCATAAATAAATTCCCTAATTTTATTTCAAATGCCATTAAAAACCTTCTTTTTCTCTTTTTCGATATTAAACGCTTGCATTAAAAAAAAAAACAATCGATCATAACTTAACTTAACACTTTGAATCTTTTGAATATAAAATTAATGCCTCTCTAAAAAAAAAAATCTTAAATAAGATACAACGAATAACACAGACATGATTTCACTTTTTATAAACCTTTTAACAGGAAAATCTTTACAACTCTTCTATAAATAATCCAAATTATAGTCCTGCTATACCACTATTGACACAAAAGTATAACAACACCGTTACTCGCGAAAAGACAACATTGAAACAAAAGCGCTACGCATGCACAAAACTCAATAATGCAAATATGCAAAGAAAATATATATAAAAACTAATAATTGCATTAAAATAAATTAAAATAAAAGCTAATTAAAATTAAGGAACAATTCTAATAAATCCAGGTTATATTAAATAAATAAATTAACAATAAAATAAGTAAAGTTTAACAATAAGAACAACTGAGTAAATAAATAAATACACAGTGTGTCTCATGGAAAACGGAACTTTTTCAAAATAAAGACGAAAACTTAATATTCCGGCAAATCTCATTTATTTTATTCAAAATAGTCTCCTTCCGCATCAATACAACGTTTTGCACGATTAATTAACATATCAAATGAGTTTTTGAGAACATTTTTATCCATCGACTTTAGTATGTCGGTCGTCGCTCTTTGGATGGCCTCTACGTCGGCATAAGGTTTTCCTTTCATAGGCAAGTGCAATTTGAAGAACAAGTAGAAGTCGCACGGAGCCAAATCCGGCGAGTACGGTGAATGGTTTATGGTTAAAATGGAATTTTTTATCAAAAAATCGGTGATCAAGTTCGATCGATGAGATGGGGCATTATCATGCAACAAACGCCAGCTCCCTTTTTCACGGTATTGTGGCTGCACACGACGAATACAGCTTAGCAAACGCTTTATAACACCAAGATAAAACACAGCAGTAATCGTTTGACCAGGTAGAACGAATTCACGATGAATAATACCCTCCGAATCGTAGAAACAAATCAACATTGTCTTCACTTTTGACTTTTCAAGACGACTTTTTTCGGATTGGGCTCGGTTGGGTGCTTCCATTCAGCACTTTGACGCTTGGTTTTGGGATCATATTGAAAACACCATGTCTCGTCATCAGTCACAATTGAATATTTTAAGTTTGGGTCCTTTTTTGACTCTTTCATCAAATCCTTACAATGTTGAATTCGGAGCAATTTTTCGTAGTCGGTCAATTTGTGTGGAACAAAGCGTGCACACACCTTCCATAGATTCAAATGATCGGTCAAAATGCGATGAATTGAATTTTTGGACATATTTAATTCCATTTACATGTATCGCAATGAAGATTTTGGCTCATTTTTTATAAATTTACGAACTTTTTCAATGTTACTTTGAGTAACCACGGTATTCGAAGGACCTGGGTTTTCGTCGTCCTGAATGTCTTCACGACCTTCCTGGAACCGCTTTTACCACTCATACACTCTGGTACGGGACAGACAAATATCGCCCTAAACTTGTTCTAGCAAATTATGCGTCTTAGTAAAGGATTTACCGAGTTTAAAACAGAACTTAATATTTGCTCTTTGTTCGAAGTTCATTTTTCGACCGATGCCACAAACACACTGTCACTTTGAGCGCGATATTTTGGTTTCCAGTGAACCAAATGTCATACAATTTTGACAGGATGTCATTTAAGAATGGACTTTTCCATTGCTAACATCCACCAATAGGTGGCGCCAATATAAATCGGTATTTTGAAAAAGTTCCGTTTTCCATGGGACACACTGCGTAGATAAATAAATTGAAGGAATCAGTGAAAAATAAATAAATAAATTAACTTAATAAGAAATAAATTACGACAAAATAAATAAATAAGATAAATAAGAAATAAAGTAAGTATATACTAAATAAATTAAATAATCAAATAAGTATTAATTCTTCCGAAACAAAATAAATTTTTTTTTTGATAAATAATTAGACCTCTTTTTCGCTTATATATGAACCTAGCAGAGTTAGCATTTTAACGCCTTTATATCAAGGCGTTAAAACTCGGGCTCGACCTACTGCCTAATAAGACAAAAATCTATTTCACGCACTACAGTGCTTACTCGTCCGGTGTTGTAAAGGTCTACTAGTCACAAGGAGGTTGCCACTAATACCTTGAACTTGAAGACGATTGCATCTGCCTAGTAGTATATTGTCACCTCCCCGAGGTTTTAAAGAGGCACCTTACCGAGGCCGCGAATGAAGTTGTAGAAGCTTTCGAAACATGCCTCTACTTGGGAAAAGACGTGCACGGCTATTACTTAGATAAACAACACGTAGACTACGTGACTTATTGAAGCCTGCAATACGACCCGAAACACCAAAAAAGCCTGTTAGCTACCATAAAAGTTACAGACTAAAAGGAATAATAAAATAATTATTGAATAAAAGTTTCGGATAAAAAAAAAATTTATATATAAACATAAATCGCGCGTTTAAATAAAATAAATAAAATAATAATAATAAAAATAATAATAAGTATAAATAATAGAAATAAGCACCTCTACGCACTGCCGTACATAAATGATTCCAATTATTTATGAAGATTTTAACCCGCTAGCAGCAAGTAACAGGGAATAAACCCCGGATAATCGCTTGAAAGCTATGATAGAAGCCATAAGGTTGCAAGAAAACGTAATTCTCCCTCTGATCAAAGACCTAACTTTTATCAAAGAAAAGAACGACATGAACGAAAGGAAGTTACAAATTCTGTGCTAGTACTCTTGCGATTGCTCACTCCAATCCGATCGGGTAGACCACCTAAATCGGAGAGTGAACAAGCTAGCGGGAATACAAATCAGTACGACCAAAGCAGTGCTCAGAGGGCTCTCGCAAATCAGAAACAACAAACCGGTAGACGATAAGGTTATCGAGCAGCTCGAAAAAGCAATGAAAAAACTAAGTATTGACAAAGAAAGGAAAAAGAAAAATATATACAATATATTAAAAGGTAGTAGTAGAAAAAACGCATGTAATACAAGACATAATTCTCGTAGATGATTCCGCTTAATTATGAAGAACTTAGCAGCGACAACATTCACTAATTAATTTTTACACTGACCAATAGGGTGCTCTTGTTAGAAAGCACCTTAAGAGAGACTAATGCGGTAGTAGACAGTTTGGTCGTGGAAACCCTCGAACGTCAGCGACAGATTAGGGACGACTACCAGCTGGGTTACACGCTCCAGCAAGGAACAGCTAGGATACAAAGAAAAACTCGACAGATTGGAAAATATCTGGGGCACCTTGTTTAAGGGTACCTCAGAGACAGAAAAATCATCAGGAAAAGGTTTCAAACGACTCACGACGTCTACAGAAGATTTGATAAGGCACTAGCGCTAACAAGCTCCGTAGTCGTCAAAAACCAGAAAGATATAGACGCGTTAGCCGAACGCGTGGCCAAACTACGCATCGAAAACTAGAGAGTCATTTCGCCATTCGAATTTTTTTTTCACAATCTTTCTTCTTTTCCTTTTCTGCTTTCCTTTTTCCAAAATTAATTTTAATAATTTCTTTTATCTTTTATTTTCTTTATTGCCAATTATATATTTTTTTTTATTTTTATTTTCTACACACCTTTCTTTTCTCTATACCAGTGAGCCACACGGAAGTCCATCTAGGGTATTATACGTCGACGGATCTGGAAACGGCCCTAAAAAACCTACCTCACCTTAAGAAGAATATCAACCAGAGATAGAGAAGGAAGTACCTTGAGGGACTTTAAAGGCGTTGAGGGAGGCCACAGGGCAAAAGTGGATCCCCAAGAAAGAGTACGAGGAAAAGCTCAGGGAACGCACCGAGAAACTGAGAGAAATCAAGGCAAGGCAAACCGCCTCCAAAAAACCTTTGAAAGAAAGGCCATCTCTCGACGAGAGAATAAAGAGCCTTTGGTGTATGCATGTAGGATTCCCAGCGTACGGCTCAAATTGTATCTCAAGCTTAACCCAAAACTATAAAATCCCCAAAAGAAAGCGGGATAGCAATGGTAACGAGCCAAACCTTGAGGAGATAATAAAAAAAATAGAGCCTCAGAGACAATATGTTATAAGAAGATATATAGAGGAAATGTGATTTAATCAAATTTTCTTACATAAACTTAATTTTTTATCATAATAAATGCCTTCAATTATTTCGTGACCAACTTTCCCTATTTATTCATAAGTCTTTACTACGACAAAAATTCTAGTTTAAAATCAATTTTTTTTTTATATTTAACAATTAATTTCCGTTTTTTTATACACAAATGTTTTGCTATAAACAACAATTTTTTTTTCTTCTTTCTTTTCTTTATTCTCTCTTTTCTTTCTGCTCAAACTTAACCAACATTCGAATCCAACGAAACAAGATGACGACGCCCATCAACTTAACAAAAAAATAACGACTAAAAAAAATAAGAGAGAGAATATATATGCAAAAAAATACAAAACTTTAAAAAAAAAAATATAATCAAATCGCATGGAACTATTGGAATGACAAAATTTTATATAAAAAAAGGACAAACAATGAAAAAAAATAATAATATTGGGTGTACAACTTTGCTTCCGCCGTTTTGCAATAGATGGCTGTAGCGGTAAGTGGCAATTGAAATAAATAGATCATAAATGTCATACAATAAGCTTAGGTAATCGTAAACATAACGCCACCGAAATATTAGTCGATTTGTGTCTGCATCATAAAGTTATTCTCGATTAAACATGTCAGCTTACGAGCCAAATTCTCGTCATTTGCGGCAGGTTTTAATTTTCTGCTTTAATATGAAGAAATCTGCGACTGAGGCTCATCAAATGCTCTCAAATACCTATGGTGAGGCCGCTATTAATGAGAGAACGTGCCGAGAGTGGTTTCAACGCTTCAAGAACGGCGATTTTAACGTTGAAGACCAGCATGGTGGTGGAAGAAAGAAGGTTTTCGAAGATGCAGAATTGGAGGCATTACTTGATCAAGACTCGTGTCAAACGCAACAAGAATTGGCAGAATCATTAGGAGTGACGCAACAAGCCATTTCAAAACGCCTGAGAGTCATGGGAATGATTCAGAAACAAGGAAATTGGGTGCCGTACAAGTTGAAGCCGAGAGATGTTGAACGGCGTTTGTGTGTTTGTGTACAGCTGCTTGCAAGGCAAAGATGGAAGGAATTTCTGCATCGCATTGAGACTGGGGACGAAAAATGGGTTCACTACGATAATCCCAAGCGCAGAAAATCATGGGGATATCCCGGCCATGCTTCCACGTCGACGGCCAAATTGAATATTCACGGTTCCAAGCTCATGCTCAGTATTTGGTAGGACCAGCTCGGCGTAGTGTTTTATGAGTTGTTTAAACCGACTGAAACAATCACAGGCGATCGTTATCGAACGCAATTAATGCGTTTGAGCCGAGCATTGAAAGACAAACGGCCGCCATACAACGAGAGACATGATAAAGTGATTTTACAGCATGACAATGCTCGACCCGATGTTGCGAAAGTGGTCAAGACATACTTGAAAACTTTGAAATGGGAAGTCCTACCCCACCCGCCGTATTCTCCAGACGTTGCTTCCTTGGACTATCACTTGTTTCGATTAATGGCACACGGCCTGGCTGACCAGCACTTTCGGTTTTATGAAGAAGTAAAAAATTGGATCGATTTGTGGATCGATTCAAAAGATGACCAGTTTCTTCAACGCAGGATTCGTATGCTGCCCGAAAGATGGGAGAAAGTAGTGGCCAGCGATGGACAATACTTTGAATCATATATGTATAATCAGTTTTTACAATAAAGCCCCGAATTTCGGAAAAAAACGGCGGAAGCAAAGTTGTATACCCAATAAAATATATTAATAATATATAGAGAAGGGTAGAGTAAATTGCATGCAAGAGACTCTACAAGGGAAATTACAGATTCTATCCACAGGAGCGAAACAGTCGCCACCTGCCTCGAAAACTTCAAGGAACAACTTGATCAGCTAATCAGAGAGCTGCATAGTTTACGGGTCACCAAACAAAAAATGACCGATAAGAGACAAATCAGGCAACAAGTCGCCAAGGCGTTGAAATCAGAAAAAGTTAAGGATGCAATTGCCGATCTCTTCTCCAGTAGACCACGTGTATCCCGCTCTCTCCAAAATAGAAGTCTTGACTCTTCCGTCAACTTTTCTTGGAGTAACTGAAGACATTACTTCCACTCCACCTATCCACAAACCTCCGATCGGTCTAAACATCTTAAATCAAGATTACCTGACAAGGGCTTAACCTAACAGAGCTGGTTGCAGTAGCGACGCAGCAAATGCAGGCGATCAAAAGCCCATCTTTTAAGCCTCGTTGAAAGTTGCCCTTGGCGTGGTGCCTAAATTCAATAGAAAGGATATTCCGTTAAGCGAATTCTTGGAAGGTTGTAATGAAGCCAAGGAAATACTAGGGCCTTATGATGAAGCGAACCTAGTAAGGCTGATCCGCAGTAAAGTAAAAGCAGAAGCACGTGCTGCTATCCTCGGATCCACTTTCCCAACTATCAAGTCTTTCAAAGACTTTCTAAAGGACATTTATGCAAAGAATAAAACAGAGCAACAAATATTAGAGAAATTTCGCAATGAATATCAACAGGACAACGAGAGTATCCTTGCATTCGCCAACCACATAAGGGATTTAGGAGCTCAAATTAACGAAGCTCATAGAGTAAGCACCGGCATCCTCAACCCCACCCTTAAAGCACAAACTAAAGCTCACATAATAGAATGTTTCCAACAAGGATTAAAACCGGAAATACATTTTTACGTGCGGGGGAACACTTGCGCAATGAGGTTTTAATATTTATTTTATTCAGGGACCTGCCAACCCGTCCCGTATTGACCCGCCCGCACATCGCGAACCAAAGGGACCCTTACTGCCGCTTCAACCACATACTTCGGGGGAGAATGACCACCTTTGCCCCATTAATAAATAATTACCAAAACTTTGATAGAAATATTTGAAACCTTACCTTGAGAAGATGGATGTCCCTGACCTCTGCGTTTTTCCTTAGGATCGCCGTGAGAAGTAAGAATTAAAAAGTAAGATTGGCAATACTCTTTCTTTTTCTTTCAATAGCTTTATTCCAGTTCACAGTATTTAGCTATCACTGATCACACACAACACAGCACGATGCGCGCCGTGATCCGCGACGAAAGTGGCAACAAATGAAATTATAGATATGATGAAAAAGTTTTTACTCTACTTGTCCTTAACGCCATAAAAATCAGACTACTAACTATTCCTTGGTCACTACGGTCAACTCTCCCGCAGCCCGTTGCTACTCATATTTAAAGACCTTCAGGTAGAGGCATCGTAAGGATTTTTGCTTATTCGGCATCGACATGAGCCTCTGTGGACTCCTAAGTTTTCCCCGAGCCTCCCAACTAAAATACAGCTCTAGATTTCTTATTTGTTCAAATGTGTGTGCCGAGAAGAGTTGAGCAACACGACTCTCTAAAGGTGTGTGGGAAAAATATTTGACTGTAAGAATAAGTTTATTTTTCATGTCCCCTGAATTTTTTCCACAGAAGTCAATTTGCAGCGTGAGCGCAAGTATCACCCACCTTTACGAAGGCGGTTCAATAAGTACTCTTGTTAGGAATGAAGACACCATTTTTTCAAAAAATTTTTTTTATTTTTTAACATTGTCCCCTTTTAGAAAGATACACTTCTCCCAACGTTCCTACCTTTTTTAACCCCTCCAAAAAATAGGAAAATCTGTCAAAGTCTCCAAAATTCGCCTCTGTCTCGGCGGTGACTTCCTCGTTTAAGCTAAATTTTTTCCTGCGAGCCATTTCTTCATGTTAGGGAACAAGAAAAATTCGCAGGGAGCCAGATCGGGTGAATACGGAGGGTTGGCAGCAATTCATAACGCAATTCATGCAGTTTGGCGGCGACAACTCCGGGTAAATGTGCTGGTGCGTTATTATGGTGAAACAGCACCTTCTTCTTCGCCCAATGCGGCCGTGTCTCCTTCAGTTTTTTGTCAAAGCGGTCCAATAATTCACTGCAGTGTGATCAGTGATCGTTCTTCCTTTTTCTAAAAAATCCATGAGGATGACGCCGTTCGCATCCCAAAAAATCGTCGCCATAACCTTTCCGGCCAATAGGACCGTCTTCGCATTTTTTGTAGCAGATTCACCGAGAAAAATCCATTGTTTTGATCGTTACTTAGTTTCTCGTGTGTAATGATGAATCCAGGTTTCATCAACGGTGACAACTTGACGCAAAAACTCTTTCGGATCTCGCTTTAATTGCTCCAAATACTGCTTCGAAGTTAACAGCCGCATCTACTTGTTGTCCACCGTGAGCAATCGCGGCATCCATCAGGCCGACAATTTTTTCATCGCCAACTTATCATGTAAAATATTAATTGCCGTTCCGGTCGACACACCTACGGCCTCTGCTACTTCGCGCACTTTCGTTCGTTGATCAGCGAGAATCATGTCGTAGATTTTTTGAATGATTTCCTCGGTAACCACGTCTGCCGGGCGTTCTGGTCGCTCCTCATCAAAAACGGATGTTCGCCCACATTTAAATTCGTTGAACCAATATCTAACTATGGTCATAGATGGCGAAGTATCCCCATAAACAGCATTCAACTTTGCTTTTATCTCCTCGCATTTTTTTCCATCCAAAAACAAAAAGCGAATTACCGAACGATACTGCTCTTTTCCGATCTTAGCGAAAATTACGAAACACATCTTACTCGAATGGCTGCCAAATCTAAACTAACCTATCAATCAGTCTAAAATTTGTTTGACCGTCGTTTGATAGATGGCAGCACACGATGATAATACCAACTTCACTCAGGAACGCTCTCTGTCGTCAAACACGAGTACTTATTGAACCGCCCTCGTATTCTAGCACTCTGTTGTATGGAGTTCGTCGAACAGCGCGCTCAGCATTTTCACACATTAATCGTATACATTTATATGTTGCAATTGTAGTTCATTGATCTACTTGATTTTAGTTTTAATTAAACTAATTTTTTTTTATAAGATATTAATTTAATTTGATTATTTTAATTTTTACGTCACGTAACATCCTCCCCCTCTTAAAGACATTTACCGTCCCACTAAACAGCGGACGTGCTGCGTGGTGTATGCGTTTACAACAGACTCTTAACTTATATATTATGGTTTGTTAATATTACATAATTGTCGACTTTTATTAGCCTTATATTATTGTGTTAGTGTCATGTTATAGAAGTTGATTTGTTTGTTAAAAAATTTGAGGGTTGTAGGCAGCCTAAATATTATTTTATAACCTTTATGATAATCTATAGAAGTAAAACAAATGAAATTATTCAGATTGCCTTTACAAAAAAAGAAGGTTCTTAACCTGCTTTGTTAGTATTGTTTTTTTTTTTTTTTTTTTTTTCTTTTGTAGTTAGTACTAATTAACAATCCATAGGGAAACAATCCAAGCTGGTTTACTTACTAATATGACGAAAATTTACTATGAATGTTTGTAAAAATGTATCATTTGGATTGCTTTTACAACTTTTTTATTCTAATGTTTCCTAAGTGTTAGTTTGATTATACGAATTAATTCTATACTATATGTGTTAATGTTATAGATATGTTCTTATTCTTCTTTTATCTTGAGTAATGAAACCGGAACTGGGTTCTGGTAGACGCCAATGTTCTTTCTCGTGTCAACCGTCTGTTTAATTGTGTGTTTGTTCTCGCACGTGGTCTTTGATTTGAATTTTTGTGTGGTCTTCGGGACTCGATTAATAGTCTTTTTGGGTCCTTCAATAGGGTCTTGGCTGAGTCTTGGCTTATTATATTCAAGCTTTTTGATTACACTTCTTATATTCTCCGGATTTTCATTGTGGTCTCTCATTTGACACTGTATATGGCATATAACTAGATGGTCCTAAAATGTTTTACAGTCTACCCAGAGCATGCATTTAGAGTGCAGTGTCTTTGCGTATCCTTGGTTTTTCTCCTAGTCTGCTTCTAACATCTTCGGGGGATCGGCCAAGATGGCACGGTACGTCCTTCTGCTTTCTTTTAAGACCTTAAGAGCATCCTTAGCGTTAATAAACTAAATGTATCTGCAAGTGGGCTGTCGCTCCACATTTCAAATGATCTTGATGAAACCCAATGGTCCAATTATTCAAAAATCCATAAAGAGTTCTTCTTCAGTTATATTCCAAAGTAATTGGCAGAATAGTCGAGTTCTAGAGGTTCTGGTGGGTATGGTTCTTGATTTTGCTTTGTTCCGTAATTTACGTAGCTTTCTAGTTCTGTCTTCTTCGTTGAAATACCTTATCTTTAGTATTCCGGCTGGATCCCTATTTCCATTCAATCGTATATTAACGCTTCCTATTGGTCCCTTTTCTTCGGCTCTTCCTACTGCGGCTGATAGGGAGGTAGTGCGGGGGTTATAAAATACTAAGCTACCTTCGCTTTCTGGGTGTTTGGTCACGTCGATTCGGCATAGGCCAGCCATGGTCTTTTCGGTTTGAGTTTTCAGGAAATTAAGGTTGGAAATTAGGTTTTATACACGTCGGGTTTGGAATAAGCTGGGGTTTATTAGTAGGACATAGTTTTAATCGTTGTCTTACGGAAATGTGTTCTGTTGGGTCTTTGTTTCTTTTCATGGGACGGTTATATGGTTTAAGATTAAGGATCAGTCAGTACCCGGGATTTGAATAGATAGTGTTTGTGAATAGGACATGGGTCGTAGATGAATTAATGGTTGATTTATCCATCTTCTAGGAACTAAGGCCTATTCCGGTATCTGCAACATGCAGGATTGGTCTTAAATTGTAAATTGATTTTGTAATCCAATTGGGCTCAGTAATGTTTCCTGCATACGATGTGCAGGGGTAGTGTCTGAGATTATTTTGACTTTGCGTTTGGTCTTATATTGATGTTGCAGCATTCTTCTAGTATTACACTTCCAGGCAGTGAATATGAGCCTTACGGTAATTAGGATTTGGCCCAAAGCTCCGCCATATATTAGATAGTGCGTATTGGAGATACTTCTCTGATGATTTCCTATTTGTTTTAGGTGACGAGTAATTTTCTGTATCGATTTTTCGCGGTTTTTCCATCCTTCAACGTCTGGTGCAGGGGCGTTCGAGGTCCCTGTTTCTGGAGCACTGATTATTTTTTGATGACTGTTTAACAAGTCAGAAAAAATTGTCTCCACATTGAGTGTTATCTCTGGTTTGTAAATATATTTAAGATCGTTGCATTGGTTTCCTTCACTTATGAGGAGATGTTAGTCGGTCTTGCCTACACAGCCGGGTACCATACGTAAAACTGCTCCTTTCTGGAGGTGTATAATTTGGTCAGGTTGGTTGTTCGGGACAGGTTAGACGTGAAACATTTTTTTGTCCTAAGGAATCGAGCCAGGATCCATCCATCTTTAGATAACTGCATTGAGTAACATTGGTGAGAGTTATAGTTACATCACAGGCTTTCAACACCTGTACTTTGGGTCCCAGCAACATTGATACCTCGCAATCTTCTTGAATAGTGGGTTCAGATAAGGGTCCGTTGATTCAACATACGTAGGCATAATGTGTATGGCGGCAATTCTGCAAGTCCTCATGATTTATTTTCAAATACTGCCTTTGGTCCGTTCCGATGACTAGGTATATGTGGTTTGGCTTTATATACCTGTTCCTATCCAATGATTGTTAATTGTTTGCGATACAGCTAATGGATGTAGTCTATAGAAGTTGTAAGGTACTCGTTCTACTAATGGAAGATGCATTATAATTAGTTACCTCCTATTGCTGTACACTACGTCTACTTGTGCAAATTTCGCGACTTCTTGTGCTCTTAATTGCTGAACCGGTATTGGAAACTCTAATGCTCTACTTGACTTTCCTATGTCATTCGTCAAGTGTTTTAGTATATCTTTATTTAAGAAAGAAGGTTCCACCCTGCGTTGCTTCAATCCCTGTATAATTTGCAGCATCCGCCGATTACTCTCGATTAGATGTTGCATTGCGACGTCTATCTTACGAGCATGGGTAGTTGAAGTAATAAGATACCGCAATTCATTTTCTCCACTGACTATGAATTTGAATTTCCAGTTCATGTCCTTTTCTATTTGGTTTATTACCTCAGAGTGGGCCTTCGTGGTATTGTATAAGTCATCTAGAGACTTGACTATTGCGTGTTCTCTTTCATTTACTCGGTACACTAGCTCCTTTTGGTCTGTGAATAACTGGTCTATGTTGGTATTTATCTTGTCGACGTCTTCTGCCGTGAGTAATCCGAATAGGCTTTTACCGAGGCTTCCAATGAATCCTAAGGGCACCATCCACTTGTACCTCATGTTTCCTAAAACTCCTATAAGATCTTGCGCGGGTTATTCCATATCATAGAGCGTGGTTCTTATCTCTGTCTGCATTTGAGTGAGGATGTTTTGTCTTGCTTCCACTAAGTCTGTCCCGAGCATAACCCCACAGCTATTGATTTCCATGAGTGCGGTGAGTTAGCAAATAGGGTTTGGTAACTATCAATTGCCCCGTGAGTTTCTAGAAAAATTTTTATGTTTACATAAATTGTTATTTGCCAATCAGCCCTTTTTAATCGTACTACTTCCATACTCTTACGCTCATAGTACATTCCTGGGTTTTCTTTTATTAGTTCTATCTCGAAACTCTTTCCTGTAAGGTCCGAAGAAGTTCCTGAGTGTACCATTATCACGTAGAAAAAGCAGAGAGGCTTTAGCATGGTTTCCTGAAATGGTTATTCCTTTAATTCAGGGACTAACTTTAATTTATTCATGTATTTTCTAATACGTCTGCCATCGGGTAACTCTAATATAGCATTGTTTCTACCCATTATTTCAACGATTTTCAAAGGTTCATTATAGTATTTACCGAACTTTGATGTCCTTATTTCCTTAAGTACATATACATGGTCTCCGACCTTAGCTTTTAGTTTATTTTCCTTACTATCGTATTGAGTTTTAGATTGTAGTTTAGCTGTTATCTGATTATCCCTGGCGATGTTATTCATTTCATTCAAGCGAAGAAGCAAGTCCCGTTGGTACGTGTTATATGTACTCAGTTTTTCCTCGTCAGGTATTTTTAGAGGGAATCTTGCGATCCTTCCGAAAACCAATTAATAGGGGGTAAATTTAGTGGCAGAATGTAAGCTGGTATTGTAAGTGAATACTGCGAAAGGTATTAATCTATCCCAGTCGTTATAAGACTCTGAATACATCCTGATAAAATCAGTTAATGGCGCATGGCTTCTTTCTAATGATCCATTGG
Organism: Chalcis sispes; assembly: GCA_949987625.1. Classification (NCBI taxonomy): domain Eukaryota; kingdom Metazoa; phylum Arthropoda; class Insecta; order Hymenoptera; family Chalcididae; genus Chalcis; species Chalcis sispes. Next base: position 36,713,479 of record OX465095.1, on the reverse strand, counting down.
TCTGGGGTCTATATCCTGACGTGGTATGATGTCGTATTTTAAATATTTTTATAAGTGTTTCCGTCAAGTCTGACAGAAAGCTGGTTCCTCTATCTGATAATATTGCTTTAGGAGCCCCAAATTGACATATGAGGTGCTTAGCCAATGCGTTAGCTATTGTGGTAGATCGCAAATTAGGTATTGGTACCACTATCAGGTATTTTGTCAGATTGCATTGCATGGTAAGCATATGGCTGTTGCCTCGAGGGGTCATTCTCAATTTGCCTACGGTGTCAATGGATACCTAATCAAATTGTTCTATCGGTGTGTCCGTGATAATCATGGGCTCCCTTGTCTTAGATCGATCCAACTTTTTCATACTGTCTTCTCGGCACTGTCAGACATAATCCAGAACGTCGTTTCTTATACCTGGCCAATAGTGTCTCTCACGGATTTTCTGATATGTTTGGATTACCCCTTTGTGTCCCCCTATCAGGCTCTCATGTAAATTTTGTATTATGCCACTTCTCTCCTCTGATGCTGGACAATTTACCTTTCCGTTACATAAGGTTACGGTAATTGGGCTACCCTTAAATGTTTCTGTCAGCAGTTGAGCTAATAATCCTGCTTCTTGGGCATCAATTATGTCTCCTTTTCGCAAAATGCGATATCTAAATCTTGTATTATGGTTTATTATTATCAAGAAATCCGATGAGACTCTTTCTCTGTCGATGCTGCTTCGGGGACTGCAAAAGAGACTTCTTCTTTGCTAACAGGTAGCCTCGGACTTCTCCCTCTCCCTAATCATACTATTGGGAGTCTTTTGCCTTCTTCTCTCTATAACACAATAGAATGGCGCACTCGTACTTAAGCTAACTCGTTACATTCTCCCCCTTTTTTTTTTTTTTTTTTTTTTTAATGACAAACTTTGAGTAATTATGAAATTTACAAATAATCGCTAGAAGCCTCTACGACGGGCGTTTGAAAAGTCCGTGCAAAAATAAAAACTGCTCACATTTTTTGGGGTAAACCTTTTTTATTTTTCGACAAAGTCTCCCTTTAGGCTTATACACTTTGTCCAACGATGTTCTAGTTTGTTGATCCCTTCCGAATCTTAGAATTTGTCTCAGTCTACAAAATATCCATTAGTGTCTGCAACCACCTCCTCGTTTGAATGAAATCTTTGTCCCGCCAGCCATTTCTTCAGAATAAGTAACCACGGTATTCGAAGGACCTGGATGTTCGTCATCCTGAATGTCTTAACGATCTTTCTGGAACCGCTTATACCACTCATACACTCTGGTACGGGATAGACAATTATTGCCATAAACTTGTTTCAGCAAATTATGCGTCTCAGTAAAGGATTTACCGAGTTTAAAACAGAACTTAACATTTGCTCTTTGTGCGAAGTTTATTTTTCGACCGATGCCATAAACACACTGTCACTTTGAGCGCGATATGTTGGTTTACATTGAACCAAATGTCATACAATTTTGACAGGATGTCAGTTAAGAATGGACTTTTCCATTGCTAACATCCACCAATAGGTGGCGCCAATATAAATCGATGTTTTGAAAAAGTTTCGTTTTCCATGGGACACACTGTGTATATTTATGAACCTAATCGATACGCACACTAATAATTACTATTATTCAATTCATACAATATAACATATAGATCTACTAGATGATAGATTATACTATCATGGCTACTTCTAACTTATCGTTCGTCCGGATGTCTTAATATCTAACTACGTGGTTTCGCTTCACTTATTACATCTTATCGTTATTCGTCACACTATTCAATGTCGGTCTTCATTTTTTTACATGAGAGACATATTACAACACATAGCACCATAGAATAAATACAAAACTTAAATATACTTCGCTTTACAAACAATACAAACTTAAATATAATAAATATTACTGACATAATTCACAATCCAATACATAACGATACAATTTAATGACAAAATAAAAAAATAAAAAATATAATCTTAAATTTCTTATCACTTATGATATTTTCTCAGATTCGTTCGATTATAAGTTCCGCAGATTTGACTATCATCTTTTATGTCGACTAAAACAAACACATTTTGATCTATGTTCTTTGTTATCTTATACTGTCCTTCATACAAGTGAAAAAATTTTCAAGTCATCTCATCAATTGCATTAGACAGATGTCGCACTCTTAACAAAACGTAATCTCCTACGTGTAACTTCATTTTCGATATTTTTTGCGCTTTTTTACGATTTTCAAAATTTTTTTTTTTTTATTTTCCTTCGTTAATGTTACCATATATTTATGATTGATGAGTATTTTTTTGGATATTTAATTTTTTTATCTATTTCATTATTGTTGGAGCCTTCAAAGTGCAATTCCTGTGGCGTAAACGATTTGCTAAATTGTACAGTTATATTTAATAGATTTTCAATTTCCTTCACATAATTCACCCAATCCATGTGTTTTTCTGCGCAGAATGTACGAAACATTCGTCCGATCTTGCGCTTCACTCTTTCCGTCGGATTAGACTGCGGATGGCGGATCGAGCTATATACGACTTTCATGCCTTGACTTTCTAGTGTGTTTTCCCATTTATTCGAAGAAAATTGCGATCCATTGTCGCTTAGTATTCGCTTTGGCTTACCGCATTCTGGTATATAATCGTTTAAAATTCTTTTACGTGACGCGTCAGTCATTGTATTTTTCAACGTATATAATCTGGTTAACTTTGAAAAGGCGTCTAACACTACAAAAATATATTGCACTCCCCTTTGACCGCGTAGAAGTTGACCATAGAAATCAACTGTAAATAATTCGCATGGGCCATTTATTTCTTTCCACTAAAATTCACCTTCCATCGTGGTCGACAAATACTTAACCCTTTGACACAAATCGCAGGTAAGTACGTGTCTTTTGACATCTCTCGGCATGCCTTTCAAATAAAAATATTGTTTCAAATATGTCAATGTTTTATATATATCTGGGTGTCCAATTTTTGTATGAATTATCTCCATTAAATCGTATTGTAAATTGTTTCGAATAACAATACGCCAGTTATTACTACATTTATCATTATAAAAGAGTATATTTTTATGTATTTTATAATTTGTGAGTACTTTCCCCTTTTTTTTTGAGAGCATTATTAATTCCGTTTATTTTCTCATCTTGCAATTGTTTTTTTGGCAATTCTTTTAAAATATTTTTTAAAAAATTTGTATAATTTTTTATTTTACTAATGTTGATTAATACATTATTGATGTTTAAATTTTTTAAGCACTATAATTGATATAACGTGGAAATTACAATAGAGTCATCTTTCTGCTCTATAAATCGTCCTTCTGGATTTTTGCTTAGAAAATCAGCGACTGTATTTTTATTTCCGCTACAATATTCAATCATGAAAGAAAATTGTTGTAGTAATAAGCTCCATCTGATTGAACGACTATTCTGATAAGTTGTAGAATTTAAAAATATTAGACTTTTATGGTCAGTTATTATTTCAAATTTTGTACCAATTAATTATTATCAGAATTTATACATTCTGTCAAGAAAGTACCAGGAATTGTCGATTTAAATCTGGCGGGTTAATTTAGGTAGGTAAAATTTTTTTTCTAGGTTGGTACAACTGTCAATAATGACTATGCCAAGTTTGAGCGGAATCTATCAACGAGTGTGTTTACAGTAGCTGGTTAAGTTAGTCGATGTCAGTAGTGCGTGCCGATTTTTTACAATAGGTGATTACGTTGAACAAAGAATTTGTCTAAGATTTTGTGTTGCAAATACAATTTCGTGTGCCGATGCATTGAAAATGTTGCAAAAGGCTTCTGGTGATTAAGCACTATCGAAAATCCGTGCGTATGAGTGGTACAAAGCCTTTCAAGGAGGGTCGTGAAGTTGTCGAAGACTTGCCTCGTTCCGGACGCCTATCAACGGCTTCGACCGCAGATAACGTTGATAAAATTGAGGAAATAGTGCTTGAAAACCATCATACCAGCTTGAGAGAGATAGCACATGCACTTAAGATACCCCACAAGTCCATACGTATGATTTTAATTGATATTTTGGGCATGAAAAAGGTGGCCGCAAGACCCGTTCCAAAAGAGCTTAATTTTCTTCAAAAACGCTATCGCAAACAGGTCGCTTCGGACATGCTGGATCGCACCAATCCCGATCTCGCATTCATGGAATGCATCATAACTGGTGACGAAACGTGGGTGTACGAGTACGATATAAAAACAAGCCAGCAAGCATCGGAATGGGTGGGAAAAAACGAGCTAAAACCGAAAAACCACGCCAAAGCTGCTCAAAAGTGAAGGTGATGCTCATTGGTATCTTCGACATCCGTAGCGTGGTGCACTACGAATTCGTTCCAGAGGGTCAGACGGTAAACAAAGAGTATTACCAAGGCGTTATGAAACGTTTGCGTGAGCGTATCCGTAAGAAGCGGCCTAATTTGTGGGCGAACAACTCGTGGATTTTGCACGACGATAACGCACCGTCTCACCGAGCTACCATTGTGACCGACTTTCTTGCCAAAAACTCAACGAACACGCTTGAACAACCACCGTATTCGCCGGATTTGGCTCCCTGTGACTTCTTTCTCTTCCCAAAACTCAAATTGCCACTCCGTGGCACCCGTTTTCAGTCGATTAAAGCCATAAAACAAAATTTGGCGCGCGAGCTGAAGGCCATCCCGGAAAGCGCCTATAAAAAATGTTTTGATGATTGGAAGTGCCGTTGGCATAGATGTATCGGCAAAAATGGAGCCTATTTTGAAGGCGACCCAATAAATTTTGATTATAAAACGTAAAAATGTTGTTTTAATTTAAAATTTCCAGAACTTTTTTGACAGACAGTATACTGTGTATACTATGTCTAACAATTCTTTTTTCGTAGTAGTATAGTGAGATTCTGCTGGCGTTAAACAGCGACTTACACATGAAATTACTCTTTTGTCACCGTTTTGATCGAGCTGATAAACGACTTCCCCTATTCCGAGGTCGCTTGCATCAGCACTTTGAAAGGTTAGTTAGGCAATATGTGCTTAAGGCATACTGCTTGAACAAAACCCTCTCTAAGCACTTTAAATTTTTGCAAATGTATCGACGTCCAATTCCATTCGCAATTATTCCGCAGTGATTCCCGAAATGGTGCTTTAATTCGCTGTATCTTTTTCTAAATCGTCTATAATAATTACATAAGCCTAGAAATAGTTGCACTTGTGATTTATTTCGCGGCTGCTCGAAGTCGTGTATATCTTGAAGTTGATTTGGATCCGGCTTTATTCCTTCTTTCGAGATTATAAATCCCAAATACTTTATTTCTGATTTTAGTATTTCACACTTTTTCATACTTATTGTAAAATTAAATTCATTTAAAATTGTAAATAATTCTTTTAAAACTATCAAATACGATTCTATTGTTTCTATTCCAATTAGCAAGTTATCAATATACACCGTAAGTGATTTTTTTAATTTTTGGGATGCTTTTGTTAATGCTCCTTTTAACGCCCTTATAAACGCACTACCTGCTATTTTCAATCCAAATGGAATTCTTCGAAATGGATACATTGTTGATTAAAATAAGAACGCCGTATACGGCCTTGAGCTTTCGCATAAAGGTATTTGCCAATATCCATTTTTTAAGTCACGTTTCAAATAAAATTTACAATTTTCATATTCCTGCATGATTTCACTAATTAATGGAGGTGCCTCATGATCTTCCGCAACAAATTTATTTGAATGTCGGGCGTCTAAGCATATTCCACAATAATATCGCCGTTGTTTTTGTTTACGATACGCAGCGGATTACAATGTGGACTTATCGATTCTTCTATTATGCCTGTATTAATCATTTCATCAATTTTTTCTTTTACTTAATCTCTCAAAGCTGAGGGAATGGAGTAAGATTTATAAATTATCGGGTTTTGTTTTATTAGGCGTATTTCATGCGTATAACTTGTAGCGCATCCAGGTTTATCAGCAAATAATGGTTTAGTTTTTATTAAAATTCTATTGAGTTCATTTTTCTGTTCAGAAGTACACAATGTCAGGAATTTCGCGGTGGAAGGAAGTTCTTTGGATATATTCGCTTTTTTTATTTTTTCCTTCACTTATCATATCTATTTTATTATTCACGTAGTCTTCTTTACGCTCATTTTGCTTTACTTTTTCCATCTCATCCTTATCGTCATTGTAATACTTCTTATTATTTTTATGTTTATTCGTATAATTTTCATTTTTCTTCTCATTATTTTTTCTTGATATTTTTTTATTTATTTGTTCAGTTTGGTTAATATTCTCAATATTAATTATGTAAATAAATGTCGTATTTTCTTTTTTTGTTAGCAGAATTTCATCCGAAGCGCTTCGTTCAAACATTATGTCTTCTTTTGATAAGATATGGTGATTTATTGTAATTGAATTGTTTTAATAGTTTATAATTGTATTATCCAAATGAAAATCATTCCCTAATATTATATCGCTTGAGAGATCAGGTATTATTAGACAAATGTAGGAAAATTTATTCTTTTTGACTTCAAAATTAAGCATAATTTGTTTTTTAACGGCCTTTTTCTTTTTACCAATAGCTGTAGATACAACTACTCCTGATAGCGGAAGTTCTAACATTTCATATTTTTGTTTTATTTTGTTATAAAAATTTTCTGATATAACAGTTACTTGACTTCCGGTATCTATAAGCGCCCATATTTTCACTTCTCTTATCTTTATACGAATATGCGACAAGGATGGAATGTTTTTTGATTTTGAATCGAATTTTTGGTCCTTAGTTTTGTCAATATCTTTCTCAAATTCATCAATATAATCGTACATATATCGATGCACCGCTGGACCCTTATACAGCGCATCGATTATAAGTTTAAATGCTCGTTATTCATATTATTTTCATTATTTTGTCTTGCTTCAACATTTATGAAATCACATCAATGTCTAATTGACTCTTCGCACGTATTGTTTTGGTTTCTTATGTTATTATCATTCGCTCTGTTTGTTTGGGTTTGATTCATATACTCATTTTGTATTAACCTATTGTTTCGATTTACTCTTTGATTATAATACGGATTATTCCTTAAATAACGTCTACCTCTGTTTCCTCTATATTAATTTTGAGAATTTATTTGCCTTAAATTTGAATTGTTAGAATTTCGAATATGATTCTGCGTAAATTGTCTTCTATTAAATCCGTTTTGTCTTTCTACGCGTATCGCATCTAATTGTGCTAATGTTTGACCTATTATATGTGAATTTTGAAAATCGCAGGAAACTAAATTTTTTTTAACCGAATAAGGTAAATGTTATACAATAATATAATTTTTTTCATATTCTACTAATTTAGGTAGAATATAATTAGCTTCTTTCAATTGTTTGTAAAAATAAGTTTGCAAATCTCCTTCTTGTTCTCGATATCTTCGATTTGCCCATTTAGTTTTAACTTTTATTTGCGTCGGTATCAAGTAAAATTTATTAATAAAACTATTGTTGAATTGTTCTAATGTTATTATATTATTCTGCAATCTGTACCATAATTTGACTCTTCCATCCAATGCAATTTCAATATAAGATAGTCTTTTTTCGTATTTTATATTATTTTAAAATATTCTTCTAATATTTCTAAAAACTCTAACGGGTTCATTGTATTTTCGTCCCTAAAGTTTGGCATTTTAAAATCTACAGTCTGTCAAGTAAGAGCGTGGTCGTGTTAATTTATAAAAAAATTTATTTGATGAAACTTTCATTATTATATGTACATTGTACACATTACAAACAATGATGCAATACGGTTAACAATGTGTCTAGTCACCACCGGCGTCGATAATTGCCTGGCATCTTCGAAGCATGCTTTCTACTAATTTGACGGCGTATTCTAGTGGCAAGGATCTCCAGATCCGACGAATTTCGTAAGACAACTGCTTCAAAGTGTATGTGCGTCTTCCACGAAGCTTCCGTTTAATATATGCCCACACATTTTCAATAGGGTTTGCATCGGGCGACTGCGACGGCCAATCCAATGTAACGATGCCAGATTGAGTCTTCCACTGAGTACAGAGCTTGCTGCGGTGTTTAGGATCGTTGTCCTCCTGCAGAATCCAATCTTCATTTTTTGTGATGAACCGTCGTTTGGCAGATGGCAGTAAAGCCTTTTTGTAGATTTTTATCATTTTCTCGGCATTTAGGTTGTCAGTAAAGAGGTGCAAAGTGCCGAATCCCTGCTTTGAGAAGCAGCCCCAAAGATGCACCTTTATTCCATGTTTTACGGTCCGCTGAACAAGCCTATTGGTGGAAGTTGACCAGGCTCGCGTGAGGACAGAACGTGCCTATATAGAACATTCATCAGTAAAAATGACATTTTCAAAATCTCTATCAATATTCTCATGCGCCCAAGCGAGTCGCTTTGTCACATGTTTTTCAGTCAACAGAGGCTTCTTCATTGTGTTGCGCCATTTCAGATGATGAGTACGAAAATGGGTTTGGATAGTTTCGTAGGATATATCTAAACCTTTTGCCAATAATTTTGCTTGTCCTTGCCGCAGTGTTAAAGCAGGATTCCGCAAAAACAGATTCACTATTCTTTTTTCATCTTTTTTGTTAACTTTTCCTACCGAGCCACGTTCTGGTAAATCATCGACATTTTTAGCCACCTTATATCGCTGTATCCACTTCTGTACAAATGCCTTCGACTTTTTCATATATTTAGCAGCTGCTGATTGCGACATTTTGGGACCTTTCGGGTGGATGCAAAGGAACACAGCCTCGTAGCGCGACGCGTACTTAGCACTCATGGCGTTTAACGTGATTCTCTTTCAGAAGATCAACGACAATTGAATCTTTGTTAACAATGCATTAAGGAAAAAGCTTTCTTCTATCGGCTCGTGAAAGAATTAGAGCAGAATCTTTTATTACCTGTCAGTGAAGTCGACCACGCTCTTACTTGACAGATTGTATTTGAGTTATCGCTACATTACTTATTATGTTACATATATCTATCGCGTTTGTATGTATGATTTCTCGATCGTGATGTTCGACATTAAAAGTTCGATTATGAATTTGATTTTTATTCACGTCATCATTTCTTATTTTTCTTATATTATTTGTATTTTTCTTCGTATTGTTACATTTGTTTAAATATGCACTTGGATTTTCTTGATTTTCATATTGATTATTTAGCATAGTACGCGTGTCGTTTATTTGTATTTGTATTACCTGTAACGTATCAAGAGTGTTACGCAGTTGTTCCGACATACGCTCTAGCTGTGTTCGTTGCTTACCGATGCGTCTTTTTCGCGCTTGCTCCTCATCTAATAGAGTTTCTCTTCTTTGCCCTTCTGAATTCGCCATTATAATAGAATTTTGCGCTTTGATTTGTTGCTTATTTGTTGCATCCAAGATTCTTGCTTCTTTTTCTCGTTTAGTCGCCATAAATTCACCGTTCGCTTTGCTCATGCCTTCGCTTACCGTAGAAATTTTTCTCGTTTCTCTTACTTCTTCAATTGTCTGCGCCATCTGTCTTTCTCTCTCCTTTGTCAGCGCCACTTTTCTTCTCTTTTCTTCAATATTTATTATATTTCCATCTCTGGGCACTAACATCGTTGACTTTTCTGATTTTACCTTCGAAAGACGGTTATAATTAAAATTCGTTCGCTGCTTTGAAAGCCTATCTGACTTTGTTACGTATGTTTCTTTGAATTTATTATCCATACACTATATAACAAATTTTGTTATTATAAATAATTTAGTTCATCTTTCTGTTTATTCGTACACTTAGAATTGTGTTCTTTTTTTTTGCCACTTAGTCGATGCGCCAATGTAATTAATTTTGTATTATGGTTTATTACTATCAAGAGATCCGATGAGACTCTTTCTCTGTCGATGCTGCTTCGGCAAATTCCAGACGGCAAAAGGGACTTCTTCCTTGTTCCTTTCTAACAGGTAGCCTCGGACTTCTCCCTCTCCCTAATCATAATATTGGGAGTCTTTTGCCCCCTTCTCTCTCTATCACAATAAAATGGCACGCTCGTACTTAAATTAACTCGTTACAGTTTCTTTGAAGCATTGCAGTTCTGAGATTAGCCAGAGCAGTCCTTATGTTCAGAATAGTAAGACTGCCAAAGTAATTATGTTTTATCACCACTGATAGTATGTTATGGTTCTTAAATGGCGTAACCAGGATTTGTCCCACCTTTGGTATCTTCTGAACTTTGATCACTGTGATCTAAGGTGGTAGTTTCATGCGACTCGGTTAAGTATATGCATAATGATATTAGAGGTAGTAATTCGTTGAAGGAATGTTTAGGCGCTTGGCCATAATTTATATTTACATTTGGTGCTTTTTCGAGTAAGGCTTTACGCGAGGGTTCTTTAGGCTCTCCAGGAATGCCAACTACCTCGCTAAAACGCAAGTGTTTCTTTACTTTTCCTGTTAGAGAAGTACTTTTGGCTTGTCGTTGTTGGTTGCGATTGAATGGTGTGTCTGAAATGGATTTGGGTGCTTTACTTGGCATCCCAGGTATATTATCTGAATCTTCTGCGTCGGCATCACTGTTCGTTTCATAATTAATTTTGTTGTTCAAGGTTGGGGGACTCGGATTTCTTGTGCTAATCGGATGCTGTCGTTACAGTTGTGTCACTCGCCGTTCCATAATGTCGTCGTTGAGAATTTTGTCATCGTAGGGATCTATGGTGTTCAAGTACTCTTGGTACTCGGGATCTACTATATCTCCTTTAAAGAAATTACTTTTACCTTCAAGGGTATTGTCCCTATTCCTCAACAGTTCATCAGAGTTGTGGCCATATTGGTTATATATTCTGTTATAGATCCTTTCTAGGGACGCGTTAAAATTTCTCCGGTCTTCTGTCGTTTCCATATTTTCCGTAACTTCGCCACCTAACTTTTTGTTTGACTTAAGGGGTTTTAAACTTTTAAATGCTCCTTGTGAATTGTCGTTAAATTCTTCTTCCTGGTTTTCTTCTATTGCAGTGACCTCCTCGGTTTCGCTTCCTGAGTCTGTGGTAACCTCCATACAAATTGGTGAATTATCCCTTCCTTGGTGGTGCGGAGAGTTAGTGTCAGAATCCGATTCTTCAGTGGTTTCTTCCCGCAGCCCGCACCTCCTAAAGTTAGCCCGCGGTGGCACTTTATCTGTGTCCGAGTTGGTATCAATTAACTTTGTACATTTTGATATGCTCTGAGCTGGTTCCGATCTCGGTCTCTGTAAGAGGATCTGTTGGTTATGATCTTTGATTTGATGTTATTGCGTCTCTCCCGATTGCTTCTAGTCTATGTGTTTTATTGGATATATTGACCGGTTTAGTAGGGAGCCTCTGAGAACGGTAATTAGCAAATTGGGTCGCAGATAAGGGCTTACGGATACTCCCTGATTCTTGGGAGCTTGTCGCTCTTAAGGTACGGAGATTACTTCCTGTGTTTTGTCTAGTCTTAGCTCTAGTCCTATGAGCTACGATGCTATGGTCTACACAGTATGTCGGAAAAGTTCCCGAACTTTTGAAATACAAAATCGAAAATTACATCTAAAGAAATTTATTCCAGTTAACTTTCAACATAGTCCCCTTCCCTAGATATACACTCATTTGAGCGCTCCATAAGTAATTCGAAGGCTCTCTGGTACTCCTCTGAAGTTATCGCTGTGAGACGCTCGGTGCAAGCCGCTTGAATGCTCGGTACATCTTAAAAAAATCGTCCTTTCAAGGCCATTTTTAGCTTAGGAAATAGGAAAAAGTTGGCTGGAGCCAGATCTGGCAAGTATGGGGCGTGATTGATGCGTGGGATCTGATTTTCGGCGAGATAACGCTTCACAATGTTCGAAGAATGAGCAGGCGCATTGTCATCCAGCAAACTCTCATCCATCGTAGAGCTTGCACCAGGGTACTAAACACACGTTCACTCAAGCAAGTCTATCTCGGCAACTGATGAACGGATACTGGTGAAAAAATTCTCAGACACTCCAGAGGGATGTAGCAACATAGTACCGGTGTCGTATAAGAGGTGGCGCCACTCGTACAAGCGCTACAAAATAAGTTTGGAAACTTTTCCGACATACTGTGTATATCAGGAGGTGCTTTGGCAGTTTCTGAGCCAGGCGGCCTTCCGCGCCCTCGGCTTACTGTTGCCGGGCCAGGCGCGTCTCCTGCAGGAAGATTTCCTGATCCGGGGGCCTTAGACTTTTTTTCTTCCCTTAGCTGAGATGCTACCTTATTCAATACTAATATCCTAAATTGCGGTAATTTATCATTGATCTCTTGCTCGGTGACGTCTATTTCTGGATTGCGGGACAAAGCGCCCGCATTACTATTTAAACGTTCCGGTTTGTATTTAAAAGTATATTGATACCTAGTGAATTTGAACATTCATCGCATCAGTCGTTGCCCAGGATCAGTTCTATTATGCATCCAGTTTGAAGGTCTATGGTCTGCTCGCAAGACAAATCTTTTTCCTAGTAGGTAGGGTCAGAATTGATGCATGGTATATAATGCGGTTAAGCATTCCTTTATTGTAGTACTATACTTTCTCTCAGCCTCTCAGTTCCTGGCTTAATATCGCTCCAAGTACGTGGTCAGAGGCATCAGTAGTCAGCGTAAATTCTTTTTCAAAATCCGGATAAATTAAGATAGGGCTTTCACATAATTGTTGTTTTAGTAATTCAAAACTTTCATCCTGTTGCGGTTCTCAGTCACTACACTGCTGGCCTTTCTTTAAAAGGTCGGTTAGTCGCTTTGCCATTTTCGAGAAATTTTCTATGAATCTCCGATAGTATCCTACCAGGCCTAAGAATTGTCGAATGTTTTTTATAGTAGTTGGTTTGGGGAAATCCTTTGATGCCGAAATCTTTTTGGGATCTGTCTCAACCCCTCTCTCGCTGATCACATGCCCCAGGAAGGGAACTTCACATCTTAAAAATTCAATCTTGTCAGGTTGCATAAACAGTGTAGCATCTCGCAGGCAATCTAGAAGTTGTCTCACTTCTCTATTATGGTCCTGCAGATCTCTTGCGTAAACTAACACATCGTTCAATAAGTCCCGAGACTAACCCAGAGATGGTGCTAGTAGTATTAAACTGGCCATGTTTCCATAGAGTGCGAACCTTTGCATGAAACGTGTGAAAATTTTACGTCGATCGGATCACAGACAGCAGAGTTATCGAGGTTAGAGTAAAGTTACTTTGTAATTTGTTTGAAAAATGGAAAAAAACGAGTTTCACGTGTTGATAAAACATTGTTTTTTAATGGGTGAAAACACCGTAGAAGCCCAGCAATGGCTTAAAAAACATTACCCGGACTCCTCTCCATCTAAACCAACGATTTGTCGTTGGTATGCTGAGTTTAAACGTGGTCGTACGGACACAAACGATGCGGAACGTTCAGGTAGGCCATTGGAAGCCGTTACACTGGAAAATGTGAGTGGAGTGTTAAAAATTGTAATGAAAAATCGCTAAGTAAAGGACCGTGAGATTGCAGAAATGACACAGATATCATCTAGAAGCGTATTTACAATTCTTCATAAATATTGAGCATGAAAAAGGTTTTTTCCAAGTGGGTGCCGCAATTGCTTTCAGTGGAACAAAAACAGCAACGAGTCGACGATTCAGAGAGCTGTTTATGACTATTTACTCGCAATAAAAAGGATTTTCTGCGTCGATACGTGACCATGTATGAAAAATGGATACATCATTTCACTCCGGAGTCGAATCAGCAATCATCTGAGTGGCGCATGGCTGGCGAAAGCCGCCCAAAGCGTCCAAAAACGCAGCAGTCTGCTAGCAAAGTCATGGCGTCTGGTTTTTGGGACACACATGTCGTGATTTTCATTGACTACCTGGAAAAAGGTAAATGGATCAACAGTAATTATTATATTGACTTGTTGGTACGTTTGAAGGAGGAGATCGCAGCAAAACGACCGCACATGAAGAAGAAAAAAATCCTTTTTCACCAAGACAATGCACCATGCCACAAGTCCATGAAAACAATGGCAAAATTGAACGAATTGAGCTTTGATTTGCTTCCCCACCTCCCGTATTCGCTAGATTCAGCCCCCAGCGACTACTGGCTCTTTGCTGATCTCAAAATTATGCTCCAAGGAAAAAAATTTTGCTCCAATGAGAAGGTCATTGCCGAAACTGAAGCCTATTTTAAAGCAAAGGATAAATCCTTCTATAAACATGGTATAGAAATGTTGGAAAAGCGTTGAAAAGATTGTATCACTCTAAAAGGAGATTATATTGATAAATAAAAATGATTTTTGAAAAAAAATGTTGTTTTTGTTGTTAGTCTCGGGACTTATTGAACGATGTGTTATATATGCACATCCACTGTATAATGTTAAACAAAATTCTTTGCATAGTATTTAATTGTATCAACGTAAAAGTTGTCACCGCATTCGTAGCATAATCATTTTTCACATCACTGCGATTCGACGGCCGGGCGTCGCGCGGAGCGAACTTTATTAGTTCTCATTATTCCTTTGTTATTTAGCAAGAAAAATAAAAGTTTATAATTTACAATATGAAAAAAAATATTTACAATTTTTGTAGTAATATTTTAATTTCTCTATTACTTATTTATTATAATATTATATTAATTCATGAATGTTTTATTAAAATTAATCTTACGCTGTTAATTTATTATCTAAAGTTTTTATAACACCAATGGTCACGCTTTATTATACTTAACATATTTTGTTGAAATATATTAAGTATTTATATTATATTTTTTATTTATAATATTATATTTTATAAAATAACTAAACCTTAATATTATTATGGAATAATAGGTTATTTGTTTAATAACAATCCAAAAATACTCTTAAAAGAAAATACATAAAATACTCTTTATCTCTGAGAAAAGTTTCGTAAGTCGTTAATTTACGTGCCACGGCGATCCGACAGCCGGGCTTCGCGCGGAGAGCACTACATTAATTTTAATCTAATATTAGGTCATTAAATATGAAATGTCCGATTACCTAAAGCCTTAAGTTTGATACCAGCTGTCTCCGATATTTCACTTCGATCGTCCTTTATTTTTTTTGCATTGAGAAGATATGCCATCTGGCTTTCTGACGCACTCTTTTGTTTTTAATAGTCTATCGTATTGTCGTCTGGAGATTGAATATTGTAAGCCATGGATAAGACAAAAATGCGAGTTATTTTCGAATATTAGTTCCGTCGTAAAACTAATGCAGCGCAGACAAGCCGAAATATTAATGAAGTGTTCGGCAAGGATGTAGCTAACGAACGTACAGTACGTCGATGGTTCAAAAAAGTCCGATTTAGAGATTTTGATCTTCAAAATCAACCACGCGGAAGGCCTGAGAGCAAGGTGGATGGAAACCAACTGAAAGCTGTAGTAGAAGCAAATTGATCTGAAACGACGCGTGAACTAGCAGCAAGGTTTGAAGTTACTATCCCAATAATATTAAGTCATCTGAAAGCAATCGGAATAGTAAAGAAGCTGGATAGGTGGGTTCCGCATGAGTTGAGCGAGCGTCAGCAACGAAACCGCTTCAAGGCTTGCAGTTCTTTGGCATCAAGACTTAAAGGCGATCCATTTTTTCACCGGATAGTCACGTGCGATGAAAAGTGGATACTTTTCGATAATCGCAAGCGTTCGGCACAATAGTTGGACAAAAATGAAGCGCCAAACCACACCCAAAAAAAAACTAATGATGTCTGTTTGGTGGTCCAGCGCGGGTGTTATACACTATAGTTTGTGACGCGATGTTTTTGCACCAGTCACATGAGAAGGCCAAAGCATAGCTTGTGCGCCTCCTCGTAGCTAAAAGATCCCCCTTTTACAATTTTGGCAGTCTCGCAGGACTGCTACGCTGGAGCCTAACTAACAGCCACGCAGAACTGTGCATACCTTACCTGCCCCAAGTACAGGGGCTTCAAGCTTAATCACAGGCTCTAGCGAGGAGCTAGTCTCAGGAGCCCTTGGCTAGTCGTGGCAGTGCTCGCACACACTCCAGCAGGGTTCCTCTTCAAGCTCCTTCCTGTCCTTGTAGTGGTCCCCGTACCTGCAACCTCCCAGACAGTAATTAAACAAAGAAGAAAATAGTAGTAGCCGCTGCACCTTGGAAAAGAAGTACAAGCTGCCACACAACATCATAGGAAAGTGGAAGAGGAGGTTAGAAGGCAAGCAACAACACATGAGCACAGCATTTCAGTGCAAGTAATTACGCACCTGGAAGTTTCTAATAGCGTGGCCTCGCTGCCGCTGCGAGCGGGCTATCTCTGTCACCGACACCGCTGTTTTGCTTTCTCAACTGCTCATCGTCCGATCCACAGCTTTTGATCCACCGTACTGCCGCACCTAAAAAGGAAAGTAAATAGACAAATGAGTCGACGTCTACCAGCTATAGAACGCGTCGACTCACCTGGACTCTCTGGACATCTGAGGAAGATCGTCGCCGCTCCAGGGAAGACACAACAACACTGGCACTCGCGAGCGGATAACCTAAACGCACGCTGCTGGCAAGCAGTAATGTTAACTGCCAACAGCGCTAAGCGCGCGCGGCGGCTGTGTCGCGTAACGTAATTTACACGTACGTTGCGCTGACACAGAACGATGATCTAACATCCGCGCTCGCGAGAGTGCTACGCAAGAGCTACTTGTTTACTTCGTTCAGGTCCGTTTTAGCGAAAAGTCACAATAAGCGAGCAGTCGACTCTCCGTTCGGGTCCATGTGAGCAACAAGTCGCGAACTAAGATCTTTTTTGTACGAACGAGCGAGCGTCCGGGTAGTAGCCGTGGGTGCGGCAGAATATCTGGTGAGTGCCAAGGTGCAGTGGCAGCTGCTAGGAGGCATATCTTCCCCGAATTGTCCCTGTGTCCTTCCCGGCTGTGTGTGGGCGACCGTTCTATTCTTCGTTGTTTTCGCTGCGTTTGGCTTGCTACGTAGATTTATCTAGAATTTTCTAGATGCCTAATCAAAAATTATTTTGAATGTTATCGAATTACATTAAAAATTTGTGTGTTAGTGTTGCGTACCACCGCTATTATCCCCAGTCGCGTGTGTTAGAGTGAGTTCTTATCTGCCGTGGAGCTGTGACGTCAGCCCGATAGCTGCAAGTATAGCGCCACGCTTGGACGCGTATCAACGGACGCGCGTCTCAACTACGGAGTTTAGCACGACGCAAGTTACGTCGTATATTTGACTGGCGCTTCGGAGCGGTTAAAATAATCGTTTTTTTTTTTTTTTTCTGGTAATTTCAATATTTTCTTTTCTTGTGTTTTTTTTTTTTTTTGTTTTCTTAGTAAACCAAAGATAATATTTTTTCTTCTTTCATTTCTTGTATTAATATGTTTTTTTTAATAAATAAATTTTTTTTAAATAAATTTCTTTTTTTTTTTTAAGTATTAAATTTTTCTCATTTACTACTTTTTTTATATAGTTTTCCGTATTCTCTGGGAATTATTTTTTTTGCCTGTGTTTTCTCTCCCGGCAGGGTGCGCCGTCGCCGCTACATCGTCTCGCAAGGCGACGAATACCTCGCCGCTCACTCTGACACCACACATAAAATTATTTTGTGCTGTTTTTGTTCGTTTTTTTTTGCACGCTGACCCTGCACCGTGCTGCAAGTAGCAGTAGCGGATATTTAATTGTATTTATGACCATGTTGCATGTTGTGAATATAAATTATATCTGATTTATATATATTTTTTTAATATTTTGGCGAAAATCTATTTTTGTTTCGTATCCTTCGGAACTATTTTCGGTTATAGCACCGCGTGCTTACTCTGTGGCCATTTTTTGCAATCAGACTTCGCCTCGCGCGCATTTCCCCGCTACTTTTCCCCGTTTGTTTTTGCATAGCTTATCGCGGACCACGACTGCCTCCCGCTAGCCTAACCTTCTCCCGCCTGGCACCATACAATAACGCATTTACTGGATTAAGCACGTTGCATTATGCATTCCGCGCCGACGCATGCGAGCGAATTATTAGTTTTTTTTCTAGTTTTTAGCCTCGCTTGAATAAGTGGATTCGGCCATAGCAGGCAGGAAGCAGTTCAACGTGAATTTCGGCAACGATTTGCGAGCTAGTGTGTTCGAGTTGATTTTGTATTCGTGTTCGTTTTTTTTCCGTTTGCGTAGCAGCAGCTGTTTAGGTGGAAGCCAACTTCCTCAGCAGAGCTATCCGAGCACGTACTCGAGCTATTCGTCCTAGTTTTGAAATTTGTGTTAAGCTGACTATACTAAGCGCTGATATTTGCTCTCTGCGCTGTCACTTCGATTCGCCATGTGTCGCTGTTGCACGTCGTCGCTCTCGTCGTTGCAACTGTTCTGTTTTCTCATGGTTTAGTTTTTATTATTAGTGTCGCAGAATGGAGTTGGATCGCGCCGCCAGTCGTGATATGAATTCGCTGGAACCTGAGATCCTAAGGAGTTCCATTCGGTATGCTATATACACCGCAACCGATGGACGCCTATTCGAGAACGCAATACGATGTGGAATCAACATCGATTGCGACCCCTACGTCGTGCGACAGCGGTTGGAGAGGTACGAGCTCCGTCGCCTGCTAGGAGCCGATGCCGCTCCATGGAACCCCGCGCAGGATAAGCGCGCGACTCACAGCCATCTTTCACCGCTCGACGCGGAACCAATTATACCGCGCAGCTCAAGTCCAAACTTCGACTCCCCGCGTGTTCGCAAGCGCCTAATGTTTCGGTTTTCTCACAGCTGGCCGCGCGCGCATGGTATAGCACATCGTCGGAAGCGGCACGGACGCCGCTGGGCGAGCCTGATACCCAAGCACCGCGAGTGCGCATAGTCAATACGGAGCCCGAGAGAGCTCGCGCGACGAAGACCCCTCCGCCACCCCGAGTGCAGTCCACGCGGTTACACCAAATGGTTGGCCGGTTCGGCAGAGACTCGCCGATGAAATTATCGGACCCCGTAGAGCGTACGTTTCACGAAGCAGCCACCAGCTACCGCGTACCACCCGCGGTAGGCCGTACAGCTGCCCTTAAAGAATTCGACATGTTACGGACGTACGTGGTTGAGAGTCAGAGGCCAACGGACGACCGAAGGACGGCGGCAACGTATCCGGAGCCAGCCATGGACGCTCCACGAGAACAGCGAGAGCCCGAAGTACAGCACTTCGAAGCAGCGCACGCCACCGCCCTGTTTGGCGATTTAGCTGCGCAGCCATTGCCACCCGCCCCTCGGCGTGTCACCATGAATCATTATTTTACAACCGCCTTATTAAGGGAGGAACCTGGTTTAGAACGCTGAAAATTGCATGATATTCGGCACAGTGTTTTAGGTTGCCTAACGTATGAAATGTTTCAAGTACTTTTGAAATAGGTCATAGATACACAAATCTTGCAAAAAAAATTCACTTTCACTTTATTTGATACTGTTAAGCAATAACAATTCGTATTTGTTTGTGGCACTTCTCGCTCGAAGAGTCTATTTTGTGAACACGATAGCAATCGTAGTTTTCATCTGAAACATAAAAACGAATACTTTTTTTGTAGCTTAGGAGTTGTTCTTCTATGTGAACCTAAGATATTCGAAGAAATATATAAAATTATTTATTTTATGACTGTTTATAAAAAATTTTGCGTTTTTCTGAAGAAATTTTAAGATAATTTATTGAAAAAAGTTAATAAAAAATTTCTTTTATTGTGATTTTTTAGGTTCACATAGAAACCTACACTATTAGCTGTAAAAAAAGGTATCACTTATGAAAATGCGACAATTACAACTTTTTTAATCGTGTGCACAAAACAGAAAAACACTGTTTTGAGAAAATCGCGTTCAAAGTTTTATCAGTCGCTTATCAGTCTCCTGAGCGCATTGTCTCTCAGAGGCCATTTCTGCGGAACGATTAGGAATTTGACTCTGAAATTTTGTGGAAATATTTCTGAATATATTTCTAATCGAATGAGATAAGTTTCAAAAAATCGATTTTTTTGACCCTCTAAACCAGGTTCCCCCCTTAAGCTGCAGTGGGAACCGCACGTCTTTCCGTACTTGGACGACGTGATTATAGTCACTTCTACGTTCCAAGAGCATTCGCAGTGACTGGAACGAGTACTTGCGGCATTTAAAGAAAACAATTTGCAATTAAATCGAGAAAAATCTGAGCTCTGCTGCGCCGAAGTTCGCTACTTAGGCTACGTCGTAATCGCAGAAGGTTTGAAGCCTGACGACAATAAAATAAAACCAATTGTCAAGTGCCCCGCACCTACGAACGTCCGCCAGCTAAGGCGATTTTTAGGCATGGTAGCATGGTATTCGCGTTTCATCGATAATCTGGCAGCATATAAAGCACCGCTCACACAACTAATGCGGAAAGGCATTCATTGGCATTGGAACGAGGAACAACAGCTCGCCTTCGCGCAAATGTAGCAAGCTCTAACGCAAGCGCCTGTGCTAGCTCACCCAGATCTCACCCGTCCCTTTACGCTGCAAACGGATGCGAGTGATTACGCCATCGCAGGCGTTCTAACACAAAAGGTTGACGGACACGAGCACCCGATCTATTTTGTAAGCCGTTTTCTGTCTAAAGCCGAGCGCAATTATTCCGCGACGGAAAAGGAGTGCTTGGCGGTGCTCTGGTCCGTCTAACGGCTTAAAGGTTACCTCCAAGGGGAGGAGTTTACGGTGATTACCGATCAGCATAGCCTCTTGTGGTTACATAATTTGAAGGACCCCGCAGGCCACTTAGGGCGATGGAACATGATGCTGCAGCAATATTCTATCAAATTCGTGCATAGTAAAGGCGCATTGCATCAAGTGCCGGACGCACTCTCCCGTGCGCTCGAGAATAACGTAGAAGCTGCCGCTGTAGCTCCGTCTACGCACACGGACGATAAATGGTATCAACGACGCTTGCTAGCTGTCTGCACCCTCCCGCACATCTTCCCAGATTGGCGTATTGACAACGAGCTGTTATACGTGAACCGGCCGAGCTAGCTAATTGACCCATTAGAGCCGGATCTCAAAGCGTAGAAACTAGTATTACCGCAGGGCGACCGCGCTAAAGCATTATTTGAAGCGCACGATACACCGCAGGCGGGCCATCTCGGTGTCGAGAAAACGTATGCGCGGCTCGCCATTTACTATTATTGGCCTGGCATTTACTATGATACGTGTCGCTACGTATGCGCTTGCCAGGAGTGCCAAGCGCACAAGGTATCGCAGCAAGCACCGGCTGGCTTAATGGGCAAGCAATACATTGATTGACCGTGGACGGTAGTTGTTGCGGACGTGATCGGGCCAAAACCACCGTCGAAACGAGGGCACCGCTATGCGATAGTGTTTGAGGATCTCTTTACGCGCTATGTCGAAATCGGCGCGTTGCGGTAAGCCGACGCAAAGAGTGTAGTGCAGGCATTCGATGACTTGATTATAAACCGATGGGGCTGTCCTAAGGTCCTGCTGACGGACAATGGGGCCGAATTTGCTAGCAAAACGGTAACCGAGGGGCTGCAGCAGTACGGAGTGACACAGTCCACCATTCCTCCGTACCATGCGCAGGCCAATCCCGTGGAACGCGTTAATTGAAATTTGCGTACAATGATTAATAGCTTTCTCAGCGAAGACCACCGCGAATGGGATATGCATCTTAATGAATTCGCCTTCGCGTTCAACAGTATGGTGCATTCATCGACCAAATGAAGGCGTTCCTCAATTTCAGCCGTAACCCGCAACCTTGCATGATTCTCCGCAAATATCTCGAACATCCCGCCCCTGTACGGCTGCCCGATGCAGAACAATGGCTCGAACGTGTAACCTGCTTACCCGTGGTACATGATCTAGTAAAGCGACACATCGAGCAAGTGACCGCAAAACAATCCGCGCATTACAACCGCCGTCGACGCAACGTTCAATACCAGGTAGGCGATTTAGTGTGCCGCCGCCAACACCACCTGTCCTCTGTCGGAGAAGGATTCGTGGCAAAAATGGCACTGTGATTCGTAGGGCCAGCGACCATCGTCAAGGTACTCTCACCGGTAGTCTACCTCGTCGAAGATACCAACTCGAATAAGCGCACCAAAATCCACGTAAGCGACTTGAAACGCTACGTACCACTGCGTCCCTGTTAAGAATTTTTTTTTTTTTTTTAAGTTTTTTCGTTTTGTATAATATCGCCGCCGCTTATTTGGTATCTTTCTTGTATATTTTATGATTAATATAGTTCACATTTAGCAGATTAGTGTGCTTCATTACCCCTATTGCCTATCCCGCTCATCCCGCCAGTATACTGCATGCTATAGTTTTTTTTGGTTCCCCTTGCTCCCTCTGTTATTTTGTGTTTGGTTTTTTTTTAATTTGGTTTTTTTATCATTATTTAGTTTTGTTTTTTTTTATTTACTTTGGTTTTGGTTTGCCGCAAAGCACCCCAAGCCAGCAGAGCATGATTTTTTTTATCTTTCTTCATTTTGCTATTTTTTTTTATTATTTATTTTTATTATTATCTTTTTTATTTTTTTTGTATTCTGCCCCCACCCTTTTTTTTTTTAGCCACAGCTGCATGTCGCACTCGCATCCTGCTACGTGCCACTCTCCGACGAGGCAACGAGTAAACTCAGCATGTTTTCTATAACCGCCCACTGGCAGTGGGCCACCAAGGTAACCAATTCGTTTTTTTTATTTATCGAACAGCAATGCGGCTGTAGAATAATACCGCTACTGCACCAGGTAAGCACGGTATGATTAAAATTATTGGCTATCTTATTTACACGTTCTTTTATTTAAATTATGAGTGTAGTAATATTAAGTATTTGATTTCTTTGGTATGAGTGGTATTGAATGTGGGAGCAGGTTATGATAGACCGCGTCGCTAGGACAACTTGCGTAACGATAATAGTTTTTTTTTACTTCTGTTCGTTATTTTTTTTTTGTATTTCTGCCCAAGGGTCGAGCCAGTCGCGTAAATAACCGCAAACTAATATTGTTTGTTCAGATTCGAGTTCGCCTAGTAATGCCGCGTGCACCCGTACACCGCGTACACTTCAGCTAGAACATCGACGCAGATGAGCCACGCTGCAGAAGACGATGCCCGCACAACGACGTTCTGCCGCACACCTACACCATTGCAGGTGAGACCGCTCACCTTAGGCTAAGAGCAAGAGCTAGGCGAAGGTCACCAAGTTCGATCCCAGTTAGGATCGAACAGTGAATATGGAGTCGTTTTACTTCCCCCATATTCACAGTTTAAAGAGGGGGAGTTGTGACGTGATGTTTTTGCACCAGTCACATGAGGAAGCCAAAGTATAGCTAGTGCGCCTCCTCGTAGCTAAAATACCCCCCCTTTTACAATCTTGGCAGTCTCGCCGGACTGCCACGCTGAAGCCTAACTAACAGCCACGCATGGCTGTGCATACCTTACCTGCCCCAAGTACAGGGGCTTCGACCTCAATCACAGGCTCTAGCAAGGAGCTAGTCTCAGGAGCCCCTGGCTAGTCGTGGCAGTGCTCGCACACACTGCAGCAGGGTTTCTCTTTAAGCTCCTTCCTGTCCTCATAGTGGTCCCCGTACCTGCAACCTCCCAGACAGTAATTAAACAAAGAAGAAGATAGTAGTTGCAGCTGCACCTTGGAAGAGAAGTACAAACTGCCACACAACATCATAGGAAAGTGGAAGAGGAGGTTAGAAGGCAAGCAACAACACATAAGCACAGCATTTCAGTGCAAGTAATAACGCACCTGGAAGTGTCTAATAGCGTGGCCTCGCTGCCACTGCGTGCGGGCTATCGCTGTCACCGACACCGCTGCTTCGCTTTCTCAACCGCTCATCGTCCGATCCGCAGCTTTTGATCCACTGTACTGCCGCACCTGAAAAGGAAAGAAAATAGACAAATGAGTCGACGTCTACCAGCTATGGAACGCGTCGACTTACCTGGACTCTCTGGACATCTGAGGAAGATTCCCGCCGCTCCAGGGAAGGCACAACAACACTGGCACTCGCGAGCGGATAACCTAAACGCGCGCTGCTGGCGAGCAGTAATGTCAACTCCCGACAGCGCTGAGTGCGCGTGGCGGCTGCGTCGCGTAACTTACCTTACACGTACGTTGCGCTGGCGCAGAACGATGATCTCAAATCCGCGCTCGCGAGAGTGCCACGCAAGAGCTTCTCGTTCACTCCGTTCGGGTCTGTTTCAGCGGAAAGTCACAATTAGCGAGCAGTCGACACCCCGTTTGCGTCCGTGTGAGCAACAAGTCGCGAACTAAGATCTTTTTTGTACGAATGCGCGAGCGTCCGGTTAGTAGCCGTGGGTGTGGTAGAATATCTGGTGAGTGCCAAGGTGCAGTGGCAGCTGCCAGGAGGCATATCTTCCCCGAATCGTCCCTGTGTCCTTCCCGGCTGTATTTGGGCGACCGCGTCACGTGTTACGCGCCATTTTCGGCCGCTGTTGTATGCTGTATGCCCGCGACCGCTCTAGCCGTGAGCTAGCCTTGCAACGTATTTGCCGCGCAAGAAACCGCGCTACACGAGTGTAGCTGGCTCCCTGGGCTCGCGTAAAAACGCGATCATTTTATTGTAGCAAATAATTGTAGTTCAAATAAACGTAGTTGTTCGTGTCTATCGTTAATAGATTGTTTAAACTTGTACTAGCAATCAACCCGCCCGCTTCCACTTACATTTGTACGCCACCCTGATCCCTAGTGGCGTTACAAGTTTTATGAGACCTGTGCAATCGATAACGGCGGATCTCTACTGTGAACAGATGGAATAAATGATGAGGCAGCTGCAAATTAAGCAGTCGAGATTGGTCAACAGGGACAGACCAATCCTCCTGCAGGACAACACTCGACCACACGTTGCAAGATCGACGTTACTTAAACTACAAGAACTGGACCTGGAAACCCTTTGTCACCCACCGTACTCGCCAAATCTCGCGCCAACCGATTACCATTTGTTCTGAGCTCTGGACAATTTTTTGCAAGGAAAACTATTTAATTTCTAACATGCGGTGAAAAATGCCTTTCGCGATTTCATCACCAGCTGCCCTTCAGATTTTTTCGCTAGCGGTATTAATAAGCTATCGTTATAATAGCAACGCTGTATTGATAGATTAGGTGCATATTTTGATTAATTATATTATTTCTAGCCCCAGATATAATAAACCAAACTTTTGGTCTCAAATCGGACGTTTCATACTTAATGACCTAATGTATCTATAATCTTTTCTTAAAACGTAAAATAAAAACATATAACTATTTATTATCAAAAAATAAAATTGTTTGTATTTACAAGAAAAACAATAAAAATATTTACATTTATCAATAAAATAAGAACATTTCATTATATAAAAATATCTTAATAACTTAATCGCTGTGGCGATCCGACGGGAAATCGCACGGCGAGAACTTATATTAGTTCTCCTTATTCCTTTCAAAATAAAAATTTTTAATTTACAATACAATTAATTTAGTTTTTAAAAAAAAAATTTTAATTTAAAATACATGTGAATTAAAACTGCAATGAAAAAATATTTTTTTTTGTTTCTGTTTTAGTTTTTTTTTCACAAAAGTTCTTTTTCTTTATATAAAAGAGATTTTTATCATAAAATTGGAAAATGGTTTTACCAATTAATTTAGTGATAAATAATGAAACAGTTATATAGTTTATAACCAATCACTTTTAAACATTATAAATGTGACAGGTGGCTTATAGAGGTTAAGACACCTGCCATAGGCGATAGAGCTGACTCGCGGCATAACTAACCGCGGCGCTATTGATCAAGGAATCGATAACACTACGTGGGAAAAAGTGAGAAAAGCCGCGGCGTACCGGAACGCGGCCCCATCGATCAAAAAGGAAAAAGGATAGGCGAGAGGGGAAGGAGGAGCCCTCCCCTTAATTCTTCTTCTCGTTCCGCCAGTACGACGTGCCGCACGTGCTGTGATTTTTCTAAGATATACGCGATATTTCAGAGGAGTTTTCCGCCGAGTCTCCGCCGCAGTTACCGAGAGGACGACTCCTTCAGTAGCAAAAGTAAGTGGCTACTTTGTCTAATAGCGTAGGTCGCGATTAATTATATTTAATTTTTCCTGACGCGTGTGCGATCGCTTCAGGCATATATATATATATATATATATATATATATATACAGCGATAAGAGAGATTATGCGCGAGACCGCGTAGCTCTCATTCGAATAGGCCGCGCGAGTGCGAGTGAGAGGATCGATCTTTCTCGCACAATCATAGAATAGGCGTACGAGCGAGAGAAAGCCACTTTTACTGGTACAACCATTCAGCACGCAGTTGAGCGAGAGAGCTTGTTCCTCTCGCTCAACTGCGTGCTTAATGGTTGTACCAGTGAAAGTACCATAGACTGCTTCGTCGAGTGAGAGAAACGCTCTCACTCGGGCAGTCATAGACTACGGCGGTATAGAGGGAGAACTGCTCTCTCTATATCCGTCGTCCATAGATTACACGTGTGTGTGTAGCCACGTGGGTTGAAGAAGGTGCGCATGCGCAGTGCGCACCTTGTAAATTAGTATTGCGTGAGAGGCAATACTAATTGCTCTTCACTCGCAAGGGACCTCTCCGCAATAATTATTATACATTTTGTATTATTTTTGTTGATTTCATATTAAAAATAAGTTTTAAACCAATAGCAGGTGTGTGTTCCTTGTTAATTCCCTTCAGCTTCCCTATCCCGAATACCGCCGCCTCCGCGAGTGTGCCAATAGAGAATTGGCAAACAAATTGAGCAGCCAAGCCCGGTGTGAGCAACACCGGTAGCGGGGTCTTAGGCAAGGCCCCTCACACACAAGAGATAAAGCAGGACCAGAGGAAGGTCCTGCGTTGCTAACGGGACGTAACAAATTACCCCTGTTACATTAGAATATTTAAAATAATATTTTAATATAAATTATGAGTTACATAAATTTATAAGACTAAATAAGGGACAATGAGTTAACTTGTAATATTATATAACATGGAAAATTATGAGTTTAAATAATATCAGTTTTTACAAGGTATACTTGCAAAAATAATTTATTAAATATAAGCTATAAATTTATTTATTTGGAATGTTTTTTTTTGATTAATAATGCTAAGGACAAGATATTAAAATATAAAATTATTTATAGAAAATTTTTTTTTTTTTTTATCAAAACGATTTTACCTACATAACTTGTTAAGGGGGGAAATCACAGTAAAATTTTCAATTTTTCGAAAAAAATTTTTTTCGCCTAAAAGGTGCTTTAGGGTCTTAAAAATAATATACCAAATGATGGAACACAGCAAAAGTGTCCAAGTCCCCAAATTTTTCATTCTGCGGTAACGCTACTCAGGTATGGTTTCTCAGTACTTAAAACTTTAAACGCGTTTTTCTCAAAACCACTTTTTTGAGCTCGCCGAAGACATAACTCAAGCAAATCTTTACCGATCAATTTGAAATTTTGACAGTAGCTTTGAAATATTTTTCTCCACGGAGCTACGTAAAATTTTTTATTTTATATGGCTAAGTTTTTTTCATCAAAGATTTAATGGCGTTTTTTTTTGTTAAAAATTTAACTTTATTTTCAAACATAAACCATTTTGTGAAAAATCAATACATCAAAAAAATCCTACGTAGCTCGCTAGCTGTTGTTATATGAAAACTAAAAAATTTTGGATTTTCTGCCAGGTCAAAAATTAAAGAGTCTTCATCTTCGGCCATTGACACGCTTTTAAAAATAGGCGCCTTGGGCGCATATGCTGCGCAGCCGCCATTTTTGAATATTTTCAATTAAAAAAATTACATTTTGTACTTTTTAGTATTGCTATAAAACCTACTTTACAGATTTTCGATTGATACTTTTATTCAGCCAAAATTAATTCCCAAAAATATGCCTATTTTTTTGTGTGCTACTGTGATTTCCTCCTTTAAGTTATTGATTTTATAGATTTATAAATTTTTTAAGTAAAAGGAATTAAGAAATAGATTAATTCTTATTACCCAACATATATTGGGTGTACAACTTTGCTTCCTCCGTTTTGCAATAGATGGCTGTAGCGGTAAGTGGTAGTTGAAATAAACAGATCATAGATGTCATACAATAAGCTTGGGTATTTGTAAACATAACGCCATCGAAATATTAGTCGATTTGTGTCTGCATCATTAGGTTATTCTTGATTAAACATGTCAGCTTACGAGCCAAATTCTCGTCATTTGCGGGAGGTTTTAATTTTCTGCTTTAATATGAAGAAATCTGCGACTGAGGCTCATCGAATGCTCTCAAATACCTATGGTGAGGCAGCTATTAGTAAAAGACCGTGCCGAGAGTTGTTTCAACGCTTCAAGAACGGCGATTTTAACGTCGAAGACCAGCATGGCGGTGGAAGAGAGCAGGTTTTCGAAGATGCAGAATTGGAGGCATTACTTGATCAAGACTCATGTCAAACGCAACAAGAATTGGCAGGATCATTGGGAGTGACGCAACAAGCCATTTCAAAACGCCTGAGAGTCATGGGAATGATTCAGAAACAAGGAAATTGGGTGCCGTACGAGTTAAAGCCGAGAGATGTTGAACGGCGTTTTTGTGTTTGTGAACAGCTGCTTGCAAGGCAAAGACGGAAGGGATTTCTGCATCGCATTGTGACTGGGGACAAAAAATGGGTTCACTATGATAATCCCAAGCGCAGAAAATCATGGGGATATCCCGGCCATGCTTCCACGTCGACGGCCAAACCGAATATTGACGGTTCCAAGGTCATGCTCGGTATTTGGTGGGACCAGCTCGGCGTAGTGTATTATGAGTTGTTAAAACCGACTGAAACAATCACAGGCGATCGTTATCGAACGCAATTAATGCGTTTGAGCCGAGCATTGAAAGATAAACGGCCGCAATACAACGAGAGACATGATAAAGTGATTTTACTGCATGACAATGCTTGACCCCATGTTGCAAAAGTGGTCAAGACATACTTGGAAACTTTGAAATGGGAAGTCCTACCCCACCTGCCGTATTTTCTAGACGTTGCTCCCTCGGAGTATCACTTGTTTTGATCAATGGCACACGGCTCGGCTGACCAGCACTTCCGGTCTTATGAAGAAGTAAAAAATTGGATCGATTCGTGGATCGATTTAAAAGATGACCAGTTTTTTCAACGTGGGATTCGTATGCTGCCCAAAAGATGGGAGAAAGTAGTGGCCAGCGATGGACAATACTTTGAATCATAAATGTATAACCTGTTTTTTACAATAAAGCCTCAAATTTTGGAAAAAAACGGCGAAAGCAAAGTTGTACACCCAATAAATAGTTGTTTTGGTCGCAGAAAAAATATTAAATGCATTTCATTAGTGTTAGTGGTGTGTAATAAACATTTAAACTTAAATCTAACCTCAAATAATAAAGAAATAAATTTGCGTGTCATTATACAAAACCTAAAAGATAAAATTAATATGAAAAACAAAGAAATCCAGTAACTGAAAGATAAATGTGCAATGCTCAGTGAAAAATATTCTAAACTAGAAAAAAATGAAGCATTAGTAAATTTGGGTTTTAATGAAAATAATGTCCAAAATAAAACAAGTGGAAATTACTTAGATAATGTGAAACATATTAAAGTACATATAATCATCAACAAAAATCTGAGGCAGCTAAATGAAAAGCAAAAAAAAAGGATTTTTGATTTGACTGAATTAAACAACCAGTTGAAAGAAAATAATCAGTTACTCAACGAAAAAAATAGCAATAGCGTATCACCCTCCAAGATGTCATTTGCTCAAATTGTGTGCAATACTACTTTACCGGCTACTAAGAATAATGTACCTAGTATCATTATTACAACTGCAGATTGGGCTGAAATTGATACTGGAACGGTAAATATTATCAAAAGCAAATTGAATCAATGTAAAAATGTATGCATTAGAAAGCTCTTTAATACCAAAAATAAAATTTTAATCAAATATAAATCTTCAGAAGAAAATACTAAAGTAACATCTGCTCTAAACGAAATTGAAAACTGCAAATTGAACATTAAAATTAAAAGCTTGAAAAAACCCAGGATTAAAATGACTGGTATAGATTTTGATGTAAGCACAATAAATAACGATGACATAATAAATGATATTAAATCAAGAAATGGACTGAATGATAACCACGACATAACAGTTGTGTATAAATTCAAGAATTTAAGAAATAGAGCTTGGAGTATAATCTTCGAGGTTCACAGACTAGCTTATGGATGTATTATGCCATATGAAAAATTATATTTTGGATGCAATTGTTGTAGACTTCATAACGATTTCAACATTAATTTTTTCAAAAATTGCTGCAAATATGGGCACAGCACAAAAAAGTGCAGAAATAATCCAGTCTGCCTGTATTGCTCTGGATCTTATACATACGATATGTGTGCAAGAAAACAAATACTCAGTTGCAAAGGTTGTTCTGATTTCAACCCAGCTAATCAAGGTAAACCACATGTAAGGCCACGTGATACCCGTCATAATGCTTCTAACTTCAAGGATTGTGGAACTTATCAATATCTACTGCAAAAATCCATCGACTCTCCGGATTATCCTTTCAATCCAATTAAACATGCATTGGCTAATATCAGATATATGGAAAGCCAATCAACAACACAAGAAAGTATTTCTAACTCAGTTTAAAAAATATTTGTCTTAATAATTATTTTCAAATCGATATAATTAAAAAAAAAAAAAAATGTATATATATATATATATATTAATTAAACTCAATAAAAATACATTGCTCTGAAATCAATAATTTCAAATAGATTCCCATATTGAATTATAAGATACCATCCTACAAAAAACTATAATTAAAGAGAAAACTTTCGTAGATGTCAATTCTTTTAATTCTGAGTTAGATTAAAATGATGATCTAATATTATATTTAAATATTAGAAGTATTAATGCCAATTATAATAAATTGCTAATCCTCCTTGATAAGCCTGCTACAAAGCCTTTCGTTATAGTTTGCGTTAAGACTTGGAAGGTTGTACATAAGAACTTTTTTGCGATACCTTGGTATAAAATATATTATAATAGTAGAGAAATCAATTAAAATGGAGTGATAATATACGTATTAGATGATATCATTGAAACAACAGAGTTCATTCAAATAGATAGATTTAAAATTCTCAATACGTGTATTAAAATGAAAAATGGATGTAGTACTGAAATTTCTACTTTATACCGCACTTACGATATGCCTAAACCTGAGTTTATAGTCTAAAAAAATACCTTTTAGTTAAAAGTTTTAAAAAAAGTACTTCATTATTGGAGACTTTAATATTGATCTTTTTGAACAAAGTTCTTTAACTAAAAAATTCTTAAATAACTTTCTAGAAAAGGGGTTCACACCTGGGTATCAAAAATTCACTCATCCTATATTTAATCATAAAAATGGTGGTACTTGTATTGATAACGCTTTTTACAAAACTAAAACTTTAATCATCAAAACTTATACTATTACAAACAATTTGACAGATCACTATACTCTATTAATTATAATTAAAAAGCAAAACTTAAAAAAAGATTCTAACCTTAATACCCGCTTAGATTTTAAAAAACTCGAATATAATGCAAATAACATCAACTGGGATTTGACATATGGTTTGTGACGTGGTGTTTTGCACAAGTCACATGAGGAGGCTAATACACAGCCTGTACGCCTCCTCATAGCCTGTTGTATCCCCTTTACAATCTTGGCAGTCTCGCAGGACTGCCAGGCGTGATCCTAAATAACAGCCACGCAGGGCTGTACATACTGTACCTTCCCCAGGTACAGGGGCTTCCAGCTCAAGTAAAACCTGTAGCGAAGAGCTAGTCTCAGGAGCCCTGGCTAGTCGAGGCAGTGCTCGCACACACTGCAGCAAGGTTTCTTCCTCTCCAAGCTCCTTCCTATCCTTGTAGTGATCCCCGTACCTGCAACCTCCCAGACGGTAATTAAATAAAGAAGAGAATAGTAGTAGCAGCTGCACCTTGGAAAGAAGTACAAGCAGCCACACAACATCAAAGGAAAGTGGAAGAGGAGGTTAAAAGGCAGGCAAAACATAGAAGCACAGCATTTAAGTGCAAGTAAATACGCACCTGGAGGTGTCTGATAGTGTTGCCTCGCTGCCGCTGCAAGCAGGCTATAGCTGTCACCGACACCGCTGCTTAGCTATCTTAACCGCTCATCGTCTGAGCCGCAGCTGTTGACCCGCAGTACGGCCGTACCTGAAACATTAAGAAGATAGACAAATAAGTCGACGCCTACCAGCTATGGAACGCGTCAACTTACCTTGATCCTCCGTACATCTGAGGTAGATTCTCGCCGCTCCAGGGAATACACAACAACACTGGCACTCGCGAGCGGATAACCTCAACGCGCGCTGCCGGCGAGCAGTAATATCAACTGCCGACAGCGCTGAGCGCGCGCGGCGGCTGGATCGCGTAACGTACTTTACACGTACGTTGCGCCGGCGCAGAACGATCATCAAAAAGCCGCGCTCGCGAAAGTGCCACGCAATAAGCTTCTCTTTCACTCCGTTCGGGTCCGTGTTAGCGGAAAGTCATTAGTCGACACTCCGTTCGGAATAATCGAAGCCAGCAGTCGCGAACTAATAAACTTTTGTAAAACTAGCGAGCGAGCGTCCGTATAGTATCCGTGAGCGTGTTGGAGTATCTAGTGAGTGCCAAGGTGCAGTGGCAGCTGCCAGGAGGCACAGCTTCCCCGAATCGTCCCCGTATCCTTCCCGGCTGCGTGTGTGCGACCGCGTCGCGTGTTACGCGCCATTTTTGGCCGTTGTGTAGGCTGTACGCCTGCGACCGCTCTAACCGTGAGTGAGCCGCGCAAAGTATTTGCCGCGCAAGAAACCGCGCTACACGATTGTAGCTGGCGCCCTGGGCTCGCGTAAAAACGCGATAAATTATTGTATTCTGTAATTTAGTTTAAATAAACGTATGTGTTCGTGTGCTGAATTTTTAAATCAGTCGTTTAACTAGTTAGCAAGCAACCCGCTCTCCCCCCCCCCTTTACATTTGTACGCCACCCTGATCCCCAGTGGCGTTACAGGTTTTAATGATCCAAATATGGCTACCGAATTTTCGACAAAAAATATTAATAAATGTGTGGATAATTCTAAAGTTCTCATAAAAAAATCTAATTAAAAAAGGCAGGCCTGGATTACTGGGGCTATAGTTAAATCTTGCGAAAGCAAAGAGAAATTATATTTAGCAACGAAAAGTAATCCAATCAATGAGTTACTTAAGATTCAATACACACAGTATTCTAGAATCCCACATAAAGTGATTTATGAGGCCAAAATTAAATTTGAAAAAGATTATATTGCAAAAAATATCAATGATAAAAAATTATGGAGTATAATTAATGGTAAAATAAATAAAAAAGTTAAAAATAGACAAAATATTAACTACATTATTGATGAAAACAAGTAAAAAATTGTAGAAGAGAAATTATAGCTAATAAGATGAATAACTATTTTTGTACGATTGGATCTACTCTAAGTCAGAAAATAAATATACCTTGTAATCTAGCTATTCCAATGCCACCCAGAAATCCTAAAACTATGTTCTTGAGGCCTACATCAAGCTCTGAAATAAGTTTGGTAATTAAAGAGTTAAAATTGAAAAATAGTGGAGTTGATAAAATGAGCGCCAAAGTCATAAAGGAGATAGCTGATTATATTGTTGACCCTTTATGCTATGTCGTTAATAGATCTATTGAGTTAGCTTTGTGGCCATTAGCTTTAAAAAAAGCTGTAGTGGTTCCTGTTCATAAATCATTCAGCAAATTTTTAATGAACAATTATAGACCTATCTCTTTAATATCAAACATTGCTAAAATCTTTGAACGTGTTGTATATAATAGAATTTTGAATTTCGTTACTAAATGCAACATTATTTTTACTAAACAATTTGGCTTTGCCAAGGATAGGGAAACCACTGATGCCTTAAATTACATCTCTTGTATAATATATAATATGCTTGATAAAAGTAAACCAACAATTGTCGCCTTTATTGACTTAGCCAAGGCTTTCGACACAGTAGATCATAAAATACTATTGGAGAAATTATCTTATATCGGAATTCAAGGCAAAGTTCTTGAGCTTTTGACTAACTATCCCTCCGATAGATACCAAGCCGTTAAAATTGGTGAAATTAGTAGTGGATATCAAAAAATCAATATTAGAGTACCCCAAGGAACGATTCTAGGACCATTACTGTTTATTTTGTATATTAATGATCTGCTATGTCAGTTTCTTGAATTTAATGCTGTTTTGTCGTATGCAGATGATACTGCCCTTATATCAACTGCAAAAACGTGGGAAGAAGCTCGTCATAAAATTAATTATTATCTAAGTCATGTAGCAACATGGACGGCATTAAGTAAGTTATCTCTGAATACTGACAAGACAGTCTTTATGAGTTTTAGGAACTATGCAGATAGTGTCCCTGAAACCATAGATGTTAATACCAACAATAAAGCTTTGCAACGTGTAGAACACTAAGAATATCTGCGAGTCATACTCGACTTTAACATGAAGTGGGAAAAGATGTGCAATATATCATAAATAAAACTATCTTGTTTATGTTTTTTATAAATTAGCTATAACTATGACAACAGAGACTTTACTTCTTATACAGGGTGCGTACGGTATTTAAGGACAACTTGAGAGTAAAATTAATTAGCTTGTATTTTTAATAAAATTTAATAAAATTTTAGAAATTTTTTATACAACGTTAAATTAATATATGGCTATAAAGTTATTCGATAAAATCGCCATTAGCAGCAGCAACCTCTTTGATCCGGGTCCGGAAACGATTACATGCCCGAATCAAATGCTGCTTGTTCATATTGACCATAACGGCATTAATAGCAGTCTTCAGCGAAGAAGTGGTGTTATGAGGACGCTTATTGGTCTTACGCACAACTACGCCCTATACGTAATAATCCAAAGGATTAAGGTCTGGGGAGCTAGGTGGCCATAGGTTCGGTGTTATGTGGTCATGAAAATTTTCGGCCATCCAATCTTGTGTCGCCATCGCTTTATGTAAAGGAGCAGAGTCTTGTTGAAAAATGTGTGGTCTGCCTCCGCTTAGATTGTCTATCCAGGGTTTAACTACCGTCTCCAAAACCTCGATGTATGCAGCAGAGTTCACTCGAAGTCCTTGAGTAAAAAAGTGTGGTGGCATAACATGTCCTTCGTTGCTGACAACACCTAAAACCATAACAGTGGCTGAAAATTTTGTGTGCATAACAACAGGAGCCTTCGTAGGATTCGAACATAGCCATCTGTCATTTCTGTGACTGGTCTTTTGATCTTGGTCAAAATTTTTTTCGTCGGAAAAAAACCATAACATTTTGGGCGCCTCAGGGTGTTTGATTTTGTTTAAAAGACGTTTTGATCGGGGAACTCTCTGTTCCCGTGTTCGTTCCGAGATGAACTGTCCTCTGCGCATCACGTAAGACTTATACCGAAGGTCTTCGTGGACAACTCTACGAATAAGGCGCTCAGAAACATGAAGCTCACTCGCAAGGACCCTCATTGATTTTGAAGGGTCCTCGTCTATGATCGCTTGCACTTGCTCTAAAAATTGTGCAGATCAGGCAGTGTTAGAACGTTGTTTGTGCTTTTTGCGTTTTGCAACCGATTCTGTATCGCCTCCTGATGCTTCCAATTCACGGCGAACCTTATGCACGAATGAACGGGCGCAATTAAGAAAATTAGAGATCTCTAAATCTGTAAGGTTCGCACATATAGCCACGATAACAGCATGTCTCTTCATTTCTTGAGTGATGTTGTAGTCCGCCATTTCTTATCTGAAAAGAAAAAAAAATATAAAAAAAAATTCGCGAAGTTATAGTCACATTTATGCATGTCCTCAAATACCGTACGCACCCTGTATATTATGCTTTTTTTAACAGTATTGCAACATATGGGATAATAGCTTGGGGTAGGGCATACAATAACATTTTAAATAGGCTTCAATCACTTAAAAATAAAATTTTAAAAATACTTTTTTTAACAATAAACCATTGAATCTATCTACTAAACTCAACGCGAAGAAAGTCTTCTTTTTTTATTATTAACGTGAATTTTGTGTTTTTTCTTATTCAATCAAGCCCATCCCTCACACCTTCCTTATTTTATTTACTCATTTCTTATATATATATTTTATCTATTTAATAATTTCTGTTCAAAATTACATAATCGTTTTTTATTTAAAATTTAGCGTATATTACAGAAAAGAACAAAGTTTTCCGTCGCATTTTGCGCAATTAATTTACACGAGGATAGTTAAATAAATAATAATTATTAAATAAAAAAAAATTAGCTCCACCAAGAATAGGTGTGATATTTTTGGGTTAGCGAAGTAATTTATAATTATAAAACTGTAGAAATTAAAGGAAATAGTTGCAAAATAATAGTTTAAATAATTATCCTTTACAAATAACAATTTTCAATTTATTCGTAGGTTATTACTATAAACTGTCGTTAATTTTTGGTAAAACCAAGAGCTATTTAATTAACATTTATTAAGGTTTTTGAGTTGCTACGTTACTTCAATTGAATTAATTAAGGAATTTAGAACAATTAACTGTTGCGCATTAACAATTATCATTATAAGTTAAAAGCCATTGCAAAATGTAATTAATAGTATAGTAATGATTAACGCAACTATTCTTATAAAATTTTGTTTATGAAATTAATGTAACATACGGCAAAAAGGAACTAGAATAATAAGAAATAATTAATAGGTGAATAGTTATGATAAATTAAAATATTTAGTGCTATAATTTGTCCTCGCAAAGAAAGATAAGTACTGCCATAGAATTAGTTACTTGAATATAAAATATATAGCAGAGAATATTTAAGCGTTAATA
This sequence comes from Chalcis sispes, assembly GCA_949987625.1. Classification (NCBI taxonomy): domain Eukaryota; kingdom Metazoa; phylum Arthropoda; class Insecta; order Hymenoptera; family Chalcididae; genus Chalcis; species Chalcis sispes. Next base: position 36,676,657 of record OX465095.1, on the reverse strand, counting down.
ATTAATATAATATTAACGTATTAAGTTAATAATCATAACGATCGTGAGAGGAAAAAGTTACAAAGTGAAATCAATATCCCAAAATTAAAAAGAAATTATGATTGAAATAGGTACGGCATAACTATTATTAATAATCTTGGTATAATCGCAAGCTTTTTGATATTATTTTAAATGAATTATTAAATTCGTGTAAAAAAATTTTTACCAAGAGTGTACTGTAAAAATAATACTCGGTATTTAGCGGCATTTATTATCTAAAATTCATATTGACCGACTTATGATCCGGCTATTTTGAAAAAACGATAGAAAGATTCTTATTCTAAGAGCGAAAAAGAACATGGTCAGGCCTTTTACTACTTTTAAGTTGTCATGAGATTTACAATAGTAAAACATTATTGCAGTAATTACTGTGAAATTCTTCTTGTAAAAAAAATATATATATATATATATATATATATATATATATATATATATATATATATATTAGGTGTAGTAAAAAGAAATCCATTATTTTTGCATTAAATTGAAGGTTTTATTAAGCATATATAGAATGATACGATTTAGGTCAAATATGCGCCGTTTTGTTCGATAATTTGTTTCCATTGTGGAGGTAATTTTATAATGCCTCTCTCGTAGAAACCCTTGTTCCTATTGTCAAATAACTGGGACAGTCGATTTTTACAATCTTATCTTGAGGCGAATTTCTCACCTGCAAAATCATTCGTCATAGACAGGAACAGGTGGTAATCACTTGGTGCCAGGTCCGGACTATAAGGTGAATGCACGAGAACTTCCTAACCAAGCTCCCGGAGCTTCTGGCGAGTCACTGTCGATGTATGCGGCCTGGCGTTGTTCTGATGGAACACAATTCCTCTCCAATTGGCCAAAGCTGGCCGCTTCTGGGCGATTGCTTCTTTCAGACGGTCCAATTGTTGACAGTACAGGTCCGAATTGAGAGTTCGGCCGTAGGGGAGCAGCTCATAGTAGATGATTCCCTGCCAGTCCCACCAAACACACAGCAAAACCTTCCTGACTGTCAATCCTGGCTTGGCCACCGTTTGCGCCGGCTCACCGCGATTTGACTACCACCGTTGTCGCTTGACGTTGTCGTAAGTGACCCACTTTTTATCACCAGTAACCATCCGCTTCAGAAATGGATCGATATTGCTGCGATTCAGCAGCGATTCGCAGATGGAAATTCGGTTCATGAGGTTTCTCTGCGATAACTCGTATGGCACCCATACATCGAACTTCTTTTTGTATCCAGCCAAATTTAAGTGGTTTTAAACGGTTTTTTGTGCAATGTTTAGCTCCTGGGCAATTGAAACAGTGCTTACGTGACGGTCGGACTCGACGATTCCCATTATTTTATCGACATTTTCGACAATTGGCCTTCCAGAGCGTAGTGCATCTTTGACGTCAAAATTACCGGAACGGAATCGACGAAACCAAAATTGCGCGTGATTGGCTGTTACAGTATCAGGACTATAAACACTATTTACATTTTCAGCTGCCTGGCTTGCGTTTTCGTCTTTATTGAAGAAAAACTGTACAATATGGCGTATTTTCTTTTTGTTGGTGTCCATCTTTGACGCGTGCTAAAAAAATACTGAGTCAAGCAATCACAAAACTGTATCCAAAGCTTTTTTAGTACAAAATCTTATCTTCTTAACGCCATCTAGTTTAACCCGATCGCACTTTTACAACGGGAGATATAGTCTACTAAAGCCATCTATTGGCAAAATAATGGATTACTTCTTACTACACCCAATATATATATATAAGAAAAGGAAGGACAATCGCGTTATTTAAAATAAAACATAATCAGCCCTTAAATGACACACCTCTAAATAATAACACGAATGCCATTGGGGGTCCAAACGACCCCAGCATCTATGAAGTGCTGTACAATGTTTACTATTAAATATTTTTGCTTTAAAACTTTTTTTGCACGTTTCTCAGTAGTTATACTAAAGAGCTAATTGATATATAAAGTTATATTTCAATTTTAATACCACGAAAAAAAACAAAATTAAAAAAAAAAACGAAAATTTGCGATTTTCACAAAAATATGCATAACTTTTTTAATTTGAATATTTTTGACTAAAAATTTAAATTTGACCGTATTCAGTAGTACTCTTTTAGATAAATGTAAGTGTTTTAGCCAAGTTTGAAAAAAAAGTATTCATTTCAAGGAAAAACTGGGAAAAAACGTGCTTTACAATGATACATCAAATTTGCATGTTATATCTATTCTATTTATGGAAAAAACTGTTTTAAAAATATTATTTTTAGAAAATTTAATCAAAACATATTACAGTTATAATAAAAATTAATTTTTTTCATAAATATATTTATTATTTTGTTCTTCTCCTGCGCATTCAACACACGCATAAGCGCGATGAGTATCGCACATTAGCCTTTCGCAGATTGGGCACTGCATTTTGGACTTTTTATTGGATGATCGACGGCACAGCAAACACCTTGATTTTTTTGCGCAATTTAAGCCTAACATTTTTGTCATAATTAACTGGTGCTTCACTATTTCAAATAGTTTTTATGCCTATACGAAGAGGAATACGCAGAGTGGAACTGCTCACTCGTGTCTGTAAGTGCGGCGTTATCAAGTGTAAAGCCAAACTTTTCAGACAGTCACTTGCCCTCACCTTTTGTTGAACGTTTACATTAAAGAAAATGCACCTTAATAAAACTCTTGCATTAACAGCTGACTGATCTAGGATACCGTAGAAATGACGCACTGGCCAGCGGTTTGCTCTCCTCGTGACCGTGTAGGCGTGACAAACGTGTCCGTTCCGCCCTTAGTTTTGTTGTAGTCTAAGATAGTGTTTAACTATCCATCAGTGATTTCAGTGGATTTTGAGTATGTAGAAGTTACCAACACTATCTTATTTTTTGTTTGCGTGAACCACAATATACGAGGTCTGGCTATTAAATAACGAGACTGCGCGCCTAGAGGGCGCCGTAGAGGGGTGGGGAAAAAAACGAGTAGGGCGTTGGGTATCTAGATATCTTGTCTATGCGCGTACCAAAACACGTTCTCGTCACTACTATTGTATTTGTGCAGTAGCAGTTTAAAACGAACGTGTTTTTTTCTCGTGCCGAAAACCATGTGTGACGAAAAACAGGAGCAACGTATCAATCTCAAATTTCTCGTTAAATTGAAAAAAACTCTGACTGAGTGCTGTAAATTGTTGCAAGAGGCCTATGCGGACAATTCCCTATCTCGTGCGCGTGTTTTTGAGTGGTGTAAGCGCTTCAGTGAGGGCTGAGTGAGCACTGAAGATGACCAGCGCCCAGGTCACCCTGTCACTGTTTCAACTCCGGAAACAGTGACCAAAATCAACCAAATTGTGCGTGCAGATCGTTGAATGAGCATCCGGATGATTGCCGAGGCTGTAAACGCTGATAAAGAAACGGTTACACAAATTTTACACGAGGAATTACACATGACAAAAGTCTGTGCGAAGTTGGTGCCAAAAAACCTGACTCCTGACCAAAAGCTCTTGCGTCAACAGGTCTGCTCAGATTTCCTTGAAAGGTTAAAAAAAGATTCCAGACTGATGAAAAACATTATTACTTGCGACAAAACGTAGATTTTTCAATACGATGCTGAAACAAAGCGGCAATCGATGCTTTGGAAGACGCCTGAATCGCCCAGAATCAAAAAAGCAATGATGTCAAAATCAAAACTCAAGGCAATGTTGATCGTTTTTTTCGACATTAACGGTATCGTGATGACTGAATGGGTTCCAGAGGGTCAGACTGTCAACCAGACTTACTATTTGTCAGTTTTGGCAACACTGCGAGAACGAGTTCGTCAAAAACGGCCCGAGTTGTGGAAGAACAACTCGTGGATTTTGCACCAGGACAACGCACCTGCCCATAACGCGCTATCTGTGAAGCAGTATTTGGCCGGTAAGCGCACTCCAGTGCTCGAACACGCGCCGTACTCGCCAGATTTGGCACCGTGCGACTTTTTTTTGTTTCCGAAGATAAAATCTGCTTTAAAAGGGACCCGATTTAAGTCGATGGAAGCGGTAAAGCAAAAAACGGCAGAACTCCTAAAGGCTCTCACCAAAGAAGCCTTCCAGCACTGCTTCGATCAATGGAAAAAACGTATGGAAAGGTGTGTGGCGAGGGAAGGAGAGTATATTGAAGGGAAGCATTTGAACGTAGAATAATTTTTATAATAAAACCCTTTTTCGTAACCAGTCTCGTTAAATAATAACCAGACCTTGTAGCAACTTTTAAAGAAAAACAAAACTTGGTGTCCGAAACTGTTCTGGATGTAATTTTCATTGCTGCTGGAATTTCTGGTTTATTTTTCTTATTGTACCAGTTATAAAGAGTTTGTAAGGATCATCTAAGAAACGCTCTAATAATTTAATGCTCGTAAACCAGTTATCTTAAATTCTAGAACGTCCAGATCCATGTATAGGTCCTGTTACTTTTCGAAAATAATATTCTGGTATAGTTTCTTCTGAAGGTTTATCTGGAAGTGTTATTTTGCCCAAGTATGGAATTGCAAAATACAAGTTACTGGTCAAAGCATCATTGAGCGTGATAAGCTTATTGCCGTACTTATCCGGCTTGGCTTTCATGTACATTCGAAACGGACACCGCCCATGAAAACTCAAAAGTTGTTCATGAACAGTAAACATGTCGGATATCTTGTAACAATTTTGACAATTCGTGATAAATTTAGTCCAAAGTTCTTTAATAGGCGCAAATTTATCAGTTCCATCTCTAGTTGCGTTATCATCAAATCGTAAGCGAATACTAAGGAATGTGAATCTGTTTCTTGAAAAAGCGCAGCAGTACATCGTCAAGCCATACTCATTTCTCTAAAGATTATGAATGACAACGTTCGACGATTTCCATGCTCCTGCATAATATAATAATCCAACGAACGCTTTCACTTCAATAAAATCTGTATGATAATGATATGTTTGAAGTTCAATGTCTTTTGCAATTAAATTAGCATATGTGTTCTCAATTCGTTTGTAAGTATGTTCAACTATCATTTCAAACATTTCATCAGTAAATAACACTTCCTATACCTGTTCGAAAGTCATCAAGCCAACAGCTGGACCAGCTGCACCAGGGACTTGTCCCGCAGATAATGAGAATCGATATAAAAACAATAATTGATTTCATGTTATAGCATTACATTCAGCGATGATAATGTACGAATATAGATTTATGATAATAAATCGTAGATTGATAATATATCATGAATCGATAATTCATCGTAAAATATATCATATTTCAGTACGAGGGCGGTTCTATAAGTACCCGTGTTAGAAATGAAGACACCATATTTTCAAAAAATTTTTTTTTATGTTTTAACGTAGTCCCCTTTTAGAAAGATACACTTCTCCCAACGTTTCTGCCATTTTTTTAATCTCTCCAAAAAATAGGATTTGTCGAACTTTCTAAAATACGCCTCTGTCTCGGCGATGACTTCCTTGTTTGAGCTAAATTTTTTTTTCGCGAGCCATTTCTTCATGTTAGGGAACAAGCAAAAGTCGCAGAAAGCCAGATCGGGTGAATACGGGGAATGCGACAGCAATTCATAACGCAATTCATGCAGTTTGGCGGCGACAACTCCGGATGAATGTGCTGGTGCCTTATTATGGTAAAACTGCACCTTCTTTTATGCCAAATGCGGCCGTGTCTCCTTCAATTTTTTGTCGAAGCGGTCCAATAACTCACTGTAGTATTGTCCAGTGATCGTTCTTTCTTTTTCAAAAAATCCATGAGGATGACGCCGTTCGCATCCCAAAAAATCGTCGCCATGACCTTTCCGGCCGATGGGACTATCTTCGCCTTCCTTGGAGCAGATTCACCGGGATAAATCATTTATACTGATTGTTGCTTAGTTTCTGGTGTGTAATGATAAATCCAGGTTTCATCAACGGTGACAACTCGACCCAGAAACTCCTTCAGATCTCGCCTAAATTGCTTCAAACACTGCTTCGAAGTTAACAGCCGCATCCGCTTGTTGTCCACCGTGAGCAATCGCGGCACCCATCAGGCCGACAATTTTTTCATTGCCAACTTATCATGTAAAATATTAATTGCCGTTCCAATCGACACACCTACGGCCTCTGCTACTTTGTGCACTTTCATTCGTCGATCAGCGAGTATCATGTCGTAGACTTTTTGAATAATTTCCTTGGTAACCACGTCTGCCGGGCGTCCTGGTCGCTCCTCATTAAAAACGGATGCTCGCCCACGTTTAAATTCGTTTAACCAATACGTAACTGTGGTCATAGATGGTGAAGTGTGCCCATGAACAGCATCCAACTTTGCTTTTATCTCCTCGCATTTTTTTCCATCCGAAGACAAAAAGCGAATTACCGAACGATACTGCTCTTTTTCCATCTTAGCAAAAATCACGAAACACGTCTTACTCGAATGGCTGCCAAATCCAAACTAACCTATCAATCAGTCTGAAATTTGTTTGAATGTCGTTTGATAGATGGCAGCACACGATGATAATATCATCTTGCCTCAGGAACGCCCTCTGTCGTCAAACACGGTTACTTATTGAACCGCCCTCGTATGTAGGATTCCTGTATTGCCGTACAATCTTTATCTACGAAAGAGCGAGAAAGTAAAGATGGCGTCGTTATAGACGCTAAGAGAAATTTCGAAAAACTGAATTCAACGAATTGACATTTTCTTACCTGAGCTACGTTCAGGAATCCTCGTACTTCATCTGTTGTTGTCTTTTCCTCTCAAAATCGAAGATGGCCTTTCTGTCCCTTGTCCAAAAGAAATTCTAGCTGCTGCAGGCTAAATTGCAGCTCTTCTTTGTAAAAGATGTTGTTGCAAAAAAGCGTTCTTCATTTCGGCCGTATATTCTGCATCCTCGTCGGAACTGGAATCTGTTGGATCGTAATTGTCGTCTACTTGAACGTGATCTTCTTCATCGGATGATGGTCTATCAATTACCCCTTGATAATAATCATCTTCTTGCAGTTGATCTCTTATTGTTCAACTCCGCAAATTGTTAGCCATATTTCTATTCACTATTCATTATAAAACAGAATCACTGAATTACAAAAAAAATTTTTTTTTACTTTAACACTAATACTTACGATTTCAATTCTCAATGTATATAAAAAAGCACTTGAAAAATGTTGACTGTTTTTCAATAAAATATGCACTGCTGACACATGGGCACTCGGGACCCCGCGCTATTTTTGAAGCGTTCTCCAAAACAGCTGACGCTATGCTGACCTGCTGCTTCGATTTCTTCTTAGTGTTTTATATCTAAATTATACCTAAATGGAGTTACAGGGTTAAATTTTGCGTGTATTATCCTTAAACATTCGTTCAAAAACACTCTAGGATTTTTTGGACCCCACGGGTCATTTGAGGGTTAAATTAAGTTCAACGAGCGACTATTTTTCTATAAATAATACATGTATTTCAAGAAACTCGCAATCTCTTGGCCCACGCTTAGGTAAGGTTTCACAGCGGTTTGGGTCGGTGGAGGGTGCATTAAGTACGTTGTAGAGGGAGGCTTTATTGTGGTAGAGCGCTTGGGTGTGGATTGATGCGGGTGGTCGATATGACCGATGCGGATTTTCTCTTTTTTTTTGAATGGCGAACGAGGGCAGGAAAGGCAGGAAGGAAACTTATCGGCTGACACACAAAAAAAACGGTGGTCGTGTACCGACGGTACACGGTCAAAGATGCAATCGAACTCATTTCTTGTTATAGCGGAAAAACGTAACTTCATCACAATTCAATGACCGATGCATGGAAACGAAAGAAATAATGCGAGCAGTAGAGTACGAGATTGAATAGTACGTGTAACTATACTTATTATAATATTCATTAGAAAGATTGTTTATGGAGAAGTGGTAGTAGTATATGTGGCAAATATTCTAACGACGTTTTCAGTGTAGATGAATTTTTCAAGGGAGAATTCAGCATTGGCAAAATGTATCTAACTAGAGCGATCATTTTGCGAAAATAACACAAAAACGGGGTGAAAGCGTAGTAGCATATCTAAACCGAGTACTTGTCCATGGAAACGAAATCAACAAGATGGCTTAGCGTGGAGCACGCATTACCAATGAAGAAAATTTTAAGAAGAAGCTTGCCAGTTTAACGGACGAAAAACATTCGTCGGATTACGTAAGATATTTCGTGCGTGGCTTACGATGGAAGATAAGATCTCACATGAATATAGTCTAAACACTGCGCATAGCACGCGAGCAAGCTCTCGACGTTGAGAGAGAATTCGCATGTCTCGGAGGAAGACGTTTCCTGAGCTTGCGAGAGCAGCCGCGGTTGTTTAAAAGGGATAAAAATAGTCAGTTGTATAACCGAGGAATTTATTTGTTCTCATTGCAAAAAAAATGAAAAATACAATGAACTTCTATCGTCAGATTAAAAATATATTTGCAGAAAAATAATAATCTATCGATTATACACAGAGGGAAATAATAATTTATCGGCAAGAAAATGTAGACCTACAGAACTTTGGAAATCAGCGCGCCAACTTTTGAGAATGGAACACCGAGAATCGTCAGCAAACACCCTTTTCTCCAAAAATTTGTAGGGAAGAATGAAGCTTTGCGAACCACCGAAGCAATCGCGGCACTCATCAGGCCGACAATTTTTTCATAGCCAACTTATCATGTAAAATATTAATTGCCGTTCCGGTCGACACACCTACGGCTTCTGCTACTTCGCGCACTTTCGTTCATCGATCAGCGAGAATCATGTCGCAGACTTTTTAAATGATTTCCTCAGTTACCACGTCTGCCGGGCGTCCGGGTCGCTTCTTATCAAAAACGGATATTCGCCCACGTTTAAATTCATTGAACCAATATGTAACTGTAGTCATAGACGGTGAAGTGTGCCCATAAACAGCGTCTAACTTTGCTTTTATCTCCTCGCATTATTTTTCATCCAAAGACAAAAAGCGAATTACCAAACGATACTGCTCTTTTTCCATCTTAGCAAAAATTCCGAAACACGTATTACTTGAATGGCTGCCAAATCCAAACTCACCTATCAATCAGTCTAAAATTTGTTTTACCGTCGTTTAGTAGATGGCAGCACATGATGATAATACCAACTTCCCTTAGGAACGCCCTCTGTCGTCAAACACGGGTACTTATTGAACCGCCCTCGCATGACTTAAATTTTTTTTTACCATCGTTAGTTCACAAATTATTGAATCGTCCCAGAATTTTTCAAACACCGGTGAGTTCTTCTAATCGTGACAAACTGTACACATAAGATAAACTACACAATCCTCTTAGAATTTGGTAGTGAAGTAGCCAGTATTTATTTTTTAAGGGCGTGCTACAGTAACAAGAGGGAGATGATACTTTTTAATACAGCGTGTGTAAATGTGCGAAGATGAGCGTTGAACAGGTAAGGAGATGATGGTTCAGGGACCTACGTTGTATACTCCGATAGTGGGAACAGCAAAAGTGCGTCAACTCGTGGCTAGTGCTGGCTTACACGCTGACTTGGCTGTCTTTCTCTCGTGAGAGTGTCGAATCAGGAAAATGCTTGCATACTTGAGTATCTATTAAGCGCCCTTCCTTTTTTGGAAAAACTTTGTCGTATATACTGAATTTTCTTATAGGTGGTCTGCGGCTTCTTTTTCTTTCTCTCGCATGTGCTTTTCTTCACTCTCGAATTCCCTTACCTTTCTAAATTTTGAGCCCATCGCTCAAATTTTTGAGCGTTTTTTGGTTGACCTTTGACATGTGTACATTTTTAATTTAATTTTAAGTCTAGTGTTGTTGCACTGTATTTTAATTTATATTGTTCGGCATATCTTCGTTAGCTTTAACATCTACTCGATTGCAGTTTGGGCGTCACTTGACCTTGCGTAATGAACAAAGAATGCGGTCGTTACAATATTAAAAATGTATATAAACTTGCAAATTTTCTCTAACATCAGTTCCAATATTAACCTTCATTAACATTTCTAAACAATATTCTGTAAATTTATATACACTTTTTTTTCTATTAGAAAAAAAATAAATGTTATCGTTTTTAATTTTTTTAAACTATATGATAAGACGTATCGTGACAACTTACTAGGCCTACATAAAAATAATATTATTAATTTTTTTCTATTGCTAATTTTACAATAATTTTAATATTGCCTATTGATTTTGCATATCCTAGTACCGTTAGAATGAGAATAATATTCAAAATTGGCCAACAAGAAGAATGCCCATGATTATGAAATTGTTTCTTTGTAAATAAGTGTCACTCCAAAACACCTTGATATCTTAATTGGAGTCCCTTGTCAAGAAAATTGACTCACGCAAAAATTTTAGGATTCTTTCTTAACTATTTAAAAATTATCTCTCTGGTAATAATAGAGGATGAAAGTCAATTGTAAACAATTTAAATAAATTGCTTTTGATTGCTTTTTATTTACTTAAACAATTCTCTAAAAGTGTCCAATTAAAAATTAATCGCGGTTATTTAATTTAAATTGCAATTGTTATGAATCATCATATTAAACACTAATATTAATCAGATTTAATCAACTAACACATCGTTCAATAAGTGCCGAGACTAACCCAGAGATGGTGCTAGTAGTACCAAACTGGCCACGTTTCCTTATAGTGCGAACCTTTACATGATACGTGTAAAAATTTCACGTTGATCAGATCACAGACAGCAGAGTTATCGAGGTTAGAGTAAAGTCACTTTGTAATTTGTTTGAAAAATGGAAAAAAGCGAGTTTCGCGTGTTGATAAAACATTGTTTTTTAATGGGTAAAGACACCATAGAAGCCCAGCAATGGCTTGAAAAACATTACCCGGACTCATCTCCATCCAAACCAACGATTTGTCGTTGGTATACTGAGTTTAAACGTGGTCGTACGGACACAAACGATGCGGAACGTTCGGGTAGGCCATTGGAAGCCGTTACACAGGAAAATGTGAGTGAAGTGTTAAAAATTGTAATGAAAAATTGCTAAGTAAAGGTCCATGAAATTGCAGAAATGACACAGATATCATCTGGAAGCGTATTTACAATCTTTCATGAAAAATTGAGCATGAAAAAGGTTTTTTCCAAGTGGGTGCCGCGATTGCTTTCAGTGGAACAAAAACAGCAACGAGTCGACGATTCAGAAAGCTGTTTATCGCTATTCACTCGCAATAAAAATGATTTCCTGCATCGATACGTGACCATGGATAAAACATGGATACATCATTTGACTCCGGAGTCGAATCGGCAATCATCTGAGTGGCGCATGGCTGGCAAAAGCCGCCCAAAGCGTCAAAAAACGCAGTAGTCTGCTGGCAAAGTCATGGCGTCTGTTTTTTGGGATACAAATAGCGTGATTTTCATTGACTGCCCGGAAAAAGGTAAATCGATCAACAGTGATTATTATATTGACTAGTTGGTACGTTTGAAGGAGGAGATCGCAGCAAAACGACCGCACATAAAGAAGAAAAAAATCCTTTTTCACGAAGACAATGCACCACGCCACAAGTCCATGAAAACAATGGCAAAATTGAACAAATTGGGCTTTTATTTGCTTTTTTACCCCCCGTATTCGCCAGATTTAGCCCCCAGCGACTACTGGCTCTTTGCTGATCTCAAAAAAATGCTCCAGGGAAAAAAATTTGGCTCGAATGAGGAGGTCATTGCCAAAACTGGAGCCTATTTTGAAGCAAAGGATAAATCCTTTTATAAACGTGGTATAGAAATGTTGGAAAGGCGTTGGAAAGATTAAATTACTCTAAAAGGAGATCATATTGATGAATAAAATGATTTTTGAAAAAAAATGTTGTTTTCGTTGTTAGTCTCGGGACTTATTGAACGATGTGTTACTTAATCAATAATGTGATTGAATTGAGGTTACTATAATGAATGTTAAAAAACTTGAATTAAATATAAATAAGGTGAGCCATTTTAATTGATATACCCAAACTTTTCGGTTTTTAAAAGGTTATACAAAAAAAGTGGTTTAGACAAAAGTATTTAGGATATAAGAGGCTATCTATCTATGTAATTAGTTTTGATCTTAAACTTCATTCGCAAGGTCATTTAAAGGTCAACTTAATTTTCTTCTTATAGAAACCGCTATTTTTGACTTTAGATTCGAGAAGAGTGGAAAATTATAACTTTAAAATTATATTAATAAAATTTTTTGTTAACTCGAGAAGATCATTTTAAGGTAAAAAGCTAAAAAAGCTAAGTAACAGCTATTTTCAAAAATTTTCCCACAGAATAAACATGGCAAAGGCACCTTTGTGATACATACCGAATATAGGTATGAAAACGTCCTTGAAATGATTGACCTTGAGATAATTTTTATTGACATTGCCATGATCATTTGAAGGTCAAAAAGGGATTTTTAGCGAAAAATTTTGTTCATGATACCCGATTTAAATAGATGATTTGACGTTCTGAAGGACACTCAGGTCAAATGATGAAAATTTTCTTACTATCTGTACATTTTACTTTGATATATTCAACGTTTTGAAGGTATATTAACTTTGACTTTAGGATGGTTTTTAAGGCCAATTCCGGCTCATAGCATTGCTATAACACACCATTTAACTCATACAAAATGGACGTTACAAATAAAAATGCAGGTTCGGCAGTGCCACCTGCGATGATAACGAACTCAGAGGAGTCCAGGGTGCAGTCCAGCACCCGCCATCGCAGAAGTAGGTAACCTGGCTATTGCGGAGGTTAAGACTACAGGACATACAAAGACGAACGAAACGTGCCCCTCTTCGAGCCCAGCTAATACGTAAACAGACCGCCCTTATAGCCATGGAGGTGCAGACGAGAAAACAACGGAACGTTGGGGAGTCCATAAACACCGGTATGGCTGTAATACGGGAGGCAGTTGAGCGCACGCAGAGAAAATGCGACCGCCTTTACCTCCCTTCGGGCACCGCGGCGAAAAGTGACCTGACTGTTACAGCGACGAAAAGAAAACGGAAGGCGACGGGACTCAGCCCTAAACAGTCGGCTGCTTACCAAAAGGTGGCAGACGACGAGGGCTGAAAGGAAGACGTCTCCAGTAAGACAGTAGCAAAGACAAAAAAAGAGTCGAAACGCGCGAAACCGGCTTCATCAAAGTAAAACACGAGAAAATCCGCGACAAATGATGACAGAAAGGGCGGGGCGCGCACCAGCCCTGTACTTATCAAGCCGAGTGACGAAGTGACATACGCAGACGCACTTAGACGACTGAAGGCGGAGGTTTACCCTAAATTTACCGAGGTGCAGATTCAGAACTGTCGAAAGACAAAAGACGGTGAGCTTCTCCATAGACTTAGGAGCAGGGCGACAGAAAGACGGGACTTCCAGGAGAAGCCCAAGCAGACCTTGGAAGGGGACGGTACGGTTAAGGACCTGACCCTCGCCATCCGGCTGGAGATACATACTTAACATCGACAGCGTGACGGACGTTACCGACATAACGGACGCACTGCAACGAGAGATGGGCGACGGACGGGATCCGAAGCCATACATCTTCGGCCCTAACAAGCAAGACATCTGCTTGACTGTCGTCGAGGTGGAGGAGAACGCAGCGCAAATCCTTCTCCGCAAAGGATGAATGGAATTGGTTAGACCAACTGCCGCGTCAGACGTAGGCTGACGATATCGAGGTGCTACCAGTGCCTAAGATACGGTCATACCCGTGGAGAACAAGATCATGACAGCAAGACGTGTCGGACAAAAGACAAAAAATGCTTTCTATGCTCTGCAACAGGGCATAAGGAAGTCGCGCATATGCCAGGTTCCGGGGCGAGCAGAGTTTTTAGGGCCGCGCTTAAAAACCTCAAGAAGAAGTCCACAGCATGACGGGGGTACTACAGGGCAACCTACATCAGTGCCAAGCAGCCCAGCTGCTATTACCACATATCACGACGAAACGAAACGCAGACGTACTGATACTGAGCGAGCAGTACCGGGACCTACGCACTATTGACGGGTTGTTTTCGAATGCCTCGGGCACTTTGGCTATCTGTGTTAGGGGCGCGATGGGCTAACGGGTACAAGCTTCCTCGTATGGTGAGGGCTTTATCTGGGTTAGGGTCGGCACTATCACCTACGTTAGTTTCTACCTGTCCCCAAAAGTCGCGGCGAGGGTCTTTGAGGAAAAGATTAGTACACTAGCGGACGCCCTAAGAGATCTCCTGGGTGATCTCTTCGTCGCAGGCGACCTTAACTCCAAAGCGATCAAGTAGGGCATGGCGGCAAAGGACAAACGGGGTGGACTGCTGCTAAAGATGGCCGCGAGGCTTTAACTGGTAGTAGCTAACACCGGATGTACGCTGAGATATCTTACAGTCTGTCTTGTAAGAGCGTGGTCGACTTCATCGACAGGTAATAAAAGATTTTGCTCTAATATCTTCGCAAGCCAATAGAAAAAAGCTTTGTCCTTAATGCATTGTCAACAAAGATACAGTTGTCATCAATCTTTTAAAAGAGAATCACGTTAAACGCCATGAGTGCTAAGTACGCGTCGCGCTACGACGCTGTGTTCCTTTGCATCCACCCGTAAGGTCCCAAAATGTCGCAATTAGCGGCTGTTAAATATATGAAAAAGTCAAAGGCATTTGTACAGAAGTGGATACAGCGATATTAAGTGGCTAAAAATGTCAATGATTTACCAGAACGTGGCTCGATAGGAAAAGTAAACAAAAAAGATAAAAAAAGAATAGTGAATCTGTTTTCGCGGAATCCTGCTTTAACACTGCGGCAAGGACAAGCAAAATTAATGGCAATAGGTTTCGATATATCCTACAAAACTATCCGAACTTATCTTCGTACTCATCATCTGAAATGGCGCAACACAATGAAGAAGCCTCTGTTGACTGAAAAACATGTGACAAAGCGACTCGCTTGGGCGCATGAGAATATTGATAGAGATTTTGAAAATGTCATTTTTACTGATGAATGTTATATATGGGCACGTTCTGTCCGCACGCGAGCCTGGTCAACTTCCGCCAATAGGCTTGTTCAGCAGACCGTAAAACATGGAATAAAGGTGCATCTTTGGGGCTGCTTCTTAAAGCAGGGATTCGGCACTTTGCACCTCTTTACTGACAACCTAAATGCCGAGAAAATGATAAAAATCTACAAAAAGGCTTGACTGCCATCTTCCAAACGATGGTTCATCACAAAAAATGAAGATTGGATTTTGCAGGAGGACAACGATCCTAAACACCGCAGCAAGCTCTGTACTCTGTGGAAGACTCAATCTGGCATCGTTACATTGGATTGGCCGTCGCAGTCGCCCGATGCAAACCCTATTGAAAATGTGTGGGCATATATTAAACGGAAGCTTCGTGGAAGACGCACATACACTTTGAAGCAGTTGTCTTACGAAATTCGTCGGATCTGAAGATCCTTGCCACTAGAATACGCCGTCAAATTAGTAGAAAGCATGCCTCGGAGATGCCAGGCAATTATCGACGCCGGTGGTGACTGGACACATTATTGACCAAATTGCATCATTGTTTGTAATGTGTACAATGTATATATATAGATATGAAAGTTTCATCAAATAAATTTTTTTATAAATTAACACGACCACGCTCTTACTTGACAGACTGTAGATCGGGGTTTGGATACTTGATACCTGACGTAACGATGACGTTGGACAGTATCTCATTGCGGATTAGTCGGGGACGGGTGATCGAAGACTTTACGGCCAGCGATCACCGGTACATCGTTTTTGAAGTGATGAGCAGTGCCTCCCCGTCTCGAAACGTACAAAGGAGGGCTCTGCAACCAAAAAAAAGGTTAGAACTCGCAAGACAGAAGCATGACCGTTTTAGGAAGGCGCTGTTGAAAGCAGTAGAGCCTTACGAGGCCGTTCCAGAAGACATTACGGAAGGCACGGTCACGTGGACCGCCTGTATAGTCGAGAAAACTATGACACTGATAACGAGACTGTGTGAGGCTTCTATGTCTCGCAAACGAAACGTACTGGACCGAAGAGGTATGTACTGGTAGTCAGACGAAATCAGTCTTATTCGGAGAGACTGTATCGTGTGCCGTAGAATATTACATCGCGCGCGTATAAGAGGAAACCCTAACGTCGACGAATTATCGGTTACATATAAGACGGCACAAAAGCGACTGACGTGTGACATAAAGGACACTAAGAAACGGTGTTGGCAGAGACAATGGGAAAAGGTGGAAAGAGACCCCTGGGGACTGGGTTACAAAATCGTAATCCAGAAACTGGGTAGTTTTTGGGTTACGATTTTGTTACTCCCGGTGGGTCCCCCCGCGTCTACAGATAGACAAAGGGGTCCTCACTATTGGTCTGGTTTAGGCAGATTCCCCGTTTTTTTACCACCGAAAGAAAAGAAAAAAAAAAAAAAAACATGAATTTATCATTTGTCAGTATAATGGTAAGATATATTGTATGTGTACGTAAAATGTATTACAATTGAATATATGTATTATCATGAACATTGATATCATCATAAACATTAATAGAAAATATTCTTATCAATCAATATTTTATTTTTAACGAACGTGATTGGTCAATCAATCGAGTTCTTTATTTTATTCAATATTTGAATCTAGCTACTTCATATTAGTTTAGTTATTAGAGCACTAATAAATTTTAATTAACATTAACTTAAATATTATTAAAATAAGATTAATAGATTAATAAATAAGTTTTTTTTACTTTTAGATGGTCTGAATACTTGATTAGTAATTAAGCTAAAAAAAAATACGCAAGGGTTTTTCTTTGTTTATTTTTATTTAATTTACACTAACTGAATTTTTATTTATTTATTCATTGAGCAATATATGCTCACGTCTCTTAATAAATGCATAAAATTATTATTATTGTCATAGTCATTATCATTGTTATTGTCATTGTGGGGGTGGGAAACCAGGCCCTCGCAATATGCAGTATTACTAGCATGCTAGAGAAGAAAACCTCGCATGAAAAACAAATACAGAAGAGGAAATCGTACTCGTTATCATTAAGAGAATGCTCCAGTCACTGCTGGACGTTTTCACGAAAATGGACGAAGCTACGGAAAATCAGCGGAATGTCAGCAGATTCATCAAGGAAAACTTTCCCGTGGTCGCCAAAGCAGTGGATAAGGTGCTCCACATGGCTGAAGTTCTCTTGGCTTAGTCTGCTACCAAAGAACAGATGAACGTGGTGCTAGGCTTGGCTAAGCGTACTAGGGATGATTTTGAGTCTCATCTTGATCAGAGTCCAAACGCCCAGAAAAGAAACAGAACGGGTGACTCGGACAAGTCGTTCACGACCATCGAGAACCGCAAAAAGAAGAAGGCAGCGGCAAAGGCTTTACCGCTGCAAGCCAACAAAAAGGAGCGCCAACAAGAGTCGCTGCTCTAATCAGGAGGCTAGCAGCCACCTCAACAACACCAGAGGCGGCAGCAACCCCTGATGAAATCTGGACAGCGGCAGAGACAACAGCAGCCGCCATTAAAGGCCAGTTTACCGGCCAGTTCACGTCACGTACGTGAGCTGCTACAACACCCCGAACGTACCTATAGAAAGCTTTAGAAAAGGTCTGGACGAACTGGAAGATACTGTCCACGAAATAGAAGGCGATGCAGTCATCGCGAGCGATTTTAACGCCAGACCGTTAGAGTGGGGTATGCCAGAGCAGGACAGTAGAGGTGAATATATCTTGGAGATGGCAGTCAGACTGAATCTGTTTTTTCTCAACGTCGGGAACAGACCAACGTTCGAAAGACCGGGCTATCACTGTACTAATCTGGACATGTCTTTTATCTCCGAAAATCTTGCGCGTAGAGCGCTGGATGGAGGGTTCTAGAGGATTACAACGGAAGCGACCAACGGTACATTGCATTTCAAATCTGTGATACATCTCAATCGTAGAGGAAAGGCATATCGAGGCCACCACGTTGAAACTTAGCCGAATTCGACGCCGAAAAGCTTAACCAAGCACTGCTCGAAGGAATGATCCCATTATCGGACGTGACACTCGTCGCCAGTAGTGGGAATACAGCAGAGGCTCTAGTGAGGGAGACGATGAGTCTGCTTCACCGAGCCTGTGATGTAACCAAGCCGCGCAAGGGATTGCCGCGTGGGAAGCATCCCGCCTATTGGTGGTCTGTAAACATTGTTAACCTGAAGTTGAAAGCGCACCACCTCAGAAGAAAAGCATAGAGAGCGCGCAGCAAACCGAAGGTGGCTCTGTTGTCCACGCTTAAGAACGCAGCGCGAAAGAAGCTATGACGTGAGATCAACCATAGCAAGGCACAGAGCTGAAAATACCTCACCAAGGAAGTTAATCGGGATGTGTTCGGCTTGGAATACAAGATCATAACCAAGAAACTATCTGCGCTCCCGACTTGACCCTTTAACGAAGAGACCATAGCGAAGATCGTGAACACTTTGTTCCCGAAACACCCGCCGAGACCAGACCCAGAGGACGAGGACGTGGGAGAGATCCTATTGTTTGCTGTCAATGAACTTCAGCTCGCCGCTAGAACGATGCGGGACAAGAAGGCACCCGGGCTCGACGGAATACCAGCCGAGATTCTAAAGATAATCGTGGCGAGAGCATTATTTCTGCTGCTGAACATGTACAATACGTGCCTCTAGGAAGTGCTTAATGCTAGTGATACGGAACTACCTTAAGGACCGTATTCTGTGCTACAAAAGATCGGAAGGGATGCGTGAGACGAATCTAACCGCCGGCGTAGCCCAGGGGTCGATCTTCGGCCCAGACTTCTGGAACATCCTGTACGACGCATTGTTAAGAGTCGAGATGCCATGCGGGGTGTACATGATTGCGTACGCCAATGATGTCGCTCTAGTCATCATCGTGCGAGACGCGAAGCAAGCACAATACTTGCTTAACTAATCAATGCAGAGAATATTCGCATGGATAAGGGCCCACGGTCTTGACTTGGCAACTGCCAAGACAGAGATCGTCTTCTTTACAGGTAAACGCATAGAGACTATCTTCCCAATGCGTGTAGACAGCAACGAGGTGTTGACGCCGCGCCAGGCTGTATACCTTTGTATCACCCTGGATACGAGGCTGACATACTCTTAACACCTAGACCGTGCAGCGACCAAGGCTGCCAACAAGACGGCTTAGCTCAGCTGCCTCATAACGGAAACGAGCGGCCCAAAAGCGAATAAGCGGCGCCTTCTGATGTCGATCGTAACATTGATCCTGTTGTACGGCATTGAAGTATGGGCTGATGCAATGGACAAGGAGGTGTACCGCAAGAGATTTGACGCCGTACAACGTAGAGGAGCTCTCAAGGTCATCAGTGCATATAGCACGGTCTCAGAGTTTGCAGTAGTCGTTATTTAGGTATTATTCCGATTGGCCTTTACGCGAAGGAGTGTAAGCGAATCTACGTACGGAAGAAAATCGAAAAGGACGATACAACGGCCCAAAACGATGAAAGGGATTCCACTATGGAAACATGGCAAAGATCTTGGAATTAAGAGACCAGGGGTAGATGGACTTACCAACTTATCCGACAAATAGCCCCCTGGGTAAACAGAAAACACGGGCAGGTAAATTATAATCTAACTCAGTTTTTCAATGGACACGCGTATTTCCGCTTTTACCTCAGTAAAATGGGGAAAGCTCAGGATCCAAACTGTATATTCAGTCCCTCTGATAGCGACGACGCCTATCATACATTCTTCGTCTGCCAAGAATAGAGCGAGGACAGAAACGTTTTGACAAACTCGGTTGGACGATTTGAGCCTGATACCATCATAAGCGACATGATCTTTACTGAGCGCAATTGGATCGTTATGGTGCACTTCGTCGAAGTGGTCCTGGGACGAGAAACAACTCACCTAAATCGTGCTAATGACGACCCCAGCGACGATCAGCCACTCCTAGATTACTAAGAGGCAGTAGACTCCGCCAAAGAACCTATCAATGTCTAGGCACAAACACTTTCTCCTAACGGCGAAAGCGCGTTTTTGTTTATTTTATTATTTGTCTTCTTACTCGACCGTGACAGACGTAGCCCCACCAAACCCCACACTGTTGCGCCGTCCAGACGCGGTGCTTCGTGCATTTGTGCATTTTCTTTCACTACCCGCAATAAGAAAAAAAAAATTATTATTATTATTATTATTATTACTTTATTTATTTTTTTTTTTCGGTGGTAAAAAAAGGGGTAATCTGCCTAAACCAGACAATCAGTAAGGACCCCTTTGTCTACCTGTAGACGCGGGGGGACCCACCGGTGTGAGGGATTCCGTAGTCGCGTCAGCTCTGGCCTCGGATGGACTCGATTGCTCAAGCACATCCGTGGCGAGGGCTTCGGCCACCCCGGGGACCATCTAACTCGCCATACGCCAGCATAGATCTGATATAAAACCATAGACATATGATGCGTGGATGGAATATCCACCTTCTGTCCAACCAGCAGCGTGGATCGACTTTCGTATTGCTTCGCCACAGCAGGTTCTGTCTATTCGTCATTCCGTTCCCCATAATGTTGTAAACTGTCTCTGTCTCGTAATTCCTTTCATACGATCCTTTCATTTACATTCACTCACCGACTCGTGCTCATGCTACACGCCACTAATCATTCCAGGCAACCGTCCGCCTTTTTACCCCGCAAGACAGTCTCGACGAAGGTAGCTATCGCCGTCCAACTGTCCTCGTCTTGCAGCATCCTCGCCACTGTATTTTTGGGCGTGATGCTACCCGTTCTTGTCTCAAGTGACAGTCTGTCTGTAGTCCATCGTCGGCACACATAAAACGTGTGCTCAGCGTCGTCACGCTCGCACCCGCAGTATTTACATTCCGGCGACCTAACATGGTTACACCGAAATAAATACTGTCTACAGTAACCATGCCCCGTCAAGAACTGGGTCAGGTAAAAATTGAACTCCCCAAACCTTCGTCCGGTCCACGATACCAGGCAGCTTATCAAGCGTCTCGTCCACGTAGCAGTGGCGTCCATTAGCCAATGGTCCGTCCATTCGCGTATTGTCCTGTCCCGTTCCTCAACTGCCGCGTTTGTTCTCCCTTCGTCGGCACTTCGTTCGTAAGTCCGTTTCCGTTCCCTAGCGAGCAGGTCAATGGGTATTACACCCGTTACCACCAGGACATCCTTCGCTGAGACTGTCCTGTAGGCGCACGTGATACGTAATGCCCCTTGTCTCTGTATGTTTGTCAGTCGCTTGCGGTATTTCTTCACCTTAAGCGCATCGGCCCAGACTTCCGCCCCGTATAAAAGGATCGAGTAGGTGGTGGCCATGAGCAGCCGTCTTTTCCCCGGTCTTGGTCTATACATATTCGCCATAAGGCGAGAGAGTGCGAAAACCCGCGTCGCCGCCCTATGTGCCGTCTCTTGTATATGCGGCCAGAAGGTCAGCTTCGTATCTAGAGTTACCCCTAGATATTTCACCTTCCTCCCGGTCTGTGTCTGCACCGATCCCACCGTTATCGGTACGACGGTTTGTATGCTCCTTTTGGTGAGGAGGATCAGTTCGATCTTTGCCAGTGCTAATGTCAGTACGTGACTCGTCATCCACCCGTCTACCCGTAACATGACCCGGTTTAGCGTCAACTGTGCTAATTCTGGATTGCGCTGAACGATCACTACCGCCACGTCGTCGGCGTAGGCGATGAGTGAGGCGTTCTCGGGCATTTTTAGCCTCAGCAGACCATCATAACCGCATTTCAGAAGTCAGGTCCTAGTACTGATCCTTGCACGACGCCCGCAGTAATTGGCCTACTTGTCTGTCCTTCCGTGGTCTCGTACGTAATTTGACGGTCTTTCAAGTAATCTCGCGCCACCCGCAACAGATAGGGGGGTACCCTAAAAGCCAGTAGAGCCTCCAGGATATCCTCCCACCTGGCGGAATTGAAGGCGTTTCTTACATCCAAGGTCGCGAGCAGCACTAGTAGTCTCGCTTTGTAGCAGACCCGCCTTGTCCGTAGAAAAGTTTGGGTCACTTCCCTTATCGCGCCTATCGTCAAATGGCCCTTCCGAAAGCCATGTTGATTTTTAGACAGCCCTCCAGCGGCTGTTATCGCGCTTGCTATTCTTAGTTTCAAGAACGCCTTGTATAGTTTGCCCGCTGTGTCGAGAAGACTCAGGGGCCTATAGGACGATGGTGTCACGAGTTTCCCTTTACTTTTATACAAGAGGACCAATCGAGCCGTCTCCCATCGCGTTGCAAACCTCCCGGTCCGTAGGCTTGCATTGTACATGTCCAAGAGTAATCTTGGACGTACAATGGAGATCTGCTGGAGGATCTCCCCTGGCATACTGTCAGGTCCAGGCGCTTTCCCAGACTTCAGCCAGGACGTAGCTTGGAGAAGCTCCACCTCGTAGAATTCCGGGACAACTGGGTCGCGATAGTCCGAGGAATCTTCCGTCACCGGATGGGTAGGGAAGAGATCGCCCACTATCGCGTCCATGGTGATTTTGTCTTTGCGTTCGGGTGGACCAAAACTACCTAGTTTCTGTGTTACGATTTTGTAACCCAGTCCACAAGTGTCGCTGTCCACCTACTCGCAAAGTCTCCGCCAACACTGTTTTTTACTGTCTTTGATAGCGTACGTCAGTCGCTTCCATGCCGTCTTATATGCAACCGATAATTCGTTGACGTTAGGGTTTCCCCTTTTACGCGCCCGATGGAATCCTCTACGGCACGCGATACAGTCTCTCCGGATGAGACTGATTTCGTCTGACCACTAGTACATACCTCGTCGGTCTGGCACGTTTCGTTTGCGAGGCATAGTAGCCTTGCACAGTTGCGTTATCAGTGACATAGTTTCTCCTGCTATGCAGTCAATCTACGTGACCGTGCCTTGCGTAAGGTCTTCTGGAACGGCCTCAGAAGGCGCTACTGTTTACAAAAGCACCTCCCTAAAACGGTCATGGTTCTGTTTCACGAGGTTGAACCTTTTTGGATGCAGACCCCCTCTTTGTACGTTTCGTGGTGTCGAGGTACTGTTTAACACTTTGAAGACGATATACTGGTAATCGCTGCCCGTAAAGTCATCGATCACCCGCCACCGACTTATCCGCGAAGAGATACTGTCCGACGTCATCGTTACGTCAGGTATCGAGTACCCAAACCCTGGTCTTAGGTACGTCGGCGTACGTCCGATGTTGGCCACTATCAGTTCAAGTCTCGCGGCCATCTCCAGTAGCAGTCTACCCCGTTTGTCAGTTGCCGGCATGCCCCACTCGATCGCTCTAAAGTTAAGGTCGCCTACAACGATAAGATCACTTGGGAGATCTCTTAGGGCGTCCTCCAGTGTTTAAATCTGTTCTTCAAAGACCCTCGCCGTGACGTTTAGGAACAGGTAGACACTTACGAAGGTGATAGTGCCAACCCTGACCCAGACGAAGTCCTCTCCATACGAGGAAGCTTGTACCCGTCGGCCCATCGCACCCCTCACCCAAATAGCCGAAGTGCCCGAGGCATTCGAAAACCACCCGTCAGTAGCGCGTAGGTCCCAGTACTGCTCGCTCAGAATTAGTACGTCTACGCTTCGTTCCGTCGCGATCTGTGGTAATAGCAGGTGGGCTGCTTGGCTCTGATGTGGATTTCCCTGTAGTACCCCTGTCATGCTGTGGATTTCTTCTTGAGGTTTTCAAGCGCGGCCCTGAATACTCTGCACGCCCCGGAACCTGGCATATGCGCGACTTCCTTATGCCTTGTTGCAGAGCATAGAAAGCATTTTTTGTCTTTTGTCCGACACGTTTGTCCGTATCCTAGACACTAGTAGCACTTAGATACTGTCACCCTACGTCTGACGCGGCAGTTGGTCTAACCGATTTTTATTCGTCCTTTGCGGAGGAGGATTTAGGTAGCGTTTTTCTTCACCTCGACGACGGCTAAGCAGATGTCCTGCTTGTTGGGGCCGAAGATGTGCGGCTTTGGATCCCTGCCGTCACCCGTCTCGGGTTGCAGTGCGTCCGTTATGTCGGTAACGTCTGTCACGTTGCCGATGTCTAGTATTTCCAGCCGTATAGCTGGAGTCAGGTCCTTACCGTATCGTCCCCTCCCAGGGTCTGTTTAAGCTTCTCCTGGAAGTCTCGTTTTTCTGTCGCACTGCTCCTAAGTCTTAGAAGAAACCCACCATCTTTGGTCTTTTGACAATTCTGAATCTGCATCTTGGGAGATTCACGGTTGACCCCCGCTTTTAAACGTCTAAGTGAGTCCGTGTACGTTACCCCGTCGCTCGGCTTGATAAGCACCACGCTGGTGCGCGCCCCACCCTTTCTGTCTTTGTTTGTCGCGGATTTACTCGCGTTTTTATTTAATAAAGCCGATTTCGCGCGTTCTGATTTCTTTTGCGTCTGCACTACCGTATTTTTGGAGACAACTTGCTTCCAGTCCCCGTCGTCTGCCATCTTCTGGTAAGCAGCCGACTGTTCAGGGCTTAGTCCCGTCGTCTCCCGTTTTCTTTTCGTTGCTGTTACAGTCAGGTTACTCTTCACGGCGGTGCCCGATGTGAGGTAAAGGCGGTCGCATTCCCTCTGCGAGCGCTCCACAGCCTTTCGTATAATAGCCATGCCCGGCTTTATGGGTTCCCCAACGTTCTGTTGTTTTTTAGTTCTTGCCTCCATGGCTATAAGGGTAGTCTGTATTCGTGCTAGCTGGGCTTAAAAAGCCGGTTGGGGGGACGTTTTGTTAGTCTTCGTCTGTCCTGTCGCTTTAACCTCCGCAACAGCCAGGTTACCTGCTGCTGCGGTTGGGCTGGACCTTGGACTGCTTTGAGTCCGTAATCATCTCAGGCGGCACTGCCGAGCGTGCATTTTCATTTGTTACGTCCAGTTTTTGTTTTTGTTGTTTTGGGTGCAATTAGTGTATAAAATGTGGTGGTCGGGAGGCTAAGCGAGTGATCAATACAGAGAACTATCCTGAATTCCCCCGAGAACTGAGCCCCTCTACAATCTGGTGGCCTCAGCAGTTCCCCTACCGCCCTTCGCAGCAGGGTCCCATCCAAGCGCCAATCGGCACTACTACAGAGGACGAGATTCGGCATAACGCTTTTCTATGTGTGGGGCAGCCTCCCATGCTGGCTAGGCTGAGTTCGACCCTCCCCCCCTCCCAACTTTTGGCGGCGCAGCAGTGCTTTACTGGTTTTACTGATGTACCTTCCAGAGTGAAAGAGTACGCAGCCTCGAGAGAATTCCCTCTTGAACGCTTTTTGGACCACCACCCGGTGAGCACTGCATAGTGCTTATTGTCTACATGAAGCCTTGCCCCAGTAGTCCATGACCCGCCGGAAGATATCCGTTTATAGGACCCCCCAATACTACACGGTATGTTACCTGATTTATAAGGCGCCCTGATTCACATCTCAGCGGGTCCCAACACTGACACTTGAGCACTTGTAGTTGTGTGAGTGAGGTGGTGGTTGGGCATGTTAATATGGTATTACTATTCCATGCATCATTTATGAGTCGGAGCCTTCTATCAGCCGTTCTCGTTTTCGCGTTGCTGCGAGAGCATTGACGCAACGAGACCGTTGCTGCGGAAGCAGGCTTTAGGTCTAGAAGGACGACATTTGCTGTAGGCAGAGTTTCCTTCCACCCGTAGCCAACTCCCCCCTTCTTCTCCCTCTCTTATTGAAAGAGAGGTCCCGGGCCTGTGACCGGTGTAGCGGTTATTATTATTATTATTATTATTATTATTAATATTATTATTATTATTATATATATTTTTTTTCCTCGGTGGTAAAAAAATGGGGAATCTGCCTAAACCAGATTAGCAGTGGGGACCCCTTTGTCTACTTGTAGACGCGGGGGAACCATCTGGTGTGACTGGTTCCGTAGTCGCGTCAGCATTTGTGCTGCCCATCTTGTCCTAAAATCATCGTTCGAGTCCTTACGTAAAGCATCGAAATAACTGCGTCCTGCTGCTTTAAATCTGTTGCGCACTATCAACGCTCGAAAGATTTCAATAAGTTAACTGCGACTAATGGTAGCCGATTCAGGCGGCCTACTCACAGATAGTGTTGCGCAAGGATGCGATAAAATCTCAGCGGATGCGTTGCGCTTATCAAAGAGTGTGATTAAAGTACACTTTAAGCTCTTGTTTTACCGCTGAAAGTCGTTGCATGTCAGTTGACTACCAGCTAGTATTACTCGACTTGGTGTAACTATCGCTTCTTCTTAATTCTGTGTGCAAGTAGAATTTTTTTGCGAATACAAGTGACAAGTTAAACTTACTTCCTACTTGTTTTAAAGTTTATAAGAAACTGAGCCACCAACAACTTTCCGATGTCAGCTCGTTTTTGACAAAGTACACCGTCGGTAAAGCTTCTAGCCAGCTGCTAACGCAAGTAATGGTAAGCCTAATTTTGCTAATCGTTTGAGTGCGGAAGAATTTTTACGAAGAACAAGCAAAGCGCGATAGCGCTCCGTCGCACTCAAACGGATAAAAGCAGCAAGCTCTCTTGTGTATTAGTGTGTGAGTGTGTGAACCGCGCAAAAAACTCACGGTAGGTCATCCGAGCTCGCTAGCTGCATCCGCGCAATCATCTCCAAGTGATTTATGCAATGCCACGAATCGAGTCTAACTAAATAAAATTTATATATTGTCGTTGTAATGAGTAGAGGCCAGTGAGAAAGTACCTCGTTACAAGCCATCACTTCACAAACCCAAGTACTGAATTTCACATTAGTATTTTTCAATTTTAATTTTCGAACTAAAGTAAATAATGCATACTTACCCAATTTTAACATCTCGAATAGCTTCTTCAGCAGTGTTATAATTATTTGTTTCCATTGTTCGATACATATTTGATAGTTCTACTTGCCTTCGAAAATACATATCTACTGCTGACCCCTTTACAGTTGCACAGGTTAAGTTTTCCATTGTATTCCTTAACTTAAATATACTAGAATTAATATAGAATTTTTTTTTCATATCAGTAAAAATACATTATCTTATTATTAAAATATTAAAAATTGTTTATCCTATAAGATGCTTTTAAACTTTTATATATACAGTTATCAATTATTTCATGCAATTTCAAAATTAGAAATAAGATTAATCCAGTGAAATAATATAACCAACTCTCATAATTAGTAGTCATAAAAAATTATTATCAATCTTATCTTTACAGATAACTTTTTAGAAACATAAAAACCTATTCATCGACAACCTTTAAAAAAATTGTCCACCATATTCATTCAAAATAACAAATTGAAAAAAATATTTTTAACTTGCTTAGGATTGTGATGACCATAATGATACCCCATACGTTACGTAAATTTTTAGCTTTCCTTTTTGAGCTTCGGTGTTACTCTAATAAATTGGGATAGGAACCTACATCATTTTGTCTTAAAACGAAAAGAAAAATATTTAACATAAGGAATTTACAAGTAGAAGCTGATTAGGCCCTTTGATTTAAAAAATTTAAATGCCTTAATGATTTTAAAATGTTACAAGAGTAATGAGATCAAGCTATTTATATAATTATTATTAATTATTAGAATTGCATATAAATACCTGGTGTACAAGTGTGAAATGCGGATTTTAAAAGAAAAAATAACACGTTAAATTTGGTAGAATAATAAAAAGTGCTTTATTTAAAGTATGCTCCATCGCTTTTTATACATTTTTCCCATCTTTCGGGCAATTTGTGAACACCACGCCAGTAAAAATCTTCCCCTTTGGCCGCAAACCTTTCATCGAGCCATTTTTTGACATCTTGATAGGAATCAAAGCGCTGCTCAGTAAGTGCGTGACCCATTGATGCAAACAAGTGGTAATCAGAAGGAGCCAAATCTGGTAAGTAAACTGCATGAGTCAGAACTTCCCAGTTGAGTGCTTCCAATGTGTCGCCAACCTGTTTTGCCGTATGTGATTAAGCATTGTCATGGAGAGAAATTACTTTGTGTTGCCTGTTTCGGTATTCTGGCCTTTTTCAAGCAGCAAACGATTTAAATTGGTTAATTGTTGTTGGTAACGTGTAGTATTAACCGTTTTCCCAGGTTTCAATAGTTCAAAATAGACCACGCCCCTCTGGTCCCATCAAACACAGAGCATCGTTTTTCTGCCAAAAGGATTTTGTCTTGCGGTCCATGTGGATGGTGCACCTGGGTCTACCCATAATTTCTTGCGTCTGGGATTTTCAAAATAAGTCCACTTTTCATCCCTTATTACTATTCGATGCAAAAACGCCTTCTTTTTGTACCAAGTGAGCAAAATTTCACATGTGATTTTGCGATTTTTCAGTTGCCTGTCATTCAACTCATGTGTCACCCATCTACCGCTCTTCCGAATTTTCCCCATCGCTCGTAGGCGATTGGAAACAACTTGTTGAGAAACTCCTAATCGCTGTGTGAATTGTTTTTGTGTTTGCGAATCATCTTCGTCTAATAATGCTTGCAAACCCATATGTTCGAATTTTTTTGACGGTTTTCCATGTTCCTTGTTTGCATCGTCGAAGTCACCTTTTTTGAAACGCTGAAACCATTGTTCACACGTATCTTGCGATGGAGCGTGTTCACCATAAGCTTCTAGTGGTAACCGAAAGAATTCAGCAGCAGTTTTCTTCAAATAAAAACAAAAAATAAATGCTGTCCGCGAATGCTCTTTGTTCTGTATACATTTTAATATATTAAACACAACAATACAAAACGATGTACACACTTTTTCAGTCTATCACTAATGCGCGTCTGAACATGTTGATAACACAACAAAATGGCGCAGTGTCAAATCATAACAGCTAAAACTGTATTGGTACACCATCTGTTGTCTAAAATCTGCATTTCATACTTGTACACCTGGTGTACATATATATATATATATATATATATATATATATTAATACTTATATAAGTAATAATAACTTATAAATTTTTTTACGTATATATAGTTATTCATTGCTTAAAATTATGTTGTCGATAAAATAACGATACCGCTTTAATATTATGATTGCTCGTACGATATAAGTCCGCGCAGTTGTAATATATGAAACTTTTTAAAATGTGAAATTTCGTAACGGATTGTGCTAAAAAATATTGTTTTGTTTAAATTATTTCAGCGTAAAAATGAACTGTGAACATTAGCGCAAAGAAGGTTTCTGATTTTGTCTCTGATGCATTTGTCTACACCAAGTTATCTTCTGGCACAACAGAACGCTAATTCTTTTAAATTTTTAATAAAGCTTGTCATTTATCAATTTCAATAACTATTAGAGATCTAAAGGTAATTTTAGATGGTGTCTTCTTTACCCTATTGCATAATCTTTCGACAGCGACTAAATGATTGATTTGGTGATCTAGCGCTCGGCATTTTAGATAAAAAAGAAACTACATTACTTTCTGCCATCGTACGTACCCACCGTTAAGCACGTATTTTCGGTCCACTCGTAAAAGCGGCAAGCTGAAAAAAACGTTTACCTCTCCGAAATGCTTTTAAATTACGGGAAAATTTCTTGAATTACCGCGCCCAATATATTTTTAAGTTGAAATCGTTACAACACTCAATAATTAGTTCGCATGCTCTTGCGTGACGAACTACACAACTCTTCATTAAAACGGTACCTAGAGAGCACAAAGAGCAAGCGTATGCCTCTGTGCGTCGCGGGCACACAGTATGCCGAGGTCAAAACTGGTATTTTAAGCTTACTAACAATAAGGTACTAATCGGCGGCTAAACGATAACCCTCAACAAAGATGGCTAAATATTAACTATCTTCCCTTGGCGCGGAGAGAGCCTCACAGCAACGCGCGTGACGCAGCAAGCCTTGCTTGGGAACAACGCCGACGACGTAAGTGCCGTGCGCACCGCTCTTTTCTTTTGCTCAAGTTGTCAAATTTTCCATCTTCATCTCGCGTACAGCCGTTAGCTCTAAACTCATCAACTTTCAATAATTTATTACTTTAACATACATCTGTGAATTGTGCAGTCAGCAGTTTCTTGTCGAATAATCTCCTGCACTCAAACTTTACGGAAAGTTGACACTTGTAGCCGTCAAGTGCTAGCTGTATTTAATATTGTTATAGCAAGAAAGTGCCACCATAACCTACATAGGCTATCTTTTCTCCATTGAACCAAGTGAGCCGTTTTTGGAGCACTATAATTCTTCTCACAGATTATTATTGTTTAAAGTTGATTCTTCTTACGTATCTTGAGTTACTGAACTGCTAACATATTCTTGAGCTACAGCTACAATGATTTTAAGCTATAGAATTTAATTTATTGGGCTGCTCAATGACTGCTCGAGCTGGATGACTTGAGCACTTGCTTAATACTGAATACTGGGGCTCGAAGGGAAGGATAGGGCATATTGGGATAGCTTGCGGGAATAGGAAATACGAGGGTGAATCAAATATAAACGGTAATTCTTTTTTATACGTTTATTGAATAATATTACACACAAACCATATCATCAACATTTTTAAATGTAGTCTCCTGCGTTGTTTACGCACTTTTGCCATCGTTTCGGAAGCTTACATATTGCTTGTTTATAAAAAGTTTTGGGACGAGTTTTCAGCCAATTGCGCATGTGCTCCTCGACTTCTTCATTGCTTTTGAATCGTTTTCCTCCAAGTGATTCTTTCACGGGCGCGAACAAAAAGTTGTCACAGGGGGACAAGTCTGGACTATATGAAGGGTGTTTGAGTGTTTATCAGCCCATTTCTTCTAGTTCATTCCGCATCAAAGCCGCGGTGTGTGGCCTAGCGTTGTCATGGAGAAGGACGACCTCTCTAATGGGCATGCCTCATCTTTTGTTTCGGTACGAGGTTCTCGCTGGCCGTAACAACTGGCAATAGTAGGCCGCATTCACTGTTTGCTGATCGTGAAGAAAATCAATGAGTAAAACTCCCTTTGAGTAAAAGAAATCGTTGTGAGCACTTTTCCGGCTAAAAGGCGAGTATTGGCCTTCGCTGAGCAGAAATTCTTTTTGTAGGCAGAAAATCTTCCTCCGCCACTCCTTACTCACCATTTTCGATTCAAAGGTATAATGGTGGACCCACGCTCATCGAATATGACGATGCACCTCAAAAAATCCTCCACTTTTTGTCGAAATCGATTTAGAAGTCCCTCAGTGATCTCCGGTCTGACCTGTTTTTGATTTCCGGTTGACAACTTAGAAACCCATCAAGCACTAATTTTTCTGAAGTCAAGATGATCAGTGATCATAGATTGAGTACTTTATAGCTGATACCCACTCTAGACGAGATTTTTAAAACAATTAATCGCCGATCAAATTCAATAAGCTCTCGTACGGCACGGATGTTGTCATCTGTAAGACTTGTTTTTCCACGTCGATCATGACTTGCGTTTTCAACATGTTCTCGTCTATTCTTAAATTTCCTGGTCCATCTGAGACAATGTAGTGTCCCTAAACTGCGCCCTTAAATGAGTAAAAATTTCCGACAGTTTAACGCCTTCATAAGTTAAAAACTTTATGATGACACGTTGCGCAAAAGACGGATGTACATCTTGTTCAGTCATGGCTGTACTAAGGACAGAACCGAGCGTGGCCGCTAACTAAGCTGGTTTCTCCACTCCTTATAAGCGAACGAGCAGCCGTCATACTATATCATCTAGTTCAGAGGTGCTTCCTAAGCTAAATAGCTAAATTACCGTTTATATTATATTTGATTCACCTTCGTAGTACAAGGTGTCCTATTTTAATTGCCGCACGCGAATAACTTTAGAAATATGTCCTTTGGAAAAAAATATTTTAAATAAAGGTTGTAGGGTTTCAAAGGGGACATCCAATGATGACCTCTTCTGTGACCTTGACAATGATCATTTGAACAACAAGTTAGTTTTTTCATTAGAAACCCCTACTTTTAACCCCGGAAATAAAAAGAGCGGAAAATTTTAGTTAGTTTCTTCATATGGAAACCTGTAATTTAAACGCCAGAATTAGAACGAGAAAAGATATAAGGTCTGGCCATTTGAAAAAATTATGTCAATACCTTGCCTGTCAAGACAAGGCATGGAGTCCATCCAGTTGAGGAAAGACTATTAATATGCAGCCAGTCAAGGTCAAGGCAACGAGTCTGCCCAGTCAAGGAAAGACTCATAGCACCCAGCCAGTCAAGGCAAAGCAACAAGTTCACCCAGCCAAAAGAAGACTCTTAGAACAGGTGTGCTATAGTGTGAGTGCTCAACTTTTAGATTATTTTATCTATTACGAGGTCTGGCTATTAAATAACGAGACTGGTTACGAAAAAGGGTTATTATAAAAATTATTCTACATTCGAATGCTGCCCTTCAATATACTCCCCTTCCCTCGCCACACACCTTTCCATACGTTTTTTCCATTGATCGAAGCAGTGCTGGAAGTCTTCTTTGATGAGGGCCTTTAGGAGCTCTGCCATTTTTTGCTTTACCGCTTCCATCGACTCAAATCGGGTCCCTTTCAAAGTAGATTTTATCTTCGGAAACAAAAAAAAGTCGCACGGTGCCAGATCTGGCGAGTACGGCGCGTGTCCGAGCACTGGAGTGCGCTTACCGGCCAAATACTGCTTCACAGATAGCGCGTTATGGGCAGGTGCGTTGTACTGGTGCAAAATCCACGAGTTGTTCTCCCACAACTCGGGCCGTTTCTTACGAACTCGTTCTCGCAGTGTTGTCAAAACTGACAAATAGTAAGTCTGGTTAACAGCCTGACCCTCTAGAACCCATTCAGTCATCACGACACCGTTAATGTCGAAAAAAACGATCAACATTGCCTTGAATTTTGATTCGGACATCCTTGCTTTTTTTGATTCTGGGCGATTCAGGCGTCTTCCAATGCATCGATTGCCGCTTTGTTTTAACATCGTATTGAAAAATCCACGTTTCGTCGCAAGTAATAATGATTTCATT
The DNA here is from genome assembly GCA_949987625.1 of Chalcis sispes. Classification (NCBI taxonomy): domain Eukaryota; kingdom Metazoa; phylum Arthropoda; class Insecta; order Hymenoptera; family Chalcididae; genus Chalcis; species Chalcis sispes. The sequence continues at coordinate 36,643,827 of OX465095.1, read as the reverse complement.
AGTCCGGAATCTTTTTTTAACCTTTCAAGGAAATCTGAGTAGACCTGTTGACGCAAGAGCTTTTGGTCAGGAGTCAGGTTTTTTGGCACCAACTTCACACAGACTTTTGTCATGTGTAATTCTTCGTGTAAAATTTGTCTAACCGTTTCTTTATCGGCGTTTACAGCCTCGGCAATCATCCGGATGCTCATTTGACCATCTGCACGCACAATTTGGTTGATTTTGGTCACTGTTTCCGGAGTTGAAACAGTGACAGGGCGTTGGTCATCTTCAGTGCTCACTCGGCCCTCACTGAAGCGCTTACACCACTCAAAAACACGCGCACGAGATAGAGAATTGTCCCCATGGGCCTCTTGCAACAATTTACAGCACTTAGTCGGAGTTTTTTAAAATTTTACGAGAAATTTGAGATTGATACGTTGCTCCTGTTTCTCGTCACACATGGTTTTCGGCACGAGAAAAAAACACGTTTGTTTCAAACCGCTACTGCACAAATACAATAATAGTGACGAGAACGTGTTTTCGTACGAGCATAGACAAGATATCTAGATACCCAACGCACTACTCGTTTTTTTCCCCACTCCTCTACGGCGCCCTCTAGGCGCGCAGTCTCGTTATTTAATAGCCAGACCTCGTATTTCTATTAAAAATGTTCCTACGCTGCTAGCCAAAGCTTAAGTAACAGGCTGAAAATCTGCCCTGTTATACTACTTGATACTGTTATACTGTTATAGTACTTTCCTTCCCTCAATTGAAGTTAGGCACGCCAAAATTCACGTTTACCGAACAAGATAACGACGAATCCTACTCGCTATAATTGCCGCTCAATTTTACCGCTAAATGTTTCTCACTTATTTTTAATTACACTCATTTTCGCTCTTAAATTAAGATAACTGGTGTTATCTGCAACGGGGTACTCGTCTAAGTGTTTGTGTTGTTGTGCTTGATCTGCGTATTTGCACCGTTTCGTGCCACAGCTATAGTATTCATTTTATGTGAGTGTAGTGCGGTGTATGTGTGAGAGTTTTTATTTTTTACTTTTATACAATCGATATAAAATAAGAATCATAAAACATATCTGGTCAGCTGCACTATTGGATGAGTCCGTGTATTTGCTACATTGTAGGCGAATTATAATACTTGGGAGAACAATAAAACTCTCAATATAGTACTTTATTGAATAATATTATATTGCTATGTAATATATGAATTTAATACAACTCACTATCCCATAAAATTCAAAATCTTTAAAACTAAGTTAAACCGAAATTTTAAATGTTTCAAAATACATCATGTTTTAATTATTTGGCTGCTCTTCCATGATGCTTATACATTTTGTGGCCTCTTAGGATAGGCAGTGGTATTAGGGAAAGAAGTTTTCACCAATCATCGAAGTACAAAAATAATTATATTCTAAAAATAGAATCGTACATAATGTTTTTTTTTAGCCTAGCTTATCAATTACTTACATAGGCTCGAAAAATAATTACAAATGTAACCTAACTATTAAACCAGAAAAAAACTATCCAACTACTAAATCTAAATCTTAACTAACTAGTCAAAGAAACAAAAGAAAACTTAACTAACTTATCATTATTACTTTATAAAAGAAATTCATTAAAAAAGAACTTGACCACTGATTCCTTCAGCTATAGCTTGAAAAGGAACTCTATTTATTTGGCTTCGTTTTCTACGAGGTTTCATATTTAGAGCATATGGATACTGACCTTGCTGGCCGGATTCCGTGTGCGGCCGCGACACTGGAACTGGTGCTGCTAATTTTGCTGCAGCCAAAGCTCTGATTGACGGCCTCCTTGCCGTCTGATCCCTCCGCTGCGCTCAAGCTTGAGCTTGAGAAGGAAGCTCGATCGCAACCTCGTCCATAGCAGATCGTGAGAGCTCTGGGCCACTTAAAAAATCTATTAAATCCGCCATTGGCGGTTCAAGTAGAGCTAAATCTGGAGAAAACTCGGCACAGTTGCTTGAATAAACTCCCCTTCGACGGGCATCCATTTAGGCAAAGCCAATAGGCTGAAGCCCATCGCACTCTACGCCGACCTAGGGGTGGAAGTGGCTGGCTCGATCATTCCTAGTGATTCTACTACGTTCGAATCGAGGTCGATTAGGTCATGGGTCCTTTAGCTTGAACTTCGGCACTTCCTCTCGCCTCTTCTTCTTCTACAGCTCTAGCTATAGCGCCCAAAGAACATAGATGACTCCTTTCCCTCATACAGCCTCTATACTCCAGACAATTGGTTGCTCGAGCTAGCCGCAGGCGGTCCTCGGTGAGGACGGAGCCTAGTATCTAGCATAAGTGCCCTGCTCTCATTTGGCTTCCGAGAAAATCTCGGGGGCAAACCTCGCTTTCTTTGGGGCGGTGGAACGCTGTCAGAATAGACTGTGCTCTCTCGAGCGCTTGACCTTAAGCTTGATGGTTACTCATCTTAATCTTAAGAAGATGCGAAATTTGCTAAAACCGCTTTTCTAGGGGCTACATATCTTTTTAAATCATTGATAAATACTTTCATTTGCTTTTTCAAGTCTATGTCTTCGACCAACAAAACAACAGGGGAGAAAACTCTTTTTACTTTGTCAGGCCCTACGAATTTTGGTGCTTGTTTTGCAGCAAAATGATCATCAGCAGACAAAAGAACGTGGTTCTTCCGTCTAACTAGATCGCCTACATGATATCTTACATCTTTTCTATTTCGATTATATTTGGCCTGCCTAGCTGTAGCTTTATCACTGTGCCTCTTTACCAAACCACGAGTGGCAGAGAGCCTAGTTACCTGCTCGAGTCACTTGTCAGGATTAAGTGAGGAAACAGGATGAGATTGCTTTAAGTGCTTACGCACTAATAAAGTAGATTGAGGATTTTTCTCGAAATTAAGAAAAGCCGGGGAAAATTACGTCAACGGATGAACTATGCTATTAAAAAAAAACCTAAGCTCGTATAAATTCACGTCCCACGGATAATGATCTTCAATTAAGAAACTTTTGATCATCGGCTTTAAGCATTTACACGCTTGACCGGATTAGCCTGAGCGTGATACGGCGAAATAGTCGACTTTATAATCCCGTATTGCTCTAATCGTTCGGTCACCTACCGATTGACAAAACCCATGCCATTGTCCGTGATTAAATAATCCGGAAAACCCCATCTGTCGACAACTAAATTCTCGTAAGCTTTTCGCAGTGCTGTCAGCTCTACATACTTCGCAAACAAATCATCGAAAACTATTATAGACCGATTTCCTAACTTTGACAGTGGCTTTGGACCTATTATGTCGGTGGTTACCACTGCCTAAAAATTCTTAATATTACGATCCTCCATTAACCCAGCTGAAGTTTGATTTGAGCCTTTGCGTGCTTGACACTCTCGGCAGACTCAAACATAACAACTAGTATCGTAGACATATCCTGGCTAATAATAATACATCGCCTTTACACATATGTCCGGATTGAGGTACTACTGTAATCAAAAAGTAAGGTGAATTTGTTTATAAAATGTAAATTCTTTATTTATTCTTCCAAATCAATTTTATCCCCTTCAAAGTAATCCCCGTCCGATAAAACGCACTTTTACTAACGCTTTTTCCAGTCCTCGAAACAGTCGGAATAGTCTTTTTCCGGTATAGCCTTCAAGACCTTCTTCGTTTCGGCTTTTATCTCCTTAATCGTATCAAAAAGGCGTCCCTGCATTGGCCTTTTGAGTTTGCTGAATAGCAAGAAGTCACACAGAGCCAAATCAGGCGAATACAGTAGTAGCGGAACGATATGAGTCGAATTTTTGGCAAAAAAGTCGCGAAGAACCAATACAGTATGACATGATGCATTATCGTGATGAAGGAACCAAGAGTTGTTCGCCCATAATTCCGGCCGTTTCAGACGAATAGCTTCACGCAAACGACGCATAACGCTTAAATAATATTTTTTGTTGACAGTTTAGCCCAGTAGAACGAATTCATAGTGCGCCACACCACGATAATCGAACAAAACTGTCAACATTACCTTGATTTTCGATCGACTTTGCCGTGGTCTTTTCGGTCTTGCTTCACCTTTTGCACGATAATCGCTGGATCGGTCGGTGGTTTCAGGGTCGTATGCGTAAATCCAAGTTTTGTCTGAAGTAATGATGCATTTCAAGTAGTCCTGATAGTCGGACAGCAAAGTTTCACATACATCTACGCGACACTTTTTTTCCCAAAAAATTGAGCGATTTTGGCACCAATCGAGATTTGACGCGTTCGAGACACAAAACATCCTTCAAAATGGTTTGGGCTGAGCCAAATAATATTCCAACACTATTAGCGAGGTCTCTTATTGTCAATCAACGATTTTTAAGCACCAAATCTTTGATTTTTTGGACGTGGCCCTCGTCTTTTCGTTCTAGGCTCGCTTTGAACTCGTTGTACTACTTATAAATGTTTTGTGCCATAGTTTAATCATCAAAGGCCTTCCACAACATTTTCAACGTGTCCGCACAAGAATATTTGTTCCGCAAACAAAATTTGATGCAAGTTCTTTGCTCAACAAAATTACCCATTGTAAAAATCGAAAAATTTACTTTTGGTTGTTTACAAAAACACGTGTAACTCGGAGATAATTAAACCTTTTGAAAAACAGACGCTTGGCAAATATTATAGACAGTCCTACCAACCTAAGAAAAAAATTTACCTGCCTTACTAATGCCCAGGAGTTTCAAATGACAATTTCACCTTACTTTTTGATCACAGTTGTATGTTGTGAACTTCACATAAAGCTTCTTTTTGATTGGTGAGAGGTGACATTAATTTTCACGCATCTAAATCCGGCATCAGCGGATCCACCAATGGACGTGGCGAGTATTTAGTTCCTTGTTTTTTCTTTTTTTTTCTTTTCTTTTACTTTTCTCTTTTTTTTTTTATTATTTTTTTTTTTTTTTCATCTTTTATTTCTTGGTATTTTGGTGTTCTAAATTAATTTTTTTCTTTCAAAAAAGTATTATAATTACTAAGTTCATAAGTGATAAGGTATGAAGCAATCGATGTCGATGATAAACACAGCGGAACTTCACCGACTTACAAATCCAGTAGGTAAACTTGTTATTTTCTCTTGTACTACAGTGACCGTATCATCTATGTTTATCGATCCATAATGGTAAGTGTTACGCGTTATTGCACCTTTTTTCTAAAGGTACATTTGGTTTCATAGGGAAAACCGTTTTCTATTTACGTTTTCTACCTCGCTTCGACTTCAAATTGTAACTTACTAATTCGTCAACAAGTTGCAATCTAAAATTTTGAGTGTTTTTTCCCCACCTCTGTGCTTATAGATTATATACGCGTTAGTCACAACTATATCAATCAAAAACCATAAAATTCGGTGCCACCATTTCTAAGATTTTCTATTCAATGCATATGTAGTTCTCAACTGATCTGTTTTATCTACAAAACTCATATATTGATTGTAATCATGTACCATTTTTGGACAAGATATCGTTACTAAATTCCATCTTTTTGTCGACGACGAACAGTTCCCACTTCACTAGGGTCATGAAAATTTGATAAAAAATATACAACCTTATTATCTTCCGATTTGCTCCAGCGGACACTATTGCTCGAAGAGCGATATTAACTATCTCCACTTTTCATATCTTTGTCTCGTATTTCAATCTTGGACAATTTTTTATGGTTTTTGCAAACCGTACGGCATGCTAAAACTTTATACAACTTCAATGAAACAAGAAGGTTAACGCTTGTGAAAAAGTTTTCAGAGTAAACATAATAGAAGCCACCGATAATAGATTTCGTTAGATCAATCACAACTTATTGCAGTAACCCATAACTAACACTACCATCTTTCTTTCCTATGTAAATTTCAAATTCGCAAATAAAACCTGACTCATCAGCTCGCATTCACACTTAATAGCCTCGATTGACTAGCTTAGCTAGTAAATATTGCTGTATTGAATTCCTGCCGAGAACTTGATCATTGATTTATCAACAGATTGGTGTTCATAAGGTTTCCATATTTGAATACAATTATAATTTAGAATATATATCACGGGTCTTATTTTATAAAGTTTGTCCCAATTTTAATTTTGCCTTTGAAGTTCTTATACATTGTCGTTGATGTATACATTCTGTCAAAAAAGTACCGGGAATTGTCGATTTAAATCTGGCAGGGCAATTTAGACAGGTTAAATTTCTTTTTCTAGGTTGTTACAACTGTCCTGAATGACTATGCCAAGTTTAAGCAGAATTTGTCAACGAGTGTGTTTACAGTAGCTGGTTAAGTCAGTCGATGTCAATAGTGCGTGACGATTTTTTATAATGAGTGATTACGTTGAACAAAGAATTTGACTAAAATTTTGTGTTACGAATGAAATTTTGTATGCCGATGCATTGAAAATGTTGCAAAAGGCTTTTGGTGATGAAGCACTATCGAAAACCCGTGCGTATGAGTAGTACGAAGCCTTCAAGAAGGGTCGTGAAGTCGTCGAAGACTTGCCTCGTTCCGGACGCCCATCGACGGCTTCGACCGCAGATAACGTCGATAAAATTAAGAAAATAGTGCTTAAAAACCGTAATACTAGCTTGAGAGAGGTAGCACATGAACTTGAGATATCCCACACGTCCACACGTACGATTTTAATTGATATTCTGGGCATGAGAAAGGTGGCCGCAAGACTCGTTCCAAAAGAGCTTAATTTTCTTCAAAAACGCTATCGCGAATAGGTCGCTTCGGACATGTTGGATCGCGCCAATTCTGATCCCGCATTCATAAAATGCATCATAACTGGTGACGAAACGTGGGTGTATGAGATCGATATGCAAACAAGCCAGCAAGCATCGGAATGGGTGGGAAAATACAAGCTGAAACCGAGAAAACCACGCCAAAGCCGCTTAAAAGTGAAGGTGATGCTTATTGTTTTCTTCGATATCCGTGGCGTGGTGCACTACGAATTCGTTCCAGAGGGTCAGACAGTAAATAAAGAGTATTACCTAGGCGTTATGAAATGTTTGCGTGAGCGTATCCGTAAGAAGCGGTTAAATTTGTGGGCGAACAACTCGTGGATTTTGCACGATGATAACGCGCCGTCTCACCGACCTACGATTGTGACAGACTTTCTCGCCAAAAATTCAACGAACACGCTTGAACAACCACCGTATTCGCCGGATTTGGCTCCCTGTGACTTCTTCCTCTTCCCAAAACTTAAATTGCCGCTCCGTGGCACCGGTTTTCAGTCGATTGAAGCCATAAAACAAAATTCGGCGCGCGAGCTGAAGGCCATCCCGGAAAGCGCCTATAAAAAATGTTTCGATGATGGAAGTGCTGTTGGCATAGATGTATCGGAGCAAATGAAGCCTTTTTTTAAAGGCGATCCAATAAATTTTGATTATTAAACGTAAAAATGTTGTTTTAATTTGAAATTTTCGCTACTCTATTGATAGACAGTAAGTTGCCCAAAATAAAACTAAAACGATTGATACTAATTAGATTACTTACAAATGAATCACTTAACTAAACTCTATTAGACTAATAGCCTTGGTATGAAGGGAGCTTTTTAATTCCCATTGTGATATTTTTATATCCAAAATTTATTCCTTAAAAATGTTAGTATTTCTGATGTAGTCACTGAGTCAAAGGTACATTTTTTCTGTGTAGCGTACAAATAAGTTTAATGAACAATTGTCTTGATCAATTTTTGAGAAAGCAAAGATATCTGAAGGTTTTTCTATTTAATCCGGTAAATTTGGTCCCATAGAGTTAGTAAGTTTAATATCGTTCTTTGATCTCAAAAAAGATTCCCAAATTCCATCAAAATTTTCTAGACGCTTTCTCAAAGAAATTTGATTGATAATATCATCGCTGTAACGTATTGTTTCTTAATAATCATCGAACTGTATATCCGCTACGTATGAGCCGAAATTTTGATGTCACGAATTGAGATATCACTAATTCACTATTAGTAACACATCAGCCATCTACAGATTCATTATCACCAGAAATATCTAAAAATCCTTCATGAATAGTGTTTAATTCCATTGGGCTATTTTCATTACCAGTAACGTCCATTCTGATAATGCTATTGAAAAATACTAATGAAAAAATGTGTTCAACTACAATATTAGGCTGATGATGCCTCAGAATATTAGTTATACCAATAAAAATTTTGAGAATTTAGTTCGTGTGCTAATGCGCAGACTACCTAATTTTTTTTTCTTGATACTGTCACTACTGATGTTCGTGAAAGAATTATTAATTTTTTCTTCTACAACTCGATATGAGTTAGATTCTTGTGAAAAGTATTAAGACCTTAAATAAGTTTTCGCTGTTTCTTCAAAGATGGCATAAGCAGCACCCCGTGCATGGAATTCCGAATGGTGACGCACCTGCAAGGAAGTACTGTATCTAACCTCGAATTTCATTTCATTGTATGAAAGATAACTTTAGTGTAAACAAAGTAATGTTTTATTGAACCTAAAAATGTCTACTTTTGTGACAAATAAAGTGTATTTGCGGGGAATTTTATTGCACTATTTTATTCAAGAGAAATCTGCAGCTGAAGCACGCAGAATTCTTGTTTTGACTTACGGTGACAACGCTCTGCTGGATACAACATGTAGAGATTGGTTTCGACGCTTCAAAAATAATGATTTTGAACTTACATAAGGATAAGGAACGTTCTGACGCACCAAAAAAATTTGAAGACAAAGAATTGGAAAAATTACTTGTTCAAGAACGATATCAGACGCTAGAAGAACTTGGAAAAATATCACAAGTAGACGAGTCAATAGTTTCAAAACGTTTACAAGTGTTAGGAATGATCCAGAAGCAAGGGCATTGGGTGCCGTATGAATTGATGCCCAGAGACGTCGAACGGCGTTTCCTCACGTGTGAACTACTGCTTCAACAGCAGAAAAGGAAAGGTTTTTTTGCATTGTATAGTGACTGACGATGAAAAGTGGATACACTACGATAATCCAAAGCGTAGAAAATCGTGGGGTAAGCCCGGCCATGCATCAACATCATCCGCAAAACCAAATATCCACGATTTGAAGCTTTTTTTCTGCATTTGATGGGATTAGCAGGGTGTCATTTATTATGAGCTACTCAAACCGAATAAGACTATCACGAGAGAAAGCTATCGACATCAACTTATGCGTTTGAGTCGAGAAACGGCCTAAAAGAAAAACGGCTGCTATACGAACAGAGACACGACAAATTGACTTTGTTACATGACAACGCTCGGCCTCATGTTACAAAACCAGTGCAAACTTACCTGAAAACGCTTTAATGGGAAGTTCTACCCCACCCGCCATATTCACCTGACAGCCTCTTCTGATTTTCACCTATTCCGTTCGATGGCACATGGTCTGGCTAAGCAGTGCTTTCATTCTTACGAAGACACTAAAGGATGAATCGATTCATGGATAGCCTCAAAAGACATATCGTTTTTCCGACGCGGAATTCATATACTGCCAGAAAGATGGGAGAAAGTGGTTTCTAGTGATAGGCAATACTTCAAGTAAAATGTTTCTGTGCCTTATATTTTAAATAAAGCTTATTTTATAATAACAGCGACAACTTATTCAAGGTCATAATAATTACTCTTATATGAATTATTTATTTGTAAATAATTTATATTAAAATTTTAAATACTGAAATCAATGAGAGAAAGACACAAAATCTGTCTGAAATATAGCTGTCATGCAGTACGAGAATAGTAATAATGATAATATGGATTATTTTTCAATTTAACTTTAAAACACTTTACACAATTTTATTTTATTATTATTTGACATTCCAAAATTTTAAGTATATAAATTTTAGTTTCCCCATATAGGATATACCATACTAACTAATTGCGGATTCGTGATTAGCGATCACCAAAACATAAAAATACAAATTTTTACAAGGTTTTATAAATTTCAAAACAAAAATTTAGGAATCATCAATTGATGTACAAATAGGTGTGACATATACGTCACTCCGTGTGTTGAAAAGGTTGAATTATTTTGTAACTTACAAACCGTAGATTTCTAAACTTACAATAGCCGCCAAAGTATTTGTTGCGCATGGGTGTGCCGCGTACAAAAATGTCGATCTCGTTGAACGAGAAATTTTCATCAATTTTTCGCGGCCCCACGTTGTACGCACCAATTTTCAACGTCCGAATAAAATAACAGTAAATAACAATAAAATCCGATATAAAGTAACAGTCTATTTCTTATTACATAATATAAAAAAATATTCGCACATTTATAATAATGGGCGCCAGCTGCGCTCGCCAGCACGAGATCGGTTCAATAAGTACCCGTGTTAGAAATAAAGACACCATTTTTTCAAAAAGTTTTTTATTTTTCAACATAGTCCCCTTTTAAAAAGATACACTTCTCCCACCGTTCCTGCCATTTTTTTAACCCCTCCAAAAAATAGGATTTGTCGAACTCTCTAAAATACGCCTGTGTCTCAGCGATGTCTTCCCCGTTTAAACTAAATTTTTTCCCGCAAGCCATTTCTTCATGTTAGGGAACAAGAAAAAGTCGCAGGGAGCCATATCGGGTGAATACGAGGGGTGCGGCAGCAATTCATAACGCAATTCATGCGGGTTGGCGGCGAAAACTCTAGATGAATGTGCTGGTGCGTGATCATGTTGAAACAGCACCTTCTCTTAAGTAACCAAGGCGATCGAATGATAATATCTCACTCGTACGGGCCAGTGTTCAGAGGTCTCTAACAACATCTTAAACACGTCGATTTAAGCAGTTGGGCATAAAACGAACTGCCTTGCGTCACATATTGCGTTATGATTTGCATTTGTTCCCGCACAAAATTCACCTGACACAAAAACTGTTACCTGCCGATAGGCCACGTCGATTCAAATAAACCCAAAGAGTCATCGAAATGGCTGAAAGTGACGAACATTTTTGGTGAAAAATCATCATAAGCCATGAAGCTCATTTCACGTTAACTGGAACCGCAAACAAACAAAATTGTCGACTCTATGGTACTGAAAATCCTCAAATCATACACAAGGTACCTCTTTATGACCAAGAAGTAACTATTCAGTGAGGTGTTTATGCTGATATGGTCATTGGGCCGTTCTTTTTCAAAGATAAAGCTGGCAAAACAGTTATCGTCAATCAGGAGCGTTATTGCGATATGGTAACAGATTTTTTGATGCCAATTGTTCGTGATAATGGTTTGGAATACCTCTGGTTTCAACAAGGAGCCTAGATGCACTAAAGGCCAACATATGACAGGAAATAGCCGCCAAGTCGAGATATCCTACGAGTCCCCATGTATGATTTTGAATGATATTTTGGGCATGAGAAAGGTGGCCGCAAGACTCATTCCAAAAGAGCTTAATTTTCTTCAAAAACGCTATCACGAACAGGTCGCTTCGGACATGCTGGATCGCGCCAATTCCGATCCCGCATTTATGAAATGCATCATAACTGGTGACGAAACGTGAGTGTACGAGTACGATATGCAAACAAGCAAGCAAGCATCAGAATGGCTGGAAAAAAACGAGCCAAAACCGAAAAAACTACGCCAAAGCCACTCAAAAGTGAAGGTGATGCTCATTGTTTTCTTCGATATCCGTGGCGTGGTGCACTACGAATTCGTTCCAGAGGGTCAGACGGTAAACAAAGAGTATTACCTAAGCGTTATGAAACGTTTGCGTGAGCGCATCCGTAAGAAGCGGCCAAATTTGTGGGCAAACACTTCGTGGAATTTGCACGACGATAACGCGCCGTCTTACCAAGCTACGATTGTGACCGACTTACTCGCCAAAAACTTAACGACTACGCTTGAACAACCACCGTATTTGCTGGATTTGGCTCCCTGTGACTTTTTCCTCTTTCCGAAACTTTAATTACCGCTCCGTGGCACCCGTTTTCAGTCGATTGAAGCCATAAAACAAAATTCAGCGCGCAAGCTGAAGGCCACTGACTTAACCAGCTACTGTAAACACACTTGTTGACAGATTCCGCTAAAACTTGGCATAGTCGATGAGGACAGTTGTACCAACCTAGAAAGAAAATTTCATCTACCTAAATTGCCCCGCCAGATTTAAATCGACAATTCCCGGTACTATTTTGACAGAATGTACATATATATATTGGGAGTACAAGTTAATTCAGTACGTTTTTTTTGCGGTAAAAAATGCATTTATTTTAAAATAAAAAGAATCAAAAGAATTATTACAGTATTGTCCATCGCTAGTTACTACTCTTTCCACCTCTCAGGCCATTTTCGAATTCCATCTCGAAAAAATGTCTCTTTTTTTGAGGTGATCCCAGTTAGGAGCCAATTTTTGATTTCTGCAAAAGAAGTCAATCGATGATCTGCCAGACCATGTTGCATCCCTCGGAACAACTAGTAATCTGAAGAAACAACGTCCGGAGAATTAGGCGGGTGCGGCAAAATACCCCACTTGAGCGTTCCTGAATATTTTTTTACGACTTCTGCGACATGAGGCCGAGCGTTTTCATGCAGAAGAATAACTTTTTTATGTCTTTCTTTGTATTTCGGTCGTTTTTCTCGTAATGCACGGCTCAAACAAATCAATTGCAGCCTATATCGATCAACCGTTATGGTTGTAGCAGCTTGTGTCAACGTACAGGTTGTAGCAGCTCATAGTACACAACACCCTTTTGGTCCAACCAGATGCATGACATGATCTTCGAACCATGAATATTCGGCTTTGGTGTTGATGTTGAGGTCGATGGCAGCGACCGACTGGGCATAGCGTAGTATTCTTTCTTCTTTGGATTATCATAGAATATCCATTTTTCATCCCCAGTAACAATTCTATGTAAAAAACCTTTCATGTTCACCTTCCAGGCTCCTCTTACATTTGACTTAGATCTTCATCGAGTAATGCCTCCAACTTTTTGTCTTCAAATTTTCTTGGCTTTCCAGAGCGAGGCTTGTCTTCAACGCTGAAATCTCTATTCTTAAGCGTCGAAACTATTCCCTACAAGATTTATGAGTTGGGGCATTGTCACCATAAACTTCAACAAGAATTCAGTGCGCTTCAGCTGCACTTCACTCCCAAATAAAACAGAAAACTGAAACCTTCCGCAAATGCTGCTTAGTTCACACAAAATTGGATATATTTAACAAAGTTGAAAACAATATTTTTTTATGAAACTCGAAGCGATATAAACTGAATATTACTGACAAATGTCTAACCTCTTTGAAACTACCGACTTCAGCTGTTACTATTAAATATTCATAACAGCCAGAGCCATCTTTTGAAAACAAACCGAATTAATTTGTACTCCCAATATATTAGGTGTAGTAAAAAGTAATCCATTATTTTGCCAATATATGGCTTTAGTAGTCTGTATCTCCCGTTGTAAAAGTGCAAAAGGATTACACTAGATGGCGTTAGAAAGATAAGATCTCGTACTAAAAAAGCTTCTGATACAGTTTTGTGATTGCTTGACTCAGTATTTTTTTAGCACGCGTCAGAGATGGACACCAACAAAGAGATAATACGCCATATTTTACAGTTTTTCTTCGATAAAGGCGAAAACGCAAGCCAGGCAGCTGAAAATGTGAATAGTATTTATGGTCCTGATACTGTAACAGCCAATCACGCGCAATTTTGGTTTCGTCGATTCCGTTCCGGTAATTTTGACGTCAAAGATGCACCACGCTCTGAAAGGCCAATTGTCGAGAATGTCGATAAAATAATGGAAATTGTCGAATCCGACCGTCACGTAAGCACTGTTTGGATTGCCTAGGAGCTAAACATTGCACAAAAAACCGTTTGGAACCACTTAAATAAGGCTGGCTACAAAAGGAAGTTCGATGTATGGGTGCCACACGAGTTATCGCAAAGAAACCTCATGGACCGAATTTCCATCTGCGAATCGCTGCTAAATCGCAACAATATCGATCCATTTCTGAAGCGGATGGTTACTGGTGATGAAAAGTGGGTCACTTACGACAACGTCAAGCGACAACAGTCGTGGTCAAATCGCGGTGAGCCGGCGCAAACGGTGGCCAAGCCAGGATTGACAGTCAGGAAGGTTTTGCTGTGTGTTTGGTGGGACTGGCAGGGAATCATCTACTATGAGCTGCTCCCCTACGGCCGAACTCTTAATTCGGACCTGTACTGTCAACAATTGGACCGTCTGAAAGAAGCAATCGCCCATAAGCGGCCAGCTTTGACCAATAGGAGAGGAATTGTGTTCCATCAGGACAACGCCAGGCCGCATACATCGATAGTGACTCGTCAGAAGCTTCGGGAACTTGGTTGGAAAGTTCTGATGCATCTATCTTATAATCCGGTCCTGGCATCAAGTGATTACCACCTGTTCCTGTCTATGACGAATGATTTTGCAGGTGAAAAATTCGCTTCAAGAGCAGATTGTGAAAATCTACTGTCCCAGTTTTTTGACAATAGGGACAAGGGTTTCTACGAGAAAGGCATTATGAAATTACCTCCAAAATGGCAACAAGTTATCAAACAAAACGGTGCATATTTGACCTTCATCATATCATTTTATATATGCTAAATAAAACCTTCAATTTATTGCAAAAATAATGGATTTCTTTTTACTACACCTAATATATATATGCAAAATAAATTCATTTTAGCTATGGTTCATTTCATGCCCTTGATAGAATGTCATAGAATTTTAATTTTCTAGAGATACTGGTTTTCTATGATCTACTATTCTCAATAACTTTTTAATTAATTAAGATTTTTTGATGATTCGTTTTATTTTTCTATGCTACGTGTTAATCACTTAATTTAACGACGCAGTTCGACCAGACAACCTGTTAACAATTATATTGGACAACATAGATAGGTCGCCAGATCAGTGATCACATAGCCTTACATCACAGTATGGTGCCTTACTCAATTACCATATTAAATAACATCACCGTAAATTAAGCAATTTAATAATTCATAAGGCGATCCCGCAATTATTTTTTCTGATCATTCAGTTACCACATGATTTTGTACTACAACTAGATAGCTGAACCAACCCAATCAAAGGTTGAAGGCAAGGGGTGAATGTCCAACCGATCAAGGCAAGACATTGACTACCCAAAGAGTTATGGTTAAGATTAAAACATAAACATATATCTCATGAGACGTCCAAAAATATACCCGTTGAAGGTCATGCAATGTTAGATTCTACGTTAAATGTTTTCAACTGTGGACAATAGAACGTGACGCAGAATAGCTCTACCAAGTAGTGTGGTGTGTCGCATCATATCTTGGCGTGACATTGCTTGTTGTGCATCAACTACATTTTTCAAGTAGCCCGATTAAAAGATATCTGAACTTTCCCGATTCGATGATCATGGACACCCCTCAGTAATGTTACTATCAATGCCCACTCATCGTCCTTGGTATCATTGATCTAGGAATCGACGAACCGTAAGTGAGCGATGACGAGGTGCACCAACTTGTTGAAGCCATAATCGTCGTCTTATTTCTAGGTCCACATTAGTCAACAATTTTCATATCTCATTCTGCAGAAAATCAAGTTATGCTACACCGTTGATATTTTCATCTGAAAAATAAAGGCCTATAAAATAACCATTCACTTGACCACACCAAACTACAAGGCTTCATCTATGCTAATTATTAAAATGACGCACCTTCTTAGAGTTCTGGACAGACCAACAATGACTGTTGTGCCGATTGAGTTGCTTGTCACGATGGAATCTAGCTTTATCAGAGAACATTACGTATCTAATGAATTTAGGGCCTTCACGGATTTTCGCTTGTGCCCAATTGCAGAAGTTGAGTCTAAGATGGAAATCATCGGGCATAAAAGCTTGAGTCCACATGATGTGTTGTTCAACAAAGTTCTGCCTACTGTGAATCTCGGGATCCCAGTACTTCATAGAATGACGCGCAAAGAGATATGATGATCCAAATCAATCATTACAAAAACGACGAGAATTCTTAGGTCATTGCTGTTCTAGAACATAATGCGACGATGATCTTTATGTATTGGTGGTCAATGTCTCTCTCTTTGCTCAATGATTTGGATTTTCACATGGTTTGGGTGATGCAGCTATCCTAGATAATTATAGCGGTAATACGAGGTGTGTTTCGACTTTCAGCTGTATTCATTGTTTACTTCGTCAGTGGCAGCTGCTCAGGTTAGACGTGTTTTTATGAGCTCGGTGATTTTCGTTTGTTAAAAAAAAAATAGATATAAGAATTCATATCAAATTTTGCGTAAAAATGAAATAAAGTGTAACAAAATGTGTGAAATGTTAACAAAGGCCTATGGTGAGCCCGTTATGAGTAAAACATAAGGGTTTACGAGTGGTATAAGCGTTTCCAAGATGGCCGTGAAGACGTTGAAGATGACGAACGCCCCAGACGCCCCAGCACATCAACAACCGATGAGAAAATGAAAAAAGTAAAATAAATGGTTTTAAACGATCGCCGGATCATAATCAAAGAAGTCGCTGATGATGTTGGCATATCGATTGGCTCATACCATGAAATCTTTTCGAATGTTTCAGGTATGAAACGCGTGGCAGCAAAATTTGTTTCAAAATTGTTGAATTTTGAACAAAAACAGCAGCAAATGGAAGTTGCTCAGGAGTCACTAAATGAAGTCAACAACGAATGAATTTACAGATATGATGTCGAAACTAAGGCTCAATCGTCCCAGTGGAGGCATTCTGGATCACCAAGACCGAAAAAGGCTCGACAAGTGCGGTCGAACGTGAAGGTTATGCTCACTGTGTTTTTCTATTTTAATGGCATAGTGCATCATGAATTTTTGCCACGAGGACCAATGGTCAATAAGAAGTACTATCTTCAAGTTCAACGCCGTTTGCATGAAGCAATCCGAAAAAACACCCAGATTTGCGGCAAAACAATTCATGGTCATTGCACCACGATAATGCATCTGGTCACACTTCATTGCTTGTTTATAAATTTTTGCCCGAAAACAATACTGTAACGATGCTCCAGCCTTCATATTCGCCAGACATGGCTCCGTGTGACTTCTTTCTATTTCCAAAAATAAACAGAACCTTAAAGGCCGTCGTTTTACAAGCATAGATGATATTAAAATTAAAGACTCTGAAAGAGCTAAAGGCTATCCCAAAGATCGAGTTTCAGAAGTGTTTTAAGGATTGGAAGAAGTGCTGGCACAAGTGCATAATATCTAGTGGGAACTACTTTAACGGCGACAAAATTAATGTAGACGTGTAAATAGATATTTTTTTCAAAAAACTCCCGTTATTTTCTGAACACACCTTGTACCTTGTCGCAACACGATATTGACCTCTGCATTATCCAAGACACAGCAGGTAACTATATGATTTCTTAATAAATATCAGCCTTGCCGATTACAGCTAGATGGTAAAGAAAGGCACACGGATAGTTGCACAACGATGTTTTGCGTGATACTTTATACGGGCTATGGGAATAAGAGCCGTCATCGAAGGATTGAAGCTGACGCTTTCTATTCCGAGCAAGCAATTATTTGATTTTTCGTTTTGGCTTGTGTGGTAGTTAATTTTATTAATGTTAAAAAACTGTGACTCTTTTACATCCTTATATTAAAGTTGTATTATAAATTCAAGTTCATGGTTCTGAAACGGCTCCCAAGCCAGAAGAAAAGAAGAGGTTTTGAAAATGTTACAATTACTGGATTCTATTAGTCTTTAGCAAGTTATAACACCATGTGCTAAGCCAATTTTGTAGTTCGTGAATGAACTTTTTTCCATTTGAAAGAGAAAAGCAAATTAAAGAATACGCTTAAGGGGGGAAATACACTAGGAGCATCAAAAAAAAGCGTTTTTTCGGAAAATTTTTTGGCGGAGCATTTAAATAAATTAAAACAAATTTTTTTTTTCATATAAAAGATAAATATTTTAACTATATCTCATAATTTTCTTATAACAAAATATTATAAAACGTGGAAGATATAGTACATTTGCAGTCCACAAGAAGAAAACCGATTTGCATGCAGATAACAATTTCTTTCTTAACTTATAGTAAATCGTTTGTTCCAGAACCATAAAATGTTCCTTTCTTTATTGGCGGCCTCAGTAGTAATTTTACGACGTTGGCAAACTATTCTTGCTTCCTGAGTGCTAACTAATAAACGACGGTTAGCTGAGCTAATTCTATTGCAATCTTCCTGCTTTGCATATTCGTATGCGAGTGATCCCAATCTAATCCCCATCGCGTCGTAAATGGATAATATCCCTCGTTTATCCTTGCTTGAACATAATCCAGTTAGACGCGTAGAGTTTTGTGACTTTATGATCACCCAAATAACTCTTGACGAATATTTTTTGCGTAGAATTGTATTTTTAAACAAAGCTACCTTTGAGCTCAATGGCAATGTCAATAAACATAACTTTAGATACTAGAGTGATATAAACCTAAGATGGATGTCGGATACTGTCAGTTCTTAATACCCTCAGAAAGTGAATGTCTGGGCTGGCGTTATAAAAAACAGTATTTTTCGACACTTCATTATTGGAGGAAATCTTACTGCGATTGAATATGAAGACATGCTCCGAAATAAAATTATCCCAGCAATTCACGCACTTGTGGGCAATGATTTTAATCAAACGTTGTTCTAGCAAGACGGTACCTCATTATGGGCTAGGTGTACGTTCTTATTTAACCTTCAAGCGGGCGCGCGGTCATTTGTAACGGGAGCGGGCGCGCGTAACCGAAAAGACCTATGGGATGAATAAGAGAAATAAAGCACTAATTATTCAATATTTATTTATTTATTTGTACTCAGATATATTATCATTGTCTTTAAAGTCTGATTTGTCAAAAAAAGTAATTAAAACTATGAAAAAGAAACAATTATTAAATTAATAACATAACTCAAATATTCTTCGAATCAAAACAAAAATTAGGAATACAAAATCCTTTTACATATCTCAGACTAGTTTATATACCTAGTCTAATAATAAAAATTACAAAATAAAAATAAAAATTAATTAACTTTGGTTTAGTTTTCATCAGAATCAGTTTCTTCGTCCATATAACATTGATTGCAAATAAATGTTGTATGACTTCTGCAAATATTTTTCATACATAACTTACATTGCGTTTTTGATTGCCTCCTTTTTTTGGCTGGACATATTTTACAGGTTCCTCTGCATGTGCCAGAACTACCTGCTTCTGTATCAGCAGCACTATCCTCCATATTCAAATGCTCCCTTATGTTTCTTTTTAGTTTTCTTGGAAGGCCTAACATCGTTGATCTTCTTTGGACGTACTCTTTCGTCAATTCAGTACCTAATGCCCGTAAATACATTCGCCTTTTCCGTAGAGTCACATTATTTGCCCTCAATATCACCATACTATTTATTCCTGCAATATCCAGAAGACGAAAGAAGAGTGTCAATGGCCATCTATTATTCTTTCTTGAAACCGAATACATTTTTGCTTTTTTATCGACTTCATCGACACCCCCCTTTGTTTTATTGTAAAAAGTAACGATGCTGGGTTTGCGCTTTTCATTTGTACTTTCATCAATTTCTGCAGCACAATGAAGTGATGATATAAGAACTACAAATCTTTTCTTTTTAGGCACGTAAGATACGAGTGTAGCTGTATCTGAAAATCCAAATTGACTTGAATATTCAGGTTGGTTTTTATCTATAAAGCAAGGAGGTATTTCTTTCTTGTTTTGACGCATAGTACCCACAACAGAAATCTTATAATCCTTGGCCAAATCGTTCATCAGCGGCACACTGGTATACCAATTGTCGAAGGTAAGGTTTCTTCCAGTGCCAGAGATTGGTGTAATTAGCCTCTTCACGACGTCTGCCGCAGCATTACTCAACTGATATGGGCCTTCAGGCTGCTTGCCAGCATAAAGTTCAATATTTAGGACGTAAAACGTAGCAGCATCTACTAGTGGATAAAGTTTGATTCCGTATTTGTCGGGCTTTGATTTCATGTACTGTCGGAAAGGACATTTTCCTCGAAAGCCAACCATCATCTCATCGATTACAACGTTCTCTCCCACTGAATATGGCAAAAGACAGTTTTGTGTAAACATATCTAAAACTTCTCTTATTGGCGCAGCTTTGTCTAGAGTACGACGAGCTTGTCGCGTAGTAGCGTCATCAAACCGCAATGAATTCAGTAGAAATTTTACTCTTTTCACTGACATAGTAGTAGGAAAAATAGGTATACCTGTCCCATCACTTGCATATAAATCTTCTAAATTGGCGTGTGATGTCTTCAAGGATCCCACTATGTACAACAATCCGAAAAGTGCTCGAATTTCCACCGCATCTGTCGGTTTGCAGTCACGTATTCTGTTATACGATGGCGCTTTTTTTTTAATAAATTCGTTGGTATATCTAACAACTTTTTCAATAATATTCTTTGAAATGAATAAACTCCAGGCTTGCGTAAATGTTGTCACCCCCGCACCATTCCTACGAGTGCCCGCATCTTCCGTGAGAATATTCTGAACTTGACGCTTCACTCTGTTATTGTTAGATTTTTGCCACTTCGTTACTTTATCGCGCCCTGTAAAACAGCTACTTATTTCTGAAAGTGGCAAATCATCCTCTTCTGAGTCCGAGCAGTTTGATTTCTCAGCAGATTGAGGTTCCCCTGCAACAATGTGGTCGGAAGTTTCAGAGCCTTGGTCGCTGAGCTCTGATTCACTCTCTTCTTCGTCTTCTCTTAGTAATTCCTCGAGTATTGCACTTTGTGGTAACCGTCCACGACTCATCTTATATAAAAAAATCCAAGCTCAATTCAATAATATTGAATGATGGCCGAAGAACTACTACGAGCGTGAACGAGGGTATGTCGCGTTGAGCGTCACGCGTAACCTTTTCGACGACAGGCGCGTGTAGTCTTTTCGACGACTGCACCGGGACTAAAACAATTGCGATCTGTGGAGTGGGGGGAGCGCCCCGAGCGACGGTTTATTCTTTATTTTACTCCCAATGACATAGTGATAGGCTACTAGAAATGAGAAATAAATTTGATCGGTAACAATAATAATATAAACGAAAATGTACTAAGCGCGGTCGATTCGACTACGCGCGCCCGCTTGAAGGTTAAATAGAGTGTTTTTAGGAAGGAGGATAGGCAGCGGAGGCGCAATAAAACGGTCAGCCAGATCTCCTGACCCTAGTCCGCTTGATTATTTTTTGTGGGGTTATCTTAAAGATAACGTATATCGAACGAAACCAGCGAACCTCGACGAACTTCAGCAGAAAATGAAGGTTGATATCATTACTAATGATAAAGACATCATTCGTCAAGCTGTACCATCATCTTACTACCGCAAAGTACATTGCCAGGCAGTAGAGGGTGGAAAATTTGAGCATTTGATAAAATAAAAAAAATCAATTGATATTTGTCTGAAGCAATTCAACATTGCCTTCACCTGATGATCTTCACTCTGCCTTGCTTTTACTGGCTGGGCATCACACCATCTTGTCTTAACTGGCTGGTGTAGTTCTTTGCCATGTCCTCACTGGTTGGGCATCATACTACCTTGACTCAACTGGCTGGGGTAGACTTTAGCCTTGCCTTTACTGGCTGGGCATTACGCCACCTTGCCTTAGTTGACTAAGATGAACGCAACTCTCAGTTTCTTTGCGCTACCTCACTTTAATTAGCTGGTATAAATGCAAGCCTCGTGTTACCAAATACTTTGAAAAAATTATTTTTTAATATGACCTTAAGAATCAAGATATTACCATGGGACAGCCAGGGCAATTTCCTACAACGTTTTGCTCATACATTTTTTTGAGAGACGCCTACTTCTGAAGATATCTAGCCGATCATTGCTTGACCTTGACTTGGCCTTCCAAAGTCAAATTGTTCTAATGGTAAAGATTGTATCAAGACATAAAATTGTCCGCTATTTTGATTTTCGGTGTCGAAATTGGGGGTTGGCACATAAAAAAATAGACTTGACCTTAAAATGGCCTTGAAAGTCAAGGTCGAAGTCATGGCCGAGGTCACGGTTTGATAGCCAGGAAAATTTCTTACAGTTTCTCTCTTAACCATTTTTTTAAGTATTGCCTACGTTTCAAGTTATTTAACCAGTCCGGAACTTTTAAAAGATCCTGTGTATATTAAAGGTGATTCATTATGCGGTTTCATTTTCAATAGGCTTCTTTATACAGATCACGCGTGACTTTTATCAAACTGTAATGTAATTTTTATTCAGTAATGTTTGACAAATCATCATGGAAAGACTTACACCGCAATAACGTATCCAAATTGTTCAGCTGTATTACGAAAATCAGCGTTCTGTGAGAAATGTTTTTCGTGCTCTTAGAGCAACTTATGGTGTGCATCGTCGACCTACCGAAACCATTATAGCCAATACCATCCGCAAATTTAAAACCCAGCATACATTATTGGATGATACTCGACCGATTAGACCACATCCAGCACGTAGTGAAGAGAATATAGTGGCTGTAGCTAAAAGTGTGGCTGAAGACCGTGACCAATCGATTCAGTGTCGTTCTCAAAAGCTTCGCTTGTCGCACGCAACAACTTGGCATGTTTTACGTGAAGATCTTGGTTTTAGGACATACAAATTTCAACTTGTGCAAGAATTGAAGCCGGGTGACTAAGGTTTGCGTCGTGTTTTTGGTGAATGGGCTCTAAATCAGCTCAATAAAAATCCGCTATTTCATCGCGAAATTTTGTTTAGTGATAAGGCACATTTTTGGCTCAATGGATACTTCAATAAGCAGAATTGCCGTATTTGGGCTGATAAACAACCTGAAGAGCTTCAACAGCTACCACTAAAGCAACAGAAATGCACAGTTTGATGTGGTTTATGGGCCGGTGGAATCATTGGTCCATATTTCTTTAAAAATAAGCCCGTTTGGAACGTAATCGTCAATGGCGACCGCTATCGCACCATGATAACGGTTTTATCGGTGAACTTTGGTTTCAACAAGACGGCGCTACTTCGCATACATCGAGAGAAACAATGGACTTATTGAGAAATCATTTTGGTGAGAACCTGATTTCACGTTTTAAACCAGTAAATTGGCCGCCTAGATCGTGTGATATCACACCTTTAGATTATTTGCTTTGGGGTCACACGAAGTCTCTGGTCTTCAGGGATAAGCCAGCTTCAATCGACTCTTGCAAGCCAACATTACTCGTGTCATTTGCGAGATACCAATCGCTATGCTGGAACGCGTCGTTAAAAATTGGACCCTCAGGATGGGCCATTTACAGCGTAGCCGCGGTCAACATTTAAATGAGATAATTTCTAAAAAGTAAATGCTATAGATTGTTCTTTAGACTCACAATAAAATTACTATAGAATTTGACTTTTTGCCTTTTATTTGAGATTAAAAACTAAACCTCATAATGAATCACCCTATATATATATACATATATATATATATTGTAACGCCACGGGGGATCAGGGTAGCGTACAAATGTAAAGGTGGGGGGGTAAGCGGGCTGCTTGCTTGCTAGTGCAAGGTAAAACTACCAATTTAAAATGAGCACACAAACAAATACGTTTATTCAAACTAAGATTACAAAATACAATAATTTATCGCGTTTTTACGCAAGCCCAGGGCGTCAGCTACAATCGTGTAGCGCGGTTTCCTGCGCGGCAAATACGTTGCGTGGCTAACTCTCGGTTAGAGCGGTCGCGGGCGTACAGCATACACAACGGCCGAAAATGGGGCGTAACACGCGACGCGGTCGCACACACGCAGCTGGGAAGGATACGGGGACGATTCGTTGCAGGGATGCCTCCTGGTAACAGCTGCTGCACCTTGGTGCACTTACCAGATATTCTCTTTACACGCGACTACTACTCGGACGCTCGCTTGTTCGTATTGCTTACGACGACCGAAATTTTAATTAGCGACTAATGCCTATGGTTATCCCGAACGAAGTGAAAGAGAAGCTTTCGCGGGGCACTCTCGCAAGCGCAGATTTTAGATCACCGTTCTGCGCCGACGCAACGTACGTGTAAAGTACGTTACGCGACGCAGCCGCCACGTGCGCTTAGCGCTGTCGGCAGTTGATATTACTGCTCGCCAGCAGCGCGCGTTGAGGTTAACCGCTCGTGAGTGCCAGTGTTGTTGTGTATTCCCTGGAGCGGCGAGAATCTACTTTAGATGTACGGAGGATCAAGGTAAGTCGACGCGTTCCATAGCTGGTAGGCGTCGACTAATTTGTCTATCTTCTTTCTGTTTCAGGTGCGGCCGTACTGCGGGTTAACAGCTGCGGCTCGGACGATGAGCGGTTGAGAAAGCTAAGCAGCGGTGTCGGGGACAGCGATAGCCTGCTTGCAGCGGCAGCGCGGCAACACTATCAGACATCTCCAGGTGCGTATTTACTTGCACTCAAATGCTGTGCTTCTATGTTTTGCCTGCCTTCTAACCTTCTCTTTCGCTTTCCTATGATGTTGTGTGGCAGCTTGAACTCCTCTTCCCGGGTACAGCTGCTATAATTATTTCCTTCCTTGTCTAATTACTGTCTGGAAGGTTGCAGGTACGTGGACCATTACAAGAACAGAAAGGAGCTTGGAGAGGAAGGAGCTTGGAAAAGAACCCTGCTGCAGTGTGTGCGAGCACTGCCTCGAATAGCCAGGGGCTCCTGAGACTAGCTCCTCGCTAGAGCCTGTGATTAAGCTCAAAGCCCCTGTACCTGAGGAAAATACAGTATGTACAGCCCTGCGTGGCTGCCAGTTAGGGGGAGCGTGGCAGCCCTGCGAGGCTGCCAAGATTGTAGAAAGGGGGTATTTAAGCTACGAGGAGGCGCACAAGCTATGCTTTGGCCTCCTCATGTGACTGGTGCAAAACAATACGTCGCAATATAAATATATATATATATATATATATATATATATATATATATATATATATATATATATATATATATATATATACAGGGTGGTCCCTTTTAATCTATCGGTCGAAATAACTTCAAAGGGAGATGGTTATATTAAAAAATGTTTCACCTGACCTTGGCGTTAACCTTGAGGTCAAATTCGAAGGTTACTTGAGGGTCAAATCGCAAATTTTATATAAAATCCCAATTTTTTATAACAGATTCTGATTTTGCGTCAAAAAATATGAAAGTTTTGTTTCCAACATTTTTTTCGATGCGTGACAGATGGCGCTGTAATCGGCAGTTTTAATCTATCGATGCGAATATCTCAACAACTACGCATATGAAAAGGTAGAAAAGGAAAATTTGTTAATCTGAATAGGGAACATGCAATGACACCACAATCGACCCCACCCCCCCTCTAACCCCCCGTATGGAGCGGTTTCAACTTAAAAATCTGAAATAGGTATCCCAATTTTATATTGCATATTCTTATTCTGCGTCAAAAAATATGGAAATTTGGTTCAGAACATTTCTTAGATTCGTGACAGATGTCGCTGTAATCGACAGATTTAAAAATGCGAACAAAAATCGTTACTGAATTAGGATTTTTCAAGGAATACACATCGTGTTCTGCAAATTAGAATTCTGTGAATAAATACTGTTTAAGGTCATCTTGACATTTGTGTCGCTGTCGTCTGTGGCGTTGACGCTGCGGTCCCACGCCTCGCGTGGCACAAGTGGCGCGTGGAAAGAAGATGGACTTAAGCGTATCTCGCTGCGGTCTTGCGCCTCGCGCACCCTCCTTTTCTTCTTGTGTGGCATGTGCGGTGCGTGGAAAGAAGACTCTTACTTCATCGCAGCTCGCGGCGGCGATGATTTTCTGCGTTTTCATGCGAGTTGAGTGCGTCCTTTAGGCTTTGTTAACCTCGCGTCCGGGTTGATTGCGTGATTTTTGCATGTTTCGGGCTCGATTTCGTAATTGCGTGCATGCAGTGTGTCAGTGCGAGTGAAGGAGGTGCACCTCAGCATAGGATTTGTTGATTGTGGAATGCTGTTCACATGCGACATGTTTGACGTTATGTGTTCCAGGGCGTGCGTATTTCGCTGCAACTGAGCTTGTTGCCCGGCACCGCATCGTTGGTCTCCCTAAGACGTCGGGGCACGTTGTGTGCAGGTCGAGAACCACTCTACGCACCCAAGGCCCGGCTTCACTAGATGGATTCAGTGTACCATAGCGGCTAGAGAACATTATTTTTGTTGGCTTGCGAGTTGCGTCAGTCACGTGACCTATGGTAAGCGTTAGTCTTAAGTTTGCGTATACGCGTCGTCCATTTTTGCGTCATTTTGATTACGCACGATTATAGTTAATGTAATTATGTAGTTTTTTGTATTATTAATTATTTTTTTTCAATAAATAGAATTGCGTAAAGTCAACTAACTTCGGCTTTTCTCTCTAAATTGTGAGGGTTTTTACGCCAGAGCAAGTTTCTTTATATTAACGCGGATTTTTTTGTTGATTTTTATTTAATTATGCCAATCCCTTGCACCCTCTTTATTTTATCATTTATTTACTTATTATATGTAGTATCACTTAATAATTTTTGTTTAAATACGTTTGAAAAAATCTGTTTTGATGAAAATGTTTATTCTTCTTTTAGCGTTACCCGGGGACAACAGATATTTTTTGAACGTATTAATTAACAGAATTTCAATTTGCAGAACACGATATGTATTCCTCGAGAAATTCTTATTCGGTAACGATTTTTGTTAGCATTTTTAATTCTGTCGATTACAGCGACATCTGTCACGAATCTAAGAAATGTTCTGAACAAAATTATATTTTTCGACGCAGAATCAGAATATGCAATATAAAATTGGGGTACCCATTTCAGATTTTTAAGTTAAAACCGCTCCATACAGGGGGTTAGAGGGGGATGGGGTCAATTGTGGTGTCATTGCATGTCCCCTATCCAGATTAATAAATTTTCCTTTTCTACCTTTCCGTATGCGTAGTTGTTGGGATATTCGCATAGATGGATTAAAACTGCCGATTACAGCGCCATCTGTCACGCATCGAAAAAAATGTTTAAAACAAAACTTTCATATTTTTTGACGCAAAATCAGAATCTGTTATAAAAAATTGGGATTTTATATAAAATTCGCAATTTGACCCTCAAATAACCTTTAAATTTGACCTCAAGGTTAACGCTAAGGTCAGCGCTGGACGACCTCTTTCAACTCCTACAACTTTTGTTTGAACATTTCTTGATATAACCATCTGCCTTTGAAGTTATTACAATTGATAGATGGAAACAAATCACCCTGTATATATATATATATATATATATATATATGTATATACGAGGGTGGTCTAAAAATTTTCCGACCTAACACAGATACAAGACATTTTTTCTTAATTTTTTTTTTTATTTCTTAACATAGTCTCCTTGCAATTCTACACACTTTTTTCAGCAATGCTTCCATCTCTTTAACCCATCCAAATAGTACTCGGCGTATTTCTCTGCAAAATGACTGTTCGCGAAGGTGATTACCTCCTCATTTGACGAAAAGCTTTGTCCCCCGCGTGTAATTTTTAGATTAGGGAACAAAAAGAAGTCGCTTGGGTCTAGGTCCGGTAAGTAAGGCGGATAGTCAATCAGCTGAAACCGTATTTCCTGGATTTTCGCCATGGCAACCGCTGAGGTGTGAGACGGCGCGTTGTCTTGGTGAAACAGGATTTTCTTTTTCTGCAAATGTGGAAGTTTTTCCGCAAGTTCTGCCTTCAGCTTGTCAAGTAATGATGCGTAATATGCTCCCGTAATCGTTTTCCCTTTATGAAGATAATCGATTAAAATAACTCCATGACTATCCCAAAAAACGGTCGCCATCACTTTCCAAGCCAAAAAAAACAGTTTTTGCTTTTTTTGGAGCTGGTTTCTCCTTTGGAGTCCACTGTTTTGACTATAGTTTTGTTTTGGGCGTATAATGGTGTATCCAAGTACTATCTACAGTAATTAATCGGCGCCAAAACTCGGATTTATTGCGCCTAAACTGCGCCACTAGAGCGTTGGAAATGTTCATTTGAACACGTTTTTGGTCTAACGTGAGCAAACGCGGTAGCCAACGTGCGGACAGCTTTGTCATCTTGATTAAATATGTAGCAAACACGTTCTTGGACATGTTCATAACCTCTGCTATCTCTCTCACTTTATTTCGGCGGTCGTCTAGCACCATTTGGTGAACTTTGGCGATGTAATCATCAGTGGTTGCAGTTTTTGGACGTCCCGAACGTTCATTGTCTCCCAAGCTCTCACGGCCACGTTTAAATTCAGCTGCCCAAAATTTTACTGTGGTAAATAATGGTGCAGAGTCCCTATACACAGAGTTAAACTCATTTTTGATTTGCGTAGGCGTATTGCCTTTTAAAAACAAAAATTTAATGACAGCTTGATACTCGGTTTAATCCATTTTCACAACAACACTCACATTAACTAACTTAAACGACTGTCAACTAACAACTGCGCATTTAAAATGGCTGAAACTTCTGTGAGTATTGGTCAACAAATCGATTTTAACGGATATCTTGGGTATGGCACGTTTGTCAGCAAAATTCGTTCCAAAATGTCGTTACTAGTGAGTAGTTTTTTGGCGAAAAACAATACTACCATTATGCCTCAGCCACCGTATTAACCAGATTTGGCCCTCTGCGACTTTTTCCTCTTCTTGAAATTGAAAAGGCCCATAAAAGGACGTAGATTTGCGACGATTGAGGAGATTAAGGCTGCATCGCTGAAGGAGCTAAAGGCAATACCCAAAAGTGCATTTCAGAAGGGTTTTGATGACTAAAAGAAGCGCTGGCACAAGTGCATTGTATCAGAGGGAAATTATTTTGAAGGGAATAACATAATTTTAAAAGAATAAATGAATACTTTTTTTAAAAAATTACACGTCACCTTATTTTTTGATCACACCTCGTATCTCTAGAGTAAAAGGTTTAGAAAAAAAGTTTTCAGACAAGACAATGTGGAGAAGCACCATCTTGTTGTAGCCAAAATCTATTTCTCCTATTAAGGTCAACTTCTTCAAGGAGAACTGATATTCCATCCCTTATTAACTGCAAATAATTTTGTCCGTCAACGTTGCCTTCAAAAAAGTAAGGGCCAATCAAATAGCCATTAACAAATCCGCACCATAATTTATTCTCCAGCGATGTTGATAATCAACCTCTTGCATAGAATGTGGGTTAACTGGAGACCAAAAATGACAATTATGGCGAATCATGACGCCAGTACTTTGAAATGTAGCCTTATTGCTGAACATAACATATTTGAAAAAATTATAAGTTTGAAATTTCCAACATTAGCGTCCAAAAAAAAATATTTTAAAAAGTGTTTATAGTTAAAATTTATATTTATATTTTTTTAATCTAAGTGTTTTATAGGATAACCAAATATTCAGATACGGATTTAAATATAATTTGTACATTTTTAGCAGCTTTATTTCAATGTAAAAAACGATGTTGTGACTCTAACGTTGAAAAAGAGTTGTACTCTAAAGTTACAAACTTAAGACCCATAAAACATTCTCATCATTATTGATCTGCACCCATTGACAAAAAATAACTTGTCTTTGATAATCCTCAACCGATGAAGCTTGGTTCAAAGATATGTGATACGGATGGTACTTTACATTTTTTAGATATCTGCTGGCTATTGATTTTGCTACATCAAGATCTCGTTCCATTTGACGTAAACTTATCTGAGGATCCAAATGCACCATAGCTAATATCTCCATCATTTGAGGATTATTAGCATATTCTTCTGTTAACATAGACCTCCTTTCACGAGCCAACTTACCTTGCTGGCCACGCAACTTAATATTATAAATAACAGTGTCATTGATTGACGTCTTTCAAGAAATCTAGCAGCATGTAAAATTAAAGCTTAAACGTAGTTTCTTTGACATTCTCCTAGTTCAAGGAGAATACCGATAATTTCATTAGCTGTGTAGTCAGCGATAACAAAAAATGTCAAAATAAGAAATAAAACTTAAATAAAGAAAACAAATTTAATTTATAAAATAACCAAATACATAAATTATTTCTCCAATTAAATAACGAGTATTTTTAAGAATAAAAAAATTTTAAGAAACTAAAAATTTTTAAAAATACCTCAATTTTGCATTCAAATAAACTTACAATGAATGACATAGTTGATTTAAATTAGTCATAACTTCAGAAATCACTGTATGGCAACCAAATTCACAATCAAGAAACTAACCAAAAAAGAATTCATTAACGATTCCAGAATGATTGTAATAAACTATGTTATTCATCGAAGGTGATCGCAGACTATCAGAATGTTAAATAAAGGCAAAAATAATACAAAATTCGAGACTATCAAACTTTTCTTATTATTAAAAAGAAATCTTTGTTTATTGAGAAAAGTATTAGTAGCTGCCAAAATATTACTTTTTGCGTGTCTAATTTTGTTTAAGATAATTTATCATGAAAATTAATTTAAAAACATTTACTGCTTTTCCATTTTTACGTTTTTTTATTATGCGTTACGAAACTAAGGGAACCATCATTTTTTGTCTTGTTTAAAGAATGCCAACGAAATTATTAAGTATAAAAATTAAGATTAAAAGTTTAAGTTCCCTTTTGAAAAAATGTAACTTTAACTTCAAATAGTTTTTAAGGTTATGGTCAAGGTCATGGGCAATGTCGTGGTAAAAGATGTCCTATATACATTTTTCGCCTTTTTTCATTTCTATGATCAAAGGCAGATACTTTCCTTTAAAAAAATTAATTTGACCTCAAAATGACCATGAAGGTTATGGTCAAGACCATAACTGTTAAGATGTGAAATTATTTACTCTTCCCTTTTTTAGGGTCAAAGGTTAGGCTTTCTATTTGAAATATTGAATTAATCTTTAAATGGCCTTGAAAGTCATATTCCAGGTCATGGTCAAAGTCACATCAGAAAGTAAACTTTTCTGCTTTTTCGTTTCCCGAGCTCGAAAGTAAAGGTTCTTATTTAAAATAAACCAACTTGACCTTTAAATGACCTTGAAGGCCATATTTAAGGTCATTGTCAAGGTCACAGTTAAACGTCCCTTTTAAAATCTAACAACTTTTTTCTTAAAGCCTTTAATTTTTGAGATATATGCATCCGTTTTTTAAAATGGGACACCCAGTATACAGGGCGTCACAAAAGTCTCGAAACGGCTATATATTTCCTAAGGTGGGGTATTTCGGAAAATGGTCAAAGTCGATTCTTAAATAACTCTAAGTAACGAGAAATTCAATGGTGACTTCTATTTTGGCCTTGTCGATGTACTTTAAGGTCATTACAAGGTCAAGTCATATTTATTGAATAGGAACTTCCTTTTTTGACATTCGCAATCGAAAGAGCGGGAAATTTTACGTTTAAATATGTACTTAAGTCATAAGGATACGTTGTTCTTGAAGGTCAGCCAAGGCCATTTAAGCCTTAAGCTTGGTCTGATTATTATGAGCATTTAATAATGAGCAAGGTCTGATTATCTTTTAGAATAGGAACTCCCCAATTTTATTTTCAACCGATGTATTAAAATTAGCAGGGTTTATGAAGTGTTAACTGTAGGCGTGATCCTAACGATGTCCTTCGAATTCCTTCAAGATTATTTCAAACTCTACTCATTTTCAATAAAAATTCTTTTTTTTGACACTGCCAATCTAAAGAGCGGGAAATTTTACGTTCAAATATGTACTTAGGTCATAAGGACACGTTGACCTTGAAGGTCAGCCAAGGCCATTAAAACATGAGCAAGGTCTGATTATCTTTTGGCGTAGGAACTCCCCAATTTTTTTATTCAAACCAATGGATTAAAATTAGCCAGGTTTACGATGTGTTGATTCTAGGCGTAACCTTAACGATGTCCTTCGAATTCCTTCAAAATTATTTCTAACTCTACTCATTTTTTAATATAAATTCTCTTTTTTGAAATTGGCAATCAAAAGAACGGGAAATTTCACGTTCAAATACGAGGTCTGGCTATCAAATAACAAGACTGGTTACAAAAAAGGGTTTTATTATAAAAATTATTCTACATTCGAATGCTCCCCTTTAATATACTCCCCTTCCCTTCTTCACACACCATTCCATACGTTTTTTTTATTGACCGAAGCAGTGCTGAAAGTCTTCTTTGGTAAGGGCCTTTAGGAGCTCTGCCGTTTCTTGCTTTACCGCTTCCATCGACTCAAATCGGGTCCCTTTCAAAGCAGATTTTATCTTCGGAAACAAAAAAAAGTTGCACGGTGCCAAACCTGGCGAGCACGGCACGCGTTTAAGCACTGGAGTGCGCTTACTGGCCAAATACTGCTTTACAGATAGCGCGTTATGGGCAGGTGCGTTGTCCTGGTGCAAAATCCACGAGTTGTTCTTCCACAACTCAGGCCGTTTCTTACGAACTCGTTCTCGCAGTGTTGCCAAAACTGACAAATAGTAAGTCTAGTTGACAGTCTGACCCTCTGGAACCCATTCAGTCATCACAATACCGTTAATGTCGAAAAAAACGATCAACATTGCCTTAAATTTTGATTTGGACATCCTTGTTTTTTTGATTCTGAGCGATTCAGGCGTCTTCCAATGCACCGATTGCCGCTTTGTTTCAACATCGTATTAAAAAATCCACGTTTCGTCGCAAGTAATAATGTTTTATATCAGTCCGGAATCTTTTTTTAACCTTTCAAGGAAATCTGAGCAGACCTGTTGACGCAAGAGCTTTTGGTCAGGAGTCAAGTTTTTTGGCACCAACTTCGCACAGACTTTTGTCATGTGTAATTCCTCGTGTAAAATTTGTCTAACCGTCTCTTTATCGGCGTTTACAGTCTCGGCAATCATCCGAATGCTCATTCGACGATCTGCACGCACAATTTGGTTGATTTCGGTCACTGTTTCCGGAGTTGAAACAGTGACAGGGCGACCTGGGCGTTGATCATCTTCAGTGCTCACTCGGCCTTCACTGAAGCGCTTACACCACTCAAAAACACGCGCGCAAGATAGAGAATTGTCCCTATAGGCCTCTTGCAACAATTTACAGCACTCAGTCAGAGTTTTTTTCAATTTAACGAGAAATTTGAGATTGATACGTTGCTCCTGTTTTTCGTCACACATGGTTTTCGGCACGAGAAGAAAACACGTTCGTTTCAAACCGCTATTGCACAAATACAATAATAGTGACAAGAACGTGTTTTGGTACGTACATAGACAAAATATCTAGATACCCAACGCACTACTCGTTTTTTCCCCCACCCCTCTACGGCGCCCTCTAGGCGCGCAGTCTCGTGATTCAATAGCCAGACCTCGTATGTACTTAGGTCATAAGGACACGTTGACCGTAAATGTCAAACAAGAGCATTTAACATAAGATAAGCTTTTTATTTTATGACTATCTTAGTGATAACCTTAAAGGTCATTTTGAGGTTAACTTTTTTTTTATTTACTTCTAATATTACTCGGGATCAAAAACTTTGATGTAGTTAAAAAGTGTTCTTTGCGCCTGTGCCTTATTTGCGTGAATCCTTTCGAATTTCAGAATGCTTGATTATATATTATCTATAAAATCTGTGTCCTTATTATTTAGTGCCTTTATTATTTATTATCATTAAATTTTATTTATCTTTGATAACCAGACCTTGTTCACGTTTAAATGGCCTTGGCTGATCTTATAAATCAACGTGTGCTTATAATCGAAGTACATATTTGTACGTAAAATTTCTTGCTCTTTCGATTGCCAAAGTCGAAAAAGGAAGTTCTAATTTAAAAAACATGATCTGACCTTGAAATAACCTTGAAGGACATCGTCAAGGTCAAAATAGAGGTTTTCATTAGATTCCTCGTTGAGAGTTACTTACGGATTGACCTTGACTATTTTCCAAAATACCCCACCTTAGGAAATATACAGCCGTTCTGGGACTTTTGTGACACTCTGTGTATAAGGTAACACATCGTTCAATAAGTCGCGCGACTAACAACGAAAACAACATTTTTTTTCTAAAATCGTTTTTATTCATCAATATAATCTCCTTTTAGAGCAATCCAATCTTTCTAACACCTTTCCAACATTTCTATACCATGTTTTTAGAAGGAATTATCCTTTGCTTCAAAATAGGCTTCAGTTTCGACAATGACCTCTTCAATCGAGCCAAATTTTTTTCCCTGGAGCATTTTTTTGAGATCAGCAAAGAGCCAGTAGTCGCTGGGGGCTAAATCTGGCGAATACGGGGGATAGGGAAGCAAATCAAAGCCCAATTCGTTCAATTTTGCCATTGTTTCCATGGACTTGTGGCATGGTGCATTGTCTTGGTAAAAAAGGATTTTTTTCTTCTTCATGTGCAGTCGTTTCGCTGCGATCTCCACCTTCAAACGTATCAACAAGTCAATATAATAATCACTGTTGATCGATTTACCTTTTTCCAGGTAGTCAATGAAAATTACGCCATGTGTATCCCAAAAAACAGACGCCATTACTTTGCTAGCAGACTGCTGCGTTTTTGGACGCTTTGGGTGGCTTTCGCCAGCCATGCGCCACTCAGATGATTGCCGATTCGACTTCGGAGTGAAATGATGTATCTATGTTTCATCCATGGTCACGTATCGACGCAGGAAATTCTTTTTATTGCGAGTAAATAGCGATAAACAGCTCTCTGAATCGTCGACTCGTTGCTGTTTTTGTTCCACTAAAGGCAATCGCGGCACCCACTTGGAAAAAACCTTTTTCATACTCAATTTTTAATAAAGGATTGTAAATACGCTTCCAGA
Source organism: Chalcis sispes (assembly GCA_949987625.1). Taxonomy (NCBI): domain Eukaryota; kingdom Metazoa; phylum Arthropoda; class Insecta; order Hymenoptera; family Chalcididae; genus Chalcis; species Chalcis sispes. Next base: position 36,609,192 of record OX465095.1, on the reverse strand, counting down.
TGATATCTGTGTCATTTCTGCAATTCCACGGACCAACACTTTGCAATTTTTCATTACAATTTTTAACACTTTACGCACATTTTCCTGTGTAACGGCTTCCAATGGCCTACCCGAACGTTCCGCATCGTTTGTGTCCGTACGACCACGTTTAAACTCAGCATACCAACGACAAATCGTTGGTTTGGATAGAGAGGAGTCTGGGTAATGTTTTTGAAGCCATTGCTGGGCTTCTACGGTGTTTTTACCCATTAAAAAACAATGTTCTATCAACACGCAAAACTCGCTTTTTTCCATTTTTCAAACAAATTACAAAGTGACTTTACTCTAACCTCGATAACTCTGCTGTCTGTGATCCAATCGACGTGAAATTTTTACACATTTCATGTAAAGGCTCGTACTTTTTGGAAACGTGGCCAGTTTGGTAATACTGGCACTATCTCTGGATTAGTCTCGGGACTTATTGAACGATGTGTTACATAATTGAGTGTGCAACTGCCGCTACACGCCTACTATCATGCGCTGGAGACGGCTTCATTCAAACTTTAATAACTCCGTAAATAACAGTCGGTTTTTCCTGAAATTTATACAGAATATTTTTTAAATGCGCTCCTTCTAGAAAATGAAAAAAAAAAAAATCGATTTTTTTCAAAATCCTGATCGTATTTACCTCCGCCCCCCCTTAATGTAAGATACATAAATACTTTGAAAAAATCTTTACCTTGTATTAAAATTAAAATGTTAAGCTTAAGCTTGAATTTAAACCTCGAATCAATTTTGTTACCATTACATCTTAATATAATTCTTAAATCTTAATACAGTTAAAAGCTGTTTTTTAATATAGATATTTAGAAAAAATTAATATAGTATAATTTTTTTGTACACAGTGAATGAATTAAAAAATTAATCCATCATATTAAAACTCACCCTTGCATCATTTATTCCAGTTAGTTTTGTTTTTGGTCTTTCAAGCACTAAAAATGCAGCAAGATTGGCAGTATACGATGCCACAATTATCATTGCGAATCCCGCCCAAACCATTCCTAGTACACGAGCGGAGAAACTCCTTGGCGTACCTATTATAAAAAACAAAAAGTAATAAGTAAATCTTTAAATAATCAAAGTACAGAAAAAAAAAAATATTAAAAAAAATTTTGATAGATCTATTGTAAACCGTTTTGAAAATGCGTATTTTTCAAAATCAATGAAAATAGAGTTCTGTAAATTGAAAATATTTTATTATTATTAAAATAAAATAAGCGTAAGAGTAAGTATAATTAATTATAATCAACGTATCATTTATAGATAAAAATAGATTGTGATGAGGTGTTTTATTTAATAAATAAATTAATATCTACTAAATTATCACCCGATATGCTGATACAAATGACTGTCTTGCCATATTGTTAAGGCGCTAGGCGAGACTACCGCTACCTTCTTGGCTCGCTTGAAGAACTCTTTCTCAGAGAAAGTTCAGTCGATCCTTTCATGCTGTCTGGAGAATAACGGTACTACGCGATCCTGCTAGTCTCTATCTCTCTTGCTTTCTCGCACTCTAATATTTTTCCACATACTCTTATATTCTTAGCACACGTACAACGCGGCGAGGCACGTGGGTCTTGCAGATCACCACTCATTTTCTCTTTCCTGCTAACACTACTCGCTTTCATACTCACTCACTCTATCGCACCTTTTCTCTACGCTAAGTTTCAATTTACACACCCTCTTCCTCTATATCTTTATCTCATCCACATAGGCTCTACTATTATATTTTATTCTACGTTATGCTACGTTTTAATCTGCTTCTCTTTCGCTCTTGAACTCCACTGCTCTCTATCTTCGCTGGTCGCCCACACTCTGCTGCTCTCCTTCTCAGGTGCTCTGCTACTCTGCACGGCAATAGCTTTTTTTAGATTCTTCTAGCTCGTCGAATATTCTACTACTTATAACAAAAATTTCTCGTCACAAGATTTCTGGAGCATAGAATGCTGTTTAAAGTATAATGCAGGTAGCATAATTATTAAAAATAATTTCAATTTTTCTATTTTTACTAAGTAGTTTTAAATATTTATATTTTACTAAAATGTTTTATTTAAAAATAATATAATTCTCAAAATTCTAATAAATTAAATAAATCTAATAAATTTAATTTTAAAAACACTGTGGAAATAACTGAAATAAATAAAAAGTTGTCGTATTACAATTTTAAATTAGACAAAGTTAAAATAAAAAATAAAATTTTTTATAAGAATTACATAAAACTAACTAATAAGAAAGAAAACAATATTTTATTTTATTAAAATTTGTGCCTTCTGCACATGTAAATAAACTATTTACAGCAGCACAAGTAAAAAATAAAAGTTCAGAAATAATACAATGCAAGAATAAATAACACGTATCACTTTTTGCGAGTGTAAATAATTAATCAAAATGAAAGAGATTTTTCTATATTGTATGTTTTCTTCGGGATTACTCGCCTGTTGACTGTTTTAAAACGATGTTTCTTAAACATTGCAATTCACTTCTTTAAGGCGTACCCGATATTGATGATTTCAAATCTCGAGATCTTTTATTGAAAATAGCCTTGAAATCGGTGAAGATAGTAACGGAAATAAAGTCACCCTGCGATTGGTTACTATTAAATGTATTTAAATATCTAATATTTACTTTTTATCACGCATTTCAACGTTACACATGTCTGAAATCGAATTCCAATAGAGTTAGTTGGAAATAATCCAATGGCTAGTTCCGTGAGAACGAGCCAAACCAAATGTAGTCGGCATAAAGTAATGCCAAGGGAAGACTATATTTCTTAATATACGAGGGCGGTTCAAATATGATGGAGACAAACGCAGTAGATGACGCGCATGTATGTTTTAAAGGTCGTGGCTTGAATATGTGATAACTGGGTCCCTTACAAACAATGTGGCAAATTTTTCTGCGGTTGCGAAATTAGTTCAGTAGTGAGTGCCTAAGTAGGGCTAGTGTGTCCAAATGGGTTCAAGCATTCAAGGATAGTCGCGAAACCGTTAAGAATGAGCCGCATGATCGTCGACCGCGAACCAGCATCACACCAGACAACATTTACCGCTTAGAACAACTCATTTTGAAGGACCGTAGGATGAATGTTCGAGACATTTCGGCTAAACTCGGAATCGGTATTGGTAGTGTCTATCGTCCACGAACACCTTCAATATCACAAAATAACAGCGCAATGGGTTCCTAAACTGTTGAACTTCGAGCAAAAATTCGCGCGGTTGGAAGTTTGCGTCTCACGCTCGATACAATATCGAAATTGGGGTGGCAGGTACTAGAACACCCCACCTACAGTCCGGATTTATCATCCTGCCACTACCACATGTTTGGACCACTAAAAGAAGCCCTCGGAGGTCATAGATTCAACACCGACGACGAGGTAGAGGAGTTCGTGCGCACATGGCTGTCTGAGTTGCCCAAGGAATTCTTCGATACCGGCATCAAAAAGCTTCCGGAAAGGTGGACAAAATGCGTAACTTGTAAGAGGGAGTACCTAGAAAAACTGTAAATTTTTGTAAATTTTTTTGATAGTAAATAAACGTGTCAGAGCATTTGTCTCGATCATATTTGAACCGCCCTCGTATTGTTAAGTCCCATTATACTTTGTCCGATTTAAAATTTTCTTTTTCTCAGTTCAAAAGTTTGAAGGCAACTCTCAGGGAAAATTCCAGATACGTTCCCTTTGGAATGCGTGTTTATCCTATTTACATGTGTTCAAAAATATATCCGTTATACGTACAAGTTTTTTTTTATATACAGGGTGGACCATTTTGATTTCCTTACCTAAATATCTTAGAATCTAAGCAAGATACAAAAAAGTTGAAGAAGGCATAGGGGGTCAGATAACAGTGACCTTTAACTTCACCTTGGAGTTGATCTTTAAGGTCAGTTAAACGTCAACTTTATTTTTTTAAATATTGGGTGTACAACTTTGCTTCCGCCGTTTTTTTCCGAAATTTGAGGCATTATTGTAAAAAACTGGTTATACATTAATGATTCAAAGTATTGTCCATCGCTGGCCACTACTTTCTCCCATCTTTTGGGCAGCATTTGAATCCCGCGTTGAAAAACCTGGTCATCTTTTGAATCGATCCACGAATCGATCCAATTTTTTACTTCTTCATAAGACCGGAAGTCCTGGTCAGCCAGGCCATCTGCCATTGATCGAAGCAAGTGATAGTCCGAGGAAGCAACGTCTGGAGAATACGGCGGGTGGGGTAGGACTTCCCATTTCAAAGTTTCCAAGTATGTCTTGACTACTTTCGCAACATGGGGTCGAGCATTGTTATGCTGTAAAATCACTTTATCATGTCTCTCGTTGTATTGCGGCCGTTTGTCTTTCAATGCTTGGCTCGAACACATTAATTGCGTTCGATAACGATCGCCTATGATTGTTTCAGTCGGTTTTAACAACTCATAATACACTACGCCGAGCTGGTCCCACCAAATACTGAGCATGACCTTAGAACCGTGAATATTCGGTTTGGCCGTCGACGTGGAAGCATGGCTGGGATATCCCAATGATTTTCTGCGCTTGGGATTATCGTAGTGGACCCATTTTTCGTCCCCAGTCGCAATGCGATCCAGAAATCCCTTCCGTCTTTGCCTTGCAGGCAGCTGTTCACAAACACACAAACGCCGTTCAACATCTCTCGGCTTCAACTCGTACGGCACCCGATTTCCTTGTTTCTAAATCATTCCCATGACTCTCAGGCGTTTTGAAATGGCTTGTTGCGTCACTCCCAATGATCCTGCCAATTCTTGTTGCGTTTGACACGAGTCTTGATTAAGTAATGCCTCCAATTCTGCATCTTTGAAAACCTTTTCTCTTCCACCACCATGCTGGTCTTCGACGTTAAAATCGCCGTTCTTGAAGCGTTAAAACCACTCTCGGCACGTTCTTTCGCTAATAGCGGCCTCACTATAGGTATTTAAGAGCATTCGATGAGCCTCAGTCGCAGATTTCTCCATATTAAAGCAGAAAATTCAAACCTCCCGCAAATGACGAGAATTTGGCTCGTAAGCTGACATGTTTAATCGAGAATAACTTTATGATGCAGACAAAAATCGACTAATATTTCGATGGCGTTATGTTTACAAATACCTAAGCTTATTGTATGACATCTATGATCTATTTATGTCAACTACCACTTACCGCTACAGCCAACTATTGCAAAACGGCGGAAGCAAAATTGTACACCCAATAGAAACCCCTATTTTTCATGCCGGAATCGGAAAGAGCAAAAATTCTGCATCAAATTTGTTTAGAACAAAATTTTGTTTTATGAGCTCCAAGAGGTCAAAAATGAAGGTCGAATATCTTAAGCCGTTTATTGCATTTTCACTGCATCACCGTGGTTTTTAGGAAAAATAAACTAATCTATTATTAATCTAAAGCACTATTAATACTTACCCTACTAACCCAAAGTCAGACCTTTACATATAACCCCCCCCCCTTCCTGCCACGAAAACTCCCTCCACCCCCATAACCCCCTTCCTCTTAAGATTATCTGTTTAATCTCAAGTTTTATCCTCCAAATCCCTAGTTTTGATGCTGGAATCAAAATGAACGAAAAATTCTACATTATTTTTGTCCTAGAGAAAATTTTATTTTGCGACCTCCAAGAAGTCAAAAATTAAGGTTAAATACCTTTAAAGGCGTTTTCATGCTAACGTGACTTTGAGAAATAATAAAATAAAAATTTTGTATACTTGATTGAATTCGAATTTTTTAGCAAAAAAAAGACAGTTGTGTCTTTAAAACTGTATAATTTGGAAAAAAATAATATTTTCAAAAATCCCAATAAGGTCCACTAGTTAAACATGTTTTGAACATATTTACACAGAAATTAGGCCATTAGGTCGTGCGGTATTATTGGGAAACTTCCCACCAAAATTTACCTTTTTTTCAAGGCGTTTTGGAAGATCAGCTATCACACCGCCATTTTGTTTTCAAATGTCATGAGGAAAGCACACACACTCATTTCCTCTCCAATACCCTCACACCTCATTGATCTCAAATACTATTTATCACTACGCTGCCTACCCAAAGTTCTACTCGCTTGTAGGGAGAGGTAACTAGGGCATTTGCGGGTAGAGCTTGTGGTGGGAAGAGGAATGAAGATAAGTGTGAACTTTAATTCGACGTCGAAGTTGACTTTCACAATTATCTTAAGGTCATCTTAACATTTTGAGATAAAATCCTTTGTTTTCGATTCTGGAATCACTATTTCATGTAGATTTTTTAAAGATCTTTTAAAATTTGGGATGCAGAAGTCGGAAAAGTGCATCCTTCATTAGGATTTTAATGATTTAAAAAAAAAACCCGAGAAATTCTCGGGCAATTTTTTTATAAAACCTAAATTTCGGCTGGGATCCCATTTAGAAATGGGTCTAAAACCTACGTATGTAGATCGTGCATAAAATGTTTTTTCTTGAAAATCATACCATTTTGAATATTGAACTTCAAGATGGTGGATTCAATATGGCGACCGAAAGTCATGAAACTATTAAAAATGTAATCAATTAGGGATTATTTTCTTCTTTTGTAATTCCTTTACCTTCTTACTAATAAATTTAAAGTAAATAGGGTATAAGGAAATACCTCCAAATGATTTTATGCGAAAAGATGATAGGAGACAAAATTGCGGACACAAAAGCTGGAAAAATGATGGAATTTCGATGTTTTCTATTATTCAAATACTTTTTGAAGTGGATAAAGAGTACTTTAGATGGTTTACACGGGCACTAATTGTAAATCTATTGTCAGTTTTTTGAAATTTAAAATGGCGGATCCAGTATGGTGGACCGGAACCTCAAAAATTAGAAATTGTCGGAAATAATGAATTTTCCCCATTTCTACTCAAAAATCTAAGAAAAAAATTATTCTTGCGATTTTTTGTTTCTATGCATTAATTCAAGAAAATGCAAACCGCTGAATAGTCAGTAAACAGAGTCACTTCGAAGTCGGTCTAGCAAGCTCGGTCATACCGTGCATGCTAAAGATGTACCATAAAATATCTGGATTGCCTATTTTGAATTCGCTTTAGAATAATTAAACTTTGAACATTCGATAAATTTTTTAAAATTACAGTGCAACTTCTTAATAAGACCGCTCACAGTCTCTTTCACTCAAATGGTTTTTGCTTTGCGTTAAAAGAAAATAGAGAGCGGCCTTATTCACAGGTTGTATTGTATTTATAATTTTTATATAATTATACATTAGTTACGTATAAACTATATTGAATTATACACTAATTATATATGATTTTGAAAAATTTTCCACTTAGCTGTTGGTTACCTTTTGTTTTGTCAATTGAGCATTTTTCTTGGTGTACTAGGTTGTTTTTGAATAATATTTTGTAGAAAAAAATAGATATTTGATTTTTAATTGTAGGTGCTGGTGCACGCACGGCACCCACAATAGGCACGCTTATAGGGTGAGAAGGTTGGTGGCAAGGGTGGGAGAGGGAATAAGGGCAATTTTTTTGTTTATATTTACGAGTAGAAATAGAAAAAATTTATTATTTCCGATAATTTTTAATTTTTGAGGTTCCGATCCGCCATACTGGATCCGCCATTTAAAATTTTGAAAATCGGATTACTGATTAATAGTCAGTGCCATATTTAACATATTTAACCTATTAAAGAAATGGGGTTAAAGGAAGCGATCCGGAACTTAGCCTTTGAGGGGATAAAAAGACAAAACAACTTTCGACATGCCGTTGGCACAAAAATAAGTGTATATAATTTCTTGGAGCATATAAAACCTATTAAAGAATTGTTGTTAAAAAAAGGGGTCTGGAACATACTCTTCAGGGAGATAAAATATCAAAATTCTCGAAAAAAATTCTGTCAACTTTCCTCATACCGTTCGCTCAAAAATAAATAGTGTATTTAATTGCATGGAACATATAAATCCTATTAAAGAATTGGCGTTAAAAACAGCGGTCCAGGACTTACCCTTCAGGGGGATGAAAAGACAAAACTCTTGAAAACAAATCTGACAATTTTGGTAATACGGTTAGAACAAAAATAAAAAGTGTGTATGATATCTTGGAACATGAGAAACCTTTAAAAAAATTAGCGTTAAAAAAAGCGCTCTGGAACTTACTCTTGTAACGTCTGGTGTTACTCTTTTAGCTGTGGTTTAGCTACACAGCTATTTTTGCCGTGTTTAAGCCTAAACATTAACGCTTATGGGCTTGGGGCGGCGGAGGATATAGTTTGTTAACGTTTGTTTGGGAGAGGTGTGTGTTTCCAGGATTGAGCTGATGCAGGAGGCTCAGTTCCTGAAATTGGAACTAATCATTGAGCTCTGCTCTGGATAAGGTCGTACTAAGATGATAGTAGATAGCAGAATAGTCGACCGCGATTCGGCCAATAATTCTGTTGGAGGATTTTCAGATAGAGGAAAGATTTTAAAACATTTAAATCCAAACTCACTTTTTATTTAAGAATTTAGTGGTGTGCGATAGATCCTCTCTCTCTCTCTCTCTCTCTCTCTCTTTCTCTCTCTGTTGCTGTGGTTGACTTCTTGTCGTTTTCTTCTTCATATTTATTTGAAAAATTGAATCGTCTGCTTTTCGTAGCTGCTACGTAGTTGCTTTTTAGTAGTTTGCTTGTAGTTGCTTGAGGTCTGCTAGTAGTGATAATTCCTTGCTTGCTTGTAGTAGTGTAACTTGTTCCTTGATAATGTTTTTAACTTGTTCCCTCGAGTGCTGTCTGAGGTTTGTTCGTGTAAATGATGCGTAGTAATGTTTCCATGGTAATGTTTCCGTAGTAATGTTTCCGTAGTAATGTTTGCCTCGTAGTATTTTGCGTAGTGCATGGGTCCTCTAGCGCTGCTTGAGGTCTGCTACTTGGTGAACATTTTGTGCCGTATTTAAATGCATTGGAAAAGCTACTCAGCAAATTCCTTCTCTAGCCAGGAAATACAGGGAAAGGCCAAGTTTTTCGGGCCCCCTCTTCCTGGTGGGGTTCTTGGTTAGAGGGAGAGATGATCCATTTTTGCGGAATTTTTACATAAGTTTATTATTTACTATTTACAATAAAATTATGTTAATTTAAATTGTACAATCGTGTCCTATTTTTAATTTAACTCATTTTGTAACAAGAATGAAGTTTTTTGTCGCATTTTAAGTAATTAATTGATATAGTGATTTTTAAATAAAAAAATGATTATTTAAATAAAAAAAAAGATTGCTACTATGGATACGAATGATATCCTTAGGTTAGCGAGAAGACAATAAAAGTAAGATAATAGCTTAAATAATCATTTTTAAATTAATTTCTAATTATTTGTTAAGGACTGTTGGAGGAGTACTTGTTTGATTATCTTTATTTTTAAAAAGTTATTAAGTAAATATTTGCTAGTATTATTGTAAATTTGTATTGAAATTTCTACTATTAATAATCATTTTAATTACAAAATATAATTATTAATGCAATTTCTTTTTGTACGGTTTTGTTTGTAAAAATAGAATAATGTAGCTGGTCGCGGACTATTATTTTATTCTATTAAATAGTCAAATAGTAATAATTAGGATCGTTGAATTGTCGCTAAAATTAAAAATTAAACAAGAGGAATTAATAACAGTTAAACGTTGGCCTATTGCAATTAATCTAAATTAATTATTTATTTTAATTCGCTTACTTAATTAATTACTTATCAAAAAATTTATTTAATTAATTATTTCATTATTTAAAAAAAAAATTATTTTAGGTGTATTACAAGAATTCAGGACATTCCAGACTATTGCGCGATGTTCCAAATTACGCTATAAGAAAGACTACCTTGCAAGAATTTGTGTGTCGAATATCAATGAAATTTGTATTGACCGACTTTTCAATCTAGAAGGAAGAATTTTATTTTATGATGACATGTGTGCGATTGTTTGTAAAAATTGCATTGCAGTAAAACTGAGTTTAACAAGAGCGGCTATTCAACTCTCGGTTTAGCTTTGGTTAAGTTTCCCAATGGTTTACGTCAGTAGAGAGTGCGTCGCGTAGGTTGTAAAGGAGATTATTGTGTCAGGAAAGACAGTAAAGAACTTTTCGGCTGACAAAACACAAAAAAAACGGAGGTATTGCACCGACATGACACCCCCGTGCTAAAACGGTTGCTAGGTGATCGTAGTATCAACTAGCAATCGTACTGACGTAGTCGGAATAAAAACGATGAAAACTTGTACTGTAAGGCGTGATTCTTTTAATAGCTGTAGTTGAAGAAGCTTCTTGATGACAGGACTTGTTGTGATGCTGCCGGTATCAAGTCGGCTAGGGTTGGTTCCTTGGTGATGGTTGGCGTAGGATGTATTGGGCCTTCTGCCGGAAGTTTGGTTACGGTGTTCACGAATCCCATCTCTATGTCATGTTGTTGTTCAGTCTGTTTTGTTGTCTGAGACGTAAATAGACAAGTTATAGAGCCACAGAGAGCGGCTAGGAGGTGCATTGAGCATCCGTACATGCAGTGAAGGAGGAAGCCGTTGATTATGGCTCTTGCTATAGTTTTTACTGTTTGTATTATCAAGAGAATGGCTATTACAGCCAAGCTGGCGGTTTCGAATGTAGTCAACCTATTCCAAGCTGTAGTCCAGACTGAGTCTAGTATTTTTCCTACTGTGTTTTCGTTTAGAAGTCTAGAGATGATGCCTTCGTTGTTTATTATAGATTGGCCATGAATTTCTTTGGAAAATCCGTTAAGTAATGATGGTTTCTCGATTGGGAAAATAATTCGTTCTTGTAGTTACTCTAGATCTTTTTCCGTATAGATGCCATTAGTGGCGAGAGAAACCGGGTCAGTGTACTTCCATGTCATCTGTCTGAAAGGTTTAAGGGTTTGAGAGGTTTTATCTTCCATGGGTTTCGGCATGATTCCTCATTTATTCTGTAGTATGATGGCAGGATGGAATTGCATGATACCCTGGTACCATGATCTTTTAGGATGTGGGTTTTAGGTGTTAGATACTGAGTCATGTTGTTCCAGAAGACTTCTGATTCGGCTTAGCAGTGCTTTCCATGTCAGAGTTTTACTTCTACAGGTATGCATTTGATGATGTGCACTACTTCTCCACCCGCAATTGCCATGTAACCGAGTCCGTTCATTAGATAATAAGCAAATATGTCAGGCGATCGGTCGGCTATAGCTAGGGTGTTTAGCAATGTCTGTCTCTTAATCCTGTATCGTTGCAGCAACATGTTATGGTACAGAGATTTGATCTGTGTTTTGATGTGTTTCTCGACGTACACGAATATGGAATTTAAATACGCGAAGATGTCCAAGTTTTCTATCGCTATCCTTCCTGGCTTTGCGAACGAATATCTTGGTTTGGTAGTTAGTTTAGTTTGGTTTCTAGGATAAACAGCTTATGGTATTTTATTCTGGCCACTGTGTATTCACCTAAGTTCTTGGTGCCTTTGCTGGATAGGGCAAAAGTTACGTTGCCTATGGTCAGGAAATATGTGATTCTTTCATAGTTAAAATTACTGTCTGTGATTTTGTTAGCTAACACCTCGTATAAGCGTTCGTAACGGTCAAATTTACATTGGTCTAGGGGTAGGGCGTCCCAAAAAGAATAATCGCTCTGGAAGTCGATACAAGATGTTTCAGAGAGGGTGCACGAGGTTCCGGAATTTAAATGTATTTTGTTATTGCCCAGGTCTATTTTTGCAAAATGTTCTCTTTAGGTGATTTTTAGTTATCCCTGTACAACTATGTTTACCCAGGCACAATCAGGGTCTCGGTAAACGCTTCCAGAACATTGCCCATCCTCAGAGAGTGTACCTAAGTAAACGATTAGATGCTTTACAGTACTATTGTTTTTTATGTCGCTAATTACTGTAGTATCTCCAAATTTGAACAGTTCGGTTTCGTACATTTGTGTACAAGCGTGCCTACTAATTTCATGTATGTATTCGGCATGACCATTATTAACTATAGAGTTGTGTGAGGACATTCCGCAGTGGTAAACTGTCTGCTGTATTTCTACTTTACATTGTATTACATGGGTTTGACGCCAACTCCGTCTGAAAAATAAAGATAATTTTATTCTGTTTCTTTTTGGTTAGTCTTATAATCGCACGAGATAAGTATCTATGTATTTTTTTTTTTTTTTTTGATTACGTGTTTATATATATTTTTTTGCTGTATTTTTTTGGGTTGCGTTCTATGTTTTCTTTTAATTATTTTATTAATATTATTTAACAATATTATTATTCGCTATTTTCTGTTATCTGTATTTATACGTTTTTATTTTTATTACTGTTTTGTTTTTTTTTTTATTGTAGCCAATTTGATTGTTTTACCTGACTTTATCTCGTTTATAGCTAGCTCTTGCTATTAGTGTCCCTTTTTTCGTTTGTCTCTAAATTTTGATATATGTGGAATTTGCGGAGCCTGCTTGCGTGGACGATTTTGTCGCTTCTCTTGTAACGTATCTTTAAATAATGGGAATTGAGGATTTCTAATACTTCATGAGGTCCCGAATAATGATCGCCGAATTTCCCTGGTTTGGATCTGGTTCATAAGAACACATAGTCTCCTTCTTTAAAGCTCGTAGGGTAAGTTTTTTTATCATGAAGCTTTTTGTTGCGTTCTTTAGACCGGATTAGATTTTCATATGCTAGATTTCGGATGTCATTTAGGCGCGTGACCAACTCCGTGATGTAATCTTTGTATGTTGGGAGCATGTCACTGGCGTGTAATGGATAGTTGGATGGCAATCGTGGGAGCTTGCCGAATACTACCTTGTATGGTGTGTGTTTGGTTCTTTCCTGCACACTAGAATTATAATTTAGCATTGCTATTCAAATCCATTCGTCATATTCGTAGTTTTTGTCGGTATATTGTTTTAGAAATTCGCCGAGCACGTGGTGAGATCTTTTTAATAATCCATTTGACTGAGGGTAGTAGGCAGTCTCTTAGATTTTCTTAATTCAGAATCTCTTCGCAATTCTGTTTATAAGATGACTCAAGAAATTTTTCCCTTGGTCTGTTAAGATGGCTTTTGGCGCTCCGAATGGGCATAAACTTCCTGATTAAGGCGTCCGCGATGGTGGTAGACAGCACGTTCTCTAAGGGGACGGCTAAACAAAATTTTAATAATTGATCATGAATGGTCAGGATATATTCATGTCCTTTGTTCGTGGGTTTAAGTGCACCTACTATGTCCATAACGATTTTGTAAAAAACACTGCTGGGTGTATCGGTGATCACCATTGGATGTTTAGTTATTAAATGTATTAACTTTTTTAGTTGACAGTCAAGGCATTGTTGGACACGACGTTGTACGAGGTCTGGCTATTAAATAACGAGACTGCGCGCCTAGAGGGCGCCGTAGAGGGGTCGGGAAAAAAACGAGTAGTGCGTTGGGTATCAAGATATCTTATCTATGCACGAACCAAAACACGTTCTCGTCACTACTATTGTATTTGTGCAGTAGCGGTTTGAAACGAACGTGTTCTTTCCTCGTGCCGAAAACCATGTGTGACGAAAAACAGGAGCAACGTATCAATCTCAAATTTCTCGTTAAATTAAAAAAAACTCCGACTGAGTGCTGTAAATTGTTGCAAGAGGCCTATGGGGACAATTCTCTATCTCGTGCGCGTGTTTTTGAGTGGTGTAAGCGCTTTAGTGAGGGCCAAGTGAGCACTGAAGATGACCATCGCCCAGGTTGCCCTGTCACTGTTATAACTCCGGAAACAGTAACCAAAATCAACCAAATTGTGCGTGCAGATCGTCGAATGAGCATCCGGATGATGGCCGAGGCTGTAAACGCCAATAAAGAAGCGGCTAGACAAATTTTACACGAGGAATTACACATGACAAAAGTCTGTGCGAAGTTGGTGCCAAAAAACCTGACTCCTGACCAAAAGCTCTTGCGTCAACAGGTCTGCTCAGATTTCCTTGAAAGGTTAAAAAAAGATTCCGGACTGATGAAAAACATTATTACTTGCGACGAAACGTGGATTTTTTAATATGATGTTGAAACAAAGCGGCAATCGATGCATTGGAAGACGCCTAAATCGCCCAGAATCAAAAAAACAAGGATGTCCAAATCAAAATTTAAGGCAATGTTGATCGTTTTTTTCGACATTAACGGTATTGTGGTGACTGAATGGGTTCTAGAGGGTCAGACTGTCAACTAGACTTACTATTTGTCAGTTTTGGCAACACTGCGAGAACGAGTTCGTAAGAAACGGCCTGAGTTGTGGAAGAACAACTCGTGGATTTTGCACCAGGACAACGCACCTGCCCATAACGCGCTATCTGTAAAGCAGTATTTGGCCAGTAAGCGCACTCCAGTGCTCAAACGCGTGCCGTGCTCGCCAGGTTTGGCACCGCGCGACTTTTTTTGTTTCCGAAGATAAAATCTGCTTTGAAAGGGACCCGATTTGAGTCGATGGAAGCGGTAAAGCAAGAAACGGCAGAGCTCCTAAAGGCCCTCACCAAAGAAGACTTTCAGCACTGCTTCGGTCAATGAAAAAAACGTATGGAATGGTGTGTGAAGAAGGGAAGGGGAGTATATTAAAGGGGAGCATTCGAATGTAGAATAATTTTTATAATAAAACCCTTTTTCGTGACCAGTCTTGTTATTTAATAGCCAGACCTCGTACGTCGTTTTTCACATTTTCCCAATAATATGCTTGACGTATCCGGTTGAAAATTTTTGAGACTCTTCGATGACCTCCAATCGGTGATTTGTGCAACTCTGAAAATATTTCATCTCGTTTTTCGTCGGGGACATATCTGAGCCTTTCGTTGCAAGCTATGGTTTTGATTGGCGTGTCTTCAAAGGAGGCTTTATCAAGCTTAAGACTTTGGACTATTCAAGATTTTCTATAAACTTGCTTTTACCTATACTGACAGTTCTTATTTTTAGGTCCATGATTAAATCTTTAAGAGTAGTCTATTCTTTAATCAAGTTACTTTTTGTTTGAGTGAGAGATTCGGGTTGTTCTTCCTTTATAAACACTGCAAATAAGGACTTTCGACCTTAACGTTTTACCCGGTGTACCTCGCCTATTCACAAACCTTCGGTAGTGTCTATTTTGTTGTGTTTAGCCAATATTTTTGCGCCTTTGTCGCAATAATCTCTGTTTGAGGCGATGAAATAAACTTTGTTGTCGTTTCGAGTGTGTAGGGGTTCTCTTATTTCTACGACGGGTAGGTCATTTAATGTTTCCTGGTCGCTAATCTCGGATCCATCGGGATTGGAATCTTCTTCGTTCTCAACTCGGGGTCTTGATGGGAGCGCGAAGGGTTTGAGGTCCGCGACTTCGTCGGAATCATCGTCTTGGCTCTCTTCGTAGTTGATCTCTTTCTTGGGTTGCGGAACGACTCCTTCCGTATTTTGGCAGACCTTTTGGCTTTTCTTAGGTCCCCCCCTAGAGTTTTTTTGTATTGATTTCACAAGTTTGGGTAACAAAGGCCTTTTCTGGGTTTCTTTAGGGACAGGTGTTTTCTTTCTCAATTGTGGACGTGTTACTACGTTAACGGCGCCTTCTTTAACTAGGTTACGCGATAATGTATCTGCGTTAGCGTTTAACTTTCCTGGTTTGTAGATTATCACATAATTATATTCAGATAACTTAAATCGCCATTTTTGGACTCTAGTATTCAAGTCTGCCCTTTTGAACCATACTAAAGGTTTGTGGTCGGTTATTATCGTAAACTTTCGTCCTGTACTTAGGATCTAAACGTTGTCACACTGTGTACCACAGCCAAAGCTTCCTCCTCATATACTTCGTAGTTATCTTCTGCGTCGCGTAACGTGCGCGATGTATAAGCTATTGGCTGATCCTTCCCAATTTCTTCTTAAGACAGGACGTCTTATACTGCGTAGCCTGAAGCATCTGTCGTAATTTTGAAAGGCTGTGAAAGATTTGGAAATTGTAACACGGGGGCAGTGCACAACGTCTGTTTTAGCGAGTTAAAGCCCTCTTCTGTTCTTTCGTTCCATTCGACCCTGATTGGTGTCTCTTTCTTCAGTAATCTAGTCAGGGGTTTTGAGATGTTTGCGAATCCGTTGATAAAACGATAATAATAACCTGCTAGTCCGAGGAACTGACGGACATTTTTCATATTTTTGGACCAAGGAAATTCTTCACGGCCTTCAATTTCTTCTTTAATTTTCGTGTCGTGTTCCTCTATGCTGTTTGCATAAATAACAATGTCGTCAAGATGAACAAAAAGACTTACGCCCTGTAGTACCTTTAGGAGTTTATCCATTAGTCGTTGGAAGGTAGCGGGCGCGTTTTTTCAATCCAAATGGCATTCGTACAAATTCATGATGGCTGAATGGTGGCTGAAAGCCGTCTTGTGTGCGTCTTTCAGTCCATCTTTATATGGTGGAATCCTGTGGCTAAGCCGAGCACTGTGTAGTATTTGGCTGGTCCTACTTGATCAAATATCTCTTCGACATTCGGAAGTGGATACAAATCGCCTATCGTTTTTTTGTTCTGGGCCCGAAAATCTAACACCATGCGCTATCTGGGGCGGCCTTGGGCGTCTGTTTTTTTGGGTACGGCTTAAACCGGGACGTTGTGAGGTGAATTAGAGTTTTCTATGATCCCTGCCTTTAGTAGGTCATTCACCTGTCAGCTTATTTCGTTTTTCAACAAATGCGGAAAGCGATACTGCTTGGCGTGGACTGGGTTGTCGTCAGTTGTTGTGATTTCGTGCGTAATAAGGTTTGTACCCGGGAGATCGTCTCCAGGTATGTAGAACGTGTCCCTATTGTTCTTTACTAATTCGGTGACATATGCTTTCTCTTGTTTATCCAGGTGGTCCATACGTAGGTGGTCTTTGATCGTTTCTTTGAGTTCGGGATCTTCGCAAGACCTGGGGCCTCAAAAGTCAGCGGTCGACTCGAGCTAATAGTCTACATCGATAGCAAGTTCGTTCTCTGAGGTCAGATAACTGTTCCTCGTAGCTGCATTACTATCATGGTTTTCGTCTTTTACGATTTTTAAAATATTCCCCTCTTTGTTTTTTGTGTTGTCGAGTGCATTTCTGATCTCGAAGGATTGCGTCATCCCGTTACACGTCATCATGCAGTTGGGGTAGTCAAGGTGTACTTTGTTTACGTGCAGAAAATCACAGCCTAATATTCCTTTCTCTGGGATATACACGTCATCTTTTATAACGTTGAATTTTATCATACTTCCTAGCAATGAGATCTCTTTTGTTTTCCAGGTAGGTACGATTTTTTTTCCAATTCCTCTCAAATTGTACCTTTCCGTCGTATCAATTTCATCTTCGGGTGGTAATAGGCATGATTTTATAAGGCTTATCTTGGATCCCGAGTCGATCAACAGTTACACTTCCGTAAAGCTCGGTTGATTTAGTATTTTAACTAAGGGCAGTCGGATTTTTGTTTCGCTCGTGATATTGTGCAAATTCTTGATTAGGTGCGGGTAATCTTTATCGTCCCAGAGTATTTTGATGCGTTTATCGTTTACTAGTATCGTATCGTCTCTGAAGTCTATTTTTGCTTGGTTTTGAAAAATTTCCTTTCTAATACTCTGTCAAAGGGGATCAAAAAATCATGATGTACTATGATAAATTCGATTATTGTTTCTCCGATCTTTACCTTTGCTTTTCCCGAGCCTTGCTCTGTTTCGTCTTCTAAGCCTTGTAGTGTAAATTCGTCTTAGGTCTTAAGATATTTGTGATCCGGCAAGACGCTTGCTTTTAATACACTAACTTCTTATCCTGTATCGATCATGAGGGTGCTGGGGAACCTATTTTGGAGGAGGCTGAGGCTCACGAACGGTACAGTTTTACAAGTTTTTATGGCACTAACTCTCCTCTAAAATCTTCTAGTTCTATCGGGAGAGCCGAGCGCATTTGAGTTCGTGGGGCCTCCCTGATGGCGCTCTGTTGTGGAAGACTCCTCTTGTTTTTTGCCTGGTTATATCTCGTTTTTCTGCAATCGGTGACTGCGTGCCTTTTTATATGGCAATAGCAACAAATTGGTTCATTGGTCACATTAGGGGGTCTTTGTTGTCGGCAGACTGCTGCAGTATGGCCAGGCATATCGCATTTGTAGCACCGCAACTCTGCTCTAGGCGTATTGTTGGTGCGTTTAAAGCAATTCAATGCAGAGTGTCCTGGCTTGCTGCACAGTTGACAGGCGTCGATTGCGTGCTTGTTCTTATTACACTGCACTGCTGTATGTCTTCTTTGCCCACATATTTGGCATTCAGTACCATTGTTGCAAAAATTGGCAGTATGTCCTGGCTTTGCACAAATTTGGCAGGTTTTCGTTTTAAGAAAACAGGTTTCTTCTTAGTGTGCAGGTTTTTTTACAAAAACGGCATACTGCTAACCTGTTTATCTGTGCCTCGTATCTTGTGTCTTCCATCATTTTCAGCTCTGGTTTCGCAACCTCTTCGCTTGCGTAAAAAAATCCTATTTTATGGGCTCACTGTTCATCGCGAAGGGCTGTTTTGGAGGCGATTTGCCTTTCGGTCAGTATTGCGTTCTTAACTGAGATATTGTTTGTCTCCTTCATTCTATTCTCTATTTCTGGTTTCACACCTTGCTTAGAGCACTCTGCTATGTGTGCTTCTGTTTGTGCTCTGAATTCGGAATCGAGGGCGCCGGTAGCTGTTTTATGAGCTTCGTTAATCTGTGCTCCTAAATCTCTCATGCGATTTGCAAAAGCGATAACGTTTTGTTGCTAGCAATAACGAGCTGTTGCTCAGTTTTATTACTGGCGTATATATCCTTTAAAAAGTCTTTCAAAGATTCAACCGTCGGGAATGATAACCCGCGGATCGTGGCGCGGGCTTCTCCTTTTTTTCACTTCTGATAAGTCTCGCTGAGTTTGATTCATCGTAGGCTCCGAGTATTTCTCTAGCTTGGTTGCAGCCTTCTAAAAATTTGCTTAGTGGGATATTTTATTTATTAAATTCAGGGACTACACCAAGGGCGTCTTTTAGAGATATCGGAAAGATCGGTTTTAGTTCGCCTTCATTTCCGGCGTCTCTACCATAAACGTTTATATTAGGTTAAGCCATTATCGATGAGTCCGGATCTAAGATGTTTAGATCGATCAGAGATTGGAATATTGGTGGAGGGGGAGTAATGTCTCCAGTTTCTCTCGGGGGAGAGTTGACGGGAGAGTCAAGACCTCTATTCTGGGGAGAGCGAGATATACGCGGTCTACAGGTAAAGAAATCGGCAATTTCGTCTTTATCTTTTTCTGCTTTTAATGCCTTGGCGACTTTTTTCCTGGTTTGTCTCTTGTCGGTCATCGGTTGTACTTCTGCGGTTAACTTGTCGAGCCGTTCTTTGTAGCGGGGGCTACCATACAGTCTCGCTGTTACGAATAAACTTTGAAATCTCTCCCCTTTCTTTTTTTTGAGTCGATTTTTCTTGCATGCGATTTAGGGTATTTGTTTTAGTATTTTCCGATTTTGATGGCTTTTTCTTCGTTTTTTTATTATTTCCTTTGTTTATTTTTTTCTTGTTATTTTTATATTATTTTCAGATATTTTCTCTTGACGTTGGAAACAAGAACTTTATGAAGGGCGAATAACTTTTGGCGGAAGAGGAAAAAAAGATTTTTGAATAATTTAGCGTTGTTTGAATTATAAATGATCGTTTATTTAAACTAATGCCTCTCGTAACTGCAAGAGTCACTAGTCTATCGCTCTTTTTTTTTTTTCCTTTTACAATTCTTCCAAATACTTTGACAAGGTATACTGTCGTTGCGGATTGACTTTTTGTATCCACGCGTCAATTGGCTTTTTTCTTGGAATATTCTTATTCTTCTTTGGTAGCTTAAAGTTTTGTTCAAAAGCCTTGGTGCAGTTTGTGCATAACGCAGGGAATTTCCCGTGCATACACTGTAATTTCTCGATCCATTCGTCGAGGGTGAACTTGGGTTTTTGCCGAGCTTTCTTGGCTTTGAGCTGTTTCGCCTCAAAAGCTAATAATTTCGTCTCGCGATCTACTCGCTTTGCCAAATATTTAGTGTCGGAGTACCAGCATCGGCCTTGGCTTTCCTTGAGGGCCTTTGCCTACCTCTTTCGCTGTTTTGCGTTGGGACGCCACCTCTTCTGGGGGTGGGTCCTGACTAGTCCTTTCAATATACCCTTCGGTATAGTAATCAGGGTTGTCGTTGGGATTCACTAGTGGAAAGGAAAGAAAGGAATGTAAAAATAAGAGATATAAAGAATTGATAGAAGTGAATTCCTTAATGAGGGAGACAAATACGTTTTCTTGTAGCCTTATAGTTTCTGCTAAGGCTGCTAGTCGATTCTCCAAGGTTTCTCTGTTGCTTGAGGATAGTAGGTTAAAATCCTCATAAATAATTGGAAGCATTTAGGTACGACAGCGCTTCTATTATTTTTGGTAATTTCCTTTCATTATTTATTTATTACTTATGTGTTGTTTATTGTCTTATGTACTTTATCTAGATTATTTATTGTTTTAATTATATTATCTAACTTATTTATTTATTTAT
Organism: Chalcis sispes; assembly: GCA_949987625.1. NCBI lineage: Eukaryota > Metazoa > Arthropoda > Insecta > Hymenoptera > Chalcididae > Chalcis > Chalcis sispes. Next base: position 36,588,682 of record OX465095.1, on the reverse strand, counting down.
TATTTACTTGTTTCAGTTTCATTTTTTTTTTGGGTTTTTTTTATCTAATTATTTCTATTTAGTTTAGTTAATTTATTGTTCATTTATTTTTAGCTTGCGAATTAATTGACTTTGCCTTCTAATTTTTCAATTTTTGCGTGGACGTTTTCCCGGTCTCGGATATAGAATCCTACATGCGACCATAGAAACCAGCGAATTCTTTGCTGTTTCTGGAATATTCGCCCTTGGTTTAGACTCCGGGCTTCGACGTCTCTTGAAAGATTGGTCAAACGCGCGCGTAGTCTTGAATTCTCGTTTTCCAACTGTTCGACCAGCTGTTCTTTTTGTTGATCTGCGAACTCGAGTTCTTGCACGCGATTACGTATTTCCCGGATCAGCGTATACAAATGTGTATCGGTGAGCCTTTCTTAAAGGAGCGGTATCATTTGTATAAATTTTTATTAGTTTGTTTATAATTATTTGTTAGGATATGCCGTCAAAAAGGTTACTAATTTTAATATTCTTTTACTTAAAAAAAATTTTATCTAGATGAATTTAGTATATCCGTATTTAAATTTTAACAATATAAATTTTAATATATTTTTTCGAACCCATAAGCAATAAAAATTATTAGATGAAAAAAAATGTCCGTTGAATACATTATTTAAAAAAAGTTTTTTTTTTATTATTATTATTTCCTAATTTTAGTATAATATTAGTATTCTAATTTTTTACTTGTGAGGAATATTAAATTTTGATACTTGTATATTAAAACCAAGGCAGTGTGTGAACGATGCTTCACATGTGTAATTAAAATCTGATACTCGTATATGTAATATTACCTCCATTATGCTTATATTAGGATTTATATAGAAAATATTTAATCAATACAAGTTTCGATATTATAATGTAATGCATGTATGTTCAATTGAGTTTTCTTTTTGTTTACTTGATCAATTATTAAATTATTTATTTATTGGTATGTGTTATTTGTGTTGAAAAAATTTTTTTTTATTCTCGTATTCAATTTATTTATGGATTTTATCGTTTATTAATTAGTGTTATTTATTTATGTAAAATTTTTTTTTACTAATGTTAATACTTCTTTTCTTTATTAAATTCTTTTTTTTTTTTTTTTAATTCACTCGTATTACTTATGGCTTAGTTCAGCACTTTTTCTTTATTCATGTAATTTCCACTTTATTTAATTTATTAATTTATTCCTCTTTGTTTAATTTGTTATTTCTTTGATATTTTATTATTTTAGGTTTATTTATTTATTTATTTAATTACTCACTTTTAATTTAGTTATATTTTTGTGTTAATTTTATTCCTTTATCCATCCTTTATGATTTATTTGCTTGCTTTTGTACTTTTTACTTATTCATTTATTTCTTTATCTATTGTATTAAGTTGTCATTATTTTTATTGCCTTTCTTCCACTCACTTATAATTCGCTTATTATTTAATTTATTTATCATTTCTCGTGGTTAACTTTTTGACTTATTTCAACACTTTCCTCTACAAATTTACTTATTTTTATCAATATTGCATAGTTAACACTTTATGTTCACTTTATTATTATTATTATTTTTTTTATCGTTTATTAATCGGGTTTTTTCTTAGTTTATTTATTATTTATTCTCTTCTTATTTAATATTTCATTCCTTACTACTTTTTTTTTTTTTTTTTTTTTATTTATTCACCTTTTGGTTATTAATCTTTAGTCCATCCCTTTTTATTCTCTTAACACTTTATTTATTATTTCACTCTACTATTTAACTTGTTTTTAATTATTTTACTTTATTCACTAGTATATTTTTCACTATTCACCACTTTTAGCCTTTTATATTTGATTTATTTTCAGGTTATTTTTATAATTTTTTATTTATTCATTAATTAATTTTTTTATTTATTTCTACGACTTGCCTTTTTCTAATTCAATTAATTTTTGTTTTTCTTTTATTTATTTATTATTCTTCTTTAGATTGACTTTATATTTTTATCATTTTAAACCTAAAATTTAAAATTATAAATTAACGTAAAATTTATTTATTATTTATTTTTCCTCTTTACTTCTTATTTATTTGTTAGTTAATTCATTTATTTCACTTCATATATATTAATTTTGTCTCTTTATTATTTTATTTTCAATTATTCCACTTCATTGATCGATACATTATTATATATTTTGTTATATAATTTTTTTATATTGTAACAGGTGTAATTAGCTAATGCACGTGCGAGATTCTCTCTCGCTTGTGCGCACTGTCGCCAGGCCCCTGAATGGCCTGGCAGGCCGCTGGATCCATCGATGCAGCCGCAGGTGTCGCCGGACGTTAGCCGGCGGTACTATGACACCCGCGTGTAACGCCGACCCGTTAGCAACGCAGGATTTTCCTCAAAACCTGCTTTCTGTCACATGTAAGGGGCCTTGCCTAAGGCTTCGCTGCCAGTGCTGCTTCCACCGGGCTTGGCTGCTCAGAATGTGTGCCGATTCTCGTTTGGCACACCCGCGAAGGTGGTGGTGTTCGGGACAGAGATATTAAAGGGAATAAAAAAAATAAGAAAAAGGCACCGGCTTAGTGCTAAAAGCTTATTTAATAAAAAATCAGGCAAACTTATAGAAAATATAATAATTATTGCAGAAAAGTCCGTTTAACGTGAAGAGCAATTAGTGTTGCCTCACGCGCAATACTAATTCGTGAGGTGCGCACTGCGCATGCGCATCCTCTTTGATTCGCGCGTCTACACACACACGTGTAGTCTATGGTCGTTGGGTATAGAAAGAACAGTTCTCTCTCTATACCGACGTAGTCTATAACTGTCCGAGTGAGAGTGGTTTTCTCACTCGTCTGAACAGTCTATTGTTGAGCGAGAGAGCTCGGTCCTCTTGCTCAACTACGTGCTTAATGCTTGTACGGGCGAGAGTGGATTTCTCTCACTCGTACAACTACTCTATGGTCGTGCGAGAGAGATCGATTCTCTCGCACTTGCACTCCCACTATCTATACGGAGTAGTTTAAATGCAGTCTCGCGCGTATATATCTATCGATATCTATATGCCCTGACGCGATCGCACACGTGACAGAAAAAGCGAAATATATGCAATCGCGGACTAAATATATAACGAGTGGTCACTTACTTCTAATAATATCAAAGAGGAACGTCCTATCGATGTCCTGATATATGTCCGGGAAAAACCTCGGTCGCTGCGGAAAATGCTACGAAAAAACGAATCAAACTCTATTTGAAAAAATCGCGTGCGGCACGATGAATGGCTCAGACGAGAAGAAGGATTAAGGAAAGGGCTCCTCCTTCCCCTCTCGCCTATCCTGTTTCCCGCGTAGTGCCATTATTTGCTTGATCGATGGCGCCACGTTTCGACACGCCGCAGGCTCTCGCGATTTTTCCTGCGTAGCGATATCGATTTTTTGATCGATAGCGCCACGGTTAGATACGTTGCGAACTCTGTCTTGCCGCATACGGCAGGTGGCCTAACCTCTATAAGCCACCTGTCACACCCCTTGCCCAGTCACTGCTTAGCCTCGCTTAGCGGCTACTGTACGGTTTCCTCCTCTAGGCTTAGGTCAGGAAGAGGATTGGGAGGATGAAATAAGACGCGCTAGTTAGAAAAATACACAAAATAATTATATTTTACCTAAATTTACAGGACTCGGAGGGAGGCCCTGGCTCTTCTCTACCAGGGCTCCTACATAACAGATAAGGGAAGCCCGGACTCCTCACCCGGACCTCGGTTGACGAGAGGCCCTGGCTCTTCATTGCCAGGGCTCCTTATATTTCCGATGTTCGTGCAGCCTGGGGCATTTCTTGGATCTCTAAACGCCCTCCAGGCCGCACACGAGACATCGAGGCGTCTCCCCCTTGGCGCGCCAGGTCCACTCTATCCGTCTCGCCTTTTCGGCCTCCAATTTGGCCATCGCGACCTGGGCCGCCTGGGCCTGTACCCATTCGGCGTCGCGAGCTGCTTTCTGCTCTATTTCTTGCTGCACTTAGCGCAACCTCTCTTCTCTGGCCCGCTGATGCTGCGCTGCCTGCTCCTGTACCTGTTTTTCGCGGCGGGAGGCTTCCTCTACCGCTCGATAGCGCTCTTCTTCCTTCTTGCGGCGGACCTCTCCTTTTATTCTGGTGGCGACGGTTGGGCAGCTACGTACTTCTTGGGCTGGCTGACGTGTAAGGGACGGATGGTACATTTATCTCCGTCCCCCAGCTAGTACGTATTGCTGCCCAAGACCTTACTGACCATGTAAAGCCGTGCAAACTTAGGGGCTAGCTTCACCGCTATCCCCTGGGCTAGGGAAAAAGCACCTTGTTTTTCTTCCATACCCAGTCACCTTCTTGAAAGGAGAGATCTCGGCGGCGCGCATCGTAGCAGCGCGCCTCCCTCTCCTGCTCTTTAGAAGCGATTTCGAAGGCACGCGTGTGAAGCTCCGGTAGCTTCCGCACGCGCTCTGACCAGCCCTGTATTGCTTCCTCCTGCAATATCAAAGCGGAAGCCTCGCGTGACCTACGGGCTTCGCTCCTCGGAGGGGCAGGCTGTCAGCCCTAGTAGAGCTACGCCGGGCTCGCTCCGACGGCACTCTGCTCAGCCGTATTAAGGGCAAACACCACCTCGTTCAGGTGTTCGTCCCAACGATCATACGACTCCTCCAAGCAGGCCACGATCATCGTCTTGATTGTCCTGTTGGCCCGCTCGACAGGATTTGCCTGTGGATGGCAGGCTGGTATCGTGGAATGATGAATACCGTGCTTCTCCAGGTATACATCAACGATCCAGTTTTTAAACTCCGTCCCATTGTCGGTCAGGAGTACTTCCGGCGAACCAAATCGGAGCACGACACACTTCATGAATGTCTTGAGGAAGGCTTCAGCCCTCACCTTCCGCAGCGAGACACATTCGACCCACCTCGTGAATAGATCCTGGAAGACCAGGATATTTTCCAAGCCCTTGCGGCCTCGGACGAATAGTCCTATTACGCCGGCAGCTAGTACCTGCCATGGCCGTTTAATGAGCCTCCTGCACATTAAGCCAGCTGGAGCCTTCCGCTCCACCTTGCACTGCTGACAGACCTGGCATCTGCGAACGTAATCTGCCACACAGTCTGCCAGTTTTGGCCAGTAGTACTGCCGCGTGACTCTGGAGTGCGTCTTCTCGCGACCCAGATATCCCGCCGTACGGTCGTCGTGGCATTCCTGGAGGACTTGCTTCCTCCGTTTAGTGGGGACGACGACTTTCTAGGCATCGTCGTCGTCTCCTCGGGTATCCTTTATTGTCGGGTTGGGGTCATATTTGTATAGCTGACCTCCAACCAGCTTTAAGCGAGGATGCCTTGAGGGCTCCTCTTGCACCTCCTTTACTAGTCGAAGGTACCACTCGTCCGTGGTACTTTCTGCCCAGGTTAAGGCTGCTATGGCTGACATGTCACCTTCTTCCTCGAACATCGTGGAAAGGACATCGAGCATATGATTAAGTGCCCCCTTCCGATGTTCGATGGTGACGCGGTGGCCTTGCAGCTCTAAGGCCTACCACGCTAGCTTACCGGTCGGGTTGTGGAGGCTACTGAGGCAGCGTGAACTGCTATGGTTAGTCATTATTCTGAACTCAGAGCCCTCCACATACAGCCTGAACTTCTCGAAGGCCCAGACTACAGCGAGCCACTTTCTTCCAGTGACGTTGTAGTTCCTCTCCGCTGGGCTCAAGGTGTGACTCGCGTACTCTAGCGGTCGCTCCTGTCCATCGATGATCTGGAGTAACACGGCTTTAACTCCCTTGTTACTCGCATCCGTTTGAATGACGGACTCCTCGTCAAACCTGGGACTTTGTAGGATAGGAGCAGAAGCTAGTAGGGCCTTTACCTGCTAGAAGACTACTTGCTGCTCCTCTCCCCATTTGTAGCGCCAGCCGTTATTGGTCAAGCGTGTAAGTGGTTTAGCGATCATGGCCAAGTTCTTCAGGAACTTGCGATGCCACGACGCCATGTCTAAGAACCTGCGCAGCTGCCGCTGGTTCTTGGGTGCTGGGAAGTCAATCATAGGAGCGACATATGCTGGATTCGGGCAAAATCCTTCCCGATTCACCAGCACCTCGAGGTATTTTGCCTCCTCTTGGCAGAACGCGCTTTATTCGCGGTTAATCGTGAGATCGGCTACTCGAATGCGTCGCAACGCGTGCTTGAGCCGTCGCAGGTGTTTCTCAGACGTCTTCGGGCCGATAATCACATCGTCAAGGTACATGAACGCGAACGGCTCAAGTTACGGCTTAAGATAACGTGCTTGATCCAACCCGTATACCCTAGGTTGGCTGGCTCCTCTTCCAGCATCCTATCCAGGAGCCTCTGGAGCTGCTTTCGCTCTAAGGGCTGAACGTCAGCAAGGCCTATGGCTGACACGGCAGGATTATCTGCTGTCTCAAGCGAGGCTAACTTCAACCTCAGCAACCTTCTTGCTGCTTGGATGAGGAGCTGGTCCCTCGCTCGGTCGAGGATGGCCCTGAATCCTCTGATGAAATAGACACCGACGTAACAATCTGCTCGTTAACCAGGCAGAATTGCCATCTCGATATCCTTTATCATGCCGGCGACCTCAAAGGGCAGTTGGACAAACCTAACTATGGAAGCGTAATAGCTGTTAGCTACAATTGCTTCCCTGCCCTGGCTTGGTGTTAATGCGCGTCCACATGCTGTGGCTATCTGCAAGGCCACGGCACTCATCACGGTGTGTGACGCGCCCGAGTCATATAGTGCGCGTAGGGGGTACCCTCCTACGCACACAGATAACCACAACCTGACACCTTTTGGAGCACCTTTTTCTGAGTGGCTCGGAGCCGTCTTAGACACGAGCTCGGTGCTCACGAGCTCGCTGGTGGTCCCTCCGGGGCCTTGGATCCCAGACTCGGAGGGGAATGGCGTAGGGATCTCGTCTACGCTCTTCCCGAGTCGTTTCCCGAGTAGTCCAGGCAGAACCTCTTAATCATATTTGGCCTGCCGCAGCCATGGCAGCTAAACTCCTTGGCTTTCTTCGGCTGCTCGGTCTTCTTGTCCTTCTTCTTGTCCTTTTTCTTGTCCTTCTTCTCCCCCCGTTTGGGAGATTGAGACTTAAGACTGTATGTTACGGTGCGCGGCTTTGCCTGCCTCTTCGGGTTTGCCTTCCGTGGCGGGCTTCTTCTTCTTTTACGATGTTTGTCACCCGCAATAAGGCAGTTGTGCTGCGCGAAGGCCACAAGCACCTGCTTTAGCATCTCTTGTGCTGCGGTATCTGCTGTCAATGTCGACAGACCGACTTTCGTTGACGCGACCACTACCTCGGTCGTGCCGTTATTTGGCGCTGGCCCTCGGCTGCTCTCTCTTCGTAGTCGTCTTTGGGCAATAGGCCGCCTCTAGCACTATCGCGTGGTTCAGAAAAATAAGCGTTCTTACGTCTCGTTCCCTCTCTAGCGTTAACTCGGCTCTTACCGCACGGTCTATCAGCTCATCGTCCGTGCGACACTTCATATGAGTGGCGATCCTCTTGATTTGCGGGAGCAGATTATCGTGGAGGCTATCCATCATTTGCTCTTCGCTCAGTGGTGGCGATATCTTCACTAATATTGCCTCCAGGCACGTAATGTATGTGCCCGTTGGTTCGTCTGCCTGCTGGAAGCGGCGACTGGCCTCGTCCCTTAGCCGCTTCTGTATATTGGCCTTAGACCCCCAGCGCGCACGCGCTGCCTGGCAACACGCCTCCCACGTCTACCATTTATGCTTGTGGCAGCCGTACCATATCTTGGCTAAGCCACTTAGCAGCGCGGGTAGCGACGGCAGCATCTCTGGGTCGCTGATCCCTGACGCGTTCTTCGCTTTATCAACCTTGCGGAAGAAGGAGTCGATATTGTTGGTCGGATCGCCTTGAAACGTTATGTTCCACCGACCGGCAATCCTACCGACGTCCCGAGGGCCCTCCATACCGGAGTTGCACCATGCACTATTACTCGGTGCATCGATGCAACTTTCCTTCCTCCTTTAGGCTCCACTCGGGCTGGATCTAGGGGCTGGCGGGCACTCAGCAGTCCCTTGCAAATCTTTGCCTTCACGGAGGCTGTTGTGTGTGGACACGTAGTAGCACGTGAACGTGTCCTGGAATGCAACATGGCTAGGCACTTTGCTCTTGCGCCGAGCCTGTGGCGAGAGAGCCGGTCCCGCAGTCTTTTGCTGTAGTAGCCTGGACGGGCTTGGCGTGCCTTCTATCCTCATAGACGATGCACTCGGCCTTGGATTCGCGTCTTTTTTCCTGTTCCACGAATCCTGCGCCTCTGCCTGCATCGCCTGGATGCATCTGACCAGCCCCTTGACGGTTCGCGTTAGACTCTCAATGCGCTCTTGCATCAAGCGGAATTCTCTTCGTGTTAATGGCAGGTCGTCTGCCACTTCCTCTTCTTGCTCTTCTGTTAGGTACCGGCGGTCGGCCTCGTCCTCTAACAGCATGGTCAGCGGATGCGGCTCTTCTTTGTCGTAGTCCGCTGACCTGGCCGTTGTGCCTGCTCTTTTCTGGCAGGCACGGAGCACGAAGCTTTTCTTTGCTTCTACTCTCGCTGCCTGAGCAGCCTAGTCTGCCCCTGCGACCTCTTCTTAAAAATCGGCTGCAGTAAAATTTCGTCGCAGCCAATTGTTTGTTCGGGTCATCTTCTCCAATCAAGACCCTTGTGGCCTAAACCTTCGAGCGTGCAAGGTTTTATCTACCTTCTTGCTCTCCATGGCGATGAGCCACTCTTCCATCTTGAAGAAGTCTTCCGTTGCCCTGTCTTCTGTGGTCGTTTATTCCGCACGCTTTAGTATTTACAATATTACCGAACAGTTGCGATATCGTGGGTACCGCATGCAATATATACTTAAACGCTAAATATATAGGTATAGATAAATAAATAAATTATTAGGTGAAAATATATATAAACAAATTTCTAAGAGGGATTTACCTCGTCCCTCTACCCACGGTACTGCAACTTGCACTGGCGTGGCTGTGGAGAGGTCAGTTCTCCCTGACCTTGTACTTACTTGAGCTTCGGTGCTATAAGCAAGTTATAATTACTCCAAAAATGAAATAAAACGAAAATTTGAACAAGAATAACAAATAAAATTTTGTCTTTTTCGTCTCCGTTGCCACGCCAGTAACACTTCTTTATTCGCACTTACACTTACTATGCACGCTTTTGTGTGTGTGTGTGTGTGTGCCTGTTGCGCCCTCTGCACACGCTTCGGGCTTCTAACTACCAACTGAGCACCCTCTCTTGTGTCGCGTGACATTATGCCTTTGCCTCACGCTGGACGCCAGTTGTAACGGGTGTAATTGGCTAAGGCACATGCGAGATTCTCCCTTGCACGTACACACTGTCGTCAGGCCCCGGTCAGGTCTGGCGGGCCACTGGATCCACCGATGCGGCCACGGGTGTCAGTGGACGTTAGCTGCCGGTGCTATGACACCCGCGTGCAATGCAGACGCGTTAGCAACGTAGGATCTTCCTTAGACTCTGCTTTTTTTCACATTTGAGGGGCCTTGCCTAAGGCCCCGCTGCCGATGCTGCTTCCACCGGGCTTGGCTGCTCAGAATGTGTGCCGCTTCTCGATTGGCACATCGGCTCAGTCCTAAAAACTTATTTAGTGAAAAATCAGGCAAACTTATGCAAAGTATAATAATTATTGCGGAGAGGTCTGTTTAACACAAATAGCAATTAGTATTGCCTCATGCGCAATACTAATGCGTGAGGTGCGCACTGCGCTTGCGCGCCCTCTTCGATTCGCGCGGCTACACATACACGTGTAGTCTATGGTCGTCGGATATACAAAGAACTGTTCTTCCTCTATACCAACGTAGTCTATAACTGTCCGAGTGAGAGTGGTTCTCTCACTTGTCTGAACAGTCTATGGTTGAGCGACAGAGCTCGGTCCTCTTGCTCAACTACGCGCTTAATGCTTGTACGGGCTCGAGTGGATTTCTTGCACTCGTACAACTACTCTATGGTCGTGCGAGAGAGATCGATAATCTCGCACTTGCACTCCCACTATCTATACGGAGTAGTTTTAACGCGGTCTCGCGCGTATATATCTATTGATGTCTATATGCCCTGACGCGATCGCAGACGCGTCAGGAAAAGCGAAATATTGGATAGTCTAAAAAGTATTGAGCCTTTTTTGTCACGAGATGGTGTTCGCTGTCATATATCGGGCAATACTAATCAGATTGAATCAAACTGACATGCGTTTGAAAGGTGACATTCCAGTCTACAATTTTCATATGGACAGTTTTGTATTTCGTCATTCGTGTCAAAAGTTGTATTCATTTAAAAATGAGTGAAATTTCTGAAAAAATTCGTTATATTTTACAATACCACTACGATCAAGGTGAGAATGCATCGCAGGCTCGTGAAAAAATTTGTGGTGTCTACGGTCAAGGTACTTTATCGAAAGCCACAGCCAAGAGATGGTTCGCTCGCTTTCGTTCGGGAAATTTTGATGTCAAAGATGCACCTCGCTCAGGTCGACCAATCACTGAAAAAGTCGATGAAATCTTACAAAAAATAGAAGACCGACCCATAAGCAGCCATGACATTGCTAAGGAACTGAATATTCATCATTAAACAGTTTTGAACCATTTGCGTAAGGCTGGATACACAAAGAAGCTCGACGTTTGGGTGCCGCATGAATTAACACAAAAAATTTGATCGACCGAATTTCCATTTGCGAAATGCTAATAAAACGCAACGAAATCGAGCCATTTTTGAAGCAAATTATTACGGGCGATAAAAAATGGGTAAGATACGAGAATGTCGTTCGAAAAAGATCATGGTCAAAAAAAGGTGAATCATCACAAACGAATTCAAAGCTAGGATTGACACCAAATAAGGTTATGCTGTGTGTATGGTGCGATTGGAAGGGAATAACGCGGGAAAACTGATATGCAAGAGAGGAAAGAGGAGCCCTCTCCTCAAGTCTTTTTCTCATCCGAGCCGTTCTCCGTGCCGCACGTGATTTTTCCGCTTATAGTTCTTACGCGATTTTCCTGATAGCGATTTCTTCAACGTTCCGATAGCGTTTTCAGAGGACGATTCCGAGACTGCGAAGAAAAAGTAAGTGGCCACTTTATCGTAATAATTAGCCCGCGCATTAAAATATATTTTTATATTCCCTGACAAGTGTGCGATAGCGTCAGGGCATATCGCTATAGAATTAATATACACCCGCGACGCCGCGGTAATCATTTTCGTATAGGCCGTAAGAGTGCTAGTGAGAGAATAGGTGTACGAGTGAGAGGAATCCACTCTCGCTCGTACAAGAATTAGGCACGTAGTTGAGCAAGAGGACCGAGCTCTCTCGATCAACCATAGACTGTGCAGATGAGTGAGGGAAGCAGTCTCACTTGTACAGTCATAGACTTCCTCGGTGTAGAGGGAGAACTGCTCTCTCTAGACCTAAGGACTTTAGACTGCACGTGTGTGTGTAGTTGCGCGAATCAAGGAGAGTGCGCATGCGCAGTGCGCACCTCACGAGTTAGTACTGCGCGTGAGGCAATACTAATGGCTCTTCGCGTTAAACGGTCCTCTTTGCAATAATTATTATATTTTGTATTATTTTGTTGCAATTTTTTATGAAATAAGCTTCTTACACTGAGCAAGTGCGTTTTTATTTATCGATTCCTTATAGCTTGCCTATCCTGAATACCGCTGCCTCCGCGGGTGTGTCAACCGGTTTTTGGCACACAAACTGAGCAGCCGAGCCCAGTGGGAGCTACACCGGCAGCGGGGCCTCAGGTAAGGCCCCTCACACGTGAGATAAAGCAGGATCGGAGGAAGATCCTGCGTTGCTAACGAGCCGTAACCAATTACACTCGTTACAATATATATCTTTATATATATATATATATATATATATATATATATATTTATATATTTATATTTATATAGACATTCACTTGCCATAAGATTGCAATTTTTCAATAAAACAAAATAAATATATAAATGCCTTTTTTTATTGTAAAATTAATAATTTTATTTATTGTAATGAATAACGTTTAAAGTATAAAAATACTAATGCAAAATAATTTTCTATTTTGTTAGAATTCTTTTTTATACAAAGACCATTCAAATTTTTTATTATTGATCAGATCAGTTTTAGAAATGCTTAATAAAAATTTTAATATAATACTTTATTTCAAATGAAAATTTAAACAACTTTTAAAACATTATAAAATATGTCAGTTTTATGTTTACTGATTTCTCTTTGACACTGAAGATGTATTTGGCGCTTAAATAAAAAATTTTCTCATACTATTCAAATATCTTTAAAATTTTTTAATAATAAATTTTTATGTTTAAATATTGAATAGTGATTTTCTTTTAATATGTTTAAAATATATTTCAAGTTGAATTTATTAAAGTCATTTAATCAAAATATTCTTGTACGTTGATAAATATTATTTTTACGCCAGAACAAATTTTTCTATTATTTTACATTTAAAAGTTTCATATGAAATTATTAAAAGAATTTTAATGCAGTTAAATTATTATGCAATGAATTATTTTACTCATAATTATTTGTATAAAAATAGAAATTTGGGTCTCACAGGTAAGAACTATAGTCTTTTTAATTAATATGCATAATTTAAATGACATTTTCTAACTAATAATTAAGTCACTTTTGTTAAATAATATCGTTCACATATATTTAGAAGTGTATTAAATAAATATATTTTAAGATATTTTAATTGTATATAAAATAGTTCTGATTTGCGTAACAAATGCATTTTCAATGTCAAAGAGCTATCATTTAACAATTAATTGTCATATTTTTAAATGTTAAAGCTGCTAATATTTTTAATTGAAATGCCATATTATATTAAAATTTGAATTAACAATTTGTAAAACTGTTTTGATCAATAATAAAAAATATAAATAGTTTTTATTTTAAAAAAAATTATAATAAAATTAAAATTAATTTTGTAATAGTATTTTATTACTTATCACGTTATTTATTGTAATAAATAAAAGATTAATTTTCTAATAAAAAAAGTCATTTTTTCATTTATTGTTTCATTAAAAAATAGCAATTTTATGGCAAGTGAGTTTCTACATATATATACAGTGTTGTCCATTTTGATCTATCGGTCGAAATAACTTCAAAGGGAGATGGTTGTATCGTAAAATGTTTCAAAAAAAGTTGTAAGAGTTGAAGGGGGTCGTCCAACGTTGACCTTGGCGTTAACCTTAAGGTCAAATTTGAAGGTTATTTGAGGGTTAAATCACGAATTGCAAATAGAAATTCTAATTTCTTATTACAGATTCTGATTCTGCGTCAAGAAATATGAAAGTTTTGTCTCAAACATTTTTTTCGATGCGTGACAGATAGCGCTGTAATCGGCAGTTTTAATCTATCGATGCGAATATCTCAACAACTACGCATATAAAATGGTAGAGAAAGAAAATTTGTTAATCTGGATAGGGGACTTGCAATGACACCACAATCGACTCCCCCCCCTCCCCCTCCTCCTTTCTAACTCACTGTATGGAGTGGTTTCAACTTAAAAATCTGAAATGGGTACCCCAATTTTATATTGCAGAATCTGATTCTGCGTCGAAAAATATGCAAATTTTTTTCGGAACATTTTTTAGATTCGTGACAGATGTTGCTGTAAACGACAAAATTAAAAGTGCGTAAAAAATCGTTACCGAATTAGAATTTCTCGAGGAATACACAACGTGTTGTGCATATTAAAATTTTGTGGATAAATACGTTTAAAAAAATCTGTTTTGATAAAAATGTTTATTCTACTTTTAGCGTTACCCGGGGACAACAGATTTTTTTTAAACGTATTTATCCACAAATTTCTAATTTGCAGAATGCGATGTGTATTCCTCGAGAAATTCTAATTCGGTAACGATTTTTAACGCATTTTTAATTTTGCCGATTACAGCGACATCTGTCACAAATCTAAAAAATGTTCCGAACAAAATTTGCATATTTTACGACGCAGAATCAGAATCTTCAATATAAAATAGGGCTATCCATTTTAGATTTTTAAGTTGAAACCGCTCCATACGGGAGGTTAGAAAGGAGGTCTGTTGTGGTGTCATTACATGTCCCCTATCCAGATTAACAAATTTTCCTTTTCTACCTTTTCATTTGCGTAGTTGTTGAGATATTCGCATCGATAGATTAAAACTGCTGATTACAGCGCCATCTGTCACGCATCGAAAAAATGTTTGCGAAAAAACTTGCATATTTTTTGACGCATTCATGCTTTACTTTCCATAAAATTTATCCAAATATCTAATTTGTACATCTGACTATTTTCTTTTTTTAATTAAAATTCTAGTTGCAGGCATTTCTTCTTTAGTAAAATTTGAGGCATTTTGCATCGACCCTTAACTGGCTATTACCATATTTACAAAATTAAAACTGTTTTACAATTTTACTTAGAAATAATCAATACTTTTTCACAATTTCACTTAGAAATAGTAAATATAAAATTGTTTTCATTTTAAGCACAATTATTTCATGTTTATTATTTATTTAAATAATGTTAACAATAAATACTTTCAATTAAAAATATAATATTATTAATAGTATCAATTCACAAAAAGCTTTATTAAAAAGTTTAACCACTAATTACCATATCCACAAAATTAATACCTTTTGAAAATTTTACTTAGAAATAATAAATACTTTTCAATGATTAGTAACCCCTTGATTGTTTTCGTTTTAAGCACGATTATTACATGTCTATTTATTATTTACTTGTATAATGCTAACAATAAACACTTTTAAGTAAAAGTATAACATTTTCAATTTTTAAATAGTATCAATACATATTTAATTTTTTTTAATACTATCAATACATAATATATAAGTTCTTTAAAAAATATAACCGCCAAAATAATATATATTGTTACGGAGAACACTCCGTACTGCGCGCGTGTTTATATTTCGCGCGCTTCCGCGGTCCGCGAGCCGAGTTTAATTTCGGTAACGTGACGGCCCTGGGCGGGAAAATACGGTACACCACGATAGATAGAATAGTCGAGTGCCATATGGAAAAGATAGGCTAGTTCTGGCTAGGCAAGCAAGCTTCTTTCCGCGTTTTTCAAGCAGTTCTCTTCCGCCATTTTTATAGTTCAGACGCGTGACCTCTTCCCGCGTCTCGGCAAGTTCCTTTTCACGCGACGTTTTCGCGAGTTTCTGGTGCGCCCCCGGTCGTGTGTGTTTTTGTTGAGTGCAGGTGCGTAGCTGTGATCTGCAACACACAGGGCACCGCCACCAATTCACAGAGGCGTAGCAGAAAGGCGACGCGCCTCACGAAGCGACTTCGGCCGGCGACATCGGTGTCCCGCTTCGAGCGGAGATTTTCTTCTTTTGGCGTGCTAGGCTCTCCAGCCACCAACGTGAGTTTTTTGTAAATTTAATTTTGGCGCGCATAATTTTGTATTTCTTACATTTGCGTTGGAGTAACCTCAGCCAGTTACTCCAAACTTTATTCTATTCGTTTTACGCGGTTCGTGCGAGTGAGAGAGCGTCATCTTTCTCACTCTCGTATAGTTGGGGCGGGAGAGTTGCGTTCTCTCTCGGACCTGTTTAAGAGTAGGCGTGCGTGAGTGAGATAGCGGTATTTCTCTCACTCTTGTAGCAGCAGTGCGGGAGAGTCGCTTTCTCTCTCACACTCGCAGCATATATGGCGCGCGCGAGTAGGAGAGGCCTTTCTCTCTCACTCTAGTAAGAGCAGTCCGAAAGAGCTACGTTCTTTCTCGCACTTGCGTAGGGTTAGGCGTGCAAGAGTGGGAGAGCGCTTTCTCTCTCTTTCCTATGGCGCAGTACGGAAGAGTTGCTTTCTCTCTTGTACTCGCAGTAGATTCGGTGCGCGCGAGTGAGAGAGCGCTTTCTCTCTCACTCCGATGGGCTCAGTGCAGAAAAGTAGTCTTCTCTGTCGCATCCGTGCAGTATACGGCACGTGCGAGTGAGGGAAACCTTTCTCTCTCACTCCTGTAGGCGTAGTGCGAAAGTTCCTTTCTCTCTTGCATTCATATAGTGCTTAGCGTGCGTGAGCTCTAGTAGCGTGGAATAGCGCGCCTTAGACCAGCTGTTGTAAAGATCTTTTTGCGTGCGTCCCTCGTGCGTTCTTTTTGTAATCTTTCTTTTGTTATTATTTAATTATTTATTTTTCATGTTGGCTCTAATTTATAACTTATAAATTGTACTCTTTCTCAGTTTATTGAAATTATTATATTATTTTATTTATTTTAACATTTTTGTCGTTTTCTTGTTTTCACTTTCTTCCCTTTTTCTTTGCTTTATCATTGTTTTTTTTTAAATACATTTTTTAATTTCTTTTATCTTCTTGCGGAGCATTTATATATTTTTTATAATTTTATTTATTCTATCTATTTTTCTTTTTTCTATTATTTACTGTTTTCTCTTTCTGCAACGAGGAACTTTCAGTTTCCTCCCGAATACCGCCCTCTCCGACGTTTGCGCGGCGTTGCAACGAGTGAGTTGGGTTCCAAAGACGGCTTCTCGTGCCCGGATCCAGGAGCAGAGTCATCCGAGACCTTAGCGATCAAAAAGGAAGCGCAGTGACCATACTCGCACCTTTCGCGAATTGCGCATCCCCCAAAGATAATTGCACCAGTCAAAGTTAACCTTTAAACTGCCACCCCGTTACAATATATATCAATACACAAATAACCTCTAAAGTAGTATATACATATATATATATATATATATATATATGTATATATATATATATACGAGGGTGGTCTGAAAAGTTTCTGACTTAACACAGATACAAAACACTTTTTCTCAATTTTTTTTTTAATTTTCAACATAGTCTCCTTGCAATTCTAGACACTTCTCCCAGCGATGCTCCCATCTCTTTAATTTATCCAAATAGTACTCGGCGTTTTTCTCTGCAAAATGACTGTTCGCGAAGGTGATTACCTCCTCATTTGACGAAAATCTCTGTCCTCCGAGTGCAATTTTCAGATAAGGAAAACAAAAAGAAGTCGCTTGGGGCTAGTTCTGGTGAGTAAGGTGGATGGTCAGGCAGCTGAAACCGTAATTCGTGGATTTTCGCCATGGCAACCGCTGAGGTGAGAGGCGGCGCCTTATCTTGGTAAAACAGGATTCTCTTTTTCTGCTAACGTGGACGTTTTTCCGCAAGTTCTGCCTTTAGCTTGTCAAGTAATGATGCGTAGTATGCTCCTGTAATGGTTTTTCCTTTTTGGAGATAATTGATTAAAATAACTCCATGACCATCCCAAAAAACAGTCACCATTACTTTCTCAGCCGAAAAAACAGTTTTTGCTTTATCTGGAGCCGGTTCCCCCTTTGCAGTCCACTGTTTTAACTGTATTTTAATTTCGAGCGTATAATGGTGTATCCAAGTTTCATCTATAGTAATTAATTGGCACTAAAACTCGGATTTATTGCGCCTAAACTGCGCCAATAGAGCGTTGGAAATGTTCATTCGAACACGTTTTTGGTCTAACGTGAGCAAACGCGGCACCCAACGTGTGGACAGCTTTCTCATGCCTAAATCTTGAATTAATAAATAGCAAACACGTTCTTTAGACATGTTCATAACCTCTGCTATCGCTCTCATTTTAATTCGGCGGTCATCTAGCACCATTTCGTGAACTTTGGCGATGTTATCGTCAGTGGTTGCAGTTTTTGGGCGTCCCGAATGTTCATCGTCTCCCAAGCTTTTACGGCCACGTTTGAATTCAACTGCCCAAAATTTCACTGTAGTAAATGATGGTGCAGGGTCCCCATACACAGAGTTCAACTCATTTTTGATTCGCGTAGGCGTATTGCCTTTCAAAAACAAAAATTTAATGACAGCTCGATACTTAATTTTGTCCATTTTCACAACAACGCTCCCATCGACTCACTCAAACGACTGTCAACTAACAACCACGCATCAAAAATTGCTGAAGCTTTGGTGAGCAACTGTCAACAGATAAACAACGAAATTCGCTAGCTTTTATTGACGAGTGGTGCTATCTTCGCGTTGAGGTCGAAAACTTTTCAGACCACTCTCGTATATATATATATATATATAGATATAACGCATCGTTCAATATGTCCCGAGACTAACCCAGGGATAGTGCTAGTAGTACCAAACTGGCCACGTTTCCATAGAGTGCTGACCTTTACATGAAACGTGTAAAAATTTCACGTCGATCGGATCACAGACAGCAGAGTTATTAAGGTTAGAGTAAAGTCACTTTGTAATTTGTTTGAAAAATGGAAAAAAGCGAGTTTCGCGTGTTGATAAAACATTGTTTTTTAATGGGTAAAAACACCGTAGAAGCCCAGCAATGGCTTAAACATTACCCGGACTTCTCTCCATCCAAACTAACGATTTGTCGTTGGTATGCTGAGTTTAAACGTGGTCGTACGGACACAAACCATGCGGAATGTTCGGGTAGGCCATTGCAAGCCGTGTCACAGGAAAATGCGAGTGAAGTGTTAAAAATTGTAATGAAAAATCGCCAAGTGAAGGCTCGTGAGATTGCAGAAATGACACAGATATCATCTGGAAGCGTATTTACAATCCTTCATGAAAAATTGAGCATGAAAAAGGTTTTCTCCAAGTGGGTGCCGCGATTGCTTTCAGTGGAACAAAAACAGCAATGAGTCGACGATTCAGAGAGCTGTTTATCGCTATTTACTCGCAATAAAAAGGATTTCCTGTGTCGATACGTGACCATGGATAAAACATGGATACATCATTTCACTCCGGAGTCGAATCGGCAATCATCTGAGTGGCGCATGGCTGGCGAAAGCCACTCAAAGCGTCCAAAAACGCAGCAGTCTGCTGGCAAAGTCATGGCGTCTGTTTTTTGGGATACTCATGGCGTGATTTTCATTGACTACCTGAAAAAAGGTGAATCGGTCAACAGTGATTATTATATTGACTTGTTGGTACGTTTGAAGGAGGAGATCGAAGCAAAACGACCGCACATGAAAAAGACAAAAATCCTTTTTCACCAAGACAATGCACCATGCCACAAGTCCATAAAAACAATGGCAGAATTGAACGAATTGGGCTTTGATTTGCTTCCCCACTCCCCTTTTTCGTCAGATTAAGCCCCTAGCGACTACTGGCTCTTTGCTCATCTCAAAAAAATGCTCCAGGGAACAAAATTTGGCTTGAATGAGGAGGTCATTGCCGAAACTAAAGCCTATTTTGAAGCAAAGGATGAATCCTTCTATAAACATGGTATAGAAATGTTGAAAAGGCGTTGGAAAGATTGTATCACTCTAAAAGAAGATTATATTGATGAATAATGATTTTTGAAAAAAAATGTTGTTTTCGTTGTTAGTTTTGGGACTTATTGACTTATTGATGTTATATACACAAATAGCTTCATTTAAAATTATTTTAAAATATGGTATGTAATATATACACATTTATTATAAATATATTATATACATTTTATTTTAGTATAGTTAGTATATATACATATAAAGACATGAAGAGAGAAAAACGAGAGATTATCTTGTTCAGATTATCTTATCTTAATATGTATATAGATATTAGGCCAAATGCTTGAAGAGCGATTTGATCTTCGTAATGAATGCACAAATATAAATGCTTTCTTTTTATTTGGAAGAACTTGAATAAAGAAAGCAAACGTGATAGATTACATTAATTAAATATTAAAATGTATAATTAAAAAAAATTTTTTAATTTTTTTATGCATCAATTAAATATATAAATGGGTGAAACATGGTAAACATGAAATTGGCACATAATATTTTATAATGTTTTAAAAGTTGTTTGAATTTTTTCGGCATGACGATTTTCGAGCACAATTTCCTTGATTTTTTCGACGTTATCGTTGGTTGAAGAGGTCAACGGTCGTCGTGAACGAGGCAAATCTTCGACGATCTCCCGACCGTTTCTAAAGGCTTTGCACCATTTGTACACTAAGGTTTTCGATAAAACAGAGTCTCCATAAGCCTTTTCCAGCATTCGCAACGAGTCAGCACACAAAATTTCGTTCAAAACACAAAATTTGAGACAAACTCTATGTTCAATATTTTTTTTTATTGTAACATTAGCAGACTACCACTGAGGTCAACTGGTTTTAACAGCTGCCGTAAACAAACTAGTTGACAGACCGCACTCACGTTTGGCATAGTAATTACGGACAGTCCTACCAACATACAGAAACTTAAAATACTTAAAAATACTCAATGTGGGCAATTTAAATGAGAATTTCCGGATACTTTTTTGTCAGAGTGTAATTTTGATTCGTGAAAAACTTTTAAAATTAGCAAATAATAATAGCCCTACGAGGGTAGTCTTAAGATTACCCGACCTGACGTATAAATACAGGTAGTTTTAAAAAAACAATTACTGCAATTGACAATACCACCTTCCAACAACTTAATGTGAAAAATTCATAACGGTACGTTCATTATTATTTTTTTTACAGACATCCAAAGTAAACGCTCTCAGTGAATTTTTAAATATGGAAAAAATCGGGCATCGTTATGTGATACAATACTTTCGTTTGAAAGGTCTAAGTCCAACCGATATCAAAGCCGAGTTGGATTTTACTCTGGGGAAGTCTGCTCTTTCGTTTACAACGGTCAAATATTGGGTAGCTGAGTTTAAGCGAGGTCGTACGAGCTACCAAGATGAACACCGCAGTGGTCGACCAAGTGAGGTCACTACGTCAGAAAATGTGAAGAAAATCCAGAAAACGGTATTAGATGACCGTCAACTGAAAGGGCGCGAGATAGTAGACATCGCAGGCTTTTCAAAAAATGCTGTGCATCGTATTGTAACCGAAAATTTGGACATAAGAAAGCTGTGCGCAAGATGGGTGCCACATTTGCTCACAACGGAGCACAAACAGCAACGTGAGGATGTTTCCATCGAGTGTTTAACAATGTTTTGCAGCAATAAAGCCAAGTTTTTGCGTCAATTCATAACCATGGACGAAACATGGGTCCATCATTTTACACCTGAGACCAAGGAGCAGTCAAAGCAGTGGACTAACAAGGAAAAACCGGCTTCAAAGAAAGCAAAGACAGTTCAGTCAGCTAGCAAGGTCATGGCATCCCTTTTCTGGGATGCGCGTGAAATAATATTTATTGATTATTACGAAAGAGGAAAAACAATCAACGGTGCATATTATACAGCTTTATTGCAGCGTTTGAGTGATGAAATCAAGAAAAAACGGCACCATCTGACGAAAAAGAAAGTGTTGTTTCATCACGACAACGCACCAGTCCACACGTGCGTTATTGCGATGGCTATAATCAATGAGTTGAAGTTCAAATTGCTTCCTTACGCACCCTATCCACCAGATCTGGCTCCCTCGGATTATTTTCTTTTTCCGAATTTAAAAAAATGGCTCAGCGGCAAAAGATTTGCCAACAATGAAGAGGTAGAGTCTGCGGTTAATAGGTATTTTGAGGAGCTTGACAGTTCCTACTATAAAGCAGGTATCAAAGTTGTTGAACATCGTTGGGAAAAGTGTATTGAACTAAAAGGAGAATATGTTGAAAAATAAAAAACATTTTCGCAATTTTTTTACTGTTTTCTTTGTCGGGTCGGGTACTTTTGGGACTGCCCTCGTATTATTTTATTAAAATTTTAAATACAAGTTTGGTGCGTGCTTTGTAAATTTTAATAGTTTAATTGTTCATTTTAATTAAAATAAAAATATTTCCAAAAAAGTGCCAATAAAATTCAAACGTTAATTAATTATTATTTCTGCGCAATATCATATTAATGTATTATAAATAAAGTATTATCCAATAGAAACGCTCAATTTAAAAGAATATCATGATAAATAAATTAATAAAAAAAAAGCGTCTTATGTAAAATTAAGAAGTATTATATACTAGTAAAGTTATAAAGAGTTTGAAGACAAACTAAACATTTTTCGAAAATGTTTATTATAACAATTTTTAACGCCATTTTTGAGTAGGTTTCGAATGTTCTAAGAAAGCATATACACGTTTTATTTTTGTGCTAAGAGTATGAGGAAAGCTGTCAGTTTTTTTTTCGAGAATTTCGACTTTTCATCCGCGTGAAGGGTAAGTTCCGGAGCGCTTTTTTCAACGCCAATTTTTTTATAGATTTCTTATGATCTAAGAAATCATATACACATTTTTTTTTTTTTCAACGATATTAAGTCAGCCGTCAAATTTTGTTTTCGAAAATGTTGTCTTTTCATCCCCCTGAAGAGTAAGTTCCTGTCCGCTTTTTTTAACGCCAATTTATTTATTGGTTTCTAATGTTCTGAAAAAATCATTCACGGTACTTATTTCTGTGCTAACGGTATTAGGAAAGTTGTCAGGTTTTTTTATCGTAAATTTCGTCTTTGCCTTCTCCTGAAAGGTTAATTCCGGAGCGCTTTTTTCAACGCCAATTTTTATAGATTTCTCATAATCTAAGAATTCATATACACTATTTATTTTTTTGCTAACTGTGGTGTATGCGAAAACGCATGAGTATCTGCGTACTGTGTAGTACTGTATATTGTGTTATCAGTATAACTATAAGTAAGTGGTTGTATGTGTGAGGCCAGCGTGCTACATCTAAAATGTATATACAATAGATCGGCAGTATACGCTCAGTGCGGCTCGCGAACGGTACACATTTCGACGTGCGATATTACTATTGTACGCATTATACTCACTGTTAATAAACTATTATATATTAAACCTTTATAACTTACAAGTGTTTTTACTCGAGATAATACCCAGGCATTACAATAATGGCGACGAGGATGCTTTGATTTCGTGATCCGTGCAAGTGAAACGCGATTAGCACTTCTCTGTCAGTGAAAACGTAGTGTAATAAATGCAGGACGATTCGTCAACAGGCTGGATCTGGAAGCTCAGTAAAGAGCAAATTGTTAACGAATTACAAAATCGTGGAGTGCCGTTCAGTGTAAGCGATAAATGAGATAATTTACGTGCATTATTAATAGCAACTGTGCGCTAAACTATAGAACAAATTGAGAAGGCACAAAAGGTAAAAGTCCAAGCAAAAGCCAGTACAGAAAGCGTTCCGCACGCGTCGACGACAACCAAAACATTTGTAAAAGCAGAGGTCACGAATACTGTGACTGAAGTAAACAAAACATTCATCAACGAGCTAGAAGAATCATTTGAATCTGCCTGCGACTCAGATAACGAAAGCACAATGTCTGATAATAATACGAAAATTCAATTTTGTCTCAATAAAGATAAGTGGGATACGTTTGTAGAACGGTCAGAATTTCAGTTTGTGGCACGTGATACAACAGCCGATATAAACAAAGCAGCAATATTACTTACATCAATCGATGAAGATGCGTACGATTTAATAAAAAACTTGTGCTCGCCAGAAAAGTTAAAAGATAAAAAATACAAAGAATTGATAAAATTTATGCAAGATCACTTAGAGCCTAAGCCCTCCGAAGTACCGGAAAGGAATAACTTTTATGGAGCCTACCAATAACAAGGCGAAAGCATTACAGATTTTGCAACGATATTGAAAAAATTAGCCTTGCACTGCAATTTTTCAAACCTATCTGATTTGCTCCAAGATCAGCTCATATGTGGACTACGGGATCAGGAAACTAAGGTAAAGTTATTTGAAATGGATTTATTAACATTTGATTTAGCCCTCAAAGGAGCGAAAGCACGAAGAACTGCGCAAAAGAACGTATCAGACGTGACAGCAAGAGGAAACAGAGTTTCTCAAAAAAATGTATTAGCGCTTAAGTCGAAAAGCGCATGCTCGCAGAGTAACTTTAAGCCGAATACAAATTTTAAGCAACGCTAATTCTCACCACACCAGCAACGCAACAAGAGCAAAATCCAAGATAATTCTTGCTAGAATTATGGCGGGCGCGAGCATACACATTATCAGTGCCCATCTTTCAAACATCGCACCGAATGTGCTAGTTGTGAGAAATCAGGACTCCGACGAGATGCATGTAAATTTAAAGAACATACATGCGGTCACTGCCATAAATATGGGCACATTGGAAGTGCCTGTTTCAGTAAGCGTGCGCAAGCCAAACGTGCTCTCAAAAAATTAGACAAGGACAGCAATGATGGCAGCGACAGCGCAGACGATAAACAAATATCAAACTCAATATAGTACAACGAGTACTGCGACCACCGCAAAGACTTCTCTAAGCTGAATTTCGAAGATAAACAGTGCGTAAATAGAAACTTTGTAAGTAGAGACCGCGACAGCGCACCTATGTATGTTGACGTATGTGTCAATGGAATAAATGTTTGTATGGAAGTAGATTCGGGTACCTTCAAAACCGTTATCTCCGAAAAAATTTTGCTCAATCAATTTCGCAAATTACGTGTGGCCATACCAATCAAATATTTACGGGGCTACGACGGGACGGTTATGAAACCCGTCGAAAAATTACCGAATTTAGAAGTAACTTTACAAAGTAAAACTTGCTTACTTAACTGCTATGTATTGTTTGGTTCGGGCCCAGCGCTAATAGGACGGAAATGGCTTGCAGCATTCGGATGCTGGCCTTTGCGAGTTATCGAAACTGAGAAAAAATACGTAAATAAAATCGACGATAAACAATATGTTGACTATTTCGTAAATAAATATAAAGAATTATTCAACAATAGTCCAGGTTGCTATAATAAAAGTACAACTAAAATTTATTTAAAAGATAACACTAAGCCTATTGCACTTAAATGTCGACACGTTACACATGCTTTAAAGCCCATAATTAAAAAAGAAATAGATCGCTTAGTTTCGCTGAATCACTTAGAACCAGTCGAAGTAAGTGAATGGGCTACGCCTATAGTACCCGTTTTTAAAAGCAACGGAAACATTCGTATTTGTGGCGATTTCAAGTTAACCGCTAACCCGTATATTATTCTAAACAAATATCCGCTCTATACAATAGACGATATTTTTTCGGTTTTACAAGGCGGATTAACTTATACCGAATTAGATTTGCGCCACGCGTATATGCAATTCGAAGTTGAAGAAAGCTGCTGAGATCCACTGACAATTATTACGCATAAGGGCTCATTCCGATATAAGAAAATTCCTGAAGGAATCACGCCGGCTCCAGCTGATGTACAACAAAAAATGGATGAGTGCTTAGCGGGCATTAATGGCACAATTATATACTACTGTGATCAAGAAGTAAGGTGAATTTGTTTATAAAATGTAAATTCTTTATTTATTCTTCCAAATCAATTTCATCCCCTTTGAAGTAATCCCCGACCGATAAAACGCACCTTTGCCAACGCTTTTTCTAGTTCTCGAAACAGTCAGAATAGCATTTTTCCGGTATAGCCTTCAAGACTTTCTTCGATTCGATTTTTATCTCCTCAATCGTGTCAAAACGGCGTCCCCGCATTATTCTTTGGGTTTGCTAAATAGCAAGAAGTCGCACGGAGCCAAATCAGGCGAATACGGTGGTTGCGGAACGATATGAGTCGAGTTTTCGGCAAAAAAAGTCGCGAAGAACCAATGCAGTATGACATGGTGCATTATCCTGATGAAGGAACTAAGAGTTATTCGCCCATAATTCCGGCCGTTTCAGACAAATAGCTTCACGCAAACGACGCATAACGCTTAAATAATATTTTTCATTGACAGTTTGGCCCGGCGGAAGGAATTCATAGTGCACCACACCACGATAATTAAAGAAAACTGTCAACATGACCTTGATTTTCGATCGACTTTGCCGTGGTCTTTTCGGTCTTGCTTCACTTTTTGCACGATAATCTCTGGATTGGTCGGTGGTTTCAGGGTCGTATGCGTAAATCCAAGTCTCGTCTCCAGTAATGATGCATTTTAAGTGGTCCTGATAGTCAGACAGCAAAGTTTCACACACAACGCGACGCTTTTTTTCCAAAAAATTGAGCGATTTTGGAACCAATCGAGACTTGACGCGTTTGAGACACAAAACATCCTTCAAAATGGTTTGGGCTAAGCCAAATGATATTCCAACACTATCAGCAAGGTCTCTTATTGTCAATCGACGATTTTCATGCACCAAATCTTTGATTTTTTGGACGTGGCCCTCGTCGGTAGACGTTGATGGTCGTCCAGAGCGCGGTTCGTCTTCAACGCGTTCTCGGCCCGCTTTAAACTCGTTGTACCACTTATAAACGTTCTTTTGTGCCATAGTTTGATCACGAAAGGCCTTCCGCAACATTTCCAACGTATTTGCACAAAAATATTCGTTCCGCAAACAAAATTTGATGCAAGTTCTTTGCTCAACAAAATCACCCATTGTAAAAACCGGAAAATTCACTTTTGGTTGTTTACAGAAACACGTGTAATTCGAAGATAATTAAACCTTTTGACAAACAGACGCTTGGCAAATGTTATAGACAGTCCTACCAACCTAGGAAACAAATTTACCTGCCTTCCTAATGCCCGAGAGTTTTAAATGAAAATTTCACCTTACTCTTTGATTACAGTAGTATATAGATAATATCTATGTAACGGGTCGCACACACGAAAAAAATATACGTAATTTAGAATTTGTGTGCGCGTGACTTCAAGCCTGCGGTCTCAGAGTAAACATAGAGAAAAGTAAATTTATGCAAAAGAAACTCGATGTTCTCGGTTTCGTAATAGACAAAGACGGTTTGCACAAGTCTAAAACAAAAATCGATGCAATGATTAATGCGCCTCAGCCATCTAACGCAAAAGAATTAGCTTCATTCCTCAGATAAATAAATTTTTATGCGCGATTTTTAGAAAATCGTTCGGGAAACTTAAAACCGTTATACGATTTAGCAAATCAAAAAGATTTCACTTGGAATGATAAATGTGAAAACGCCTTCAAATGGATAAAAAATGAATTAATATCATCGCAAGTATTAGTGCATTACGATCCGAACGAGCAAATCGTATTAGCTTGTGATGCGTCGCAGTACGGGCTATCCGCGATCTTATCCCACGAATACAAAAAACGGAACGGAAAGACCGATTGCGTACGCTTCACAGACAATACCAAAAAAAGAAATAAATGCAACGATACTCGATAAAGAAGCAATGGCAATAGTTTTTGGGTTAATACGTTTTCGAGATTTTGTGTTTGGGAAATAAATAACCCTGAGAACCGACAATCAATCGTTAAAACTTATCTTAGGACCGCGAAAAGAAATTCCTCAAACAGCTAATAATAGATTTTAGCGATGGGCATATTTTTTATCGGGATTTCGGTATAAAATAAAACACATCAGCTCAGCTGCCAATGCAGACTGCGACGCATTATCGCGCCTACCTGTAAAATCAGTCGTTGACTTATCCGAGCTTGACCCAAAATTTTCAAATGTCTATTTTTGTAACGAAGGTATCGCAACGTTCGATAACAAAACGTTAGCACGCGAAAGCGTTATGGACAAAATAATCAGTCAAGTAATTAAATACACCCAAGGCGAATGGCCGAAATTGGAAGAACTTTCAGATAATTTGAAGCCTTATCATAGAAAAAAATTAGAATTATCGGTGGATAAAAACTGCTTATTTTGGGGTTTACGCGCTGTTATACCAACTAAAATGAGACCTTTAATATGCTTGCATGCTCCTACGTCTGGTGGCCAGAAATTGATCACGACATAGAATTCCCAGTAAATAATTGCAATACTTGCGTAATTAAAAGAAAAAGACCAGCAAAAACTCTATTAACAACTTGGCCTTGATCAGATCGCGCATGGAGTCACATTCACGCTGATTTTTTAGGACCGTTTTACGGAAATATGTATCTTGTAGTCTTATGTGCGCATTTAAAATGGCCAGAGATTATTAATTTTAAAAATAATACTAAAGCGTATAAATTAATCGAAGAATTTGAGACACTATTTGCGCTTTTCAGCCTACCCTTTAACGCAGTAACTGACGGCGGACCGCAATTTCGTAGTGCCGAGTTCATAAACTTCTTAAAACAAAATGGTATTAAGCACAGTTTTTCACCACCATATCATCCTGCTACAAATGGTGCAGCTTAAAATTTTATCGGCAACCATAAAGATAAAGTGAAAAAAATTGTAAAAGGAAAAGAGACTGTCGAATCAGCTCTACATAAATTTTTGTTCGATTACCGAAGTATAGAACACTGCACCACGGGAAAAAGTTCCTACCAACTCATGTTTAAACGCGACATGCGCACGAGATTCAAAATGTTAAGAAGCGACGTATTCGAGAAGGTGCATACAAGCCAAAGAGCGCAAATCGTTGCACATGGCGGTAATCGCAAATTAGAGTTGGATACAGATGATGATGTCAACATAAACGATTATAGCACGAATTCGGAAAAACGATGTAAAGCAAAAATTATCAAGCAGATATCACCATCCACCTTTATTGTATGTGATGACAATAATGTCACGCATAAACGCTAAAAGGATCAAATAAAAAAAACTGCTGATCCGAATGTCGAGCTTCGTCGTTCTCCGCGGTTGATCGGAAATTAAAAAGAGGCGGAAGAGTTGTGGTGTATGCAAAAACGCATAAGTATCAACGCACTGTATAATACTGTATATTGTGTAATCAGTATAACTATAAGTGTGTGGTTGTATGTGTGAGGTCAGCGGGCTACATCTAAAGTGTATATACAATAGATCGGCAGTATACGCTTAGTGCGGCTCGCGAACGGTACACATCTCCTCGTACGATATTACTATTGTACGCATTATACTCACTGTTAATAAACTATTATATATTAAACCTTTATAACTAACAAGTGTTTTTACTCGAGATAATACTCAGACATTACAACAACGGTATTAAGAAAGTTGTGAGATTTTTTTTTCGAAAATTTTGTCTTTTCATCCCCCTGAAGGGCAACTTCCAGACCGCTTTTTTTAACGCTAACTATTTAATAAGTTTCTCATGTTCCAAAAAATTATAAACATCATTTATTTTTGTGCAAACGGTATTAGAAGAGTTGTCAGATTTTTTTTCGAGAATTTTGTCTTTTCATCACCCTGAAGGGTGAGTTTCGGAGCGTTTTTCCAACGCCAATTTTTTTTTAAGGGTTCTTATGATCCAAGAAATCATAAACACTTTTTTTTTGTGCCAATGGTATAAGGGGAGTTGACAGATTTTTTTTTGAGAATTTTGTCTTTTCATCTCCCTGAAGGGTAAGTTCGGGAGCGCTTCTTGCGACGCCAATGTTTTTATAGGTTTCTCATGTACCAAAAAATCATATTAATTTCTTATTTTTGTGCTAACGGAATTAAGAAAGTTGTCAGATTTTTTTTGGAGAGTTTTGTCTTCACATCCCCTGAAGGGTAAGTTCCGGAGCGCTTTTTTTAACGTAAATTTTTTCATAGGTTTCTAATGGTCCAAAAAATCTTATAGACATATTATTTTTGTGCTAACAGTATTAGGTAAGTTGTCAGATTTCTTTTTGTGAGAATTTTTGTCTTTTCATCCCCCTGAAGGATAAGTTCCGGTTCGCTTTTTTTAGCGCCAAATTTTTGTAGGTTTTTAATGTACCAAGAAATCATAAACATTATTTTTTTTTGTGCCAACGGTATTAGGGAAGTTGTCAGGTTTTTTTATCAAAAATTTTATCTTTACATCCCCCTGAAGGGTAAGTTCCGGCGCGCTTTTTCCAACGCCAATTTCTTAATAGGTTCCTTAAGATCCGAGAAATTATACACACCTTTTTTTTTGTGCCAACGGTATTAGGAAAGTTGTCAGGTTCTTTTTTTAAAAATTTCGTCTTTACATCCCCCTGAAGGGTAAGTTGCGGAGAGCTTTTTGCAACGCCAAGTTTTTAATAGGTTTCTCATGATCCAAGAAATCATACACACTTTTTTTTTGTGCCAACAGCATTAGAAGAGTGGTCAGAAATTTTTTTCTAGAATTTTGTGTTTTCATCCCCCTAAAGGGTAAGTTCCACAGCCCTTTTCATAATGCTAATTTTTTTTACGTTACTTGTGTTCCTAGAAATTGTATACACTTATTTTTGTGCTAACGGTAAAAGGAGAGTCATCAGATTTTTTTTTCGAAATTTCGTCTTTTCATCCCCCTGAAGGGTGAATTCTGGACCGCATTTCTAGTGCCAATTTTTTGTAGGTTTTTCATGTTACAAGAAATCATAAACACTATTTATTTTTGTGCTGACGGTATTAGGAATGTTGTCAGATTTATTTTTGTAAATTTAGACTTTTCATCCCCCTGAAGGGTAAGTTCCGGAGCACTTTTTTTATCATCAATTTTTTCATAGATTTCTTATGATCTAAGAATATTTATACACTTTTTATTTTTGATTCAACGGTTTTAGGAAAGTTGTCAGTTTTTTTTTCGTAAACTTTGTCTTTTCATCCTCTTGAAGGATAAGTTCCGGAGCGCTTTTTTTAACGTTAATTCTTTTATAGATTCCTTATGTTTTGAGAAATTAGATACACATTTTATTTTTGTGCTAACGGTATTAGGAAATTTGTCAGATTTTTTTTTTTAAGAATTTTGTATTCTTATCCCCCTGAAGGATAAGTTTCGGAACGCTTTTTTTAACGCAATTTTTTTTATTTGTTTTTTATGTACTAAGATATTATATACGCTTTTTATTTTTGTGCCAACGGTATTACGACTGATTGTGAGATTTTTTACCAAATAATTGTGACTTCTCATCCTCCTGGAGGGTAAGTTGCGGACTGCTTAAGTCGACGATCATTTTTTCATAGATTTCTTAGGTATCAAGAAATCATATACATGTTTTTTTTTTTGCTAGCGTTATTAGGAAAGATGTTGGAATTCTTTTGATGTGAAAACCTTTTATCCTCCTATAGGGTGAGTTCCGGACCTTTTATTTTAACGCCAATTTTTATAGGTTTCTAATGTTTCTAGAAATTATTTACACTTTTTATTTCTTTGCCGACGGTATTATAAAAGCTGTCAGATTTTTTTCTCGAGAATTTCGACTTTTCATCCCCCTCTAAAATTATTTTTAGAAAGGGTTAAAAAATTTTTTCCGTTGTATACGGTTACTGGGGCCGTGTACAACTTTTATTATACTGTTATTTTTCTTTAAATTATATAAAACGGTTGTAATACTTGATTTTTCATCTGTTTCTAGGGGTATTTTAGGGGTTAAATTTACTAAAATTCATGTTAATCATCAATTTCAATACATATTTGTTTATTTCATATCTATTTTATTGAGAAAAAACGGATCTGAAAAATTTTGATTTTTCATTGGAGTCCAACGTTGCAAACTTCAACATCATTATAAATACTCGCATACGCTGTTCCTTGTTTTATACATCCATTGGACTAACTCTTGCAGCGCCACGAAAACAAAATGAAAAAATTTATTCAATTTAATCAAATTCTTTAAACACAACTGCAAATCATTTCTATGAAATTAATTCATCTACTACCATACACGTTCTAATTTCTTACAACCTTTCAAACAGTATATTGTAACATTATATATAATAATGTTACGTCCGTACCGTAATATTAGAATATATTATATACCCTTATGGTAAATAGAATTGCATTACCTCTGGCAGTGGATAAGGAAGGAATCATCTAAGGCAATTTAAAACTATCAAACGCACTAAATATATAACTAGCTCCAAAGACCGTTTTAAGCTTTCGTTTACTTTCTTCCTTCTTCGCGCTAGAAACAAACAACTCGCATACTTGAAGGAAAGGCGATACAGTCAGACAAATAATGTAATAAGATATTATCCGGAAATAAACAACGTGCCTTTTATATATACAATTTTCTCTTTGTACTTTACTAACCACGAAAATAGCGAGGTTGCCGATGTTCTTTTCCTTTTATTTAATTTAATTATTTTTAATTTCCTTTTATCGATCCTAAGGAAAACCTGCCTTTACTATATATCTAGGATAGTCGATTAAAAATCTTTATTACAATGCAATATAAACATAATTTTCTTTTGACAGTTTTGTAATTGTTTTAAAAATTACAAAGATTATTAATAATCAGACTCTTTCAGAAAAATACATTAGGAATTTTTAGAATAGATTTGTCAATTTAAGCGCGATAATTATGTAGTTTTATTTTAAGTTTTTGTATATATTTTATATACAAAATATATTTTACGTTTTTCATATTCGAATAAAATTTATCTATCATTAGAAACTTAAGAAGATAATTATAGGGCTTAGTATTGACAAATAAATATATAAATAAATATAAATATATTTATATCGGGTAAATAAATACGTTAAACACATAAGCGATCTTCAACATAATTTATATTCTTTATAAAACCATGTTATCACTGAAATACGTTCAATTATGCGTATAAATTATAAAATATGTACTGATTTTAATAAATAATAAAAACATTACCGGTAAAATTAAAATTTTTGTGATACGCGGCGTAATAAGATGCATCACCATGCAGCAAGCTCCCTCCCACCACTGTCACTGGACCGCGCCGCCGAAAAGGCTTGCCGAACATATAAAAGCGCCGCACAATTCAATAACCCAGATCAGATCAAATCTCGAGTCTAATGTCACGTCACCTAATTTTTTAATATTTTTCTTTGTTCAAATTCTTTTCTGTAAACCCGTGCACCGAAATCCGCCACCACTATTGTAACCAGCGAGTTTCGTATCAAGCCCGGCATACCCTTGTATAAAACCAGCTAAAAGAAAAAACCATCAATAAAAGTAAGTTAATCTATAAAACTTGTTAATTGTTTTTTTTACAAGCTTCCTTCCTATTTCATTATTAACAAAATAAAGTGCAGCTTGGACTGTAATACAGGCCGGACACTTTATTTCATTTTACAATTTTATTATACTAACTCACATATACAATTTTATTTCATCTATTAACAAAATAAAGTGCAGCTTGGACTGTAATACAGGCCGGACACTTTATTCCATTTTTACAATTTTATTATACTAATTCACATATACAATTTTATTTCATCTATTAACAAAATAAAGTGCAGCTTGGACTGTAATACAGGCCGGACACTTTATTCCATTTTTACAATTTTATTATACTAATTCACATATACAATTTTATTTCATCTATTAACAAAATAAAGTGCAGCTTGGACTGTAATACAGGCCGGACACTTTATTCCATTTTTACAATTTTATTATACTAATTCACATATACAATTTTATTTCATCTATTAACAAAATAAAGTGCAGCTTGGACTGTAATACAGGCCGGACACTTTATTCCATTTTACAATTTTATTATACTAATTCACATATACAATTTTATTTCATCTATTAACAAAATAAAGTGCAGCTTGGACTGTAATACAGGCCGGACACTTTATTCCATTTTACAATTTTATTATACTAATTCACATATACAATTTTATTTCATCTATTAACAAAATAAAGTGCAGCTTGGACTGTAATACAGGCCGGACACTTTATTCCATTTTTACAATTTTATTATACTAATTCACATATACAATTTCATTTCATCTATTAACAAAATAAAGTGCAGCTTGGACTGTAATACAGGCCGGACACTTTATTCCATTTTACAATTTTATTATACTAATTCACATATACAATCTTATTTCATCTATTAACAAAATAAAGTGCAGCTTGGACTGTAATACAGGCCGGACACTTTATTCCATTTTTACAATTTTATTATACTAATTCACATATACAATTTTATTTCATCTATTAACAAAATAAAGTGCAGCTTGGACTGTAATACAGGCCGGACACTTTATTTCATTTTACAATTTTATTATACTAACTCACATATACAATTTTATTTCATCTACTAACAAAATAAAGTGCAGCTTGGACTGTAATACAGGCCGGACACTTTATTTCATTTTACAATTTTATTATACTAACTCACATATACAATTTTATTTCATCTATTAACAAAATAAAGTGCAGCTTGGACTGTGATACAGGCCGGGCACTTTATTCCATTTTACAATTTTATTATACTAATTTACATATACAATCTCATTTCGTTATTAACAAAATAAAGTGCAGCTTGGACTGTAATACAGGCCGGACACTTTATTTCATTTTACAATTTTATTATACTAACTCACATATACAATTTTATTTCATCTATTAACAAAATAAAGTGCAGCTTGGACTGTAATACAGGCCGGACACTTTATTCCATTTTTACAATTTTATTATACTAACTCACATATACAATATTTATTTATTATTAACAAGTTATTTCATTATTAACAAAATAAAGTGTAGCTTGGACTGTAATACAGGCCGGACACTTTATTTCATTACAATTTTATAACAATAATTTATTTAAATGTATGTATACTATTTCCTTTCTAGTTGTTCGCTAAATCTAAGTTATTAAAAATAAAAATAAACGTAGTCGGCCTGTAACACAGACCGAATACATTATTAATATTTACGAATTTATACCGCTGATTTATTCTTAACTATATGTATACTATAATTATTTAAGCCCGTCTCTATTAACCAGTTAACAATTAAATTAAGCGCCAAATAAATGTACCCCTTTCCTTAAGACTCACAGGAATCATTGGTCGAATGGTATTTATTAAATCAAGCACAGTAACCTATCCCAAGCTATAAGGATAATACCTTGGCTTAAAAAGAGGTTACGTGCAAAATAAATTCGTGGTAAGGATTCTACGAATTTAACGAGGATTCTGTCTGTCACGAATAATCATTTGGACGTAACAGACTAGTAAGCCCTTGTATAAACTAAAAATTTGGAGGCCCCGGAGGGATTTGATACATAAATAATTTTTAAGTGTATCTACTCCTGAAAAAAAAAAAAAATAAATAAATAAATAAATAAATAATATATATATATATAAATAAATAAATAAGTAAATAAAAATAATAAAAACTATTCGATCATATATTATACAAAAAAATATAACCAAAAAAAAAAAAAAACAACAAAATCTTGTAATTTCTAGTGAGCGAACAAAGGCAAACAAAACCAAACAAGTTTCGACGAAGGAATAAGAGAAGAAGCCTATTTAATATACCTTCGGCTCAAGAATTCATTGATGCCTTTGACCTCAATTTATTCAATATCGCTAAGATAAGAATAATATCCGATGTGAAGGTACAAATCGACCTCACGCGCTTTGTGGGAATTACCCCACAATTTTATAAAAAAGAGGTTAAAATTGTAGCAGAAATAATAAATATAGACAAACCCCCTATAGACGATAACCTAATAGTCTTCAGCGAAGGAAAAAAATTTGTAAGAAGGTTATAAGATTTAATAAATTATTTTTTATACATTTTTTTAAAAAAAAAAAAAAAAAAAAAAAAAAAAAAAAGGAATTTTTTTTTACATTTTATTTATTTACCTTGTTACCTAAGCAATTCTCGATAATCACTACGCAAGACTCAAGTGCCAAACCCTGAAAATAACAAACAAGATATTAAATTAAGGTCATAGTAAGGTTAATAAACAAAACACATATACAATTAAATATTCACAGAAAGACCTTCAATATTAGAATATTTTCAATCTTAATAAATTATCTAACAAGGCACTAACAAGGAAGTAATAATATACTTCCTTACCAATTAGCAACTATTAAGGGATCAAGCCCGAAGATTAGGATATCCTCCAAAATAAGGATATTTAGTATAAGTCAATCACAGTAGCATAGGAGAGATAATTGACCTGATCCATGCTTGTGTCGATGACGCTCAAACAACTAATAACATAAAAATATATAAATAAAATATATATACCCTTTTTCTCTTAATCGATAATATAAGTATTTTTTTTTATATATATAAATAATTAATTTTCTATAAAACTTACCAATTTCCTAAGGCACCAACAGCTGAATTGGAAGTATATTCCCTTGCGTACCTTATACTTGCTAAAAGAGTTTATTTATTGTACATCTTGACTTGACCCCAAGCAGTTGACACGAGCAAGGAAGGACTCCCATAGGTCAAAAACACTAATTCGTCTTCTTCTGGATTAATTCCATGACACCGAAACAAGTAATATTCTAAAAAAAAATATATATAAAATTAACTAAGAGCTTGCATAACGATCACCACAAACCATCAAATTAACTAAGTTATACAAAAAGATATATAAAAATAAATTATATATATTTTACAATTACACTGAATCTAAATTAACATCTAACTTTTTACAATAAGACAATTAATAAAATTTCTTTTGCTTTATAACGAAGATAAAAGTAGATTTCGCCTTTTATAATTATAAGTAATAATAGTATACTTATCCCCACCGATCGTTAAAACTTAAACACTTTCCACTGTTTCCTTAAGGTACTTGACTCCAGGTAGTTGATTTTTTATTTTTTTTTTTGTGCTAGGTATCTAAATATTACTAACCTCTCGACCCACTTAACTCTTGGCGTCAATAAATAGGTTAGTTCCTTCGCGCATCACACCTTATTATATGTCGTATTTTACACGAAGTATACGACGCTGTACATGACGCGGACCGAAACGCAGAACCAATATACAGAGTAGCGCATGCGTAAAGCCCATTTGCATAGTAGCAAGATTAGGATTCGCTAGTATTAAAACGCAAAATTAATAAATTAGAGAACATTGTATAAAAATTAATATAAGAACTACCTCATAATCGAAATACGTGGTTTGTAGATATAAGCCTTACTAATTGCGCGGAAGTTCTGCGCATGTTCAATAATAATTCGACATAGCAAGGTTTCCTTTTTTTTTATTATCAAACTAACAAACGCGCAATCTGTTAACGACCTTTTATACATAAAATAATTTATTAAGTAATTACTCATAACAAATTTCAATAATATCTAGAAAAATACAACGCGCGCAAAAGTCTCGCGCATAAAAAAATTGTGAATGAATAATTTATGAAAATGTTTGGATGTATTGCAGATGATTGATCTAAACCGTATTTCCGAGATACAAATATACAATTTGTTAACGGAACTCCTGGGTAGGATCGAGGATTTAGAAAATCGCAACCTTTGGCTACTGGAAACCAATAGATTTCTCAGGCAAGACGTCAATAGCTTAAAGGAATCTGAATGGGACACTAAAAAAAGGCTCCTAGACTTAGTAAATTGCACCGAACAACTAATTGATAAACAATTAAGAATTAGAGTTGCGCTAGGATTTAGATTAGGCAGACTAATTCAAGAAAACCGTGAATTCCAATATCGTATAAAAAACCTCGAAGCCCAAGTAGATGATATCACGGTCCTCATGCGAAACTTAAAAATATCTAAAGAAATGAACCCATGCCTAATAAAAGAATAACCCGCCTCCAGTCAAAAAGGGATTTAATTTCAAAGGAAAACGACGAAGCACCCTTTGAAACACACACCCAACTGCCACGTACCCCGGATCAAAAAAACGAATATCCGCATCGATACGTAACCTCTGAATCAGAACAACCAGACAATTTAGTAATTCTAGAAACGTCAAGTAACGAAACCACCCATCAGTTAGCCCCGAAACTCGAACCTATAAATTTACTTAACTCAGTTTCACCAAGCACTGATCGCTTAAAAACACCGGATTTACAACTCTTTAGTAAAATGGAAGGAACTTCATCCCGTGTACCCGAGAATAAGAACATCTACGCGCTAGCACCCAAGGATGCAGCTAAATTAATACCTGAATATAATGGAAAAAACATACCATTTAACCGCTTTGCGGAAGCATGCGAGGAAGCTGCGGAGATGGTAGGACCCGCTGGCGAACCGAGCTTAGTTATTTTCATCAAGGGCAAAATATCCGGAGAACCCCGAGTTACCTTATCTAAGGTAAAATTTGCTACAGTGAAGGATTTATTAGACACCTTAAGACTATCTTATTCTCCCGCCAAGTCAGTCAATAGGTTACGAGGAGAACTAAGTAACGAGTATCAGAAGGAAAATGAAACCGTCACTACTTTCACCAACCGTATTAAAATACTAGGCGAACGAATCTTAGAAGCCGAAGCCGCGGCTAACGGAATCATATCACCTACTTTTAAAACAGAACTCGAAAGGAACTTATCGGACAGTTTTAAAATAGGATTATTACCCGAAATCGAATATCGATTAACGACTCGCGATAATATAAATAATATGTATAAAGAAGCTTTAAAGATAGAAGCTCAAAGGACTGCCGTCAGAGATTTACGACGCGCACCAGCCGAAGCACCATCTAGACCCTCTCGCAAAAACGTATTTTTATGCCAGCTCTGCCGATCTGAAGGGCACGAAGCAAGTACATGTAGACAAAAGCCAGAAACCAACAAACAACCACTTGAATTCAGAAATAAGCCAAACCTACCGTGGAAAGCAAACCCCGGTCAATCAGTATGTTATGTCTGTAATCAAACCGGACATTTTGCAAACGAATGCCCTACAAGGAAGTGCCAAATATGTGGACGAAACGGTCATTCGGCCAAATATTGTAGAATCATACAGCAACCAGTAAACTGCCAATTATGCAAAGGCCCTGGACATAAAGCCGACACGTGCCGGTTATTAAAAACGGAGCACAGACCCGAAAGCCGTGATAAAATAGAGTGCCAGTTATGCAAAAGAACAGGACATACGGCCGCAACTTGCCGAGGAAGGTTAACATGCGCTTATTGCAAAAATATTGGTCACGAAATAAAGGATTGTCGTAAGCGCCAATTTAACGAAAGACGGGTGGCGGGAAACGAACAAGGTCTCCCGACGACGAGCGCGAACGTGGAGACCCCAAAACAGAGCTCGGCCCATTCAATAGAGATCGCGGAATACCTAGACGGATTAATACAATTATAAACCAACGCGAGAAATTAACACCAATTTTAGCCTTCCGACACCCCGATATAGAATCAATCTTTGACCTTTTAATAGATACCGGATCAGAAGTCAGTATTATAAAACAAGGTTCATTGCCTATAAGCAAAATAAAACCTATCGACGGTGTTATTACAGTCAAAGGTATCTGCGCCGCACCAGCGCCAACGATAGGCTCGATTAACATAAAGATTTGTAATCGACTAGTCGGCTTTTTAGTCGTACCAAACACCTTTCAAATCCCTTATACCGGTATTTTAGGAGTCGACTTTCTATCTAGAAACGAAGCCAGGCTAAACTTCGACACATTACGACTGGAATTCCCCGATAGCGTGATTTCGTTCGAACAAAACATAAACTATGCACCTCACGCGCGGTTTATCGCTAATATAAGCACCGACGAACTCAGTAGGAAACTACCCTTTATAAACATTATCAACCCTCCCACATCTCACGAAGGAAGATTTTTGGTAGATTCCGGATCCGAAGTAAATCTTATTAAAAAGGGGTTACTATCCAAAAACGAACAGATTAACGACGAAAATACGGTACTACTTAGAGGTATTGGAGACGGCACAATACCGACGTTAGGTACAGTTTACATTACGATTTACGACATCGAAACGACGTTCCATATAGTACCAGACGATTTTAACATCCCCTCGGATGGAGTTTTAGGATCGGGATATTTTACCCAAGCAAAATCCGTTATTAACTTCGCATTAGGAACATTTTCAGCCAACGGTAGGACCACGGTATTAAAATTCGAAAGTGATGACAAGGCAACCTACTCCTTTGATGAGGAAGGCAGCCAATCTGATTCGAACTCTTTAAAAACCGAAAAGTCAAATACCGAATTCGAATTCGATGTAAGAACGAACTATGACTCTGACAAACTAAACGACTTATACGACGAAAATTCTATAAGCGGATGTTATAGCCTATATAAGGAGTACGCCAACACCTTCAGCGAATTAGGTGTAAATCCGAACGTAGAGATTTTTAATATCGAAACTACCTCTCGCGCTGATAGACTACTAACAAAAATTGACATTGACCATTTAAACAACCTAGAATTAGACCAGGCCAAAAGAATAATAGCTAAAAACGAAGACCGATTTTATTTGGAAGGCGACGAATTACAAGCGACTAACATAACACAACACAAAATACCCACCACCGACGATATACCGGTTAATACCAAACAATACCGATTGCCGCATGCATTAAAGGAAGAAGTAGACAAACAAGTCCTAGACCTTTTAGAAAAGGGAGTAATTAGACCATCAAGATCTCCTTACAACACCAGCCTCTGGGTCGTCCCAAAGAAAGCCGGACCGGATGGCAAACCTAGGTGGCGCGTAGTACTAGACTTTCGACCTCTAAACGAGAAAACGATACCCATGGCTTACCCCCTTCCAAATATTACCGACATTTTCGACCAAGTCGGTAACGCCCAGTATTATACCGTAATCGATTGCGTTTCTGGGTTCCACCAAATTTTACTCCACCCGGAAGACTCGCATAAAACTGCTTTTTCAACCCCCAGCGGGCATTTCGAATTTCTTAGGATGCCCTTCGGCTTACGAAATGCAGGTGTAGAGTACCAAAACGCTATGAACGTTACCTTAGACGGCTTAATAGGCAAGGGAGTTTTTGTCTATATGGACGATATTGTTATATACGCTAAAACCCTAGACGAACATGAGCAGCTGTTCAATTTAGTAATGGAGAAACTTAGAAAGGCTAATTGGCAGTTAGAACCAAAGAAATGCGAATTACTAAAACAGCGAGTTACCTACTTAGGTCATATATTAAGCAAAGAAGGAATCAAACCCGATCCGAAAAAAATTGAAGCGGTCAAGGAATTTCCTCGCCCCAAAAACGTAAAGGGTGTAAGGCAATTTTTAGGTTTAGCGGGATATTACAGAAAATTCATAAAAGACTTTGCTAAGACAGCCAAACCATTGACCAAGCTACTACAAAACGATCAAGAATTTGAATGGATAGACACCGTTGAAAAATCATTTCAAACCTTAAAGGAAAAACTGTGCTCGGCACCCCTATTACAATTCCCAGACATGTCGAAACCTTTTTTAATCACCACAGACGCCTCAGGATATGCTGCCGGAGGTATCCTTTCGCAAGGCAAAATAGGAAGCGATAAACCGATCGCGTATACGTCTAGAGTATTTAGAGGTCCGGAATTAAACTACGATACGTACGAAAAAGAAGCGCTAGCGATGTTACACGCTGTACAGACGTTTAGGCCATATATTTACGGAAGAAAATTTACCATAATAACTGATCATAAACCACTGTTATGGTTTAAGAATGCCGATCTGAATACCAGAGTTCAAAAGTGGCGATTTAAGCTCGCAGAATACGATTACGAAATACTCTACAAAGCTGGCAAACAAAACATTAACGCCGATTGCCTATCAAGGAACCCTGTAAAAATCAACGTCATAAACCAAGGGCAAACGTCACAGGAAAATTCCGATAAAGAAGGGGGTGGAACTGGCAAAGAAATCAACAAACCAAAAGCACCACCGATAAGAAAAAGAGGAAGGCCTAAGAAAAACGAAACACTAAAACAAACTATTGACCCCAATATTAATGCACGACAAGACGCAGAGAAGATTTCTAGACCCCACAGAATAAAAAAAAAACCAAGAAGATTTGTTGACAGTGACAACAGCGCATCCGAGGACATTTCCATAAATGACGATGTATATAAGACAATAGAAGCAGCTTCACAGGCGACGAGTAATTGCGATAAGAATGACCCAGTTATACGAAGGCGAGGTAGACCCAAGAAAAAGGTCGTTACTTCAAACAGCGACACCGGTGACGAGTTAGCAACCGGCAATAAAACCTCGTTCGCGGAAGGACGACCAAACTCGATAAGGAAATACATGGGTGAGCAAGAAGCACCAGCCTTAAGGAAAACCAACGACTACCCTCAGAAACACAGCACTGACGAAGACCTCAGTTCGTTACCTTCGCAAATTAGCGAAATTTTACCCAAAGTGATTACTAACGAATCAACTCTATCAGAAAAAGGATCTCTATCAACTACTTCTATACCTAAAGAAGGGAATGTAGTTACCGCACGAGATCTTCTCTCCTATCGACACGACAATATAGCTTACTTCGTGGATACTAGCGGAGCACCGTTAGATGAAGGAGCCAAAGCCTTAGTAAAGGCAAATAAAATACCTAGTTACGAAAACTTACAACTACTACAACTACGGTTAAACAAACGGTCCAACAATAAGTTTTTTGCCCCTTTGTGTATTAAGATGGAAGAATCAGTATCACAGTTGATTATCAAGGAAAATATTTCGATAATTTTACAACAACTACATATTGAAATGGTAAGAAAGAACCTAAGGGAGATTAGTATTGCTCAAAGCAAAAATATCGAAGGTGTAGAATGGACGGAAGTCCTCAACCTAATCGAGACTATATTTCAGGGTTCGGATATAAAAATAATTATCTGCAAGGGTACACTAGAATATGTCTCATCTGATAGAAGAGACGAAATATTCTATGAATTACACAATTCACCCATTGGAGGACACAGAGGAGTGTCCAAAACATTTAACAGAATAAGACGACGTTATTATTGGGAAAATTTAAAACAAGACGTACACAGACGAATTCAACAGTGTCTAGATTGTCAGCTAAAAAAATTAGTACGTCTAAAAACTAGGCAACCAATGGTTATTACGGACACGCCCGGTACAGTATTTGAGAAATTAGCCCTAGATATCGTCGGTCCTTTACCCATCACAAAACACGGCAACGAATACATT
This sequence comes from Chalcis sispes, assembly GCA_949987625.1. Lineage (NCBI taxonomy): Eukaryota > Metazoa > Arthropoda > Insecta > Hymenoptera > Chalcididae > Chalcis > Chalcis sispes. Next base: position 36,546,101 of record OX465095.1, on the reverse strand, counting down.
TTGACAATGCAGGACCAACTCTCCAAATACTGCCTCGCGGTACCCTTACCTAACGCACAAGCCGCGACTATCGCCGACGCCTTTGTCAAGAGGTTCATCTGTATCTTTGGTATTCCTAAGATAATCTTGACCGATCAAGGACGAAATTTCCTTAGCTCTTTATTACAAAGAGTAGCTAAGCGGTTTAAGATAAAGAAAATTCGCACCACTGCCTTTCATCCTCAATCCAATGGATCATTAGAAAGGTCACATCACGCCTTAGGAGAGTTCTTGAAGCAGTATACCACAAGGGACGCTGAATGGGATCAATGGGTTGATATAGCTACATTAAATTATAACACTTGCGTACAAGAAGGTACCAAACATACTCCATACGAGATTGTGTTCGGTAAAACAGCCCGGCTACCTTCTAGCGACCCCCTACGTGAAATAGACCTAATACCTACGTACCAAGGCTATATAAAAGATTTAGTAACGCGTTTAATTGGTATACGCAAGTTAGCATACGAGAATTTAGTCGCGTCAAAACACAAATCCAAGGTTTACTACGATAAAAGAGCCAACGAGAAAAATTTCAAAATAGGAGACTTCGTATTCTTATTAAAGGGCCCCAAACCTACAAAATTCGGTAACCATTACACCGGTCCCCATAAAATTCTCGAAATATTAACAAAGGGTAACATCAAAATACAATTTAACAATAAAGGTAAAATTGTGCATGCCAATCGATTACGATTATCACACATTCATAACGAAACTCTTATTCCTAGGAAAAACAAAAGGGACCAATTATCTAAAACCGAATGAGCACTAATATCTTGTTCTGATTTCAGATGTACATTATACTCGCCTTTATCTTACCATCAGTAGCAGGAATGATCGGGTACGACTGTGGTTCCAAAATGATGAATGTGACTACGCTATCGCTAATCGAAGTCGGCGAATGCAGCATTCCGGAAGAAAACGTTACGGTATCCAAGCCGTATATCCAACTACTACAGGTTAACGATTACTCAGAGATAACCGTCATCCAGTGTAAACTTGAGGTTCATCGGACCATTTATTATTGCGGAATGCACTCTCATGTATCAATCGTTAATAATGGCGAAGCAGCCTATATATACGAGATCAGCGACCGATCCTGTGAAGAAATTCATCAAACCGGGATACTGAAGTTCGGTAGCGCAAACACTATTCAAGGTTTACGCGTTAATCACACTATTACTCATAGTTTAACTTACGCAGGTTTCCTCAATTCAGATGGCCGCTGTAACGGAGCGAGTTTTTCCGACCCATATGGTACTTGGGAATCAGTGGTAGTACAGGGGACCCTTCAGGTTACCTTGACGTCCTATACCGCCCAAGTTAAATTAAATAACGATCAAATTCACTTACGATCCGGTACAGTGTGCCCCTTGTCTGATGGAACTTGTTTAGATGTGGAAGGAGGGTATACCTTTTGGAGACCTACCCCTATAGATGGGTGTAACTTTAGACAATATGGCGTCCTATATGAAGGATACGCTAATAAAATGATAGATTTCCAACTTGCCAATCCTCAAACGATATACTCTCTTACCACAGACGAAATTACCTTTGCGCTCGCAACTAAAGGAAGGGAAACCTTATGCGGATATACGCTAATTAGAACAGAACACCCGAAACTAGTAATATTTGAAACCACTAGAGGGGAAACTTTCACGTTAAAAAAAAAGGTCTCCGTTTCAAATTTAGATATATTTGCGTATGTAAATTCTAAGTTTATCTATGTAGAAAAACATATCCGTACACAAGTCGAACAGTTGTACCGCGACGTGTTAAAACAACGATGCGATCTAGAAAGACAAACGATAAAAAATGCGCTATCCATAGCTACACAATCACCAGACGAATTTGCGTATAATCTCATGCGCGGACCTGGATACATGGCTGTGTTGGGAGGAGAGGTAGTCCATATTATTAAATGCATCCCTGTAGAGGTAAAGGTAGAACATGGAGAAGATTGCTTTACCGAACTACAAGTAACACATAAAAATGAAACCTTATTCCTTACCCCTCGAACGCATATCCTTAAATCTAAGGGTACTAAAACCACTTGCAACGCCCTCATACCGTCGTATTACTACGTCGGCAACGTTTGGTATAAGATAATACCAAGACCCACCGAAGCTATACCGCCGATTGTTATGCAACCACTAACGAAACCTACATGGAAGTATACAAACCCCTCCGAGTTAGCAACCAACGGCATTTATTCGGACAGAGACATCAACGAATTAAGGGATAGAATAATGTTCCCGATCGAAAAAACCGCATTGCTAAACGACCTAGCCAGAGAAATACATGGTCATCCGATACCCGATCAGGGAGGAACATTGTTAAAACTACTGAATGACAACGCCGTCGAAAAATTGGCCGAGTCAACGTGGAACCGCCTATGGAGTAAATTTATGACCTTCGGGTCGCTCAGTTCTGGCATTATCTCCATCCTCGTTATAATCCAACTTATCAAGGCTTCCATTGATGTACTCGTCCGGGGATATACCCTACACTCTATGTTTGGTTGGTCGACACGTCTCTTAGGAGCACTTTTTGGTTCAATAGCCCACTTCTTGACTTCAATGAAGATAGGAGAACCAATACCAACGAATTCGAAACCTGCTACCGAAATCAGTCACCACACCGTCGCCATAGAACTCAGAGACCTACCAACCGTTGATGAGAAGGCACCAACTATAGTAAGTAATTCTACTCCCCTATTATGCCAAAACAACCCACCACCTTACCCTTGTTCTTCTATCCAAGTACAACCGAATCCTGGATTATTTTCCTTCCTACAGCGTTAATAAGGTGGACTGCTTCAAATCTTCGCATTGTCAGGCACAGATAGGCGATGAGACGTACGATTGCTATTCGTTACCCTCTAGCAACCGTTTTAGAGGGGAGGTGTTACGTCCGTACCGTAATATTAGAATATATTATATACCCTTATGGTAAATAGAATTGCATTACCTCTGGCAGTGGATAAGGAAGGAATCATCTAAGGCAATTTAAAACTATCAAACGCACTAAATATATAACTAGCTCCAAAGACCGTTTTAAGCTTTCGTTTACTTTCTTCCTTCTTCGCGCTAGAAACAAACAACTCGCATACTTGAAGGAAAGGCGATACAGTCAGACAAATAATGTAATAAGATATTATCCGGAAATAAACAACGTGCCTTTTATATATACAATTTTCTCTTTGTACTTTACTAACCACGAAAATAGCGAGGTTGCCGATGTTCTTTTCCTTTTATTTAATTTAATTATTTTTAATTTCCTTTTATCGATCCTAAGGAAAACCTGCCTTTACTATATATCTAGGATAGTCGATTAAAAATCTTTATTACAATGCAATATAAACATAATTTTCTTTTGACAGTTTTGTAATTGTTTTAAAAATTACAAAGATTATTAATAATCAGACTCTTTCAGAAAAATACATTAGGAATTTTTAGAATAGATTTGTCAATTTAAGCGCGATAATTATGTAGTTTTATTTTAAGTTTTTGTATATATTTTATATACAAAATATATTTTACGTTTTTCATATTCGAATAAAATTTATCTATCATTAGAAACTTAAGAAGATAATTATAGGGCTTAGTATTGACAAATAAATATATAAATAAATATAAATATATTTATATCGGGTAAATAAATACGTTAAACACATAAGCGATCTTCAACATAATTTATATTCTTTATAAAACCATGTTATCACTGAAATACGTTCAATTATGCGTATAAATTATAAAATATGTACTGATTTTAATAAATAATAAAAACATTACCGGTAAAATTAAAATTTTTGTGATACGCGGCGTAATAAGATGCATCACCATGCAGCAAGCTCCCTCCCACCACTGTCACTGGACCGCGCCGCCGAAAAGGCTTGCCGAACATATAAAAGCGCCGCACAATTCAATAACCCAGATCAGATCAAATCTCGAGTCTAATGTCACGTCACCTAATTTTTTAATATTTTTCTTTGTTCAAATTCTTTTCTGTAAACCCGTGCACCGAAATCCGCCACCACTATTGTAACCAGCGAGTTTCGTATCAAGCCCGGCATACCCTTGTATAAAACCAGCTAAAAGAAAAAACCATCAATAAAAGTAAGTTAATCTATAAAACTTGTTAATTGTTTTTTTTACAAGCTTCCTTCCTATTTCATTATTAACAAAATAAAGTGCAGCTTGGACTGTAATACAGGCCGGACACTTTATTTCATTTTACAATTTTATTATACTAACTCACATATACAATTTTATTTCATCTATTAACAAAATAAAGTGCAGCTTGGACTGTAATACAGGCCGGACACTTTATTCCATTTTTACAATTTTATTATACTAATTCACATATACAATTTTATTTCATCTATTAACAAAATAAAGTGCAGCTTGGACTGTAATACAGGCCGGACACTTTATTCCATTTTTACAATTTTATTATACTAATTCACATATACAATTTTATTTCATCTATTAACAAAATAAAGTGCAGCTTGGACTGTAATACAGGCCGGACACTTTATTCCATTTTTACAATTTTATTATACTAATTCACATATACAATTTTATTTCATCTATTAACAAAATAAAGTGCAGCTTGGACTGTAATACAGGCCGGACACTTTATTCCATTTTACAATTTTATTATACTAATTCACATATACAATTTTATTTCATCTATTAACAAAATAAAGTGCAGCTTGGACTGTAATACAGGCCGGACACTTTATTCCATTTTACAATTTTATTATACTAATTCACATATACAATTTTATTTCATCTATTAACAAAATAAAGTGCAGCTTGGACTGTAATACAGGCCGGACACTTTATTCCATTTTTACAATTTTATTATACTAATTCACATATACAATTTCATTTCATCTATTAACAAAATAAAGTGCAGCTTGGACTGTAATACAGGCCGGACACTTTATTCCATTTTACAATTTTATTATACTAATTCACATATACAATCTTATTTCATCTATTAACAAAATAAAGTGCAGCTTGGACTGTAATACAGGCCGGACACTTTATTCCATTTTTACAATTTTATTATACTAATTCACATATACAATTTTATTTCATCTATTAACAAAATAAAGTGCAGCTTGGACTGTAATACAGGCCGGACACTTTATTTCATTTTACAATTTTATTATACTAACTCACATATACAATTTTATTTCATCTACTAACAAAATAAAGTGCAGCTTGGACTGTAATACAGGCCGGACACTTTATTTCATTTTACAATTTTATTATACTAACTCACATATACAATTTTATTTCATCTATTAACAAAATAAAGTGCAGCTTGGACTGTGATACAGGCCGGGCACTTTATTCCATTTTACAATTTTATTATACTAATTTACATATACAATCTCATTTCGTTATTAACAAAATAAAGTGCAGCTTGGACTGTAATACAGGCCGGACACTTTATTTCATTTTACAATTTTATTATACTAACTCACATATACAATTTTATTTCATCTATTAACAAAATAAAGTGCAGCTTGGACTGTAATACAGGCCGGACACTTTATTCCATTTTTACAATTTTATTATACTAACTCACATATACAATATTTATTTATTATTAACAAGTTATTTCATTATTAACAAAATAAAGTGTAGCTTGGACTGTAATACAGGCCGGACACTTTATTTCATTACAATTTTATAACAATAATTTATTTAAATGTATGTATACTATTTCCTTTCTAGTTGTTCGCTAAATCTAAGTTATTAAAAATAAAAATAAACGTAGTCGGCCTGTAACACAGACCGAATACATTATTAATATTTACGAATTTATACCGCTGATTTATTCTTAACTATATGTATACTATAATTATTTAAGCCCGTCTCTATTAACCAGTTAACAATTAAATTAAGCGCCAAATAAATGTACCCCTTTCCTTAAGACTCACAGGAATCATTGGTCGAATGGTATTTATTAAATCAAGCACAGTAACCTATCCCAAGCTATAAGGATAATACCTTGGCTTAAAAAGAGGTTACGTGCAAAATAAATTCGTGGTAAGGATTCTACGAATTTAACGAGGATTCTGTCTGTCACGAATAATCATTTGGACGTAACAATAATAACATTATACGCAACAATCGAAATCAACCTGTTAGTACACAGTAATAAACAAAAAAAAAGCAAAGCGCTAATCAACAATACATAATAACACATTTACACTTGACAGAACGCTAATTATTATATTACTAATTTCTTATTATTTTCTTCCCTTCTTTCTTGATTTTTTACACCGTATATAAAAAACTTTAACATCTCAAACAAAATTGAAAACTAAACACAACAAACAAAGTTAGGCTAGATCAAATCCAGCGTATAGCAAGCAAGTCTAACTCTGGTAACAGCAGAGATAAATAGGGAGATTGCCATAGACATGGTGAAAATGCGAGGAAACTTTTGCGCGCCAGAAGCTGCTGCCGCCTTACGGTCTAGCAGCGAACGAAGTTGCACATTAGAAAGAGAGGGAACATTTAGGTGCATGTTAAAAAGAGAGAAAACGTTTACGCACATAATAGAAAGAGAAGAAACGTTTACGCTACTTATGATAGAAAGAGAGGAAGCGTTTACGCGTATAATAGAAAGAGAGGAAGCGTTTACGCGTATAATAGAAAGAGGGGGAACGTTGGCGCGCATGATAAAAAAAGAAGGAAAGTTTACACGCAAATTTTGAGTAAACGCAGCAAATGTGCGCAGACTCAGAAGAGCGTTTTGATAGACAACGAAAATTAAGATTCTTTTTTACGAAATTAAAACCAATGTCATAAAAACTTTTATTCGATATGAAAATAAATTCCCGACAACAAAATTATAATAAAACAAAACTTTCATTTCTAACATGAAAATAAAGAAACAATCAAACGTTAATGAAAAATTTTAATAATAAAAGAATTCTCTAAAAAGTGAAAAATAAAATATTAATTTTTTAATTGAATACTCAAAAAATAAACTTAAATTTGAAATTTATATTAAAAATACACCGACATATATTATAAGCGTATCACACAAATAATATTTTATTACTATTTTTAAATAATTATTGATTGAATTATTTTTTCGGCTGCAATGTGTAATGTACTTGCGTATTAAACTCCATTTTATTTATTAAGATATTCAATAAAAAGTAATTACAATTAATTTCAAAGTAGCTAAAGTGAATAAAGTTTTCATGTTGATATTTTATTAGTTGATTATTATAATTGAATTATAAATAATTAGTAATCAACTCAAGAATTATTCACTAAGTTAAGTTACGGAAAATCAGATAAGAGAATGTCAATTCTTGAAATGAGATAGTAACTTCTTCCGCTAGCTATGCAGATTCAGTTATTTCCTTCTACCCCTGAGATTCGAGATCGAATCCTTGTGGTAAAATTTTTTTTTTTTTTTTAATATTGAAATATTCAAACTAATGAAATTCTCATGTCGAGAAGTGAAAAATTTGAATCAAATAATACTTTGATTACAAATTTCAGTATTTTTTTTTTTTTTTTTCAAGATTGCTAATTTAAACTATTAAATTATATTGCTGAGCAATCTCTTGACATGCTTAAAGGTTAAAACTAATTTTCAATAACTATTTTACTGTTGAAAGAATCATTTTATGTAACAGAGCATTTTATATAATGTAATAGAGCATAAATATTCTTTATAAAGATTCACTTGTGATTTACGAGGGCAGTCCCAAAAGTACCCGACCCGACAAAGAAAACAGTAAAGAAATTGCAAAAATGTTCTTTATTTTTCAATATATTCTCCTTTTAGTTCGATACACTTTTCCCAACGATGTTCAATAGCTTCGATACCCGCTTTATAGTAGGAACCGTCAAGCTCCTCAAAATACCTATTAACCGCAGACTCTACCTCTTCATTGTTGGCAAATCTTTTGCCGCTGAACCATTTTTTCAAATTCGGAAAAAGAAAATAATCCGAGGGAGCCAGATCTGGCGAATAGAGTGCGTGAGGAAGCAATTCGAACTTAAACTCATTTATTTTAGCCATTGCAATGACGCACGTGTGGACTGGTGCGTTGTCGTGATAAAACAACACTTTTTTTTTGTCAGATGAGGCCGTTTTTTCTTGATTTCATCACTCAAACGCTGCAATAAGGCTGCATAATATGCGCCGTTGATTGTTTTTCCTTTTTCGAGATAATTAATAAATATTATTCCACGCGCATCCCAGAAAACGGATGCCATGGCCTTGCCAGCTGACTGAACTGTCTTTGCTTTCTTTGAAGCCGGTTCTCCCTTGTTAGTCCACTGCTTTGACTGCTCCTTGGTCTCAGGTGTAAAATGATGGACCCATGTTTCGTCCATGGTTATGAATCGACGCAAAAACTCGGCTTTATTGCTGCAAAACATTGTCAAACACTCGATGGAAACATCTTCACGTTGCTGTTTGTGCTCCATTGTGAGCAAACGCGGCACCCATCTTGCGCACAGCTTTCTCATGTCCAAATTTTCGATCAAAATGCGATACACAGCACTTTTTAAAATGCCTGCCATGTCTGCTATCTCGCGAACTTCTAGTCGACGGTCATCCAATACTATTTTGTGGATTTTCTTCACATTTTCTGACGTAGTGACCTTACTTGGTCGACCACTGCGGTGTTCATCTTGGCAGCTCGTACCACCTCGCTTAAACTCAGCTACCCAATATTTAACCGTTGTAAACGAAGGAGTAGACTTTCCCAGAGTAGAATACAACTTGGCTTTGATATCGGTTGGCCTCAGACCTTTCAAACGAAAGTATTGTATCACATAACGATGCCCGATTTTTTCCATATTTACAAATTCACTGAGAGCGTTCACTTTGGATGTCTGTAAAAAAAATAATAATAAACGTACCGTTATAAATTTTTTACATTAGGTTGTTGAAAGGTGGTAATGTCAATCGCAGTAATTGTTTTTTTAAAACTACCTGTATTCATAAGTCAGGTCGAGTACTTTTGGGACTACCCTCGTAATTACCAAGAGTCTAAAAAATATATAACATTTAATATTCATGTATCAAAGCGTGCCTGCAGACACAACTAAATTATTTATATAATTGAATATTGTAATACTGTTTTTTTTTTTATATTCCGTTTGTTGTAGTAACGTTAACTAACAAGGACTCGCAGTAAATGGGTCTGATGAATTTTCTTTTAACAAAGCTTGAGCTTGAGGTTTATCACAAGGTGAAACGGGTAATTTCTGGTAATCAATACAATTATTTAAAATTAAAATTTTTATGTGAAACAATATTTGTAAATGATTTAGAAATAATTTAAAATATTGTAAAATATTGTTAATTTCTTTTCATTTTTAATATAAAGCTTCAAATCCAAGAATCAAGTAACAGTATCTTGTAATTGACTCAACTAAATGTAACTTTTAGACATTAGAATTTCATTAGTTTAAATATTTAAATATTGAAAAAAAAAAAAGTTTTACCACAAGGATTCGATCTCGAATCTCAGGGGTAGAAGGAAACAACTGAATCCGCATGGCTAGCGGAAAAAGTTACTATCTCATTTCAAGAATTGACATTGTCTTATCTGATTTTCCGTCACTAAGTTTAGTGAATAATTATTGAGTTGATTGCTAATTATTTGTAATTCAATTATAATAATCAACGAATAAAATATTAACATGAAAACTCTATTTACCTTAGCTACTTCGAAATTAATTGTAATTACTTTTTAATGAATATTTTAATTAATAAACTGGAGTTTTATACACAAATACATTACACATTGCATCCGAAAAAATAATTTTATCAATAATTATTTAAAAATAGTAATAAAATATTATTTATGTGATACGTTTATATTATATGTCGATGTATTTTTAATATAAATTTCAAATTCAAGTTTATTTTTTAAGTGTTCAATTAAAAAATCAATATTTTATAATTTACTTTTTAGAGAATTCTTTAATTATTAAAATTTTTTATGAACGGTTGGTTTTTTCTTTATTTTCATGTCAAATAAAAGTTTTGTTATATTATAATTTTGTTGTCGGGAATTTCTTTTCATATCGAATAAAAGTTTTTATGACATTGGTTTTAATTTCCTTTTAAAAAATCCTAATTTTCGTGGTCTATTAAAACGCTCTTTTGAGTCTGCGCACATTTGCTGCGTTTACACGAAATGTGCGTGTAAACTTTCCTCCTCTTATCATGCGCGCAAACGTTCTTTCTCTTTCTATTATACGCGTAAACGCTTTCTCTCTTTCTATCATAAGTAGCGTAAACGTTCCTTTTTCTATTATTATGCGCGTAAACGTTTTCTCTCTTTCTAACATGCTCGTAAATGTTCCCTCTCTTTCTAATGTGCAACTTAGTTCGCTGCTAGATCGTAAGGCGGCAGCAGCTTCCGGCACGCAAAAGTTTCCTTGCATTTTTACCATAGATATAATATATATCGAGCGAGTGAGGTATGGGAGCTCGTGTAAGTGGAAATGTCTTGCTTAAAGAAAGAGAAAGAGAATCGGATACCCCGTCTTTTGTCTTTGTCTACTCGCTTTTGATTGGTTATTGACGACGACTAGCACTGCTTTAATTTTGTAGCACCAATCAAGAACGAGTTGACAGAGAAAAAAAGTGATTTCCGATTTTCTTTCTCTTTCTTTGACTAAGACAGGATTAAAGCCCTTTCGCTCACTCTATGTATATTATCTCTATGATTTTTACCATGTCTCTGGCAATCTCCCTATCCATCTCTGGCAACAGTAAAGCTCACCGTCTGTAACTGAGTTAGCAACGCATCGCGTTACCGACATAGAAGCAAACGCGCCACGAATGCGCAAGGGTCTTTAATTGAAGACGCGAAACCAAGTACAAAAAAATTAAATAAATTTAGACGTTATTAAAATTAGACATAATAAATAAATAAAAATATGGAAAATAAGTAAATAATGATAATTTTGTATACGTCGAATTTTGATAAAAATTATATAATATCTTTCTTTCAAAATTTAAATAATTAAATAAGAAAAATATAGCAAATAAAAAATAAATAAAGGTGATTGACTTTAAACAATAAAATTTTCATCAAACAATTAAAATCCAATTTTTTTGGATAATCAAAATTCAAAAATTTTTAAATCGATTGTTAATAAAGAATATAACTTAATGATCATAATAGATAAAGTATATCAATGATACCCTTAAATTTCGAAGAACTAACGCACCCGCAGACACATAACTCAATAATACAGCTAGCGGACAGAGTAACATAGTTAGAACTCTAAGAAAATAGAACCTTCGAACACATCAAAGCCCTAGCTATTTAAAACATTAAGTTTAGGAAAGAAATAGATCCATACGAAAATATAATACAAAAACACATAACCACCTTCCGAGAAGATCGACAAGTCATCGCGAGGCAGTTCAAATTATCGGAAGAGAGATATATAGCACTCTGTAGGGCAAATAGAAAATTTAAGCGACCAACTAGCAACCTTACGTATAACATATTAATGTCCAAACGCATGAATGAAGATCTAAAACAAAATCAGAAAGTAATCTAACAGAACAAAACAATTTTAACCCTTTCGTACCTTCTCACTAATTACCTCTTGCTAGCCCGGTAAGACCAAGCTCTTCATTAACAAATCGTGAAGGAACCGATCTAATAGACCTCGATACATCTATGAATAATTTAACGACGAAAACGAATTCACCTTTAACCAATATGACTACAAACGACGCAACTGCCCCCATAAACCTAGTGATATCACTTAACGATGCACTACGACTAGTATCTAAATTTAACGGTTATAATATACCGTTAAGAAAATTTTTAAGCGGATGTGAAGAAGCCTGTGCCACGATAGGACCTTAAGGCGATAATAACCTATTAAGATTAATAAAAAGCAAAATTACAGGCGAAGCCAAACAAGCTTTAAACAACCGAGATATAAAAAACTCCAACGACGTAAAAAAATACTTAGAAAAAATATTCTCTCTAACAAAAACCGCAGCTCAACTGTTAAACGCGTTAGAGAACACGTGCCAACGCGAGAATGAAACCGTAATCACATTCGCCAACCAAATACGCGACCTAGGTAGCCAGATAATTAAGGCAGAGAACACCATTAACGAGAACGCGAATCAAAAATTCTGGACAACAGTCGAAAAGAAAATCATTGAATGTTTTACATTTGGTTTAAGGCCAGAAATAGAATATAGATTAAAGGCAAATGAAGATGTAAACGAGTTAGTTAACGAAGCCGTAAGGATAGAAAGAAAACTAAAAACGCAAAAAGGACGATATAGCCTGGAACCAAGACGCAGAACTCTCACATGCCGATTGTGTTGCAGAGATGGCCACGAAGCCAGCCAGTGCTGCCAAAACACTAAATGCACGTTTTGCAACGTAGAAGGACACACGGCGGATGAATGTCGTTTCAAGGAACGAAACGATCAAAATAACCGTTTTTGTCAAATATGAAGTCGATTTGGCTATATAGCAAAAAATTGCACCAAGATTAATAAATGCCAAGTTTGTGACAAAATTGGGCACACCGCGAAGCAGTGCAAAAACTCGCGTACACTGTTTCATGTCGCAATATGCCAACTTTGCAATAAACTCGGCCACAGGGCAACATCATGCTATTTGCTACGCAATAAAACCTTAAACCAAACTACCGCAAGCAGCGATAACCAATGCCAATTATGCAACCAACCAGGTCATGAAGCAAATTTATGTTATTTACAGCAAAATCAAGTACCGAAGCAAGGTATCATACGTAATACAACCCAGTGCCAATTAGGTCAAGGTCATGGACACACGGCAACCACTTGCACACAAAAAAGGGATAAGTAATGTCGATATTGCAAAAACCCCGGACATACGAGGGCAGTCCCAAAAGTACCCGACCTGACTTATAAATACAGGTAGTTTTAAAAAAACCATTACTGCGATTGATAATACCACCTTTCAACAACTTACTGTGAAAAATTCATAACGGTACGTTTATTATTATTTATTTTACAGACATCCAAAGTAAACGCTCTCAGTGAATTTGTAAATATGGAAAAAATCGGGCATCGTTATGTGATACGATACTTTCGTTTGAAAGGTCTAAGTCTAACCGATATCAAAGCCGAGTTGGATTCTACTCTGGGGAAGTCTGCTCCTTCATTTACAACGGTCAAATATTGGGTAGCTAAGTTTAAGCGAGGTCGTACGAGCTGCCAAGATGAACACCGCAGTGGTCGACCAAGTAAGGTCACTACGTCAGAAAATGTGAAGAAAATCCACAAAATGGTATTGGATGACCGTCGGCTAGAAGTGCGCGAGATAGCAGACATGGCAGGCATGCCAAAAAGTGCTGTGCATCGCATTTTGACCGAAAATTTGGACATGAGAAAGCTGTGCGCAAGATGGGTGCCACGTTTGCTCACAATGGAGCACAAACAGCAACGTGAGGATGTTTCCATCGAGTGTTTGGCTTAAATCGATGGCTAAAATTAATGAGTTGAAGTTCGAATTGCTTCCTCACACATCCTATTCGCCAGATCTGGCTCCCTAGGATTATTTTCTTTTTCCGAATTTGAAAAAATGGCTCGGCGGCAAAAGATTTGCCAACAATGAAGAGGTAGAGTCTGCGGTTAATAGGTATTTTGAGGAGCTTGACAGTTCCTACTATAAAGCAGGTATCAAAGTTGTTGAACATCGTTGGGAAAAGTGTATTGAACTAAAAGGAGAATATGTTGAAAAATAAAAAACATTTTGGCAATTTTTTTACTGTTTTCTTTGTCGGGACGGGTACTTTTGGGACTGCCCTCGTACCATGAAAGAATGCCGCAAAAGGCAATATAACGAATCCTAACGACAGGGAAACGAATGCAATCTTCCGTCAAAGAGCGCGAACGCGGAGTCCAATACCAATTAGCGCTCGACTCACACCATGGAACTCAGCAGAGAAATTTCAGAGTTAATTCCATTATAAAAAGTTAAGAGTTGTCGATACCTATTATCGAATTTAGGTATCCCATTATCGATAAGTTACTCACGTTCATGATCGACACCAGATCATATATAAGCATAATAAAAACAAGATTTTTACCAGAGAATCAGACCATTAAAAGCAAAAATTCAGTCACGATCAAGGGCATTGGCGATACCTACTCTAAACCTTTAGGGAAAACGAGTATTAAGATATTAGAACGGATTTTTAAATTCTACGTAGTCTCAGACTCTTTCCGGATTTCGTACAGCGAAATATTAGGCTCAGATTTTTTCTATGTAAACAAGGCAAAAATAGATTTTAAACGAGACATATTAGAGACCGATTTCAAGACGTTTCCGTTCAAACAGCGTCATAATCCTTCCCTTGCGGAAAACTTAATTAGAAATATACAGACAAGTTTATTAACCAAGTTCTTTACGTAGATATATTTAGCTCACCGAACAGCTTACATGGCCAAATGATGATCGCCTTAGGGTTACAAATATAGTAAAACTAAGTTTATTACCACTAGTATGCAAAATAATTATAACAGAAGCCTCCTTATTAAAGGGCATAGGCGAAAATGCGATTGCGTCTCTGGCTTTCATCAAATCTGAATGCACCGAGACGATGCGCATAAAACAGCGTTCTCCACGCCGAACGGCCACTTCGAATTTTTACGCATGCCCTTCGGGTTCTGAAATGCCGGCGTTAAATACCAAAATGCCATGAATATCACATTAGATGGGTTATTAAGTAAAGGCGTTTTTATATACATGGATGACGTCGTTATTTACGCCAAAGATTAACAAAAGCACAATAGACTATTCAGCGAGGTTATGAAAAGGCTAAAGAAAGCAAACTGGAAATTAGAACCCAGTAAGTGTAAATTACTTAGGAAGGAAGTTACATACCTAGGTCACATATTGACCAAGGACGGATTGAAACCAAATCCCAAAAAGGTAAAAGCCGTAAAAGACTTTCCACGCCCTAAAAATGTCAAGAACATACGGCAATTTTTAGGATTAGTTGGTTGTTATAGAAAATTTATTCCTCATTTCCTCAAACACGCAAAACCTCTGACCAAGTTAGTGTAAAATAATAAAGCATTCAATTGGACACCAGAGGTAGAAGAGTCATTCAAAATCCTTAAGGAAGCCTTATGCTTAGCTCCGCTCTTGCAATTTCCAGATATGTTGCAACCATTTCTCATTATAACTTATGCGTCTGGATATGTCGTTAAAGGCGTTTTATCGCAAGGTAAAATAGATAGTGATAAGCTTATTGCCTATACTTTACGTGTATTGAGAGGTCCTGAACTGAAATACGACACTTACGAGAAAGAAGCCTTAGCGATGTTACACGCCGTTCAAACCTTAAGGCCATATATACGATCGAAAATTCACTATCGTAACTGACTATTAACCTCTCGTATGGTTCAAATTAGTCGATTTGAACACCCGTGTTCAAAAATAGAGATTCAAGCTTTTGGAATACGATTATTCTGTTAACTATAAGCCAGGTAGATTAAATAGCAACGCCAATGCGCTTTTGCGAAACCCCATCTAAGAAATTCCGGTAAACGTAATGACTCGCAGGCAAAAATTATTGCTTGTAAATAACAATAATAATCAAAACATCAAGGAATCGAAAAATCTCGTAGAAGAAACAATTGAAAAGAATGAACACGACAAAATCCAGAGGTCAACTGTAAAACGACCAAGGGGTCGTCCCAAAAGGGTCATAGACCAAGATACCAACAATACGAGGTCTGGCTATTAAATAACGAGACTGCGCGACTAGAGGGCGCCGTAGAGGGGTGGGGAAAAAAACGAGTAGTGCGTTGGGTATCTAGATATCTTGTCTATGCACGTACCAAAACACGTTCTTGTCACTATTATTGTATTTGTGCAGTAGCGGTTTGAAACGAACGTGTTTTTTTCTCGTGCCGAAAACCATGTGTGACGAAAAACAGGAGCAACGTATCAATCTCAAATTTCTTGTTAAATTGAAAAAACTCCGACTGAGTGCTATAAATTGTTGCAAGAGGCTTATGGGGTCAATTTTCTATCTCGTGCGCGTTTTTAAGTGGTGTCAGCGCTTCAGTGAGGGCCAAGTTAGCACTGAAGATGACCAACGCCCAGGTCGCCCTGTCACTGTTTCAACTCCGGAAACAGTGACCAAAATCAACCAAATTGTGCGTGCAGATCGTCGAATGAGCATCCGGATGATTGCCGAGGCTGTAAACGCCGATAACGAAAAAAACCTCCTAAAGGCCCTCACCAAAGAAGACTTCCAGCACTGCTTCGATCAATGGAAAAAACGTATGGAAAGGTGTGTGGCGAGGGAAGGGGAGTATATTGAAGGGGAGCATTCAAATGTAAAATAATTTTAATAAGAAAACCCTTTTTTGTAACCAGTCTCGTTATTTAATAGCCAGACCTCGTAAACATGGCTCCACGTCTAACTCAATGTTTCAAACAAAACGTTCAAAAGGTCGTCCTAGAAAAATAACAAACGACGAGCCTCGATCGCTGGAAAACGCGAAAAAATAAAAAGATCTACCAAAAAATAAAAATAGAAAAAAGGTTCTATCAAGCGCAAGCGAAATCTCGTAATTCTCGTCCAACAGAGAACCGTTTGTCGACGATCGAGAACAAGAACTATTTGAAAATATTAAACCTAACGAAGAACCAGAATTGGATGTATCTGATAGATACTAAACTATCCGATAAAATATTGTAGAAACCAAAGATTTATTAGCTTACCGTAACGACAATATCACACGGCAAACCTTGCGACGACGGCGCTAAAGCGTTGTGAAAGGCCAATAAAATTTCCCCTAAGGAAACCTTAGCAATTGGAAAAGTGCAATTTATAAAGATGAACAATCACAAATACCTAGTCGCAAAGTGCATTTGCGGAGACGATCCTAAATCGCTAAGTACAATTAAAATAAATATAAATGAGGTCTTGAATAATTTACGTGAATTTATGGTAGATAAGAATTTAAAAGAAATAAGCATCGTGAAGACGGATTTTATAGAAAACCTCCCGTGAGACGATGTAGTAGACGCAATTAGCTCAGTATTTATAAGTAAGTATATATATAATAAGTTTCCATAGTCCGACACGGTAACATAAAGTACATTTACGATATAAGTAGGGAATCATGCGAAACAGTATGTCGTACGGGGATGTTAAAATTCAACGATAATGTTGTTCACGGAATCAAACTTAATAGTACTATAACCATACCTGTTCTTTACACTGGAAGGGTAAAAGACGACGGGACCTGCTATGGCGCAATGTACGCAGATCCATACGGTTCTTGGAACTCTGTAGTAGTTAAGGGGGCCGTAACGATAACAGTCTAAAAACAAACAGCACGCGTTAATGTAGAAAACAATAAAATACATTTGCGATCCGGAACCGCGTGTATAGTCTTGCGTGGCTTATGCGTGGATACGGAACGAGGATACACTTTCTGGACAACCATACCTACCGACAATTGTAAATTTAGACGATATGGTATCTTATTTAAAGGCTATGCCAATAAAATAATTGATTACAATCTTCAAAAACAAACCGTGTATGCTCTTTCTACAAAGGATACCACCTTCGCATTAACTAGCACAGCTAAGGAACAAGTATACAATTATACGATTATTCGTACTGACCACCCCAAACTTGTTATATTTGAATCCATTAAGGGTGAGTCATTCGCCGACAGAAAAAAAACGATATTCAAGTCATTTAGATATATTTGCGTATGTTAATTCAAAATTTATATTCGTAGATAGGCATATCTGAACTCAGATCCAACAATTGCATAGACGCACTTTTGCAACGTTGCAATTTAGAGCGGTAAACCTTGAAAAATGCTCTCGATATTGCAACACAGGCCCCAGATCAATTCGTATATAATATAATAAAGGCTCCGGTTGCATGGCTTTAACCGCGGAAGAAGTAGTGCATATAATTAAATGTATCGCAGTAAAAGTAAAGGTTGAACATGAAGAAGATTGCTATACAGAACTCTAAGTTTCGAGCGGAAACACTACGTATTTCCTAATACCAAGGACACGTATACTTAAGACTCGTGGTACCAAGATCGAGTGAAACCAGTTACTTTCGCTGTATTATTACGTCGACAAAAGATGGTATAAGATTTTACCAAGAGTTACAAAAACCCGAGATCTAGTAGAAATCAAACCGCTGACAAAACCCACGTGGACGTGAATGTAACGTAAATAAATACCTAAGTCTCGCCTCACTAGCAACGAGTGGTATTAACACCGAAAAGGACCTTAATGATCTTCGCGACGACATCATGTGTAGAACAACCTTCTCTGCTAAACGATATGGCCAGAGAAATGCACGGCCACCAGATCACAGACGGCAAGGGAGCCATTTCCAAGTTATTAAATGAAGACACACTAGAAAAAATAGTAGAATCCACGTTGTCAAGGATTTGGTACAAACTAATAACCTTTGGTTCAGCCATCGCAGGCGTATTGGCCATCTTCGTAATAATTCAAATTGGCAAAATTATTTTAGAAATAATAATGAGTACTTACGCCTTGCATAAAATTTACGGATAGTTCTTGCTGTTATTAGCAGCCTTATGAAACGCTGTTCTTTTACAAAAGCCAAAATTGAATTAGAATTGAAAGAAAGTGCGAAACCTAAGCATATGTTAGTGCTATCGATTCCGTTTGCATTAGAAGGAAAAGTATTATAGAACATGAATTAAATAAGTTAGTTAAAAATAAAAAGCTTGTATCAGTGAAGACTAGCAAATGGGCTACGTCGACAGTGCCAGTGACATAGTCGAATCGAAAAGTACGTTTATGCGGAGGCTTTAAAGTTACAGTTCCATAGTTAAAAGTAATTCCATATAGGCAGCTTAATTTTGATCACGCGGTAGCGAAGTTGCAAACAAATAAAAGTAAAATTATAAATAAATCATACGCAAAACGTTATAGATTTATAAGAAGCTTATTTACAAGTAGAAGTAGATGAAAAATCGCAGGCTTTATTGACAATACGTACGCAAGATTATATCATAGTATGCACATGATGTAGTCATTTTAAAATTGTTAAAATAAAGAATATGGCAAGCTCAGTTGTATGGTGGCCAGATATAGATAAGCAACTTAACCCTCAAGAGGAGCACTGGGTTACGCTAACCCAGGGTAGATCTTTTTTCGTCAATTTTCATTGCATTTTTTTTTTATTTTTCATTAATATTATAAAAACTTAAATTTTTATTTATTTGTTCATGAAATATTCTTATTCTACATCGTCCGACGAATCGATTAAAAAAAAAAAAATTCAAAATTGATCAATTTTATAATAAGATATAAGTGGTCAAAGCTAGCCGGGTAATCCTAACCCATGCGCTCCAGTTATGTTAAGCTGCGATAGTGCTTCACTTGAGGGTTAAACGTAGAGCCAAGTCTTGTAAACATTTTATTGTTAAAGACAATCCTATAAGAATGATTCTTACTCCATGGCCATATAAAAATGGACCTTGGTATAGAATTAATGTAGATTTTGCAAGCCCATATAGTGAATGTAAATTCTACCCTGAGAAACTAGGCATGAAACATACATTCAATTCTTCTAAACATTCAGCATCAAATGGCACTGCTAAAGGATTTCTAAAAATTATTAAGTGCGCAACTAAATTCCCAGTTGTTGTGTGTTGAAAATCTTCGTCAGCTGTTTATCAATAGATGGCTTTAACAGTAAGCGCTTGTCGATTTTGACATCCAAAACGTCATGAAACAACCTTAGACATATGATAAACAAATCGCTTTGACGCATTAGTGATTTTGTTCATACTTTTGGTTACTTTTGGTTTTTTGTTTATACTATTTTGTCATATACTTTTGGTTCTGTGAAAATGTCTGATTTTGTGCCAAATAATCGTCATTTGTGGAAAGTGTTGCTTTCTTCTTTCGAAGAAAATGATGGCTTAAGCACATTTAAAGCTCCAAAACGCTTACAGAGATGCTGCCTTAAGTGAAACAACGTGTCATGATTGGTTCGTCGCTCAAAGGCGGTGATTTTGATATTGACGACTGTCCGCGTAAAGGAACGCCCAAAAGATGAGAAAAAGTTGTAGCTAGTGATGGGCAATACTTTGAATGATTCATTTGTAACTATTTTTATACAATAAAGTTGCATTTTCATCAAGAAAAATAGTGACAACCTTGTTGCGCACCTAATATAAAAAAAAAAAATCAAAGCAATTACAGAAAGTGAAGGTGTAGATGATAGAAGTGCAATTAAAATGATTGTATTTGCGTACAAAACAACGAAACGTGTTACTGCAAACGAACCACCTACAAAACTTTTGTTTAGACGCAAGTCATGAACGCCTTTGAAATTACTACGACCAAATAATAAACAAACCATCGAAAATAAGCAAGAAAGTCAAATAAAATTTAATAAAAAGTCATCTTAGCTTAAATGAATCCAAAAATCATTTAACCACAGAACAAGAACATCCTATTGTTGTTGAAATTAGAAGAGAGCTGAAGAGTAAATACTATTGTTCAACAGATATTTTAGACCTAAGGGCCAACGTTGCACCTACTTTACACTGTAGTCCTGCCAGTACTGAACATCACTGTTGTAAACTATTCAGACAACACTGTTTGAAGAATCGGAGAGTAAAATTTAACGCACGCAAATTTGTATGTACCAGTTACGTTCTTTTTACATAAAGACTTGAGTCCAGACATTTCACTTAGAAGCAGTACAATCTCTCAAAGTAACGCAGTCTCAGTTATTCTATCCGAAGGTAGTCTACTAGCTTTTAACCATACCTCAGAGTTACGAATAAGTATACAATTAGGTCTAGTTACTTTAGGTATTGCTCTCTTCCCTTGTAATATGCTCTCCAGCTTCTTTTCTTTTTATTCTTGACCTAATACTTAAACAAATTATTAAGCTTAACTAATTATCGAGGATGGTATTCGGCGAGAAATCAAACAGTTACTAATAAAAAAAATAAAATTTTATTTAAAAAAATCGAAATTAAAATATTCAATTAGTTAAAAATAACTTAGAAGAAAAAACAAAGAAAGAAAAAGAAAACAAATTTTAAAACAAAAATCTTTTATTCAAATATCATATTGTTTGGGTGGTGGCAATAATAATATTACCGCTCCTATAACTCGCGGTTAGATCTTACAGTCTGTCAAGTGAGAGCGTGGTCGACTTCACCGACAGGTAATGGAAGATTTTGCTCTAATTCTTTCACGAGCCGATAGAAAAAAGATTTGTCCTTGATGCATTGTTAACAAAGATTCAATTGTCGTTGATCTTTTGAAAGAGAATCACGTTAAACGCCATGAGTGCTAAGTACGCGTCGCGCTACGAGGCTGTGTTCCTTTGCATCCACCCGAAAGGTCCCAAAATGTCGCCATCAGCGGCTGCTAAATATATGAAAAAGTCGAAGGCATTTGTACAGAAGTGGATACAGCGATATAAGGTGGCTAAAAATGTCGATGATTTACCAGAACGTGGCTCGGTAGGAAAAGTGAACATAAAAGATGAAAAAAGAATAGTGAATCTGTTTTCGCGAAATCCTGCTTTAACACTGCGGCAAGGACAAGCAAAATTATTGGCAAAAGGTTTAGATATATCCTACGAAACTATCCGAACCCATCTTCGTACTCATCATCTGAAATGGCGCAACACAATGAAGAAGCCTCTGTTGACTGAAAAACATGTGACAAAGCGACTCGCTTGGGCGCATGAGAATATTGATAGAGATTTTGAAAATGTCATTTTTACTGATGAATGTTCTATATGGGCACGTTCTGTCCTCACGCAAGCCTGGTCAACTTCCACCAATAGGCTTGTTTAGCGGACCTTAAAACATGGAATAAAGGTGCATCTTTGGGGCTGCTTCTCAAAGCAGGGATTCGGCACTTTGCACCTCTTTACTGACAACCTAAATGTCGAGAAAATGATAAAAATCTACAAAAAGGCTTTACTGCCATCTGCCAAGCGATGGTTCATCACAAAAAATGAAGATTGGATTCTGCAGAAGGACAACGATCCTAAACACCGCAGCAAGCTCTGTACTCAGTGGAAGACTCAATCTGGCATCGTTACATTAGATTGGCCGTCGCAGTCGCCCGATGCAAACCCTATTGAAAATGTGTGGGCATATATTAAACGGAAGCTTCGTGAAAGACGCACATACACTTTGAAGCAGTTGTCTTACGAAATTCGTCGGATCTGGAGATCCTTGCCACTAGAATACGCCGTCAAATTAGTAGAAAGCATGCCTCGGAGATGCCAGGCAATTATCGACGCCGGTGGTGACTAGACACATTGTTAACCGTATTGGATCATTGTTTGTAATGTGTACAATGTACATATAAATATGAAAGTTTCATCAAATAAATTTTTTTATAAATTAACACGACCACGCTCTTACTTGACAGACTGTATTATATTTATTATCGCGCGTCGAAACTCGCGTTTGCGCCTATCTTTCGAAACTAGCGTGGGTGGCATCTGTAAACTATTTTTGGTAAAATGGTTTCTTGAAAACCCACAACTAAATGTGGACGACTTTTATTTTTCCTTCTTATATACCGAGATTTTTCGCGGCGCATATTTTTCTTAATGTATAGTATAGGGCTACACTACTCTCCCTTATCTTATCTGGATTTCCCGTAAACGCCTAATTGCGGTTCAGGGATTGTTACAACAAATCTTTAGAGTTAGTAATGCATGCCTTAAAGAGGGAATAGCGGGTGTTCGAAAGCGTTACCAGCCATTCGAAGGTCGACTTTAGCACCGTCCTACCTTTCCGATGCCACACACTTTTTTGATTGGGAGGAAATATTGGTTAATCAAAGGCGTTACCAGTCCTTTGGAAAGTCGACTTTAGCACAGTTCCACTTTCCCAATGCCACACGCTCCTTTGATGGGAGGAAATATTGGTTAATCAAAGGAGTTACCAGTCCTTCGAAAGATCGACTTTAGCACAGTCCCACTTTTCTAATGCCACACACTTCTTTGATTGGGAGGAGATATTGGGAGATGGCAAGGTAGGTAGGGTTAATTAGATGGGGATAATTAAGGGGGCAGTCTGGGTCTATTTTTTCAAAAAAATCGATTTTCTAAAAACATTTTTGGGTACTATATACATGTAGAATTAGTATTTAAACTGTTATTTTGGTTGGCAAAGCCGAGAAATATATATATATATATAACGCGATATAATAGAGAATGCGTGAACGCGCTTAGCAGCTGTTTTGGCAGCTGCTTGTTATATTCATATATATAATTGTATACATCGTGTTCCTGCCTAATATTCGATACATATATAATTCTTATACTATTTTGCCATAGTATACAAGAAGTTAAACTTTATCTTCCATTTAGAATTGTTATTCGAGAGCTAAATATGACGCTATACTTTTATTGCCCCAAATCTCATGTTCGCGGGTAAAAAAATAGTCGAAATCGCGATTTATTATACTGTATGTACATTTAATGAAGGGTTTCTGCCTTTACTAAAAATTATGGAGGTAATGGGGATAACAATTGGCAAAAATGCGATCGATTTTGTGCATAAACGCGATGATGAAAGAATTCATTATGCAAATCGTCGTAGCCTTGATGCTACAAAGAAGCGTAGTACTGAGCTCAGGAAAGAAAAATCTAACGCTAATGATCTTTTTAAGGAGCAGGAAGGCATACTGTATGGAGCAGGAATTGCTGATTGAGCGTAAGACCTTTCATTTTAAAATTTTACATACATTTTGGTAAAAAAAACTTTAAACATGTTTTTCTCGAAACAACGTTTTTTGACCTGGTTAACACCATTTCGAAAAATCTATGTTACCGATTTGACTGAAATTTTCACTGAGTATTCAGCACATGTTTAGTTTCAGCCTCTATCAGATACAGAATTTTTTTATAAATTTTTAACGATTTTATTAAACAATTTAATTGCACAAAAGAGGTTAAAAAATTGAAAAATCTGCCACTTTGTTTTTTTTTGTCCTAAATGTTTAATTCTGCTACGGGCTATAACCAATCAATTATATTTCAATATGCCGTTCGGATTTTTTGTTTCAGATCCTCCAGTGAGGAGATATCATGTCAACCAGTTTTTGGAATGTCCCTCCATTTAAAACGTTAATTAGATGAGAGGTATAATCAAAAAATAAAAAGATAGCTTATGTTAAATCTTACAATTAATCAAATCTCTCAAATGCTACAAGATAAAGAATAATAATTTTAATACAATTAGTTATACAAATTTGAGTTGTAAAATTTTGAATATAACAGAAGTTCAAATATAGTAAAATTTAGAGTATAATATATTAGGTTGCTGCAGAAGAAATGGCCGATTTAGTAATAAATTTTTAAATAGCTGTAACTCATTATAAAGACAATTTATTTATTCAAAAAAAATACCAATAGATGCAACACACTTTTGCCAACGAGATACAAGTACACTTATTCCAGTTTTGTAGAAGTCCGAGTTTCTGGTTCGAAGAAACTCCTCAAAGGCATTTTTGGCAGCAGCTTCATTATAAAATCTTTTTCCTGTCAAAAAGTGATCTAAATGTATCAGGAAATGGTAATCTGTTGGTTAGAGGTCTGGTAAATATGAAGGGTGGGGAAGAGTCTCATAGCACAACTCGTTTAATTTTTGAACCGTTGTCCTCGATGCATGAGGTCGTGCGTTATCATGAAGCAGTATCACTCCATCCCTGTTGACAAGCCTAGGTCATTGGACTACCAATTTCTGATGCATTTCATCCAGTTGAGCACAGTATTCCTCAGCATTGATGGTTCCGCCAGGTTGCAGGAACGAATAGTGGATAACTCCAGCTACAAACCACCAAAAAGTTACCATTATTTTCTTTGGATGAAGACTTGGTTTCGGTATGTGTCTTGGCACTTCATCGGCATCTAGCCATTGGGCCGTTCGGCGACGATTATCGTATAAGATCCACTTTTCATCGCAAGTAACAATTCGGTGCAAGAACGCTTCCTTTTTGTTGTGGGAGAGAAGAAAACTTGAAATCTCCATTCGACACGTCATGTTTTGCTCGGTAAGATCATGCGGAACCCATTTGTCAAACTTTTTCACTTTTCTACGTTGTTGCAAGTGGAGGCAAACTGTCGAATTGTGAACGCCTAATTTCTCGGCAAGATCCCTTATGGATTGGCGGGGGGTCAGACTCAAAATGACCCTTAGAGACTAAATGTCCCTTATAACCTCGTAAATGGTATACCAAAATATTATGATCATGAAATATCTCTAAGTACTTATTTTCCAAAGTGTAATATAAGGCTAGCAGGTAGGCAGGGAGCCTCTAATTTTCGAGTCGAATGATGCTCATGTCAAAAGGCTAAAACTACGGATAGTTTGGCTGAGTATAAACAGAAGCCAGCTTTTCCCATTAGAATATATAAAGCTATTAAGCCAGTCTACAATGAATCAACAAAAGACAATCTTCTTACTCAATGTATCGGCGTTTATACTCAAAATTGTAATAAAAGTTTTAATTCAACTGTGGGAGCATTGATCCCAAAATTCACTTCAAATGGTAAAACTGTGCTGGATAGTGTAGTTTGCATGTACAATGACGATTTTGCTTTAATTTTGCACATAATAAAAGCGATGGCTTTAGAAATTTGCCCGAACAGCGCATGAAGCTTGCAGAAAGATTGCTGTCTGAAGCTGCTAAAAATTGGAGGATCACTTTCAAATCTAATAGAATAGTAATGGAAGAGCAGTACATTAATATAAAACGCTAATTATATGGAGCAAGCATTGCAAATTAAAGGTGGTAAAAAATTTTTCATGATTTTCTATAACTTTAAACTTTAAATGTCTTTATCTCAAAATTACATATTGTAAGTTTGCCGTACCCATAACTAGAACAATTTTCTATTAACTCACTTCAAATTTTAGCATGATCTTTACAAATATATTGTCTAAATACTCAATGCACAACTTTGCTTCCACCGTTTTTTCCGAAATTTGAGGCTTTATTGTAAAAAACTGGTTATACATTTATGATTTAAAGTATTGTCCATCGCTGGCAACTACTTTCTTCCATCTTTTGGGCAGCATACGGATCCCACTTTGAAAAAACTGGTCATCTTTTGAATCGATCCACGAATCGATCTAATTTTTTACTTCTTCATAAGACTGGAAGTGCTGGTCAGCCAGGCCGTGTGCCATTGATCGAAAGAAGTGATCGTCCGAAGGAGCAACCTCTGGAGAATACGGCGGGTGGGGTAGGACTTCCTATTTAAAATTTCGCAGCATGGGGTCGAGCATTGTCATGCTGTAGAATCACTTTATCATGTCTCTCGTTGTATTGCGGCCGTTTGTCTTTCAAAGCTCGGCTCAAACGCATCAATTGCGTTCGATAATGATCTCCTGTGATTGTTTCAGTCGGTTTTAACAACTCATAATACACTTCGCCAAACTGGTCCCACCAAATACTAAGCATGACCTTGGAACCGTGAATATTCGGTTTGGCCGTCGACGTGGAAGCATGGCTGGGATATCCCCATGATTTTCTGTGCTTGGAATTATCGTAGTGAACCCATTTTTCGTCCCCAGTCACAATGCGATGCAGCAATCCATTCCGTCTATGCCTTGCAAGCAGCTGTTCACAAACACACAAACGCCGTACAACATCTCTCGGCTTCAACTCGTACGGCACCCAATTTCCGTGTTTCTGAATCATTCCCATGACTCTCAGGCGTTTTGAAATGGCTTGTTGCGTCACTCCCAATGATCCTGCCAATTTTTGTTGCGTTTGACACAAGTCTTGATCAAGTAATGCCTTCAATTCTGCATCTTCGAAAACCTTCTTTCTTCCACCGCCATGCCCGTCTTCGACGTTAAAATCGCCATTCTTGAAGCGTTGAAACCCCTCTTAGCACGTTTTTTTACTAATAGCGGCCTCACCATAGGTATTTGAGAGCATTCGATGAGCCTCAATCGCAGATTTCTTCATATTAGAGCAGAAAATTAAAACCTGCAGCAAATGACGAGAATTCGGCTCGTAAGCTGACATGTTTAATCGAGAATAACTTTATAATGCAGACACAAATCGACTAATATTTCGATGGCGTTATGTTTACAAATACCTAAGCTCATTGTATGACATCTATGATCTATTTATTTGAACTACCACTTACCGCTACAGCCATCTATTGCAAAACGGCGCAAGCAAAGTTGTACATCTAATAAGAACGTAGGATTTTTTTTATATGGCGTAGTTCTTCTGTTATTAACAAGTTTCTGGCAATTTTTTCTGCGAATTTTGCAAGTTTGATTTTAAAATTGCGCCTTACGGCCAAAAATCGATGTATCAAGAAAATTCTACGTACTTCTATAGCTACTGTTATGTACAATAAAAAAAAATTTAATGACTTATTGACGTGTACGTGCGTGCATAGTCTCAACTCTTTCCTAAACCCTCTCTTGCCATTCTTACTTGCTACCGCCTACGGGAGATGGTGCACACACAGTCGGACGACTGGTGCCGCTGCGTGGGAGATATTCTCTCTTTCCACTAACACGCTAACTTTCGCGATCGCGAAAGGCGCTTTCCCGTAAGGCTTCAGAGCTTAGTCCTGCTTCTCGAGCTCGACACTTGCATTTCGGCGACTGCCTTGAGTAGTCGCATCCGCCTCGTCCTGAGAGCAATCTTACGGCTGCCGCATACCCGCTCTAGGTTAATGCGAACTTAGCGCCCAACTCTGTCCGCAAACCTGTTAGACGTTCGTCTACCCCTCCACGTCTTTTCCTCCTATTTCGGTGATCGCCGCGAATACATCCTGTTTACGAGCGATCTTGCACCTGGCGCATTTACGCTCTGCGGTAAGCAATATCTGCCCCTTGCGCTGTACGCTAACCGCGGTCGATCGCAAGTTCGACGAGCAACTTTCTACAAACAGCCAGGGCGTCCTAAGCACCTAGGTTCGGAATATCGATCCGCGTTCACACGTTAAGCACTTCAGTGCCGGAGATTAACGAACACCGTGCCTGGCGCGAACCGTTGATCTCGTCCCGCCTCGCGAGACTCGGACAGGCTCTGACGAAACCTTTGCGTTATTCTTTCCCTACCGCACCTTACCGTTTTCTTGGCCCCGCTTCTCCCTCACTCACTTACTCTCTCACACACTCTCATACGCTCACACATATCCACGCTCACTCGCACATCTCACAGACATTCACAGTTCCATAGATGCGACACAAATCCATATTTTTTGTTTAGTGTCCACTTATTTTCTCCTAAATATTCTCTTTTCCACCTGCTCGTCTTCCTATTAAGCGGATTGGACAGAGCTCCGCCCTCGAGCTCAAGTCAAATTTGCGCCCGACGTGCGGCTAGATTAAGTTTTGCGATCTTACCACATCTCGCACACGCGGATACAGTAACTTCGTCACGAGACCTTAGTCGAGCATGTGGGAAGCGAGCACGAACCTCAAGCACATCCTGAGATGCGTTATGCAGCGCAAATCAAGTTCACCGGTCGGAATTACGAAGATCCGAACATTTTTATACGGAAGTGCGAGGCAGCCTTCGAAACGAACAAGACAGACGCTCATGCGCGTGTTCGACTGGCCACACGAACTCTCAAGGACGACCCCGCTCGCTGGTGGTTAGTTTACAAGAATCTAAACGTAAGCTGAAAGAAATTCTGCAAATTTCTTCGCAGCCAATATTCAGCGCAGTCCGTGCTAATGAAGCTGTCCGCTCGGCTCTACAGCCAGCCGCAGAAAGTGAGAGAAAGTACTAGCCTCTTTCTCGAACAGCGACACCTTCACGCATGGCGATTATTACCTGAGGCCTCCGAGGATCGCATCATTACTGTCCTTTTGGAATCTCTTCAAGGTTCCACAAGAAAGTTATTGTGAGCTTTGCAATTTTAAACGGTCAAGAAACTAATTACTCGAGCCGTAGAGATAAAGCAGGATGAAGCCGAAGAAAAGAGTGCACTTCGCCGCGCCACTGCCCAGTCCAGCGCGACTGCACCTCGAGCACCCGCAATGCTGCAAGAATACCAGTTGCCTCAGTTAATTTATTGCTTGGAGAGACATTTGCATCGTGATTACCTGAAGAAGCCTCAGCTCAGGAGCGCAGAAAACTGGCGAGGGACAGAAGCCGCTGTGGCCGGCCCTGCCCCGGAAGCAGCAGTGCCGTAATTTCAACAGCGCAGCTACTCGGCACGAGCACCGGATTTTTAACGGTTAGCGTAATTAATCAAGAAACAAGTGATCTAGTGAACTCAGGTGCCAGTGACAATTTTATTCGGTCATGTTATGTGAATAATAAAACAAAAGTGGAAAAAGTGAGTTTGTAAGTGAATCTCGCGTGTCGCGGTTCGACAATGCTGATTTCTCGAGTATGCTGGTTGTGCCACTCTGCATGAAAGACTGTAGGGCAATAGTGAAGTTTTATATAATTGACAAGCTAAACACCCAGGTAATCCTAGGACGAAGTTGGCTCAAGGACGTCAAAGCTGTGCATGATTATAATCCTGAGTGTTTGTACTTCGGAAACGATACGCGTCAGCGAGTGTATTTCCATAGGGATACTGCCGCACCAGTGAAAAGTGTAGTACCACCTACAGACTTTCTCACGAGTGTGCAGCACGGTTTTCCAAACGAGCACGCGTATAAACTAAGTGAGGTAATAAGTAAATACGAGGATTTATTTTTTTATAATGGGCCGCTGCGTTAAACAAAAGTTGTCACGTACGATATCGAACTTAAAGACGAGACGCCTTTTCAGCTCGTGCCATACCGATATTTAATGCAGAAAAGAATTGCGATAAACGAGCAAGGGCTCGAAATGCTCGCGGAAGGGTTGATCAAGCCATCGATTTCACCTTACTGCTCGCCGATAGTAATGACCGTAATCAAAGAGAATGAGATCGCCACCTACCTGCTATTCTTTTTAACATTCATAGAAGGAAGAATGCTCGCAAACTCCCAGCTACACATTACTCGGGCGCACGTTGCCACGGCCGGGAGAACGGCCTTTTTGACGCAGCTGCGCAAATGCGCATCAAGAAAGCCCAAATAAATCAAGTTAAAAAAAATTATGTTAACATCGGTAGTAAACCTGTATGCCTGCAACCCGAGGAGTGAGTTTATACAAAAAACTTGCCGCTGTCAAACTCAGCGACAAGGTTTAATGCAGGCTTAGCACCGAAATGGACCAGCCCGTGCAAAGAAGCAGAAGCATGCAGTCCCGACGTGAACATTATTTAAAGACCGGGACAAGAGCCCATAAAAGTACATGTGTCGACCTTAAAGGGAGCTGCTTTGGCCGCGGATAGGATAGCATCAGCTGCACAGCCGCCATACACTCAAAAAGCTCCTCACGCAAAGCAGTCTTCTACCACTGCATTGGACTACGTAGCGAGGGTAACAGAAACTCTCATGGTACCTTCGTCAGTATCTGACAAGGTGACTGACCTTCATACTTCGAGGGTCCCACCGCAAACGATTCCGCACGTAGCGCCTCAGCTGCTACCGCACTCGAGCAATATGGCTCTTTCGTCCTCAATACGTGCATCGTACTTACAAGAATCGGCTACGGACAAAGCCAATTCTTCAGAAAAAAACAAACGCCAACCGGCAACACTACGCTAGCAGCCTCGTAAAAGAAGAAGGCCCACAAAGGCCGAAGCAGAGAAAGCAGCGGCCGAACGCAGAACGGGGTACGTGCTAATACATCACTACTCCCTCTGAAGCCGCAGGGCCAGCGCACATGTAACAAACGGAGCGCCGTTGCACTCACTATTCACAATCGTGTTTATTACAAAACCAACTTTCTCTAGGGTCAATAGACTGACGCATAACAGGGAAAGTTTGAAAACAAAAGGGCGGATTTAGAAAAAGGATCCGTTCCCTAACTGAAGAGTGCCTTCACGCCTTTTACTACAAAAATCCGCACGTAATCGCGGAGATTTAGCTTAAGATTGGTCAACTTCTGCAAGTGGATGTGGAAGTAGATAGCTAAGCTTCAATAATAAAAACAGTGCCACAGAATAACCGGGCTTGAAAGGAAAGTGAGTCCTCGTCATCGTCGTCATCGTCGTCGTCAACTGTCTCAACTACGACCCTTGATACTATTGGGTTATTCGATAATTAATGTCGTTTTTTCATGTTCTTCAAAGTAAATTTATTTATATTAACAACAAACATTAATTAATGATATATTGACAGCTTGGTTGGATGACCTTCTACCATCTTGCGGTTAGTTGAAAAATTCCATGTTCGAAGAAGCCTTGGTTTTTAGAAGCGAAGAACTGGTCCAACTAATTTTTAACAGCCTGATCGGCATCGAAAGTTTTACCATTCAAATGGTTTTTAAGGGAGCAAAACAAATGATACTCTGATGGTGCTAAGTCAGGGCTATAGAGCGGATGTGGCATCAGTTTCTAATTGAGCTTCATTAATTTTTGACGGGTTATCAAAGAGTTGTGAGGTCTGGCGTTATCATGATGGAAAATCACACCCTTGCGATTGGCCAGTTCAGGGCGTTTTTTCTTTATAACTTCGTTCAATTTTGATAGTTGACGACAGTAGACATACGTATCAATAGTTTGGTATCTTGGAAGCAGCTCAAAGTAGACTATACCCTTGCAATCCCACCACACGGAAAGCATAATCTTCTTTTGGTGAATATTGGCTTTAGATGTCGATCGTGGGGGCTTATCTTGCTTGATCCATGATCGTTTTCGGACTACGTTATCGTACACAATCCATGTTTCATCACCCGTTATGATTATTTTTAGAAATAGGTCGTTTTCGTTACGATTCAGCAAAGAGTCGCATATGTTAATGCGTTTGGTGAGATGGATTTTCTTTAATTCGTGAGGAACCCAAGCATCCAGTTTGTTTACGTAACCAAGCTGTTGTAAGTGCAAGTAAATGGTTGAATTCGATATGCTAAGCTTCTCTGCTATCTCTCGAGTTGTCATATGACAGTTAGTCTCAATTAACGCCTTTATTTTGTCGTCATCGGTAGTGGTTGGATGACCAGTATGCGGTGCATCTTGCACATTAAAATTTCCACACTGAAAGCGAGTAAACCAACGCTGACACTGACGTTCAGTAAGGCAGTCATCACCATAAACTTTACACAATTTCTTCCGAGCTTGCACCGCATTTTTGCCCTTCCGGAAGTAAAACAATAAAATATGCCGATAATGCTCAGTTTGATTGTCCATTTTCAACTCAATTTTTAACCAACTTGTGACAGAAATTAGTGTACAGTCTAACCTTAATACTAGTGTATATTAATATACGCTACGCAACCGCTACTACATGAAATATGCAGTTCACGCCATCTATGAGAAAAAAGCGACATTAATTATCGAACAACCCAATACATTACCGGTAGACATTGGTGTGTCGATACTGCCAATGGAAGCTAGCGACAGTACCCAGGCATACCCCAGACGGGGAGATGATCTTTACTGGGATTGACTATCGGATACCCTCGAGATGGAAGTCGAGAGGCATTTGATAGACAGTATGGACAACAGCGAGAGAGCCGCGCTTCAGAAGAAGATTGATGCATAGTGTTATAAGTGAATTATTGCTATATTTAATTCTTTAATTTTTTTTTATTATTTTACCCCCGTATATTATAGTGTTACAGTTTTTCGTTGTGTGAATATGTAGTTTTAAGGACATAGGCTATTAAGCTACAGATAATTAATAATAAAACTTAAAAAAAAAAAAAAAAAAAGAGAAAAAAACCGGATACTTTCAGTTTTTAGTGTTCGTATTCTATTTTCTTTTTTTTTATAGAGTGTTTTATCATTATTGTAAAATTCATTTTCTATTATAAAGATTTAATAACAGAGTGCAATATGTTAAAATAAATAAAAATTCGTTTCTTATTTAGTGTGCGTTTTATACGGATATTTATCTTTGTTTTAATTAAGGTTAGTGTAAGTAAGCTTTTCTCCACTTCTTTGTATACATATATACATATATATAATATAATATAATATATATATATAATATATTTGTTATTGTATTCTTTATGGAAAATCGACGAATAAAAGCAAACTCTGACGTTGCTAAAATAAAGATTTTAATTTCGTTAGAATAAATTAATATGACTAGTTAAAATAATTCTTAACTAAAATAAAGAAACGACAATTAAAGTTTATCCTTTAATTTGTCGATTTCTTTTACACAATATTGTTTTATTTTATAATTAATTAAGTATAAATTTGTTTTCTCTAAATTTAGTATCTTTTTCCTATTCTTCGTATCTTTCATGTCAACACAATCTACTACTACGAGGTCTGGCTATTAAATAACGAGACTGCGCATCTAGAGGGCGCCGTAGAGGGGTGGGGAAAAAACGAGTAGTGCGTTGGGTATCTAGATATCTTGTCTATGCACGTACCAAAACACGTTCTCGTCACTATTATTGTATTTGTGCAGTAGCGGTTTAAAACAAACGTGTTTTTTTCTCGTGCCGAAAACCATGTGTGACGAAAAACAGGAGCAACGTATCAATCTCAAATTTCTCGTTAAATTGAAAAAAGCTTCGACTAAGTGCTGTAAATTGTTGCAAGAGGCCTATGGGGACAATTCTCTATCTCGTGCGCGTGTTTTTCAGTAGTGTAAGCGCTTCAATTAGGGCCGAGCGAGCACTAAAGATGACCAACCAAATTCAAAGCAATGTTGATCGTTTTTTTCGACATTGACGGTATCGTGAATACTGAATGGGTTCCAGAGGGTCAGACTTCCAGCACTGCTTCGATCAATGGAAAAAAAGTATGGAAAAGTGTGTGGCGAGGGAAGGGTAGTATATTGAAGGGGAGCATTCGAATGTAGAATAATT
Source organism: Chalcis sispes (assembly GCA_949987625.1). Taxonomy (NCBI): domain Eukaryota; kingdom Metazoa; phylum Arthropoda; class Insecta; order Hymenoptera; family Chalcididae; genus Chalcis; species Chalcis sispes. The sequence continues at coordinate 36,512,143 of OX465095.1, read as the reverse complement.
TTTATAATAAAACACTTTTTTGTAACCAGTCTCGTTATTTAATAGCCAGACCTCGTACACTATCTATCTTTTATGTAAACACAACCTCTGTTTTGATCGACGCCTGAGCGCGGCAACATTCAACTTAATGAAAATATTTTTACTTTATCTATCTAGATAAATCAATAATTAGTAATAATTATGTTAGAACTCCAATAGTTTATATTTACAGTTATTCACATTCTGTGCACTTATCTTTATATTTTTGTTTTTTTTTTTGCAGTTTGTAATGCATTTATCTTAAATAAAATAGCGCTATAGACACACATACACCCTTACACACATGCTCACCTCCACATACACGCTCACCCCCTCTCCCACACTTATACCCCCATACATACACACTTACCCGCGTACGCGGGCACTTAAAACAAAGGCGTTCTTTGCCTTTATAACTTTTTTCTTGTGAATATACAACACATTTTCATACACACACTGATACGCCTCTATCTACAACTTTATAACTCCTAAAAAAAACACTAGAGTTGGGAAAGAGTCGTCAAAGAGAGGGAGGATTGACGTGTACGTGTATGCATAGTCTTGACTCTTTCCTAACCCCTCTCTCGCCATTTCTACTTGCTACCGCCTACGCGAGATGGTGCACACACAGTCGAACGACTGGTGCCGCTGCGTGGGAGATTTTCTTTCTCTCCATCATCACGCTAACTTTCGCGACCGCGAGAGGCGCTTTCCCGTAAGGCTTTAGAGCTCAGACCTGCTTCTCGAGCTCGATACTTACGCTTCGGCGACTGCCTTAAGTAGTCGCATCCGTCTTCCCGTGAGAGCGATCTTACGCCTGCCGCATACCTGCTCTAGGTCAGTGCGAACTCAGCGCCTCGCACTGCCTGCAGACCTGTTAGACGTTTGTCTACCCCTCCACGTCCTTCCCTCGTATTCCGGTGATCGCAGCGAATACATCTTGCTCACCAGCGATCTTGCGCCTGGCGCATAAACGTTCTGTGGTAAGCGATATCTGCGCCTTGCGCTGTACGTTAACCGTGGTCAAACACAAGTTCGAAGAGCTTCTTCCTACCAACGGCCAGGGCACCCTGAGCACCTAGGTTCGACCTAGCCATCCACGTTCACACGCTTAGCGCTGCAGTCCCGGAGATTAGCGAGCACCGCGCCTGGCGTGAATCGCTGATCTCGTCCCGCCTCACGGGTCTCCGACGGGCTCTGACGACACCTTTCCGTTATCCGTTCCCTACCGCACCTTACCGTTTTCTTTCCCCCGCTTCTCCTTCACTCACTTACTCTCTCATACACTCTCATACACTCACACATATCCACGCTCACTCGCACATCTCGCAGACATTCACAGCTCCATAGACGCGACATATATCTATTTTCTTTGTTTTTTGATCACTTATTTTTTCCTAAATATTCTCTTTTTCACCTGCCCGTCCTCTTACCATGCGGTGTTGCAGAGCTCTGCTTTCGAGCTCAAGTCATTACAATAATTCAAAAGCCCCAGGAGCTGTGAGTACGGCTGTGGACCCTTCCAAAATAGAGAGGTCATCTGAAAAACGCTGCGCAGCCTCTACTTTCAAATTATTCATTCTATAAAAATTATATTTTTTTATTATTTCTGTGCAATAATCTTTTTTCTGCCTTGGTGATCTTTATTTACTTTGTATTTTTCGTAAAAGAAAATCAGAAAATAGCCTATTTTTCCAGCCTCTAGAGTTGTCTAAGGCTTTGAAGATAGTACATTCAATGAATATGAGTTATACTCATATTCTTGTTTGTGAAAATTTTTTCTTATTTCAAACCCGTCTTTCTGCATGTATCCTTATATCGAAACTTACAAGCCAAAAATCGCAATAAAATATATTAAAATAAGAAATTCACACAAAAGACGTTGCACGAAAAATGAATTAGATAAAAAAATTGAGGAAATTGATCATTTAAATATATGTTTTATTAAGTATTTTAAATAAGACATATTATCTTATTAAATGTAGAAAAAAATCTGTTTTGAGAACAGATAATGTATCAAAATGCTTGAAATATAAGGATTAATTTTTTTCTTTTGCAAAATTAAAATACTCTAGTATTTATTTAAATATTTTGAATTTGTTGCAGTCTGTCAAGTAAGAGCGTGGTCGTATTAATTTATCAAAAAATGTATTTGATAAAACTTTTATATTTATATATACATTGTACACATTACAAACAATGATGCAATTTGGTCAATAATGTGCCCAGTCACCACCGGCGTCGATAATTGCCTGGCATCTCCGAGGCATGCTTTCTACTAATTTGACGGCGTATTCTAGTAGCAAGGATCTCCAGATCCAACGAATTTCGTAAGACAACTGCTTCAAAGTGTATGTGCGTCTTCCACGAAGCTTCTGTTTAATATATGCCCACACATTTTCAATAGGGTTTGCATCGGGCGACTGCGACGGCCAATCCAATGTAACGATGCCAGATTGAGTCTTCCACTGAGTACAGAGCTTGTTGCGGTGTTTAGGATCGTTGTCCTCCGGCAGAATCTAATCTTCATTTTTTGTGATAAACCATCGTTTGGCAGATGGCAGTAAAGCCTTTTTGTAGATCTTCATCATTTTCTCGGCATTTAGGTTGTCAGTAAAGAGGTGCAAAGTGCCGAATCCCTGCTTTGAGAAGCAGCCCCAAAGATGCACCTTTATTCCATTTTTTCCGGTCCGCTGAACAAGCCTAGTGGTGGAAGTTGACCAGGCTCGCGTAAGGACAGGACGTGCCCATATTGAACACTTATCAGTAAAAATGACATTTTCAAAATCTCTATCAATATTCTCATGCGCCCAAGCGAGTCGCTTTGTCACATGTTTTTCAGTTAACAGAGGCTTCTTCATTGTGTTGCGCCATTTCAGATAATGAGTACAAAGATGGGTGTGGATAGTTTTGTAGGATATATCTAAACCTTTTGCTATTAATTTTGCTTGTCCTTGCCGCAGTGTTAAAGCAGGATTTCGCGAAAACAGATTCACTATTCTTTTTTCATCTTTTTTGTTCACTTTTCCTATCAAGCCACGTTCTGGTAAATCATCGACATTTTTAGCCACTTTATATCGCTGTATCCACTTCTGTACAATTTCCTTCGACTTTCTTATATATTTAGCAGCGGCTGATTGCGACATTTTGGGACCTTTCGGGTGGATGCAAAGGAACACAGCCTCGTAGCGCGACGCGTACTTAGCACTTATGGCGTTTAACGTAATTCTCTTTCAAAAGATCAACAACAACTAAATCTTTGTTAACAATGCATTAAGAACAAAGCTGTTTTCTATCGGTTTGTTAAAGAATTAGAGCAAAATCTTTTATAACCTGTCAGTAAAGTCGACCACGCTCTTACTTGACAGACTGTAATTATTCAATATAAATTGCATTTCATCAACTATTTTTGGTATGTATAGCAACATATGTATGAGTCTCTAAAGAAATTATCGATTATTTCTATTCTTTATGATTATTAGCATTAATTTCATGCGTCAACCTGTAATTTTCACACAATGTGAGTTGAGAAACGCAATTTTGCGGCAAATAACAAGCAAAATTCTTCATATTTTACTTATTAATCTTCTACTTAATCTTTTTAGGTTTGTATAACATCTAAGTACATAAATACATACATGTGTTTATCTGTGTTTGTAAATATATTACAAAATTATTATATATTTATACATTTTTTAAATGTTTAAAATTAATTAATACAATAATTTTATCAAAGTTAAATTTATTTATACTACAAGATTTTATTAACTGAATTATATACAATAAAAAACAAATAAAAAAAAAAAATGCAAGTGTGAACTATAGGGTCGTATCTCTTATGCAAAAAGCAAGCAAAGTGAGCTGCTTGCATACCTTGACTAGCTTGTCTTACAAAATTATCTTTGGAAAAAAATACAGAAACGTTTAACTTACGAGGTCTGGCTATTCAATAACGAGATTGCGCGCCTAGAGGGCACCGTAGAGGGGTGGGGAAAAAAACGAGTAGTGCGTTGGGTATCTAGATATCTTGTCTATGCACGTACCAAAACACGTTCTCGTCACTATTATTGTATTTGTGGAGTAGCGGTTTAAAAGGAACGTGTTTTTTCTTGTGCCGAAAACCATGTGTGACGAAAAACAGGAGCAACGTATCAATCTCAAATTTCTCGTTAAATTGAAAAAAACTCCGACTGAGTGCTGTAAATTGTTGCAAGAGGCCTATGGGGATAATTCTCTATCTCGTGCGCGTGTTTTTGAGTAGTGTAAGCGCTTCAGTGAGGGCCGAGTGCGCACTAAAGGTGACCAACGCCCAGGTCGCTCTGTCACTGTTTTAACTCCGGAAACAGTGACTAAAATCAACTAAATTGTGCGTGCAGATCGTCGAATGAGCATCTGGATAATTGCCAAGGCTGTAAACGCCGATAAAGAAACGGTTAGACAAATTTTACACGAGGAATTACACATGACAAAAGTCTGTGCAAAGTTGGTGCCAAAAAACCTGACTCCTGACCAAAAGCTCTTGCGTCAACAGGTCTGCTCAGATTTCCTTGAAAGGTTAAAAAAAGATTCCGGACTGATGAAAAACATTATTACTTGCGACGAAACGTGGATTTTTTAATACAATGTTGAAACAAAGCGGCAATCGATGCATTGGAAGACGCCTGAATCGCCCAGAATCAAAAAAGCAAGGATGTACAAATCAAAATTCAAGGCAATGTTGATCTTCTTTTTCGACATTAACGGTATCGTGATGACTGAATGGGTTCCAGAGGGTCAGACTGTCAACCAGACTTACTATTTGTCAGTTTTGACAACACTGCGAAAACGAGTTTGTAAGAAACGTGCACTCTACACTCTAGTGCTCGAACACGCGCTGTACTCGCCAGATTTGGTACCATGCGACTTTTTTTTGTTGTTAAAGATAAAATCTGCTTTGACAGGGACCCAATTTAAGTCGATGAAAGCGGTAAAGCAAAAAACGGCAGAGCTCCTGAAGGCCCTCACCAAAGAAGACTTCCAGCACTGCTTTGATCAATGAAAAAAACGTATGGAAAGGTGTGTGGCGAGGGGAGGGGAATATATTGAAGGGGAGCATTCAAATGTAGAATAATTTTAATAATAAAACCCTTTTTCGTAAACAGTCTCGTTATTTAATAGCCAGACCTCGTAAGGTGGGATTTGATCTCGAGTTCTTCGGATTATAAAGCACACATTCTAACCACTAAGCTATACACAACGCTCGCGCAACTAACTTTCTTATTTTACTTCTAAATCACATGTCGATCTATATACACTTGTATTAATTTAATTTTGATTCGTATTCCAAAACTAAATTAACTAATATTACATTATTGACTCTTGAAGCAAATGAAATATTATTGAAAACAATGAATCAGAATACAGCAAGATATTTTCTTGATTCAAAAAGAAATTTTGTTGATCCAATGAATTAAGTAACTGAAATAAATTTAATAATTCTCAGAAATCTTTTCTCTCATAGTAATATACAGGGTGCGTACGGTATTTGAGGACATGCATAAATGTGACTATAACTTAACGAATTTTTTTTTTTTTTCCTTTTTAGATACGAAATGGCGGACTACAACATCACTCAAGAAATGAAGAGACATGCTGTCATCGTCGCTATATGTGCGAACCATACAGATTTAGAGATCTCTAATTTTCTTAATTGCGCCCGTTCATTCGCGCATAAGGTTCGCCGTGAATTTAAAGCATCAGGAGGCGATACAGAATCGGTTGCAAAACGCAAAAAGCACGAACAACGTTCTAACACTGTCCGATCTGCAGAATTTTTAGAGCAAGTGCAAGCGATCATAGACGAGGACCCTTCAAAATCAATGAGGGTCCTTGCGAGGAAGCTTCATGTTTTTGAGCGCCTTATTCGTAGAGTTGTCCACGAAGACCTTCGGTATAAGTCTTGCGTGATGCGCAGAGGACAGTTTATGTCGGAACGAACACGGAAACAGAGAGTTCTCCGATCAAAACGTCTCTTAAACAAAATCAAACACCCTGAGGCGCCCAAAATGTTATGGTTTTTTTCTGACGAGAAAAATTTTGACTAAGATCAAAAGACCAATCGCAGAAATGACAGATGGCTATGTTTAAATCCTACGGAGGTTCCTATTGTTATGCACACAAAATTTCCAGCCACTGTTATGGTTTTAGGTGTTGTCAGCAACGAAGGACATGTTATGCCACCACACTTTTTTACTCAAGGACTTCGAGTGAACTCTGCTGCATACATCGAGGTTTTTGAGACGGTAGTGAAATCCTGGATAGACAATGTAAGCGGAGGCAGACCATACACTTTACAACAAGACTCTGCTTCTTCACATAAAGCGATGGTGACACAAGATTGGATGGCCGAAAATTTTCATGACCACATAACACCGAACCTATGGCTACCTAGCTCCCCAGACCTTAATCCTTTGGATTATTACGTATGGGGCGTAGTTGAGCGTGAGACCAATAAGCGTCCTCATAACACCACTTCTTCGCTGAAGACTGCTATTAATGCCGTTATGGTCAATATGAAGAAGGAGCATTTGATTCGGGCATGTAATCGTTTCCGGACCTGGATCGAAGAGGTTATTGCTGCTACTGGCGATTTTATTTAATAACTTTATAGCCATATGTTAATTCAACGTTGTATAAAAAATTCCTGAAATTTCATTAAATTTCATTAAAAATACAAGCTAATTAATTTTACTTTCAAGTTGTCCTTAAATACCGTACGCACCCTGTATAATATTCGTTCTCAGAATGGTATTTCTTTTTCGAATTTAGTTAAAACTACTACTTGAGCGTAGTAAATTTGCGACTGTGCAGTAAAATAAATAATAATAAAAAGACCAGAATATAACAGTAAAATTACTATGAATTTTTTATTTAAAAATGAATATATCCAGGTGAATATAAAAATTAATATAAGCCAGACTCTAATAATTTGTGAAAAAAATTGTAGAATATAATCAATGAGCAGTTTTGTTATTACTTTTAATTATGTATGGTTTTATTATGTGTGACAGGTGGCTTATCGAGGTTAGGCCACCTGCCATGTGGTGCGAGGTAGAGTTCGCGGCGTGACTACACGCGACGCCATCGATCAAGCGATCAGTGGCGCGACGCGGGAAAAAGCGCGTAAATATGCGGCATGCCGAAACGCGGCGACATCGATCAAGAATCGATAGCGCTACGCGGGAAAAGCGGAGAGGCGCGACGCGAGAGGGGGAAGAGCAGAACCTTCTTCTCTCAACCGTCAAGCCATGAGCATCGCTGTGAAGAAGATAGAATTTTTCCATCCGAAGAAAATAGCGAGATTTCAAGCGAGACGCGTATTTCTGAGAGGACAAACCTCCTTAGGTAAGAAAAGTAAGTGGCCACTTTCCTTAGCATATTTTAGTTAACCGCAAATATATTAACCCTTAGCGAACGAATGCCACCGTACTCGCGACTGGTCATCGTTCTATAAAAATGCGCTCGTTCGTTAAGGGTAAATATCTGTTCACGCGCGCGATCACATTGATCGATTGTATTTTGGTATTTGTGCGAGCGGCGAGTGATATAATCGATCTCGCTCGCACAACCATAGATTACACGCACTAGTAAGAGAAAACCACTCTTACTCGTACGTGCATAGTTTGCGGAGACGAGCGAGACAACCGTTCTCGCTCGTACAGTCATAGACTGCGAGTAGCGAGTGAGGGAACCGCTCCCACTCGCTCGTCCTTAGACTACGCAAAGCGAGAAAGGGGACCGCTGTCCTTTTCGCGTAGCCATAGACTACACGTGTGTGTGTAGCCGCCTGAGCAGGGTACGGTGCGCACACGCAGTGCGCACCTCTTGAATTAGTATTGCACGTCCAGCAATAATATTTGCTACTCTAGCCAACAAGCCTCGACGCGACGAATAATCGTTGTTTTGTACTTTTTATTGAATTTATTTAACAGTAAACAAGTGTAAGCGCGTAACGGGTGCGCGTTATTCGTCTTTCTCTTTCTTTAGCTCCCTGTCCCGAATACCGTCGTCTCCGCGGGTGTGCCAACCGCCTGTTGGCCGCGCCCGGTGAAAGCAGCGCTAGCAGTGGGGCCTTAGGCTAAGGCCCCGCACACGTAAGTAAAGCAGGATCCGAGGGAGATCCTGCGATGTCAACGGACTGGCACTGCACGAGAGCGTCATCGCACCAACGGCTAACGTCCGTCGACACTCGAGGCCGCACCAGTGGAACTAGCGACCTGTCAGGCTCAAACCGGGGCCGATGGCAGTGCGTACGTGCGAGGGAGCGTCTCACACGTGCCTTCTGAAATAACCCCGCTGAATATGATATAATATAAATTACTTTTTTCTATTAGTTATTATAACTAGAATGTATTCAAGGCAACGATCGAAAATAATTAACGGTATAACAAATATTAGTTGTCTAAAAAATAAAATTATAATCATGCTCACTTGATCTATTTTAGTTAAATCTACCACTGTCAAGTAGTAATCAAGTGTTCTAAACAATAGTCGCAAACCACCTCAACTATTTTTTGTAGTTATAAGTAAAAATTATTTTAGTTTCATTGACTACCGAAAATAGTAAAATTAACTATTTATTAATTAAATTAACTAGTTAATAGTAAAATTTACCATGCTAAAGTTATTGATTTATTATACTTTTTTAACCATGTAAATATAGTAAGGAAGACTATTCAATATGAGTTAATGAAATTATACATGGTTAAAATTGGCTTTTATGAGTAAAATTACTCATTTGTGAGTAAAATTACTTATAAATTTTAGTGAAAGAAATTCCAAAATATTAGGTTGCTGCAGATGAAATGGCCGATTTAGAAATAAATTTTTGAACAGCTGTAACTTTTTATAAAGACAATTAATTTAATCAAAACAGATTCCAATAGATGCAACACACATTTCCCAACGAGATACAAGTACATTTATTCCAGTTTTGTAGAAGTCCGAGTTTCTGGTTCGAAGAAACTTCTCGAAGGCATTTTTGACAGCAGCTTCATTATTAAATCTTTTTTCTGTCAAAAAGTGATCCACATGTTTAAAGAAATGGTAATCTGTTGGTGAGAGGTCTGGTGAATATGGAGGGTAAGGAAGAGTCTCATAGCACAACTCGTTTAATTTTTGGACCGTTGTTCTCGATACATGAGGTCGTGCGTTATCATGAAGCAGTATCACTCCACCCCTATTGACAAGCCTAGGTCGTTGGACTATCAATTTCTGATGCATTTCATCCAGTTAAGCACAGTATTTCTCAGCATTAATGGTTTCTCCAGGTTGCAGGAACGAATAGTGGATAACTCCAGCTTCAGACCACTAACCAGTTACCATTATTTTCTTTGGATGAAGGCTTGGTTACGGCATGTGTCTTGGCGCTTCATCGGCATCTAGCCATTGGACCAATCGGCGACGATTATCGTATTAAATCCACTTTTTATCGCAGGTTACAATTTGGTACAAGAACGGTTCCTTTTTGTTGCGGGAAAGAAGAGAACTTGAAATCTCTATTCGACACGTCATGTTTTCCTCGGTAAGATCATGCGGAACCTATTTGTCAAGCTTTCTCACTTTTCCAAGTTGTTGTAAGTGGTGGCAAACTGTCGGATTGTGAACGCCTAATTTCTTGGCAATATTCCTCATGCTTTGGCGGGGGTTGGACTCCACTAATGCACGCAGCTCGTCGTTATCAATTGATGGTCCTGGGTGTCCGCGTGGCTTATTTCCAAGGTCCATATCTCCGGATCGAAATTTTTTGAACCACCGCCAAGTCGTTCGTTCGCTAACTGTATCAGGCCCAAATGCGCTGTTGATATTCCTCATTGCTTCCGTTGCGTTGTGCTCTAATTTAAATTCGTATAGAAAAAGTAGCCGTTTTTGATTCACTTCCATGTTCACTTTCTCTTTTTGTTTTTACGATCACTATGAAGTGCAAAACAGAAATGACTCCATAAACCAAGGAAGCAGTATTTATACTTCAATACGTCATATCGTTTGCGCCCCCTTGTGCCAAAATAATACACTAAAATTGTAGCCAACTTTATGTCATTGCTAAATCGGCCATTTCATCTGCAGCAACCTAATATAATAGTTATTCGACGGTGATGAGTTTTGACTATGGATTTATGTCTATGTTTATTCAATAAATAAATAAATAAGTTTTGCGTTATATTTAGGCATTTTATATTATAGTTATTATCGGAATACTTTATATTTAAAATAAGTATTAAAGTCAATTAATAATTAGTGTTGAAATTTGTATAGCTACACAGAATTAGCTAATTAAGTTATATGTTGTTGTATAAAATAAGTTTATTGACATAAATAATAGTTAACTGCTGATTCTCAATTAGAAAGAGGTACACATGAAGATATCTCTTCGCTTGTCGCAAAATCCAACATTCCTTTTCAGAGAAAATTTGACTACACACGCTAGAAAAATTAGCCACTTAAAACAAGTCAAGGCCTTTGTAGATTTTGCCCGCTCGCAATCCGAAGCTCATAGATAAAGTAGGAGTGCAAAGATCATCTCTTTTCTCTCTTGTTCCCTCCTTAGTTCATTTTTCTGCTTATTTTCTTTCTTCGTCCCCCATTTACTTTAACCTTTAAAATACCTTTCTTTTTCTTGCCGACTTCCTTAATTTCCCTTTCTGCTTCGTTCATGGGATACCAGCTGTAGAAGTGGGAAACTGGAATTTTTCTATGAATGGTGCTAGCCATCAGTGTAGAGACCGCAAGACCGACCGCTTCTGCAGCGCCATCATCTCTCTCTAACAGCTGACGAAGATTTACAACACACAACAACCTAAGCTCTTTTTATTCCCTTATCTATCTCTTTATCCTTTGTTAAGCACTTACCCTCTGTATTATTTGAACGTTCACTAAGTTCAACGTTGTGGACCATGAACAATCAAAAACCTTCTCCAAATCACTTCTCAGCTTCAAACTCGTGGAGTAGAAGTACCTCAATCTTTCGAAATCCTTTTCTCATAACACCATTAATCTCTTGCCTTACGATTAAATTTCTAACTGTGCGTGCCAAAAGTGACCTTAAGGTCGGTCACGTGTAAACTTACCACGGCTCTGAGACGTCCTGTTCATGTTCGGCCCGATAGACCTATTACGTCTCTGAGACGTCATTGTAAGCTAAGGGTTTAAGTAGTCAAATTAAAAAGGAAAAACTAAGCGACAATAGGCAAAAGCGGCTCTAAGCTATGGCTGAGGCTCTAAAGTTAAATAATCGAGTAGTCACGTTTGCTTGATAGAGCCAATATAACAGAACGTAGTGGGTGCATTCGTCAATCCATGCAGTAGACGTTTAAATTAGTACTGCAGTTTGCAACCAAGAATACAAAAACTTATATAAAACGTGAACCATGTTCGGAGGGGATAAGAGGAGCGTTTAGTGACTACAGTAATACGCCGGTGGCAATACAAAAATGCCATTTCCCATTAGCCTTCGGCATTATTTAAGAACAGTTGCATCGGACCGTCGAAAGGCTCAATGATGCCCTCGACAAACACATGATCGATTTCATCGTAAGTATTGAAATGCTTAAAAATAAACTCATAATTTACGATCGAACTCACGAAGCTTGAGTAACTCTCTCGCTTACCACCCATCAATCTATACAGACGATCTCGAAGACAGAAGAGGTAATAATATAGCTAAAGCACTAATGTAAACACATGCTGCCGGGTGGGCACAGCTCATTGCACATCAATTATGTGCACTGTTAGATTCGTTATCTCGATCGACGTGGATGTTGGTGGGATTAAGTAGTCTTATAGAGCGTTCAGCTGTGCGCGTTTCTAATCCATTGCCACGACGAGTCCACCGAGACTGGGGACGTCCGAAAATGTCGCCAGATCAGATCTGCACGGATAAAATTGGTGCACCACGTTCCCTAATATCCACCATGTATTCGTTTTATTATCAATCTGAGCGTATACCTTTCTTTGTGAATAGAGAACATTACAGCTAATTCGCCTTGGATTGCCACTGCTTCTTCATTAAGTCAGTTGAATTTGCCACAGGGCTTAGCTTTCCCTCCAACAGCTTGCTCCAAGCCCTTTCCTAGAAACAAATGAACGGAGCTATTGTTCACCAAGAATCAAATATAAAAAAGATTGCAGAAGTATCTGTAAACTTCGATTTTGACTTTCATAAATATGACTAAGAAAAGATGTTCAGGTGTCGTGATCCACAGTCATAACCAATAAGACTATAAATTGAAGCAAAAAGACATAAGAAAACAATTATTTTCACCAAGTCCATCTACCATAGAAAATAAAGAAAATTTTAATCGTTCGGTTTGTGATTATTGCCTCATTTCTAATCCTAATTTGTTGTTAGTAATTGCGCGTTTTTTTCTTATTAATTCTGTTATATATTTCTTTTTATATTTTATATTTTATATTTTATATTTTATATTTTTTTTTTATTATTATTATACAATATTAAAATTTTTTTTTTATTCATTTATTTTATAATTATGTACATTTTTTCCGTCATTTCACATTTGCGTATTTTTACGTGTCTTTACGCCGTTATTCATCGCTCTCGCTTTTCGTGTCTTTTTTCCGCTTATGTTTAAATTCTCGGTTTCTATGAGATTTACGGAGCCCATTCGCATACACGATCTTGTTGCCCTTTTTGTATTGTATCCTCACATTATAGGGTTTAAGGACCTCCAGTATTTTGTACGGACCGGAGTAGTGGTCACCAAACTTGCCTGGTTTAGGACCGAGCAATGGGAACACAAAATCTTCTACCTTAAAATTCTGTGGATTAATCTTTTTATCGTATAGTTACTTATTCCGTAGTTTTGATCCAACTAGGTTTTCATAAGCAAGATTTTGAATGCCGTTAAGCCGGGTTACTAGATTTGTGATATAATCCCTAAATGTGGGAGACATGTCACTCACTTTTTAGGGGTCATTTAATGGTAACCGTGCTAATTTTCCAAATACCACCATTTGGGGCATGTGTTTCGTGCTTTCTTATTCGCTGGTATTATAATTAAGCATGGATATCTCTATCCATACATAGCATTTATTGTCTCTATCGGTGTATTGTTTTAGAAACTCACCAATTGCATTATGAGATTTTTCTAATGATCCATTCGATTGGGGATGGGAAGCAGTGGTCTTAAGTTTCTTTATTCTAAATCTTTTAGCGATCCTGTGAGGTGACTAAGGAAATTCTTTCTTTGGTCTATCAATACCGCCTTAGGTGCTCCGAATAAACAGATAAATTTCTTGATTAATGCGTCGGCAATAGTAGTAGCCAGAGTGTTTTATAGGCGTATGGCTAAACAAAACTTTGATAATTGATCCTGCATTGTCAACACATACATATTCCCTTTCTTGGTGACCTTGAAAGGCCCTACTATATCCATTGTAATCTTTTCGAAAACAGTCCCTGGTGTATCGGTGATTGCCATAGGCTGTTTCGTTTTAAGACGCACTGGTTTTTTTAATTGGCAGTCAAGGCATTGTTGAATGCGCCGCTGTATGTCGTCTTTTAGATTTTCCCAGTAATATTTTTGCCGGATTCTGTTAAAGATCTTAGATACTCCGCTGTTTCTTTCGATCGGTGACCAGTGGGATCCGTAGAAAACTTCATTCCTCTTATCGATCGGGACATATTTAAGTTTTCCATTACAGATGAAGATTTTAATAGGGGTATCAGTAAATGTACCTTTAAGGAGGCTAATAATTTCTGACCATTCCAAATTTTCTATATATTTATTTTTAGCGACGCTAAACATTTTTTGATTAAATCTCGTTTATAGCTTTTTCAAGTTTCCCAGGCTATTCGCTAAGTTTTCTTTAATCTGAGTGAGGAAAGCCGGCTGATCTTTTTTTATACACACAGCGTTGGAAGATTTTTTTGCTTCACGCTTTTCGTGGTGAATTTCTCCGACAGTCAAGTTTCTCACAGCGTTAATCATGTTATATTTAAACAGCATTTTACCGTCTTCACTTGGAAGATACACTTGGAAGTCACACAGAAAATTGCAACCCAATATACCTTCACCCGCAATGTATACGTCGTCTTTCATGACAGAGATTTTACCCTCCAACAATGAGATCTCTACTGTTCCCCAGGTAGATATGATCCTTTTTCCAATACCTCCCAGATTGTATTTTTTAGTTGTGACAATTTCTTCTTTGGGCGGGGTCAGACTTGATTTTCTTGAATTTATTTCTGACCCTACATTGACTTATGATCTCTTTGCCATAAGAGAAGGAGGATTCAGGATTTTCATAAACGGTAAACCAGTTTTTACGTCACTCGTGATATATAGATTATTGATCAGGTGAGGGCGATCTTCGTCGTCCCAGATTAGTTTAATGTATTTATTATTTATCGTCATTAAAACATTCTACTATGTGTGCTTCTGTCTGCATTTTAAATTCAGGATCGAGGGTGCCGATTGCTATCTAATGAGCCTCCTTAATCTGCTCTCCTAAATTCCGCATACGGTTGGTGTTACGAATCGAGAACTTGTAGCGGTGTCGCTAAAGGCCTCAGTCGAGGTAACCACGGAGGGTCCTAGTTGCTGAACTGTGTCGTAATATATGAGGGATCTCCTGGCAAGAGGATCTACTACGTCGATCCCGTTCTTCAATTCAGGATTGTTTGCGATTTGTAATCACGTGACTTTTGTGTCACCCACATATTTTTTGTAATGTTTAGGTTCAATTGACGAAGGTGAGATAATATATTTAACAAATTTAATATATACCATATTTATAATATAATGTAGTATTACTTTATAGTATTGTGTTAATTGCTAGATTATTTAGTAACATCAATTGTTAAATTACTTTATTAGTTGCTGATTCTCATTTTTGTTGGCGCAATACTCTCTTTATTGTATATATGTAAGTTTCATCAATTTGCGCAATATTATGGGCAGATGTTCCTTTTTCTATGCACTAATTATTATCATCCTTGAGATTATTTTTAATATTATTTTTATTATACAAAAAAATTTTATTTTTACATGGAAAAATTTATTTTCAATGAATCAATTTTATAGTTTCTGGGTTTTCTCACGAGTAACGAAAAAGTAATTTATTTATTTTTAAAATATTGACGTTCTAACTTCTGTATTTTTTTCGATTTAAAATATTGTAACGTCGGTATACGACCTCCGTTTTTTCTTCTTTTTCTTTTTGTGTCCGCCGATAAGTCTGCTTCCTGCCTTTCCGGCCCACAGTCAAAAAGAAAGACATATCGACCAACCGCCTCGATCCACACCCAAGCGCTCCACCACGATAAAGCCCCTCCCCAAAATCTACATAACGCACTATTTTCCGACCCGAAATGTTATGAACCTAGCCCAAGCGTAGACCAAGAGCTTGCGATTTTCAAGTAAAGCCTATACATCATCTAAATAGAAGAAATTTGCTACAATCCAATTCAGATTAAGTTAGAACGCATTGTTTATAATTTCCTATTTTTTTTTTATATGTATATACAGGAATCACGTAATATAAACAAAATATAAATAAAAATAATACCAACGGCATGACCATGTCTTTTTCTTTTTTTTATATAAATTTATTAATAAAGATAATCATAAATTCTTATGTTAAGCATAAATGTTTTAATTATTATATTATTTTATTCCCGAATCATCTTTTCTAAGCAATAGGAGAAAGAGCGTCTCCGCTGCAATCAGAGACGTCGCGGAATCATATTATTTCCGTTCTCACGCAAAGCGCTGAATTGCTTTTTACAAGTACACTCTTCCTAAAAATTTTCCGTGGCACAAATTTAATAATTAATTTAAATAATATCAGCAAGCTTGGAATTATACATAGATTATTGATAATAACGCTGCGCCTATATTTTTCATTAACTTCTCTATATTAATTTAACCTTGCAATTTTATACTAATTATTTCTGTAATGCTATATTTATGATTAACGCAAATATATTTTCACAAATTTTTTTTTATATAACGTTAATTCTATCCTTCCGCACAAGGACAAATTATATCATCAAATATTTTTACTTATTATAACTATTTTCCTACTAATTTTTCATTCCTTTTCATCATTTTCATAAACAAGACCTTATAAAAGGCATGGCATTAATCATTAATATACTATTAATTACGTTTTGCGATATTTTAATTTCAACCCACAATAATTATTTTAAAGCGCAATAATCATTTGTTTCAAACGAAATAATTATAGCAAAAAAATAACATCGAACAATTAATTATTTATCCGACAGTCCGAAACAACTACCTACAAATTAAACAAAATTGTAACTTATAAAGAATAATTATTTAAATTACTTTTTTTTTTCCAATTATTTCTCTTTTCTACCGTTCAATAGTCATGAATTATATCTTCTTATTATTTTACTGACCCATGGATACCACACGTGCCCTTGGTAACAACAATTTCTCATTAATTTAAATAATTATTTTTTATTTTACTAACCCGTATAAATTTAATGCGTAAAAATGCGACAAAAGCTTCGTTCTTTTTTGTAATACGCATTAAATTTTAAATTAAATACGCTTATGTAATTTAATTTAATGTATTTCGCCAATAAATAATAGATAAAGAAAATGTATAAAAATTATACAAAAAGAATCATTCTCTCTCTTTCTGATTCTCGCCCTCCCACTCAATCATAACATCTTCAAGATAGAGCAGTAGCGTCCATCTTGCGCTAATTTCGAGCAATCGGATTGGCCCAGAGAAGCTACTGCACAAGTGCATAAAAAGGCGAGGATCAACCCGCGGAGACAGATTCAAGATTTCTTTCGTGCCACCGGACTTAAGTTTTTTTTGTCATAATCTGTCACTCTACAATTCTTTAAGTTTAATATTTTTTGCACTGTCAATCTTAGATATTGATATTTTTTTGGTTTTTATTTCTCTTCAATTGGAGATAAAAATTTCTCCGTCGATTCGGTCAACCAGGACTTATCCAGTTCTCCGTCAAGAAGAAGGAAGAGAGAGAGAGAGAGAGAGAGAGAGAAAGGATTTCTCCTGTTTTTTTTTTCCGCACGCCTACAATAAAACAATAAAGAGTGAGTCTATTTAAATATTTGTATCTCTCTTTCTATTTTTTCCGAAGGGATAGCATTAGCCAAGATGGGCTAACTATCTCTCCCCTTAAATCGTTTAGTAGGTCTTTCTCCAGGATAACATATTGGCCAACATCGGCCTATACGGTTGTCCAGTCCTGCATTTTCATTTTTATCCTAAAACTCTCACGATACTTCTTCCTCCGCCGTCCCGAGCCCATAAGTTTTGCTACGTAGGCTTGAAAAGGCGATAAGCAGTACGCGTTAATTTAAAAACGCGGTTACAACGTCAACCCGACGTTACAATATATTTAAAATTTATCAAAAATTTTATCATTAAATCTTAATTTATTTTTAAAATAATCAAGGCAAGATATTTTTATTATTTGTGTTTATCAATTATTCCTCAAAATTGATTATGGTTCTCAACATTCAATTTTATTATAAAAATTTCGTTCTTTTAATCTTCTCGCGTACATCAAAAATATTATGTACCCCAATTTACTTAGATATATTTTTCTAAATTATTTACTTGCTATGAGATTATTAGGCACATCTAATGTCTTCCTCTTTTATAATTACTTTGTTCAAAATTAATTTGTAGCCTTCTTTTAGTAAGAAAATTTACCTATGCTTTTGCAATTTGTTAAAGATATTTCATTTTTTGATTTGTCGAGAAAAACAAAATTTGTTCGGCGTTCAGAAATTTTTTTAAAAAGTGTGATTTTTTCTTTAATATTCTTATCATTAAATTTTTATTCATATATCATTATTATTATTCAGTAGTTTAATAAATTCGATAAAATTTAATTAAATTTTTAACGCGAATATTTGTTTAGCTAAAAGAAATTAATAAAATTATTTTTAACTAAACAAATATTCATGTAAGGGTAGCGGTAATAATAATATTATCGCTACTTAAACTCGCGAATTTTATTTTATAAACCGCGTGTTGATGCTGCCGTTTGCGCCTATCTTTCGACACTAGCGCAGGTGGCTTCTGCGAACTATTTTTTGGAATTCGCTAGTTTGAAAACTCGAAACGAACTGAATATAATTCCAATTTTTCCTCCTTATATACTAAAGTTTTCTTCGCAGCGCGTTTTCTTTTAAATACGTAGGGTAAGGTTCTATTACTCTCCCCTATCTTATCTAAACTCTCATAAACGCTTAGTTGCGATTCTAGGATTGTTAAATTCTTAGAGTTAGTAATGCATGCCATAAAGAGGGAATAGCGATGATCGAAAGCGTTACCAGCTGCTCGGGAGGTCGACTTTAGCACAGTCTCACCTTTCCGACGCCACACACTCTTTCGAACGGAGGAATATTAGATAATCAAAGGTGTTACTAGCTGCTCGGGAGGTCGACTTTAGCACAGTCTCACTTCTCCGACGCCACACACTCCTTTAATGGAAGGAAAAATTGGTTAATCAAAGGCGTTACCTGCTGCTCGGGAGGTCGACTTTAGCACAGTCTCACCTTTCCGACGCAACACACTCCTTTGATGGGAGGAATCGAAAGCGTTACCAGCTGCTTGGGAGGTCGACTTTAGCACATTCTCACCTTTTCGACGCCACACACTCTTTCGATGAAAGAAATATTCGGAGATAGTGATGTAGGTAGGTTCAGACGTTAATTAGATGAGAGGTATAAGAAATAAAAAGATAATTTTGTTAAATCTTACGTTTAATTAGATCTCTCAAATAATAATTTTAATACAATTGTTTATACAAGTTTTGAGTCGCAAGGTTTAAATATTATAAAAGTTCGAATATAGAAAAAATTTTGTACGTTATATAGCAAGAGTTTGAATATAGTAGGATTTATACGTAATATAGCAAGAGTTTGAATATATGTAGTAGGATTTATACGTAATATAGCAAGAGTTCGAATATAGAAAAATTAGAAATTAGAAGTAGCAGGGCTTCGAGGTCGCTCTGAGTCGTGCTCTTGGAGTCTTCCTTAAGAAAAGCCGTCGAATGCATCGATGCACCGGCTTTTATACCCGCTGGACTGCGAGTTTTTTGGCGGCTGGAAAAGTGGCGAGAATAGTTTGGGCCAATAAGGGCATTTCCTCGGCCCTGCCCTTGACCTTTGTAGCGTTTTGTAAGACATAGAGGGGTTACAGTGGCGGGAAGAAGTCACGCCTTCGCCTACGCATTATATGTGAAAGAGAGAGAAAGTGCATCGTGTGAGGGAGAGCGTATATGGTGTGAAAGAGAGAGAGAGAAGAGAGGCAGCAGCGTCTGCCCGTCTCTGTCGCTCTCGTTGGTGAACTGTCAGCTTTCTTTCTATTTCACATTTACAATATTAATTTATTAATTATATAAAGCTTATAATAATAAAACTTACATAATTATATTTATAAAAATAATACAATTAATAATATAAAATACAATAATGATAATAGAGTTATATATGGAATTATTCGATTACTTATATAATTGAAAATCAAATTTATTAACAAAGATCTTTTATATAATATGAATTTCGCTGCTTTTTGGTCTAATTACGAGAAGAAGTAAAACAAAAAATAAAATACAAAAACAAGATTAAAATACAAAATTAAAAAGTCGCATGATAATCTTACTATGAACCTTTTAGAGCAATAAAATAAGCAGCGTGCAGGTATATTGTTGGATTTAGAATTTGTTGATATATTGTTAATTACGGGTGGCTCAAGCGATTACGTTTATTGTATAACAAAAAAAAATTTTGTACTTATAACGGTTATATTTTTGAACTGCGCGTGTGCTATCGTTTATCTCTTTCTATTCTAAAGCACTTGGCGTACATGTGAATAAGATAAACAAGCATTCTAGAGGAAACGTATCTGAGATTTTCTTTTAGGCTTGCTTAAAAATTTTCGAAATAAAAAAAAATTTTAGGATCAGACAAAATATAACGAGACGTAACATTTAAGTTAAGAATTAAATTAAATTTTAATTTTATTTTATTAATATAAAATTAAAAAAAATTCTATTGATTTTTTTTAATTTTATTATTTTATTGATACACTTCACATATCAATCACTTTACTTAAAAACTCCCATTGATACTTAGTTGTAGCGAATTATTATCCTTTGAAATAAAGAAAGGGAAAGAAAAGATAGAAAAGAGATAAAAATATGGAAAATCTCATAACTTGCAGTCTCCTCCAGGTTTGAGAATTTTGATTTTTTGAACAACTCAAAATCCCTCCGAGGCCTACAAAAAAATTAGTATGTAACGTCGGTGTTACATTTGCTTAAAAAAGAAATACGCTGGCTGCTTTTGCCTTTTATTGCCTAAGCCCCGAAGCTTATTGGCGCGGGATAGCCGAGGTTTGGGTTACGAGATTCGTAAGGAGTAAGTGTGCGTTTTAGGATTGAGCAGATGCAGGAGGCTCTATTCTAAAAACGGAACTAGCCTTGAGCCCTGCTCTAAAAAAGGTCTTAACGAATATGTATCACAGGCAGATGAAAGAGCAGCCGCTTTTTAGCCAAAAATTATTTCGGAGAAAAAACAGAATAATAGGAAGAAAAAGAAATGAGAAAAATAAATACAACTAAACTCACTTTATTCAGTAAAAGGGTGACAGCAGGCGATTCTTCTCTCTCTCTCTCTCTCTCTCTCGCTCTCTCTCTCTCTCTTTCTCTCTCTCTACGGTTTCAGCTGGTATCTGGCGGTTGTAGTATGAAATTGTATAAAGCGACTTAGACTCGACCCCGATTCCGAGTCTGAGAGCGTCGGAGAGTCTGACGGAGTAATTTTTTCTTCGCTATCACCTGGCTCATAACTTTGGTTTCTACCAGGAAGTTTCTCTCTCACTTTCAAATAAAGATGTATCGGAATTTGCTAGTTTCGCATTTTCAATCGTGGGAGTCGGTGCACCGTTTGCAGTTTGCCATGCGCAGAAAAGTAAAAAATTACACATTTCTTTATGAACGAATTGATAAAAACAATATTTTTAGTATTAATTCATATAAACTTTTAGTTATATCCAAAGACCTATACATTAAAGAATATCTGTGCAAAATTTCAAATTGATATCTTATTTATTTTGTAAGTCATATCCGACAGCGCGGGAAAAACATATTTTGAAAGAAACGCAATCGAAGTTTTCGTTTTTGTAGAGTTAAAAGTAATTTATAGTTACCCAAGCTTAATCTGCGATGCCAGGACCATAAAGCAAGTCTTCTACTTTGAAAAAATCATTCATTACGGCTGCATTATTCTATTTCTGTGTAGTATTGGCTTCGTTTGTCGAATTTAACAAATGCCGCTTTTGCCACTTCACTCGATTGCTATCGTACGAGTTTGCGAAAATCTTACATTCCAGGCCTATTGTTAAATCATGACTTTGAGTACGAATGAGTAGCCATCGTTAAATAGTCCTACAGCTAAAAATGCTGCGATTTTAATTATTTTTGCGCCACTATGCAAATGCAATGTAAATTTAGAAGCCGAGTCCTTTGTCACCTGATGGTCCAACTGATACTTTCTATTTGCACAGTTTGTACACTGATACATCGGCAAGAACAGAAAATACAGAAACAAACTCAATGATTTTATTGCAAAAACTTAGGCTAACATTAATATTGTCCGGCGATGAATTCAATTTCTTTGCAGACACACTAGCCATATTTGGTACACTAGAAAATTGATTTCCTTAAAATTTCTTAAGCAGAGGATAGTTTGCACAGTAATTTAGATTATTTTTATCAACTTCACGTTGTATTTTATCAAGTAATAATCTAAAATGCTATTCAAAATAACAACACAAGGCACTAGGTTGTATACTAACGAGTCATTTCTCGGCTGACTATTGCACACAAAAACGATAGTTACACAATCCAAAGAATCATCCGAGGTACCCTATATTTTCAAAAAAGTGAGATACAAAACTTATTTAGGTAAAAAATTAAAAGAAGTAGGTCGTAAGAAGCGCGCGCTCGCTTACCTACTTTCGGTATTTTCGACGCTCATGACTTCACTGACTTTCTAGGGACTTTTTACACTTTCTATTGAGCTTAAAATATTTGAAATATATTCTTTAAATATATTCTTAAATAACATTTTTAGAGAAAAATGCCATATAGCAAAAAGTTTTGTCTTCTTACTCTCTACAAGTATTACATTTACTATTTATCTTTATAAATAATTATTCTCAAGTTAACAGATAAAGAATGTTTTTTGTTTATGTTCAATGAGTATCGTAATCGATTCGGCTTATCTTTTTAAACATTATACTTAGAGAAAAATGAATGTTATCAAAAAGTTTTGTCTTATTATTCCCTACCAGTATACTATTTATCATTTGTCTTTAGGATTAATTATTTTTAACTTTATTATCCAAAAACGTTTATTCCTCATTTGTAATAAAATCGAAATTTTAATCATTTTAGGTATTGTTTCTAAATAAAAGTGTTTAATAACAAGTTTTTTTTTGTTATTCCAGGGAAGTTTGTGATTTAACATTTTTGTCTAGGAGCATTTAATGTCAAGTTATTATTCTCTTGTTACGTTCAAAACGTAATACTCTTCAATATTTTTGTGTGCTCATGCGACAACATCTGTGGCTTCTCTTAAGCCAAGGCTATTTACCTTATAGCCAGGGCGTGCCTTGATAATGAAGGGTTATAGATTTCTAATGACTCGTTGGGTATAATAAAAAAGGGTAGGGTGGGTAACTACTATACTAACCTCCGCCAACAAGTAACTTGGAGTTTGGCACTCAAATTATAAGAACATTATCGATCTTTACATATCTCGTATACAGTTTAATGTTAAGGGTTAGTGATTATGAAACTACCAGTAGAAGGCTTAGGGAGGTAAGGAAAATTCGTAAGTTTATCTGGGAAGATTGAAGGTGAGGTTAAGTGCAGTGTCGGCTCAGTGCCCAGCCCTTATCATAAGGCTTGACTCCATCAAGTTTTTCTTAGATATGGTAGATAAGATAACGCAGCAAGGTGAATTATACATCTGGCTTCCCTCACCACACTCGACTACGCTTAACAGTATTAAACGATAACTTAAAGGCTTGTGAATCCAAGAAGATAGAATTTTTATAATCAAGCTGCACTTAATAATGGATAATGAAAATAACAAATCTAGAATGATACTAACAAGTGATATATTTAAGTATCTGTCCCGTCTTGTCAGGCCCAGCTACACTCAGTGATAGATAGTGAAATAAAGAATATAAGTATAATAATGAGAGATATAATGTAAATGACCAGCCCGTCTTATCAGGCTAAGCTTCACTTAGCTTATCGAATAAAAAAGTTAGATTTAAGATAGAAATAAATTGGAAATTTGGAAAATTAAGAGTTAATAAAACTCAAGTGCTCGGCCCGTCTTATCAGGCCAAGCTGCACTAAGTTTATCGTAAGAAATTTAGAGAACTTACTGAGTAATGGAGTTAGTAACTTACATTTAAAAAGTGGTAGTTTTTAAAACTAAGTTATCTTATTCAACTTGTAAAAAATTAAGTTAGTACCATTTATAATTTTGTGTTCCTTTTACTTATTTTCGCTGCTTTTCAGATGGCAAGTCCGGATGTGGTAAAAAGAAAGGTTGTTAAGGCCCTTGGTAGATGAATAAAACTGAATCTGAATGCTTTTTTTTTCCACAAATTTATTTAGATGCTAAGATTCACAGAAGTTTGCTTCAATGACAATTTTACTGCTTGGTACAAAAATTGATACTGCTAGTACAATACTGAGTTACAAGAGTGAGTTATCCGCCAAATTTTTCGAGCCTTATATAGGGTGTCACAAAAGTCCTGGAACGGTTGTATATTTCCTAAGATGGGGTATTTCGGAAAATAGTCAAGGTCAATCCTGAAGTAACCCTCAACAAGGAATTCAATGATAACCTCTATTTTGACCTTAAGGATGTCCTTCAAGGTCACTTCATGGTCAGGTAATGTTTTTTAAATAGGAACTCCCTTTTTTGATATTGGCAATCGAAAGAGCGCGAAATTTTACGTTCAAATATATACTTAGGTCATAAGGACACGTTTACCTTGAGGGTCAACCAAGACCATTTAAACATAAACAAGGTCTGGTAATCTTTTGGCATAGGAACTTCACTATTTTTTTTAAGCCGTCAAGTTCACGCCTACAGTTAACACTTCATAAGCCTTGCTAATTTTAATACATCGGTTTAAAAAAAAATTGTGGAGTTCCTATGCCAAAAGATTACCAGATCTTGTTTACGTTTAAATGGCCTTAAGTTGACCTTCAAGGTCAACGTGTCCTTATAACCTAAGTATATATTTGAACGTAAAATTTTTCGCTCTTTCGATTGCCAATATCAAAAAAAGGAGTTCCCATTTAAAAAACATAACCTGACCATGAACTGACCTTGAAGGACAACCTCAAGGTTAAAACAGAGGTTACCATTGAATTCCTTGTTGAGAGTTACTTAAGGATTGACCTTGACTATTTTCCGAAATACCCCATCTTAGGAAATATACAACCGTTCCGGGACTTTTGTGACACCCTGTATATTCTGTGAAGAGTTTTTGGGGGCAAGGACTTACGGCGCAATGATGGGAAGCGCAAGGCAGCCTATATGCTTTCCGTGTACGATGCTATAGTTATCGTTTAAATTATAATAATTCTTATACTATGCGTTAAGAATAAATCTTATAAATGTAAGCGGCAAACCCGCTTTTACAATTAAATATATATATTTATACATCGTAATTGAAGATTAATTGATAACGTTTCAGCTTATGACTATCTTAAATAAACCTATCTTATAAATAATTTTTGGTTTTATATCTTAAATTATTAATTTGTTTAATTAATTGAAACTTTCTCGAATAGGGGCTTGTGTGATTTTTAGAACTTCATTGATTAAGAAGAATTGTTATAAAAAAAAAAAATTCAGAAAATTACAATATCTTGAGTTTAGTTATAATTTCCCTGAAAGCTTTTATGAAACAAAATTTGCGGTAACACAATAAAAGAAACGAAGATTTGCGGTTATAATCAAAGAATAATTAGTGTGATATTATTTCGTAAAAGATAATTTATAGCAAGGCTTGTTTAAAATTACTTGTTAAACTAACTTATAAACTATATAACGAAGTCTCGTTAAATTGTTATAATTTTACGCTAAATGTAAAAATAAGATTTATCAATCATTTCTTTTTTTATGCGAAAAATAACTTATAATTACGATTTATTTAAAATTATTTATAAAATTAGCTTACTTACAATATGTAAGGTTGCGTTGAATCGGTACAATGTATTAAAATAAATTATTTATCATAGCTTACAGCTTTATTAAAAATAAGTTACAATTTATCCTTAAAAATTTTAGTACGCCTAATTTATTGAAAACGAAATAAGAAAATAATTAATTATTTAGTTCAAGTGCTCTCGATATTCTCTGTTTAAAATTTTCATTGGCATATATTGTTAATTGAAAGGTAATTTTTAATTTAATCTGTAGATTGTCAAGTTTATTTCAAAAATGGAAAAGAAAATATAAGCAAGAAACTTGTATAAATATATCATAAGGTTGTATAATGTGTGTCCTAGTCGTTGCTTAAACAACGATGCAAATTAATATAAAATATTTTTATAAAATGTATCAGCAATGTCAGAAAATATAATGGGTGGCCATAAAGAACAAAGGGATTTTCCAGATTGAGCATATGTTTAATATCTTTTTACTTGAGTGACGGTTTTTATGGCCTTTTTGTCAAGAGTTATAAAGAATCGTTACGTCGGGTTTATACGTTTAACAAAAAAGGGTATCTAGTTTTATGAGAGCGGTAAGAGTAATTTCGGTACGGATTAATCCCCTTAGTACTTGCTGAGTTGTCCAGCTACTCTTGCTCGGTTAAGGTATTTAAACTTTAAATGACTAGTATCTTTGAATCTAGTGGATTTCTTGTTTCTATTTAACCAACCGCGTATGGTATGTTAAAGATAAAAAGGGTGAGTGAGCGTAGAAGCTTTGCCCTACGCGTACCCTACGACTTGGACGCTTTCCATATTGGATTATATGTTTCGTTTGGACTAAATAAGTGGTCACTTACTAATTTATAGAGTTCGTCGAGATCTAATCATTGCTAAATCACCGTAATCCAAGATTCGCTCCGTGCTACCATGCGTTGCTGTTTGGGCATAAAACAACAAGAAACTCCTCGCCTCCCCCGTCTCGCGACGCTGATATAAATTTCTCGCGCTGCCCTATCGATTCGGTAATCAATAGTGCCGAGTGTAGTTGCGCCGCGGAAACACGTATTTTTTTAAATTTTTGACCTACGATAGGATCGAACCTGGGTCCTTTGTATTATGAAGAGACCCAGTACCCCTAACCATTACGCTACGCAACGTTTGTAGAACTAGGATCTAAATTCAAGTCTGGAGTTGTTTAGCTATCCATACACACTTGTAATATCTCCAAATTTAAAATTTCTTTTATAGTGTAAACTATTTCTGAAAATAAAAAATTCAAAAAATCTCCGAGGTTTTTTAAAAAATAGTCACAAGTTGGGTGTAAAAAATGCAGTTTTAAGTCCATTAAGTGACCAAATTGCTTGCAGTTGGTTAACAAGTTTTTAAGCTGCTCTTTCAGTATCATTCATTTGTTTAGGAAATTTTTTGTCTCGGAACAAAGTACGTATTTGAGGATCATAAAAATGCCTTTCTTCAGTTTAGTAACTCTTATTTGTTTTCCTAAATGCTCGAAATAGTTCCTATTTATCCAGAGCTTTGACGAAATGCTTTATGAAATCAAGTTTTAGTTATTAACCATAGTTTCGTTTTGGCTCTCCTTTAATTACATAGGGATTGTTTCAGTCTCTGCTAATCCATATACATAAGAAACAGGGATATTTTGTGAATCATGGTGGTTGACCAAGAATCATAGTTGAAAACTTAAGGTCTGCCACAAATTTCTTATTCATTTTCTATGTATTCTATTTTATTCAATACAATTTTCAAATTTTTGTGAAATTTTTTCAGCTTCGTCAAGTAGGCTGTTGGGAAAGAGGCAAATATATTTTCATTGCAAGTAAGAAATGCTTTGATATTCCATTTCGAGAAGTCTGCAAAGTTTCCACTCTTCATTTTTATAAATGTTAGGTTTTAACTCATCCATTATTCTTTCCACATGTAAGTCATATAATAATTAATTTCCCTCATTTTTTTTAACTTACGTATTTAGGAAATTCTTTTTCCTTATCTCTGTAAATTGGAGCCTTAGTTCTCTTTGAAGACAAATTTTTCTTCTTTAATACTGAGACTAAATACTTGGCTCCATTTATTGGCAATCCAAAACACTTTATGAGATCATTTAACTACTTACAATTAAATACTTCAGAAGTTTTATTCTTTCTCTTACCTGTTGGCATACATTCATTATTTTGACTTTTATAATCACTTTCTTCTCTGGAAGTTACCTCAACTTCCATTATGTTCTTTTTCCAAGATAGTGCCATCAATGTTTATAAGTACTTCGACTTCAGATGAAACTATAAGAGTTTGAGTAGGCTTTATGATGGAAGGAATATTAGCGTAAGTGATTTTATATACGAGGGCAGTCCAAAAAGTACCCGACCCGACAAAGAAAACAGTAAAAAAATTGCGAAAATGTTTTTTATTTTCTAACATATTCTCCTTTCAGTTCGATACACTTTTCCCTACGATGTTCAATAGCTTCGATACCCGCTTTATAGTAGAAACCGTCAAGCTTCTCAAAATACCTATTAACCGCAGACTATACCTCTTCATTGTTGGCAAATCTTTTGCCACCGAGCCATTTTTTCAAATTCGAAAAAAGAAAATAATCCAAAGGAGCCAGATCTGGCGAATAGGGTGCGTGAGGAAGCAATTCGAACTTCAACTCATTGATTTTAGCCATCGCAATGACGCACGTGTGGACTGGTGCGTTGTCGTGATGAAACAACATTTTTTTTTTCATCAGATGGGGCCGTTTTTTCTTGATTTCATCACTCAAACGCTGCAATAAGGCTGCATAATATGCACCGTTGACTGTTTTTGCTTTTTCGACATAATCAATAAATATTATTCCACGCGCATCCCAGAAAACGGATGCCATGACCCTGCCAGCTGACTGAACTGTCTTTGCTTTCTTTGGAGCCGGTTCTCCCTTTTTAGTCCACTGCTTTGACTGCTCCTTGGTCTCAGGTGTAAAATGATGGACCCATGTTTCGTCTATGGTTATAAATCGACGCAAAAACTCGACTTTATTGCTGCGAAACATTGTCAAACACTCGATGGAAACATCCTCACGTTGCTCAATTTTTTCCATTCTTTCAGAAAAATTTGATAATAACGTAGCAAAACCCGTCTACTTAAATTTCCTCTTGTTTTAAGTGTTTTCAGCACAAGCAATAAAATGAATGCCGTGATCTATCACAATGGAAGGCACGACAAGTTGCTTTGATGTTAAGACCAAGGCATTAGCAGCCAGCAATTATAGAGAAGTCTACAAGGTGATATTCTCGTTCTGTCACACTCCTCATACTCGCATTCGGCCACAGGATAAATCTCGGGGGGAAAATCAGCGGTCGTCGTTAACTCCGATTCTAAAGTAGTCCGAGGGTTACTTGTTTCCGACGAAATACTAGGCTGTTCAATAAGTTTTGCGGTTCGATAAAAGAGGGTATTGCTACTTGCCTAAATATTTTTTATGTTATGTTGGTACACTCTTCATATAAACGTTTGTAAAGTTTCATTTCAATCTGTTAATTCATTCTTTGTTTACAAGCCATTTAGTATCGACGTGTCACAGTATTTTTTTACAATGGAAAAAATCAATCATCGTGCAGTGATTGAATTTTTATTTTTGGAAGGTTTAAAAGCAAAGGAAATTTATGAACAAATGTTGAAAGAATACAAAGACTCTTCGCCTTTAATGAGTACAGTTGAAAGATGGGTTGCTGAATTTAAACGTGGTCGTACAAGCCTTGAAGACAATCCACGTCAAGGACGTCCAAAAACAGCAACAACACCAGAAATCGTAGAAAAAATACAGGATTTCGTATTAGAAAGACGTCGAGTGACTAAAAGAGATTTAGTAGAAGCCCTAGGCATCTCATTGAGCAGTGTAGGCAATATTTTGACTGAAGTATTGGGTTTTAGAAAGCTGTGTGCACAATGGGTGCCGCATTCGCTAACAATGGAACAAAAACACATTCGAATGCGACTTTCTCAGCAACATTTAGAGCGTTTTCGAAAGGATAAAGTGGATTTTGTGCGTCGATTCATCACTATAGATGAGACTTGGGTCTATTACTATGATCCTGAATCGAAACAAGAGGCTAAAGAGTAATGTGTGAACCTGGTTCTTCGGCTCCGAAATGAGTTCGTGTTTAGAAATCAGCCAAGAAGGTGTTAGCATCAGTTTTTTGGGATGCAAAAGAAATTTTGTTCGTGGATTACTTGCAAACTGGTAAAACAATAAATTTTGAATATTATTGTAACCTTTTAGACCAGCTGAAGGAAAAAATTCGTAAAAAAAGACCCGGTTTGCAGAAGAAAAAAATTCTCTTGTATCAGGACAATGCACCGTGTCACAAGAGCATTTTGACAATGGCTAAAATCCATGAATGAAAGTTTGAATTGTTGAAGCATCCACCGTATTCACTACATTTGGCCCCTAGCGAGTTCCATCTGTTTCCAGACCTAAAAAAATTCATGCGTGGAAATCGTTTTTCATCAAATGTTGAGGTCATAACAGATGTAGAAGCGTATTTTGCAGCCGTTCCAGATTCTCACTTCAGGGATGGAATTCATAAATCGGAATCTCGTTGGAACAAGTATATTGATGTTCAGGGAGACTATAATGAATAATAAAGTGTATTTTAAACCATAAAATTGTGTTTTTCTTATCGAACCGCTAAACTTATTGAACAGCCTGGTAAGAAGTCCATCTCGTCGAAAAGATGCGGATCAGGCTTCATTTTGACGTGCCCGGAATAAAAGTTGAACATCGCAGCTCTGTATTCACATAGAGTGAATTAAAAAAAATGTTTTAATATTTTTATTGAAAATTTGCACAATGTTATTTCTATTTTTGAATCCTTTATCAGCATTATAGGTGTATGCCATATTCGATGAAAAATTAAAGTAACGAAAATCTACCAAAAAACCGCCCAGAATAGTACTAGATACAGTGTAGAACTGGCTATCTTCTCAACATGTTCAGTTAAATTAATTTTGTTGTGATGTTTGCAAATATAGAAAAAATTATTTTTGTGCGCAGAAAATTAGACCGCCTATTTAATTTTGATAATTAAATTATTTGAATTAAATCCATTTGATTTCTCTATCAAACCTTTTATTTTAATTTTTTATTTACAATATTTTGGTAGAAATACATTCTGTCAAGAAAGTACCGGGAATAGTCGATTTAAATCTGGCGGGGCCATTTAGGCAGGTAAAATTTTTTTTTCTAGGTTCGTACAACTGTCTTTAATGACTATGCCAAGTTTTAGCGGAATCTGTCAACGAGTGTGTTTACAGTAGCTGGTTAAGTCAGTCGATGTTAATAGTGCGTGCCGATTTTTTACGATGGGTGATTACGTTGAACAAAGAATTTGTCTAAAATTTTGTGTTGCGAATGAAATTTCGTGTGCCGATGCATTGAAAATGTTGCAAAAGGCTTTTAGTGATAAAGCACTATCGATAACCTGTGGGTATGAGTGGTACAAAGCCTTCAAGGAGAGTCGTGTAGTTATCGAAGACTTGCCTTGTTCCGGACGCCCATCGACGGCTTTGACCGCAGATAACGTCGATAAAATTAAGGAAATGGTGCTTGAAAACCGTCATGCCAGCTTGAGAGAGATAGTACATGAACTTGAGATATCCCACGAGTCCACACGTACGATTTTAATTGATATTTTGGGCATGAGAAAGGTGGCCGCAAGACACGATAACGCGCCGTCTCACCGAGCTACGATTGTGACCGACTCTCGCCGAACACGTTTGAAAAACCACCGTATTCGCCGGATTTAGCTCCCTGTGACTCCTTCTTTTTCCCAAAACTTAAATTGCCGCTCCACGGCACCCGTTTTCAGTCGATTGAAGCCATAAAACGAAATTCGGCGCGCGAGCTGAAGGCCACTGACTTAACCAGCTACTGTATACATACTTGTTGACAGATTTCGCTCAAACTTGGCATAGTCATTAAGGACAGTTGTACCAACCTAGAAAAAAAATTTTACCTGCCTAAATTGCCCCGCCAGATTCAAATCGACAATTTCTGGTACTTATTTGGCAGAATGTATATTAAATCATTTGTAATAAAAATACTACTTTAGGTATGAAAGTCATTACAAATATTGTAAGAAAAATATCTTACCTTCTCCTATACCACTATTAAGTAAAACACCCCAAGCAAACCAAATAGCACTCGATAAGTTAAGAGCATCTTCTTCTGTGCCATCTGTGTTGGCAAGTTTAAATCTACCAAATGGTGAAAAACGGTCTAATAAATATAAAACCAATGCTACAACGTGTACGGAGACCATAACTAGTATCCATAAAGTATTGCTGAATGGTTGTAAAAATGAGACTAAAGTCGATGATCGAGAAGGCTAGAAAAAAATTAAACTAAAATTAATTAGAGAATATATATTTGTGTATGTTTATATTATACGTGTGTGTGCATTTGTGTGCGCTCGTGTGTATGCCATATGGATATACGTATATATATATTTTTAATTTATACATGTAAAATCATAACATCAAGATCTTATAAAAAAAAGCACAGCTTAAACTTAAATATAAAAATTTAAAATTTAGAGACAATATTCGTTGAGTACCTTAAGAGGAGGTTTACCTATTTCTGATCGATTTTTCTTTTTTTACATTTTTTTGTAGTTAATTACGTGTAGAATATATTCCCAAAACCGTCAGGTCGTATATATATATTTTTCAAAGCTATGAAACAAAAACGAGACCGATGTTAACACAGATTAATCGTTAATCAAATATTTAAACGCGTTTTTGCTCGAAACCATGTTTTTCGAACTGTTGGCAACGATTACTAAAAAACTACTCAATGGATCGCCCTTTTTTTTTTTTAATTGTTAAAGTATTTATCGGAAAGTGGACTACAATCAAGATGATATATGCATTATTTTTATTTTTAGAGTACTTTAAAGAGTGAAAAAAACTCAATAATGAAAAAAAAAATTCAAATGCCCACCATTTTGTTAATTTTTGATTTTAGTGATAATTGTAGGTCAGATGCTGACTACACTCATATATTTTATGAGGCTTTTTCGATTTTTAATTTTCGTTTATTTTTGCAGGTGCTAGAGTGGCCAACAGCAGGCCACCTTTTTTGGAGATGGTCACTTTACGGGGCGTGCCATTAATTACCGTCACGATATTTTGTGTAATGTCGGTAAACGACCTCCGTTTTTTTTCCTGTGCTAAGCCGATGAGTTTTCTCTCTGCTTTTTCTGCCCTAGCCGATTAGCGAGAAGGCGCTTCGATCTCATCGATCACTTGCATCGAACTACACAGTATGTCCCATTGAAAACGGAACTTTTTCAAAATAAAGACAAAAACTTAATATTCCGGCAAATCTCATTTATTTTATTCAAAATAGTCTCCTTTTGCATCAATACAACGTTTTGCACAATTAATTAACATATCTAATGAGTTTTTGAGATCATTTTTATCCATCAACTTTAGTATGTCGGTCGTCGCTCTTTGGATGGCCTCTACGTCGGCATAACGTTTTCCTTTTATAGGCAAGTGCAATTCGGAGAACAAGTAGAAGTCGCACGGAGCCAAATCCGGCGAGTACGGCGAATAGTTAATTGTTAAAAATGGAATTTTTGATCAAAAAATCCGTGATCAAGTTTGATCGATGAGACGGGGCATTATCATGCAACAAACGCCAGCTCCCTTTTTCACGGTATTGTGGCCGCACACGACGAATACGGCTAAGCAAACGCTTCATAACACCAAGATAAAACACAGCAGTAATCGTTTGACTAGGTGAAACGAATTCACGATGAATAATACCCTCCGAATCGTAGAAACAAATCAACATTGTCTTCACTTTTGACTTTTCAAGACGACTTTTTTTCGGATTGGGCTCGGTTGGGTGCTTCCATTCAGCACTCTGACGCTTGGTTTCAGGATCATATTGAAAACACTATGTCTCGTCACCAGTGACAATTGAATATTTCAAGTTTGGGTCTTTTTTTGACTTTTTAATCAAATCCTTACAATGTTGAATTCGGAGCAATTTTTCGTAGTCGGTCAATTTGTGTGGAACAAAGCGTGCACATACCTTCCGTAGATTCAAATGATCAGTCAGAATGCGATGAATTGAATTTTTGGATATATTTAATTCTATTTCCATGTATCGCAATGAAGATTTTGGCTCATTTTCTATAAATTCACGCACTTTTTCAATGTTACTTTGAGTAACCTCGGTATTCGAAGGACCTGGATGTTTGTCGTCCTGAATGTCTTCACGACCTTCCTAGAACCGCTAATACCACTCATACACTCTGGTACGGGATAGACAATTATTGCCATAAACTTGTTTTAGCAAATTATGCGACTCAGTAAAGGATTTACCGAGTTTAAAACAGAACTTAATATTTGCTCTTTGTTCGAAGTTTATTTTTCGACCGATGCCACAAACACACTGTCACTTTGAGCGCGATATTTTGGTTTCCATTGAACCAAATGTCATACAATTTTGACAGGATGTCAGTTAAGAATGGACCTTTTTATTGCTAACATCCACCAATAGGTGGCGCCAATATAAATCGATGTTTTAAAAAAGTTCCGTTTTCCATGGGACACACTGTGTATGGTAAATTTTGTCCTCCAATGAAAATTTTTCCCTCCAAAACTTATTAAACGCGCGGGCTATTGACACAGACCGTTGTGGAAGAGACCCTAAGCGTGGGCTAAGAGTTTGCGAGTTTTCCCGGATCGGTAGAAAAAGGGACATGCATTTGAGTCTAGCGAAGGTACGCCAAGCTGAACACATGCACGTCAACTCGGCGCCGAAAACCATAAAACTGTCCCATAAACACTCTTTTTTCTACCCGTAGTTTTCCTATCTAAAATGCGTATTTTCTTACTCAAACTTTCTCTGCGTAATACACTATAACATTATGTAAAGAATAGCAAATATTCTTTAATTATTTTATTATAACTATTAACGCAACTCATAACGGTAACCTTCGCTTACCGATACACTGCACAGGTAGCGCAATAAAACAATAAATGGGTCACTAAGAGGACTCCGGTAAATAAATTAAGCAACTGTTTTAAACTAGGAATATATTGAATAATATTTAAACAAAATAAAAAGTGCAGTGTTTAATGAAAAGTATAAAAACGGCGATTCTCAAAAATACCTCACAAGGTATATTTTTATACAAACTAAATTAAAAAAAATAATTATTTAAAATCCGAAAGAAAAAAACATAGAAGTTACATACAAATTATTAAATAAAATTTCTCATTAAAATTATTTAACATATACCAAATTAAAAATTCAAATTTTATAAATAATTTAAAATTCAAAAATAAGTTTCTAACAGTTATATAATTTATTTCACCAAAATACAACAAACTCCTGCTTCTTGTACGATTAATGACAAATTTACATTAACGTTATAAAAGGCTAATTATTTTTAAATAAATTGAACATGTATATCCAATAAAAAAAAAAAAACACACACAACTGCTATCTTCAAGTTTAATTGAATTTTACTTTATAATAATGCAGCCGATTTTTCTTTCAAAGTATATACATATAAAGAGATATAAGTGAAAAGAATTTTATAAAAATATCTACAATAATAAATCTCCTAATAACAAGTATTACAAACGGCCTGACTATATTCTCTTTACAATTAAAATATAAAAAAAAAAATGTATAACGAATTTTTCTATTTTTCTCTCAAAACAAAAAGATGAAGAAACATGTAATAATTTTTGCTGCGTTTCTTTATGTTCAAAAAGTTAATTCATAAACAGTTAAAATAAATTAAAAACATGAACAAACAATTTTATCTTTTTATAATCAAGATGAATATTTAATAATAAACAAATTGTTAAAGTTTAATCTAGGTAAGTTAACACAAGCATTAGATTTTAAGCTTATTTTTACGCGACCGATATTTTTAACTAGTAAATAAAGTATATGCGAACGAAAAACATGCATGAAAATATATATAATTATATGTTTTTATTTACTATCTAATATCAATATTATATGCATTCAATAACGCATCCTTTCAAACACATTTATGCGAAATTATATATAATAAACGCTTTAGAATTTTAAGGTTAATATAGAAAAATCTTTTGTAAACTAACATTACAAATAAACACATAAATATTATAAATTTCTTTTACTATAAATTAGCATTAACGAAAATGTTATATTTTTATAGAAGCGTTCTTCGCATATTTTTGTACAAAATTATCATTCTTAAAATACTAAATGATACCTAAGGTTTCTGGTTTTTTGCATTAATTCTCAAACGTGAATTTTTATGAAAATGTTAAATAATAATTAAAATTGAAACTCTAAATAAGAATTATATTTTTTTTCTCAGATTCATATTAGAATTGATAAATTTTAAGATTATGTTTTAGAATTTGCCAGTTTAAGATTCTTAATTTAGAATTAATTATATTTTAAAATTATAATTAAAAATAATATTCAGAATCAAGCAATAAGATTAAAACTGTAAGTCGCTTTTATAATTGTCATAACTTTTATGAAATAATGATGTCGAATTATACCTTAAATGTAAAGCTAAAATTATTTTAAAATACAATACGCCTAATAAACTACTACTATGATATTTTGCTCAAATTTAGTTTATATTAGTTCAACAAAAAGGTGACAATTATCATTATTTCTCATAAGATGCAGACAATTATAAAAACATATATTTAATTTAAACTCTTTGTAAAGAAATTTTTTTGAAATTATATAGATGCTAACATAATAGAAAAAAACTTAAACATTATAATACAAATAAAACCTTTTTTTTTTTTATAACAATAATATACCAAAAATGAATTAACGAATTGTAATTATTGTTATAATTAAGCTACGAAATCGATTCTTTTTCGTAGCCTAGTTCAAATTTTACGTAGATTGTTAATATAAAATGAACATTTATAAACCATTAATAATAATATTAGTTTTAAGTTATTATAAAATTTTTTTAAAAGTGGATAGTTCCCTCTCAACCTTTCTCTCTCCAACTTCAAGACGACACACCCCCGCAGAGGATTTCCACGCCCTCTTAGAGAGGCCCTCCGAGGAGAAGAGGGCCCGAAAATCTTACCCCCTCCAGAATTTTTCGGAAAAGAAGATTCGTTCGGCGCTACTTCGGAAAAGCGCATAAATATCGCGCAAAATTTTCGACAGCCAGCAGACCTCAGGCAGCACTCGAGGACACGAAACCACTACGAAACACTACGAGCAAGAAACGTTACTACAACAAGAATTTTGGAAACAACGGCAGCCGCAGTTATCTTCACTGATCCTTTTACATACACACACACATATATATATATATATATATATATATATATATATATATATATATATACATACGTATAAAAAAAACTGTTCTTTTAAGAACTAACAACTATTCTCTTTTCCAATACGAAGAAAGAAGAAATCATCGAGGACAACAGCGGACTACAGAGAAAGAGAGAGATAGAGAGAGAGAGAGAGAGAGAGAGAGAGAGAGGGCTCTACCACCCCGACCAATACAACGAATAAGGAGTGAGTTTTAATTTAAAATTTGCCTTCTATTTTCTTTCCTCTTTCTATAAAAATCCTCCAACAGAGTTTTTGGCCGAAAAGCGGCTAATTACTCTGATCCAAAGAACATTTTGTTAGGACCTCGTCCAGAGTAGGGCTCGAGCCTGCTTCCGATTTGGAAAGAGAGGCTCTCGCAACTGCTCACTCCCGCACTTCACACTTCTCCTAAGAACTCATACGAATCTCCTCTGCCACTCCGAGCCCATAAGCTTCACTGCTTAGGCTCGAAACGGCAAAAATTGCAGTGTAGACTGAAAATCAGTCTAAAGGTAGCGTACTGACAATACATTTGTCATAAAAAAAATTTTTTTTGTACTTTTTATTGTATTTAACAAGTAGCAAACAATTTAAGTTGTTTATCAATTTTCTTCTATGAAAAAAAATTCCAAAAAAAACTGTTGTTTTGGTCAATAAAAAGGTAAATCTTTCCTTAAAGGAAAACAAAGAAGAAGCTTCTTAAATTCCATCCAAAAGATGTGAAAACAAGTGGTTAAGTTTAAAGAATTAAACATTATTTTAAGTTTTGGTAAATATACTCTTCGAAGAAATAAAGGAAAATGTATTTTATTTTTAAAGATTTATTTCCGAATAGAAAAATCAGGGTTTGTAAAGATTGTATGAATAAAATTTTTTTCATGCTAGGTATTCCAATTTAAATTCTGCAGTTTAATATCTCATCAGGGAAGCCACGAATTTGAAAATAACCATTAAAAAATTTTTAGGTTCGGAGGGAAACGTTGGATTGTGACCTTTAATTTTACCTTGGCTTTGACCGTCACGGCTGTTTAAAGTTTGAATCTAACTTCTTAAATAGGAACTTCAAAATTACGTTAGAAATCGAAAATACCCTTAGAAATCGTTTGGATTTGGAACCGCTTACGTTTTTAGCATGACCTGAAAATCGAAATTAATTAGAATTTTTTTAAGATATTTGAATAAGTTATTATTTACAGAAAATGAAAGTGTTTATACCAGAGTCTGCGATCAGTTGTCAATATTATGCTGCATACACAAAAACATCCGCATCTTACACTGATCGTATTTTAATAAAGATATGAATTTACATATACGTTTGAAGATTGTAAATAATAATGTGTTTATTACTGTAAGTTTAAACCACAAGTTTATTTTTAAAATTAGTTTCCAATATTTCATATTAATTTAATTCTTAATAGTAAATTTAAGTTAGCTATCCTTAATAAATTATCAAAAAGATAAGAGTAAAATTTTAGAAAATAATAAATTAACATATCTTTGAGCTAAACTAAAGTGTCATATTAGTTTTTTTAGTAGCATGCGATTAATTAGAAAAAAAAGTTGTTCAAACCTTATTATCAGGTATTTCTGAAGACAATTTTTTTTTTAAAACGTTTTCAATGCAAGCAAAGTTAATGTAATTGTAAAGAATGTGCGAGAGCTTGTTTCCATTGTACAGGGTGTTATAAAAATAAATTATAGATAAATGAAGTTTTATGATAATAAGTAGTAAAGGTGCTAAATAATGACACAGATTTTAAAGATAATAGATAATCAAGCATTCCGATATCCGAAAAGATTCACGCAAATTAAGCACAGGCGAAAGGAACACTTTTTACTATATCAAAGTTTTTGATCCCGAGTAATATTAAAAGTTAATAAAAAATAGTTAACTTCCAAATGACTTTAAAGGTCATGACTAAGATAGTCAAGAAATAGAAAGCTTATCCTACGTTAAATGCTCTTGTCTGACATTCAAGGTCAACATGTCTTTATGACCCAAGTACATATTTAAACGTAAAATTTACCGCTCTTTCGATTGCTCATGTCAAAAAAAAGGGAACTTTTAATAAAAAATGAGTAGAGCTTGAAATAACCTTAAAGGAATTCGTAGGACATCGTCAAGGTCACGCCTACAGTCAACACTTCATAAACCTTGCTAATTTTAATACATTGGTTGAAAAAAAATTGGGGAGTTCCTATGCCAAAGATAACCAGGTCTTGTTAATGTTTAAATGGCCTTGGCTGACCTTTAAGGTCAACGTGTCCTTATGACTTAAGTACATATTTGAACGCAAAATTTCTCACTCTTCCGATTGCTAATGTCAAAAATGGGAGTTTCTATTTAACAAACATGACATGACCTTAAAATGACTTTGAAGTACATCGACAAAGTCAAAATATAGGTTACTATTGAATTCCTCGTTGTGAGCTGCTTAAGGATTAACCTTGACAATTTTCCGAAATACCCCACCTTATGAAATATACAGCCGTTCTAGCACTTTTGTGACACCCTGTATAACTGTGTTACTTCTTTGTGATGTTCTTGCCTTAAAATTGTGAAAATAGATATTATCAGCGTGTATTTCATAACAAAAGTATTGTTAAAGGATAACTTACATGGCTAATTTGGGCTGCGTTTTTTTCTCGTTGAATAGCAAATTCATTTTCTATGATAAATATGTCAGACTATTCATTATTGTTTGAATTTACAGTCTGCAAAGTAAGAGCGTGGTCAATTTCACCGACAGGTAATAAAAGATTCTGCTCTAATTCCTTCGCAAGCTGATAAAGGGAAGCATTGTCCTTGATGTATTAACAACAAAGATTCAGTTGTCGTTGATCTTTTGAAAGAGAATCACGTTAAACGCCATATGTGCTAAGTACGCGTCGCGCTACGAGGCTGTGTTCCTTTGCATCCACCCGAAAAGTCCCAAAATGTCGCAATCAGCGGCAGCTAAATATATGAGAAAGTCAAAGGCATTTGTACAGAAGTGGATACAGCGATATAAAGTGGCTAAAAATGTCGATGTTTTACCAGAACGTGGCTCGATAGGAAAAGTGAACAAAGAAGATGAAAAAAGAATAGTGAATCTGTTTTCGCGGAATCCTGCTTTAACACTGCGGCAAGGACAAGCAAAATTAATGGCGAAAGGTTTAGATATATCCTACAAAACTGTCCGAACCCATCTTCGTACTCATCATCTGAAACGGCGCAACACAATGAAGAAGCCTCTGTTGACTGAAAAACATGTGACAAAGCGACTTGCTTGGGCGCATGAGAATATTGATAGAGATTTTGAAAATGTCATTTTTACTGATGAATGTTCTATATGGGCACGTTCTGTCCTCACGCGAGCCTGGTCAACTTTCACCAATAGGCTTGTCCAGCGGACCGTAAAACATGGAATAAAGGTGCATCTTTGGGGCTGCTTCTCAAAGCAGGGATTCGGCACTTTGCACCTCTTTACTGACAACCTAAATGCCGAGAAAATGATAAAAATCTACAAAAAGGCTTTACTGCCATCTGCCAAACGATAGTTCATCACAAAAAATGAAGATTGGATTCTGCAGGAGGACAACGATCCTAAACACCGCAGCAAGCTCTGTACTCAGTGGAAGACTCAATCTGGCATCGTTACATTGGATTGGCCGTCGCAGTCGCCCGATGCAAACCCTATTGAAAATGTGTGGGCATATATTAAACGGAAGCTTCGTAAAAGACGCACATACACTTTGAAGCAGTTGTCTTACGAAATTCGTCGGATCTGGAGATCTTTGCCACTAGAATACGCCGTCAAATTAGTAGAAAGCATGCCTCGGAGATGCCAGGCAATTATCGACGCCGGTGGTGACTGGACACATTATTGACCGAATTGCATCATTGTTTGTTATGTGTACAATGTATATATAAATATGAAAGTTTCATCAAATAAATGTTTTTATAAATTAACACGACCACGCTCTTACTTGACAGACTGTATCGCGATCTAGCCTTTATTGACTGGATCCAAATAGAGTCCTAAAATTAAATCTGCTACATTCTCGTCGTGAACCCTGGATATCGATGTATCTATTATTTTGATGGTTAAACGCAGGCTCTGTTGTAAAGTTTTATTTTATATGAATCATAACTTATTACCCAGCTACCGGTCGAAGCACGTGGAAGGCCGTTTAGAGGTGCCAGGAGGAAGGCCGACGAATCCTGGAGAGCAATTAGCCGCTGACATATGCTGGAGAGTTGGCCCGAGTAGCGATAAGATCTCGATTTTGCACGCTCGAGCACATAAGTAGATCGAGTGTAAAGTTAGTGTGAGTGCGACTCAATCCTTTTATAGGTTTTCTGTGTCTCGAAAAAGTGGCCGTTGTGCCCTCGTCGACGAGCTTACGCTTGTTTGAAAGGCAAAACCTGCGATCTGCCGGTGAGAGAAAGAGAGAGAGAGAGAGAGAAAGTAAGCGGGATATTGCTGTGCGAACAAGAATCAGTTACATTATATTTTTGTCCATGAGCGAATGGGCCGCCACCGCCGGTCTTCACGGCTCTTCAACCCTTAGGAATCGGTGTGCATTTTCGCCGTGTGACAGGATACACTCATCAACAGCATCCTCGAAATGAAGGGATTAGTCAAAGGCATAATAGGAGTACTAAGGATGTGAACGAACTTGTCCAGCATTACTAAAGGTGGCTTTTTGAAGCTTGAAGTGATAGTGAACTCACTACACCGCTACTAGCGGAGGTTCAAAATAAATTCTAAATCGTACGACGAGAAGTGGATGCAGGTGGTTGAAAAGACCCAACCACCAAAGAAGATTTTACCTCTGAAGATAAAGCAAGAAGCAAGCTTCCGGGCTGAAAAAGTGAAGGGCGAAAGCGCAGGAAGACAGAAAGAAGGCTCCGAAACAACAAAAGTGAATGCATAAAATGATGGAAGTCAGATTCATCCGCAAAACAAGAGCAGGCACGATTCTTCTTGAACCGAAGAAAGCTAAAACAGAAAATGGGGCAAGCTTTTTAAAAGCCCTTCGAAAAGTCACTGGCAAGGACAGCAGCGCTTAGCAGCTGGACTCCCGGATAACGTTAAAGATTTGATGTGTAGATGTTTCGAAGAAATCGATGAGGACCTAAAGTATGAGCTGCAAGACTACACGGATTCGTTACTAATAAAATTTACGATTCCCTAAGATGGCCAAGTCAGAATTGACCTTGTGTATTGCAATCTACGAGACCGCAACATAAAAGCCAAGAGCTTCATGTACCTCGGCTACGGTTACCACAGCAAGGGTTTTAATCGTAGTAATCTCTGCTATTAATGCAGTGGAATGGGCCTCAGGCTAGTGAATATAATGCTGAACCAGTGTGCTTTTTGGACCCCGGGGTAAAAACGGACCCAGATGCCACAAAACATATGATTGGGTTTCGAGTGTGCAGGGCTTTTAAGAAAGTCCCGACAAAAGCGTAGCAGAGGTTGCACTACTTCTGCACAGCTATTTGAATAGAAGCAGGGTGACTCGAAACCTTCTAATTCAGACCTTTTTCGAAAATCACACTAATATAGTTCTCGCCAACGAGCAGCATCGAGACAGTGATGGACCAGAATAGTATCACGACGAGCTTGGCACTGCAGTCATGTGGATTTCTGACCTCTGGTCCTTTTATATTAATCGTTAAATTTTTTGCTGTATATCATGGACTAATTTTGTTTTGCATTTGTTTTTCACCTCTATGGCACATATTTCGGTGTATATATTTGATAAGTTTTTTATTGAATTCTTATGATAAAATGATTTTATCACGATTTCTAACCTTTTTATAGTAAACGTTGTGTTTGATATTAATTTTGATTTTTATTTTGTATATCGTCGTTTTTTTGTTGATCTGTAATAATATCGTTCAATTTTATTGCGTTTACAATTTTTAATCGTTCGTCTGTGTCTTCA
This sequence comes from Chalcis sispes, assembly GCA_949987625.1. NCBI lineage: Eukaryota > Metazoa > Arthropoda > Insecta > Hymenoptera > Chalcididae > Chalcis > Chalcis sispes. The sequence continues at coordinate 36,469,529 of OX465095.1, read as the reverse complement.
TTTGCATCCAATACTGGGTTCTGGCTTGAACAATCTGCTTCTATTGGGTGTACAACTTTGCTTCCACCGTTTTTTTTTCGAAATTCGAGGCTTTATTGTAAAAAACTGGTTATACATTTATGATTCAAAGTATTGTCTATCGCTGGCCACTACTTTCTTTCATCTTTCGGGCAGTATACGAATCCCGCGTTGAAAGAACTAGTCATCTTTTGAATCGATCCACGAATCGATCCAATTTTTTACTTCTTCATAAGACCGGAAGTGCTGGTCAGCCAGGCCGTGTGCCATTGATCGAAACAAGTGATAGTCCGAGTGGGCAACGTCTGGAGAATACGGCGGGTGGGGGTAGGACTTCCCATTTCAAAGTTTCCAAGTATGTCTTTACCACTTTCGCAACATGGGGTCGAGCATTGTCATGCTGTAAAATCACTTTATCATGTCTCTCGTTGTACTGCGGTCGTTTGTCTTTCAATGCTCGGCTAAAACGCATTAATTGCGTTCGATAATGATCGCCTGTGATTGTTTCAGTCGGTTTTAACAACTCATAATGCACTACGCCGAGCTGGTCCCAGCAAATACTGAGCATGACCTTGGAACCGTTAATATTCGGTTTGGCCGTCGACGTTGAAGCATGGCCGGGACATCCCCTTGATTTTCTGCACTTGGGATTATCGTAGTGAACCCATTTTTCGTCCCCAGTCACAATGCAATGCAGAAATCCCTTCCGTCTTTGCCTTGCAAGCAGCTGTTCACAAACACACAAACGCCGTTCAACATCTCTCGGCTTCAACTTAATTTTTAAGATTGTTTCTGGGAAATTAATTTTTCCCAGAAACTGTCTAACATTTTTCTTAGTTTTTGGTATTGGGAAATCTTTTATTGGAGCTAAATTATCTCGTAATGGACGTATTATATTATTATTTATTATATGACCAAGATATTCCACTGAGCCAGACGCAAATGTACATTTTGTAAACTTTACTCTAAAACCTTCCTTCTTTATAGTTTCTAATAATTGTGCTAAATGTTTAATGTGCTCAGAAAAAGACTTAGAAAATATAAGGATATCATCTATGTAGTTAACAGCTAAGTCAGTTAGCTTATATTTTCTCAAAATGTTACGTAGTATTCTTTGGAAAATAGCAGGTGAAGTCTTCAATCCGATAGGTAAACATGTCTATTGATAACGTCCTTCTTGCGTTACGAACGCCGTTTTCTTCGTGTCTTCAATTCTCAGCGGGATTGACTAGAATGCTGAGTTGATGTTTAGTGTTGTTAAATATGCTGAGTTTCTCGTTTTGATCATTAGATCGTCAATCGCAGTAAATGGTCGAGCTTGTGGTACTACTATTTTATTTGGATCTCTGAAATCTATGCATAATCTTGACCTTTTATTTTCTTCTTTTACGAAAGCCAAGGTTACTGGTGCCGCAAATGGATTGTAGGATTTCTCTATAGGATTTTTGCCAAATAATTTTGCTATTTGTTTTTCTATTTTTTTTTTATTCTAAAAAAAACATTTGTAAGGCCTTTTGCTACAATATTTGTCCACGAGTAAATCAATACGTGCTTTGTACTCTTTGACCGTGCCAACGTCATATTTGTCTTTTGCAAAGATTGATTTATAAGTGTTAATCAAATTATATATTTCTAATTTTTGTTGAGTGTTTAAATTATCCATTCGTACTTTAAATCTCTTTCATTTATGTGTTCATTAAAATTTATTGGATATACATTTGTTTTATATTCATCTTTTTCCTCATTCGTTGAAACTTTTCCTTCTAATTTTTGAGTGATTTTAAAATTTTTATCTTGAACCTTTTATTAATCGTTTACTAATATCCAGACCAATTAGAAAATCATATTTAAATTCTTCTCCGTCAATAATATAAACGTCAGTTCTTTCTTCCACATCAAAAATTTTTATATTAATATTGGGAGTGTATATAAGTTCTCGCCGTTTTACCGTCAGATGGCGGTACAAAGATTTTGTGTGTACACATATAATTCAAGATGATGATAGATTTATATTAAAGCTCTATAACCTATGTTTAAAATGAGTGCGTGTCCTTCTATTAGCCGATAAGAAATATTTTCTTTTTGTAAGGTAAAACATGTCAAATTTCGTGCCAAATAAACCTCTTTTGCGAGGTATTTTACCGCACTATTGTATTCAGAAGAAATCTGCAGCTGAAGCACACAGAATTCTTGTGGAAACCTATGGTGATCATGCTCTGTCGGAAAGAACATGCAGAGATTGGTGTAACCAATATAAAAATGGTGATTTTGATGTTCAAGATAGAGAGCGCAGTGGTGTACCAAAAAAGTTTGAAGACGAAGAATTGGAAACATTACTTGCAAAAGATTTATGTCAGACGCAATCCGATGTTGCAAAATCATTACGAGTTAATCAAACAACAGTTTTGAAACGTCTGACAGCATTAGGTATGATACAAAAGGAAGGATATTGGGTGCCGTACGAACTGGAGCCGAGAGACGTCGAACGGCGTCTTGTCACGTGTAAACAGCTGCTTTAACGACAAAAAAGAAAAGGTTTCTTACATCGTATTGTGACTGATAATGAAAAGTGGATATACTACAGTAATTTCAAACCTAAAAAATCGTGGGTTAAGCTCAGCAAAGCAGTAGCATCAACGCCAAAGCGGAATACCAACAGTTCCAAGCTCATGCTGTACATTTGATGGGATCAGCTGGGGGTAGTGTATTAAAAGCTGCTCCAACCCAACCAAATCATTGCAGGAGATCTTTATCGACGACAATTGATGCGTTTAAGCCGAGCATTGAAAGAAAAACGGCCGCTATATGAGCAAAGACACGATAAGGTGATTTGGCTGCATGATAAAGCTCAGCCGCATATCGCGTCACTGGGCAAAATATACCTGGAAACACTAAAATGGGAAGTCATGCGCCATCCGCCGTACTCTCTGGATATTGCACCTTCTAATTACTATTTATTTCGATTGATGACTAACAGCCTGACTAGGCAGCACTTCACTTCGTATGAAGAAATGAAAAAATGGATCGATTCGTGGATAGCCGCAAGAGAAGTGTCGTTTTTACGACGTAGAATTCAAATGCATCCAGAAAGATGGGAAAAAGTAATCCCCAGCGATGGGCAATACCTTAATCGACTTATTTTTTTTCTATTTTTTTTTTATAAAGGATTTATTTTCACAAAAAACGGTGAAAAATTATTGACACTCCCAATAGTTGTCAAACCACTTGTTTTTTTAACACCATTAATTGTGACTAAATTATCATTATTTAAATCATTGCCTGTTTCCCTTTCTAGTCTTGTTAATTTCAAATTAATTACAGAAACATTAGTGCCTGAATCATATATTCTAAATGCTTCCAATTGTTCATTTAATAATACGAGGGCGGTTCGATAAGTCTTTAGCCTCACCGCCCGATGGCGCAACTATCGCAAGAGAAATCTACTAACGTGTAGTACATTCTCGTAGTCGGCTACTGTCGAAATTTCAGCCGAATCAGAGTCGTAGTTTTGTTTTCACCGCGTGTGGAAGCGGGTGTGTCCGCGGATTTTAGAAAAATGGAGAAAGAGCAATATCGGTCGGTGATTCGATTCTTGTTTTTGGAAGGGAAATCGCGCAGCAAAATCAAAGAGCGCTTGGATGCTGTTAATTTTACTGTTTCTTTATCTATTTTATCTATTATGAACTCTTATAATCCCATTGCAATAAGATTTATCATCGTTTGGGTGTTCATTTGCTTGGTGACCTCTAATAGTAGTCTTTCTTTTTTTGTGGCATATTCCAGTAACGATCCCGCTTCAAATCTAAATGTAAATACATATTTCATTTAGGACCAGTCTTAATTTGCGTATGTTTCACAAAAGTTATTCTTCCATATTACCTATTCTGAATTAACTGTCAGTTTCATCAACATGCTGCTGTACCAATGTAGACACTGTTCTCCTAGTAGTTCTTCTAGTAGATGTTTTAAAATTTCAATTTTTTCTCCATCCTGTTGAATCTCGAATCCTTCTCATTCACTTTTAAATTCACTCATCCATTGTTCAACATTCTATGTCTTATTCGAAAACTTTTTGATCAAGAATCTTTTAGCTATTTTTCCTAGATTTTTATTTTTCGGTGTGGTGCTGTTAGTGTTACTGTATAAAGGCATTGTGTCTCCCACAATTTCATTCAAATATTGGTCACAAACTATAAATTCTTACCTTCATCTAAATATATTTTCCTTAAATCCAAATTCAGGGGGATCCATACGGCACGTGTTTGATATCTTTTTTTCAGCGAATTTCTGATTTTCGTAAATACGTCTGAAGACACAATGGCAGTGTACTGACTTGCAAGCTTTAGTTCATCTGGAACCTCGAAGACGCATCTATCTTGTGTATCGATAGAGGTTATGTATATTGCATTTGTTTTTCCATCCGTTGATCTTAGTGCTACAATCTTAAATCGTAGTTTCTCTTTTCTCATTTCCTTTCCTTTAACTAGAAGTATCGTTTTATAAGACAATTTTTATTTCCTGGAATTGTGGATAAAATTAAACCTGTTGTTGCTCTGTAATACAAAATTTATTTTAGCATAAATCTTACACTATGTAACTTATTTCCTACCTGTAATACAGAAAAACGACATTTAAAGTTTACAATTGCAAGTTTTTAAATTATTTTGCTTTTCTTTAGTGCACTCAATTTTGCCTAACCATGACATAGCCTACTAGATTAATTCACTAAATTTTACAAAAGTCCATCTGTCGTAACAAACTTTACGATGCGTTCTAAAAGTCAATATAATGAGCAACCCTTACACTGACTATAATGCCATCTATGAAATATAATTTCTTTACATGTATATATATATATATATATATATATACATACATACATATATATATGTCTAAATAGCACATATTTTCGCTCTTGGAAGTTTCCTTATCTTTGGTACACTGCTGAGTGGCCCGCGTTTCATTTGTTACGTTGACTGCTTGCGATCATTATAGATCAAAACTATAATATACCATTTTGAGCGCTATTTTGTGAAATCACGAAACAACTCTTGAATAGTTGCGCGATATAGGCCTGATTTCGCGCAATAGATATTGCAAAACGCATAAAAAAAAAACATGATTTTAAATGAAAATCGTTTAGCATGTGGAGAATTCATTTTCCAAAAAAAAGGGAGATATAACCATTGTGTCACTGTTGCCGAAAATACATGGTTTGAAAAATGTCGCATTTTTTCTGCGATGGCCGTGCTTAAAACATATAGTTTTGCAATCGATCTAACTTTCGAACAAGCAATTCTAGAATGCAGTATAGTGGAAGGCCAGCACATCTCTACAGAAACTGTTGCCAATTGCTGGTCTTTCTGCCACAAAGTGTGCATGGTTGCCCTTGACCAGGAATTCGAGGTCGAAGGCAAGATAGGAGGCATTAGTAAAGTAGTTGAAATCGACGAATGCAAGATAGGCGGTCAAAAGTAGGATCTTAGGCATAATTTACCGAGGGTACCTCGAGAGTTATCGCCTCGAATTATGCCTCGAGAATAATCGAGACGTCGCAACTTTGCTTTCGTTGATACAAAAATATATCGTAGTCGGTACCGAAATCCATACAGGTTGCTGGAGAGGCTATGATCATCTAGAAGCGTACGTTTATTTACATAAAACTGTAAATCACTCAGAGGAATTTGTGGATTTTGGCACCGGCGCACACTCGCAAAATATTAAATTCTTGTGGTGGTGGATGCGTCGTTTTCTCGCACGAGGAGGGTTTTGCACAAATAATCTGGCAGACCACCTTTGCGAGTTCTTGTGGTGCCGTCGCGTAAAAAAATTAAACGTTGATTCTTTCGCGCAATTAATTGACGATATTAAGAGGTATTATCCTGGCAAAACAAATTAAATTGTCGTGTGCGTGTGTCGGTGCGTGTGGGTATGTGTGTGAGTGTGTGTGCGTGTGTCAGTACGTCTAGGTATGTGTGTGAGTGTGTGTGCGTGTGTCAGTACGTCTAGGTATGTGTGTGAATGTGTGCGTGCACATGTGTGTGTATGTGTGTGAGTGTGTGAGTGCGTGTTTGTGCATGTGTGTGTGTGTGTGTTGGGGTTAGTTAGGTGTACTTCCAGAAAGCGCATACCTACGATTCATTTGAATCTTGGTATACATATGTATTTCGATATCCTGAACACAAATATAGCGATGAAAGTACCTGCAAATGTTTTTTTCCTACGTATTGATTATTCTGAGGCTACGTTTCATACGCATTATCATCGTATCGCCATTACTCAATTAGGAAAAATGTTTGCGGATATTTTCATCATTGTATTCGTGTTAAGGGTATTCAAATATGCGTGTTTATTGGGTTGGGTTATTTTTGGGGAGTTTGGGAGGTGGAGCCCTCCCATTACATATTGGTAAGTCTTTTTTTTTTATTGTTTTTTCAAGATGAACTTTTTGCTATCTCCAGTGTCCGAATATCTAGACACATCTGCTTTCGTTTAATTTTTTGTATCGTTGTCGGAAATATTTATTACCTGGTTTTGCTTTATGTAATATTGTATATTTGAGTAAGATTAGAAGTGATCAGATTTTTATTGCAGTGAATTTTTGTAATCTTAAACTCATAATCGAGTCCTGTTTTTACACTCAAAGTGTAAAAACATGAAAGTATACATAGCCTCGAAATAATCGACAATACGGAGAAATAAATTTGCGGGTATTTTCATCACTATAATCGTGTCCAGGGTGTTGAAATAAATATTGTGACGTGGTGCCTTGCACCAGCCAAAAAAGGGGGCCAAAGCGTAGCTTGTAGGCCTCCTCGTAGCCTACACTATCCCTCACAATCCAAGCAGTCTCGCAGAACTGATACTATTAACCCTAAGTGACAGCCAGGGCTTTGTACACTGCACTTACTCCAGTTACGTGGGCTTCGAGCTCACATACAGGATCAAACTCAGGAGCCCATAGTTAGTTTATCCGTGCTGGCACACACGGTAAAAGGGTCCTTTTCTAAGCTCCTTTCTTGTCTTTGTCGTTATTCATCACCTGCAACCTCCCAAACAGTAATTAGAGAAGAAAAATAACAGTAACAGCTGCACTTTCGAAGGGGAGTGAAGACTGCCACACAACATCATAGGAAAGTTGACAAGGAGAGGTTAGGAGAAGCGCTTCCTCGCTGCTGCTGCTAGCAGGCCATCGCTGTTTATGGTACCGCCGCTTCGCCTTCTCCACCGCCTTTTGTCCCGATCCGCCTCGCCGTTGATCCGCCGCTCTGCTGCACCTGTAACAAAAAAAGAAGAAGAGGAAAAATTAGTCGACGACTACCCGCCATGGAACGCGTCAACTTACCTGGGCTTCCTGGACACCGGATTATGATCCTCACCACTTCAGGAAGATCAAAACAACACTAGCACTCGCAAGCGGATAACCTAGAACGCGCGCGACTGGCCCGCGGTTGTGTCAACTGCCAACAGCGCTGAGCGCACGTGGCGGGCGTGTCACGTAACGTGTTTTATACACGCACGTTGCGCTAATGCAGAACGATCATCCAAGATCCGCGCTCGCAAGCATGCCGATCAAAGAGCATTCGTTCACTTCGCCTAGTCCCGTATTCGCGAGCAGTCGTACACTTCGCCCGCTTTCGTATTTGTGAGCAGTCGACACTTCGCCTGGTTCCATATTCGCAAGCAGTCGTTCACTTCGCCCGGTTCTGTATTCGCGATCAGTCACAAGCAGAATAGCGTTTTTAATACGAGCGTGTTCGAAAGTGGGCGGAACTATTCTTTTTTTTCTACTCGAGCTGTGTCGTAAGATATCTTGTAAGTGCACCCAGGGACAGTATCTGTTACAAAGAGGCATCCCTTCACCGAACCGTCCCTGCTTCTCCCCAGTTGTGTGTGCGACTGCGACGCGTGTTATGCACCATTTTCCGTCTTTTCGTATTTTGTATGCCCGCAACCGCTCTAACCTTGAGTAAGCCGCGTTACACATGTGTAGCTGGCTCCCTGGGCTCGCGTAAAATTGCGAATTTAATATTTGTAGCTAATATTAAGATTAAATAAAAGGTGTCTGTTTTATTTTAATCGGTTTGTCTATAGTGTGATCGTAAACTACCCGCCCGCTTCCTGCATTTGTACGCCATCCGGATTCCCAGTGGCGTTACAATATGGTATGTATACCAAGATTTAAATGAATTAGAGACATGCGCTTTTCTGAAGTTCTTCCCAAAAACACACAAAAAAAAATAAATCCATAAACAAACAAAAAAATTAAAAAATACACAGAAATATCACAAACTAATGGAGTTTGGCAATATTTAGGACATCATCGAATTTTTCTCAGAAAATAAGGGCTCTACAAGAAAAATGTATTCAAAATAAAATTCACATCTTTATATGGGCTACAACTTTTGTGCAAAACATTTATTTTTTAAATCATTATTTTCCTAAGTGTACGTGAAAAACGTTCAGAAAATCTTATTTTTCAAGGTTTGACCTTGAAAATATAATAAGCGGCCATTTTGCGTGTAATATTCGTTATCAGCGCGTCGAAATACATAGGTACACCAAAATTTAGATCAATCAGGTGTATGGGCTATTCGGAAGTTTATCCAAATAAAATGCATAAATCTTATATTAGTACTGTATAAATATAACAAATTAACACAAACTAATTATATGATAATGCATTGGTACAAGAAACAAATAATAAAATTTGCATTACTAATCTTGCTCACAGGCATATAAATACGCATCAAAATAGAATTAGGAAAAAAGAATAATTATTCACGAATTTAAGTAATGATATATTGACTTCGGAAGTTATTGCATCGACGAGAAAAGGTTCAAGATCCGATACTTATCGCTCTAGTAGAATTATGCGCTGCTTGACTGATGTCGGCTTGCAAGCCGTGAGTATTTCTCGGCCGAGTAAGTAATTACGTTGCAACCGAATGGACGAAAGCAGAAAGCAATATTTTAAAAAGAAACAGGTTAATTAGAGAAAAAAATTATAATTACCGTAATGGCCATATCGCCTAAAGTTGTATTTCCGTGATGTCATAGGGGCTTTTCAAACCTGACTCATAACTGAGTTTGTTGGGTATTAAGGCCCCTACGATCAAGTAATGAGTGGCAGGTGATAACTTTAGTAGTCTTAAGTAAATCTTACGAAACAGTTGGTAAAGTTATAAAGCAAGAATCGTTTTTTCCATATCAATTAGAAAAGAACGAATCGGGTCATAATGGTTATCAATCAAAGGAAGATGTTTCCATTCTTAGTTGCAGGCATAGCTGAAACGCTATTTTCATATAGCACACATTAAGAGGCAATATTCTTCCTAGTATTACCTCTCAGCCGGCGGGTATATGATAACGACCACCGTTGAGAATCTAAGTATAGGCAGAGGGATTATCTTTAATAAAATCCCGTTCCAAATAAAACCCAAAAGGTCTCCGAACTAAAATATTAGTTCGCAAGAACACTAACAGAGGCAATGTATTATGAAATTCAGGCAAGATAAGAAAAGGAAAAATTTCAATAATTTAACTTTTTATATTTGCATTATAATACTGCTTATTTTTTTTTTTTTTTTTTTTTTAACAGAAATTAAATTATTAATATATATATAACACATCGTTTAATAAGTCCCAAGACTAACAACGAAAACAACATTTTTTTTCAAAAATCATTTTTATTCATCAATATAATCTCCATTAAGAGTGATACAATCTTTCTAACGCCTTTCCAACATTTTTATACCATGTTTATAGAAGGGTTTATCCTTTGCTCTAAAATAGGCTTCAGTTTCGGCAATGACCTCCTTGTTCGAGCCAAATTTTTTTCCCTGGAGCATTTTTTTGAGATCAGCAAAGAGCCAGTAGTCGCTGGGGGCTAAATCTGGCGAATACGGGGGGTGGGGAAGCAAATCAAAGCCCAATTCGTTCGATTTTGCCATTGTTTTCATGGACTTGTGGCATGGTGCATTGTTTTGGTGAAAAAGGATTTTTTTCTTCTTCATGTGCGGTCGTTTTGCTGCGATCTCCTCCTTCAAACGTACCAACAAGTCAATATAATAATCACTGTTGATCGATTTACCTTTTTTCAGGTAGTCAATGAAAATCGCGCCATGTTTATCCCAAAAAACAGCCGCCATGACTTTGCCAGCCGACTGCTGCGTTTTTGGACGCTTTGGGCGGCTTTCGCCAGCCATGCGCCACTCAGATGATTGCCGATTCGACTCCGGAGTGAAATGATGTATCCATGTTTCATCCATCTTCACGTATCGACGCAGGAAATCCTTTTTATTGCGAGTAAATAGCGATAAACAGCTCTCTGAATCGTCGACTTGCTGCTGTTTTTGTTCCACTGAAAGCAATCGCGGCACTCACTTGGAAAAAACCTTTTTCATGCTTAGTTTTTCATAAAAGATTGTAAATACGCTTCCAGATGATATGTGTCATTTCTGCAATCTCACGGACCTTTACTTTGCGATTTTTCATTACAATTTTTAACACTTCACTCACATTTTCCTGTGTAACGGCTTCCAATGGCCTACCCTAACGTTCCGCATCGTTTGTGTCCGTACGACCACGTTTAAACTCAGCAAACCAATGACAAATCGTTAGTTTGGATGAAGAGGAGTCCGGGTAATGTTTTTCAAGCCATTGCTGGGCTTCTACGGTGTTTTTACCCATTAAGAAACAATGTTTTATCAACACGTGAAACTCGCTTTTTTCCATTTTTCAAACAAATTTCAAAGTGACTTTACTCTAACCTCGATAACTCTGCTGTCTGTGATCCGATCGACGTGAAATTTTAAAACGTTTCATGTAAAGGTTTGCACTCTATGAAAACGTGGCCAGTTTGGTACTACTAGCACCATCTCTGGGTTAGTCTCGGGACTTATTGAACTATGTGTTATGTATATATATTGTAATGCCACTGGGGATCAGGGTGGCGTACGAATGAAAAGGGGGGAGGGGGGGGGGGGACGACGGGTTTCTCAATACTACGAGTAAGTTAAAACATCCGATTAAAATGAGCACAAAACGAAAACATTTATTTGAACTAAAATTACTAAATACAAAAAGTGATCGCGTTTTTACGGGAGCCTAGGGCGCCAGCTACACTCGTGTAGCGCGAGTTCGTGCGAAGCAAATACGTTGCACGGCTAGCTCACGATTAGAGCCGTCGCGGGCATGCAAGACGCGAAAAGACAAAAATTTCGCGTAGCACGCGTCGCGGTCGCACACACACAGCCGGGAAGGATACGGGGACGATTCGTTGCAGGGATGCCTCCTAGTAACAGCTGCTGCACCTGGGAGCACTAACCAGATATTATATTCACGCTTCGGATACTACGATTACGGTTCTCCCGCTCTCGCACGCTCGTTTCGTTATTACTTTCAAAGACGGGTACTAAGTCGAACTGCTACTACTAATGCTCGCGACTATCGCACTGGGCGGAATGTCGACTGCTCGCTAATATCGCGACTTGTTGCTCAAACGGACCCAAACGGAGTGAACGAGAAGCTCTTGCGTGGCACTTTCGCAAGCGCAGATTTTAGATAATCGTTCTGCGCCAGCGCAACGTACTTGTAAGGTACGTTACGCGACGCAGCCGCCGTGCGCGCTCAGCGCTGTCGGCAGTTGACCTTACTGCTCGCCAGCAGCGCGCGTTTAGGTTATCTACTCGCGAGTGCCAGTGTTGTTGTGTTTTTCTTGGAGCGGCGAGAATCTAACTCCGATGTCCAGAGAGTCCATGTAAGCCGACGCGTCTCATAGCTGGTAGGCGTCGACTAATTTGTTTCTTCTTTTTCTATTTCAGCGAGGCCACACTATTAGACACTTCCAGGTGCGTAATTACTTGCACTTACATGCAGTGCTTATGTGTTTTTGCTTGCCTTCTAACCTCCTCTTCCACTGTCTTATAATGTTGTGTGGCAGCTTGTACTTCCCTTCCAAGGTGCAGCTGCTACTATTATCTTCTTCTTTGTTTAATTACTGTCTAGGAGGTTGCAGGTATGGAGACCACTACAAGAACAGGAAGGAGCTTGAAGAGGAACCCTGCTGCAGTGTGTGCGAGCACTGCCATCGCCTATTCATGGGCTCCTGAGACTGGCTCCTCGCTGGAGCCTTTACTTGAGCTCGAAGCCCATGTACCTGGTGAAGGTAAAGTATGTACAGCCCTGCGTGGCTGTTAGTTAGGCTCAAGCGTGGCAGTTCTGCGAGACTGCCAAGATTGTAAAAAGAAGGTTATTTTAGCTACGAGGAGGCGCACAAGCTATGCTTTGGCCTTTTCATGGGACTGGTGCAAAAACACCACGTCACAATATATATATATATATATATATATACATACAGGATGGACCGTTTTAATCTATCGGTCGAAATCGCGAAAAAAATGGAAGTTTTGTGTAAAACATTTTTCTTGATGCGTGACAGATAGCGCTGTAATCGGCAGTTTGAATCTATCAATGCAAGTATCTCAACAATTACGCATCTGAAAAGGTAAAAAAGAAAAAATTTGTTAATCTGGATAGGGAACGTACAATGACACCATAATCGACCTCCCCCCCCCCTTCTTCACCCCCCTGTATGGAGCGGTTTCAACTTAAAAGTCTAAAACGGGTATCCCAATTTTATAATGCAGATTCTGATACTGATATAAAAAATATGGAAATTTTGTTTGAAAAATTTTTTAGATTCATTACAGATGTCGCTGTAATCAACAAAATTAGAAACGCGTACAAAAATGGTTACCGAATTAGAATTTCTCGAAGAATACACATTGTGTTGTGCAAATTAGAGTTCTGTGCATAAATACGTTAAAAAAATCTGTTTTGATGAAAATGTTTATTCTACCTTTAGCGTTACTTATGGACAACGACGTGGACGTAGTAGAATCATATCCCCAAGAGGTGCTTTTTTAAAGTGAGTCTCCTGGCTTCTCATAATTCGGCCTTTAGAACTAACAACAAAGATGCTGTTCAAAATTGTTTCCATTTTCCTGTAAACACAATTATAATCTTTTATGAAAGTTGTCCACTGTTTGTAATAACACAGACCCAAGTATTGGCGCACAAGCTGTTCGTATACGTTCTTTCATATCATCACGCGTTGTCGGCCGCTGTGCGTAAACGCAATCTTTCAACATCCCCCATAAGTAAAAAATCAGGTGATGTTAAATCGGGTGAACGGGGAGACTATTGAAAAGTTCCACCGCGTCCCATTCATCGATTGGGGTATTGCTCATTTAAGTGACCTCGTACAATGTGTGCCAAAGGTGCTCCGTCTTGTTGGAATAACATCCGTTGCCTGGTTCCTAGATCCACGTTCTCTATTGAATAAACAAATCACTTTTGAGAAACTGCAAATATCTTACAGCAGTTACATTATCATCAAAAAGTAGGGTCCACTTAGGTACCCGTTTACAATACCACACCAGACCATTACAGACCATCGATGTTGATTGTCAAGATCTATGCCAGTGAGGATTAAAGTCTGACCAATAATGACTGTTGTGTCTATTTAAATGCCCAGTGCTTTGGAAGGTAGCTTCGTCAGAGAAAAGAACGTATCTAAAAAATTCGTTGTTACGTTGAATCTTTCGCAAAGCCTATTGATAGAACCAAACACGTGCTACCATATCAGCTGGTGTTAATGCTTGCGTTAATGCAATAACGTAAGCATGATACTTTGTCGCCTTCAGAATTTTTAGCACTACTAACCGAGATGTGCCTGTTTCCCGTTGTATTTGACGGCTACTAATATTGGGATTCATATGCAAAAGTGCAAGAACAGTAATGGCACGTGCGTCATTTTCATCATGTTCGAGATGAGGGCGTTCACGTGACATTCTCCCTTCTCGAGCTCTTGCAGCCAGATTGCGAATGGTTACCCTGTTTGAATGTCTCCTGTTCGGAAAACGTTGCGTATAAAGTCGTGTAGCAGCTGTAAATTTATTGTGAGTTTTGCCTAAAGTCATAATTATGTCAACAATTTCTGTAGGAGTATAATCCAACATGTTTACCTCAAATAAATTAACTACGTATTAGAAAGTATGGCGGCAATTGGAAAAACTATCGAGTTTGTCAATTAATGTTCTCAATGAGAGTTCTGACAGTGAAGTCTGACCGCATTAATAAATCGAAATTCGCAGTATGGCCACATTAGCGCAACTTTATTTCTTAACCAATTATAAGAATCAAACGCAGAAAGATAATCCGAAGCCGAAATAATAAGTCTCTGCGATCCTGAGTCTTTTCGGGAAGAAAAACGAATCGAGTTGTTATTTTCGGTCACTAATTTTCGCGCTCTCAACTTTCGAAATTCTTTGTCAGCCCAGGCACCGGCATTCCAAAATATAAAATAATTCGAATGTAATAAAAACGATTGTAATCCAGACTTTGTCGAAAAACGAGTGGCGACTATTTGTAGTAAATTTATGTACAATATCTTTCTTTAATTTGCGAATGCTGTTAAATTCGAAATTTCCAAATAACAATAAAGCTACAAAATTGTCATGATCTCTCGGTATTTCCAGTCATATTCCTTTATTTTTTAATAGCATCTTCCTATAGTACATAAACAAGGGTCGTAACCGCTTCCTAGTTTTCGGTGTCTACCTGACGTGCATCAAAGGTTTTAGTCATCTAGGTCGACAGCTACATAGTTTCCGATGTCCAGTGATCAACCTTGAAGGTCATCTCAAGGTCTTTCCATTTAACCTTGAAGTGGACCATCAAGGTCATTTCAAGGTCATCTTAGATTTGACCGTAGAATGGCTTTGTAAGTCATTTTTGAATTGACCTTAAAAAACCATTTTATGGTTAAATAAGAACGACTTTGATCTTCAGGTTTGATCCCTGGAGATTAAGGTCGACGTGAGCGACGAAACGCTACTGTGCGGGTTATCGCAACCTATATAGCAGTCGACTTTCTCGTACATATACGCTGAATGGCGCATATACACGTGATGTGTTGGCAGCAATAATGGATTTCAGTTCCTCTAAGAGCGTCGGCTGCAGAGATCGGGCCCATTGCAATAAATTTAAGCGTTAGAAAATTTAGCATTGCAGCTTTGGTAGCCTAGTTCTAAAGGCCGAATTGTGGAAAGCAAGTGGATTCACATTAAGAAAGCACCCCATAGGGACATGCTTTTACTACGTCCACGTCGTTGTCCCCGGGTACACTAAAAGTAGAATTAACATTTTAATCAAAAAAGATTTTTTTTTAACGTATTTATCCACAAAATTCTAATTTGCAGAGAACATTGTGTATTCCTCGAGAAATTCTAATTCGGTAACGATTTTTGTACGCACTTTTAGTTTTGTCGATTACAGCGACATCTGTGACGAATCGTAAAAATGTTCCGAACCAAATTTCCATATTTTTCGACGCAGTATTAGAATCGGCAACATAAACTTGGGGAACCCATATTAGATTTTAAAGTTGAAACCGCTCCATACGGAGGGTTAGAGGGCGGGGGGGCCGATTGTGGTGTAATTGCATGTCCTCTATCCAGATTAAGAAATGTTTTCTTTTTTACCATTTCAGATGCGTATTTGTTAAGATATTCGCATTAATAGATTTAAACTGCCAATTACAGCGCCATCTGTCACGCTTCGAGAAAAATGTTTAACACAAAACTTCCATATTTTTCGACGCAGAATCAAAATCTGTAATTAGAATTTAGGATTTTAATAAAAAATACGCGATTTGATCCTCAAATAACCTTCAAACTTGTCCTCACGGTTAACGCTAAGGTCAGCGTTACAAACTTACTTTAATTTCTGCAACTTTTGTCTAAAACATTTTTTGATATAACCATCTTTATTTCGAAGTTATTTCGACCGATAGATTAAAACAGACCAACCTGTATGTACGAGTATACATTCTGTCAAAAAAGTACCGGGAATTGTCGATTTGAATCTAGCGGGGTAGTTTAGGCAGGTAAAATTTTTTTTCTAGGTTAGTACAACTATCCTTAATGACTATGCCAAGTTTAAGCGAAATCTGTTAACGAGTATGTTTACAGTAGCTAGTTAAGTCAGTCGATGTCAATAGTGCGTGCCGATTTTTTACAATGGGTAATTACGTTGAACAAAGAATTGGTCTAAAATTTTGTGTTGCGAATGAAATTTCGTGTGCCGATGCATTGAAAATGTTGCAAAAGGCTTTTCGTAATAAAGCACTATCAAAAACCCGTGCGTATGAGTGTTACAAAGCCTTCAAGGTAGGTCGTGAAGTCGTCGAAGACTTGCCTCATTCCGGACGCTCGTCGACGGCTTCGATCGCAAATAACGTCAATTAAATTAAGGAAATGGTGCTTGAAAATCGTCATACCAGCTTTAAAGAGATAGCACATGAACTTGAGATATCCCACGAGTCCACACGTACGATTTTAATTAATATTTTGTGCATGAGAAAGGTGGCCACAAGACTCGTTCCAAAATAGCTTAATTTTTTTCAAAAACGCTATCGCGAACAGGTCGCTTTTGACATGCTGGATCGCGCCAATTCCAATCTCGCATTCATGGAATGCATCATAACTGATAACGAAACGTGGGTGTACGAGTACGATATGCAAACAAGCCAGCAAGCATCGGAATGGGTAGGAAAAAACGAGCCAAAGCTGAAAAAACCACGCCAAAGCCACTAAAAAGTGAAGATGATGCTCGTTGTTTTCTTCGATATCCGTAACGTGGTGCACTATGAATTCGTTCCAGAGGGTTAGACGGTAAGCAAAGAGTATTACCTAGGCTTTATGAAACGATTGCGTAAGCGTATCCGTATGAAAGGGCCAAATTTGTGGGCGAGCAACTCGTGAATTTAGCATGGTGTGGTAAAATATAAATATTTATACCACCAAAATGATATTGGATGAGCGCCGACTAAAAGTGCGCGAGATAGCACACATGGCAGGCATTTCAAAAAGTGTTGTGCATCGCATTTTGACCGAAAATTTGGACACGAAAAAGCTGTGCGCAAGATGGGTACCGCGTTTGCTCACAATGGAGCACAAGCAGCTGCGTGAGGATGTTTTCATCGAGTGTTTGACAATGTTTTGCAGCAATAAAGTCAAGTGTTTGCGTCGATTAATAACCATGGACGAAACATGGGTCTATCATTCTACACCTAAGACAAAGGAGCAGTCAAAGCAGTAGACTTAAAAGGGAGAACCGGCTTCAAAGAAAGCAAAGACAGTTCAGTCAGCTGGCAAGGTCATGGCATCCATTTTCTGGGATGCGCGTGGAATAATATTTATTGATTATCTCGGAAAAGGAAAAACAATTAACGGCGTATATTATGCAGTTTTATTGCAGCGTTTGTGTGCTCCATTTAATGAAAAAAAAAGTGTTGTTTCATCACGACAACGCACCAGTCTACACGTGCGTCATTGCGATGGCTAAAATCAATGAGTAGAAGTTCGAATTGCTTCCTCACGCACCCTTTTTGCCAGATCTGGCTCCCTCGGATTATTTTCTTTTTCCGAATTTGAAAAAATTGCTCGGCGGCAAAAGATTTGCCAACAATGAAGAGGTAGAGTCTGCGGTTAATAGGTATTTTGAGGAGCTTGACGGTTCCCACTATAAAGCGGTTATCGAAGCTATTGAACATTGTTGGCAAAAGTGTATCGAACTGAAAGGAGAATATGTTGAAAAATAAAAAACATTTTCGCTATTTTTTTACTGTGTTCTTCGTCGGGTCGGGTACTTTTGGGACTGCCCTCGTATACACTAGGTGTGGCAGAAAAGTAGTTAGACTGATTTTTTATTTACCAAAGTTATTTTTCTCAGATATTAATTTTATCCCCTTCAAAGTAGTTCCCTTGGGCAGCTACACACTGATGGAGACGTTGGTAGCAGCGCTGGAAGTCTTCGACCGGTATGGTCTTCAGCATATCCGCTACACTCTTTTGGATGTTTTTTGAAGTCCCAAAATGACGTCTTCTGAGAACATTTAACAGTTTAGGAAAAAGGAAGAAGTCACAGAGACTAAAGTCAGGTGAATAGAGAGGCTGGGGAACCACAGGAATGCTTTTTAAGGTCAAAAGTTTTGTGAGGGAGAAGGCAGTGTGACATGGGCTTTAAATTCTACTGTTCCCTTTTGCGTGACGCACAACAAAAACACAACTTTACAAATAGCAGTAACAAAAATCACATTGTTAACGATAGGAGTTGCAATTCGCACTGAACCATGAGAGGGTACTGAAACACGTGCAAGCGATCTAGCAACAGCGCAGCGTTGTCAGATCACTTGCAGTGTTGCTAGTTTCGCTGCTTTTCTGCTGCACCTCGTTATGTTTCTATCCATAAATCAATAAAAACTAGTTTGTGAATGTTTTTACTCAAGATTTATTTGGAATTTTTGTTTAATAAAATTATCACCAATAACTTTTTGACAACATATTAGCTCAATCGGTAGTTAGATTAATAAATT
Source organism: Chalcis sispes (assembly GCA_949987625.1). Classification (NCBI taxonomy): domain Eukaryota; kingdom Metazoa; phylum Arthropoda; class Insecta; order Hymenoptera; family Chalcididae; genus Chalcis; species Chalcis sispes. The sequence continues at coordinate 36,451,069 of OX465095.1, read as the reverse complement.
AGCGAGTGCTGTAAAATTTAAATTTGCAATAACAAACTTTTTTGATAAATTAATGTTGTTTAGTTATATAAATTTGAATCGTTATTACTAAATAAGAAATCGTAATTTTTATTTACATTTTAATTGTGACTTTTGATATAATATTCTCTATACTGTCTGTCAAAAAAGTACCGGGAATTTCAACCTAAAACAACATTTTTCATTTATTAATCAAAATTTATTGGGTCATTTTCACAATAGGCTCTATTTGCTTCGATAAATCTATGCCAACGGCACTTTCAACCATCGAAACATTTTTTATAAGCGCTTTCCGGGATGGCCTTCAGCTCGCGCGCTGAATTTTGTTTTATGGCTTCAATCGACTGAAAACGGGTGCCACGGAGCAGCAATTTAAGTTTTGGTAAAAGGGAGAAGTCACAGCGAGCTAAATCCAGCAAATACGGTGGTTGTTGAAGCGTGTTCATTGAGTTTTTGGCAAGAAAGTCGGTCACAATCGTAGCTCGGTGAGACGGCGCTTTATCGTCGTGCAAAATCCACGAGTTGTTCGCCCACAAATTTGGCCGCTTCTTACGGATACGCTCACGCAAACGTTTCATAACGCCTAGGTAATTCTCTTTGTTTACCGTCTGACCCTCTGGAACGAATTCGTAGTGCACCACGCTACGGATATCGAAGAAAACAATGAGCATCATCTTCACTTTTCAGTGGCTTTGGCGTGGTTTCTTCAGCTTTGGCTCGTTTTTCCCTACCCATTCCGATGCTTGCTGGCTTGTTTGCATATCGTACTCGTACACCCACGTTTCGTCATCAGTTATGATGCATTCCATGAATGCGGGATCGGAATTGGCGCGATCCAGCATGTCAAAAGCGACCTGTTCGCGATAGCGTTTTTGAAAAAAATTAAGCTATTTTGGAACGAGTCTTGTGGCCACCTTTCTCATGCACAAAATATCAATTAAAATCGTACGTATGGACTCGTGGGATGTATCAAGTTCATGTGCTATCTCTTTAAAGCTGGTATGACGATTTTCAAGCACCATTTCCTTAATTAAATCGACGTAATCTGCGATCGAAGCCGTCGACGAGCGTCCGGAATGAGGCAAGTCTTCGACGACTTCACGATCCTCCTTGAAGGCTTTGTACCACTCATACGCACGGGTTTTCGATAGTGCTTTATTACCAAAAGCCTTTTGCAACATTTTCAATGCATGGGCACACGAAATTTCATTCGCAACACAAAATTTTAGACCAATTCTTTGTTCAACGTAATTACCCATTGTAAAAAATCGACACGCACTATTGACATCGACTGACTTAACTAGCTACTGTAAACACACTCGTTAACAGATTTCGCTTAGACTTGGCATAGTCATTAAGGATATTTGTACTGACCTAGAAAAAAAATTTTACCTGCCTAAACTACCCCGCCAGATTCAAATCGACAATTCCCGGTACTTTTTCGACAGAATGTATTAATAACGTCATACAAGCTACAATAAATTATTTACGTATTAAATGCGTCAACAGCAAAAGATATTCCAAAATATAAGATTACAAATTTAATTTGCTTGTAGAGTAAAGTTTAATCAAGCTTTCTTGAGATTCTTTTAATTCTAATTGCTTATCTAAAATAATTATTTCAATTTAATTAAATGCTTATAGTTCCTTTGCTATTTTTTATTAGATACGCCTATAGTCGACACGTGGCATTGTGGAAATCTTAACCATCAAATACTTAGCTTTGAGCAAACGGCTAACAAAAATACACACGTACACACATAAATACATACCCTCACCAAATAAAATAAACAAACTAAGAAAGATAATTATAAGAAGAAAAAAAAACCAGCGAAATTTGTCGAATTGTATTCGCTGCTTACAACAACGAGCTGTTGTGTAATAAAACTGCCTGCTATGTTGTCAAACGGCAATATTATTAAGAAAAATAAACTTAAGTAAAAAAAAACCAAAAAAAATGTTTTATAGATATGAACGATACGAAGTACAAAAACATGGCTTGGCTTTACAGAGGTCGTACTGCGTCGTCGTGGCGCTGGGGCATCCGTGATGAAGTGCGGTGGAGTTCTATTTTCTCTGTGCCAGTACGAAACTGGGAATAATTAGGTGATAAATTAACGCGCATGAATTATTGGCGAAACTAATCTTTCCATTAAAACCATCCACTTCCTACTAACTTTCTACAAACCAGTGTTTCACCTTTTTCTCGTCTAAGACAAATGATGACCAGGAATGCATGAAATAATCCAATTTAAGTTAGAAGTTGGTGCCCAAAACTAATATCTTTTTAATTCCCTTTACTTTCCCCAATACAACAGCAGAACTAGAGAAGTTGATAGTAAATTGTTAGAAATTAACGCAAGAAGCATAGAGTGGGTAACTGTATTTGTAAACAACGTGCATACAATAGCAATTAAATATTTGCGACGCCTCTGCCCCACTTTTTACCATTTAGCCTATCTTATTATCTAACTATTATAATTATTACTATTAAACCATTATAATTTGATAACTAGTATTTATGTTAATAGATTATATGATATATATATATATACAAGGTGACAAATGGGAAGTCGCCTAAAGTATATGCATCTCTTTCCCCCTCTACTGTATCGTATAAGGCTGGGCACACGTAGGTTCATTCTAGAATGTTGTCAGTTTCTATTAAGATGCCGTAAAGAGCTATACGCGTACTTTAAAATGAGTAACCTTACGAAGAAAGGAAAGGTGTATCTCATCGAGTGCTTTTATTCTAGAGGTTAAAACTATACTGAAGCGTATAGAGGTTTTCGTACTAAGTTTGGAAGTAAAAGAGTAGCTAGTCAAAATACTCTTAGAAGGTATAAATAAACAAAATCATATTTAACTTTATCGTATGACCAAATTTTTTAATAAAGTTTCCAAATCTTTTTTACTTCTTCCTCAGAGTAATTGATAACTTCATTAATTATTATACTCTTGACGATCGTCGTCATGATATTTGTGGTCCTTCATACACAGGTACAACAGAAGATAAGGTTGCCGAGGTCAAAGAACATTTCAAGAATAATTCAACGGATTCAATAATAAAAGCTGCAGCAGCCTTAAAACTGAATCGAGAGACACTAAGATTAATAATAAAAAATTTCATTAAGTTACATCCCTATAAAATTTTTTCCTTTCGCTAAGAAACGTGGATTAGTCAAAGACTATTATTTTATGCAAGATGGTGCTACGCCGCATAGAACTCAAGAGGTTTTTAAAGCTATTTACGAAGTTTATGGTGAACGCGTCATTGATTTAGGATATCTTCTTATGGGAAATTTTCTTGGAATATCTTCTTTGTGTGATTTCTTCTTATGGGGCTACCTAAAAGATTACTGTTATGCGAAAAAACCCAAGACCAAAGATGATTTAAGAGAAGCAATTAAAAAAGGAATTTCCAATATTTCTTTATCTAAAATTAAACAAGTTTTTCATAGTTTCCAAAAACAGCTTGATCATTGTACAAGTTCAGATGGGGATCACTTCAAAAATATTTACCATTAATAGTTATTCCCTAGCCAGGTTTTGTCATTTTTTTAAAAACGTAATATGTGGCTGTTGAAAATGTTCGATTAAAGTGAAATCCATTTGAAATAAAAATGACCACTTCACTGATTTATTAAGTTTTTTTATTTTTTTTTTCCCTGCACTCATCTCAGAATTATGTGATTACTTTAGGCAACTTCCCATTTGTCATCCTGTATATATATATATAACACATCGTTCAATATGTCTCAAAACTAACAACAAATACAACATTTTTTTCCAAAAATCATTTTTATTTATCAATATAATCTTCTTTTAGAGTGATACAATCTTTCCAACGCCTTTCCAACATTTCTATACCATGTTTATAGAAGGATTTATCCTTTGCTTCAAAATAGGCTTCAGTTTCGGCAATGACCTCCTCATTCGAGCCAAATTTTTTCCCCTGGAGCATTTTTTTGAGATCAGCAAAGAGCCAGTAGTCGCTAGGGGCTAAATCTGGCGAATACGGGGGGTGGTGAAGCAAATTAAAGCCCAATTTGTTCAATTTTGCCATTGTTTTCATGGACTTGTGGCATGGTGCATTGTCTTGGTGAAAAAGGATTTTTTTCTTCTTCATGTGCGGTCGTTTTGCTGCGATCTCCTCCTTCAAACGTACCAACAAGTCAATATAATAATCACTGTTGATCGATTTACCTTTTTCCAGGTAGTCAATGAAAATCACGCCATGTGTATCCCAAAAAACAGACGTCATGACTTTGCCAGCAGACTGCTGCGTTTTTGAACGCTTTGGGCGGCTTTCGCCAGCCATGCGCCACTCAGATGATTGCCGATTCGACTCCGGAGTGAAATGATGTATCCATGTTACATCCATGATCACGTATCGACGCAGAAAATCCTTTTTATTGCGAGTAAATAGCGATAAACAGCTCTCTGAATCATCGACTCGTTGCTGTTTTTGTTCCACTGAAAGCAATTGCGGTACCCACTTGGAAAAAACCTTTTTCATACTCAATTTTTCATGAAGGATTGTAAATACACTTCCAGATGATATCTGTGTCATTTCTGCAATCTCACCGACCTTCACTTTGCGATTTTTCATTACAATTTTTAACATTTCACTCACATTTTCCTGTGTAACGGCTTCCAATGACCTACCTGAACGTTCCGCATCGTTTGTGTCCGTACGACCACGTTTAAACTCAGCATACCAACGACAAATCGTTGGTTTGGATGAAGAGGAGTCTGGGTAATGTTTTTCAAGCCATCGCTGGGCTTCTACGGTGTTTTTACCCATTGAAAAACAATGTTTTATTTAACACGTGAAACTCGCTTTTTTCCATTTTTCAAACAAATTACAAAGTGACTTTTCTCTAACTTTATGAGTGCATTAGGTGTTTCATTAAGCACCGCAGCTCATGCTTATGTCGGCAAAGAGGACGCAGAGCGTGTGATGGTCTCCGACGCACGAGCGCATGGGAGCACGTGAGAAGGAAGAATGTCTTGACGACAATACCAGCTGGACTTATTAGAAGCTAACGATACTGCAGAAGGTCCCTCTTATGGCCCTGGAATAGATGATACCATTTAAGTTAAAAAAAAAAATTTAACTATGTGTAAACTACTTCTGAAACTTTAAATGCGTTTTTCTCAAAACGGTATTTTCAAAGTCGGTGATCTCGATTTCTCAGAAGTGACTCAATTAATCAGTCTTAAATTTTTACACAATTTTCTTAGATATATTCCTTAGGTATTGAACAAAGGAATAAGATTTAAAAAAGTTATTACTATTTTTAACAATTTGGAGCGTAAATTTCAGTCAAAAACGAAAAATTTTTTTAAATAGACGCTATATTGTCAAAAATCAAAATTATTATTCCTTCATTTAATACCTGTATTGATCTATTCTTCAAAAGAACCTACCATATTTTTTGATTTTAGATGATCCAAACCGTCGAAATAGAGATCACCGCCAAGCGCCTTTTTTTAGAGGTCGTTCGGGACATCATCTACAAAAGCGGTGTACATCAATTTTTGTACATGATCGACGCGCTTTTGTATTATTAAAAGTTGGCTCAATTTGAATTACCATTATTTGTAATTGATAAATAAAAACCGATTCTATAAGAAATTCATAAAAGAACGTCTTTTATGAGCCTCGCAACTGCGGTTAACCCCTTAAGACAACCCAGCGTTATCTCACAACAAATAGCAGAGCGGATTAAACCTTTAGAAGAAGTAGCATTATTAATGTTCAAAAAAGGGCTACTGGTAGAAATCGCTACTACTGTACATAGTCAACGGCCCGCTAAATTAAATGAGGCGTATCCAGCCGATGCGGAATTAGAAAATCTTATGAAAAGGTACATCTTGTTGGACGTTAAAACTAACCATAGACAAATTGAAGAAAACGAAGAAAATAATGAGTTATCAGGATTATCTAATTGCTGACACGATAGATGTTACCCAAAAGATCAAAGCAGCAAAAACTATAGACCGAATGAGCAGGAGTATAGTCGTAAAAACGTCTGGCTCATAAAAAAGGAAATCCTACCACAAGGAGCCTGGACTAACAAGAGGACCAACTATATTTCAGATAGACGATATGTGCCAACGCAGTAAGATAACCGAGTGGAATACCCTCAACAAAGAAATTACCATCCAACGCATTATTTCCTGCCCATAAGAAATTACGAACGTCCTAATGTTCCTTCGGAGCAATACCCGCAGAATAGCAAGGACGGATACTATAATTAATATAATAACGATTTACATTTATATAACCCTGTGGTAGGTAATCATCGATCGAAATATTTGCTGACCAGCCAGGCTACGACAACAATAGGTATACCGAAAGCAATTACAGAACACAAACTAATTATAGTGGACCATGGAATCGAACCGCTGCAGGGCAACCGTGGCCAAATAAACCCTGAAGAACACCAGCTTATCCTTTCTTTCAGGAATCAAGACCGACAATGGAAAGACGAGGAGGGAAGAGGCCACGACCACGGGAAATGGCTCTCAAGGACAAATCTTACTAGTCCAGAACAGAATACACAGACCGTTAGACAAATTGCTACGTGTACAGGACATCGAGACGAAGATTCAGGAGATGACGATCTAACAGTCATAACGCTGTGAATCTGCAAAGATAGATAATGGAGCTTCGGTTAATCTAATTAAACTTAGTTCCTTGATCCCTGATCTTAAAATTAATGTATGCGACATAGGCACACTAGGCGGCATCACGGATGAGACCATAAAACTTTAGGTACCACTTATTTAACTATACAGGAATCGCCGGCATAATTTCACATTGTGACAAATGAGTTCAAAATTGACCAGAATGTAATAGTTGGACGAGATTACTTAAAGAAGGAGAAAGCTGTTATCTCATATCATAACAAGGCACTTACGTTGAGTAGGGATGTTAAGCATCCCATCCTGTTTTAATCGATAAATAATCAACATAAGCAAGAGACTGGAGGAATATATAACACAAGAGATCTTTGCATGAAGCATAATGACTTATCCAAGACATTCGTGCGTAAATTATTCATGGAAAACTGAGAAGATACGGGCCAATCAACCATCATTTAAGAAAAATCTAAATACAAGTATGTACTTAAAGGAAGAACCAGGCAAGTACTCCAGATAAATATTAAACCCAGTGAGTTAGCGCAAGGATATTTGCCTAAATTAGAACTCAACAACGACCGAATATATATAGGGGAAGAAATAGTACAAAATGACCACAATGCTTGTCGGGTAATGGTAGTAATAAATACTCAGGAAAAAGACATCTGTGTAAATATAGACCCCGTTGAAATTCTACCTTTTGAATATGCAACTCCTAAATTTGACCCTGACACTGACACTAAACCGGAACCTCTACCCAATAGAATAACTCAACGATGGAAACGTACCAATTTACTCAGAACTTGAGTTCGGGTAGATCACCTTAATCAAGAAAAGAATGAAGGTGTAAATCGAATAATAGATAAGTACTGCGATGTATTATTGTTGTGGGACCCCCTCCCTTTTATTAATAAAGTAGAACATGAGATTCCACTAGAAAATAGCGTACCAGTACATACTACAAGTAAGCAATATAAACATCCATCGAAACATAGAGAAGTTATAGGCAAACTAATGAGGAAAAAACTAAGGGATGGCATTATAGAACCCTCGAATTCACCCTGCTCCTTCCCAATTTGAGTCGTCCCAAAATAACCGGACAGCCATGGTAACTCCCATTGGAGAATGGTCATTGACTTTATGGAGCTAAATAAGAAGACTATAGGCAATGTATACCCTCAGCCCAATATAGCAGATATTTTAGATAAATTAGGAGGAGCAAGTTATTTCACATGCTTTGATTTGGCTAGCGGATTTTAACAAATACCCATGAAACCAGAAGATTAATGAAAGACAGCCTTTACTACCCCGAATGGGCATTATCAATACGTTCGTACGTCAGAGGGATTAAATGCACTTACTACTTATCAGAGGCTAATGGACAACGTCTTAAAAGGACTTTAAAACACTGAAATGTTAGTGTACCTAGATGATATAATAGTATACGCAAGGGATTTGCAGGACCACAATAGAAAAGTAAGACAACTTCTAGATCGGCTAGAAGTCGCTAGACTGGTTCTAAAACCCGACAAGAATGAATTCTCACAGCAGGAAGTTCCCGTTTCTAGGACACGTCATCAGCGAAAGAGGGGTTAAACCAGATCCCAAGAAGGTTTTAGCAGTAAAGGAGTTCCCCAAGCCAACTACCATAAAAAATATTCGACAATTCTTGAGATTGATAGGATACTATCGGAGATTCATAACAAATTTCTCAAAAATTGCAAAACCGCTAACAGATCTTTTAAAGAAAGGCCAGCATTGTATTAATTGGGGACCACAATAAGATGAAAGTTTTGAAACACTAAAGAAACGATTATAAGAGAACCCAAACTTAATCTGTCCAAACTTTGAAAAAGAATTTACTCTGATGACTGACGCATCTGACCACGCAATTGGAGCAATACTAAGCCAAGAACAGAATGAATTCGATCATCCTGTCGCGTACTTATCAAAAACTCTAAATAAGGCCGAAAGAAATTATAGTAATACCGAAAAGGAATGTTTAGTCATGCATCAATTTTGACCATTCTATTGGGAAGAAAATTTTTTTCACGCGCAGACCACGAATCACTGAACTGGATGCATAGTAGAACCGACCCTGGACAACGACTTATGCGCTGGATGTTCAAGTTTACAGGATATCAATACATATTCGAGTATAAACCTGGATGATTAAATAGTTACACTGATGCTTTGTCTCGCAATCCAGCAATAAACGGCACTGAGCCAAAAATCAATGATAAATTACCTTAACTCAGAGGACTAGTATCAAACTAAGTAGACTCCTAGCCTAGGAAAAATAAAGAACCAAAGGTTCCAAGATTGAGAAGTCTCTCTGCGGGAGACGTACAAGGTCAGTCCAGCAAGTCTAGGGTGAGGGAAACCAGCTGGTTCAAAGACTGCTAAAGCAATACCTGAACTAGACTACAGCACCATAGCTCAGAGAACTAGAGAACTAAGACATAACAAGACTCAAGGAGAAAACCCTAGTATCTCAAGAGCGGCAACCTCTAAAGCATCATGAAGTATTCGTAAGCCCTTATCTGGAAAAACATCCAGTAATACCCGTAGTTAGAGATCCTTAACTAAACAAGCCGATATACCCATTAAAATACATAGACTAGCGACAGGAGACCATGAATTACATCAAACCAATAATCATTAACGGCAAACCCACCTACGAAGAAAGCGACTTAAGCTAGTTTAGAAACGACATCAGAGTGTACAAAAAACCACTGAAGATTCAGACCTTGATACTGACCCTCGGTATAACAAACCAAGGGATTACCTATCAATTTGTGTCCAAGTAACTGCAGAATCAGGGAGTGAAACCGAGGAAGTAACGGCATCAGCAGAGAATTCAGAAGAAGAAGAAGCTGACGACCCACAAGGAGAACCTAAGGGTTCAAAACCGTTAGCGTCAAGTGAAACGTTAAGTGACGAAAATACTAAAATAAGAAAACAACGAAAGACTGGAGAAATTTTAACAAATCCTTAGAAAGAATTAATCACAGAATATATAGTCGATATGGTCACAACTCTGATTAACTCCTATTGAGCAGAGACAACAAGCTCGGAGATAAAAACAATGTCTCTAAGGAAGACATAGTGAACGCTGAATATCAAGAATTTTTGGACACTCTAAACCCTTATGATGATAAAACTCTCAACAACGTCATTATGGAACAGCGGACTGTATGATTGAAGCAACCATACCCGAATAAGAAGAAGAGTTTTACTTACTCAACACAAAAAAATAAAATCAATGACGAAACGGGCCGTGATGCCGACGTAGAAGAATCAGATAATATACCCAAAATACCGTGCAAAACATCAAAACCCATCTCTGACACACCTTTCTGTTGCATCCAACAACCACCAGCTAAAAGTACTTTTCTAACAGAAAAAGTAAAAAAACATTTACGATTCGGCGAGATAATTAAGATCCCTGAAATCTCTGAAGAAACCTCCTGGAGCACCTCTCTCGGAAAACCAAAAAATATAAGAATAGACTACGGCCAAACACCCAGAAATACCATTGACGAATTACTACCCTTAATATCATTATGCATATTTTCAACTGACTTGTATGAGACTACTACGGATCACAACGATCAGAGCTCAGATGACTCTGACTCAAAGACCTTCGATGAACAACAATCGTTGCGCTTACAGAATTCAAGAAACAATATTAATACATCACGAAAATATCTAAACTGTAAGAAAGACAATCTAGTACACTTTTTATCTAGTAATATCGAGAGCATGACATCAACAACAAGATTATTGGTTGACATCGGGGCAATAAATCCAATGAATTTGTAAGACAAGGATAAATCCAGCTAACATCATATAAAAATCATAACGTAATATCAGTAGTTATAAATAACAAGTATTTTAATAATCTCACCAAGCCGATCTCAGGGACTGCTCTCACAGACCTTGAAACTTCAATGATCCAAAGAAACCTTACCAATTTTCGCTTTGCTTGGAAGTGTCAGACTTATTTGTCCAACTCCTAACGGAAACGTTTGAAGGCAGCACAATTACTGTAACCTTATGTTATTAAAAGGTGAATTGTCCTGCACCCGAATAAAAAGAAATTATAATGCAAAACTTACACGAAAGCCTGATTGGGGGATATAAAGGCGTAAACCAATCCTATCAGAAAATCAGAGAAACACACTATTGGTCAGGTATGAGAAATAATGTTCTGGATTATGTTATAAAATGCCGTGAATGCAGTATGAAAAAGTTAAATCGAATAAAGATGAGAAAGCCTATGATTATCATAGAAACCAGCGATAGAACTATTTGACAACGTCTCCATCGACACCGTAGGCAAAATGAGAATGACTCCTCGAGGTAACAGCCATATGCTTGTAATACAATGCTATCTAACCAAATACCTAATAGAGGTACCGATACCTAATTTACTATCTACCACTATAGATAACGCACTAGCTAAGCCCTTCATATGATAATATGGTGCTCGCAAAGCGATATTATCAGATAGAAGAACTAGCTGTCTGTCAGATCTAACAGAAACACTTATGAAAACATTTAACATACGACACCTTACCACGTCCAGATATAGACCACAGACTAATGAATCTTTAGAAAGAATCCATGCATCATTAACTGACTTCATTAGGACTTACTTAAAATCTTATAATGACTAGGATAGATGGATGCCCATTGCTGCATTTACTTAAAATACTATCAGGAGTACAAATTAGTTCGGTCCGTTTTCAGAAGATGGCTCTGGCTATTATGAATAGTTCATAGTAATAACTAAAGTCGGTAGTTTCAGAGAGTTTAGACATCTGTCAATAATATTCTGTTTATACTGCTTCGAGTTTCATAAACAAATCTTGTTTTCAACTGTGTTGAATATGTCCAATTGTGTGTAACTAAGCAGCATTTGCGGGAGGTTTTGGTTATCTGTTTTAATTAGAAGCAAAGTGTAGCTGAAGCGCATCAAATGCTTGTGAAAGTTTATTGTGACAATCCTCCAACTGATAAATCTTGTAGGAAATGGTTTCGATGTTTCAAGAATGGAGATTTCAGCATTAAAGACAAGCCTCGCTCTGGACAGCCAAAAAAATTCAAAGACAAAAAGTTTGAGACATTACTCGATGAAGATCCAAGTCAACCGCAAGAGGAGCTTGCAGAATCATTGGAAGTAACTCAACAAGCAGTTACTGTATGATTGACATCCATGGGAATAATTCAAAAGCAAGGCAATTGGGTGTCTTATAAACTGAAACCAAAAGACATTGACGGGCGATTTTTCTGTTGCGAGCAGCTGATCCAAAGGCAACAAAGAAAGGGTTTTTACATATAATTGTTACTGGCGATGAGAAATGGATATTCTATAATAAATTTAAGAAATAAATACTACGCTATGACCAGTCAATCGTTGCCATCGACCTCAACATAAACACCACAGCTGAATATTCTTGGTTCGAAGATCATGTTGTGTATCTGGTGGAACCAAAAAGCTGTTGTGTAGTATGAGCTGCTACAACCTGGCAATACCGTAACGGCCGATCGTTATATGCTGCAACTGATTTGTTTGAGCCGTGCATTACGTGAAAAACGGCTGGAATACAAGAAAAGACATGACAAAGTTATTTTTCTGCATGACAACGCTCAGCCTTATGTCGCAAAAGTCTTGAAAAAATATTTGGAAAAGCTCAAGCAGGATATTTTGCCGTACCCGTCGTATTCTCTTGACATTGCTCCTTCTGATTACTAGTTGTTTCAAGGAATGAAGCTTGATCTGGCAGATCATCGGTTTACTTCCTTCGCAGAAATAGAAAATTGGCTCGAGATGGAATTTGAAAATTGCTAGAGAGGTGGGAAAAAGTAGTAACTAGCAATGGACGATATTTTGATTAATCTTTTTATTCTTATTTTGAGATAAACGCATTTTTAACCGCAAAAAAAACGGGCCAGATTAATTTGTATTCCCAATAGTTTATATTCAGCCACGAAATTCACTTCCTACGAACTAATATTTTGGAGAATTGCAAGATTTCCTCTTACAAGGGAACCACCCCAACCCGACCCCACCGATTTTAATAATTTTTAGATATGTTTTAATCCTCAAAAAAATATTCGACATGTGTTTTTTTTATCGGCTGACATCCACTTTTAAAGGGTGAAATCCATCCCTGAACACCACCTCGAAAAATCGTTTTTAATATATCTCTGCATCTAATAAATATTTTTAAATAAAATCAACGCCAAAATATTTCTTATAAGTAGGCGCTTCTACTGATATAACTTCAACACCAAAGGGATGCAACTTCTTTTTCTATAGGGGTCAAAGTTCAATTTTTTTTGCTATTTTGCGATTCAAAATCTGTTAAATAAGGTCAAAAAGGTTAAAAACGGCATTTATAATGAGAAAATGAGAAATTAAAATTAACGTATTTAGGGGTTTTTTGAGAGAAAATTTTTTAGGTGTGTGTTACCCCTAAAAACCACGTCTACCAAATCACAAGCAGGCTAACCCACCTAACCCTGGCCACAGTGTGTCTATTGATTATTTGTTCTACCATATAATAAGCGAAATATATTAAATAACCAAGCTACCCCTAACCTCTAACCCTCAACCTCAAAAACCCAAAAAACCACTCCTATCAAACCAAAAGCAGATAAACCCATGTAACCCTAGCCACAGCATGTTTATCTATTATTTTAACTAAATATATTCTACGTCACAAGCGAGCTATGTCCGCAGAAATCCGACCCTTGACCCCTAACCCGCCCAACCCCAAAAAACCTTCCCTATTAAACCATAAGCAGGCTAACCCAACTAATCCCTGCCACAGCATGTTTATCAATTATTTTTTTTGTTATTAAATATATCCTATATCACAAGCAAACTATATTAGCTAACCAAGCTACTCCTAACCCCTAACCTTTTAAAATCCAAAAAACTACCCCTATCAAACCACAAGCAAGCTAATCCATCTTAACCTGGCCCCAGCGTGTTTTTTGATGATTTTTTATTTTTTAATAAATATATCCTACATAATAAGCAGTTTATGATAGCAAACTATTGTACCCTTAACCCAATGAATCCCTAAAGAAAATCCTTACGAACCCACGAGCAGGCTACCGCCCTTAACCCTGACCACAGCGGCGTTTATCGCTCATTTGTTCTTGAAATAATTGTCAAATCGAAACCTGGGATAAAAAAAGTCACGTCCAAAAATAAGTATTAAATGTAATACGTTGTCTTATTATTTTTAAATGAACTTTATTAGAAGTTATTCTTATAAAAGACTATATTTTTGACTCATATGTTAATAAAAATGTATTATTCGACATACTTTTTACAGTAATGATAATCTTCAAGGAAATGCTTGAAACATAATGACTTTTTACACCAACCACATCGTATTATTGCAACATTCTTACATCCTTTTACTTCGCAGTTGACATTACAAGATTCTCCAAAACTAAAATCAACAGGATTATCAGTTTTATCTGGTTTTTGAGTAATATAGCCGCTTTTATACCAGGAATATTTAAAAATATCCGTATATCTCGGTGAAGAAAACTGGTTATGTACCAGCGATTGTAACGTTATAATGTTATTTCTTACATGTAAATTTAAGACATAATCTATCAGCATTACTTGATCTGAAAATTGCCTCACGAAATTAAAGAATCTTCTTCTAATTTACAATAATAGCAAATACTAAATTATGGGGCTATTTCAAAAAATATGTTTGAAATTAAAAAAATTGAGCCTGCTTCAGGATTGTTTGGGGTACTTACACAGTATTAATTAATTCTGAATGAATTCATGATATAATAAAATTATTTCACAATAAATTTAATAATTATAAAATAATTCCAAAATCATTGAGGAATCATTTCATAAAATAATTCTGTAATAACCTTCGGATTTTATATATATATATATATATATATATATATATATACATATATATTCAAAATAATTTATTATTTGCTATTATTGTAAATTCAAAGAAGTGTCTTCAATTCTTCGCTATTTAAAAAACGGAATGAGTGTTATATATTAAAATTTCAATGTATTAATTTTATATTTATTGTAATTTAGTGTAAAAATATAATGTATTTTTCTGTTATTTTTCGTTTGAAAACTAATTTATAACAAAGTTTGATTAGATTACTACTATCATCATTCCTCTTTTAAGAAAGTTATAATGTTCACAAGGCATACGTTATCTGCATTTTTATCTAATCCATGTTTCAAGGAAGATAATTTCTTGTGTAAACTTCATTGGGGAAAACATCCGGCTTGCTTTTGATAAATAATAACAGTTCAACTAAAGTGAATTATTTATTTTGCTAGATGTATAAACACATTTACTTGTATTTTTATGTGAAATTTTCTTAGCACAAGAATATTATAAATAAAAATAAGAAGAAAATTTTTTGATCACCACGTAAGTATTAACGTTCTTTCTCACGTATAATTTTAATCAAATGTTTTGATTTGCAAAACGAAATATGTATTAGACAAGGTTTTTTTTTTTAATACTTTATAACTGCGAAAAAAATATTTATTTAGTGCTTTTATTTTAGATTTAATTATAAAGGTTAATACTTTGAACGTATTGAATTTATTATTCGCATATTTTCAAAACTTACAAATACCAAGCAGTGAGATTACCAGTTTTCTTTACCAGGATACACATATATTTTAGAATATTCTTGGTATGAAAGCGGCTATATTACTTAAAAACTAGATAAAACTAATAATCCTGTTGATTTTAGTTTTGGAGAATCTTGTAATGTCAACTGCGAAGTAGAAGGATGTAAGAATGTTGAAATAATACGATGTCGTTGGTGTAAAAAGTCATTATGTTTTAAGCACTTCTTTGAAGATTATCATTATTGTAAAAACTATGTCAAATAATACATTTTTATTTACATATGAGTGAGAAATATAGTCTTTTATAAGAATAACTTATAATAAAATTCATTTGAAAATAATAAGACAACGTATTACATTTGATACTTATTCTTAGACGTGACTTTTTTCATCCCAGGTTTCGATTTGACAATTATTTCAAGAACAAATAAGCGATAAACGCCGCTGTGGTCCGGGTCTAGGGTGGTAGCCTGCTCGTGGGTTGGTAAGGGTGTTTTTTAGGGATTCATTGGGTTAAGGGTACAATGGTTTGCTGTCATAAATTGCTTATTATGTAGGATATATTTATTTAAAAAAAAAAATCATCAAAAAACACGCTGGGGCCAGGTTAAGATGGATTAGCTTGCTTGTGGTTTGATAGGGGTAGTTTTTTGGATTTTGAACGGTTAGGGGTTAGGAGTAGCTTGGTTAGCTAATATAGTTTGCTTGTGATATGGGATATATTTAATAACAAAAAAAATAATTAATAAACATGCTGTGGCAGGGATCAGTTGGGTTAGCCTGCTTGTGGTTTGGTAGGGGAGGTTTTTTGGGGTTGAGCGGGTTAGGGGCCAAGGGTCGGATTTCTGCGGACATAGCTCGCTTGTGATGTAGGATATATTTAGTTGAAAAAATAATAGATAAACATGCTGTGGCCTGGGTTACGTGGGTTTATCTGCTTGTGGTTTGATAGGGGTGGTTTTTTGGATTTTTAAGGTTAGGGGTTAGAGGTTAGGGGTAGCTTGGTTATCCACTATATTTCGCTTATCATATGGTAGAACAAATAATTAACAGACACACTGTGTCAAAACATATAACAGAACAAATAATTAATAGACACACTGTGGCCAGGGTTAGGTGGGTTAGCCTGCTTGTAATTTGTTAGAGATGGTTTTTAGGGGTAACACACCCCTAAAAAATTTTCTCTCAAAAAACCCCTAAATACGTTAATTTTAATTTTTTATTTTCTCATTATAAATGTTGTTTTTAACCTACTCGACCTTAATTAACAGATTTTGAATCGCAAAATAGCAAAAACAATTGAACTTTGACCCCTATAGATGAAGGGGTTGCATCCCCTTGGTGTTAAAGTTATATCAGTAGAAGCGCCTACTTGTAAGAAATATTTTGGCGTTGATTTTATTTAAAAATATTTATTAGATGCAGAGATATATTAAAAACGATTTTTCGAGGTGGTTTTCAGGGGTGGATTTCACCCTTTAAAAGTGGATGTCAGCCGATAAAAAAAACACATGTCGAATATTTTTTTGAGGATTACAACATATCCAAAAATTATTAAAATCGGTGGGGTCGGGTTGGGGTGGTTTCCTTTTTAGAATATCTGACGAGTAAAAGCTAAGAACGTATCAGACATACTTACGAGACTTACTTCTCCGCTTAAACCAGATAAACCACATTGCCAGAAATAATCAGATTAAGGCCAAATTACAGTTTAAACTCCGAAATCACAGTAAAGGTAAAAGACTTAATGACAAAGTTTGGGACTATGTGTACGTTCTCAGAGATATAAGGGCTTCCAAGTTTGATGAATACTATAATAAACCCTTAAAAATCGTTGAAATTGTGTGTAGAAATTACGCTATTTTAGAATCACCCGACGGCAAACATATTAGAAAATACACGGATAAAATAAAATTAGCCCTTAACTGAAAGGAATAACCATTTCAGCAAACTAAGCCTCTCCATTGTATCTACGTAATAATGCTAAACGTCTGAAGTTCTTTGGGCCTCGCGGAATAAAATTTTGAAATAGAACCAATCATAGAAAACCCAGGAATATACTACAAGCATGTGGATGTACAATTAAAAAAAGCTGATTGGCAAGTAACTATTTATGTGAATACAAAAGATCTTATGGAAAACCATGGACCCATTGATAGTTACCAAGTTTCACTTAATAATTGCACTGCTCTAATTAAATTAAATACCTGCTGATTTATGCTTGGCATAGATCTAGTAGATGAAAGACAAAACATTCTAGACCCAACACATTTGGAGATAAAATCTACACTCTACGATATGAAGCAATACTCGGAGGACCTTATAAAAGTTCCTGGAAGTATGAGAAATATGCAGAAAAATAGTGCCGTTGGAATTGATTGAAAGCCTAAGTAAAAGCCTATTCTGGCTAGTCATGGCTAAAGAACTTGACAAGATAAATGCCAACATAGATCAGTAATTCAAAGGCCAAATAGGATTAGTGCAATTAGTAAATAAAAGAGAACACATTAAAGACAAGTCTCTAGATAAGTTGTATAATACTACGAGAGCCCATGCTGACATAATAAACCAAATGGAAAAGGACATAATCCGAAAATTCCGATTCATAGTCAGTGGAGCAAATTTATTGCAATATATATTATCACTTTAACTATCTTGAAATTATAAATATTATAATTGCATGGAAAAGTGACTGGCTGAAATATCAGAGATTATATTTATAACAGATAATCCAATAAAGAATATACGAAAGAGGAAAATATTACCGTCTGTTATAAAATTAGACAATTATCCTAAATCAACCAGCCAATGCAGTTTTTTTTTTTTTTATTAATCATTTAACTATTGATATTTCATCTATTAGGAACTGCACGAGTTGACGTGTTCAACCAAAGCTAGAGATCAATTCTCAATATTAATTTTACTCTCAAAAATATATCATATTGCATGCATAAACTTGTACCCTAATAGGACGAAGTGTACTTCCTGTTTAACAAAAATACTTAAATTTTGTTCAGTAAAGTGACGGCAAAAATTAAATTATGCTGTGAAACTTTTAAGAAGTCAAAATGTAAGAAATGGTTTGATGAGAAAAGACTATACGCAAAAACATACATAGTATTAATATTCGAAGAACAAAGACAATTGATTCTTGAGTTACCCACACAGCATGCAAGATTTCAGTGAAAGATTAAATGCAAGGTTTTAGTGAAAACTTAAAGAAAGGTTTCACTGAAACTTTGCCGATGGATTTCAAAGAAACATGAGACTGGGAAATCGCTGCAACATTACTGAAACATCACACTGAGATATTTTAAAAGAAATCTTGCAGCAACCTTGCAAGTTTATCAAAGAAACCTTGCAACAACATTTCATACAATATTTCACGCAACATTGCTAATATATTTTAAAGAAGAATTACACTTAAATATTTCGAAGAAATCTTGCAGTAACTTTTCAGAGAAACCTTGTTGTAAGGTTTGCGCAACCCTATTGAAAAACATAACGTCGTCTATAACGTTATGTAATAACATTAATAATGGCATTAGCAATGACATAATTTAGCGTGTCAGGATTTGGAACGTTTTATAATATCATTTGTCAAATTTTTCAAGCACAAAAATGGCGTCATTTTTGGATTAGAAGACGTAATTTTTACACTGTATGTATTTCTCTATTTCGTTATTAAATTGATTACTGAGTCATAAATTGTCGTTAATTTATTGTATACATTAATAATTTATGGAAAAAATGCAGAATAATTTATTGACCGGTGTGATCGAATCCGGGTCCTTTGCATTACGAAGCAGATCCTGTAACCACTTCACTATAAACAACGCTTGTACAACTAAGATATAAATTTTAGTTCTAAGTTGGCAGATGTTGCATCATTCTCATAAAGCTTTTATATTCAATTGATTCGTTAATTAGTTATTCATAACACGATTTTAAATAATTTATTATACACAATTATATTTACTTCTAATCGAAAATACTAGTGTTTAAAAAAATATTTTCAATAAATACATTAATATTGGGTGTACAACTTTGCTTTCGCCGTTTTGCAATAGATGGCTGTAGCGGTAGGTGGCAGTTGAAATAAATAAATCATAGATGTCATACAGTAAACTTAGGTATTCGTAAACATAACGCCATCGAAATATTAGTCGATTTGTGTCTGCATCATAAGGTTATTCTCGATTAAACATGTCAGCTTACAAGCCAAATTCTCGTCATTTGCGGGAGGTTTTAATTTTCTGCTTTAATATGAAGAAATCTGCGACTAAGGCTCATCGAATGCTCTTAAATACCTATAGTGAGGCCGCTATTAGCGAATCGTTTTTTAGTGTGGGAAGGCGTTAAAAACACTGAAATTTTTCTGCGTTTGCAAAATCAGTTCGGTAGTGAGTGCCTGAGTAGGGCTGCTGTGTTTCAATAGGCCAAAGCATTTAAGGATGGTCGCGAAACTGTCGAGAATGAGCCGCATGATCGTCGGCCGCGAACCAGCATCACACCAGACAACATTTGCCGCGTAGAACAACTCATTTTGGAGCACCTTAGGATGAATGTTTAAAACATTTCGGTTGAACTCGGCATCAGTATTAGCAGTGTAAAGTCTATCATCCACGAGCACCATCAATATTGCAAAATAACGGCGCGATGGGTTCCTAAACTGTTGAACTTCGAGCAAAAATTCACGTGGCTGGAAGTTTGCGTCCCACGCTCGGTACAATATCGAAATTAGGGTGGGAGGTACTGGAACACCCCCCCCCCTCGACAGACCGGATTTATCACCCTGAGACTACCACATGTTTGGACCACTGAGAGAAGCCCTCGGAGGTCAAAGATTCAACACCGATGACGAGGTAGAGGAGTTCGTGCGCACATGGCTGTCCAAGTTGCCCAAGGAATTTTTCAATACAGGCATCAAAAAGGTTCTGGAAAAGTGGACAAAATGCGTAACTTGTAAGGGGGAGTACCTAGAAAAACTGTAAATTTTTGTAAATTTTTTCGATAGTAAATAAACGTGTCAGAGCATTTATTTCGATCATATTTGAACCGCCCTCGTAATAAATTAACGACAATTTACAACTAAATAATCAATTTAATTACTTGCGCCACGATTTAACTTTCGGTTGCCGTGCTGCGTTTTACAACATAACATGCGGTAAGGCGTTACATTGATGCCGCACAGGGTCTGCGATTGGTATGCATTTTTTCAGCGTTATAATAAGTTGCATCGCAAACTAGAAGAATTTACGTGTAAAGAAATAGTACATGGATCCGTAGTTAGCGGCTTTGAAACAGAAGTATTTTGACGTGCGTGGTAAATCTTTACAGCGCAAGTGATTAATGCCGAAATAAAAAGATACATGCAATGTAAAAAAAATAACATCGTTTTACACAGAAATGACGTAATTTTTGTCTTGGTAAATTTGCAAATCACGTTATAAAACGTTTCAAATCCTGACGCAAAATTACATCATTCCTAATGTCATTATTAACGTTATTTCATTAAGTTATAAACAACGTCATCTTCTTTAACAGAATAAGGGACACATTGCGGTTGCTGCAACTTTTTATTCCAACATTGCAGAAAGCTTCAATTAAAATCTTCCACTGAAACCTGACTAAAAACTTTTTATTAAAACCTTGCACAAACCTTTCAAAAAAACCTTGACCACTTTCGCAACATGGGGTCGAGCATTGTCATGCTGTAAAATCACTTTATCATGTCTCTCGTTGTATTGCAACCGTTTGCCTTTCAATGCTCGGCTAAAACGCATTAATTGCGTTTGATAACGATCGCCTGTGATTATATCAGTCGGTTTTAACAACTCATAATACACTACGCCGAGCTGATCCCACCAAATACTAAGCATGACCTTGAAACCGTGAATATTTGGTTTGGCCGTCGACGTGGAAGCATGGCCGGGATATCCCTATAATTTTCTGCGCTTAGGATTATCGTAGTGAACCCATTTTTTGTCCCCAGTCACAATGCGATGCAGAAATCCCTTCCGTCTTTGCCTTGCAAGCAGCTGTTCACAAACGCACAAACGCCGTTCAGCATCTCTCGGCTTCAACTCGTACGGCACCCAATTTCCTTGTTTCTAAAACATTCCCATGACTCTCAGGCGTTTTAAAATGGCTTGTTGCATCACTCCCAATGATTCTGCCAATTCTTGTTGCGTTTGACACGAGTCTTGATCAAGTAATGCCTCCAATTCTGCATCTTCGAAAACCTTTCTTCAACCGCCATGCTGATCTTCGACGTTAAAATCGCCGTTCTTGAAGCGTTGAAATCACTCTTGGCACGTTCTTTTACTAATAGCGGCCTCACCGCTATTACAACTGTAGCGGCTTAGCGCTACAGCCATCTATTGCAAAACGGCGGAAGCAAAGTTGTACACCCAATATATTTAATTAAATATTATATTATATAAACTATTAAGTTATATTTTACTCTTATATAGTTAAATTACACATATTTTATACAAACATAAAATGAATGTTTGTTTTACATTTTAAATCTATTCTTTTTTCCTGTAAAATGATTGGTGGTTGCAAATTGACCAAAACATAAAATACATCATTTACATCATCAATACTGGAAAATAAATATTCGGGAATTTTATCTAAAATACGATATATTTTCAACTGTTATATTACTTTTTTTACATGTATTCTTACTCTAACGGTATTATATGTTTCCTGAGTCTCTGCCTGGAAAAATTCAATTTTATCCTTCAGAAATGGTAGTATCACAAGCATAATTTTTCTCCACTACTCCTAATGACAGTTGAAAATTCAGAAAATTTTTCATACGCCAACATTTTATCTCCATTTTATAAAAAATTTATGATCCCAAATTCGACACTTATGTAAGAATCCATAATTCTAACACTTTAAGCTTTTAATTTAAAACAAATAAAGCCATAAGGTATAATTCCAAACAGTATTTTAAATATGAAACCACTTTTGTAATGCGAGTAATAAAGAACACGGTTCTCTACAGTGCAACGATCCAAATTTTGAATTCAAATTTAAATTGTTTCGCGCCAAAACCCCAAACGGCAGCAAATCTCGAGGCAGTTACCGATAGCAAAATGCACGTACCTAAAATACAACTAATTATGTGCTCGTATTTTGAATTATAATTATAAATTTATAAGGTCTTTCTTGTAACAAAGAATTAACAAATTTTAAATTAGATATTTTTAAGTAAGCTGATTACCTCAAGTTTTGTAATTAAGAAAAAAAAACCAAAAATATCGATCGAACAAAGTGAATCAATGTAAAGCCGGTACTGACGTTACCAACTTTACAACGAGAATACCTTTCAAATTTAAATTACTACCCTTTTTATTTAAACAATAAACTTAATTAGAAGATTAATAGAAATCTTTAACTTCGGGTAATTAGTTTCAAAATTTTCCAGTTATCAGGTTCGAAAAAATTTTTAAGTAAGTATACAGATAAAGTTAAAGTCCAAAACTTTGCAAATAGATTTAAATGAAACAAGAGCATTTGCGAGTACGCACATCGCAATTAGCGGCAGCCAATCAAATTCTATACTCTAAAAAATAATTCATTAAACAATATTTTAGAGCATAATTGAACAAATAAATCAAATTAATATGTTAAACAAATATTCATATTATTTACAGACTGATCCTATCTCAAACCATGCAGGCCGACTGCACCTATTTCTCGAAATCACTTCTATATTTATTATATTATTTTCGGAAAATAAGTGTCAACGTATTTATTCTTATTTTGATATCATCAATATTGCATGTTTTATACACTTTTGAAAAGCGACTCATCAATTTTCAATTCTCAAAAATCGATAAAATTGTAACCGTTTTATTTCGTCTTTTTACTGATCTTTAAAAACTATTCTATACTCGTTCGATGCTATAGGTGATGCTCTTTCGAATCCACCCCTCATTATTTTTTACAAAAAAACAAAGATGATATTGCACTTTTAACAAAAAACGAAAATGCATTTTTCTCAAAAACACCATTTTCTTGGCTAGATTTTTTTTTTTTTTTTTTTTTTAGGTAGCTAACCTAAGCATCTATATTTTCGTATATGTAGTATTTAGAATATTTTGTTTTTTTAAAAGTTACACAAGAAATAAAAAAATAGTATTTTGTATCCTCGTAACAAATTTATTTAACAAATGTATCCTATAAATTCTATAAATTTAGGGTTATGCATGGTTTTAAATACGTATTGGTTGAAATATTCAGTAACCAGGTGTACAAGTATGAAATGCGGATTTTAGACAACAAATGGTGTACCGATGCAGTTTAAGCTGTTATGATTTGACACTGCACCATTTTGTTGTGTCATCAACAAGTTCAGATGCGCATTAGTGATAGGCTGAAAAAGTGTGTGCATCGTGTTGTATTGTTGTGTTTAATATGTCAAAATTTATATCGAACAAAGAGCATTCGTGAACAGCATTATATTTTTTTTTTTCATTTGAAGAAAAATGCTGCTGAATCCTTTCCGTTACTGCAAGAAGCTTATGGTGAATATGCTCCATCGCAAGATACGTGTGAACGATGGTTTAAGCGTTTCAAAAAAGGTGACTTCGACGATGCAGACAAGAAACATGGAAAACCGTCAAAAAAATTCGAACATATGGGTTTGCAAGCATTATTGGACGAAGATGATTCGCAAACACAAAAATAACTCACACAGCGATTAGGAGTTTTCCAATAAGCTGTTTTTAATGGCCTACGAGCGATGGGGAAAATTTGGAAGAGCGGTAGATGGGTGACACATGAGTTGAATGACAGGCAACTGAAAAATCGCAAAATCACATGTGAAATTTTGCTCACTCGGTACAAAAAGAAGGCGTTTTTGCATCGAATAGTAATAAGGGATGAAAAGTGGACTTATTTTGAAAATCCCAAACGCAAGAAATTATGGGTAGACCCAGGTGCACCATCCACATCGACCGCAAGACAAAATCCTTTTGGCAGAAAGACGATGCTCTGTGTTTGATGGGACCAGAGGGGCGCGGTCTATTATGAACTATTGAAACCTGGGAAAACGGTTAATACTACACGTTACCAACAACAATTAACCGATTTAAACCGTGTGCTGCTTGAAAAAAGGCCAGAATACCGAAAGAGGCAACACAAAATAACTATTCTCCATGACAATGCTCTATCACATACGGCAAAACCGGGTCGCGGCACATTGGAAGCACTTAACTGGGAAGTTCTGCCTCATGCAGCTTACTCCCCAGATTTGGCTCCTTCTGATTACCAGTTGTTTGCATCGATGGGTCACGCACTTACTGAGCAGCGCTTTGATTCCTATCAAGATGTTAAAAAATGGCTCGATGAATGATTCGCGGCGAAAGAGGGAGATTTCTACTGGCGTGGTGTTTACGCATTGCCTGAAAGATGGGAAAAATGTATAAAAAGCGATAAAGCATACTTTGAATAAAGCACTTATTGTTATTCTAACAAATTTAACGTGCTATTTTTTCTTTTAAAATCCGCATTTCATACTTGTACACCTTGTAAGCAGCAATTAAAAAAGATAAGGATAGAACATGCATGGTGTAAACAAATTACTGCCTTATCAGTAATTAGGATTTTCGCACACGAGCCACCGATCTCTATAAAGATAAGTGGGAAGATCTGCATTCAGAATACATAAGTGCGTGTCTGACTAGGTGCGAGCACTTGTTCTTTTCCAGAGCTTTTGAATAGGACTAAGAGGTAAGTTTGGGTGGCAGGCTCTTTTAATTTAACTCTTCAGAGGGTTAACGGTAACTACCAAGCCCCAACACTCTGAGGGTTGCAAGCATTACGCCTACATGCGTAAAACCGTCAATCCCTAAAGGGTTGATTTTTTTACGACCGCCTCCGACTTATCCCTTAGCCTTCCGTTGTATAACAATGGGCGTGTAAGTGGAAGAAATAAAATCAGTATGTGTGTCACGACCACGTGCACGTGAATTCTTTTTGGGAATATAATATTGTGCGTTTATTAAGTGCGTGTACAATCCGCACTTAAATACCTATATTTAGTTAAATATATATATTTTTTATTAGATGGCGTACATTCGGTTGATTATATATAATACATTCTTTTCTATATATATTGTAACACCATGGGGATCAGGGTGGCGTACAAATATAGGAGGAAGCGGGCGGGTTGCTTGCTAGTATACAACTGTGATCAAAAAGTAAGGTAATATTGTCATTTGAAACTCCCGGGCATTAGGAAAGCAGGTAAATTTTTTTCCTAGGTTGGTAGGACTGTCTATAACATTTGCCAAACGTCTGTTTGTCATAAGGTTTAATTATCTCCGAGTTACACGTGTTTTCGTAAACAATCAAAAGCAAATTTTTCGATTTTTACAATAGGTGATTTTGTTGAGCAAAGAACTTGCATCAAATTTTGTTCGCGGAACGAATATTCTTGTGCGGACACGTAGAAAAAATGTTCTGAACACATGTTCTGTGTCTCAAACGCGTCAAGTCTTAATTGGTGCCAAAAGCGCTCAATTTTTTGGGAAAAAAGCGTCGCGTTGATGTGTGTGAAACTTGGATTTACGCATACGACCCTGAAACCACCAAGCAATCCAGCGACTATCGTGCAAAAGGTGAAGCAAGACCAAAAAGACCTCAGCAAAGTCGATCGAAAATCAAGGTCATGTTGACAGTTTTCTTCGATTATCGTGGTGTGGTGCACTTTGATGTCATTCTGCCGGGCAAAACTGTCGACAAAAAATATTATTTGAGCGTTATGCGTCGTTTGCGTAAAGCTATTCGTCTGAAACGGCCGGAATTATGAGCAAACAACTTTTGGTTCTTTCATCACGAAAATGCACCATGTCATACTGCATTGGTTCTTCGCGACTTTTTTGCCCAAAACTCGACTTATATCGTTCCGCAACCACCGTATTCGCCTGATTTGGCTCAGTGCGACTTCTGGCTATTCAGCAAATTCAAAAGACCAATGCGGGGACGCCGTTTTGACACGATTGAGGAGATAACCAAATTGAAGAAGGTCTTGAAGGCTTTACTGGAAAAAGAGTATTCCGACTGTTTCGAGGACTGGAAAAAGCGTTGGCGAAAGTGCGTTTAACGGACGGAGACTACTTTGAAGGGGATAAAATTGATTTGAAAGAATAAATTAAGAATTTACATTTTATAAACAAATTTACCTTACTTTTTGATCACAGTAGTAAGTTGAAAATCACGAACTTAAAACACAGCAGATAACGCCGTTTATTCAAACTTAATAATTAATCTTAATATTAGCTATAATAATTTATCTCGCGTTTTCACGCGAGCCCAGGGTGCCAGCTACACTCGATTGGAGCAGTTTTATGCGCGGAAATTACGTTTATACGGCTAGCTCACGGTTAGAGCGGTCGCGGGCATACAAGACGTGAAAAGAAAAAAATGGCGCGTCGCGTGCGCCGTGGTCGCGCACATACAGCCGGGGAGGAAACTGGTCGATTCGGGGACGGGATACCTCCTGGTAACTACCACTGCACCTAGGTGCATTTACCAGATATTTTACAACACTCTCGACTACAAAAGAACGATCCGCCTGCTCGTGCGCGCTCGTCTTTATTTTATCAAACGCGAATCCGGAGTCGAACGACGAAGGCTTACGATTGCGACTATGGCGCCGGGCAGAGTAAACGAAAAGCTCCTGCGTGGCACTTTCGCGAGCGCGGATTTAAGATAATCGTTCTGCGCCGGTGCAACGCACGTATAAAATACCTTACGCGACGCAGCCGCCGCTCGCGCTCAGCGCTGTTGGCAGTTGACATCACCACGCGCCAGCAGCGCACGTTCAGGTTATACGCTTGAAATACACTTCATTATTCAGTATAGTCTTCCTGAACATCAATACACTTGTTCCAACGAGATTTTAATTTATGAATTCCATCCCTGAAGTGAGAATCTGGAAGGGCTGAAAAATACGCTTCCACATCTGTTATCACCTCATCATTTGATAAAAAACGCTTTTCACGCGTGAATTTTTTTAGGTCTGGAAACAGATGAAATTCGTAAGGGGCCAAATCTGGTAAATACGGTGGATACTCCAACAATTCGAACTTTAAGTCATGGATTTTAGTCATTATCAAATTCTCTTGTGACACGGTGCATTGTCCTGATTAAAAAGGATTTCTTTCTTCTGCAAACTGGGTCTTTTTTCACGGATTTTTTCTTTCAACTGATCTAAAAGGGTAAAATAATATTTAGAATCTATCTTTTTACCAGTTTGCAAGTAATCCTCGAACAAAATTCCTTTCACCACCCAAAAAACTGATGCTAACACCTTCTTGGCCGATTTCTGGACACAAACTCGTTTCGGAGCCGAAGAACCAGGTTTACACCACTATTTTGCCTCTTGTTTTAATTAAGGATTATGGTGATAGACCCAAGTCTCATCCATAATGATGAATCGATGCATAAAATCCACTTTATCCTCCCGAAAACGCTCTAAATGTTGCTGAGAAAGACGCATTCAAATGTGTTTTTGTTTTATTGTTAGCGAATGCGGCACCCATTGTGCACACAGCTTTCTGAAACCCAATACTTTAGTCAAAATATTGCTTACACTGCCCAATGAGATGCTTAAGGCTTCTACTAAATTTTTTTCATTCACTCGACGATTTTACGATTTGATATCCTGTTTTTTTTCTAAGATTTCTGGTGTTGTTGCTGTTTTTGGGCGTCCTTGACGTGGATCATCTTCAAGGCTTGTACAAACACGTTTAAATTTACCAACCCATCTTTCTACTGTACTGATTGAAAGCGAAGAGTCCTTAAACACTTTCAACATTCGTTCATAAATTTCCTTTGCTTTTAAACCTTCTAAAAATAAAAATTCAATCACTGCACGATACTTGATTTTTTCCGTCGTATAAAAATACTGTGACACATCGATACTAAATGGCTTGTAAACAAAGAATGAATTAACAGATTGAAATGAAACTTCCCATACGTTCATATAAAAAGTGTACCAACATAACAAAAATAAATTCAGGCTAGTAGCAACACCCTCTCTTATTGAACCGCAAAACTTATTAAACTGCCTGATATACATATATATATATATATATATATATATATAATACATCCTTTTTATACGTTTCTACTTTTTATACTTATTATTAGTATCTTCTGCGACGTGGTGTTTTTGCACTAGTCACACAAGGAGGCTAAAGCAGGGCTTGTAAACCTCCTCGTAGCCTACGATACCCGTTTACAATCTTGGCAGTCTCGCAGGACTGCCACATTTAACCCAGAATAACAGCCATGTAGGGCTGTGCATACGATACCTAATCTAGGTACAGGGGCTCAGAGCTCAAGCATAGGCTCCAGCGAGGAGCGCGTCTCAGGAGCCCATGGCTAGGCGTAGCAGTGCTGGCACACACTGCAGCAAGGTTCCTTCTCCAAGCTCCTTCCTGTCCTTGTCGTGTTTCTTACCTGCAACCTCCTAGATAGTAATTAAAAAAAGAAGAAAGTAATAGCAGCAGCTGCACCTTGCAAGGAGAGTACAGGCTGCAACACAACACCATGGGAAATTTGATAAGGGGAGGTTAGGAAGCAAGGAAGTACATCAGCACCGCTTCTCCGTGCAAGTATTTATGTACTTGGGAGTGTTTAGGAGCGTTGGTATTTATCCCTGGTACCACTGCCTTGCCTTCTCACCTGCCTATCGTTTTGATCTTCCGCTATGCGGTATATGTAAAGGAGAGAGAAGAGGGAAGATTAGTCGACGCCTACCAGCAATGGAACGCGTCGACTTACCTGGACTTCCTGAACATCCGATTTAGATTCTTTCCGCTCTGGAGAAGACATAAACAACACGAGCATTCGCGAGTGTATAACCTAAACGCGCGCTGCAGGCGCGTGGTGGCGTCAACTGCCAACAGCGCTGAGCGTGCGTGGCGGCCGCGTCGCGTAACGTATTTTACACGTACGTTGCACCGGCGCAGACCGATTATCTAAAAATCCGCGCTCGCGAACGGCAGCTTAGAGAGCTTATCGTTCACGCCATTTGGGTCCGTTTTCGCGAGAAGTCACGATAATAGCGAGCAGTCGACACTCCGTTCGGTACTATAGTCGCGATCGTTCAACTTTGCCGTTCGGCTCCACATCCGCATTTTTGTAAAACGAAACGAGCGTGTACGAGTATGCGAATCGTTCTTTTTGTAGTCGAGCGCGTGTAAAAAGTATTCCTAAGTGCCCGAGGTGCAGTGGCTGATACCAGGAGGCATCTCGTCCCCGATTTGTCCCCGTTTCTTACCTAGCAGTGTATGTGCGACCTCGACGAGTGCTACGCGCCATTTCGGAAAATTTTAGCTGCTGTATGCCCGCGATCGCTCTAGCCAAAGCTAGCCGCGCGAACGCAATTGCCGCGCACGAAACTGCGCTACACTATTGTAGCTGGCAGCCTGAGCTCGCGTAAAAACGTGATCATTGTTGTATTTAATTTGTTTTTGAGTCGAATAAACGGTGTTGTTCTCTTTTTGTTTTTAAGCGGCGATTTTTAACTTTTTGCTGGTAAGCAAACCAACCCGCTTCTTCAACATTTGTACGCCACCCTGATCCCCAGTGGCGTTATACTTCTTAAATCCCATCGTATTAAATTATAACGTATTTGACATTTTTTTTTCTTTATTTTGAATGTATAGTATTATTCGTTAGTACAAAAATTGTAATTATTAAGTGCTTTTAAACGACTTTATATTCTGCTTCATTATGTAGGTATCAATTCCTCTAACAAACGTTTGCAGCATATAGAAGGAGAGTTATCTATGTGATCAACCATATACAGGGTGGTTCGTTTTAATCTATCGGTCGAAATAACTTCAGAGGGAGATGGTTATATCAAAAAGCGTTTCTACGAAAGTTGTAGGCGTTGAAGAGGATCGTCTAACACTGACTTCAGCGTTAACCTTGAGGTCAAATTTGAAGGTTATTTGAAGGTCAAATCGCAAATTCAAATTAATAATCCAAATTTTTATTACATATTTTGGTTCTGCGTCAAAAAATATGAAAGTTTTGTCAAGATAATTTTTCTTGATGCATGACAGATGGCGCTGTAATTGGCAGTTTTAATCTATCGATGCGAGTATCTCAACAACTACGCATATGAAAACGTAGAAAAGGAAAATTTGTTAATCTAGATAAGGGACAAGCAATGAAACCGTAATCAACCCCCCCCCCCCTCTAACCACTCGTATGGAGCGGTTTCAACTTGAAAATCTGAAGTGGTTTCCCCAATTTTATATTGCAGATTATGTTTCTGCGACGAATAATATAAAAATTTTGTTCGGAACATTTTTTAGATTCGTGACAGATGTCGCTGTAATTGACAAAACTAAAAATGCGTACAAAAATCGTTACTGAATTAAAATTTCTCGAGGAATATACGTCGTCTCTGCAAATTAGATTTCTGTGGATAAATACGATTAAAAAAAATTTTTTTTGATAGAAATGTTTATTTTACTTTTAGCGTTACTTGGGGACAACGACGTGGACGTAGTAGAAGCATGTCTCCATGAGGTGCTTTTTTAATGTAAGTCCCCTTGCCTCTCACAATTCGGCCTTTGGAACCAGGCTAATTAAGCTGCAATGCTAAATTTTCTAACTCTTAAGTTCATTGCAATGGACCCGATCTCTGCAGCCGACAGTCTTCGACAAACTGAAATCCATTATTGCTGCCAACACATCACGTGTAGATGAGCTATTGAGCGTATATGTACGAAAAAGTCGACTGCTCTATAGGTTGCGATATCTTGCACAGTAACGTTTCGTCGCCCAGGACGACCTTGACCTCCAGGGATTAAACCTGAAGATCAAGGTCATCCCCATTTAAACTTGAAATGGTTTCTCAAGGTCAAATCGAAAATGACTTACAAAGCCATTCTACGGTCAAATTTAGGATGACCTTGAAATGACTTTGATGGTCCACTTCAAGGTCAAATGGAAAGACCTTTAGATGACCTTTAAGGTTGGTCACTGGACATCGAAAACTGTGAAGCTGTCGACCTGGACGACTCAAACATTCGATGCACGTCAGGTAGACATCGAAAACTTGGAAGCGGTTACAACACTTGTTTATGTACTATAGGAAGATGCTATTAAAAAATTAGAAATATGACTAAAAATGCAGATGAATCATAACAATTCCGTAATTTAATTGTTATTAGGAAATTTCGAATTAAACAGCATTTGCAAATTAAAGAAAGATATTGTACATCAATTAACCATAAATAGTTGCCAACGTTTTTTGACAGAGTCTGGATTACAATCGTTTTTATTACATTCGAATTATTTCATTTTTTGGAATGCCGGTGCCTGGGCTGACAAAGAATTTCGAAAGCTGACAGCGCGAAAATTAGTGACCGAAAATAACAACTCGATTCGTTTTTCTTCCCGAAAAGACTCAGAATCGCAGAGACTTATTATTTCGGCTTCGGATTATCTTTCTGCGTTTCATTCTTTTAATCGGTTAAGAAATATGGTTGCGCTACTGTGGCCGCACTGCGAACTTCGATTTATTAGTGCAGGCAGATTTTACTGTCAAAACTCTCATTGAGAACATTAATCGAGAAACTCGATAGTTTTTTCAATAGCCGCTATACTTTCTAATACGTAGGTAATTTATTTGAGGTAAACATGTTGGACTATACTTCTACAAAAATTGTTGACATAATTATGATTTTAGGCGAAACTCACAATAAATTTACAGCTGCTACACGACTTTATGCGCAACGTTTTCCAAACAGGAGACATCCAAACAGGGTAACCATTCGTAATCTGGCTGCAAGAGCTCGGGAAAGGAGAATGACACGTGAACGCCCTCATCACGAATATGATGAAAATGACGCATGTGCCATTACTGTTCTTGCACTTGTGCATATGAATCCCAATATTAGTAGCCGTTAAATACAACAGAAAACAGACACATCTCGGTTAGTGGTGCTAAAAATTCTGAAGGCAACAAAGTATCATGCTTACGATATTGCATTAACGCAAGCATTAATACTAGCTGATATGGTAGCACGTGTTTAGTTCTGTCAACAGGCTTTGCGAAAGATTCAACGTAACAACGAATTTTTTAGGTACGTCCTTTTCTCTGACGCAGCTACCTTCCAAAGCACTAAACATTTAAATAGACACAACAGTCATTATTGGTCAGACGTTAATACTCACTCCTATAGATCTATTGACAATCAACAATTATATGCATTTATTGGGTCATGATTATCCCTATACTAATAATCTTCCTGTTAGATTAATAAATTTACATATTAATTAAAAATTGACATATTTAAAATTTTTTATTTTTCTTAAAAACATTATATATAGTTAAGCTATATGAATAGTAAAATTAAATTTTTCCTAATTTTAGAACTTTTTTATTATTAGTAAGAATTTAATGGGAATGGGGGGTTAGAGAGGGGGGGACGATTGAGGTGTCATTGCATGTCCTCTATTCAGATCAACAAATTCTCCTTTTCTACCTTTTCATAGGCGTAGTTGTTGAGATATTTGCATAGATAGATTAAAACTGCCGATTACAGCGCTATCTGTCACGCATCGAAAAAAATGTTCGAGACAAAACTTTTATATTACTCGACGCAGAATAAGAACCTGTAATAAAAAATTGAGATTTCTATTTAACATTCGCAATTCGACCCTCAAACAACCTTCAAATTCGACCTCAAGGTTAACGCCAAGGTCAGCGTTGGACGACCCTCTTCAACCCCTTCAACTTTTTTGATACAATTTTTGATATAACCATCTCCCTTTGAATTTATTTCGTCTGATAGACTAAAACGGACTACCCTGTATATTGTGAGTAAGTTCTTTTTTACCTAAAATGTTATTCGCAGTTGTATCTATCTTTCATATCTAGATCACACATACTAAATGGATTAGCTGCAGACATGTTTTCGTTTTCGATAGTCGCAATGTATTTCTAGGATTATATAATAGGAAATATAACGCATTGTTAAAGTTAAACAATGGTTGAAGGTGATTCATTATAGAAATGTGTTGTCTCTTATAAGCTTATTTTTCTGTCTTTCTGTCATGTTTATTTATAATTAATGTTTTTATGCTGCTTTACATTAGATGACCTGACTAGTGCTGTATCGTATTTCTAAGATTGGAAAAAAATAAAACATATTTGTTTAAAAAAAATTATAGAATAGATTAGTATTACAAAACTGTTATCCCGTACTGAGCAATTTTTTTATTTTCGCTCCATTTTTTTATTAATTAACGATTTTTCTATCCTCCCACCTGTCACCAGTGCCGGCTAGTGAGGTGGCAAACTAGTGAATCTTTGGATTCTGAGGCCCCGTAACGTAAAATACATTATGCGACATTTTTTTAAGAATTAACGTACGTTTTACGACAACTTTTTATGTTCAATGTACGCAGACGTCATCATGGGCGCTAGCAAAAGTACAGTTATCCCCTTCACTCACAATCTCACAGCGAGTAATTAAAACAAGAAGTACGAGGTGTGATCAAAAAGTAAGGTGACTTTTTGGATTTCGAGCGCTCTATACACTCTAAATTCAAAATTTTTTCTTGTTATGTTGCTATACTCGTCACAATCATATGTTCACAGTTTCGATTATATGGCGTGTTCAAAAAGTCCCAGTACGGCTAAATAACTTAAAAAATAATAGTCCTGGAGAAAAACTTTTAATACAAATTTTTTAAGAAATTTTCTTGGCTATCGAGCAGTGACCTTGGCTTTGACCTTAAATCGGACGTTCAAGGTCATTAAATAGTCAAAATGATTTCTTTTAACGGAAACCCCTATTTTTGACACTGGAAATAAATAGAGCAAAAAATTTTACGTTTAAATATGTCCTTAATTATTTTTCCTTGATTAAATTTGACATTGAACGGTCATGGAGAAGGTCAAATTTAAAAATAATGGAGTTATTCTAAAGATGATTACGGTAATGCGAAACAATAACGAATTAATTTTTATTAGCAACATAATGATGACCATGGATTTTAGCCTTGTCCTTGACTTTGAGGAAAGAAGACAAGGAGATATTATACCCAGCCAGTTAAGGCAAGGAGATATGGTACCCAGCCAGTCAAGGCAAGGAGGTATGGTACCTAGCCAAGGATAAATCATACCTAGCCAGTAAAAGAAAGTTGTTCAAATTGTTCACCATTAACTTGTTGACAATGTGCCAAACGATAACAGACAGCACCAACAGCAGCTTGAATTTTCGTTGCATCGAGTTGTTCTATTCCATTCTAGATATTTTGTTTTAGTCCTTCAATATCTGTCGGATTCGTTCGGTATACTCTATCTTTCAGATATCCTCATAAAAAAAAATCAAGTGGAGTAATATCGGGAGATCTAGGTGGTCATTCGATCTCACCTCTCCGTCCTATCTATCTATGTAGAAACACATTATTAAGGTGTGCTCAAACATTAAAACCGTAATGAGGACCTGCACCATCTTGCTGGAACCAAGTATTTTGGGATTCATTGCCAATGCCATATGCTCAATAAAAAATGGTCCAACAATCCTGTTGTCAATAATACCTGCCCAGACTTTCATTTTTTGAGGGTATTGAGTTGATCGGCTATCGAATTCAAGTATGGATTATCAGTACTCCAATACCTCATATTATGTCTATTGATATTACCGTGTGATTCAAACATAGCTTCATCAGAAAAAAACAATACGACTTAGAAAAATATCGTCAGCTATGATTCGGTCCATAATATTTTCACAAAACTCGACACGTCTGCTGAATCATCTTCATTAAGCTTATGCACAAGTTTCACTTTGAATGAATGGAATTTGAGTTATTGTTTTAAAATATTGTGAACTAAACCAATGCTAAGATTATGTTGCTGATGTTCTTTTCTGGCTGACGTATAAGGATTTTTTATGACTGATAACGCAACATTCATCTGATTGTCTTGATTCGTAGCTGTTCCAGAATGACGAGATCTAGGGAGATCCCTTACACTACCTGTTAAATAATAGCGGCCAATCGTAATCTTAACAGTATTCTTTTAAATTAGTTGGACTTTAAGAGAATTTCTATTGAATATAGTGCGAACTTGTTCTAACGATCTCTCTTGATCACCGTAACCTCTTATCATGAGAATCTTTATTCGCTCTCGCTCAGTTAATTGGACCATCGTGCTTTCAGGAAACTATTTAAGTGATTAAATAAAATTGAAATAACCAAAACCTACTAAGAATAAACTGTAGCCTAGATCGAAATCGAAAAATGAAATAACGGGAAATAAAGTAGGAAGACAAATTAACAGAAAATACCCGTAATATGTTTTGATGCAGTGTATCTAATAATTTAAAATATTCTACAGAATATTTCCAACAGTCGACAAAACATAGGACTTTCGAAAAAACCTAGAAGAACATCTCAGAATTAATATTAGTAATTTCATCTAAAATAGAAAAATTTTTATTAACGGGTAACCCCCACTTGCGACTTTAAAAAAATCGATCTTTTGTTAATTGCATTTTTTTGAAGTATAAGTATCTGAGAATATGACCTGGAAATTTCAAGTCGATCCGAACAAAATTGACTAAGATATGAGCGTTGAAAGAGAAGAATCCGTTGTGTAAACAACCGGCAATTGAAACTTTAAACGCGTTTTTCTCGAAATGGCATTTCTGAAGTCAGTGACCAAGATAACTCAAACACTCATGAACCGATCTTCTTGAAATTTTGCAGGCTTATTTAATACAAAAAAATGTAGTCTTTAATTGTTCGATTTTTTGTTTTGAAAAAAATAGCCGTTTAATAGCCAAAAAACGGCCGTTTTTTTTCGTAAAAATCAAACCATTAACTTTGACTGTCCGCCATTTTGTAAAAAATGTATATTTTTTTAAATTTTTTGATTAAAAACTAGTTTATACTTACATTTAACTAAATCTATCCACATTTTTTGTTTTAAATGATCCACTTTGCCGCAATGTTGGTCACCGCAAACCGTATAAATAAAAACACTATTTCATTGGCGGCCATTTGCTACTTAACAATGTAATATTTTACAATAAAAAAATTACTGAAAGCTCTTCAAGATGTATTCTTTAGGATGATATAATAATCGTTTCAAAAATTTTTGTAGTTTTCTTTAAAAAAATTCATGAAAAAGGCCTTTTTTGTTGAGCTACAACTGGGGGTAACCCCTTAAATAGAAAGATCTGCTAAAGAAAAACGAAGTTTAATTTCAAAGTTTTCTTTTTAATCACTGCATTTGAAATTGTTAGTAAATAAAAATAATATTTCTCGAAAATTGTATCAAGAGGTTTTTAGAATCGTTGATTTTGAATCTGGTGGTGGATTTGAGATATTGGAAATGACGAATCATAAGTGTTCAAAATAAAATTTTCTAAATAGACAAGGACATGCTTGTACGTAAGACCATGGCCGTTTAAGGTCAGCTCTTAAAAAGGACATACTGGAACGTAAAATTTTCCACTCTACTCATTTCCGGCCTCAAAAGTATAGAGTCTCATTTGAAAAAATTAACTTGACTTTAAACGACCTTCAAGGTCAGGGTCATGATCAAACCATGGTTATCATTAGGTCGCTAATAAAAGTTGAGGCATTATTTTTTCGCATCACCGTAACCACCTTTGGGATAGCTCCATTATTTCCATATTTGACCTTCACCATGACCATTCAAGATCAAATTTTAAAAATGGTCAAAGACATATCTGAACGTAAAATTTTTCGCTCTATTCATTTCCGGGATCTCACATAGGGGTTCCTATTTAAAAAACTCATTTTGACCTTTAAATGACCATAAGGGTCAGATTTAAGGTTGAAGCCAAGGTCACCACCGGATAGCCAAGGAAATTTCTTAAATTTGTATTGTAAGTTTATCTCCATGACTATTATTTTTTTAGTTATTTAGCCGCACCGAGACTTTTTGAGCACCCTGTATAACATGTGTTGTTTTTATGTGAGACATATAAGGGTTTGACTCGTGTTTGCGTGCTCAGCGATTTTTTGCTGTTGAGAATAATGGAGCAAAGAGTTTGTATTAATTTTTGTGTAAAAAATGGTATTAAGTGCTTAAAAACTCTTGAAATGCTGACAGTGGCGTACAAAGAGTCAATTCTGAGCAAAAAAAATATTTATAAGTGGTATAAGTTATTCCAAGAGGGCCGAGAAAATGTTAACGACGAACCTCGCTCTGGACGCCACAGCACGTCAAAAACCAACGAAAATGTTCAAAAAGTAAAAGAAATTGTGTTGAAAAATCGTCAAATCACGATTAGAGAAGTAGCTGATGATCTTAACATATCGTTTGGCTCATGCCAATCGATTTTAACGGATGTTTTGGGTATGGCACGTGTGTCAGCGAAATTCGTTCCAAAATGGCTTGATTTTGATCAGAAGCAGAGTAGTTTTTTGACCAAAAATAGTACTACTATCATGCCTCAGCCACTGTATTTACCAGACTTGGCCCCCTGCGACTTTTTTCTCTTCCCAAAATTGTAAAGGCCCATGAAAGGACGAAGATTTGTGATGATTGAGGATATTAAGGCTGCATCGCTAATGGAGCTCAAGGCAATACATAAAAGTGCATTTCAGAAGTGTTTTGGCGACTATGAAAGTGCTAGCACAAGTGCATTGTATTGGAGGAGGATTATTTTAAAAGGGATAACATAATTCTAAATGAATAAAGGAATATTTTTTATAAAAAATAAAAAGTCATCTTATTCTTTGATCACACCTCGTACGTAAGTTACTTAAAAAATTACCATCTTCTTGAAATGCAATTTTAAATGATCTGTAAAAAACAGCTGTAAATATCGGCAATGCATCATCAAGTTGTATATTGCAAAAGATGTATTTAGAAGTACCGGGCTTGCTTTTTGTTCAGTATCAGAAGAAAAAGATATATCGTACTTAAAGTAGTTTTTGACATAAAAGACAATTACTGTTTAGCAAACGTGCTTAGCTACATCTAAGTCCAGCCAGGACTTAGCAACACCGGAAAGTTCATAAGAGTTATGATTCACAGAAATTAACGGATCGGTTCAATGTAGGCCCGCAATGAGTTCGCTAGCAGTCCCCTGTAGCTCCTTACTTCTTTCCAGGTGCACCATTGCCTAGTCAGTTAATAACTGTATTTTATTTATTAAAGATGCTTTTTCATTATTATTTATTCTGGAGGACTTATGTTTGACATTTTTATTTTTTTGTTGAAATTGTTATTATTTTCAATAGTTTAAGCTGTATTATTTACAACTTTTTACATCTTAAACTCTATACTACGATTAACGATACTTAGTTGTTAGAATCACGATTTTGTTAACCAGTTATGGATAACAAAGATAATAAAATATGTAGTTCAGGTATAGACGAGGTACAAGCTCTGTCTCCGTGTAACTTTCTGACAAGAAAATTACCCAATCAGTGCCAGACATATTTGAAACCAGATGTTTTGGTAGAAGTTTTAATTTTTTTTCTAAATGATTATTTTCTAATTATTTCAGATATTTAAAAAAAAATTTTCGAATTCGTCAAAGTTAAGTATTGTTAAGAAATGACAAATCCAGATCGTGTGTGCTCGATGCTGTAAATTAGTGTTTCGCTGTCATAATTCGGGAAACAAGAGTACTACTAGAGAGCATAATCAGCAAGGAAGATACACCCACCGAACTACCTCTAATTTAAGCCCGCGATATTATTGCAGTAAAAAGAATATTGCCAGATTCAATAGAAGGCAGCAATGCACTAAGAATAGTCAGAACAAAACTCGAGGAGTGAAATTAGCAGCAGTGCAGTAAATTGCACTCGAGATCACGATACGACTAGACTTAGCAAAGTAAACACTTACACTATTTATCGTAGATTTTTTTCATTTGCGGACGTTGTTACAGGTTTACTATCCTTTCAGGTTTCTTCTACGCTAATATCTAGCTCCGTGCTTAAATCAGCGTCTAATTGAGCTAAGTCGAGATAGTCTGTCTTACGGTCGCAACTGTAACAGTTAATTCGCTAAAATACTTTTGGATGAAATCAAATTCGGAATTTATCTGCTGCATGTATATAGTATGTTGTGATTTAACCAGATAACTGTATCGCTTTGTTTTTGAGTGCGCATATCTGTGTCGCGAAAATTGAACGATGACGAGTATAATCGTCAAGCGTAGGATATGTGTCGCTGTTTAAATATTGCATGGAGCTGACACGTTTATTTAATAAATTTGCGACTTTTATTATATGTACACTCGTCATGACAAAAAATGTTGTCACTTTTCCGTGACGAGTATACCCGTCAAACACAGTTAACTGGATAATAATATCTATCGTATTATACTATATTTACCTCAGATCTGCGTATTTATTCATGCAACCCATGAATTATTATCGATAGCTGTGATCGATTCTCTTAAATCTTATCAATAAAAGATAAAATATCATAGAGACCCTAAGTGTTTTTAATTGACATTTAATTTCCGTTAATTTTTAATAGGGCTCATTAAGTGTTTTAATTAATTAATTATCGTGGCTTTAAGTTCAATCAGAACTGAATTTAACTACGTGGAAAGATCATTGATTAGTTCTGTTGGTGTGTTCATCGCAGTGATACTATAGCGCTGTGTTATTGAAAAAGTTTGTCATCCACGTTACAAGTGAAGTATCCGTCAATACATCAACGTTAGTACTTTTATCAATAATAGAGGTCAAACCAGTTACTGGTACATTTTCGACTATAATGCTAAGGTTGTTACTGATTGCTGTTGAGTGATCATTTTTCCAAACCTTCAATGTGGCATAGTTTTTATGAACTAATGGAGAGAGAAAGAGAGAGGGAGAGAGAGCGAGAGAGAGCGAGAGAGAGAGAGCGAGAGGGAAAGAGAGAGAGAGAGAGAGAGAAAGAGAGAAAGTAAAATTCTTCATTATGTCAAGTGGTGCGACCAAAATTGGCACGAGTAGAATAATATACAAAGTATAGAGAGTACAAAATACATAAGAAAAACATAAATGTAATAATTATATAATGTAGTAATAATAACCTGTTATGAGGCTATACCAGTGTGAAACTTTCGAAAAATCGGTATTTATTTATTTATTTTTTTGTCTTATTCGACAGTTTCTACTTTTAAGAATATCCTGCGAAATTTTCAAGGTCGTATCTCTAATACTTTTCGAATGGCAGCCGTCTGAAGAGCAACCGCTCGCAAGTATAAACTGCTCTATCTACCTAGGGATGGAGCGTTGGAGCTGATGTGCCGTTACCTGAATCTTTTGTATTGTAAACAGCGCATAGATTAGAAGGAAGGCTAGAAATATGTATACAGGGTCTTGAAATACAGTGTTGCTATTTTAAAGGTATTCTGGAGTGGTTTGACGCTGTTGCTGTCGAAGTGTCTGTTTAGTTTACTGACAGCTGTCGTATACTATACAACGGAGCAAAAATGAGTGAAAATATTCAAAAGGGCACTCGCGATAAACCTTTTTATAAATCTCGAAGCAAGAAGAGAAAATTTTCGATCAATACACGTATGAGCAATCGCAAATACCAGTACAGCCGCTGAAAAACTGTTACGCACCGAAGACGACAAAATTACAATTGATCAAATCCATGGATACGGTTTCATTGAGTTTTTCTCTGTTTTTATTATAATTAGCACTTAAATTATGTGTAAAACTTGTAAAAAAGACATCAAGTTCAATCAAACAAATTCACGAAGCTTAGGATTCAAAATTGCTGCATCATGTGAGTGCGGTGTTTCATATGTGAATTCTGGACCGATGATTAGTAATGCTTACAAAATAAATCGTCGTATAGTATTTGTGATGCGACTTCTAGGCGTCGATATTATAGAAATAAATCTATTTTGTGGCTTGATGAATCTTCTTAAAAAATTTCATAACAACGCTTTCGCTGGATGCTCTGAAAATGTAACTAAAGCTGCTGAAACCGCTTATAAATGGAGTACATAAAAAGCCGTTACTGAAAAGAAAGCTAAAATGTTAGAGAATGAAGGTTCAGATGTTAATTTGACAGTTTCCAGAGATGGCATATGGAAAAAACGTGGCCGCACTTCACGCTTCAGTGTTATGTACAACTCTTACAGGTACATTCAGTAAAAAAATTACCGATACAGTCGTAACATCGACTTATTGTAAGAGTTGTAAAGTATGGAAAAAGAAAAAAAATACTCATCCTGAAGAATACAAAGAATCGCTTAAGGGGGGAACCTGGTTTAGAGGGTCAAAAAATTCGATTTTTTGAAACTTATCTCATTCGATTAGAAATATATTCAGAAATATTTCCACAAAATTTCAGAGTCAAATTCCTAATCGTTCCGCAGAAATGGCCTCTGAAGGACAATGCGCTCAGGAGACTGATAAGCGGGCGCGAGAGCGCGCGATGCGTCTAGAGTCGCTCGGTCTCCAGATAATAAAAGATTTTCGGATTTTACATCATCAGTCCCAAAAATTTGATTTTCGTGTTTTCATTCGTGTACACTTCACTGAATTTCCTTCTCAGTATTTATCTTTCCAAAGCAAAGCGCGCATCGTCATATTTTTAAAACTGCTATTCGGTGTTCTAATTCTGTTCAGTAGAGACGGTATTTAAATACGAAATGAATTCGTATCCAAGAAAAAAACATGGTGAACGTGGTCGTTCAGCAAGACCGCCGAAAAGAAAGTTTCAAGGAAATCAGTTTTCCCAAAAAAATTCCAGTGAACAGTGCAGCAGTTCCAACGACAACGCGTCAGCGCGGAAACTCAGTAGTGCAAATTTGGATAGTGTAGTGACTACCTCATCACATTTGTATAAGATAGTGGAATTTTTTTGTGTTTTCGGAACTCTCGCGGAAATCCTGATTTGTAAGACTTGCAAAAAAGACATTCAGTTTCAAGAAACCGGGGATCGTGGTTTTGGCTTCAAGATTCTTGTTCTGTGCTCCTGTGGTCGGAGGGAAATAAATTCAGGTCCATTGATTAATACAGGCTTCGAGATTAACAGAAGGATCGTTTTTGTGATGAGACTCTTAGGTATAGGTCGTGACGGCATAAACATTTTCGCTGGACTTATGGATTTGGGACTTGGTGTTAGCCGAAATACCTACGATCTGATAATACGACACATACACTCTACAGTGAAATCAGTTTTTGAAACTGTGTGCTTAAAAGCTGTGAGAGAAGAAAAAGTTTGCAATGTTAACAATGGAAGAAAAGAAGATCAGTTTAAAATATCTGCCGATGGATCGTGGAAAAAACGCGGCTTTACGTCTTTGTACGGAGTTGCAACACTTATTGGATATTATACTGGCAAGGTCATCGATCTCACTGTAAAAAGTTCATACTGTCAAGCTTGTGTTTATTGGAAAAGCAAAGAAGGTAGTGATGAATATGAAAAATGGTATGAAAAACATGAAAGTGAATGTTGTGCAAATCACTCGGGTTCAGCTGGAAAAATGGAGGTTGATGCTATCAAAGAAATGTTCGCGGCGTCCGTCAAGAAATACGGAGTGAAGTATTTGAATTATATCGGCGATGGAGATTCAAAAACGTACAAGGCTGTGGCGGATCTCAACCCTTATGGAAGCAAATATCCTGTAAAAAAAAGCGAGTGTGTGGGTCATGTTGAGAAAAGAATGGGCACGCGATTACGGAATGTGCAAAAATCTGCGAAAATTGGCGGGAGGGGCAAGTTAACTGCAACTTTGATTAAAAAATTGACGACATATTATGGATTAGCCATTCGTAGAAATTCAAACTCTGTTGAAGAAATGAAAAAAAACATAATCGCGACTCTAGATCATTTGATTTCCACTGACAAAAAACCAAAGCACAACAATTGCCCACCCGGAGTCGATAGCTGGTGTAAATGGCGAAAAGCAGAAGCAGCTGGAAACCTCACGGAATTCAAGCATCCTGATCCACTTCATCCCGATGTCATTAAAAACATACGTCCGATATACGAAGCTTTATCGAATG
The DNA here is from genome assembly GCA_949987625.1 of Chalcis sispes. Taxonomy (NCBI): domain Eukaryota; kingdom Metazoa; phylum Arthropoda; class Insecta; order Hymenoptera; family Chalcididae; genus Chalcis; species Chalcis sispes. The sequence goes on along the minus strand of OX465095.1, from coordinate 36,407,724 downwards.
AAGATCTTCTAACAAGATGTTTAGGTGGTCATACACAAAACTCAAACGAAAGTTTCAATTCCACCATATGGCGCCTCGCTCCGAAGCACTTAAATGCTGGTTCAAAAATCATCGAGATTGCTTCATTCATTGCTGCATGCGTATTCAATGAAGGATTTTCGAGTACATTGAAGATGATGAGTGACCTGAACATAAATATTGGGTCACACGCTCTGAACTTCGCAAAGAACTACGACGAGCAGCGAGTATCACGACAAGGTCGGCGCAGTTTTGAAAGCAGTAAAGAGGCTCGAATGGCTCGAAAAGAAGAACTTTTGGCTCAAAATGAGTTTTACGAAGAAGCTGAAGGACTAATGTATGGAGCAGGAACAGCAGACTAGCATTTGGTGTTGGTGAGTTTGAAAAAAATACAATTAATTTTTATAAAAAACTTTGAACGCGATTTTCTCAAAACAGTGTTTTTCTGTTTTGTGCACACGATTAAAAAAGTTGTAATTGTCGCATTTTCATAAGTGATACCTTTTTTTACAGCTAATAGTGTAGGTTTCTATGTGAACCTAAAAAATCACAATAAAAAAAATTTTTTATTAACTTTTTTCAATAAATTATCTTAAAATTTCTTCAGAAAAACGCAAAATTTTTTATAAACAGTCATAAAATAAATAATTTTATATATTTCTTCGAATATCTTAGGTTCACATAGAAGAACAACTCCTAAGCTACAAAAAAAGTATTCGTTTTTATGTTTCAGATGAAAACTACGATCGCTATCGTGTTCACAAAATAGACTCTTCGAGCGAGAAGTGCCACAAACAAATACGAATTGTTATTGCTTAACAGTATCAAATAAAGTGAAAGTGAATTTTTTTTGCAAGATTTGTGTATCTATGACCTATTTCAAAAGTACTTGAAACATTTCATACGTTAGGCAACCTAAAACACTGTGCCGAATATCATGCAATTTTCAGCGTTCTAAACCAGGTTCCCCCCTTAAGCTAAAAGTATATTTAGGTTTAAATTTATATTAGAATTAATTATTATAAAGTTATTTTAGAATAATATTTTAGAACTTATTAGTTAAAATTATTCTTTTTATTAATTATGTTGAAAAAAAAAAATTTATTTTAAAATTATAATTATATTCAGAATCAAGCAATAAGATTAAAACTGTAAGTCGTTTTTATAATTGTCATAACTTTTATGTAATAATGATGTCAAATTATACCTTACACGTAAAGCTAAAATTATTTTAAAATACAATACGCATAGCAAACTACTACTATGATATTTTGCTCAAATTTAGTTTATATTAATTCAATAAAAAAGGTGACAATTATCATTATTTCTAATAAGATACAGACAATTATAAAAACATATATTTAAATTAAACTCTTTGTAAAGAAAATTTTTGAACTTATATAAATGCTAACATAACAGAATAAACTTAAGCATTATAATAAAATCTTTTTATAACAAACTAAAAAAAAATATACCAGGAATGAAATAAATAATTGTAATTATTGTTAGAATTAAGCTACGAAGACGATTCTTTTTCGTAGCCTAGTTCAAATTTTACGTAAAATATTATAATAAAATGAATATTTATAAAACATAAATAATAACATTAGTTTTAAGTTATTATACAATTTTGTAAAACTGGACAATCCCCTCTCAATCTCTCTCTCTCCGACTTCAAGACGACACACCCTCACAGAGGCTTTCCGCGCCTTCTCAGACAGGCCCTCCGAGGAGAAGGGGGCCCGAAAATCTTACCCTCTCCAAAAATTTTCCGAAAAAAGGATTCGTTCGGAGCTACTTCAAAAAAACGTATAAATATCGCGCAAGATTTTCAACAAGGAGCATACCTCAGGCAGCACTCAAGGACACGCAACTACTTAGAAAACAAACTCCTTGTGCATAATCCCAGAAGAAGAAGAAGAAGAAGCAGAAGAAGAAGAAGAAGCAGAAGAAGAAAACAGAGAGAGAGAAGCAGCAAACTACAGAGAGAGAGAGAAGCAGCAAACTACAGAGAGAGAGAGAGAGAGGACTCTTCCACTTAGACCGAAACTTTAAAAATAAAGAAAGTAAGTTTAAATTTAAAAATTGCTGTCCTTTTTTTCTTTTTTTCTACATCCAACTCTATCCTCCTACAGAGTATTGGCCGAAAAGCGGCCGATTACTCTGATCCAAAAACGTTTGTTAGGACCTCGTCCAGAGTAGGACTCGAGCCTGCTTCCGATTTGGGAAGAGAGGCTCTCGCAACTGCTCAATCCCGCACTTCACACCTCTCCTCAAAACTCTTGCGAAATTTCCTCTGCCACCCCGAGCCCATAAGCTTCACTGCTTAGGCTCGAAACGGCAAAAATTGCAGTGTAGACTGAAAATCAGTCTGAGTAGCGTACCGACGTTACACTGTCTCAACATTCAATTATGGTTTTTATAGTATTTTAAAAATGCTACAAGTAATGGACGTCATTATCAGTCCTATTGCAAAAAAATATGCCATAGAGAGAGATGACAGCCGAATTAACCAGGCGGAGCTACGTCATGAAGCGTCCTTAAAAGAGGGACGAACAGCTCGGAGACAAGCTTTAGCCTCTCAGCAGGCATTATTCGAGGAGTAAGAGGGTTTATTGTATGGGCCATGTATAACTAATTAGCAGTTTTTATGGTAAATATAATTTTATCTTGGAAAAATCTTTAGTTTAATCTTGAAACGCATTTTTCTCGAAATGACATTTTACAAATTTGCTGCCATCATAACTCAAAGATCAATCATCCGATTGATTTCAAATTTTTAAAATTCTACAACATTATATAGAAAATACCTTCTAGTCTAACGACTTTTTTTTTTTTGTTTCAGCTACTCATTCAGCCGGAATCGTGGCGGCAGTGGAGGAACTTTTTTGGCGCCTCCGAAGACAGCGCATAAGTCGCTCATTTTTTAATATTTAAAAAAAAAAAAATTATGGAATATAGTTTAAATATAGCTTAAAATGCTCTTATATTTTTAAAATATTTTATGAAGTATTTTTTTTTTTTTAAATTCCCAAAAATCACCTAAATTTTCAGCGTTCACGCTGGTAAAGCCCCTTAATCGAGAAAAGCAATGCAAAACCAAAGAAAAATACAATTTAAGCTTACAAAAACTCAAGCAGTGTAACACATAAATAAAAACATCTTCCTCCCTGATTCGTTTCTGCTGATTGGTCACATCTCTATTAAAAAAAAAAAGTAAGAAAGAAAAGTCGCCATAATGTAATGAGCATCAAGCTCAGTGAGTGAAAAAACTCCAGAAGGAAAGGGCATCTTGCTACTAGTGCGTCGACACAAAGATAATTTGGTATTAATCATAGTACTGTCAAACGAATGGAAACGTAAATAAAGAATTGAGTGCGTACGTGCGTGTGTGTGTAGTCAGTATTGCTCACCCGTTAACAGCATATACATATCGTATTGCACTAGCATAGGATGACTGCCGCATGCAAACGCGCACTTATTACCATGAAAACTTTTGGATGATTAATTTTAACGCCCCACTTTTACGCTACTTGGTTTATTGGGACGGAGCCTAGTAACGTGGAGAGAACCAAAGCACATAAACATGAATGTTCTGTGGTCAGAGTCAGGAATCGAACCTAGATTCTTCGGATCGAAAGCCCAGCGTTCTACCGGCCGAGCCATCGCATGGATTTTAATTGACTACTTGAATAAAACTGCTTATTTTGCTGATCAATTACAAAGTGTCTCTATCTCTAACACCTTCAAGGCTATCCTTGTATAAAAGACCTCCATATTTAAAACCAGAAGGCATGAATGCAATGTTTACGAAAAGTCGGCTTCAAAAAGTCAACATGCGCGTTATCCCAAAGAAAATTACGAAATGATGAATTTTTTTTGCAGGATTTTCATTAAATTTAGAATTGTTCATTTATTCAAATAGGAAAAAAATTTATTTCATTTTAAAAATAAGAAGACAAAAATATTACTAGAAGTTCGAAATTCTGTAAATCAGATGATTAGAATAGAATGTGACATTAGAAAATGTAATAAATTTTAATAAAACTACATTTTATTTATAAATTCTAATACACATTTCAAAAATAAAGTCTAGTAAAATTACCTTTTTTTCTAAAATTGTTATTCCTTGATATTTAAATGGTTTACTGAATTCTATGAATTCAGCACGTTCTGGATTAATAGTCAGTGGAGCTACAATCATATCCGCACGTTCTGAGACAATTTCTCCTATTAAGCCAGTCCACTCTTTTCTCAAAGAATCTAAAATTAATTTATATTCATTTTACAAATAATAATTATTTTTGATAAAGTTAAAATACGATAAATAACTATAAAAGTGTTTAATTTTATCATCGTCATCAATACGTGTACCAAAATTGTAACAAAGTCAAGTTTACGAACGAACTTATTTAAAATACATAACATGGTAAACATTACTATTAATAGAAAGGTCAAATTCTAATTAATCTTGCGTAAGAAAAAAAGAGATACTAGAGCAGGGGATCTTGTTGTTGACCTCTAAAGTTCATTCCCAGAACTTGTTATTCTTTTAAATGTCTCAGGAACGAATCAAGTTATTTTTATAATATTAATGTTAAAATATTAAGAATAAGAGATATTATTAATACGCTCTATTATTTTTGATTTTAAGCGACCCCTATTTATTTAGAAGGGAATTTGAGATATTTGAATTAATTTTTAGTTATGAAAACCGTAGAAAATTATATATTTATTATAAAAATCCTGTTTGAAAAGAATATTGGAAAATAACGTTGACCCTATTTTGATTGAAAATGATGCATTTACCCCCTCATTGCAATTTTTGTAAAAGAAGCTCTAAAAAATTTTAATACAAGTGGCCCTCAGTGGTTAGGCCACCTGCCATGCGGTAAATACGAGGTGCGATAAAAAAGTAAGGTGACTTTTCATTTTTTATAAAAGATATTCATTTATTCATCTAAAATTATGTTATTCTCTTTAAAATAATCCCCCTCTGATACAATGTACTTGTGCCAGCGCTTTTTCCAGTCATCAAAACACTTCTGTAATGCACTTTTGGGTATTGCCTCGAGCTCCTTCAGCGATGTAGCCTTAATCTCCTCAATCGTCGCAAATCTTCGTCCTTTCATGGGCCTTTTCAATTTTGGGAAGAGGAAGAAGTCGCAGAGGGCCAAGTCTGGTGAATACGGTGGCTGAGGCATGATAGTAGTATTGTTTTTGGCCAAATAACTACTCTGCTTCTGATTAAAATTAAGCCATTTTGGAACGAATTTTGCTAACACACGTGCGATACCCAAAACATCCGTTAAAATCGATTGGCATGAGCCAAACGATGTGTTAAGATCATCAGCTACTTCTCTAATCGAGATTTGACGACTTTTCAACACAATTTCTTTCACTTTTTGAACATTTTAGTCGGTTTTTGACGTGCTGGGGCGTCCGGAGCGAGGTTATCGTTAACGTTTTCTGGGCCCTCTTGGAATAGCTTATACAACTAATAAACATTATTTTTGCTCAGAGTTGACTCATCATATGCCACTGTCAACATTTTAAGAGATTTTAAGTACTTAATACCATTTTTTACACAAAAATTAATACAAACTCTTTGCTTCATTATTTTCAACAGCAAAAAATCACCGAGCACGCAGACGCGAGTTTAACCTTTATGCCTCTCGCATAAAAACAACACGTGTTATGTAGTCGAAAGTACCCGACCTGACTAATGAATACAGGTAGTTTTAAAAAAACAATTACTGCGATTGACAATACCACCTTTCAACAACTTGATGTAAAAAATTCATAACGGTACGTTTATTATTATTTTTTTTACAGACATCCAAAGTGAACGCTCTCAGTGAATTTGCAAATATGGAAAAAATCGGGCATCGTTATGTGATACAATACTTTTATTTGAAAGGTCTAAGTCCAACTGATATCAAAGCAAAGTTGGATTCTACTCTGGGAAAGTCTGCTCCTTCGTTTACAACGGTCAAATATTGGGTAGCTGAGTTTAAGCGAGGTCGTACGAGCTGCCAAGATTAACACCGCAGTGGTCGACCAAGTGAGGTCACTACGTCAGAAAATGTAAAGAAAATCCACAAAATGGTATTGAATGACCGTCGACTAAAAGTGCGCGAGATAGCAGACATGGCAGGCATTTCAAAAAGTGCTGTGCATCGCATTTTGACCGAAAATTTGGACATGAGAAGGCTGTGCGCAAGATGGGTGCCATGTTTGCTCACAATGGAGCACAAACATCAACGTAAGGATGTTTTCATCGAGTGTTTGACAATGTTTCGCAGCAATAAAGCCGAGTTTTTGCGTCGATTCATAACCATGGACGAAACATGGGTCCATCATTTTACACCTGAGACCAAGGAGCAGTCAAAGCAGTGGACTAAAAAGGGAGAACCGGCTCCAAAGAAAGCAAAGACAGTTCAGTCAGTTGGCAAGGTCATGGCATCCGTTTTGTGGGATGCGCGTGGAATAATATTTATTGATTATCTCCAAAAAGGAAAAATAATCAACTGCACATATTATGCAGCCTTATTGCAGCGTTTGAGTGATGAAATCAAGAGAAAACGGCCCCATCTGACGAAAAAAAAAGTGTTGTTTCATCACGACAACGCACCAGTCCACACGTGCGTCATTGCGATGGCTAAAATCAATAAGTTGAAGTTCAAATTGCTTCCTTACGCACTCTATTCGCCAGATCTGGCTCCCTCGGATTATTTTCTTTTCCTAAATTTTAAAAAATGGTTCGGCGGCAAAAGATTTGCCAACAATGAAGAGGTCTGATAGAGTCTGCGGTTAATAGGTATTTTGAGGAGCTTGACAATTTCTACCATAAAGCAAGTATCGAAGCTATTGAACATCGTTGGAAAAAGTGTATCGAACTTAAAGGAGAATAAATTGAAAAATAAAAAGCATTTTCGCAATTTTTTTACTGTTTTCTTTGTTGGGTCGGGTACTTTTGGGACTGCCCTCGTATGATCGTGACAAGTGTACCAACATAAGAAAAAAAATTTCAAATTAGAGTGTTAAGAGCGCACAAGATTCAAAAAGTCACTTAACTTTTTGATCACACCTCGTACGTGATTTCGCAAAGCAAATACACGCTATCAATTGCCGAACCGATAGTGCAGCGCGAGAAATCGGTGTCAGCGACGTAAGACGGGAAAGATGGGAAGCTTCTTCTTGTTTCCGCTCGAACAACAACGCACGTGAGGATGGAGAAAATCTCGGATTAAGGCAATCCAACGAAAATTAGATCTTAATGAACCCAATGAAAGAGTAAGTGGCCACTTATCTAACCCACGTGCATGTCCGCAAAATAACCCCTGCACGAGCGTTGACTTTTATTAATTTAATAACTGCGGCGTAGCGTGAGAGGTTAGCTCTAACTAACAAATAGTAGTGTCTGTATATGTACGCGCACGCTAGACTACACGCGCGTAACCCTCGGTTGGTTGCGAGAGAACGCAACAGACCAGGTGACCAGCCTGCGAGCGTAAAGGCTGGCTCAAACGCCTTTTTACGTGAACATAGCAAGGCGAGTAACCGACACGCATGCGCGGTGCGTGTCTTGCGTAAACGAATCGTACATTGATATATTTTTGTTTTGCGACCCTCTGCAAAGGTCCTGGGTCATTGTTAATTAAATTGCATATAAATTTTACCATATCCGACTTATGTAATACACTTTGACTATGCAAAACAGGTGAGCATTTTAGTTTGTTTCTTCTTTCCAGCATCCCATTCTTGAATACCGTGGCCTCAGCGGGCTTGTCAACCTTCTGTTGACAAGCATACTAAGTAACCGAGCCCGACAGAGAGTACAGAAGGTATAGGACCTTAGAGAAAGGCCTTACACATGATAGAAAGTTAGATCTGTGAAAGATCCTACATTGTCTACGGATCGGCACCGCACGCGAGTGCCACTGCATGACAGCTAAAATCTGACCGAACTCACAGCCACATCGAGGGATCTGTGTGTCCAGCATAGTGCGGATTACATATACTGGATATCCCTGAATGCAGCTAAAATATTCATAACGCCTGATGCAAAGAGAAATCTTATAAATAAAAAACCTTGTTACATTAAAGTCGGTGAATGAATTACTGTTTAATTAACAATAAATTAACAGCCAATCAGATTTCTTCGCGATCAAGTAAGCGGGCCTTTAGAGAAAAAAAAACAAAAATAGGCGGGGCTTTCGATCTTAAACTATATGGTATATCGATATGCGGCGATGTGTGCGTCATACTGCTACGCTTGTTTCTCCCCACTCCGCCGCGAATTTTAATCCTGATCTTCTTATGTCCTCTCATTCGTAACATCTTATTTATTTAAATGACAAATGATTTTATTATTGTAAAAACATTAATTAAAATTATGAATTAATTATTATAATTCCTGATTACAGTCAGTTGTTTGCTCAATACAATAAAATTTTCATTAAGTAAGATATTAAAATAATTCAAATTTTGTATTCACACGAGATTTTAAGCTATATTATATTATTCGTTACACCAAAAAAAAAGTACCTTATAAAAAAATATTTAAAAAAAATTTATCGATGTTACAAATTGTAAAACGACCTTGAATCTATTATACATTCGAGTCTTTCACACTTAGTTACCTCATATTACATTTTTATGCATATAACGTATAAATAATAAGATGCAGCATTTTTTGAATAATTTTTGTTTTATGAATAAATGGGCATTACAATAAAAGATTAAGTTCAATCATATATAGTGTGGTTCCATCATAGTTATTTAATAATCTTAAGCATCAATTATAGATAAAATTAAAAAACTTATAGATATATTGGCTTTCGTCGAAATAACTAGAAAAGTTCTTTTACAGAAACTATGCAAATAAGTTAGTACATAAGAAGTTACAAATTTAAAAAAATTATATCATATTTGCTATAACTTAAAGTATTTCAAAGTCGATTCGTTTTAATTATTATTTTATAAACAAACATTTTTATTTATTGGGAGTACAATTTACAGTCTGTCAAGTAAGAGCGTGGTCGTGTTAATTTATAAAAAAATTTATTTGATAAAACTTTCATATTTATATATACATTGAACACATTACAAACAATGATGCGATTCGGTCAATAATGTGTCCAGTCACCACCGGCATCGATAATTACCTGGCATCTCCGAGGCATGCTTTCTACTAATTTGACGGCGTATTCTAGTGACAAGGATCTCCAGATCCGACGAATTTCGTAAGACAACTGCTTCAAAGTGTATGTGCGTCTTCCACGAAGCTTCCGCTTAATATATGCCCGCGCATTTTCAATAGGGTTTGCATCGGGCGACTGCGACAGCCAATCCAATGTAACGATGCCAGATTGAGTCTTCCACTAAGTACAGAGCTTGCTGCGGTGTTTAGGATCGTTGTCCTCCTGCAGAATCCAATCTTCATTTTTTGTGATAAACCATCGTTTGGCAGATGGCAGTAAAGCCTTTTTGTAGATTTTTATCATTTTCTCGGCATTTAGGTTGTCAGTAAAGAGGTGCAAAGTGACGAATCCCTGCTTCAAGAAGCAGCCCCAAAGATGCACCTTCATTCCATGTTTTATGGTCCGCTAAACAAGCCTATTGGTGAAAGTTGACCAGGCTCGCGTCAAGACAAAACGTGCCCATATAGAACATTCAACTGTAAAAATGACATTTTTAAAATCTCTATCAATATTCTCATGCGCCCAAGCGAGTCGCTTTGTCACATGTTTTTCAGTCAACAGAGGCTTCTTCATTGTGTTGCGCCATTTCAGATGATGAGCACGAATATGGGTTCGGAGAGTTTCGTAGGATATATCTAAACCGTTTGCCATTAATTTTGCTTGTCCTTGCCGCAGTGTTAAAGCAGGATTCCGCGAAAACAGATTCACTATTCTTTTTTCATCTTTTTTGTTCACTTTTCCTATCGAGCCACGTTCTGGTAAATCATAGACATTTTTAGCCACTTTATATCGCTGTATCCACTTCTGTACGAATGCCTTCGACTTTCTCATATATTTAGCAGCCGCTGATTGCGACATTTTGGGACCTTTCGGGTGGATGCAAAGGAACACAGCCTCGTAGCGCGACGCGTACTTAGCCCTCATGGCGTTTAACGTGATTCTCTTTTGAAAAATTACCGACAACTAAATCTTTGTTGACAATGCATCAAGAACAAAGCGTTCTACTATCGGTTTAGGAAAAAATTAAAGCGAAATCTTATATTACTTGTCGGTGAAGTCGACCACGCTCTTACTTGACAAACTGTAATTCGGTATGTTTTTTGGGGACAAAAATGCATTTATTTTAAAATAACAAGAACTAAAAGATTAATCAAAGTATCGTCCATCGCTAGTTACTACTTTTGCCAGCTTTCAGGCAATTTTCGAATTCCATCTTAAAAAGATATCTCGTCTTTTGAGGTGATCCAAGTTAGGAGCCAATTTTCGATTTCTGCATAAGAAGTGAACCGATGACCTGCCAGATCATGCTGCATCCCTCGGAACAACCAGTAATCAGAAGGAGCAATGTCCGGAGAATCAGCGGGTGCGGCAAAATATCCCACTTGAAAGATCCCAAATATTTTTTCACGACTTTTTTAACATGAGGCCGAGCGTTGTGATGCAGAAAAATAACTTTGTCATATCTTTCCTTATATTCCGACCGTGTTTCTCGTAATGCATGGCTTAAACAAATCAATTGCAGACTATACCGATCGGCCGTTATGGTATCGCCAGGTTGTAGCAGCTTATAGTACGCAACACCCTTTTGGTCCCACCAGATACACAACATGGTCTTCGAACCAGGAATATTCGGCTTTGGTGTTGATGTTGAGGTCGAAGGCAACGATTGACCGGGCATAGCGTAGTATTTTTTCTTCTTGGGGTTATCATAGAATATCCATTTTTCATCCCCAGTAACAATTCTATGTAAAAAACCCTTTCTTTGTTGCTTTTGAATCAGCTGCTCGCAACAGAAAAATCGCCTGTCAATGTCTCTCGGTTTCAGTTCATAAGGCACCCAATCGCCTTGCTTTTGAATCATTCCCATGGATTTCAATCGTATAGAAACTGCTTGTTGAGTCACTTTCAATGATTCTGCAAACTCCTCTTGCGTTTGACTCGGACCTTCAACGAGAAATGCCTCAAACTTTTTGTCCTCAAATATTTTAGGCTGTTCAGAGCGAGGCTTGTCTTCAACGCTAAAATCTTCATTCTTGAAACGTCTGAACCATTTCCTACAAGATTTATCAGTTGGAGCATTGTCACCATGAACTTCCACAAGCATTCGATGCGCTTCAGCTGCACTTTTCTTCTAATTAAAACAGAGAACTAAAACCTCACGCAAATGCTGTTTGGTTAATACAAAATTAGACATACTTAACACAGTTGAAAACAAGATTTTTTTATGAAACTCGAAGCGATATAAACTGAATATTATTGACAAATGTCTAACCACTTTAAAACTACCGACTTCAGCTGTTACTATTAAATATTCATCATAGCCAAAGTCATCTATTAAAAACGGACTGAACTAATTTGTACTCCCAGCATTATATTTTTTAATAGTTTATGGAAAATTAAAGCAAAAACAAAAATCTACAATCAATCATTAAAACTATAAATGCAATATTGTAGAAAAAGATTTATTTTTATATACAATAATACAAAATATTATCAGTATTTAATTGATTTAAAAAAAATCAGAAAAAAATTGTAAATATTCAAATATAGTATTATTTAAAAAAATTGGATCTAAAAATATATAATTTTCTGGTATGTGACTCAAATAGGATAATGATTTTAAAAAGTATATCAAATTGATTTTATAATACTTTTGTTACGTGACGAAATTTTAATAATTAAATTGAATAATTAAATTAAATAATAATAATTAAATTAAGAATTTATAAAAAATTAAATCAAAATTAAACGGTTCAATGTACCACTGCAACACATAAATGTGTACGTTTAATGTGTGAAAATGCTGAGCGCGCAGGTTGACGAACTCTGTACAACAGAGTGTTAGAAAAAGGTGGGTGATACTTGCACTCACGCTGCAAATGGACTCCTGTGGAAAAAACCCAGCCGACATGGAAAATAAACGTATTCTTACAGTCAGATATTTTTCCCACACACCTTTAGAGAGTTGTGTTGCTCAACTCGCCTCGGCGCACACATTTAAACAAATAAAATGTCAAAGGTTGCATTTTAGTCGGGAGGCGCGGGGGAGGCTCGGGAGTCCACCAAGGCTCGCGCTGATGCCAAATAAGCAAAAATCCCCACGATGCCTCCACCTCAAGGTCTTTAAATATGAGTACCGACGGGCCGCGAGAGAGGAGACGGTTGAAAAGAGCAGTAATCTAAGCTTAGTCGTATCGTCGTTTTAATTTTTTAAGTCTTAATATATACATTCAACAATATTCCATTTAAATAACTTTGTCTAAGTTCCATCTCGGTTTTGGCCGCGTGTTGCGTGTATTCGTGTACTGACAGAAAAGTGACGTTCACTAACTGTGTCAGTGTGTTATTATAAATTCTTAAATAAAGAACAATAATCGAGGCAACTGTTTGTTGTAATTACTTTGAACCTCAATTCCTCATCCCACGGGTACCTTTGGAAATCCAGGACACGATAAGTTTCAGGTAAGATTTTACTCATAATTAATATGAATGTTGTTACGTGCGGGGCTACACGCACAATACGAAATTTTAATATTTATTTGTATGCGGGACCTGCCAACGCGTCCCGTACGGGCCCGCCCGCGCATCGCGAACCGAAGGGACCCAGGTTGCCGCGGATTACAACTAGGACAGCCTCTACCCCATTCTTTCGTGGGGATCAGCCGCAGAGAAGAGGCATGATGTTAATTAATTAGACATAAGTAAAAACCTACCTGGATCCTTAACGCGTCCTGATTTTCCAATGGCACCCGTCCAATGAGGAATGGAAGTGCAGAATATTTAACGCCACAGGTTTTTCTCACTTACAGTGTCTTTATTCAATAAATCGTACAACCGCGATGATGGAGTTATTTAATGTCACTCACACACGCAACACGCGGCCGAGTACCGGGATGAAAAAAATTATTGAAAATGTAAACGTTCGAAAAAACTTATAAAATATGAAGACTTGAATTAAACGACGTTACGGCGGAGTTTAGATAGTACTGTTCTTTTTAACCGTCTCTCTCTCGCGGCTCGTTGGTACTCATATTTAAAGACCTTGAGGTGGAGGCATCGTGGGGATTTTTGCTTATTTTGCATCAGCGCGAGCCTCGGTGGACTCCCGAGCCTCCCCCGCGCCTCTCGACTAAACTGCAACCTTAGACATTTTATTCGTTTAAATGTGTGCACCGAGGCGAGTTGAGCAACACAACTCTCTAAAGGTGTGTGGGAAAAATATCTGACTGTAAGAATACGATTATTTTCCATGTCTCCTGGGTTTTTTCCACAGGAGTCAATTTGCAGCGTGAGTGCAAGTATCACCCACCTTTTTCTAACACTCTGTTGTACAGAGTTCGTCAACCTGCGCGCTCAGCATTTTCACACATTAAACGTACACATTTATGTGTTGCAGTGGTACATTGAACCGTTTAATTTTGATTTCATTTTTTATAAATTCTTAATTTAATTATTATTGTTTATTTATGTTATTTGTTTATTTATGTTGTTTATTTATTTAATTTAATTATTCAATTTAATTATTAAAATTTCGTCACGTAACAATGTTAACTTGATTAATTTCGCTTTTCCTCTCTGCGCCTAATCCTCACTAAAAAATGGGGGAGAGGCAGTCATATTTATAATCCGCGACAGCATAGGTCCCTTCGGTTCGCGATGCGCGGACGGGCCCGTACGGGACGGGTTGGCGGGTCCCGCAATAAAATAAATATTAAAATTTCGTAACGTACGCGTAGCCCCGCACGTGACAGCGAAATTTTTGGTGGAGGCGCCGGGTAACCGCCAACACTGAGGGACTTTTGTTGTATTAATTAAGTCAATTATATTTGAATTATTTAATTAATTATTGACAAAGATTAGTTTTCCTTTTTCTTTCTTAAAAGCGCCTTTTATATTTTTGTTTATATTATTATATTTTTACAATTTTTAATACATTTTCAACATAAATGAAAACAATTGTCAATAATCTTGAATTATGATTATCTTAATTATCTTAATTATTATAATTTTTAATAATTGTAAAAAAATTTCTTCTATATAACTCAAAAGTTTTGAGATTAACAAAATTATTTTATCTTGCATAAAATATAGATTTATTAAATGTATGAAATTTAAGAGAATAAGTAATTAATATATTTAAAAAAAAAAAAAAAAAAATTTTAGAAATTTCCAAGATTAAAATAATGAAAAGAGTAAAGTCACCTAAATAATAGTGTCTTTCAAAGTTATAACTGATTTATAAAATCTTCTATATTATGAAGTTAAAAGTAGTAACAAAATAGATTACAGTTTGACATATTTATTTAAAAAGGGAAAAGTCTTGATTATTTAAGTTGATTTTACATAACTATTAAATTACTAACATAATAAATAAAAATTTTATTTGAAATATACCCAGGTTGAATGTTGAGAAAACTGAAAATAATAATTTATAACAAAAAAATTATTTTTTTTTAAAAATTATATAAAATATATATGGGTGTATAAATTAATGTTCATTTGTTAAATATCAAAGTATTATTACATATATATATTGTAACGGGGCAAATTTCTTTACGCCCGTCAGCAACGCAGGACCTTCTCCTGGTCCTGCTTTATTCTCGGTGTGTGTGTGAGGGGCCTTGCCTACGGCCCCGCGACCGGTGCAGCTCCCACCGGGCTCGGCTGCTCAGTATGTGTGCCAACGATCGTTTGGTACACCCGCGGAGGCGGTGGTATTCGGGATAGGGACGCTAGAGGGAAGATGAATAAAAACGCACCAGCTTTGTGCCAAATAGTTGATTTAATAAAATAAAAATAACAATTACAAAGCCAACGGTACGAATTATCGCTGAGAGGTTAATTATTGCGAAGAGCAATTAGTATTGCCTCACGCGCAATACTAATTCTCAAGGCGCGCACTGCGCATGCGCACTCTCTTCGCTCCGCGCAGCTACACACACGTGTAGTTTATGGACGGCAGATATAGAGAGAGCAGTTCCCCCTCTATACTGCCGTAATTCGTGGTTGCTCGAGTGAGAGCGGCTCTACCTCTCACCCGATGCTGTAGTCTATGGTTGAGCGAGAGAGCTCGTTCCTCTCGCTCAACTGCGTGCTCGCAGGTTGCTCGAGTAAGAGTGGCTTTCTCTTACTCGAACGCCTATTCTATGATAGTGCGAGAGAGAGATCGATCCTCTCACTCGCACTCGCACGGCCTAATCGCGTTAGATTTTACGCGGTCTCGCGCGTATATATCTAACTATATCTATATGCCTGACGCGATCGCACACGCGTCAGGGAATGCAAAATATATTGATTCGCGGACTAATTAATAACAACCTAAGTGGCCACTTACTTTTTCTATTGAAGGAGTCGTCCTTTCTCAAATCCTGACGGAGACTCGCGGAGAAAACTTCTAAAAAATCGCTGTGTCTTTCCCAATCACTCGAAACGCGTGCGGCTCTTTTCAATGCTCGGACGAGAAGAAGGCTTGAGGGGAGAGCTCCTCCTTCCCCTCTTGCCTATCGGTTTTCCCGCGTAGCGCTATCGATTCTTCATCGATAGCGCCGCGTTTCGGTACGCCGCGGCTTTTCCCGCGTCAAGCCGCCGATCGCTTGATCGATGGCGCCGCGTATCGTCTCGCCGCGAACTCTATTTCTCTCGCCTTTGGCGGGCGGCTTAACCTCTCTAAGCCACCCGTCACAATATATATATATATATATATATATTTACTGGTCTTATTGAAAAAGTGGATCAACAGTTTAAATTAATTTAGTAACAACTTGTTACATTTTTGTAATTCCCACTAATTTTAAACTTAAAAAAAAAAAAAAAAAAAAAAAAAAAAAAAAAAAAAAAAAAAAAAAAAATTTTGATTTTGATATTTATTTTATTAAGAATGATTTTATACCTTTAAGAGAATTGCTTTAAATGTTTATAATACATTAAAAGACTATTTTTTTTTTATAAACTTTTATGGAGAAGTTATAATAAAATTGTCTGTTAATTAATTTTGCTTTATTTGTACTGCAAATGAAAAACTTTCGTTTAAAAATAAGTATCTTATAGAATGTCTATCTTTAACAAATTAATTAATTTCAAAATTTTTATTGCTAATTAATAAGAAAGTATCAATAAAATTATTTCATAAATAAAAATTTATAATTTATAATTTTATAATTTTATTCTTAAGGTTTTATTACTTACGTGTTTGAAAAGTATATTAAAAATTAATCATATTAATAAAATTAATATACTAGACATATTAAATTTAAATTAATTAATGTCTATTAATTCAAACTAAAAATTTGTAATTAGGTTATACAATTATTTTATGCTTTGCAAAAGAAAACTAGTATAAACCTCACCGTGCGATCTCCCGTCGGATCGCCACAGCGATGAAATTATTAAAATATTGATAATAAGTTTTATAAGATGAAATGTTCTTATTTTTTTGACAAATGTAAATATGTTTATTGTTTTATTGTGAATACAAACATTTTTATTTTTATTACAATGATCTATATGTTGATAATAAATATATTAAAATAATTTTATTCTATGTCTTAAAGAGAATTAATGTAGTTCTCTCCGCGCGAAGCCCGGCCGTCGGATCGCCGCGATGTGAAAATGATTATGCTACGAATGCGGTGGCAATTTTTACATCGATACAACAAAATACCATGCGGAAAATTTTGTTTAACATTATACAGTGGAAGTGGGATATGTGTATATGTATGTATATGGCATACGTATAAGTAAACAAAAATATACATAAAAAATTTATATACATAAAGAAAAGTGAAAGTTAATAATATAAGTGGAAAAGTGACAGTGAATAATGAAGCAAAATGATAAACTAAATGAAAAATTTTTATTTAATAATAACATTTTATAAAGAAAAAAAAAGGGAGAAAAATATTTTAATTAATAATAATCTTAAATATTTAATAAAATCATTAAATATCAAACTTATTGAATTTATTACAATATGTGGTCATGTCAATATAATAGTGATGTTGTGAATAATTTTGGAAAAAATATAGGATTAAAAATTCAATCAGAAATGATAAAAGAAAAGCATTTTTGTTAAAATACTTGGTATATTAAATAAAAATTCTAGATATTAAAGTGTTTTATTTTGAGATCTAATGCCGTTCTTTCCGTGATTTGCCCGGCCGTCGGATCGCCGAGGCATGCGAGTGATCATGCTAGGAATGCAGCGATAAATATTACGTCACGGCGAGATAACGCGCAGCTGATCTTCAAGGTTCTTTTTTCTTATTCTCTCACATGTAAATTAAAAGTGATTTAAAATTTTATAAATAAAAATAATAAGCAGTAGAGAAAGTGTGAAAATGTGAACTTGTGATCTTCAACTATTCGCTCTGTGACAAAAGGAGTAAAAGGTTAACATTAGTGTGAAAGTGGTCTATAAAAGAAAAATAATGTAGTGAAATAAATGAAATGATAGATAAATAATGAAATGTGCGAATAAATAAAAGTGAATAAAATAAAAGAATAATAAAATAAAATAAAATAATATAAAAGAAAGTGAAGTAAAAATATATGCGCGAATTAAAATAAAAAGAATAATATAAATGAAATAAAGGAAAATGAATGAAAAATAATGAAATACGTGAAGGTATAATATAAAAATTAATAAAATAAAAGAATAATAATATAAAAGAATAAAATAAAAGAATAATGAATAAAATAAAATAAAATAAAAGGAAGTGATGTAAAAACATATATGCGAAATAAAATAAAATAAAAAGAATAATATCAATGAAATAAAGAAGAAAAATAAATGAAATAATAATAAAAGTGCGTGAATAAATAAAACAAACGAATAATAAATAAAAGAAACGATAAATAAAATAAACGAAAGATAAATAAAGAAAAATAAAATAAAAGAAAGTGAATTAATCATAAAAATATATGTGCGAATTAAAATAAAAAAATAATAATAATGTGCAGCGAATCAGTAAATAAAAAGACTAAATAAAGGAAGAATAATAATAAAATGAAAATAATATAAATGAATAATAAGTAAGATAAAGAATGAATAAATAGAAGGAAAACAGATAAATAAATTGCAACGAAATAAAAGAAATGGAAAATAAAAGATATATATGTATATATATATATAAATATATGCGGATTAAAATGAGTGGAATAAAACAAATGAAATAATAAATAATTAATATAAAGAATCACATAAAGAAAGAAACTGCGTTAAAACAAAGTAAAATGAAGTGAAAAGAAAAATATAAATATATAAACATGAATAAATAAAAAGTGAATAATAAAAAAATTTTTATAATTACAATAAATGAAAATAACGCGATAGTGAGTAAATGAAGTGTTTTAGATTAGACAAAATTAGTGATAAAGAGTAAATAAATGATTATAAATTGAATGAATTATTATGAGTGAAAATATTAAGGTCACAGAGTGAAGCAAGTTGATTATTTGAAACAAAAAAGGAAAATTACACCTTCTGCTTCGATAATTATTACAATATTACTGAATATTAATGTATGCATCGTATACTATATTATTGTACCATGTTATTAACCACATTATAAATAAAAACATAAAAATATATACATTTATTGTGTCACGATTAACCCTATACTAATAATCTCCCTGTTAGATTAAACTTACATATTAACTGAAAAATTAATATATTTGAAACTTTTTTATTTTTCCTAAAAACATTATGTATAGTAAAATTGAAATTTTTTTTAATTTTAGAACTTTTTTATTGTTATAAATAAAAAAAAAAAAAAAAAATGTTTATCCTTTTTCAATGTTCTGCATGCAGCAGCCATACTCATACTATTTTGTATGTAGCAGCGCATAATATTATAAATATATTACACTGCATAATAACGAAAAATTGTCGTTGCCTGTACGTTGCTTTGAACTAAGCTTAGGTTATCCATTGAAACTCTGAATATACGTTCAGTGATTCCGGAATTAGCACGCACAAGCAAACAAACAAACGTACACAATTTTTAATAATAATCTTTGTTACGCTATTTCTTTTTCTACAATACCCGCAATCATCTTTTGGTAATTATATTTAATGCACAAACACGGCGGTACTACTCTTTCATTATAGTGCAGATCGTTTCGCGAGACTTTATTATTTTACGATGACTAAGTTAAACTTGCATGCATTGAACTAATATGGGGACATACATACAACTGAATAAATAAATTAACCAATGGTACATTGCCTTTTAGGAATTATTGCGTCGACGAGAAAACGATCAAGACCAGATCCTCATTGTTCTAGTAGAATTATGCGCTGCTTGACTGCCGTTGGCCTGCAAGCCGCGAGTGCTTTCGCGGACGAGAGTATTTCTCTGCCAAGTTAGTTATCACGTTGCGACCAAGTGGCCGATAGCAGAAAGCGGAAAAAAAAAAAAAAAAAAAAAAAAAAATATTTTGAATTAAGTTGAAAATTTTTTTTTTGTCACCCTAATACTCGTTACCAAGATGCCGTGAGGGTTTGCCGCACCTGACTCATAACTGAGTTTGTCGGGTGTTAAGGCCCTCACGATCGAGTGAATGAGCGGCAGGTGATAACCTTCTTATCCTAAGTAAATCTCACGAAATAGTTGGTAGGGTTATGAAGCAAGATTTATTCTTTCCATATCGATTAGGGAAGAACGAATCAGGTCATAACGGTTATCAATGAAAAGGAAATTTCTTCCATCCTTGAAACCCGACATTGTCGTAACGCTATTTTGATATAGCACACATTAAGAGGCAATGTCCCTCCTGGTATTCCCTCCTAGTCGGCGGGCATACGATTTCGACCACCGCTGAGAATCTAAGTATCGGCAGAGGGGTCACCATTAATCAAACCCCGCCACAAATAAAACCTAACAGGTCTTCGATCTGAAATATCGGGTCGCAATAACACTAACAGAGACAATGTATCATGAAATTCAGGCAAGATAGCGGAGGGAAAAATTACATTACTAACGACAACCCATAATTATTCATGCTGTAATTACCTTGGTCTTAATAACTAACTGCTGGGTAGCTCATGCGAATTAACAATGCTTCATAATTATTTTATTATAATAAATCATAAATCGAATACAATCTACTATTATAAATTATAAATAAGCAATATATTGACTAATAATAATACCAACACTGATAATATAATCGTTAAATAATTGATTTAAATACGTTCGCGTTAATTTAAATGATATATCTCAGCCATATTTTCCCCTTCCTATCCGCAGCAGGCTTGAAAAGAGAAAAGACAAAAGATGGCAGTACCAAGATTAATAGCGCTGGTGGGACTTTTCATCATGGGCGAGGTGGTACAGTACCACTGCACAAAAAGAACTAAAAGGATGAAAGCAAGAAAAGGAACCAAGTACTTAGCTATGGACGGGATTCTCTGTAAAGAGATTTACTTACACGTACTCAAGAGGATACAAGGACAAGCTTACCCGACCATAAGGTCAGGGACGAAGTTCCTTATAGACCTCTTAGAAGAAGAAGGCATAAGCTTAAGTTCTTTCACAACCACCAGCATATCACAGCATCAGAAGGAGAGGTATGAGCTGCACGAGGGGAACAAAGCATTACAATACCCTGAGTTATTCCCCATTGATGATGGAATGGCTTTAGATGATGGGATTGAAGAGATGCAGCTCCGCAACTCCATTGAATACGGTCATTACGCCATTGACCACATACGAACGCTGTCTCTTAGATATGGAGATAGTTGCTTTGGGTCCGCCACCTCTAAGGGAGACTGCGACGTATGTCACCAACCGTTGCCTGTCTGGAGGGAGTGCGAAGCGTGTTTGGTCAATTGGCTATGGGCAACACCGAGGAGGTGTACCCAGACGCCTGGAAGTGCAGGAATTCACAGCACCAAAGGGATTTAAACAACTGGACGACGTGTGGAAAATGCCGAGACCAGCCGGCAATTATCATCTCCCGGGACGAACCCTGGGATGATGATTACACCGAGTGGCGCTGCACGGCGTGGAATGACTCCCCTCGCGTCTGGGATAAAAATGAGTTGCCACCCTACTTAAAAGGGCAGTGTCAGAGATGCAAGTGGCCCCTGCCTCTCTGGAGGAGTTGCTTTCAATGCATGGGTGCCATAGCAAATGGAAACCTGCATGTAGAACAAGTAGTGGAGGGATGCAAAGATCAGACGCACCGACGAGAGCTGGATAAAGCAATTCTTTGTAATCACTGCAGAGGATTACTTCCACTTACCATCGACCCCAGACAGGAATATGTACAAGAGGATCAAGTCACGGAACTCTAATTTCTCCTTTCCTCCCATTTTTATAGAATTTTTTTTTCTCTTCCCCTCTCCTTCACCATAACCCCTAATATCACTTTTCCAAAAATAAAATCCTAGCCACCTCCTAAGGCAAAGGATGATTGGTAAGGCCAAACATTAAGCCAAATTTTATTGGCATTGGGCAACCGTACTGATGCCTCTCCAACTCCCCTCCTATTCCCCCTTCCGTGACACAGAACACGAGAGATAGATAACAACTCATTAAATAAACATCACAATTGAAAATCAAGTAATTGCATTTATAAATAGTATCATCCAATAATATATGACGCCTCTGCCCCTATCTTTATCATATTGCCTATCTTAACTAATTATACTTCTATATCTGATAGTTATAATCAAATACAATAATAAATACAAATTATACATAAACATACATATATATATATATATATATATATATATTTTCATAAACATCTAATTATTTCTGCTCCAAAGCACCCATAATTACGAAATAACATCAATATACACCCATTATTTCAACGATAAAATATATAAGTATAAACTGGACATCCGCATCGGTTGCATTTTGTAAAGCTAAACAACCCCAAGGACAGAATCAACGAAGACCAAACGTTAATATATATTGGGATTAACAAGAATACAATCTAGAAGAAAAAATCGGAATAAAGTACACAGAGGCTAAGACGGAGACAAAAACAATTAGACCAAATTTCAAGATCAATATGTTCGACGCAGCGAAACCAATCACCCCGAACCCACATAGGGAGGGAGAGGAACCTGCATACCGTACTCAAGGTGCTGATGAAAACACCGATGAGTCCATCCGAGCCCTAGTGACTACATTGGCATCAAGTCTCAATCTGAAGAACGCCATTGAGGGTTTAAAAACCTTTAATGGATACAACAGACCACTTAAGGATTTCCTAATAGATGTCAGAAATGGGGCTGCCCAACTTTCGGAGAGCCAACAGGACACGTATATAAAAAACGTACTTGGATGCTTAGAAGAAGAAGCCCGAGACTGTATCTATGGATATGCGTTTAAGGATGTGGAGTCCTTAGTAAAACATTTAAAAGAGCGATTCGCGCTCGGGAAGGATTATTCTTACTACTTAGAGAAAATACACAACATAACGATGAAAAAGGGAGAATCAGTTGGGATGTTTTATGACAGATTAAATATATTACTAATAGGAGCCCGTGGAGCATTAAGGCAACCAGGAGTGACATCACAACAAATAACCGAGCGGATCAAGCCATTAGAAGAGGTAGCGCTGCTAATGTTCAAAAAGGGATTACCAGCAGAAATCGCCACTACGGTGCACAGCCAACGGCCTGCTAATTTAAATGAGGCGTATTAAGTTGCCGTAGAATTAGAAAATCTGATTAAAAGGCACATCTTACCAGACGCAAAGCCTAGACATAGACAAATTGAAGGTGATGAGGAGAAAGACGAATTCTCGAGCGCAATTAAACATAGAAATAATAGGTCCTATCCGGAAGGCCAAGGCAGTATAAACTATAGACCAAACGATCGTGAGTATAGTCGTAAAAACGTTCGAGTCATAGCGAAAGAAATTCCATCACCAGGAGCTTGGACTAACAGGACTAATGGCTATAATACGAATAGACAATATGGACTAACGCAGTACCATGACCAAATAGACTATTCGCGACAAGGACATTATCGTCCGATCACTTTCCATCCAGAGAAAATTATGAGCGACCGAACGGACCCCTGAAGCAGTATCAGCGGACTAACAGGAATGGGTATTACGCACAATATAATAACGATTCACGCTTATATAATCCTATGAGGGAAAATTCCAGAACAGGATAAGCTAATCACCAGCCGAATTACAATAACAACGACTATGTCAGGAATGACTTCAGGGTAAGAAATAATGATGGAGGGCCGTGGAATCAAAACCCGGCAGGGCAAGCGTGGCCTAACGAATCGTGGAGAAGATCAGCTAATAATCCCACCCAAGAAAGAAGACCAACAAACAGTAATTTAAACTCGACAGGGGCTCGTCACGATATCCCGCTGACGAGCCCATACAATACTGAATCGACCCTATACGCAAGGAGACAAGAGCCCCCGATAACGAGAGACGAGTCCCGAGGACAGATCTTGCTGGTCCAAAACAAAATACAGAGACCATTAGGCGAATTAGTAAGTGTGCAAGACCTCGAGAAGAAGATTCAGGGGATGACGAACCCACAGTAATAAGGCTGCGCATCCATGAGGGTCGAGTACCATGGTTGACCTTTATGATAGATAATGGAGCCTCGGTTGATCTAATTGAACTCGGTTATCTGCATCCTGATCTCCAGATTGATGTAGGCGATATAGGTACACTAGGTGGGATTACAGATGAGACCGTAAAAACTTTAGGTACCACCTATTTAACCATACAAGGGTCACCAGCGAAGTTTCATGTTGTAACAGATAAATTCAAAATTGACCAAGATGGGATAATTGGACGAGGCTACTTAAAAAAGGAGGAAGCCGTTATATCATATCATAACAAAGCCCTTATGATAAGCGGAGATGTTATGCATCCTATTCCATTCCAATCAACAAGTGATCAATATAAGCTGAAAACCAAAAAGATATATAAAGCAAGTGATCCTTGTAAAGAACATAGTGATTTATCCGAAACTTTCATAAGCAAATTGTTAACAGACAATCAACTAGATCTAGATCAATCGTCCCTTGACCAACAAAAATCTGAACACAAATATGTATTAAAAGGGAGAACTAGACATATACTGCAGATAGCTATTAAGCCCAGCGAGTTGAAAGAAGGATATCTGCCCAAATTAGATCTCAACAATGATCGGGTATATATAGGGGAAGGAATAGTACGAAATGACCATAATAATTGCCAAGTGATGGCAATAAATACCCAAGAAGAAGACATCTGCGTAAATATAGACCCCGTAGAAATACTGCCGTTTGAATATGCTACCCCCGAATTTGACCCTGACACAGATACTGAACCGGAAACGCCACCGAACAGAATAGGCCAGCAATGGGAACAAGCTCAGTTACTACGAGGTTTAATTCGGGTCGGTCACCTCAACCAGGAGGAAAAAGACAGCGTGAACCAGATAATAGATGAGTACTGTGATGTATTCTTATTACCAGGAGATCCCCTCCCTTTTACTAATGAGGTAGAACACGAGATACCATTAGAAAATAATGTACCCATACATACCAAACAATATCGACACCCCCCAAAACATAGAGAAGTCATAGGTGATCAACTAAAGAAGAAACTAAAGGATGGTATTATGGAACCCTCAAATTCACTTTGGTCCTCGCCCATTTGGGTAGTCCCGAAACGACCAGACAGTTATGGTAACCCCCGTCGGCAAATAGTTATTGACTTCAGGGAGCTAAATAAGAAAACTATAGGGGATGCATATCCTCTACCCAATATAGCAGATATTTTAGATAAACTAGGAGGAGCAAGTTACTTTACATGCTTCGATTTGGCCAGTGGGTTTCAACAGATACCTATGAAATCAGAAGACAAATGCAAGACCGCCTTCACTACTCCAAACGGTCACTACCAATATGTACGCATGCCGGAAGGGTTAAAGAACGCACCCGCTACGTTCCAGAGACTAATCGATAACGTATTGAAGGGACTTCAAAACACAGAAATGCTTGTATATCTCGATGATATAATAGTATACGCAAGAGATTTGCAGGACCATAATAGAAAAGTGAGACAACTCTTAGATCGCCTGAGAGATGCTAGGCTGGTGCTTTAACCTGACAAGATTGAATTCTTACGACGTGAAGTCCCCTTCCTAGGGCATGTGATCAGTGAAAGAGGAGTTGAACCAGATCCTAAGAAGATTTCGGCAGTAAAAGACTTTCCAAAACCAACTACTATAAAAAATATTTGACAATTCTTAGGCCTGGTAGGATATTATCAAAGATTTATAGAAAATTTCTCGAAAATTGCAAAGCCACTAACCGACCTTTTAAACAAAGGCCAGCAGTTTAGTGACTGGGGACCGCAACAGGATGAAAGTTTTGAGTTACTGAAGAAGCAGTTATGTGAAAGCCCTACTTTAATTTATTCGGATTTTAAAAAAGGATTTACGCTGAGTACTGACGCCTCTGACTACGTAATTGGAGCAGTACTAAGCCAGGAACTGAACGGATTCGATCATCCTGTAGCATACTTATCAAGAACCCTAAATAAGGCTGAGAGAAATTATAGTACTACAGAAAAAGAATGTTTAGCCGCATTGTATGCCATGCACCAATTTCGACCCTACCTACTAAGAAAAAGATTTGTTTTACGAGCAGATCATGAACCTTTAAATTGGATGCATAATAGAACTGATCCTGGGCAACGACTGATGCGATGGATGTTCAAATTCACCGGGTATCAATATACTTTCAAATACAAACCGGGACGTTTAAATAGTAATGCGGACGCTTTGTCCCGCAACCCAGTAATAGACACCACTGAGCAAGAGATCGATGATAAATTACCGCAACTTAGGATATTGGTGTTGAATAAGGTAGCGTCTCAGCCAAGGAAAGAAAAAAAATCCAAAGCCCCCGGAACAGGAAATCTGCCTGCAGGTAATGCGTCTGGCTCGGCAACAGCAAGCCGAGGGCGAGGGAGGCCACCTGGCTTGAAAACTACCAAAGCACCTCCTGTCATAGACCATAGCACCGAAACTCATAGAACTAGAGCTAAGACTAACCAAAATACAGGAAATGATCTTCGTACCTCAGGAGCGACAACCTCTCGAGCATCAAGAAGTATCCGTAAACCCGTATCCGTAACCCAATCTATTAATCCCCGTACACAGAGGCCTCCTACTAAATCTGTCAATACGCCCAATACAACACATAAACTAAAAGCAATCGGAAGATCACCAAATCAAGGGTCATGTCTAACAAATTCCCCTACGGATACCGAGATCGGAACCAGCTCGGAGCTAGCATCAAAAAGTACAAAGTCAATTGATATCAACACGGACACAGATAAAGTGCCACTGCGAGCTGATCCTAGAAGGAGCGGGCTGCAGGAGGAAACCACCGAAGAATCGGATTCTGACATCGACACTCAATACCGCCAAGAAAAGGATAAATTACCAATTTGTATGGATGTTACCACAGACTAAGGAAGTAAGACCGAGGAGGTCACCGCCATAGGAGAAAATCAAGAAGAAGAATCTAATGACGAATCGCAAGGAGCAGGTAGAAGTTCAAAATCCCTAACGTCAAGCAAAAAGTTAGGTGACAAAGTTACGGAAAACGTAGAAACGACAGAAGACTGGAGAAATTTTAACGCGTCTCTGGAAAGGATCTATAACAAGATATATAATCAATATGGCTATAACTCTGACGAACTGTTGAGAGATAGAGACAACACCCTTAGAGGTAAAAGTAATTTCTCTGAAGGAGATATAGTAGATCCCGAATATCAAGAGTACTTAGACACCATAGATCCCTACAACGACCAAACTCTTAACGACGACGTTATGGAACGGCGAGTGGCACAACTCGAACGACAGCCTCCAGTTAGCACAAGGAATCTGACTCCCCTTACCTTGGATAACAAAATTAATTATGGAACAAACAGTGACGCCGACGCAGAAGATTCAGATAATATACACGGGATACCAAAAAAAGCACCTAAACCCATTTCAGACACACCATTCAGTTGCAACCAACAACCACAAGCCAAAAGTACCCCCCTAACAGGGAAAGTAAAAAAACACTTGCGTTTCAGCCAGGCAGTTTGCATTCCCGGAGACTCTAAAGAACCCTCACATAAGACCTTACTCGAAAAAACACCAAATATAAATATAAATTATGACCAAGCGCCCAAACATTCTTTCAACGAATTACTACCCCTGATCTCACTATGCATATCTTCAACCGATTCGCATGAAACTATCACCACCGATCACAGTGACCGAAGTTCGGAAGATACCGACTGCTTAGAAGAACAACAACTCCCGCCTCTACTGATTTTAAGAAATAACATTAAAGCATTTTGACAAAGCCTCACTTATAAAAGAGACAACCTAGTGCACTTCATTACTAGCGATATTGAGAGCATAACGAGTACAACCAGGTTATTGATTGATATAGGAGCAATAAATCAAATGAAATTAAAGAAAACCAGACCAAAGGTAGGACAGATCCTGGTTACGCCATATAAGAATCATAACATACTATCAGTAGTTATAAAACATAAGTTCTTCGACAGTCTCACTATTCCGAACATAAGGACCGCTTTAGCTAATCTTAGAACTACAATGCATCAAAGAAACCTCACCAGTTTTCGCATTTCACGAAAAGGAGACATGCTGGATGCCCT
Organism: Chalcis sispes; assembly: GCA_949987625.1. NCBI lineage: Eukaryota > Metazoa > Arthropoda > Insecta > Hymenoptera > Chalcididae > Chalcis > Chalcis sispes. Next base: position 36,379,831 of record OX465095.1, on the reverse strand, counting down.
AGAGGCAGGACTATTAGCTCAGCTGCTGACAGAAACATTTGAAAGTAGCCCAACCAACGTAACCCTGTGTTACGGAAAGGTGAATTGTCCAGAACCAGAGGAGAGAAATGGCATAATACAAAATTTACATGAGAGCTTGATAGGGGGACACAAAGGTGTAAACCAAACATATCAGAAGATCCGAGAGAGACATTACTGGCCAGGTATGAGAAACGACGTTCTGAATTATGTCCGAAAGTACCGAGAATGCAGTATGAAAAAGTTGGATCGAACTAAGACAAGGGAGCCCATGATTATCACGGACACAACGATCGAACCATTTGATAAGGTATCCATCGACACCGTTGGCAAATTAAGAATGACCCCTTGAGGCAACTGCCACATGCTGATCATGCAATGCAATCTAACAAAATACTTGATAGTTGTACCAATACCTAATTTACGATCTACCACAATAGCCAACGCTCTAGCTAAGCACCTCATATGTCAATTTGGGGCTCCTAAAGCAATATTATCAGACAAAGGAACCAGTTTCCTGTCAGATTTGACGGAAACACTTATGAAAATATTTAAAATACGACATCTTACCACGTCAGGATATGGACCCCAGACCAATGGATCATTAGAAAGAAGCCATGCGCCATTAACTGATTTTATCAGAACGTATTCAGAATCTTATAACGACTGGGATAGATTAATACCTTTCGCAGCTTTCACTTACAACACCAGCTTACACTCTGCCACTAAATTCACTCCTTATGAATTGGTTTTCGGAAGAATCCCAAGATTCCCTCTAAAAATACCAGTCGAGAAAAAACTAAATACATATAACACGTACCTACGGGACTTACTTCTTCGATTGGATGAAATGAATAACATCGCCAGGGATAATCAGATAGCAGCTAAACTACAATTTAAAACTCGATATGATAGTAAAGAGAAGAAACTAAAAGCCAAAGTCGGAGACTATGTGTATGTGCTCAAGGAAATAAGAACATCAAAGTTCGATAAATATTATACTAAACCTTTGAAAATCGTTGAAATATTGGGTAGAAACAATGCTATATTAGAATTACCCGATGGCAGACGTATTAGAAAACACATAGATAAATTAAAGTTAGCCCCTAAATAAAAGAAATAACCGTTTCAGGAAACCATGCACAAGTCTCTCTGTCTCTTCTACGTGATAATAGTACACGCAGGAACTTCTCCAGACCTCACAGGAAAGAATTTCGAGATAGAGCTAATAAAAGAAAATCCAGGAATGTATTATGAGCGCATGAAAGTAGTACGGTTGAAAAGGGCTGATTGGCAGGTAACAATTTTTGTGAACATAAAAGATTTTCTAGAAACTCACGGGACGATCGACAGTTACCAAACCCTACTTGCTAATTGTACCGCACTCATAGAAGAGCACACTTGTAAGGCTATGCTCGGGACAGACCTAGTGGAAGCAAGACAAAACACCCTAATTTAAATACAGACAGAGATAAAAACCATGCTCTCTGATATGGGACAAACCGTAGAAGATCCTATAAAAATTCCAGGAAGCATGAGGTACAAGCGGATGGTGCCCTTAGGTTTCATTGGAAGCCTCAGTAAAAGCCTATTCGGACTAGTCACGGCAGAAGACGTCGGCAAGATAAATACCAACATATACTAGTTATTCACAGACCAAAAGGAGCTAGTGTACCTAGTAAATGAGAAAGAACACATAATAACCAAATCTCTAGAGGATTTATACAATACTACGAAGGCCCATGCTAAGGTAATAAACCAAATGGAAAAGGACATGGACCGGTAATTTAAATTCATTGTCAGTGGAGAAAATAAATTAAGATATCTAATTACCTTAACCATCTATGCTCGTAAGATAGACGTCGCAATGCAACATCTAATAGAAAGTAATCGACGAATGCTGCAAACTATACAGGGACTCAAGGAACGCAAAGTGGATCCTTCCTTCTTAAATAAAGATATACTAAAACACCTAACAACCGACATAGCAAAGGCAAGTGGAGCACTAGAATTTTCAATACCGGTTCAACATTTAAGGGCAGAAGAAGACGCAAGAATTGCGCAACTCGACGCGGTTTACAACAACGGAAAGTTATTAATTATCATGCATCTTCCATTAGTAGAACGAGTACCCTACAACCTCTATAGACTGCATCCATTAGCTGTATCGCAAACGATAAACAATAATTGGATAGGAACAGGATATATAAAGTCAAGCCACAAATACCTAATGATTGGAACGGACCAAAGGCAGTACATAAAAATAAATTATGAGGACCTGCAGAATTGCCAACATACACATTATGCCTACATATGCTCAACCAACGGACACTTGTCTGAAACCACTATTCAAGAAGATTGCGAGGTATCGATGTTGCTGAGACCCAGAATATAAATAATGAAAACCTGCGATGTAACCATAACTCCCAATAACGTCACTCAATGGAGTTACCTAAAGATGGATGGATCCTGGCTCTATTCCTTAGGACAAAAAGAAGACTTACGTCTTATCTGTCCAGGACAACCAGACCAAACTATACACCTCCAGAAGGCAGGAATTTTACGTATGGCGCCCGGCTGTGTAGGCAAGACCGACAAACATCTTTTCATAAGTGAAGGAAACCAACGCAACGATTTTCAATACATATACAAACCAGAGATAACCCTTAATGTAGAGGCCATATTCCCTGACATGTTAAAATATCATCAAGAACTGATCAGCACTCCAGAAACAGAGATCTCAAAAGCCCCTGCACCAGACGTTAAAGAATGGAAAAACCGCGAAGAGTCGATAGAGAAGATTACCCGTCGTTTAAAACAAATAGGAAATCATCAGAGAAGCATCTCCAACACGCATTATCTAATATACGGTGGAGCTTTGGGCCAAATCCTAATCACCGTAGGACTCATCTTCACTGCCTGGAAGTGTCATACCCGAAGAATGCTGCAACATCAATATCAGACCAAACGCAAAGTTAAAATAATTTCTGACACTACCCCTGCACATCGTATGCAGGAAACACCACTGAGCCCAATTGGCCTACAAAATCAATCAACATACGAAGGCCAGTCTTACACACTACAGATACCAGAACAGGCCTTAGTTCCTGAAAGATGGATAAATCAACCTTTCATTCCCCCACAACCCCTGTCCTATCCACAAACATTATCTATTCAGATCCCGGACACTGACTAATCCGTAACCTTAAACTATACAACCGTTCCATGAGAAGGAACAAAGACCCAATGGAACACGTTTCCGTAAGACCACAATTAAAACTATATCCTGCTAATAAACCCCAGTTTATTTCGAACCCGGCGTCTATAAAGCCTAATCCACAACCTTAGCTTCCAAAAAACTCAATCCGAAAAGACCATGGCTGGGCGATGCCGAATCAACGTGACTAAAAATTCAGAAGGAAAAGGCAGTTTAGTATTTTACAATCCTTGCACCACCCCCTTATCTGCTGCTGTGGAAAGAGCCGAAGAAAAGGGACCAATAAGAAGTGTTAACATTCGATTAAATGGAGATGGGGATCCAGCCGGAATACTAAAGATAAGGTATTTCAACGAAGAAAATAAAACTCAAGAGCTACGTAAACTACGGAACAAAGCAAAGTCAAGGGCCATACCTACCAGACTCTCTGGAACTAGACTATTCTGCCAATTACCTTGGAATATAACAGAAGAAGAACTCTTTAAGGACTTTCGAATATTTGGACCGTTAGATTTCATCAAGATCATCCGAAATATTGAAAGACAGGCCACTTGCGGATACATTCAGTTTATTAACGCTAAGGATGCTCTTAAGGCCTTGAAAGGAAGTAAGAAGACGTACCGTGCTATTTTCGCCGATCACCCGAAGATATCGAAGGCAGATCAGGATAAAAACCAAGGATATGCGAAGACACTGCACTCGAAATGCATGCTCTGGGTAGACTGCAAAACATTTGAAGACCATCTAGTTACGTGCCAAATACAGTGTCAAATGAGAGACCGCCAAGGGCATTTGGAAAAAATAAGGAGTGTCATGCAAAAGTTTGAGAGTGAAGAATCAAGATCTAGCAAAGACCCTATTGCAAGGCACGAAAAGACTATTAATCGAGTCCCTAGCACCACGCCAGACTACAAATCAAAAGCCATGTGCAAAAATAAACACGCAATTAAGCAGACCATTGATACCAGAAGGGACATAAACATTAACCAACACACACATTCAGCCTCATTAATCAAGATAAAAGAAGATTAAGAATATATCTAAAATATTAACACATATAGTATAAACCGATTCTTATAACCATATTAATATTTAGCCAATATAATAGAATAAAACTTGTAAAAACAATCCAAACGGTTTCATTTTATCAACAGTCCTAAGGAATTTTTATCATATTAATAACGAAATCAGTTTGGATTGTTTGCTTATAGATTGTAAAAAAAAAAAAAAAAAAAAAAAAAAACTAACGAGCTAAATTAAGCACCCTTTTTTATGTAAAGGCAATCTAAATAATTTAATTCTTCTTCTTTTCTGTGGGTTATCATAAATGTTATAAAGTAATATTTAGACTGCCTACGACCCTAAGCAAATTAATCAACCTTTATAATACGACACTAACAATAATATAAGGCTAATAACATTTGGCAATTATGTAATATTAACAAACCATAATATATAGGCTAATAGTCTGTTGTAAGCGCATACACCACGCAGCACGTCCGCTGTTTACCGGGACGGTAAACGTCTTTAAGGGGGGGAGGATGTTACGTGACGAAATTTTAATAATTAAATTGAATAATTAAATTAAATAATAATAATTAAATTAAGAATTTATAAAAAATGAAATCAAAATTAAACGGTTCAATGTACCACTGCAACACAAACAGTCTGTCAAGTAAGAGCGTGGTCGTGTTAATTTATAAAAAAATTCATTTAATGAAACTTTCATATTTATATATACATTGTACACATTACAAACAATGATGCTATTCGGTCAATAATGTGTCCAGTCACCACCGGCGTCGATAATTGCCTGGCATCTCCAAGGCATGCTTTCTACTCATTTGACGGTGTATTCTAGTGGCAAGGATCTCCAGATCCGACGAATTTCGTAACACAACTGCTTCGAAGTGTATGTGCGTCTTCCACAAAGCTGACGTTTAATATATGCCCACACATTTTCAATAGGGTTTGCATCGGGCGAATGCGACGGCCAATCCAATGTAACGATGCCAGATTAAGTCTTCCACTGAGTACAGAGCTTGCTGTGGTGTTTAAGATCGTTGTCCTCTTGCAGAATCCAATCTTCATTTTTAGTGATGAACCATCGTTTGGCAGATGGCAGGAAAGCCTTTTTGTAGATTTTTATCATTTTCTCGGCATTCAGGTTGTCAGTAAAGAGGTGCAAAGTGCCGAATACCTGCTTTGAGAAGCAGCCCCAAAGATGCACCTTTATTCCATATTTTACGGTCCGCTGAACAAGCCTATTGGAGGAAGTTGACAAGGCTCGCGTGAGGACAGAACGTGCCCATATAGAACATTCATCAGTAAAAATGACATTTTCAAAATCTCTATCAATATTCTCATGCGCCCAAGCGAGTCGCTTTGTCACATGTTTTTCAGTCAACAGAGGCTTCTTCATTGTGTTGCGCCATTTCAGATGATGAGTACGAAGATGGGTTCGGATAGTTTCGTAGGATATATCTAAACCTTTTGCCATTAATTTAGCTTGTCCTTGCCGCAGTGTTAAAGCAGGATTCCGCGAAAACAGATTTGCTATTCTTTTTTCATCTTTTTATTCACTTTTCCTATCGAGCCACGTTCTGGTAAATCATCGACATTTTTAGCTACTTTATATCGCTGTATCTACTTCTGTACAAATGCCTTCGACTTTTTCATATATTTAGCAGCCGCTGATTGCGACATTTTGGGACCTTTCAGGTGGATGCAAAGAAACACAGCCTCGTAGCGCGACGCGTACTTAGCCCTCATGACGTTTAACGTGATTCTCTTTCAAGAGATCAACAACTGAATCTTTGTTGACAATGCATCAAGGACAAAGCTCTTCTTTATCGGCTTGCGAAGAAATCAGAGCGAAATCTTTCATTATTTGTCAGTAAAGTCAACCACGCTCTTACTTGACAGACTGTAAATGTGTACGTTTAATGTGTGAAAGTGCTGAGCGCGCAGGTTGACGAACTCTGTACAACAGAGTGTTAGAAAAAGGTGGGTGACACTTGCACTTACGCTGCAAATTGACTCCCGTGGAAAAAACCCAGGAGACATGGAAAATAAACGTATTCTTACAGTCAGATATTTTTCCCACACACCTTTAGAGAGTTGTGTTGCTCAACTCGCCTCGGTGCACACATTTAAACAAATAAAATGTCTAAGGTTGCATTTTAGTCGGGAGGCGCGGGGGAGGCTCGGGAGTCTACCAAGGCTCGCGCTGATGCCAAATAAGCAAAAATCCCCACGATGCCTCCACCTCAAGGTCTTTAAATATGAGTACCAACGGGCCGCGAGAGAGGAGACGGTTGAAAAGAGCAGTAATCTAAGCTCAGTCGTATCGTCGTTTTAATTTTTTGAGTCTTAATATATACATTCAACAATATTCCATTTTAATAACTTTGTCTAAGTTCCATCTCGGTTTCGGCCGCGTGTTGCGTGTATTCGTGTACTGCCAGAAAAGTGACGTTCACTAACTGTGTCAGTGTGTTATTATAAATTCTTAAATAAAGAACAATAATCGAGGCAACTGTTTGTGGTAATTACTTTGAACCTCAATTCCTCATCCGACGGGCACCTTTGGAAATCCAGGACACGATAAGTTTCAGGTAAGATTTTACTCATAATTGATATGAATGTTAACTTGATTAATTCCGCTTTTCCTCTCTACGCCTAATCCTCACTAAAGAATGGGGTAGAGGCAGTCATATTTATATTTCGCGACAGCATGGGTCCCTTCGGTTCGCGATGCGCGGACGGGCCCGTACGGGACGGGTTGGCGGGTCCCGCAATAAAATAAATATTAAAATTTCGTAACGTACGCGTAGCCCCGCACGTAACAACTTTATTAAAGAATAAAGAATAGTTAAAAAAATAATTATTTATAGAATATAAATATAAAACAATTTTATCTGAAATACTCGAGAATATTATCAACGTTATTTTTTGTCTAAAATTGTAATCAAAAGCATTATAAAAATAAAATATTTTTCGTTACGTTCGATCTCCTTTAATAGATTGCAGAAATTCTTATACCAATTTATTTACAGTTTTAAAATCATGAGCAATATTAAAATTTACGATGCCAAATTTTAAACATTTATTCGCTCATCGATTTTTTCTTAATTAAATTTGAAATATTTTTATAATTCACTCATAAAACATTTTCATTGATTTTATTATTTTTAGAAAAATCAAAATAATGGATTTTCTATAAATATTTTTTACGTTAATAATGATTTTTATTTTTCACGTTGCAATATGACATTTGAATTTTAATTAATGTTTTTACATTAATAAAATCATTTATCATTTGAATAAATAAGATGTTACGAATGAGAGGACATAAGAAGATCAGGATTAAAATTCGTGGCAGAGTGGAAAAAAACAAGCGTAGCATTGCGACGCATACATCGCCGCATATCGATGTATAGTTGAAAATTGAAAGCCCCGCCCATTTTTGTTTTTTTTTCTCTTAAGGCCCGCCTACTTAATCGCGAAGAAATCTGATTGGCTGTTAATCTACTGTGAATTAAATAGTAGTTAATTCACCGACTTTAATTTATCAAGGTTGATTTATAAAATTTCTCTCTGCATCAGGCGTTATGAATATTTTAACTGCATTCAGGAACACCTAGTATATACACTTACACATACACTCATGGATGTAGTGTCTTTTTGTTTTATATTTGTTTTGTAGCAAATAAATAAGGTAAAATATAAATTAGAATAACATTTTTATAAGGATGTAGAAAAAATGTTTATTTATTAAAAATATTAATAAAACGTAGATCTAAAAATTTAGTAATGTTTATTTAATACGTAAAAGAAAAAATATTCTAAATAAAATTAACAGACAACTTAAAATATAATTTTCTCTCGCGAAATTATGCGGTTACTCGCAGCGTCCGCTCTCAGATCGCGCTCTACTCAGACTGACTTCTTCTTTTTACATATTTTTTAACGCGCTTTTTCGTTGATCGCATTTTAGGGAATAGGCGCTTTGCTGCTAACTTACACTCGCGTGCTTAAAATGTAAGCATAGAGTTAATAAGCTACATATATATTAGGTGCGCAACTAAGCTCTCGCTGGTTTTCTTGATGAAAATGCAACTCTATTGTAAAAAAATGGTTACAAACAAATCATCAAATTATTGCTCATTGCAAGCTACAACTTTATCCTATCTTTCTGGTAAAGCTCGAATACCGTTACGTCAAAAGTGTTCGTCTTTTAAAGCCATCCACGAATCAAGCCAATTTTGGATATTTTTATATGAGCGGAATTGCTGATCAGCCAGACCATGTGCCATCGAATGGAACAAGTGATAATCGGACAGCGCAATATCTGGGAAATATTGCAGGTGACGTAAGACTTCCCATTTGCGCATTTTTAAGTAGGTTTTAACGGGTCTGGCAACGTGAGGCCGAGCGTTATAATGCAGTAGAATTACTTTCTCGTGCCTCTGCTTGTACGAGGGCGATTCAATAAGTACCCATGTTAAAAATGAAGACACCTTTTTTTTAAAAAATTTTTTTTTATTTTTCAACATAGTCCGCTTTTAGAAAGATACACTTCACCCAACGTTCCTGCCATTTTTTAACCACTCCAAAAATAGGATTTGTCGAACTCTTCAAAACACGTCTCTGTCTCGGCGATGATTTCATTGTTTAAGCTAAATTTTTTTCCCGCAAGCCATTTCCGTATGTTAGGGAACAAGAAAAAGTCGCAGGGAGCCAGATCGGGTGAATACGAGGGGTGCGGCAGCCATTCATAACGCAATTCATGCAGTTTGGCGGCGAATACTCCGGATGAATGTGCTGGTGCGTTATCATAGTGAAACAGCACCTTCTTTCTCGCCAAATGCGGCAGTGTCTCCTTCAATTTTTTGTCGAAGCGGTCCAATAACTCACTGTAGTATTTTCCAGTGATCCTTCTTCCTTCTTTCTAAAAAATTAACGAGAATGACGCCGTTTGTTTGCCAAAAAATCGTTGCCATGACCTTTCTGGTCGATGGGACCGTCTTCGCCTTCTTTGGAGCAGATTCACCGGGAAAAATCCATTGTTTTGATTGCTGCTTAGTTTCTGGTGTGTAATGATGAATCCAGGTCTTATCAACGGTGACAACTTGACGCAAAAACTCCTTTGGATCTCGCTTAAATTGCTCCAAACACTGCTTCGAGGTTCACAGCCGCATCCGCTTGTTGTAAACCGTAAGCAATCGCGGCACCCATCGGGCCGACAATTTTTTCATCGCCAACTTATCATGTACAATATTAATTGCCGTTTTGGTCTACACACCTTCGGCCTCTGCTACTTTGCGTACTTTCGTTCGTTGATCAGCGAGAATCATGTCCTAGACTTTTCGAATGATTTCCTCGGTAACCACGTCTGCCGGGCATCTTGGTCGCTGCTCATCAAAAATGGATGTTCGCCCACGTTTAAATTCGTTAAACCAATAACTAACTGCGGTCATAGATGGCGAAGTGTCCCCATAAACAGCATCCGAATATGCTTTTATCTCCTCGCATTTTTTTCCATCCAAAAACAACAACTAATTACCGAACGATACTGCTTTTTTTCCATCTTGGCGAAAATCACAAAACACGTCTTACTCGAATGGCTGCTAAATTTAAACTAACCGATCAATTAGTCTGAAATTCGTTTTACCGTCGTTTAATAGATAGCAGCACATGATGATAATACCTACTTCTCTCAGGAACGCCCTCTGTCGTCAAACACGGGTACTTATTAAACTGCTCTCGTATTATGGCCGCTTTTTGCGTAGTGCTTAGCTCAATCGCAGCAATTAAATTCGATAATGTTGTTCAGTGATGGTTTCGTTTGGTTTTAATAGCTCATAATAAATAAAAGCGAGCTAGTACCACCAAACACACAGCCTAACCATCGCAGCGTGAATATTGAGCCAAACCGATGACGTAGAAGCATCACCAGGCAGTCTCCATGATTTTTTTTTTTGGGTTGATGTAATAAGTCCATTTATCACCTGTCACGATACGATGAAGAAAACCCTTCCTTTTTTGCTGCTGAAGTAGTTGTTCGCAGGCGAAATAATGACGCTCAACGTCCCTTGGCTTCAAATCATAAGAATCCCAAGTTCCCTGCTTTCGAATCATTTACAACGCATGCCATCGTTTGGAAATAACTTTCGGGGTAAAGCCTAATACTAAAGACAACTCATTTTCTGTTTTGCATGGATCCTCGTCAAGCAATGCCTCAAATTCAGCGTCTTCGAAGGTTTTCATCCTTTCTTCACGCAGACGGTCGTCAGTACCGAAATCACGATATTTAAAGCGACAGAACCAATCATAGAGCTCTTAATGTGCTTAAGCCACCGTTTTTTTCGAATGAAAGAAAAAAAGCAATACATCCCGCAAATAAAGATTATTTGATACAAAATGAGATATTTTCACACAACTAAAAGTATATGACGCCAAAACGAAATCACTAATGTGCCAAAGTAATTTGTTTCCATATGTCTAAGCTTGCTTCATGAAGTTTTAGATGTCAAAATCGACAATCACTTACTGCTGGAGCCATCTATTGATAAACAGCGGGAACTTCGTTGCGCACCATATATATATATATATATATATATATATATATATATATATATATATATATATATATATATATAAACCAGGCTGTTCAATAAGTTTTGCAGTTCAATAAGAAAGGGTGTTGCTACTAGCCTGAATTTTTTTCGTTATGTTGGTACACTCTTCATATAAACGTATGTGGGGTTTCATTTTAATCTGTCAATTCATTCTTTGCTTACAAGCCATTTAGTATCGACGTGTCACAGTATTTTTTCACACTGGAAAAAATCAAGTATCGTGCAGTGATTGAATTTTTATTTTTGGAAGGTTTAAAAGCAAAGGAAATTTATGATCAAATGTTGTAAGTGTATAAGAATTTTTCGCCTTCAATTAGTACAGTAGAAAGATAGGTTACTAAATTGAAACGTGGTCGTACAAGCCTTGAAGACGATCTACGTCAAGGACGTCCAAAAACAGCAACAACACTAGAAATCGTAGAAAAAATACAGGATATCATATTGAAAAATCGTCAAGTGACTGAAAGAGATTTAATAGAAGCCCTAGGCATCTCATTGGGCAGTGTAAGCAATATTTTGGATAAAGTATTGGGTTTTAGAAAGCTGTGTGCACAATGGGTGCCGTATTCGCTAACAATGGAACAAAAACACATTCGAATGCGACTTCCTTAGTAACATTTAGAGCGTTTTCGAAAGAATGAAGTGGATTTTGTGCGTCGATTTATTATTATGGATGAGACTTGTGTCTATTACCATGATCCTGAATCAAAACAGGAGGCTAAAAGTTGGTGTGAACCTAGTTCTTCGGCTGCGAAACGAGTTCGTGCCCAGAAACCGACCAAAAAGGTGATAGCATCAGTTTTTCTAGGATGTAAAAAGAATTTTGTTTGTAGATTACTTGCAAACTTATACAATAAAAAATTCTAAATATTATTGTAACCTTTTAGATCAGTTAAAGGAAAAAATTCGTGAAAAAGACCGGGTTTAGAGAAAAAAAAAATCCTTTTTCATCGAAACAATGCACCGTGTCACAAAAGCATTTTGACAATAGCTAAAATTCACAAATTAAAGTTTGAATTATTGGAGGATCCACCGTATTCACCAGATTTGGCCCCTAGCGACTTCTATCTGTTTCCAGACCTTAAAAAATTCATGCGTGGAAAGCGTTTTTCATCAAATTATGAGGTCATAACAGATGTGGAAGCGTATTTTGCAGCCCTTCTAGATTCTCACTTCAGGGATGGAATTCATTAATTGGAATCTCGTTGGAACGAGTGTATTGATGTTCAGGGAGACTATACTAAATAATGAATGTATTTCAAACCAGAAAATTGTGTTTTCCTTATTAAACCGCAAAACTTATTGAACAGCCTGGTATATATATAGATATATATATATATATATTGTGACGTGGTGTTTTTGCACCAGTCACATGAGGAGGCCAAGGCATAGCCTATGCGCCTCCTCGTAGCTAAAATATCCTTTTTTTACAATCTTGGCAGCCTCGCAGGACTGCCACGCGTGACCCTAACTAACAGCCACGCAGGGCTGTACATACGTTACCTTCACCAGGTACATGGGCTTCAAGCTCAAGTAAAGGCTCCAGCGAGGAGCCAGTCTCAGGAGCCCTTGAATAAGTCGTAGCAGTGCTCGCACACACTGCAGCATCCATGTCCATGCTCCTTCCTATCCTCGTAGTGATCCCTGTACCTGCAACCTCCCAGACGGTAATTAAACAAAGAACAGAATAATAATAGCAGCTGCACCTTGGAAAGAAGTACAAGCTGCCACGCAATACAAAAAGAAAGTGGAAGAGGAGGTTAGAAGGCAAGCAACACATAGAAGCACAGCATGAGTGCAAGTAAATACGCACCTGGAGGTGTCTGATAGTGTCGCCTCGCTACCGCTGCAAGCAGGCTATAGCTGTCACCGACACCGCTGCTTAGCTTTCTCAACCGTTCTTCGTCTGAGCCGCAGTTGTTGACCCGCAGAACGGCCGCGCCTGAAACAAAAAGAAGACAGGCAAATTAGTCGACGCCTACCAGCTATGGAACGCGTCGACTTACCTTGATCCTCCGTACATCTGAGGTAGATCCTCGCCGCTCCAGGGAATACACAACAACAACACTGGCACTCGCGAGCGGATAACCTCAACGCGCGCTGCTGGCGAGCAGTAATATCAACTGCCGCCAGCGCTGAGCGCGAGCGGCGGCTGCGTTGCGTAACGTACTTTACACGTACGTTGCGCCGGCGCAGAACGATCATCGAAAAAGCCGCGCTCGCGAAAGTGCCACGCAAGAAGCTTCTCTTTCACTCCGTTCTGGTCAGTGTTAGCAAACGGTCGTTATTATCGAGCAGCCAAAAACTCCGAGGCCAGTCGTCGCGAACGAGTAACTCTTGAAAACGAGCGAGCGAGCGTCCGGAGAGTAACCGTGAGCGTGTTAGAGTATCTGGTGAGTGCCAAGGTGCAGTGGCAGCTGCCAGGAGGCACAGCTTCCCCGAATCGTCCCCGTATCCTTCCCGACTGCGTGTGTGCGACCGCGTCGCGTGTTACGCGCCATTTTCGGCATTGTCGTATACTGTATGCCCGCGACCGCTCTAACCGTGAGTTAGCCGCGCAGAATATTTGCCGCGCAAGAAACCGCGCTACACGATTGTAGCTGGCGCCCTGGGCTCGCGTAAAAACGCGATAAATAATTGTATTAATTAAATCAGTTTTAAATAAACGTATGTGTCTGTGTATTAAGTTTTAAATAAGTATTTTACCGGTAAGCAAGCAAACCGCTTCCCCGCTTCCCCCCCCCCTTTTCCATTTGTACGCCACCCTGATCCCCAGTGGCGTTACAAATTGGCGCCGACAACGTGGGGCCGACACAAATCACGCTGATTTGTGAAAATTTTCGGGATCGCGCCATCGTGTGTATGTGTGAGGACAGTGAATTTTTGAATAAGAAAAGCAGAGACAGTGAAGTGTGATAAAGTGTATGTATGGTAGTCGCAGTCGTAAGCGAATACCGCATTCGCAAAATCGCCGTTCGCCGCCATTTTTCGCGCGTCGTAAAAGCACACGCGGCCGGACGAGGACGAGGAGGGAAGGAAGCCAGTGAGCGGCCATCTTGATCGACCACGCGAGAAAGCCGCGCAGTAGCGCTGGCGCTCGCATACGCCACGTCGGAGGTCGGTAAGCTTATTCGAGTGTGCGCATCCAGCGGTAAGATCGAGACTACTCGCGACAATTTCAAAACAAATTGTTTTGAAGAACGTTGACGAGAGTAAATTAAAATTTTAACTTTTCTTCTAGTACAACTCAATTAGAAATTATTTGAATATTTCAATTTTTTTTTTCGCTTATAATTTTTTTTGTTCCCTTTTCGACAAAAGTAACAATTTTTTTTTGATAAATAATTTTATTTTTTTTATTTTTTTTTTTTTTTTCTATTTTTCGTTGTTTTCGCTGCGCTTGGCTTGCTGCCTACCGGTAAGAAAAAAAATTTCTAAAAATCTAATAAATGATCCTGCATGCTAGTGATTTGAATTAAAATTTTTTTTTGTGCAATTGCTGGCGTACTGCCGATAATATCCCCACCGCGTGTGTTAGAGTGAGTGCTTATCTGTCGTAGAGCTGTGACGTCAGCTCGATAGTTGCGAGTGTAGCGCCGCGCTTGAACGCGTATCAGCTGGCGCGCGTCTCAAACACGGAGGTTAGCACGACGCAAGTTACGTCGTATATTCGACTAGCGCTTCGGAGCGGTTAACATAATCATTTTTTTTTCTTTCCGTTTTTTTTTCGTTTTTCTTCCGTTTGGCAATTTAAACATTTTTTTTTGCGCGTGCAGTAGTAAGTTAAAGATAATCAATTTTTCTTATAAATAATAATAATTTTTTTTATTATTAATTTTTCTAAATTAAATAATAATTTTTTTTTTTGTTTTTGTCAAAATTTTTTTTTTTTTCAACTAAATAAAAATTTTTTTTTTTAAATTTTTTTTTTCAACTAAATAAAAATTTTTAAAAAAAAAAAAAAATTTTTTTTTAATAAAATTTGTTTTTTTTTAAATTTTTTTTGTTTGTCGAGTATTAAAATTTTTTTTTCTCTCCTTTACCATTTTTTCAATAGTTTTCGGTATTCTCGAGAAATTATTTTTTTTGCCTGTGTTTTCGCTTCCGGCAGGGTGCGCCGTCGCCCCTACATCGTCTCGCAAGACGACGAACATTCCGCCGCTCACTCTGACACCACTCATAAAACGATTTTGTGCTGTTTTGTTTTAGTTTTTTTTCGCACGCTGACCCCGCACCGTGCTGCAAATAGCAGTCACGTATATTTAATTGTATTAAATGTTATGTGGCATGCTGTAAATGTAAATTATATCTAATTTATTTATGTATATTTTTTTAAATATTTTGGCGAAAATCTATTTTTTGTTGTCTCGTATCCCTCGGAATTATTTTCGGTTATAGCACCGTTTGCTTACATAGTGGCCATTTTTCTGCACCCGGACTTGGCTCGCGCGTATTTCCCCGCTACTTTCCCCGTTTGTTTTTGCATAGCTTGTCGCGGACCATGACTGTCTCCCGCTAGCCTAACCTTCTCCCGCCTAGCACCATACTATAGCGCATTTACTGGATTAAGCACGTTGCATTACGCATCCCGCGCCGACGCATGCGAGCGAATTATTAGTTTTTTTGCAGTTTTCAGCTTCGCTTGAGTTAGTGGATTCAGCCGTAGCAGTCAGAAAGCAGTTCGACGTAAGTTTCAGCAACGATTTGCGAGCTAGTGTGCTCGAGTTGATTTTGTATTCGTGTCATTTTTTTTCGTTTTGCTTAGCAGCAGCTGTTTAGGTGGAAGTTAACTTCCTCAGCAGAGCTAACCGAGCACGTACTCGAGCTATTCGTCCCACTTTTGGAATTTGCGTTGAGCTGAATATACTAAGCGTGATATTTCGCTCGTTTCGCCGTAACGTCGCGTGTCATTATTGTACGTCGTCGCTCCCGTCGTTGCAACTATTTAGTTTCTCGTGGTTTAGTTTTTATTATTAGTGTCGCAGAATGGAGTCGGATCGCGCCGCCAATCGTGATATGATTTCGCTGGAGCCTGAGATTATCAGGAGTTCCATTCGGTATGCTATTTACACCGCAACCGATGGACGCGTGTTTGAAAACGCACAACGAAGCGGACTCAACATCGATTGCGACACCTACGTCGTGCGAGAGCGGCTGGAAAGGTACAAGCTCCGTCGCCTGCTGGGGGCCGATGCCGCTCCATGGAACCCCGCGCAGGATGAGCGCGCGAATCACAGCCGCCTGCCGCCGCTTTAAGCGGAACCGATTATACCGCGCAGTTCAAGTCCGAATTTCGATTCTCCCGCGGGTCCGCAAGCGCCTAATATTTCGGTTTTCTCGCAGCTAGCCGCGCGCGCATGGGATAGCACATCGGCGGAAGCGGCACGGACGCCGCAGGGCAAGCCTGATATCCGCGCACCGCGAGTGCGTATCGCCGATACCGCACCGGAGAGAGCTCGTGCGATGGAGACCCCACCGCCGCCCCGTGCGCAGTCTACGCGGCTACACCAGACGGTTGGCCGGCTTGGCAGGGAATCGCCGATGGAATTCACAGACCCCGTAGAGCGTACGTTCCACGGAGCAGCCCCCAGCTACCGCGTACCACCAGCGGTAGGCCCTACGGCTGCCCTCGAAGAATTCGACCCGTTCTGGACGTACGTGGTTGAGAGCCAGCGGCCGACGGAAGACCGAAGGACCGCGGCTACGTATCCGGAGCCAGCCGTAAACGCTCCACGAGAACGGCAAAGGCACGAAGCACCCTATTTCGAAGCAGCGCACGCAACCGCCCCGTTCGGCGAGTTAGCTGCGCAGCCGTTGCCACCCGTTTCTCGGCGCGTTACCGTGAATTGGGGAGCGCCCACGAACGAAGAGGCTTACGCGCCGCACCCACGATTACCGGAGGACCGACGGCCGACTCAACTAGCACCGCCGCCGCTTCCGCGTCCCGCAGAGTTTAACCACCAGCAGCCGTACGGAGCGGAGAGGTACGACGCACCTCTAAGACCTCCGCTTGAAGCTGCAGCGCCTCGGCACGCGCAAACGAATGCCACGCAGCTTATTCTTGACAATTCCACGTTTCTGCGCGAAAAGCAAACGTGCGAAATACTGGAGAAGTGGCGCATTTCTTTCAAAGGGAGGCAGAAGCAAGACCCCGAGGGATTCCTGACCAACCTGAATCAGTGTCGGGAGACATACGGCTTGACTCTCGAAGATATTATTAAAGCTCTGCCGGCGGGCCTCGACGAAGAGGCATGGTACTGGTTTCGCCGCAAACACAACCGCTGGCAAACTTACGCTGATTTTGTGGACGCGTTTCGGTTGCAGTATTGCGCCGACAATCTGCAAGACCGCTTGCGCCAGGAGATCGGAAGGCGGACACAAGGCCCGCAGGAAGATATATCTACGTTCCTGCTCAAATTCCGCAATCTGCTAGACCAAGTGCGGCCGCCGATGTCATTATCCGAGCAATTAGATTGCACGTGCCGCAACCTCCATCCAGCGTATAGGCAAGCTGTTTTGCGCGACCGCGTTCGTGATTTTGTAGAGCTGCAGCGTCTGGGGAAAAAGTTCGAGACGAAGAAGTTGCAGGACAAGGCTTATCGTCCTCCTCCGCCACCCGAGGAGTCGTTCTTCCCCAAGGACGCGTACGTGCCGCTGCAACCGGTACGCTCGGTTAAAGCTGCTCCCGTAGAAACGGCGCGCCTTATAGATATCGACGACACGAATTATAGCACAGACTTTGTCGCCGCAGCGAGCGCTTCGGAGGAGCGCCTTCAGCATTCGCAGTCGCACTTTAAGCCGCCGGCCCCGCCGCAAGCTCGAACTCCGCCTAAAAAGCCGCGTCCACTAGCGATTACGCGCACAGCAGCCCCCAGGTCTTCGGCGGGAACGCAGACCGAAATACCGCCGCTTCTGCAACCCGCTGACGTGCCCCCTCAGCGGCAGCGTAATTCTAATTATTACGCGAACAGCAGCACCGCGCCGCCACGCGCAGTAGCATACGCCGCTAATAACCAGCAAGACAACTCGCCGCAAGCTCGGAAGCGGCGAGAGCCGTGCCGGCGATGTAACCAGCTAGGGCATTGGGCTGCGGAATGCCCTAAGTCCCCTAAATGTTATGGATGCGGGCAACCGAACGTACTGCGCAAGGATTGCCATCGATGCAGAGCGTCTCCACGGGCGGGAAACGCCCCGCCGGGGACTCGTTAGGAGCTCGCGGGTCCTCGCGAAGCCGAAAGGCAGCTCCACGCCGCGGGCAGCTCCATCCTGACCCGCCACGCCTGTCGCCGCCGCGCGACGCAGTGGAGGTTTCCGCCGCAACGGAATCTCCAGCAGCAGCACCATTGGATCCGCCGCCGTCGCTGATCCAAGGTAAACCGCACCTCCGCGAGGTACGGCTATTTTTTAATATTGAGCTCAATGGTTTGAAGCTCAGAGGCTTACTGGACGATGGCGCCGTCCATTCGTTCCTGGGAAAGGGTTTGAGCACGTTGTTGCAGAACAAGCTCAGCCCTGCGGCTAATACAATTAACGTGGCAGATGGAGGAGCAGTGGCAATCCAGGGAGTGCTGGACGTGACTGTCTCCATCGATGGAGAAAGGCGCACGCTTCCTTTCTTCGTGGCAGATGGATTGCAATACGATTGCATCCTGGGCATCGACTTCAAGAGGCTGTTTAAATTGAAGATTGATTATGGCACGGATACCTGGTGGACACCACGGGGCGTGGTGCACCAGTTCTACCCGTACGGGTCCGATCCGGCGACCTTTTCGGCCGTCGCGGCAGTCGGCGGACTCGTAGTAGCAACCGACGACGAGCAGGAGCAGCTAAATGCTCTGCTCGACCGCTTAATCCCGCCAACACCCGCATCGCTAGGATTAACCAACTTAGCAGTGCATACCATCAACGTGCAAGGAGCCGCGCCCATCCGGCAGCATGTGCGCAGATATTCGCCAAAAATGCTGCAAGTTGCATACGATGAGATCGATCGCATGCTGGCCGAAGGTATCATTGAGCCGTCCGACAGCCCGTGGTGCAGCTGTCCGGTAATCGCACCGAAAGCCAATGGAAAGTGGCGTTTCTGCATTGACTACCGGCGCATCAATGCTGTCACTAAACGCTCCGCTTATCCCCTCCACAACATGGACGATATTTTAGACAAGCTTAGATCGGCTCGCTACATCTCCAAGCTTGATCTTAGTCAAGCGTATCACCAAGTCCCGCTCGACGCCGCAAGCAAAGAAATCACCGCTTTCTGCATCCCTGGACGCGGGCTTTATCAATTCACGCGTATGCCGTACGGTTTAACGAACGCTCCCGCAACGTTTCAGCGAATAATGGACCGTCTTATTAAGCCGCAGTGGGAACCGCACGTCTTCCCCTACTTGGACGACGTGATTATCGTCACTTCTACGTTCCAAGAGCACCTGCAGTGGCTAGAACGAGTGCTCGCGGCATTTAAAGCGGGCAATTTGCAACTCAATCGCGAAAAATCTGAGTTCTGCTGCGCTGAAGTTCGCTACTTAGGTTACGTCGTGAACGCAGAAGGCTTGAAGCCTGACGACGATAAGATAAAGCCGATTGTTGAGTACCCCGCACCTACGAACGTCCGCCAGCTGAGGCGATTTCTAGGCATGGTAGCCTGGTATTCGCGTTTCATCGATAATCTGGCAGCATATAAAGCACCGCTCACCCAATTAATGTGGAAAGGCATTCGTTGGCATTGGAACGAGGAACAACAGCTCGCCTTCGCGCAAATGAAGCAAGCTCTAACGCAAGCGCCTGTGCTAGCTCGCCCGGATCTCACCCGCCCGTTTACGCTGCAAACGGACGCGAGTGATTACGCCATCGCAGGCGTTCTAACACAAGAGGTTGACGGACACGAGCACCCGATCTATTTTGTAAGCCGTGTCCTGTCTAAAGCTGAGCGCAACTATTCCGTGACGGAAAAGGAGTGCTTGGCGGTGCTTTGGTCCGTCGAACGGCTAAAAGGTTACCTCCAAGGGGAGGAATTTACGGTGATTACCGATCACCATAGCCTCTTGTGGTTACATAATTTGAAGGATCCCGCAGGCCGCCTAGGGCGATGGAACACGATGCTGCAGCAATATTCCATCAAATTCGTGCATCGTAAAGGCGCGTTGCATCAAGTACCGGACGCACTCTCCCGTGCGCTCGAGAATAACGTAGAAGCCGCCGCTGTAGCTCCGTCCGCGCACACGGACGACAAATGGTATCAGCGACGCTTGCTAGCTGTCCGCACCCGCCCGCACATCTTCCCAGATTGGCGTATTGACAACGAGCTGTTATACGTGCACCAGCCGAGTCAGCTGATTGACCCGTTAGTGCCGGATCTAGATGCGTGGAAGCTAGTATTACCGCAGGGCGACCGCGTCAAAGCATTGTTTGAAGCGCACGATACACCGCAGGCGGGCCATCTCGGTGTCGAGAAAACGTATGCGCGGCTCGCCACCTACTATTATTGGCCTGGCATTTACTATGATACGTGTCGCTACGTACGCGCTTGCCAAGAGTGCCAAGCGCACAAGGTGTCGCAGCAAGCACCAGCCGGCTTGATGGGGGAGCGATACATTGACGGACCGTGGACGGTAGTTGCCGCGGACGTGATCGGGCCGAAACCACCGTCGAAACGAGGGCACCGCTATGCGATAGTGTTTGAGGATCTCTTCACGCGCTATGTCGAAATCCGCGCGTTACGGAAAGCCGACGCAAAGAGCGTAATGCAGGCGTTCGATGACTTGATAATAAATCGATGGGGCTGTCCTAAGGTCCTGCTGACGGACAATGGGACTGAATTTGCTAATAAAATCGTAACCGAGCGGTTGCAGCAGTACGGAGTGACGCAGTCTACCATTCCTCCATACCATGCGCAGGCCAACCACGTAGAACGCGTTAATCGAAATTTGCGTACGATGATTAATAGCTTTCTCAGCGAAGACCACCGCGAATGGGATATGCATCTTAATGAATTCGCCTTCGCGCTCAACAGTATGGTGCACTCATCGACCAAATTTTCCCCCGCGTTCCTCAATTTCGGCCGTAACCCGCAACCTTGCATGATTCTCCGCAAACACCTTGAACATCCCGCTCCTGTACAGCCGCCCGATGCAGAACAATGGCTCGAACGTGTAACCCGCTTGCCAGCGGTACATGATCTAGTAAATCGACACATCGAGCAAGCGACCGCAAAACAATCCGTGCATTACAATCGCCGACGACGCGACGTTCAATATCAAGTAGGCGATTTGGTGTGCCGCCGCCAACACCACCTGTCCTCTGCCGGAGAAGGATTCGTGGCAAAAATGGCACCGCGGTTCGTAGGGCCAGCGACCATAGTCAAGGTACTCTCACCAGTAGTCTACCTCGTCGAAGACGCCAACTCGAAGAAGCGCACCAAAATCCACGTAAGCGACTTGAAACGCTACGTACCACCGCGTTCCCGTTAAGAATTTTTTTTTCTCGTTTTTTGATTTTTTTTTCTATATAGCACCGCCGCTGCTTATTAAAAATTTTTATATATTCAGCAGATTAGTGTGTTTCATTACCCCTGTTGCCTATCCCGCTCATCCCGCCAACACACTGCATGCTATCGTTTTGTTTCCTTGCTCCCTCTGTTTTTTTTTGTTTTTTTTTAATTTGGTTTTCTTTTGCATTATTTTTTTTTTGTTCTTGTTACTTTGGTTTTGGTTGCCGCCAAGCACCCCAAGCCAGCAGAGCATTATTTTTCTCCATTTTTGCTATTTTTTTTTATTTTTTTTTTTATTATTATTATTTTTTTTTACTATTTTTCTTATTTTTTTTTTGTATTTCGCTCCCACCCCTTCCAATTTTTTTTTGCTATTATTACCCGCGTTGGCGCGAACCGCTCGTGCCACCAATGAGCCACAGCTGCATGTCGCACTCGCATCCAGCTACGTACCACTCTCCGACGAGGCAACGAGTAAACTCAGCATGTTTACCATAACCGCTCACTGGCAGTGGGCCACCAAGGTAACCAATTGTGTTTTTATTTTTTTTATTTATCGAACAGCAATGCGGCTGTCGAATAGTACTGCTACTGCACCAGGTAAGCACGGTATGATTAAAGTTATTGGCTATTTTATGTACATGTTTTTTTAATGCATATTAATATTAAGTATTTTATTACTTTCGGTATGAGTGGTATTGAATGTTGGAGCGGGTTATGAGAGACCGCGTCGTTAGAATAATTTGCGTAACGATAATAGTTTTTTTGCACTTTTATTTTTTTTTGTATTTCTGCCCAAGGGTCGAGCCAGTCGCGTACATAACCGACCAACTAGATTTTCCGTTCAGACTCGAGTTCGCCTAGTAATTCCGCGTGCACCCGTACACCGCGTACACTTTAGCTGGAACACCAATGCAAATGAGCCACGCTGCAGAAGGCGATGTCCGCACCACAACGTTCTGCCGCACACATACACCGTTGCAGGTGAGACCGCTTACCTTAGGCTAACTGCAAGCGCTAGGCGAATGTAACCATGTTCGATCCCAGTTAGGATCAAACAGTGAATATGGAGTCGTTTCACTTCCCCCATATTCACGGTTTGGCGGGGGGGAGTTGTGACGTGGTGTTTTTGCACCAGTCACATGAGGAGGCCAAGGCATAGCCTATGCGCCTCCTCGTAGCTAAAATATCCTTTTTTTTTTACAATCTTGGCAGCCTCGCAGGACTGCCACGCGTGACCCTAACTAACAGCCACGCAGGGCTGTACATACGTTACCTTCACCAGGTACATGGGCTTCAAGCTCAAGTAAAGGCTCCAGCGAGGAGCCAGTCTCAGGAGCCCTTGAATAAGTCGTAGCAGTGCTCGCACACACTGCAGCATCCATGTCCATGCTCCTTCCTATCCTCGTAGTGATCCCTGTACCTGCAACCTCCCAGACGGTAATTAAACAAAGAACAGAATAATAATAGCAGCTGCACCTTGGAAAGAAGTACAAGCTGCCACGCAATACAAAAAGAAAGTGGAAGAGGAGGTTAGAAGGCAAGCAACTCATAGAAGCACAGCATGAGTGCAAGTAAATACGCACCTGGAGGTGTCTGATAGTGTCGCCTCGCTACCGCTGCAAGCAGGCTATAGCTGTCACCGACACCGCTGCTTAGCTTTCTCAACCGTTCTTCGTCTGAGCCGCAGTTGTTGACCCGCAGAACGGCCGCGCCTAAAACAAAAAGAAGACAGGCAAATTAGTCGACGCCTACCAGCTATGGAACGCGTCGACTTACCTTGATCCTCCGTACATCTGAGGTAGATCCTCGCCGCTCCAGGGAATACACAACAACAACACTGGCACTCGCGAGCGGATAACCTCAACGCGCGCTGCTGGCGAGCAGTAATATCAACTGCCGCCAGCGCTGAGCGCGAGCGGCGGCTGCGTTGCGTAACGTACTTTACACGTACGTTGCGCCGGCGCAGAACGATCATCGAAAAAGCCGCGCTCGCGAAAGTGCCACGCAAGAAGCTTCTCTTTCACTCCGTTCTGGTCAGTGTTAGCAAACGGTCGTTATTATCAAGCAGCCAAAAACTCCGAGGCCAGTCGTCGCGAACGAGTAACTCTTGAAAACGAGCGAGCGTCCGGAGAGTAACCGTGAGCGTGTTAGAGTATCTGGTGAGTGCCAAGGTGCAGTGGCAGCTGCCAGGAGGTACAGCTTCCCCGAATCGTCCCCGTATCCTTCCCGACTGCGTGTGTGCGACCGCGTCGCGTGTTACGCGCCATTTTCGGCATTGTCGTATACTGTATGCCCGCGACCGCTCTAACCGTGAGTTAGCCGCGCAGAATATTTGCCGCGCAAGAAACCGCGCTACACGATTGTAGCTGGCGCCCTGGGCTCGCGTAAAAACGCGATAAATAATTGTATTAATTAAATCAGTTTTAAATAAACGTATGTGTCCGTGTATTAAGTTTTAAATAAGTATTTTACCGGTAAGCAAGCAAACCGCTTCCCCGCTTCCCCCCCCCCTTTTCCATTTGTACGCCACCCTGATCCCCAGTGGCGTTACAATATATATATATATATATATATATATATACATATATATATATATACGAAGTCTAGCTATTAAATAACGAGACTGGTTACGAAAAAGGGTTTTATTATAAAAATTATTCTACATTCGAATGCTCCCCTTCAATATACTCCCCTTCCCTTGCCACACACCTTTCCATACGTTTTTTCCAATAATCGAAGCAGTGCTGGAAGTCTTCTTTGGTAAGGGCCTTTAGGAGCTCTGCCGTTTTTTGCTTTACCGCTTGCATCGACTCAAATCGGCTCCCTTTTAGAGCAGATTTTATCTTCGGAAACAAAAAAAAGTCGCACGGTTGCAAATCAGGCGAGTACGGAGCGTGTTCGAGCACTGGAGTGCGCTTACCGGTCAAATACTGCTTCACGGATAGCGCGTTATGGGCAGGTGCGTTGTCCTGGTGCAAAATCCACGAGTTGTTCTTCCATAACTCGGGCCGTTTCTTATGAACTCGTTCTCGCAGTGTTGCCAAAACTGACAAATAGTAAGTCTGGTTGACAGTCTAACCCTCTAGAACCCATTCAATCATCACGATTCCGTTAATATCGAAAAAAACGATCAACATTGCTTTGAATTTTGATTTGGACATCCTTGCTTTTTTGATTCTGGGCGATTCAGGCGTCTTCCAATGCATCGATTGCTGCTTTGTTTCAACATCGTATTAAAAATCCACGTTTCGTCGCAAGTAATAATGTTCTTTATCAGTCCGGAATCTTTTTTTAACCTTTCACGGAAATCTGAGCAGACCTGTTGACGCCAGAGCTTTTGGTCAGGAGTCAGGTTTTTTGGCACCAACTTTGCACAGACTTCTGTCATGTATAATTCCTCGTGTAAAATTTGTCTAACCGTTTCTTTATCGGCGTTTACAGCCTCGGCAATCATCCGGATGCTTATTTGACGATCTGCACGCACAATTTGGTTGATTTTGATCACTGTTTCCGGAGTTGAAACAGTGACAGGGCAAACTGGGCGTTGATCATCTTCAGTGCTCACTCGGCCCTCACTGAAGCGCTTAAACCACTCAAAAACACGCGCACGAGATAGAGAATTGTCTTTATAGGCCTCTTGCAACAATTTACAGCACTCAGTCGGAGTTTTTTTTAATTTAACGAGAAATTTGAGATTGATACGTTGCTCCTGTTTTTCGTCACACATGGTTTTTAGCACGAGAAAAAAACACGTTCGTTTCAAACCGCTACTGCACAAATACAATAATTGTGACGAGAACGTGTTTTGGTACGTGCATAGACAAGATATCTAGATACCCAACGCACTACTAGTTTTTTTCCCCACCCCTCTACGGCGCCCTCTAGGCGCGCAGTCTCGTTATTTAATCGCCAGACCTCGTATATATATATATATATATATATATACGAGGTCTGGCGATTAAATAACGAGACTGCATATATATATATATATATATATACTATATAGTATAGTATAGTATATATATATATCTATATATATATGTACGGGGTCATCCAAAAGTCCCGGTACGGCAGAAAAACTGGCGAAGAATGCATTTTGGAAAAAAACGTTTTAGACAAAATCGTAAGGATTTTTTCCCGGCTATCTGATGGTTACCTTTGATTTGACCTTCAAGTTAACCTTCAAGGTCAATTTGAAGAACAAGTTAAGTTTAAGTTGGAACCCTTATTGCTTATCACGGATTTGAAAAGAGCAGAAGAATTTACGTCCAAATATGGTCTTAAACATGACTTTGACAATGATCTTTGAAGTCATTACAAGGTTGAAATTGCTTTTTTATCAGCATTTATTATTTTTTTGATGAGTTAGGAAGAACGGAAAAACAAATGTACAAATATGACCATAATCCAGCTCTTGGCCTTGAACCAGTATTTAAAGGTCATTTTAACGGGTTACCCCCACTTGCGACTTTAAAAAAATGGATTTTTTGTTAATTGCATTTTTTTGAAGTATAAGTATCTGAGAATATGACCTGGAAATTTCAAGTTGATCCGAACAAAATTGACTGAGATATGAGCGTTGAAAGAGAAGAATCCGTTGTTTAAACAACCGGCAATTAAAACTTTAAACGCGTTTTTCTCGAAATGGCATTTCTGAAGTCAGTGACCAAGATTACTCAAACACCATGTAATTAACTTATCTTCTTGAAATTTTGCAGGCTTCTTTAATACATAAAAATGTAGTCTTTAATCGTTCGATTTTTTTTCTTTAAAATCGAACCATTAACTTTGACTGTCCGCCATTTTGTGAAATATGAATATTTTTATAAATCCTTTGATTGAAGACTAGTTTATACTTATATTTAACTAAATATATCCACATTTTTTGTTTCAAATGATCCACTTTGTCGCAATTTTGGTCACCGCAAACCGTATAAATAAAAACACTATTTTATTGGCGGCCATTTGCTACTTAACAATGTAATATTTTGCAATAAAAAAATTACCAAAAGTTCTTCAAGATGTATTCTTTAAGATGATATAATAATCATTTTAAAAGTTTTGTAGTTTTCTTAAAAAAAATTTATGAAAAAGGCCTTTTTTGTTGAGCTACAACTGGGGGTAACCCCTTGAAAAGATTTTTTTAAGAATTTTAGAAAATGTTAGTGACTGTAGGATAACTAGCGATCCCAGTATGTTAAGGCAAGAAGATTGCCTGGCCAATTAAGGCAAGTCTAACGATCCCGGACTATTAAGGATTGGCTAACAATCTCGGCCAGTTGAGACAAGACTTACAACCTGTGGTCAAAATGTTTCCCATCGACAATTTCGCAAATTCCCAGACGGCCATGAGAATTTTCAATTGCACTCGAGACAACACATTGCCTTGCCTTAATTAATTAAAAGTACACGCTACTTTGCCTTAATTGGTCGGGAGTACATTTGTACCGGGACTCTCGGCACTTGATCCGTATTCGACCTAGAAGGTGACGGTCAAGGAGTTGGTCAAGGTCATGTTTAGACGCAAAATTTTTTGCTCTTATCAAATCCACGATAAAAAATAAAGGTTCCCATTTGCAAAACTTGACTTGTTCTTTAAATGACCATGAAGGTCAAAGTAAAAGTCAAATCCAAGGTTACCATCAGATAGCCAGGAAAAAATCCTTATATTTTTGTCTAAAACGTTTTTTTCCAAAATGCATTCTTCGAAATTTTTTCTGCCGCACCGGGACTTTTAGATGACGCTGCATACGAGGTCTGGCTATTAAATAACAAGACTGCGTGCCTAAAGAGCGCCGTAGAGGGGTGGGGAAAAAAACGAGTAGTGCGTTGGGTATCTAGATATCTTGTCTATGCACGTACCAAAACACGTTCTTGTCACTATAATTGTATTTGTGCAGTAGCGATTTGAAACGAACGTGTTTTTTTCTCGTGCCAAAAACCATGTGTGACGAAAAACAGGAGCAACGTATCAATCTCAAATTTCTCGTTAAATTAAAAAAAACTCCGACTGAGTGCTGTAAATTGTTGCAAGAGGCCTATAGGGACAATTCTCTATCTTGTGCGCGTGTTTTTGAGTGGTGTAAGCGCTTCAATGAGGGCCGAGCGAGCACTGAAAATGACCAACCAAATTCAAGGCAATGTTGATCGTTTTTTTCGACATTGACGGTATCGTAAATACTGAATGGGTTCCAGAGGGTCAGACTGTCAACTAGACTTACTATTTGTCAGTTTTGGCAACACTGCGAGAACGAGTTCATAAGAAACGGCCCGAGTTATGGAAGAACAACTCGTGAGTTTGCACTAGGACAACGCACCTGCCCATAACGCGCTATCTGTGAAGCAGTATTTGGCCAGTTAGCTTACTCTAGTGCTTGAACACGCACCGTACTCGTCGGATTTAGCACCGTGCGACTTTTTTTTGTTCCCAAAGATAAAATCTGCTTCGAAAGGGACCCGATTTCAGTCGATAGAAGCGGTAAAGCAAAAAACGGCAGAGCTCCTAAAGGCCCTCACCAAAGAAGACTTCCAGCACTGCTTCGATCAATGGGAACAACGTATGGAAAGGTGTGTGGCGAGGGAAGGGGAGTATATTGAAGGGGAGTATTCGAACGTAGAATAATTTTTATAATAAAACCCTTTTTCGTAACCAGTTTCGTTATTTAATAGCCAGACCTCGTATATGTATACACACACACACACACACATATATATATATATATATATATATATATATATTGTGACGTGGTGTTTTGCACCAGTCACATGAGGCAGCCATAGCATAGCTTGTGTGCCTCCTCGTAGCTGAAATAACCCCCTTTTACAATCTTGGCAGTCTCGCAGGACTGCCACGCATGATCGTTACTAACAGCCACGCAGGGCTGTATATACTGTACCTTCCGCCAGGTACAGGGGCTTTCAGCTCGAGTAAAAGCTCTAGCGAGGAGCTAGTCTCAGGAGCCCTGGCTAGTCGAGGCAGTGCTCGCACACACTGCAGCAAGGTTCCTTCCTCTCCAAGCTCCTTTCTGTCCTTGTAGTGGTCCCCGTACCTGCAACCTCCCAGACGGTAATTAAATAAAGAAGAAAATAGTAGTAGCAGGTGCACCTTGGAAGGAAGTACAAGCTGCCACACAACATCAAAAAAAGCGAAAGAGGAGGTTAGAAGGCAGTCAAAACACATAAGCACATCATTTGAGTGCGAGTAATTACTCACCTACAGGTGTCTAATAGTATTGCCTCGCTGCCGCTGCAAGCAGGCTATAGCTGTCACCGACACCGCTGCTTAGCTTCCTCAACTAGTCATCGTCCGAGCCGCAGCTGTTGACCCGCAGTACGGCCGCACCTGAAACAGAAAGAAGATAGACAAATTAGTCGACGCCTACCAGCTATGGAACGCGTTAACTTACCTTGATCCTCCATACATCTGAGGTAGATTCTCACCGCTCCAGGGAATACACAACAACACTGGCACTCGCGAGCGGATAACCTTAACGCGCGCTGCTGGCGAGCAGTAATATCAACTGCCGACAGCGCTGAGCGCGCGCGGCGGCTACGTGGCGTAACGTACTTTACACGTACGTTGCGCTGGCGCAGAACGATCATCAAAAAGCCGCGCTCGCGAAAGTGCCACGCAATAAGCTTCTCGTTCACTCCGTTCGGGTCCGTTTTAGCGAAAAGTACCATTAGCGAGCAGTCGACACTCCGTTCGGGATAACCATAGGCATTAGTTGTGTGACGGAGAATCCGTCATAGGCCGTCGACGAAGAGTGTATGTTGTGTACACTCTTGCTCGACTGTCGCCTGGTTGCCGGTTGGGAAAGGCCGTTTATAAAGACTTTTCGGGAAGCCGGCAACATCCGTAAATTGCATGATTTTCGAGCTCGCGGTGTCGATCGGCGGGAGAATTAGGGAGCCGCGCGGGAGGGGGAGAGAGGGGAGAGTGCAACAGTTTAGTCTAGCTGTGCGCGCCCGAGGAGTAAGTTGGTTTTAGAGAGTGATACGCGAATATTAATTAGAGAATTCTCTTCGTGACAGAAAGAAAGAGGGAGAGAGAGAGAGAGTCGGAGTGAGTGAGTGCAGCCGAAGGACAAGGTGTGCGTGAGAGAAGGAGAGTAAGAGTGAAGAAGACGAAGTCGAGGGTGCTGCTCGAGGAAGAGAAGAAACGACGGCGGTCAGCACTTTCGCCGAGAGCCGAGGAACGAGGAGAACGAGAGTCGGCGTGAGGCAACTGGTGGTTGCCACCGCTATCTCTGAAGCCGAGGGTGAGGAGGAGGCAGTGATCATCGAGACGAGCATTCAGCGAGGCCCGGCGGCCCTTCTTCTGAGGACGAGTTGCGGGAACGCGGTGCAGCGGTGCCTGAGGGAGCTGCCAGGACGTCAACTGTTAGTGGACGAGCCTCGCAGATCGCAAGGGTAAGCGCCTTATTTGTTTGTCCGAAGTAGTGAGAGAGAGAAAGAGAGAAAGAGAGAGTGAGAGCGCGTGGTGGTGGTTTTGTGGTGAGGGCGGCGAGGAATTGCCACTTCCCTACCCTGGGGGAGCGATAGGCCTTCGTCAGCTGGGAGACAGTCGCGGGCGGCCGGCCTGCAAATTTGCGACATTAGACGAAGGAGATAGAGTGAGAGAGAGAGAGAGAGAGTGCGCGAGATTGAAGTATTGCTAAATAGAACATTAAATATTATTTTTTGTGCAAGGCACTCAGGGCGCACGTAGCTAAATTGGCTACGACGTGGTGCCTACGTCACAAATGGCGACTGTGACAGGACCCTGGTAGTTCCGGGTCCTTGTAGTGTACATCGGTGAGCTTGCCCAATGTAAACATTGCGCGCGAGTTTCTTGCCGATGTACAATTTCTCAAATATAATTCTAGAAAGTGATTTTTCAAGCAGCTCAAGTGCGAGAGAGACAGTCGGCTCACTCGCGTGACGAAGATACGCACAAAGAGGAAGGGCCGATTGCTAGCCTAGAGAGAGAGAGAGTCAAGTGCGCTTGCACTAAGTGCACCCGGCACTCATAGCGAAAGCGTGTGTTTGAACTTAGTCGATTTTTCGACTCGTTCGGACTTAGTCGATTCTTCGACTCGTTTGAACTTGGTTGATTTTTTGACTCGTTCGAACTTAGTTGATTTTTCGACTTGTTCGAACTTAGACTATTTTTCGACCCGTTCGGACTTAGTTGATTTTTCGACTCGTTCGGATTTAGTTGATTTTTCGACTTGTTCGAACTTAGACTGTTTTTCGACCCGTTCGGACTTAGTCTGTTTTTCGGCTTGTTCGAACTGAGACTATTTTACGATCTGTTGGAACTTGGTCTATTTTTCGACTTGTTCGAACTTAGACTATTCTTCGACCTGTTTGGTGTTAGTCTATTTTTCGACTTGTTCGAACTTAGACTATTTTTCGACCCGTTCAGACTTAGTCTGTTTTTGACTTGTTTGAACTCAGACTATTTTTCGATCTGTTTGAACTTGGTCTATTTTTCGACTTGTTCGAACGTGGTCTGTTTTTCGACCGATTCAAACTTAGTCCTAGCCAAGGGGGGGGGAGGGGAGATGTTGAGGAGAGTTAGTGTTTCGTTTTTTTTTTTGTTTGTTTTTTTGTTTTTTTTTCTCCTCTCGCTTACCGCAAGACACCGAGATGGCTGGTTACGAACAGTTGATGGTTCGTATGTTGAGCAGGTCTCGGGCGGCCCGCCAAGCGAGAAGAGAGATCGGTGCCCTCCTGGTTGAGGACGTCATCCGACGGCTGGAAGAGCGCGGGCTTAGGACGAGGGGAGAGGGCTTGGAGTTGCGCGAGCGACTTCTTAGGGCAATAGTACGTGATGATGATCCAAGCGTGTCGGTGCCGTGGTATGACGATTACGACGCCGACCCTGCAGCTCCTTCCGCGCCGATCCCAATGTCATGTTACCGACTCTGGGAGACCAGGAAGTGGTCCCGAAGAGGGAGTCGAGCAACGCAGAGTACCTCGGAGGATCTTACGAGTGGAGAGTCCGACGCAGGGAATGGGGCGGGGCCGGAGGCACTGAACTCCTTAAGGATCGGTGACACGGCCCGCACTCCTACTCGGAGCAGTGTGGGGAGAGTTCTGGAGACTAGGTGGATTGAGAGTGGAAGAGCAGAGGGGCCTCACTGACCATCCGTCGTACTTCCACCTGCGACTACAAGCGCAGCGGCTTCTTTCACGAGCATTTCGGCGGGATTGACGTCATCGGAGCACCCGGTGGCCCCGGTTTTGACTGTTGCGGCCCAGGCGTCGACGTCACCGCTGAACTCGGGGCCTCAGCAACCTGCTACAGTAGTTGTCGGCGGGAAACAGTGGCAATCTGTTACGAGCCAGCTAACGGAGAACAGAAATGAAATTAAGGAGTTGAAAGAGCTTTTGCTGTCATTAGGTTTGTTCTCCAAGGCGACTCCTATGCCGACATCGACTGGGGAGTTAGGGACTGCTTAGAGCAGACCCCCCCCCCACCCCCGAGTCCAGCGCACCGTCAGCTGACGACAC
Source organism: Chalcis sispes (assembly GCA_949987625.1). NCBI lineage: Eukaryota > Metazoa > Arthropoda > Insecta > Hymenoptera > Chalcididae > Chalcis > Chalcis sispes. The sequence goes on along the minus strand of OX465095.1, from coordinate 36,347,964 downwards.
AAGAACCGTGGCGGGCTGCAAGTGTACGTTCGAGTATGTCGAGCACATACGAGATGGATGTTCGGCCGAAGACTCAACAGGAGCTGGGGATGTTTGAGCACCCCGAAGAGCACGTACCGTTGTACGCACACGGTGGTGGAGCAGTGGCAACTCGTCGGGGAAGAGGGGAAATGCGTGGCCCCTCCGGCTGTCAGTTAGAGGAAAGACAACGCGATGATAGGGCCACAGCGGAGCGTAAGCGGTGCTTGAAAGCGATGAAGCAGTGGCGAGTGACGTTCGCTGGCAGGGACAAGGAGGATTCGTCCGAATTCGTCGCGCTGATGGAAGATTTCCAACGCCTCCACTTCTACGGCGAAGTGGTGATGCTGAGCGCTCTGTCAGTCGTCCTCACCGATGCAGCACGTTATTGGTACAGGGGAATCAGAGAAGAGATTCATGATTGGCAGGGATTTCTTCAACATTTTTGCGATCAGTACTGCCCCGAGATCGAGGAAAGAGCAGTGATGAGAGAGTTGGAGAAGCGTACGCAAGAAAAAAGTGAGAGCGTCACACGATACATATCGTGTTTCTGCGCGATTGCGGCTCATCTAAAAAACCCGCCGCCTATCTCGCAATTGATAGAGATGGCGTACGAGCAGTTGCAACCTGAGTACCGGTTATTCATGGCCGCCGCATCGATCCGCAGTTATGACGATATCATAACACACGGGAAACGGTGCGAGAAGAATATGCGCATGAACGAACGCTTTTTGGATCCGCCATCGAAAGACAAGTCTGTCTTCCAAGGAGCGGCCTTCACCGACACTCTGAAGCGCTCCAATAAGATAGCCGAAGTGAGGGAGACGGAGAAGAAGGGAGTGTTCTCGTCGGGGCAGCCAGGGAAGTTGGAGAGCCCCAAAGGAACCTCTAAGAAGAAGAAGCGGGGGGGGGGGGAGGGGGGGAAGAGGAAGAATTCGAGTTCCTCGAGCGGTGACAAAGCTGCGGCTGTACAGTGGGCACCAAGGAGTCCTACACCGCCACGGAGCTACGCAGTCGTCGCGAGGAGCTCGCCAACATTTAAGCCGGTCTTGAAGCAGCTCCCGGCGTCGGTGTCCTGGCAAACACCAATAAGAATGTCTCAAAAGAGACCCAGCTCGCCACCGGAAGGCCCCTCGCCGACGCCTATGGCGACTGCGCGGGCCGGCCGCCCGTTCTATGGAGTCTGCTATACGTGCCAGCGGGTGGGGCACAGAGCGTCGCTTTGCCCCCAGAGGCGGTGCTACGCGTGTGGGCATCTCGGCCACTCTGTAGCAGAGTGCCCTTTGACACTGAAGGTGCCACTCAAGCGCGGTGAAGCGACCGTTAACTCTTCGCCTGTTACCTGCCAGATATGTGGAACAGCAAGAGTTACTGCTCTCACCTGCCCACGATGCGCACCCATGGTCCTGCGTATGGAAAACGAGCAAGCAGGGTCTTCAAATCGTCCAGAGGACCCTGCGGTTCGTCGTTAAAGGGACCAAGAAGGACGGCAACAGCTATAGACGAGCCGAGGGAAAGTGCGAGTGAAGAGAGAGAAAAGCTTATGTGCGGCGAGTATTTGCACCAGGTAGTGCATGATTTCTTCGAAAGCGTTAAGCCTGAAGACAATCATTCACTTAGCCAGCCGCGAGTTTTAGATAGTGCGTCTGCCCGTAAGGCCGACAACCCCACCGACACTTCGCCGTCTCACTCCGTGCCCGGTAGATCTTCGCCAGGTCCCGTGGCGGGTGCGGGACGGCGTGCGGTGAACTGTGAGAAGTCGCTAGCGACTACTCCAGTTTAGCGGGGGGGGGGGGGGGTAGAAGTCGAGTTAAACTCGGCCATGCCTAGCCAAGAAAACGGAGATGAATACGTGGTCGACGTATGGGCTAAGAATAGGTTGTTTCTATCTGTTTCTCTAAACGGACGTGTTCTTCGTGCGTTGTTCGACCCAGGTGCCATGATTTCACTTGTGAGCGTTGAGGTTGCGGAGAGACACAAGGAGAAGTGGCAGCCGTCGCACGTCGCAGTCAAAGGCGTGACCAGCCGAGCTAGTCGAGTGAGAGGCTTGCTCGAAGTATCTATAGAAGTTGATGGGGAGCGAAAGACGTTGCAGCTTCGTATAGTAGACGGAATTGACCACGAGGCCATACTTGGCATGGACTTCTGTCAGAAGCTGTACATTGAAACAGTGTTTGATGAGAGGTTGTGGAGAGTGAGGGGTGGGGTGTGAAGAGATTTTCAGCCTGGGGAAGAAAGTGGTGTGGTGAACGCGCGGATTTTTGCCGAATGTGTGGGTCTAAGTGAAGTCGAAGACGAGCAGAGGCGGCTGGTTGCAGAGCTGGTCGATAGACTCATACCGCCGCCCTCGCAAGTCTTAAGTTTTACCACGCTGATTGAACACTATATCGAAGTTTAAGACGCCAGACCCGTTTGACATGCGCCTCGTAAAATGGCTCCAAAGATTTTGGAATTTGCGCAGCAAGAAGTCCAGCGTATGTGTGAGCAGGGGATAATAGAGCCAAGTGCCAGCGAATGGTGCAGTGCGCCGGTTATAGTTTAACAAGGGGAAGGGAAATATGGATTTTGCGTTGACTTTAGAGATTTGAACAAAGTCACGCGCCGTGATCCGTATCCCATGCCGAATATGGATTCGATTCTTGACAAGCTGCGAAAGGCGCAGTTTATTTCAAAAATCGATCTAAAAAAGGCTTTCCACCAAATTTTGTTGAGCGAGGCGAGTCGAAAGTATACGGCTTTCGCTGTACCGGGTTCGGGGTTGCGGGAGTTTTTGCGGATGCCTTTTGGCCTCAAAAACGCCCCTATCGTTCCTGTTCGGCTTGTCGACGCGCTTTTCGGGCCACAGTTTAAGCCGAACGTCTTCGCTTACCTCGATGACATCATCGTGGTCACAAAGACGTTCGAGGATCATCTGATTTGGCTTGAGAGAGTCTTGCGAAGACTGGCCGAAGTTGGCCTTGAGGTGAATCGAGAGAAGTGCGAGTTTTGTTGCTTGAATGTGTAATTTTTGGGTTTTAGACTGGATCGAGAAGGTTTGCGGCTCGATCCTGATCGAGCTGCCCCCGTCTTTGGGTTTCCCGCCCCGTAAAAAGGCCGAACAGCTACGTTTGTTCTTGGGCATGGTTACTTGGTATTTGAGGTTTATCGCACACGAGTCTGAGCTCAAAATACCTCTGGTTAAGTTGCTCCGTAAACAACAGCCGTTGGTATCGAAGAAAGAGCAACAAGAGGCGTTTGAGGTTTTGAAAAGAGCTCTGGGAGAGGCACTGGTGCTCATTCGTCCAGATTTTTCGCGGCCGTTCACGGTGCAGTGTGACGCGAGCGACTATGCGATAGGAGCCGTGCTCACGCAAGAGGACGACGAAGGCGAGCATCCAATCGTGTATGTTAGCCGAGTGTTGAATTCGGCCGAGAAGAACTACACGACTACGGAGAAGGAGTGTCTCGCCTTGCAGTGGGCTATCAAGAAATTCCGGCCGTATATAGAGGGTTTGCACTTTACTGCGACTACTGATCACAGTGCCCTCAAGTGGTTGCGAAACCTGAAAGAGCCTACAGGCAGACTCGCGCGATTGGTCCTCGAGATGCAGCAGTGGGATTTTGAGATAGTGCACAAGAAGGGCGCTCTACATCATGTTCCCGATGCTTTCTCTCGGTCGATTCCGGGGGACGAAGAGGAGATAGCCGCGTTCGAGTCGGTCTCAGACCCGTGGTATATCAAAAGGGTGAACGACGTGCGGCGTTATCCGAATAAATTTCCCAGGTGGAAATTAGAGGACGACCAGTTTTACCGTTACGCTTGCGATGACCTGCTGGATCTGGTAACCCTCGGAGAACAAGAGTGGAGATTGGTGGTGCCAGCAAAATATAGAGTGAGAGTTTTGAAGGAGGCCCATTGCCATCCGTCTACGGGTTATTCCGGTGTCGAAAAGACCCATGACCGAGTGGCGAGCGAGTACTATTGGCCTGGTATATATCGTGACGTTCGAGACTTTGCTTCGCGTTGCGACGTCTGTCAGCGCTATAAGGTGTCTTAGGCAGCCCCTCTGGGCTTGATAGGGAAGATAATTGTAGAAAGGCCGTGGGCAGTCGTAGCGGCTGACGTAATGGAGTTCCCCCGCAGTAAAAGTCAGTTTAAATACATCTTAGTATTTTAAGACTTATTTACTTGCTGGGTAGAGCTCAAACCCTTACGCTTGGCTAATGGGAAAGCCGTCGCACGAGAATTTGAAGAGCTCGTGCTATTCCGATGGGAGACTCCCGACTTTCTGCTTACGGATAACGGGACGGAGTTTGTAAATAAACACCTGACCGAGGTCCTGAGCGAGTACGGAGTTAGGCACGTTACGACGCCGCCTTACCATCCGCAGGCGAATCCCGTCGAGCGTTCGAACAGAACGCTGAAGACGCTAATCGCGGCCTTTGTCGAAGCCGATCATCGGCAATGGGACGAACATCTGCACGAGGTGCGGCACGCGATTAACACGGCGGTGCAGTCGAGTCTCAAGGTTTCCCCAGCATTTTTAAATTATGGGAGAAACCCTCGGCCAGCCAAGTGGTTGCGGAGAGACGTAGAGAAAAGTAGCCCAAAGCTGAGATTAGACCCAAATATTTGGGCCAATCGGCTTAAGCGTTTTAGCGCGCTAAAGGACTTGGTCCGGCGTCACATTGATGAGTCGTAGAAGCGAAATGAACGCCAATATAATCGGAGGCGGCGATTTGCAGTGTTTAGTCCTGAGGATACGGTGTTGCGACGAGAGCGGGTCCTGTCAAGTATGGCGAAGGGAGTTTCCTCGACACTCGCGCCGAAGTATGACGGACCTTTCGAGATCAAGGAGTTACTGTCCCCGACCGTTTATCTTCTCGAAGATTCGGGTCGTAGGTCCTCGAAGGCGCATATCTCTGACTTGAAGAATTATGTGCCTCCGCGGACCCTTCCCGGAGAGGCAGAGTAGATGGGGCATTACCTGGGTGTTACGGAGGGGGGAAGTGAGCAGAAGGCGGTGGCAACTGGTAGCTGTCTAACAGCTCGTCGCATCAGTTCACTAATCTATGGTTGTTGTCGCGTGTGCTATTATGTTTCAGGTCTTCGATGGAGACGCACCCCGCGTTCAAATTTGCCGAGTGTGCGGAGGAGATTGAGGCCCAGAGGCTTAGCGAAAGGGAGGAGGAGAAGCGACGGCGGCAAGAGCGCCAGTTACAGTGAGCCGGCTCGGATGAATCCTCGTCGGTTGTGCCCGCGGCCTCTGCCCCGCTGGTAGAGCGGGCCGCGGTGGCAACGGGAGGGCCGATTCCAAAGTTTGCGAAGCGGGACTCTTTGTCCCGCCCTGATCTCTGGAGTCAAGGCCTTTCCTTCGCTGCAGCGGCCCCCTCCAGTGTCGCAGCAGAGCCTGTCGCATGGTCGGCCATGGAGGTGGAAGAGGAAAGCCCACTGGAGGGTTGCGGCTAAGAGACGCAAGAGTTGGAGGTGCTTTTGATCAGCCAGAGGAGGAGAGATGAGGAAGAGAAGCGCCACGACTCCTGCACGTCGATGGCAGAAGTATCTGAGAGCCCTGGGTGGCCGGCGGGTTATGCCGATGACTTGAGGCGAGAGGAGGCTGTCCGTCAGCGCGCCCTCGCTTCGTCTCGGCCGAGGCGGCAGAGGCCCAATCCTCGCCGGCACTTTGAGCTCAATGACTACGAGTCAGGCCCGTCAACCTCTTCGGTGGAGTGCTTTGAGGCGAGAGTTAGAGAGAGTCGGCGTGAGGCAGCTGGTGGCCTGCTGGTCAAACTTGCCCCGGAGACGAGGAGTGGTAAGGCGACCCCACGCGGAGGAATTTTCTTTTTGGTCAAGGAAATTCCCCGTTGCTGGTCCGTGGATCCTCCTCCTCAGACCTGTTTCAATTGCTGGCAGCCGGAGCACGGACAACGGAAGTGCCCGCGCCCAAAGATGGCCCAGTTCTGCGGAAATTGCGGCCGTCGAGGTGTGGAGACGTCGTCCTGCCCCCGTTGCTGTAATTCCTACAGGGCCTGGAGAAGGACACTGGGCTCGAGGGTCGCCGCACCTGCATCCAAGTCTCCAAAAGTGGAGCCAGAGGGGCCCCAGCCGGCCCTGGCAAGGGAAGAAGTGGAGAAGGGAAGCACCCTTGGGGCCTAACAAGACGAGAGGGCCCCAAAGCGCACTGCCTCCCAGCGTCGTCGGGATCGCCGCAAGAAGCGCAGCCCCGTTGCGCCCCCTGCGCCGGTGTCATCCGCGGTTGCAGCGCCCAGTAAAGGAGCCGCTTATATCAACCACCGAATGGAGGTCGAGGAGCTTCGGCGAGCGCAGGTGCTTAGGGGTTTCTCCATCAGCCACCAGGATGGAAGTCAGGGCCGCTATTGAAGCTAATGTGAAGGCTCGTATGCGAGGGAATCAGGAGGCTGAATAGAGGCGGCGAAACCAGGAAAGGAGAGTTCCACCAGAGAGAACGGGGGCGACTTCCCCGCTAATCGTGATAGCTACGTGCGTTAAGGTTCCGGTTCAAGCTGGCTTCTCAATCCATTTACCGCTGCCTCCTACGAAGCCGTCGGCGAGCCAGTCGGTGGCTGTGGAGCCATCCTCTCTCCAAGCTGAGGAGCACGTAGAGCTGGTGGAGGACTGGCTCCGGCTGATGGACAGCCTGAGGGACGTCTCCCCGGAAGTCCGAGGATTAGTGGCCAAGGCTGTGGCGATGAGCACCATTGCCCGCCTGGAGAGTCGTCGGGGGAAATAGGGTGAGTTTCTTTCCTTTTTGATTATGGCCGCCTGAAAAGAAGGGCGCTACCGTCGATGGCTGGTGTTAAACTTTTCCTCCTATGAGGAGGTAGAGTTCAGGAGGGGTTTTGTGACAGAGAATCCGTCATTGGCCGTCGACGAAGAGTGTATGTTGTGTACACTCTTGCTCGACTGTCGCCTGGTTGCCGGTTGGGAAAGGCCGTTTATAAGGACTTTTCCGAAAGCCGGCGACATCCGAAAATTACGCGATTCTCGAGCTCGCGGCGACAATCGGCGGGAGAATTAGGGAGCCGCGCGGGAGGGAGAAAGAGGGAAGAGCGCAACAGTTTAGTCTAGCTGTGCGCGCCCGAGGAGTAATATGGTTTTAGAGAGTGATACGCGAATATTAATTAGAGAGTTTTCTTCGTGACAAAAAGAGAGAGGGAGAGAGAGTGAGAGAGAAGGTCGGAGTGAGTGAGTGCAGCCGAAGGACGAGGTGCGCGTGAGAGAAGGAGAGTAAGAGTGAAGAAAACGAAGTCGAGGGTGCTGCTCGAGCAAAAGAAGAAACGACGGTGGTCAGCACTTTCGCCGAGAGCCGAGGGATAAGGAGAACGAGAGTCGGCGGGAGGCGACCGGTAATTGCCACCGCTATCTCCGAAGCCGAGGGTAAGGAGGAGGCAGTGAACATCGAGATGAGCATTCAGCGAGGCCCGGCGGCCCTTCTCCTGAGGACGAGTTGCAGGAACGCAGTTCAGCGGTGCCCGAGGGAGCTGCCAGAACGTCAACTGCTAGCGGACGAGCCTCGCAGATCGCAAGGGTAAGCGCCTTATTTGTTCGTCCGAAGTAGTGAGAGAGAGAAAGAGAGAAAGAGAGAGTGAGAGCGCGTGGTGGTGGTTTTGTGGTGAGGGCGGCGAGGAATTGCCACTTCCCTACCCTGGGGGAGCGATAGGCCTCCGTCGGCTGGGAGACAGTCGCGGGCGGCCAGCCTGCAAATTCGCGACATTAGACGGGGGAGATAGAGTGAGAGAGAGAGAGAGAGTGCGCGAGATTGAAGTATTGCTAAATAGAACATTAAATATTATTTTTTGTGCAAGGCACTCAGGGCGCACGTAGCTAAATCGGCTACGACGTAGTGCCTATGTCACAGTCGCTAATTAAAATTTCGGTCGTCGTAAGCAATACGAACAAGCGAGCGTCCGAGTAGTAGTCGCATGTGAAGAGAATATCTGGTAAGTGCACCAAGGTGCAGCAGCTGTTACCAGGAGGCATCTCTGCAACGAATCGTTCCCGTATCCTTCCCGGCTGCGCGTGTGCGACCGCGTCGCGTGTTACGCGCCAATTTCGGCCGTTATAAATGCTGTACGCCCGCGACCGCTCTAACCATGAGTTAGCCGCGCAACGTAGTTGCCGCGCAAGAAACCGCGCTACACGATTGTAGCTGGCGCCCTGGGCTCGCGTAAAAACGCGATGAATTATTGTATTTTGTAATCTTAGTTTAAATAAACGTATTTGTCCATGTGTCATTGTAATCAGTCATTTAACTTGCACTAGCAAGCCATCCGCTCCCCCCCCTTTACATTTGTACGCCACCCTGATCCCCAGTAGCGTTACAATATATATATATACATATATATATATATATATATATATATATATATATATCCGGGCTTTTGAGTGCATAAAATATATTAATCCAGACTTTTGACTTTATCTTAGACTTTTGAATCTGGCAGTCAAAAGTCTGCACTCACTTTTGATTGCATTGATTGTCTATGCAATCAAAAGTGATTACATAAATTATACATGCAATTAAAAGTGATTGCATAAATTATACATGCAATCAAAAGTGATTGCATCAATTATAAATGCAATTGAATTAAATGCATTCTATTTTGTATAATTGATAAATTATTTTAATAATTATTTTCACTGTAAAAAATGTTTCTTTTTACTACGAAATCTATCGTTTCTCCGTATCATCTAGTTGTCTTGAATTCCCTTAAAAACGTTCTCTGAATTTTCACTTTTCTAGCCAATTTTTTACATGATTGATTTTAAATATATTATTTTCTAGGATGTCGGTCGCAATTTCATTCTACGATTTTATTAATTTTTTTAATTAAAGAAATAAAAACGGGCAAATTAAATAATATTCATAATTAATTAGATTTACTTTCTTATAATATTGGCTTTTCTACGTTTTTACTTGAAAGTTACTCAATTACGATACCATAAATTTTGTACATGACTAAAAGTTAATGATCTAATTGGATACTTTTCCTTAGTATCTTGAATTGCATTCTATATATGCATAAAAATTCCTTATTATTTGTCATATCAACTTAAATTTACTTGACTTATGTAAAGCTGTTTGAATCGCTCAAGCAATCTATCGCAAAGTTATTTCTTTTCAAATGCCTTGTTATATTCTTTTTTTTAAAAAATTAAAGAGATATTAAGCTTTATTTGGATTTTAAAAAATTAGAAGTTAATCGTATGTGAGGCTGAATGCATAAGGCAACACAAGGTGCTAATTTTAATTTTCGCGAATTTTTTTTGTATCTGAGTGCTTGGGAAAATCTAGCAAAACAAGTGCTTCGAAATAGTGAAGACGCTAGTAGAACTAAAACAAAGCGCTCTAATAATGCCAAAATCAGGAACAACTTTGTTTTTAAAAAGATGCTGTATGTAGGGATATTTCTAAATTTCAAATTTGTTCAAAAATGGATAAAAATTTGCACTCAAGAGGATTTTTGGGGTCGCTGATTACAGATCTACGATCCGATTTTGAATTTTCAAGATTGTGGATTCAATATGGTGAAAATTTTTTTTTTCTTTTAAACCGAATAAAATTTAGATAATCTTTGAATAATAACCTTCCATCATTGTATACATCACTTTACCTACATAAACTACATTTTGTTCTCCTTAGCAATCATAAACATGATAATAATCTATTTGGTTTCAATAAATTTACAGAATAGTCTCTAACTTTATCTGATGAGTAAGTAACATTGCCAGTTTTAAAATCAAATTACATCAAATATGTATAATCTATTTGTTTATCCATTTTATTAAGTCCTATAAACTTTTTTAAATAATAGATTTCAGTTTCAAAGGTTTATGATTGTGATTGTCCAGGAAAAGAATATTAGTTTATGTAACAAAAGTGACGTATACTATGATAGAAGTAACACGTTATCGAATTTATAAAAAGATTACGTTAGTTAACGATACAAATATTCAATTGAAATCTAGAGTTTGTGGTAAAATTTTAGATATCTTAAGGGCTTATATACATTTGTGATGGACGAAGGAACCGAAAAAATTTGTATTACATATTCTTAAAGTACAATATCTCAAGAATATTGTCACTAAATTCCATGAAGATTAGAACATTTGTTTCGGAGTTATAGGTAATATAAGCGTACAATCGCTTGGCACGCACAGCCGCCTGGCATGCAGCTGTCGCTCGAACGAGCAGGTATAAGGATTATAGCGGTATGTTAAACCTTACGCCTTGAAATTTTCAAACGGTTGTGTACTATAATAACGAGAGCTATAATTAGCTTGTTTGGAAAATTACGCCAAAGCACCTTCCCGTCGGAGCAGTACCTGTTCAAATTGCAGCATATGCATTTATTTGAATATTTATCAAAGACAATATCTCTTTGTTGAAAATCTTGAAACCACTCAGAGTGCCTTGAGGCCGAAACGCTCATGCTCATGTGAGTGAAGAAGACGAGTCGCATGCTGCTCTTGCCGAGTAGCAAGCGCAAGCAGCCACAAAGGACGGAAGAATGGCTCGTAGACAAAATCAAATGGATGTTCAAGAGGCTGCAATGGATGCAGAAGGTTTATTATATGGCCCTGGAATCGACGGCTCTATGTAAATATGAATAAATTAATTTCAAATATAAAATAAACATACTTAAATCTTTAAAGGCGATCATCTCGGAATTGATTTTTTTTTCAAAAATACCTTTTTGGTGAATACAATTACTAAGAAATTATTAGTCCGATCTACACAAAATTTACACTTTTTATTTATTATATCAATATCTAGAGCCTGAACAAAGGATTTAATTTTGTTAAAAAAAAAAATTTTGTAACAAAAAAATCGAAAATTTAGCACATCCAAAAGTAAATTTTCTGTTAGAATTGTCATTTTTTTAAAAATAAAAATTTTTTTAAATTTTTCGTTCAGACCCTAGACATTGTAATAAAATCTTTTCAAACTTCTGATTTCAGATAAGCCATTCTCAAGATATCATGTCCACCGCAACTGATGCTGAAAAAAAGGTGCTCCTGAAAAAGAAGTGGAGCTCCGCCATTTTTTAATATTTTCTAATGAAAAAAATATATTAGGTGTACAACTTTGCTCTCGCCGTTTTGCAATAGATGGCTGTAGCGGTAAGTGGTAGTTGAAATAAATATATCATAGCTGTCATACAATAAGCTTCGGTATTTGTAAACATAACGCCATCGAAATATTAGTCGATTTGTGTCTGCATCATAAAGTTATTCTCGATTAAACATGTCAGCTTACGAGCCAAATTCTCGTCATTTGCGGGAGGTTTTAATTTTCTGCTTTAATATAAAGAAATCTACGACTGAGGCTCATCGAATGCTCTCAAATAACTATGGTGAGGCCACTATTAGTGAAAGAACGTGCCAAGAGTGGTTTCAACGCTTCAAGAACAGCGATTTTAACGTCGAAGATTAGCATGGCGGTGGAAGAAAGAAGGTTTTCGAAGATGCAGAATTGGAGGAATTACTTGATCAAGACTCGTGTCAAACGCAACAAGAATTAGCAGAATCATTGGGAGTGACGCAATAAGCCATTTCAAAACGCCTGAGAGTCATGGGAATGATTCAGAAACAAGGAAATTGGGTGTCGTACGAGTTGAAGCCGAGAGATGTTGAACGGCGTTTGTGTGTTTGTGAACAACTGCTTGCAAGGCAAAGACGGAAGGGATTTCTGCATCGCATTGTGACTGGGGACGAAAAATGGGTTCACTACGATAATCCCAAGCGCAGAAAATCATGGGGATATCCCAGCCATGCTTCCACGTCGACGGCCAAACCGAATATTCACGGTTCCAAGGTCATGCTCAGTATTTGGTGGGACCAGCTCGGTGTAGTGTATTATGAGTTGTTAAAACCGACTGAAACAATCACAGGCGATCGTTATCGAACGCAATTAATACGTTCGAGCCGAGCATTGAAAAACAAACGGCCACAATACAACGAGAGACATGATAAAGTGATTTTGCAGCATGACAGTGCTCGACCCCATGTTGCGAAAGTGGTCAAGACATACTTGGAAACTTTGAAATAGGAAGTCCTACCCTACCCGCCGTATTCTCCAGACGTTGCTTCCTCGGACTATCACTTGTTTCGATCAATGGCACACGGCCTGGCTGACCAGCACTTCCGGTCTTATGAAGAAGTAAAAAATTGGATCGATTCGTGGATCGATTCGAAAGATGACCAGTTTTTAAACGCGGGTTTCGTATGCTGCTCGAAAGATGGGAGAAAGTAGTGGCCAGCGATGGACAATACTTTGAATCATAAATGTATAACTAGTTTTTTACAATAAAGCCTCGAATTTTGGAAAAAAACGGCGGAAGCAAAGTTGTACACCCAATAGAATTTAATAAAATCATGTACTGATTAATCGAGTTTATCCTTTATAATAAACGTTTATTATCATGTTGAAAAAGAATCTAGATAATCCCTTCATTTCGCCCGCTACAACTGTATAGAAGCCCTTAAAACATAATATTCAATGTTAGGTAAAAATATATCGAAATACATAACATATAATGCCGATAATCAAGTGGCGCGGGAGCGTCACGAAAGTGAGTTTTAGAAGCAGACGACGCTTCGGCGACCGTGACATCATTTGCTTTTATATTGGTTTTTCAAATTTTCAATATGAAAAAGTAATAACTTATCATCCTTGTACCTAATTTTTTTTTGATATATTATTACTTTTGTATGTTATATTGTGATTTTTAAGAGATATATTGACAAAAAAACGTTTTAACATGAATATAAACGATATTTTATAGGTTAATTGCTTTTATTAACTTTCTCATATTTTCTTCCGTCCGAAAAGTGTTAGGACTGTTAAGTTAGCCGCACATTGGAATGTAGTAAACTCTGAGCGTACACTTTCAAATTATTTAAAATAATAAAAATTATAATTTAAAATTTACTGTCAGACTTATTTTACATAAAACTTATTTACTAATTTAAATATAACAATATAATTCGAATATAGAGTGTATCACTTATTATTATAAAATTATAATCAAAATGGCATTAAATAAATTGTTGCTCATTAAAAAACTTATATTCAATATAACTTAACATCTTTTATAATTTAAAAAATTAAATATAGAAATTCCAAATACCATCAAAATGTCAATAATTAAATAAAAGCAATTACTTTGTTAATACCGAGATATCACGTTTTGCATACTCAAACCTCTTCGTGAATCTTTATAAATATCAGTAATAAAACTACAATATTAATGAATTTGATACGAAACATCAAAATACAAAAAGAAAAATTGATTTGTCCACCCATAAACGAAATAAAATGGGCCTGGCAAGTTAGGTAATTAATATCATAAGAGTTGTTTGTAATAAATTAATACATTATTTAAGTTTTATTCAATAGTCTTTGATCAATTTTTAGTTCAGTTACAAGGGCAGTTCAAGAAGTACCCGTGTTTGACGACAGAGGGCGTTCCTAAGGAAAGTTGTTATTATCATCGTTTGCGGCTATCTATCAAACGATAGTAAAACAAATTTCAGACTGATTGATACGTTAGTTTGGATTCTGCAGCTATTTGAGTAAGACGTGTTTCGTGATTTTCGCTAAGATGAAAAAAGAGCAGTATCGTTCGGTAATTCGCTTTTTGTTTTTAGATGAAAAAAATGCGAGGAGATAAAAGCAAAGTTGGATGCTGTTTATGGGGACACTTCACTATCTATGACTACAGTCAGATATTGATTCAACGAATTTAAACGTGGGCGAACATCCGTTTTTGATGAGGAGCGACCAGGACGCCCGGCAGACGTGGTTACCGAGGAAATCATTCAAAAAGTCTACGACCTGATTCTCGCTGATCAACGAACGAAAGTGCGCGAAGTAGCAGAGGCGGTAGGGTGTCGGCCGAAACGGCAATTAATATTTTACATTATAAGTTGGCGATAAAAGAATTGTCGGCCCAATGGGTGCCACGATTGCTCACGGTGGACAACAAGCGGATGCGGCTGTTAAATCCGAAGCAGTGTTTGAAGCAATTTAAGCGAGATCCGAAGGAGTTTTTGTGTCGAGTTGTCGCCGTTGATGAAACTTGGATTCATCATCACACACCAGAAACTAAGCAACAATCAAAACAATGGATTTCTCCTGGTTAATCTGCTCCAAAGAAGGCGAAAATAGTCCCATCGACCGGAAAGGTCATGGTGACGACTTTTTGGGATGCGAATGGCGTCATCCTTATGGATTTTTTTTAAAAAGGAAGAAGGATCACTAGACAATACTACAGTGAGTTATTAGACCGCTTTGACAAAAAATTGAAGGAGACACGGCCGCATTTGGCGAAAAAGAAGGTGCTGTTTCACCATGATAACGCACCAGCACATTAATCCGGATTTGTCGCCACCAAACTGCATGAATTGCGTTATAAATTGCTGCTGCACCCCCCGTATTCACCCGATCTGGCTTCCTGCGACTTTTTCTTGTTCTTTAACATGAAGAAATGGCTCGCGGGAAAAAGATTTAGCTCAAACGAGGAAGTCATCGCCGAGACAGAGGCGTATTTTAGAGAGCTCGACAAATCCTATTTTAAATTGTCCCCGCCCAATACAATACACTTATGCCAACGTTTATTTCAATCCTCGAAACAGTCAGAAAAGTCCTTTTCCGAAATCGCCTTTAATTGACGCAGTGATTTACGTATAATCTCCTCAATCGAATGAAAGCGATGTTACCGGATTGGTCTTTATAGTTTATTGAACAGCCAGAAGTCACACGGCGCTAAATTAGACGAATACGGTGGTTGTGGAGCGATATCAGTTGAATTTTTGGCCAAAAAGTCGCGAATGATCAATGCGGTGTAAGACGGTGCATTATCGTGATGCAAGAACCATAAGTTGTCTTGCCACAATTCCGACCTTTTTTTGCGAATAGCTTTACGCAAACGACACATAACACTCAAATCATATTCTTTGTTAAAAGTTATGCCTGGCGGAAAAAATTCTGAATGCACAACACTACGATCAACGAAGTCAACATGAACTTGATTTTTGATTGACTTTGACGTGATCTTTTTGGTCTTGTTTTACCTTTGGCACGATATTCGCTCGACTGATCGGTTGTTACTGGATCGTAGGCATAGATCCATGTCTCATCTTTCGTAATGCGTTCCATGACGTTCTGGTAGTCAGAAAGCATCTCTTCGCACACATTAACACGACGCTCTTGTTTAAAAAAATTTTTCTTTTTAATGTTCACAAAAACGACCGTCACCTTCAAACTAATTAATGCATTGACACGAAATTTGGTACAGATGTTGCTCACAGTGCTACAAACTTAACAAAAAAATTTTCGTGAAATTAATAAACCCGCGAAATTTAAATTGAAAATTGGTCTTACTTTTTGATCATAGTAGTATATTCAATTGGAAAAGACAAAAACTAGAGAGAGTTAACAAGATGTTATGCCTAGGCATATGTGGTAGGAAAATAAAAAAGAAAAAGAACAGAGAAGATGGTTAGCAGAAAAGAGAAATAAAATACTATGGAAAACCTATGTGATAGGAAAGAGGCTGATGAAAAAGGAATGTCACCTAAGGATGGATCTGTTTGACGCGTTGGTAAAGAGTGCGTTGGCATATGGCGCAGAAATATGGTGATAAAAAGAACAAGAAGAGCTATAGAGGATGCAGTATAAATATACAAGATGGACGCTGGAATTAAGAAGAAAAACTCTGTTGTACCTAATAATGTTGGAAACAAAAAGGGATAATTCAGCAACAACATTTTCAGCAAGAGCGATAAAGTTTGAAGAAAATATAGTAAACAAGGAAAAAGGATCACTAAGGAAAATATGTTGGAAGGTAAATACACATGTGTATGGTCAGAGAATTGAAAAAGAAAGATCACGGAAAAAAAGAAACACTAAGGTAGAGAGAATGGGCACTAGAAGAATACAAGAAAAGATTGGAAGGTGAGAACTAGAAAAGTCAATGTTATGAAATATGCAAGTAAGCTTGCGCAATAGAGGAAAAAAGCAAGAGGCATGTCAATCTAGATAACGAGATAGAAGAAGGCGAGAAAGCGGTAAAAGAGGAGACACGTGAGAGAATAGGTTAGTTAAACAAGCAACAAGAATGGAAAAGCAAGGAAAAGAAATAAGAGAAGAAATAGAAAAAGAAAGAACAGCGAAAAATATGGAGATAATTTAAAAAATAATTATAGAATTAAAAGAGTTAAGTAGTTAGGATAAAAGAGTGGAATAAAAGTCAAAAAAAAATGAAAGAGGAGATTCAAGAATAAGAGGAGAATAACACATCGTTCAATGAGTCCCGAGACTAACCCACAGATGGTGCCAGTAGTACCAAACTGGCCACGTTTCCATAAAGTGCGAACCTTTACACGAAGCGTGTAAAAATTTCACGTCGATCGGATCACCGACAGCAGAGTTATCAAGGTTAGAGTAAAGTCACTTTGTAATTTGTTTAAAAAATGAAAAAAAGCGACTTTCGCGTGTTGATAAAACATTGTTTTTTAATGGATAAAAACAGCGTAGAAGCCCAGCAATGGCTTGAAAAACATAACCCGGACTCCTCTCCATCCAAACCAACGATTTGTTGCTGGTATGCTGAGTTTAAACGTGGTCGTACAGACACAAACGATGCGGAACGTTTGGGTAGGCTATTGGAAGCCGTTACACAAGAAAATGTGAGTGAAGTGTCAAAAATTGTAATGAAAAATCGCAAAGTAAAGGTCCGTGAAATTGCAGAAATGACACAGATATCATCTGGAAGCGTATTTACAATCCTTCATGAAAAATGGAGCATGAAAAAGGTTTTTTCCAAGTGGGTGCCGCGATTGCTTTCAGTGGAACAAAAACAGCAACGAGTCGACCATTCAGAGAGCTGTTTATCGCTATTTACTTGCAATAAAAAGGATTTCCTGCGTGGATACGTGACCATGGATGAAACATGGATACATCATTTTACTCCGGAGTCGAATCGGCAATCATCTGAGTGGCGCATGGCTGGCGAAAGCCGCCCAAAGCGTCCAAAAACGCAGCAGTCTGCTAGCAAAGTCATGGCGTCTGTTTTTTGGGATTCACATGGCGTGATTTTCATTGACTACCTGGAAAAAGGTAAATCGATCAACAGTGATTATTATATTGACTTGTTGGTACGTTTGAAGGAGGAGATCGCAGCAAAACGATCGCACATGAAGAAGAAAAAAATCCTTTTTTACCAAGACAATGCACCATGCCACAAGTCTATGAAAACAATGGTAAAATTGAACGAATTGGGCTTTGATTTGATTCCCCACCTGCCGTATTCGCCAGATTCAGCCCCCAGCGACTATTGGCTCTTTGCTGATCTCAAAAAAATGCTCCAGGGAAAAAAATTTGGCTCGAATGAGGAGGTCATTGCCGAAACTGAAGCCTGTTTTGATGCAAAGGATAAATCCTCCTATAAACATGGTATAGAAATGTCGGAAAGGCGTTAGAAAGATTGTATCACTCTAAAAGGAGATTATATTGATGAATAAAAATGATTTTCGAAAAAAAATGTTGTTTTCGTTGTTAGTCTCGGGACTTATTGAACGATGTGTTATAAAGAAGTTTGAAGCGAAGATAGAGAAATTGAAAGAAAAAGAGAAAACAGAGGTAGGAAAAAGAAAGTAGAAAGGGATAAAAACAGAGGAAGAAAAGAAATAGAAAAGCCGAATGATAGCGATAAAGAAAGGAGAAAGAGCAAGAGAAATCGGATTGAAGGAGTAGTTGGGAAAAATGGCCGGGAGCAGAATACAAATTCTAGCGTGTCAGCCTGGACACCGGTTTTCTAACGATGACAAAGAAGGAAGTTAAAGATAGTATAGCAGGAAGTAGAAGAGAGATATGAAAAGGACAGTACAAAATAGATGTAGTGCTTACAGCGCAGGAAAGGAAGAGTAGATACCACCAAGAAAAGGCGATGAGGGAAATAGCAGAGACAAATTGAAGACTAGGATTATAAGTAAAGATAATAAAGAGAGATAAGTGGTTTGAGATCAATGAAATAAAATATAGATGAAGTAGCAGGAAAATGACAGTAGAAACACAAGTACAGAAATAAAGAAGTCAGTGAAAGGTCAAATGGGAGTGAGAAAATGTGATAATAGTGAGAAAAGGTTTTTTATAATAAAGAAACAAACAGAAGATTTGTTAAGTGATGAATGAATAAATCAATTTAAAAATTGTAAAGGAAAGTTAATTTACGTTATACAGAAAAAAAAGATTTAGTTTTTTATAGCAAATGTTGAAAAGTAAATGATTATTTAATTTTGTGTATTATTTAGTTTGTTTGTCTAGTAGTAAAAAGAGAAAATATTTGTTTAAAGAACAGAAAGTATATGTTTTTGTATTTTTGTACTAATAATTAATTTAAGATTGTAGAATGTAAGAATGACGCTAAAACTACTGTATGCTGACAGACCAATTAATAAATAAAATTACATTTTTAGATATTTTAATTTATTAGACATTACATATATTATAATAATATAATCTGTATCAGTTTATAAAACAAAATAATTGTTCATCAATAATAGTCCATATTAATAATAATAAATTGAATGTCTCTTAATAGTCACGGATTAAAATTGTATTGATACCGCAATAAATAATTACAATATTCAATTCTAATCAAAATCAATCTCTCATTTTTCACAGAGTAGCAAGATTATTTTTAATACTGTATAATTAGAATAAACCTTAGAAGACGCAAAAAATATTTATTCATCATCTGCTAAGTCAACAGCTTTAACCATAGATTTTAATTCTGCTAACCTATGCTTCTTCAGAGTAGGTGACAGCTTTATGGCTTCTTTGTATTCCTCAGTTATAGCTTTTTTTTTGTTTTTAATTTTATTTTTAAAAAGATTATAGATCAATATAGGAACAGTATTTTTTTTTTCTATTTTCTGAACTATATAAATAATTTAATTTTTTTGCTACTCCATGTAAAAGTGTTCTCACTTGTGGCCCTGTTTGACCTTTTGGGTGTACTTCCGAAAATACCCCACCCCCGATCGGGCTAAAATTTTGCACAGACCTTCTCTTGTATATTCTAAATGAATATGTAAAAGAATTTCTGGCAACTGCCAATAGTTTTCGAGATTTCGATTGTCAAAGTTGCGAAAAATCACGCGCCGCCTAGCCTAAGCAAGTGCTCTCCGTGACAACACATGTATAAATTGTATCGCCTTCAGTGCCTTTGGGTTTGGGTTTGGGTTATTAGGTTTGGGGATTGGGTTATTGGGTTATTTGGTTTGAATTTAAAATATTCTATTAATTTAAAATATAAAATGACATATGATAATTTTTTTAAAAATAAATATTTGTAAGGATATTGGCAAATGAAATTTTTTTTTTCACAAATATACTATATAGTATACACTCTGACAAAAAAGTATCCGGAAATTCTCATTTAAATTGCCCGCGTTGAGTATTAAGTATTTGAAGTTTTTGTATGTTGGTAGGACTGTCCGTAATTACTATGCCAAACATAAGTGCGGTCTGTCAACTAGTTTGTTTACGACAGCTGTTGAAACCAGTCGACCTTAGTGGTAGTCTGCGAATGTTACAATGGAAAAATGATGCATGACGATAACGCACCATCTCATCGAGCCACGATTATTAACGATTTTAAGACCAAACACTTAATAAATACCATCGACCAGCCACCTTATTCGCCTGATCTAGCTCCGTGTGACTTTTTTTTTTTCTTCAGACTGAAATTACCGCTCTGGGGAACCAGATTTGACTCCATAGACGCCATAAAATAAAATTCGCAGAAGGAGCTGAAGGCCATCCCTGAAAGTGCCTATAAAAAATGTTTCCATGATTGGGAAAAACGTTGGCACATGTGTATCGCTTCAAATTGAGCATATTTTGAAGAAGATTCAATAAATATTGAAGAAGTTTAATATTTTTGCGTTTTATTTCAAATTTCCGGATACTTTTTTGTCAGAGTGTATAATATATTGTAACGTCGGTACACGACCTCCGTTTTTTTTTTTTCGTGTCAGTCGATAAGTTTCTTATTTGCCTTTCCTACCACGATAAAGCCCCCTCCACAACCTATGCGACGCACTCTCCACTGACATAGACCGTTGTGACGATTAACCTAAACTCGAACCGAAAGTTGAATAGCCGCTCTCCTTAGAGTCAATTTGACTACGATGCAATTTTTTACAATCACACACAAGTTATCAAAATCATGCATACTACGGCTAAAAATAATGTTTTTTTTTACAAATCGGTCAATACGAATTTTATTGACATTCGACATACAAATTTTTGCAAAGTAATTTTTTTTTAAATAAGCATCTATAGCGCAATTTGGGACATTACGCAATAACCTGGAATGTCACGAATTCCTCTCGCAAAACCCTTATAATAATTTTTTTTATATAATTGATTAGTTACATAAAAATTTTTTTTTTTGATAAATAATTAATTTAAATTAGTAGGCCGATGTTTAGCTGTTACATGCATCTATTTTAAGAACATTCCTCTAGTTAAATTTTAATTTATACGGCTATTATTCGACGGCATTTCAACTATCCTATTTATCATTATTTCACTATTTTATAGTGAATATTTATTATTATTATACTATTTTATATATCTTTAATAACTGTCTGTGACATGCATTTTCCTAAAAATAGTTGCGTTTTGTAATTAAAATTTATTCTTTGATTAACTTCCGATAAAACAATTATTTCCATATTATTACTAGTAATTCTAATAATTCACAATTGTATTAGCGCATACATCTATTAAATAACTCTTTAAAAATAAAGTAAACCAAATAAGTACTTCTCCAACAGTCCATTAATTAAAAATTATAACTTCTAAAGAATGATTATTTAAACTGTTATTCTACAATTATTTTTTTTTTATAATTATAAATCACTCGTGTCCATAGTAGCAATATTATTTTATTTAAATAATCATTCTTTATCTAAAAATCATTATGTAGATTAATCACTTAAAATGCGACAAAGAACTTCGTTCTTCTTTGTAATATGCGTTAAATTTTAAATGGCACACGATCATACAATTTAAATGAACATAATTCTATTGTAAATAGCAAATAATAAACCTATGTAAAAATTTCGCAAACATGGATCATCTCTCCCTTTCTAATTCTAGCTCTCCCCACCATGAACCTCGCCAGGAAGAGGGGGCCCGAAAAACTTGCCCTCCCCCGAATTTTTAAGAATTGCGAGATAGCTTCTCCCACGCGTTTAAATACGACGCAAAATTTTCACCAAGTGCAGACCTCAGGCAGCACTTAAGGAAAATATTACTACGGATCATATACACGAGCAGACATCAGGCAGCACTCGAGGAAAACATGACTAAGGAATCATCTACACAGTTGCAAGGAAGCAATTATGACAAGCAGACTATTAAATTTTCTAAACAAAAAAGAAGAAGAAGACGACGGAAAGTCGGCTGCAGCAACAGAAAGACAGAGAAAGAGAGAAAGAGATAGGATTTATCACAGCGAAATACAAAATCAATAAAAAGTGAGTTCAAAATTGAATTTTGTATGCTATATTTTGTTTTCTTTTTCTTCTCTATACTCTTATATATTCTATATCCTCCAAAAGGTAGACTTAGCCTGAGTTTCGGCTTACTACCTTTTACCTAATATCACATTGGTTAGGTCCTTATCTAGAGCGGCATCGCTGGCCTGAGTTTCGGCTTAGACGTGCGTTCAGTCCCGAAATATACCACCGCATTCTCGAAAAAAAGAAAATATAAAGCTTTGAATCTCCTCCGCCATCCCCAGCCCGTAAGCTTGACTGTTTAGGCTCAAAAAGGCAACTACAAGTTTACGTTACTCGAATCAATGCATAATTGCGTCGCAACCGACGTTACAAAAATTTTTGGAGGCCCTGGAAAGATTTTTAAGGTGAAAAAAAAAAAAAAAAGGAAAATTGATTTCCTTCACTTTAGAGGAGACAAGCTACATTTTTTCTTTTTTTAAATTTCATATCTTTTCAAAATAATATATAACATAAAATATTGCATGAAAAAATAAATTATGGTAAAAGGCGAGTAATCATGAATAGAGAAACTACGAGGGCGGTTCAAATATGATCGAGACAAATGCTTTGACACGTTTATTTACTATCGAAAAAATTTACAAAAATTTACAGTTTTTCTAAGTACTCCCCCTTACAAGTACGCATTTTGTCCACCTTTCCGAAAGCTTTTTGATGCCAGTATCGAAGAATTCTTTGGGCAACTTGGACAGCCATGCGCGCACGAACTCCTCTACCTCGTCGTCGTTGTTGAATCTTTGACCTCCGAGGGCTTCTTTCAGTGGTCCAAACATGTGGTAGTCGCAGGGTAAAAAATCCAAACTGTAGGGAAGGTGTTCCAGTACCTCTCACTCCAATTTCGATATTGTATCAAGCGTGAGACGCAAACTTTCAACCGCGTGAAATTTTGCTCGAAGTTTAACAGCTTAGGAACCCATCGCGCCGTTATTTTGCGATATTGAAGGTGTTCGTGGATGATAGACTCTACACTACCAATATTGATGCCGAGTTCAGCCGGAATGTCTCAAACATTCATCCTATGGTCCTCCAAAATAAGTTGTTCTACGCGGCAAATGTTATCTAGTGTGATGCTGGTTCGCAGTCGACGATCATGCGGCTCATTCTCGACAGTTTCGCGACCATCCTTGAATGCTTTGGCCTATTAAAACACAGCAGTCCTACTCAGGTACTCACTACCAAACTGATTTCGTAAACGCAGAAAAATTTCCGTGTTTTTAATGCCTTCTCACACTAAAAAACGAATGACAATACGTTGCGCAACGGCGGTTGGCACTTGACGTTCACTCATGGTCGTAGCACGCGCGTGAAACATGCACTCCCGACGAAAACTATGCCACACTGTTCTTAAGGGACCCAGCTATCACATACTCGAGCCATGACCTTCAAAATATACATGCGCGCCATCTACAGCGTTTGTCTCCATAATATTTAAGCCACCCTCGTATAAATAACTAACAAGTAAATAAACAAAATAATTATATAAGTAAAAGAAGAAAGACAAATAAATAAGTAGATGGATAAATAACGAAATAAATAAAAAGTAACTAGAAGAAAGATAAAAATGAATGAAAAATAATCAAATAAAAAGTAATCAAAAGACAAAATAAACAAATTGAAATAAATAAAAAATGATTAAATAATGTAAGCTAACAAATGAATAAAATAATAAATAAAGAGATGAATCTATATAATTTTCGAAATAAAAAAATTTTTTTTTGCAAAATACGAGGACGGTTCAATAAGTACCCGTGATAGAAATGAAGACACCATTTTTTCAAAAAATTTTTTTATTTTTCAACATAGTCCCCTTGTAGAAAGATACACTTCTTTCAAAGTTTCTGCCATTTTTTTAAACCCTCCAAAAAATAGGATTTGTCGAACTTTCCAAAATACGCCTCTGTCTCGGCGATGACTTCCTCGTTTCAGCTAAATTTTTTTCCCGCGAGCCATTTCTTCATGCTAGGGAACAAGAAAATGTTGCAGAAAGCCAGATCGGGTGAATACGGGGGGTGCGGCAGTAATTCATTACGCAATTCATGCAGTTTGGCAGTGACAACTCCGGATGAATATGCTGGTGCGTTATCATGGCGAAACAGCACCTTCGTTTTTGCGAAATGCGGCCGTGTCTCCTTCAATTTTTTGTCAAAGCGGTCCAATAACTCACTGTAGTATTGTTCAGTGATCCTTTTTTCTTTTTCTAAAAAATCCATAAGGATGACGCCGTTCGCATCCCAAAAAATCGTCGCCATGACCTTTCCGGTTGATGGGACCGTCTTCGCCTTCTTTGGAGCAGATTCACCGGGAGAAATCCATTGTTTTGATTGTTGCTTAGTTTTTGGTGTAAAATTATAAATCTAGGTTTCATCAACGGTGACAACTCGATGCAAAAACTCCTTTGGATCTCGCTTAAATTGCTCCAAACACTGCTTCAAAGTTAACAGCCGCATCCGCTTGTTGTCCACCGTGAGCAATCGCGGCAACCATCGGGCCGACAATTTTTTCATCACCAACTTATCATGTAAAATATTAATTGCCGTTTTTGTCGACACACCTACGGCCTTTTTTACTTCGCGCACTTTCGTTCGTCGATCAGCGAGAATCATGTAGTGGACTTTTTGAATGATTTTCTCGGTAACCACGTCTGCCGGACGTCCTGGTCTATCCTCATCAAAAATGGATGTTCGCCTACGTTTAAATTCGTTGAACCAATATCTAACTGTGATCATAGATGGTAAAGTGTCCTTATAAACAGCATCCAACTTTGCCTTTATCTCCTCGCATTTTTTTCTATCCAAAAACAAAAAGCGAATTACCGGACGAAACTGCTCTTCTTCCATCTTAGCGAGAATCACAAAATACGTTTTACTTGAATGGCTGCCAAATTCAACCTAACCAATTAATCAGTCTGAAAATTTGTTTTACCGTCGTTTGATAGATGGCAGCACACGATGATAATACCAACTTCCCTCAGGAACGCTCTCTGTCGTCAAACACGGGTATTTATTGAACCGCCCTCGTATGTAACGAGTTACATTCACAGGGTTTAGGGGGAGTTCGCATTCGCCTGTTTCTAGTAGAAATACAGTGGTTATGTTTAGGTGCCGTGGTCCACAGTCGTAACCAATAATGCTATAAATTGGAGTGAAAAGAGCTAAGAAAATGGTTATTTTTGTCAAGTCTATCTGAAAAAGCAGAAATACTTTAGTCTTCTTTTATTGGGTTTCGTTTGGTTTGTGGTAAGTGTTTATAATTTTAAATCCTTATTAACGGTTAGTTAGTTTGTTTATTATTTCTGCTTAGGTTTTATATTTTATACGCTTTATTACAAAAAAAAAAGTTATTATTACTTACTCTTTTTTTTTTATTTTTCTAGTTTTTTTTTTTTATTTATATTTATTATTTATTCTATATGTATTTATACGTATATATATATATTGTAACGGGGTGGCGGTTTTAAAGTTACCCTCTACTGGAGCAATTAGCTTCGGGGGACGCGCAATTCGCAAAAGGTGCGAATATGCCCGTTGCGCCCCCTTTTTAGGTAGCTAAAGTCTCGGACGACTTTGCTCCTGGGTCCAGGTACGAGAAGCCGTTCTTTGGACCCAACTTACCCGTTGCCACACCACGCAATCGTCGTTGCGCGGCTCGTGTGTTGTCCTCGCCTGGCTAGTCGAAATCGCGGAGAGGGCGGTATTCGGGAGGAGAGCTGAAAGCTCCTCGTCGCAGAAATAATAAAAAATCAAAAAATAATCGAAAAGGAAAAAAAGATACTAAATAAATTAAATAAGAAAATCTATAAATAAAAAGAATGTTAATAATCTATCGTTACCTAAAAATAAAACTATAAACATACGACAAGAGAAAATCAAAATAATGTATAAGAAAAGGAAACAAAAGAAAGAAAAAGGGTGATTAAATTACATAAAATAATTTAATAAACTTAATAAACAATAAATAGTCACAATAGAAATAACAAAAAAAAATAAAACAATAAAAAAAAATTATAATCAACGCGCACGAGGAGCGCAGGCGGTAAAATTAGATATAAAGCGCTAAAAAGGCTCCCGCGCGCAACGCACGATATGAGTGCGAGAGAGAACGAACGTCTCTCGCACTACGCCTATAAGAGTGAGAGAGAAAGGCCTCTCTCACTCGCGCGCGCCGTTTAACGTACGGGTGCGAGAGAGAAGAATGGTCTCTCGCACGGAGCCCGTTGGAGCGAGAGAGAAAGCGCTCTTCCACTCCGGCATGCCGCGTCTACTGCGAGTGCGAGAAAGACAACGAGTCCCCCGTACTGCGCCGTAGGAGTGAGAGAGAAAGCGCTCTCCCACTCTTGCGCGCCTAGCCTTACGCGAGTGCAAGAGAGAACGCAACTCTCTTGCACTGATCTCACTCGGGTGGGAGAGAGAGGCCTCTCCCACTCGCGCGCGCGCCGTATATGCTCCGAGTGCGAGAGAGAAAGCGACTCTCCTGCACTGCTGCCACTAGAGTGTGAGAGATACCGATCTTCCACTCACGCGCGCTTATGCTTATACGTGTGCGAAAGAGACCGCAACTCTCTCCCAATAACTATACGAGAGTGAGAAAGATAACGCTCTCTCACTCGCACGAACCGCGAGAAAACAAATTTAACGAAGAATGGAGTAACCGGCGGAGGTTACTCCAACGCAAACAGAAATGAACGAAATTTACGCGCGCGAAGATTAAAGTTATTAACAACTTACTTTTTGCTGGCCAGCCGCGCACGCAAAACGAAGTATCGTGGCAGGACGGGCGAAGGGGCACCGTGCCGCCGCTCTTCGTAGCTTTGCCGGTACACTTCCGGTCGCCGATCGCGGTTGCTCTCGTGCCGTAGGCCGGTGACCCTCTCCTTGGCTACCCACGTAGCCGGTGTGCGCCAAAAATACTGAAAGAAGGCACTCTGCACGCGAAAAACGATTGGCGCGATTCAGGAACGAAGGACCTATTCGCGTTTAAAATGGCGGCTCTATCGCGGAAAACTTTCGAAAAAGACCGAGCTATATCAACACGTGTCTATGACGAAGGGTCAAGAAGAACTAGCTAAAGGCGTGAAGCGGCTTGGCTACCTAGCCTAGCCTTGCCTAGCTTCCTTATACGGCACTCGACTATCCTATCTCTAGTCGCGTACCGTATCTTCTCGTCCGCAACTGTCGGATTTACAGCCCGGCTTGCTAGCCGCGGAAACGCGCGAAATACGACGAGGCGCGTGGCACGGAGTGTTCTTCATGACAATATATATATATATATATGTATATATATATATTTTTTTTTTAATTATTGGTATCTTTAACTTGGTTATTGTTAGTTCTCGTTATCTATGCTCTTTTGCTTCCGCTTATAAATTCACAGTTTATGTGCGATTTGCAAAGCCTATTTGCATGCACGATTTTATCCCATTTTTTATACTGTATTGTAACGTCGGTGCAGCGTTTTGACGTTTTTAAATCGCAGACCGATCGGTAACGTCATCTGACCGATCCCTGCTTTCTTTTACCTACAGCCGCTTTCGAGGTGCGGGTAAGAAAAATCTGTTTTTTTTAAGGAAGGGGAATAATTTTTTTTCTCTTTTCTCTTTGGATTTACTCCGGAGATCTTTCCTTTTTTTTCTTTCTATTTAAGGGGGGAAGTCCATATAGAATTTTCAGAAAATCGATTTTTTTTTTTTTCGATAATCTAAAAATATACTATGTTGAGCGTGTACTGACGAGACGAAAAAAAAAATCTCGAATATTTACGAAGTTACAGCTAATATAATGGAGCGGGCCGGAGTACGTATTGTAAAGTAGCGAGCCAGATAGTCGGAGCGCTTCAGACAAAAGGGCCCTCTCCATTATAATAACTTGAAAAACTTCTTTTGTCCCATACCCGGAAATAATACTTTATATTATAGTATATATGTAAGTATATATATCTACATTTACGTTTCTGTACACGTGTAATATTGCTACACGAATAAAGGTTAGTCAAGAAATACAGGTAGTTTAGCCGAAGAATTCATCGTGTTCAGTTGATTTCGGGACGTAAAAATGCCGAATTATAAAAAAGGTACGCGAGGCAATATTGCACGAAATAACCCCAGAAAACGAAAATATCTGGGCAATCAGTTTACCGATAAAGAAGGTGAAAAATTTCAAGCCAGTGCAAGCCATAATGACAGTGCCAGTGGAAAAAAATTGTATACGCGTAATAGTGAAGATATAATAACTAATCCTTTGCATGGGTACAGAATAATTAAATTTTTTACAGTGTTTACAGCTTTGTCTGAAATTGTGAAGTGCTCGGTATGTAATCAAAAGATAAAATTCAGTGAGTGTGGCTCTAGAGGTCTTGGTTTTGAAATTGTTGTCACGTGTCCATGTAATGATAAAAAAATACATGATAAACACCTGCATTCTGGACTAAAAGTAGTTGAAATCTCGGCATACATTGCTGCTGGGATATTTAATGAAGGTTTTAGTTCAGTATTAAGAATAATGAACCTTCTGAATTTGACTATTGGCACTTATGCTAAAGTATTTGCTTATAATACAGACGAGGCGCGAATAACCCGACAGAATCGTAAGAGCCTTTCAGAAACCAAAAATGCTCGTATAGCTCGCAGGCAACACCAAATGGAAAAAAATCAGCTTTTCGAGGAGGAGAAAGGACTGTTGTATAGACCTGGGATTGCCGATTAATCGGCAAGTAATTAAAACTAGCCATTTTCCTGTACTTCAACTTTAAATGCGATTATCTCAAAACTATATTTTTCAAAACTGATCGTGTTGTAACTCAAAAAGTTATTGACCGATTTGGCTAAAATTTTTCAAGGCCTTTCTTTACATTAATATCGGAAGAATAAACCTAAAATTTCAGATATTCCGCGTTGATAAAATATTTTTTTGGGGTCAAAAATGTGAAAAAATAGCCCTAAATTCTGACTTTTTTTTCAAGGTCTATTTAATATTGAATTTTATACTTTTTTTTTTTATTTTATAGGTTCATCCTTTCCGTTTATATGTAAAAAAAAAAACAACTTTCATTTTTGTGTTTCAGATCAACGGTTAATGAGTGAGAACTGGAGCAGTTTGGGACCTCGCGTCGGAGGCAGCAGACAACAAATCATACTGAGCCACCATTTTGAATTGAAAAAAAAAAAAAAATTATTTTTGTGTTCTAAAAAGATTCATTAAAGTTGTGTTGAAATTTAAAAACAATAAAATTATTTTATCATCGTTAAAAATATTATTAAAAAATGACTGATTTTGGGGTTTCTACATGGACTTCCCCCCTTAATTTAATCTCTTAAACAAAAAAAGAGAAATAATAATATAATTTATATTAATGTCCAGTTATAATGCAAAAGAATTCATAGCTTTAAGACATCGGAAAAATGTATCTACAGCGTGATTTCCGGTCTAACTTGGAATGCCAAAGTATTATTCTTTTATTGTACACTCGAGGTAAAAATTTTTTTTCTCTCTGTACACAAATAATTCATCAATGTAAATTAATTATCGAACTTTTGTCAAGAAGGACGGAAGCGAGCAGATTTTCCGTTGCCTTATGCCTATGGTTTTATTCTTGTTTTTATTCATACGAATTTAATAGTTACAAAATAAAAAGATAATGCGAAACATAATCACTAATTATTGTAAAATACGCCAATGTATTTCAGCCACGATCAAGTTGTAAATTAATTTATATCTTTAGACCATGGATCTAAAGACTTAAAATTAATCTAGTTTTATAGTAATGAGTTTTATATTTTCCCGTAAATCAACCGTACATTATAATTCAACTATTCCAATTTCCCCAAATTATCATTATTATCATTGTATTTATCAATAAAAACGAAAACAACTTATTCAGTATGCTTACGTATTCCTTATGAAATACCAAACAGACTTCTTTTTTTTTACCTTTATTTATTATTAATAAAATGATTAAGCGAAATAGATAATTACCTATCCGTCATTGCAATAATTTTTAACCATTTAATTCCGAATCTAATAAACGAGCATTATTGTCGACACGTTGCACTATTATCATTATCTCCGAAATCATTGTGATATCGACGTTTTTCGTAAAACAAGTATTACACTAAGTCTGCGACTTATACCAAAATTATTTAATAATAATAATATATCTATATTCTTCATAATAAGTTTGTTATGAAACATCATATCAATTGTATTTTATAATTTTCGCTCCAATATTAATTATAACTATAAGTTAAATTCTTCGACATTGTATTAAATCAAGCGTTATAATATTCGCCACTCTTATATTCGAGAATCAACATTTTGTTTATTTTCACCTTCTTTTTTTTACATATTCTACGTCCAAAGAATTTCAATTTCGCGATAAAATTTATGTTTCTTTGCAAGTAAAAATTTATTTACCATGATTATATACCTGTGTAACATCGGTACGCTACGCAGACTGATTTTCAGTCTACACTGCAATTTTTGCCGTTTTCGAGCCTAAGCAGTGAAGCTTATGGGCTCGGGGTGGCAGAGGAAATTTCGCAAGAGTTTTGAGGAGAGGTGTGAAGTGCGGGATTGAGCAGTTGCGAGAGCCT
The DNA here is from genome assembly GCA_949987625.1 of Chalcis sispes. Lineage (NCBI taxonomy): Eukaryota > Metazoa > Arthropoda > Insecta > Hymenoptera > Chalcididae > Chalcis > Chalcis sispes. Next base: position 36,317,761 of record OX465095.1, on the reverse strand, counting down.
CTCTTCCCAAATCGGAAGCAGGCTCGAGCCCTACTCTGGACGAGGTCCTAACAAACGTATTTTTGGATCAGAGTAATCGGCCGCTTTTCGGCCAATACTCTGTAGGAGGATAGAGTTAGATGTAGAAAGAAAGAAAAAAAAAGGGGCAGCAATTTTTAAATTTAAACTTACTTTCTTTATTTTTAAGGTGTCGGTCTAAGTGGAAGAGTCCTCTCTCTCTCTCTCTCTCTCTCTCGGTAGTTTGCTGCTTCTCTCCCTCTGTGTAGTTTGCTGCTTCTTCTGCTTCTTCTGCTTCTTCTGCTTCTTCTGCTTCTTCTGCTTCTGGGATTATGCCCAATGAATAGTTTTAATTTGTTCTGAAAAGAACAGTTTATACGTTGAAAAAGAATTGCCTTCGGCTGCCGTTGCTCTCTTGATACTTCTAAGTAGTTGCGTGGAAATGATTCCTTGTAGTAGAGTTTCGTGTCCCTCGAGTGCTGCCTGAGGTCTGCTGCTTGTTGAAAATCTTGCGCGATATTTATACGTTTTTTAGAAGTAGCTCCGAACGAATCCTTTTTTCGGAAAATTTCTGGAGAGGGTAAGATTTTCGGGCCCCCTTCTCCTCGGAGGGCCTGTCTGAGAGGGCGTGGAAAGCCTCTGCGAGGGTGTGAAGTCGGAGAGAGAGAGAGATTGAGAGAAGATTGTCCAGTTTTACAAAATTGTATAATAACTTAAAACTAATGTTATTATTTATGTTTTATAAATATTCATTTTATTATAATATTTTACGTAAAATTTGAACTAGGCTACGAAAAAGAATCGTCTTCGTAGCTTAATTCTAACAATAATTACAATTATTTAATTCATTCCTGGTATATCTTTTTTAGTTTGTTATAAAAAGATTTTATTATAATGCTTAAGTTTATTCTGTTATGTTAGCATCTATATTAGTTCAAAAATTTTCTTCACAAAGAGTTTAATTTAAATATATGTTTCTATAATTGTCTGTATCTTATTAGAAATAATGATAATTGTCACCCTTTTTTATTGAATTAATATAAACTAAATTTGAGCAAAATATCATATTGTATTTTAAAATAATTTTAGCTTTACGTGTAAGGTATAATTTGACATCATTATTACATAAAAGTTATGACAATTATAAAAACGACTTACAGTTTTAATCTTATTGTTTGATTCTGAATATAATTATAATTTTAAAATAAAATTTTTTTTTTTACATAGTTAATAAAAAGAATAATTTTAACTAATAAGTTCTAAGATATAATTCTAAAATAACTTTATAATAATTATTTTTAATTCAAATTTAAACTTAAATATACTTTTAGCTCAAGAGTAACAAACAAAAAAAATATTATTCTTATTAGGAGTTTCGGTAATGTTAATTTTACAAAACATTTTGTTTTTATATTAATCTTAAAATTAAATTAATCATTATTATGTATAATAATATTTTTTTTGTATTTAAGTTTTACATAAAACGTATAATTACATATATTTTTTTTTTATTTCATGCGCGTTTTCTTTCGCATAAAATTTTTTTATTTAAATGTAAAAATCAACTTAGATTCTAGTGCGCATAATACATTGTTAAAGATTTTTATATTAATTTTAATATGAATGTAATTTTTCACATACCATCTTAATTTTTCTATACATATGTTAAAATTTATCATTAATGTTTCCTGATTAAATACAATATTAAACAAATAAAGTTGTTATATTATTTGGCTTAATAAATCGAGTTAGTTATTGATTTTATTGTAGAAATAAATTGTTGTGAATAGAAAAAAGGTAGTGTCAATAAAATTATTTTATAAGTAAGTTTATTAACTTTATTAATATTAATATGCAAATGTCTTAAATATATAAATAGTCTATTAAAATACAAATCATATTTTATTTTTGATAAACTTGCATTAATTTAAACTTCAAAATCTCTCAAAGCTAAGAATTAAAATATTTTTGTATTAATATTGTATTAAAATTAAGGTCAAAAAAAAGAATCAATGTACATCTTTACCAATTCAAACTCAATAATCTTAATCTTGAAGTTTTATTACTTACATGTAAAAAAAAATAAATTTTAAAACTAATTATTTTATTAAAATTAATATACAGATATATTGATTTTGAATTGATTGACGATGTTTTTCTTATTCAAAGAAAATAATTCTTTAACAATGTAGTTTAAACTTAAAAGATAAAACGATATATTTATAATTTTACATTATCTTAAACATTTATAAATAAAAATTTATTATTCACGAATAAAGAAAACGTGTGTTTTTTATATCTTTTCATCCAAAAAAAAAAGGAATAGAAAGATTATTTGTTATTTGTTCAATATTTTAATTGAAAACGAACATGGTCAAGCCGTTTGTAATAAATTTTATCGTGAAAGGTTATTGTAGGTTTTTTGTATAATTCAATTTTTATAATATATATAGTATGTATTTTTATATGTATATAATTTGAAAGAAAAATCAGCCGCATTATTTTAAAGTATAATTCAATTAAATTTGAAGATAGCAGTTGCGTTTTTTTTTTATTGGATATACGTGTTCAATTTTATTCGAAAGCAATTAGCCTTTTTAAAATATTAAAAATGTAAACTTGTCGTAAGTTATAAAAAAAGACAGGCAAAATAAATTATATAACTGTTAGAAACTTATTTTTTTGAATTTTAAATTATTTATAAAATTTGAATTTGTACTTGATATATGTTGACAATTTTAATAAGTAATTTTATTTATTATTTTCTATGTTTTTCTCTTTTCGGATTTTAAATAATTATTCTGGAATTTATTTTGTATATAAAAAAAAGTATACCTTGTGAGGTATTTTTGGAAATCGCAAGTCTTATATTTTCATTAAACATTTTACTTTTTATTTTATTTAAATATTATTCAATATATTTTTGGTTTAAAACAGAATATACAATTTATTTATTGAGGTCTTCTTAGCGACTTATTTATTGTTTTATTACGCTACCTGTACAGTGTATTGGTAGGCGAAATTTACGGATATAATTTGCGATAATAAAACAATTTAAAAATATTGCATAATATTATAATTGTATTACGCAGGGCAAGTTCGAAAAAAGAAGATACGTATTTTTAGATAGGAAAACTACGGGTAGAAAAAACGGTGTTTATGGGACAGTTTTATAGTTTTCGGCGCCGAATTGACGCGCACGTGTTCAGCTTGCCATTCTTACGCTAGACTCGAGCGCATGTCCCTTTTCTTTACCGTTCCGGGAAAACTCGTAAAATCTTGGCCCACGCTTAGGGTGTCTTCCACAACGAAACGTGTCAATAGCCCGCGCGTTAAGTCAGTTTTGGAGGGAAAAATTTTCATTGGAGGAAAAAAATTTACTATAGTTCGACACAAGTGGTCGATGAGATCGAAGCGCTTTCCCGCTAATCGGCAAGGGCAGGAAAAAATAAACCAGAGAGAATACTTATCGACTTAACACAGGAAAAAAAAAACGGAGGTCGTTTACCGACGTTACACCTGATAATAATTTTTCTTGTAGATATTTTTTTTTTCTTTATTTTTATAATAAAATTGCTTTAATCATTAATTAATTCTTAAATTAATAATTATTACTATTCTCTTAGAATAATAATTAATCCGATTATCAATTTATTAAAATGATTACTCTAAAATTCAATTAAAGTAACATAGCGCATGGTACAGGCAACGCAAAAACTCAAGGCATATTAATTAAAAACTCTTTAATTTTACTTAAGAATAACGTCGATCGATTGAGTATTCCACCGACATTTCGTGGCAAATATTCAAGGATTAATTGAAAATTATAATTCTTAAGGAATAATTATTTAAGCTCTTATTTTGGACTTATTTGCTTTTTTTTAAATAATCTAGTGACTATAAATTACTTTTGCTAACTTAAAGTTATCATTCTTGTTCTCTGTGACAATCATTTTCAATTTAAATAATTATTCTTTATTTTTAATATTATTGCAAAATAAATACATCGCAAATTATGTACGATGGGACGAAAAACTTCGCTCTTTTTTGTAATGTTCACTAAATTTTAAATATAATGCAACCTTGTAATCTAATTTAACATTTAATTATCGCAAATATTAAATAATGGATATGCATAAAAATTGTACAAAAAGAATCTCCTCTCTCTCTTTCTCTCTCTAATTCTCGCTCTCTCTTCCAAGAGGAATACGCTCAAGATAAGCGATTAGCGCCCACCGCGTGCTAATTTCGCGCAATCTGATTGATGCAGAATCGTCTCTGTACGACTGCATAAAAAGGTAAGCTTGACTTGCGGAGACGCATTCAACGTGAATTTTTAAATTGGCCATCACCATCAACCCAGACCATCATCCACGAGGATTGCCAACGATACGTTGCCTGGATCTCAACGAGCCGACTGCGCCCCGGACCGAAGGACATCGTAAGACCCCAGCAGGCAGAGCCCGGTTCTGATATCCACGAGCCGATCGCGCCTCAGCACAACATCGTTCCACCGGCTCGAGACAGAAGACAGAGAGAGGGAGAGAGAGAGAAAGAGAGAGAGAGAGAGAGTGAAGAGTTTTATCGATTTTGTAAAAGTAAGTAAAAGAGAAATAAAGTTATTCTAATTTAAATTCATTCTTTTTCTTTCTCTCTATCATCTATTTTCCTCCGAAAAGTCGCTAAACTAAAAAAAAATTGTCCTTCGACTTTTACCTAAATATCATATTTGTTAGGTCCTCTACCGAGAGTAGACAAGCCTGGAGTGGCTTGCCGCATTCTCAATCCCGAAATTCACACCTGTCCAAGAAAAGTTTAATTAATTTCTTTCTACTCTGTTATTCCTTCGGCAACCCCGAGCCCATGGACTTCAATGATCAGGCTTAAAAAAGAAAAGGCCAAAGCTGCATATTTAAGTTAAGACTCCGACATTACAGTATCCTTACATTTAAGGATTTAAGGACCTCTAGTACCTTGTGCGGGCCGGAGAAGTGGTCGCCAAATTTGCCTGGTTTTGGACCGAGCAGTAAATATACAAAATCGCCTACTTTAAAATTCTGTGGGCTTATCTTTTCGTCATAAAGTTTCTTGTTCCGTAGTTTTGATTCGACTAGATTTTCTTAGGCAAGTTTTTGGATGGAGTTAAGCCGGATCACTAATTCAGCGATATAATCTTTATATATTGGGGACATGTCGCATGCCTTTAAGGGGTCGTTCGATGGTAACCATGCCAGTTTCCTAAACACCACCTCATAAAGTGTGTGTTTTGTGCTTTCTTGCACACAGGTATTATAATTGAGCATGGCTATTTCAATAAATTCATTTCACTCATTGTCTCTATCGGTGTACTGATTTAAGAATTCACCGAGTGCATGATGGGATCTATCGAGTGATCCATTCGATTAAGGATGGAAAGCGGTCGTTTTGAGTTTCTTAATTCTAAACCTTTTGGCGATTCTATTTATTAGGTGACTTAAAAAGTTCTTCCTTTGGTCTGTCGGTATTGCCTTAGGTCCTCCAAATAGACAGATAAATTTTTTATTAGTGCGTCGGCGATAGTTGTAGCCAGAGTGTTTTGTAGAGGTACGGCTAAATAAAACTTTGAAAGTTACAGTCTGTCAAGTAAGAGCGTGGTCGTGTTAATTTATAAAAAAGTTTATTTGATGAAGCTTTCATATTTATATATACATTGTACACATTACAAACAATGATGTAATTTGGTCAATAATGTGTCCAGTTACCACCGGCGTCGATAATTGCCTGGCATCTCCGAGGCATGCTTTCTACTAATTTGACGGCGTATTCTAGTGGCAAGAATCTCCAGATCCGACGAATTTCGTAAGACAACTGCTTCAAAGTGTATGTGCGTCTTCCACAAAGCTTCCGTTTAATATATGCCCACACATTTTCAATAGGGTTTGCATCTGGCGACTGCGACGGCCAATCCAATGTAACGATGCCAGATTGAGTCTTCCACTGAGTACAGAGCTTGCTGCGGTGTTTAGGATCGTTGTCCTCCTGCAGAATCCAATCTTCATTTTTTGTGATGAACCATCGTTTGGCAGATGGCAGTAAAGCCTTTTTGTAGATTTTTATCATTTTCTCGGCATTTAGGTTGTCAGTAGAGAGGTGCAAAGTGCCAAATCCCTGCTTCAAGAAGCTGCCCCAAAGATGCACCTTTATTCCATGTTTTACGGTCCGCTGGACAAGCCTATTGGTGGAAGTTGACCAGGCTCGCGTGAGGACAGAACGCGCCCATATAGAACATACATCAGTAAATATGACATTTTCAAAATCTCTATCAATATTCTCATGCGCCCAAGCGAGTCGCTTTGTCACATGTTTTTCAGTCAACAGAGGCTTCTTCATTGTGTTGCGCCATTTCAGATGATGAGTACGAAGATGGGTGTGGATAGTTTCGTAGGATATATCTAAACCTTTTGCCATTAATTTTGCTTGCCCTTGCCGCAGTGTTAAAGCAGGATTCCGCAAAAACAGATTCACTATTCTTTTTTTATCTTTTTTCTTCACTTATCCTATCGAGCCATGTTCTGGTAAATCATCGACATTTTTAGCCACTTTATATCGCTGTATCCACTTCTGTACAAATGCTTTCGACTTTCTCATATATTTAGCAGCCGCTGATTGTGACATTTTTGGACCTTTCGGGTGGATGCAAAGGAACACAGCCTCGTAGCGCGACGCGTACTTAGCACTCATGGCGTTTAACGTAATTCTCTTTTAAAAGATCAACGACAACTAAATTTTTGTTGACAATGCATTAAGGACAAAGCTTTTCTCTATTGACTTGCAAAAGAATTAGAGCAAAATCTTTTATTACCTGTCGGCGAAGTCAACCACGCTCTTACTTGACAGACTGTGTTTCCTTTCTGCATTTTGTGGCCACGTGTTTCTTTATTTAGCAGTAGCTGCAAATTGGTACATTGGAGGATTTTTGTTGGCGGCAGACTGCTGCCGTGTGGCCGGGCATATCGCATTTGTAACACCGCAACTCTGCTCTAGGCGTATTGTCGGTGCGCTTAAAGCAATTCAGTACTAAGTGTCCGAGCTTATTACATAATTAACAGACATCAACTACGCGCCTGTTTTTATTACACTGTGCCGCTGTATGTCCTTTTTGTTCACATATCTGGCATACTACGTTATTACGGCAGAGGTTAGCAGTGTGGCCGGCCTTTCTGCAACGGCGTCATCCTCATGGATTTTTTAGAAAAAGGAAGAACGATTACTAGACAATACTACAGTGAGTTATTGGACCACTTTGACAAAAAATTAAAGGAGACACGGCCGCAGTTGGCGAAAAAGAAGGTGCTGTTTTACCATGATAACGCACCAGCACATTCATCCGGAGTTTTCGCCGCCAAACTGCGTGAATTGCGATATGAATTGCTGCCGCATCCCCCGTATTCACATGATCTGGCTGCCTGCGACTTTTTCTTGTTTCCTAACTTGAAGAAGTGGCTCGCGGGAAAAAAATTTAACTCAAACGAGGAAGTCATCGCCGAGACAGAAGCGTATTTTGGAGAGTTCGACAAATCCTATTTTTTGGAGGATTTAAAAAAATGGCAGGAACGTTAAGAGAAGTGTATAAAGTGTAAAAAAAATTTTTTGAAAAAATGGTGTCTTCATTTCTAACACGGATACTTATTAAACGGCCCTCGTACAATTGTTGTTGGTATTAAATTATCGCCAAACCCATATAGTACAATGTAAAGTAGAGATACAGCGGACAGTTTACTACTGCGGAATGTCCTCACATAACTCTATTGTTAACAATGGTCAGGCGGAATACATATATGAAATTAGTAGGCACGCGTACACAGATGTACGAAACCGAACTGTTTAAATTTGGAGATAGTACAGTAATTAGCAGAATGAAAATCAATAGTACTGTAAAGCACTCACTAAAAACTAAAACTTAATTAAACTTTATTAAAATAAACTAAGCAAAAATATAAAACTAAAACTAATAATAATACTAATAAGAAAAGTTAATACAGATAAGGCACTATAAAAGGCTTAAGCCAGGTATCGAAAAAATCACATACTGGCTTGAAGCGCAAGAGGATGCTCTCTCTTAAGAGAAAGATGGAATGCAAAGACTGAAGATTTAAAGGAAGAGGAGGAAGAGATGTAATAAAAGGTAGAAGGGAGACTGTTTCAGAGTTGAGAGGAGGAAACAGTAAATGATTTGTCGTAGAACACTGTAACAATATACAACTAAATTAATAGTAAAATATAAATTATCAACTTATTAATAAAATACAGTAGCCTCCAATAGAGATAATATATAAAACAAAATAAGAATTAACAATATTATAAAATACGAATAAAGTAGTAAAACAGAATAACAGTACTATGGTATTACAGAACGTAACATTATTAACATTACAATCTTGGTAGTAAAGATACGTTATGCTCTTCCTTAATGGAAAGAAGAAAGATGAAGATAGTGAATTCAAAGCGAAAAATAGAGTTTATAGCATATAAAGAGAAAGGTAGACAGTTCTAAAGGCGGGACGAAGAAACAAGAAAAGATCTATCACGAAACTCAGTAGTAGATAACGGTATAGCCAACGGCCTTACATCACGAGTGGGTCTATCTGACTAATTCTATAAGAAATTTTCAAATAAGTACAGTAGTTCACGATATTAAAATATTTTATAAACTACTGCAATAATGAAGTATTTACGCCTATCTGAGGAGGTAAGACAGTCAAGTGAAACCCTATACGGAGCAACATACTTGTGTCTAGTTACACCATAGACATAACAAACACCAGAATTGATGACTCTCTGCAGTTTAAGATCAAGCTCACTGGACTAATCACAGTAAACGATGCAGCAGTAGTCTACAAAAGGAAATATGAGAGTTTCAATTAAGTGTTTGCGCAGGGCAAAGTAAGTGCTGTGACGAAAAAAGTTTAGTCTATAAAGCAGAGAGTTTGCTTCACGACAAATAAAAGCAAAATGTTCCTTCCAATTAGGCTTTGTATCGAGATAGACACCAAGGATACGTACAGATTTCTAAAATGGCACAAGAGTATTGCTTATGTGAACTCCCTTGATTAGCATGTCAGTGAGCTTATTGATATAAAAATACGAGCCAACGATTATAGCTTTTGTCTTTGCGACATTGAGATAAAGATGGTTTTTATCAGTATATTGCAAGACAAGTTCAGCTTGCCTGCCAAAGAGTTCAACATATGTTTCAAGGTTGGGCAGAGAAAATTAAACGTAAATCTGAAAGTCATCAGCGTAGGTTGAATGACAGATAGTGGTGTCGAACATGCTGGATACGTCATTGATGTAAATGAGGAACAATAATGGCCCGAGCACAGACCCCTGAGATATACCGGTGTTGAGACTGACAAACGACGATGGGTCACCATTCCGATCCAGCACTGCCTGCTTTATACTAGTAAGGTAAGAGGCGAACCACCGAATTGTTGAAGATGAAAAATAATAATTTTATAGTTTTTGCAGAGGAGTGACATGGCATACGTTGTCAAATGCCTCGCTGAAATCGAATAGTAAAAGTAAGGTAACCCAGCGTCTATCCATACCTGCCCTAATGTCATCCGTGGATTTGATGAGAGCAGTCTGAGCGCTGTGGCATGATCGGAAATTTGTCTGATATGGGTCAATAAGTTGACGAGTGTGGAGATAATTGTATAGTTGTTGATGCACTAGACGCTCTAAGACTTTTGAGAGGTACGCTGAAGGGAGATTGGTCGAATTTAATCCATGTCTCGAGGAAAGGCAACTTTGTTGATGGTTGTTACGAGTGCTATCTTCCAGACGGAGGACATATGGGCCACTCGTAAAGAGTCATTAAGTAGACGACAGAGAAGTGGACCTAACACTGGAAAAGCAGCGATGATTGTGGACCGTGGGACACCATCGTGGCTCCACGCATGAGATAAGAGTGATGCGCAGTACTTTTCATTTCGTCGACACTAAGAGAACAAAGATTAAACTGAAGATTATAGTTTACGCCAGTATTAAGTGAGTACAGGAAGAAGTCAACAGTAGGTACACCAGGATGGAATGCTATGCTATCGAAAAAATTATTTAAGTCATCTGCAGAGAAGGTATGACGAGAGTCACTAGGGGAAGAGCAGATGCCAAGTTGGCGTAGCTTCTTCCATAGGTGATAAGGGTCAGTAACTTTTTTAAGTCTGTCCTGGATGTAATGTAAGCGAGCAGATTTAGTTTTCTTATAAAAGACGTCGCGCGCTATTCTGCATTGTAAAAGGTCTGAAGGCAGTCTAGTACGTTTGTAACGTCTGTATAGTCTATCTCTGTCATGTAAAAGATTAACAAGGGCAGGAGTAAACCATGGGCGATGAGCTTTCCTTCGAGTGACAACCTTAAGTGGCACAAATGTAGTGATAGCATGATTTAAGTGTTCATATAAACAGTGTAGGCGAGCATCCAGAGGAGAGTCACTCGCACATATGGGACAATCCAAGGAGCAAAAATAATCAAGAAGAGCTGCAGTGTTTATGAAGCTGTAGTCGCGAAAAGTAAAATTACGGAAAAGCGTCGGTTGTGAAAGTGAGCATTCAACAGTGGCAGTAATTAAGTCATGTCCGTCGATATAAGGGGTAATAGTTTTCCAGTAGTCCAGTACAGTGTCATTGACATCCACCAAACATAGATCAAGTTAAGTATCAGTCATATAAGTGTGATGTGTACTGTCATGCGGTATGGAAAAGAGAGAGTGCTCATCGATAAATGATTTCAAAAAGTTTGCATCATCGCTGTTGGATAGCTGATCAGCATTAAAGTCACCGAGTATGATTTAAGTACTATAGTCATGCATAAAGGTAGAGGCAATAAGTATAAAGTCTTAGTCCTCTAAGAAAGGCGCATAAGGTGGCCTGTACACAACACCGACGAAGATAGGTGGAGAAGTCTAAAATGTAAGTTCACAAAATAGATATTCTGGTAAGCCAGGTCTACCACATCAGACATGTGTAGAAGAGCACAGCACGGTACACGATAATGAATTATGTACAAATACTTCAACGCTACCATCTTTTGTATTACGATCGCGACAAAAAAGAGTATAATCTTTAAGAGTCACGTAAGAGTTATCCACATCGGGATCAAGTTTAGTCTCTGTCACGATTACTATATGAAAGTAGAAGCATGAAGCCAGAAAAAGTCTTATCATCTCAATGTAGAGTCTGTCAAGTAAGAGCGTGGTTGACTTCGCCGACAGGTAATAAAAGATTTTGCTCTAATTCTTTTGCAAGTCAATAGAGGAAAGCTTTGTCCTTAATGCATTGTCAACAAAAATTTAGTTGTCGTTAATCTTATGAAAGAGAATCACGTTAAACGCCATGAGTGCTAAGTACGCGTCGCGCTACGAGGCTGTGTTCCTTTGCATCCACCCGAAAGGTCCCAAAATGTCGCAATCAGCGGCTGCTAAATATATGAGAAAGTCGAAGGCATTTGTACAAAAGTGGATACAGCGATATAAAGTGGCTAAAAATGTCGATGATTAACCAGAACATGGCTCGATAAGAAAAGTAAAGAAAAAAGATGAAAAAAGAATAGTGAATCTGTTTTCGCGGAATCCTGCTTTAACACTGCGGCAAGGACAAGCAAAATTATTGGCAAAAGGTTTAGATATATCCTACGAAACTATCTGAACCCATCTTCGTACTCATCATCTAAAATGGCACAACACAATGAAGAAGTCTCTGTTGACTGAAAAACATGTGACAAAGCGACTCGCTTGAGCGCATGAGAATATTAATAGAGATTTTGAAAATGTGATTTTTACTGATAAATGTTCTATATGGGCACGTTCTGTCCTATTGCGAGCCTGGTCAACTTCCACTAATAGGCTTGTTCAGCGGACCGTAAAACATGGAATAAAGGTGCATCTTTGGGGCTGCTTCTCAAAGCAGGGATTCGGCACTTTGCACCTCTTTACTGACAACCTAAATGCCGAGAAAATGATAAAAATCTACAAAAAGGCTTTACTGCGATCTGCCAAACGATGGTTCATCACAAAAAATGAAGATTGGATTTTGCAGAAGGACAACGATCCTAAACACCGCAGCAAGCTCTGTACTCAGTGGAAGACTCAATCTGGCATCGTTACATTGGATTGGCCGTCGCAGTCGCCCGATGCAAACCCTATTGAAAATGTGTGGGCATATATTAAACTAAAGCTTCGTGGAAGACGCACATATACTTTAAAGCAGTTGTCTTACGAAATTCATCGGATCTGGAGATCCTTGCCACTAGAATACGCCGTCAAATTAGTAGAAAGCATGCCTCGGAGATGCCAGGCAATTTTTGACGCCGGTGGTGACTGGACACATTATTGACCGAATTGCATCATTGTTTGTAATGTGTACAATGTATATATTAATATGAAAGTTTTATCAAATAAATTTTTTTATAAATTAACACGACCACGCTCTTACTTGACAGACTGTACGCACGAAGAGAGTTGGGATTGTAATGACGGACTCGAAGATCTCTATCTCCAGTACTGAGCCTCGCAACAGAGTGAGAAGAAGCAGCAGAAGATAAGCGTGAATTAGTAAGAGTAGAAGGCAGTAATAGGAAAAGAGGAAGAGAGAACATACCTGGTTAGTGAAATTCAGTTTTTGTTGATTTAGGTGATTTTTGTTAGCTTCTGACGTTGTTGTTGTTGTTGATCCAGGTGTTGTTTGTTGGCTTCTAACGTAGATATTACTATTACTAATAATGGTTAGAAAGTTATATTGTCTATTTCTACATTTCTCTAACACACGCCGATTTAACTGATGGAGGGCAGGCGGCAGAAATTTGTTGATATTGATAAGTGCAAGGGTTATTTGCCTGATTGCTTGAGTCTTATTAAGTAATGTGGGACTGACTTAAGAGGTATAAATCTTCCTCTTGCATATTTTTGCACTGATGGCAGCTCGAGAAATAGTGGCACTTTAAAATGTAATAAGGAGCAAAACTGTGCGCAGAGATCGATTTGCAATGTCTGAAGATGTAGAGGCAGGTGGTCCAGTTCGCGATGCGCCAGTTGATAACGTACATAGAGGGCGCACTAAGCTTATGTTCTCATTAGTGGTAGTGGCATCCATTGATTGAAATATTGCTGAAGCTGCCAGCTGCAAATGACCGAATTCATGTAGGAGAATGCCACTGAGAACAAGTTAAGACAAATGCACCATACACTCTTGTTGTAGTTCTTACTGCGATACTTTTGCAAACAATTTATGGTTGGCTTCATCCGATAGTTTGAGGTTATCCAAAGCCGGTGCTGACGCTGTGATGTTGGTAGTCGCTGTTATTAGACTGTCAACTTTTGCTTAAAGTTGCAGATTATCTTGCTGACGATTTGTCAATACGTTGCTCACTAGCATCCATTCGTTGGTTCAAGCTAGTAGATAAGTCTTGCAATTTAGTTTTCAGCGAGTTGAACCCAGTTACCAGTGCATTTATCTGTGAGCCCATGGTGGTGATCGTTGTGCCAATTTTATCTATTTTCGCGAAGAGCGCATTTAGAAGATGATTAGATGGTGTCACAAGTATAGTTGAAGTTGATGGTCTCCTGTTACTAGGTGTTTTCACCACATTGCTCATGTTGCTGGAAGAGCCGACGGAGCTGATACAAGAACGTACACCTGCCGTATTTGCCTCAGCAAAGCACGGACCACATATCTTTATCGTTTTGTCATTGTTATCTCTCACGAATGTAAGTTTAGTGCAGGTGGCATGGTAGATGTTAAGGCATTTCACACATTGTTGTGGCTTAGATGTAGCGGTAAATTCTTTGGAACACGAAAACAAGAACTAGGCATATTTGGAAAGCTTAACGTTGTAAAAGTACACTAAAAAATATAGTTTAGTAAGATAAAGTGAGTATAAGTTAAATTAGATGATAAATAATACGAAGTACCGGTAATTATCCTGTTAGGAAAGGTAAATGCAGAAACAGTGTTATCCACAGGCAAGAGATGGCAGCACCAACTGAAAGAATGCTGACTTATCGACGAGAGCACAAAAATAGTAATTGTAGACGCTCATAGATGGTAGCACGAGACAGGCAGCTGCGTTACTGGCGTAGTGAATAATTAATATATCCAATTATAAATGATTGATGGTAGCACTGGTATATCACTGATCACTTATGAGCGCGGAAAAATTGTTGACAGCAAGTTAACCTTAAAGCAGCTAAAGCAGAGGAGAATAAGAAAACCCAGCCAGAAGAGCAGCGGGCAGCATTCCTAAAAATTAAAAGCAGTGGTTTGCAGAAAGAGGCATGCAATGTCTTGCAACAGAGAACGCCCGGAGGAAGAAAGCAGCAGTAAAAAGTTTAAACAAACGAGCAAGTTAGCAAGCGTGTGATTTACTCACCAGAGATAGAGAGAGAGAGGGAGAGAGAGAGAGAGAGAGAGAAGATAAAGAAAGAATTTTATGCTACCTTCGACTCACCGTTCGAACCATTATTCTTTCTAGTTAATTACAATTCAATTAGTATTTTCCATCGACGTTAACTTTCCTGATCCTTTTCCTCCTCGGCAATGCTCGATGAGATCTATAATAATATTGACAATTTTATTTTATAATAATAATGTGGTTAGCGGTGTTAATTGCACGGTGGCTAAATGATGACTAACTTCTCAAAATGTCCAGATCCGTTATAAAAATTTGATTTATTGAAAAGAAGGAAGCCGTTAAGTCCTAATTTCTTTCTTGTCGAAGTTTTAGTGTCTTCTACCTTCGTCACTCTCCTATTTGACTGCCGGCGCTAATGTATCTTGTTTGATTTGAGTATTAATGGATTTTTGATCTTCAGCATTCACCAAATTTCTTTTCATTAAATGCTGCCCTCTGTGGCGATGGCGCAAGTTTTGAATTTCTCATGTACGTGCACTTAAATGGTGGTATACGTCGTTTACCTGGCGTATGTACATTTAAATATAGCTAAAAGAGACAGTTTGCAAGTTAAACTTCTTGCGCGCGCCGTTGAGTATACATAGTGTGTCCCATGCAAAACAAAACTTTTTCAAAACATTGATTCATATTGGCGCCACCTATTGGTGGATGTTAGCAATGAAAAGGTCCATTCTTAACTGACATCTTGTCAAAATTGTATGACATTTGGTTTAATGGAAACCAAAATATCGTGCTCAAAGTGACAGTGTGTTTGTGACATCGATCGAAAAATGAACTTCGAACAGAGAGCAAATATTAAGTTCTGTTTTAAACTCGGTAAATCCTTTACTGAGACGCATAATTTGCTGTAACAAGTTTATGGCGATAATTGTCTATCCCGTACCAGAGTGTATGAGTAGTATAAGCGGTTCCAGGAGGGTCGTGAAGACATTCAGGACGACGAACATCCAGGTTCTTTGAATACCGTGTTAACTCAAAGTAACATTGAAAAAGGACGTGAATTTATAAAAAATGAGCCAAAATCTTCATTGCGATACATGGAAATGGAATTGAATATGTCCAAAAATTCAATCCATCGCATTTTGACCGATCATTTGAATCTACGGAAGGTGTGTGCACGCTTTGTTCCACACAAATTGACCGACTACGAAAAATTGCTCTTAATTCAACATTGTAAGGATTTGATTAAAGAGTCAAAAAAGGACTCAAACTTGAAATATTCAATTGTGACTGGTGACGAGACATGGTGTTTTTAATATGATCCCGAAACCAAGCATCAAAGTGCTGAATGGAAGCACCCAACCAAGCCCAATCCGAAAAAAAGTCGTCTTGAAAAGTCAAAAGTAAAGACAATGTTGATTTGTTTTTACGATTCGGAGGGTATTATTCATTGTGAATTCGTTCCACCTGGTCGAACGATTACTGCTGTGTTTTATCTTGGTGTTATGAAGCGTTTGCTCAGCCGTATTCGTCGTGTGCAGCCCAATACCGTGAAAAACGGAGCTGGCATTTGTTGCATGATAATGCCCCGTCTCATCGATCGAACTTGATCACGGATTTTTTGATCAAAAATTCCATTTTAACCATCAACCATTCACCCTACTCGCCGGATTTGGCTCCGTGCGACTTCTACTTGTTCTCCCAATTGCACTTGCCTATGAAAGGAAAACGTTATGCCAACGTAGAGGCCATCCAAAGAGCGACGATCGATATCTTAAAGTTGATGGATAAAAATGATCTCAAAAACTCATTCGATATGTTAATTGATCGTGCAAAACGTTATATTGATGCGGAAGGAGACTATTTTGAATAATATAAATGAGATTTACCGGAATATTGAGTTTTAGTCTTTATTTTGAAAAAGTTGCGTTTTCCATGGGACACACTATATATAATATACAAGGCGTACGGTCGCGATGTAGTATATGCCTAAAGTACTTGTGCTCTATCTCTTTTTTTTGACTTATCGCTGCGCACCCCTCTTCCGTCAGTCGTCACGAGCTTGAAATCTATCCCCCCGTTGCCGCATCGTGTTTCGGCTTCCTCGTGCTGTCTCTTCTTCTTTAGCAACTGGGGTGCCGAGACAGAGAGGCGATCATGGGTGGTAGTAATGATTATGCACAGGTGTCTGGCGATCATAACATCGGCATGCAACCTTCTTCGTCATTCTCTTCGGCATCGTTCTGGAGCTCTCTTCGTCGATGATGGTACTCCTTGGATCAGATACTCTCTGTGCTGTACAGGTTTCGCATATTCTGTAAGTTTCTAATTAGTTTAACTTAATCATTTTTGACTCTCCCTTTCTCTTTCTCTATTGTTCTATCTCTCTTATTTTTGTGTTGGTTGTTATGCAACTGACATCGCGATTATCGCGTCCCAGATTATACACAAAGGTGATTAGCTGATCCACATTGCTTACTGCTCCGTAAGCTTACATATTTCTTTTTGAATAATAGGAATAAAAGTAACTAAAGAGTATTTAATTTGCAGTAGAATAACGGCTACAGCTATCGAGTGTGCGGTGTATGGGAGCTAGATGTATTTTATGTCGAGTATTTCAAATGCCAGCAAATAAATATATAGTCTTGTGACGCCAGTAGATAACATATTTTATCTACAAAAAAATAGGACATCGAGATAGAGATTGTCTCAAAAATGCATTGAGAATCAGGCCGATGACGTATTGAGTCGACAAGCTCCAGTTCCGTCAGGTGTTTAGTACGACTTAGCAGAGAAGTCTAAACGTACTATCTGTTACGTGCAGGGGAACACGCATGCAATAAAACGTTAATTTTTATTACAATGTGAGACCCGCTAACCCATCCTGTATGGGCCTATGCGCACATCGCGAACTGTAAATAGTTCCTACTGTCACTGCTCAAGGTGATCGGAGGAGATGACGCCTCTGCCCCTTTGGGTAACGGAGCACCGAACACGTAAAAAGTGAGAAATTAATCAAATAGTTATTCATTGGTAAAGATAATTTAAGTTTTACCCGGTAATTGTTCCTGAACTTTTGAAATCTGACTTCGGATCCCTGCGCGGAAGAGAGATATATTAGAAAAAATCGGAACCGAATTATCGAACAAGAATAACTTCCTCTGAATGGTTTTTATTTATTTTATATAATAGTATTATATAATAGTCACTTTCTCTATTAACACGCGACCACACAGCACAGCATACTGAAAATCAAATAATGACAAAAAAAATATATTATTAGGTTGCTGCAGATGAAATGGTCGATTCAGCAATGACATAAAGTTGGCTGCAATTTTAGTGTATTATGTTGGCACGAGGCGGCGCAAATGATATGACATATTGAAGTATAAATACTACTACCTTGGTTTATGGAGTTATTTCTGTTTTGCACTTCATAGTGATCGTAAAAACAAAAAGAGAAAGTGAACATGAAAGTGAATCAAAAACGGCTACTTTTACTATACGAATTTAAATTAGAGCACAACGCAACGGAAGCAGCGAGGAATATCAACAGCGCATTTGGGCCTGATACAGTTAGCGAACGAACCACTCGGCGGTGGTTCGAAAAATTTCGATCTGGAGATATGGACCTTGAAAATGAGCCACGTGGACACCCAGGACCATTGATCGATAACGACGAGCTGCGTGCATTAGTGGAGTCTGACCCCCGCTAAACCATAATGGATCTTGCCAAGAAATTAGGCATTCACAATTCGACAGTTTGCCACCACTTGCAACAACTTAGAAAAGTGAGAAAGCTTGACAAATAGGTTCCGCATGATCTTACCAAGCAAAACATGACGTGTAGAATGGAGATTTCAAGTTCTCTTCTCTCCCGCAACAAGAAGGAACCGTTCTTGCACCGAATTGTGACCTGCGATGGAAAGTGGATTATATGCGATAATCATCGCCGATCGGCCCAATGGCTAGAAGCCAATGAAGCGCGAAGACACATGCCGAAACCAAGCCTTCATCCAAAGAAAATAATGGTAACTGTTTGGTGGTCTGTAGCTGGAGTTATCCACTATTTATTTCTAAGACCTGGCGAAACCATCAATGCTAAGAAATACTGTGCTAAACTGGATGGAATGCATTAGAAATTAATAGTCCAACGACCTAGGCTTATCAACAGGGATGGAGTGATACTGCTTTATGATAACGCACGACCTCATGTATCGAGAACAACGGTCCAAAAATTAAACGAGTTGTGCTATGAGACTCTTCCTCACCCTTCATATTCACCAGACCTATCACCAACAGATTACCATTTCTTTAAACATTTGGATCACTTTTTAACAGGAAAAAGATTTAATAATGAAGCTGCTGTCACAAATGCCTTCGAGGAGTTTCTTCGAACCAGAAACTGGGACTTCTACAAAACTGGAATAAATTCACTTGTATCTCGTTGGGAAAAGTGTGTTGCATCTATTGGTACCTATTTTAATTAAATAAATTGCCTTTATAAAAAGTTACAGCTGTTCAAAAATTTATTACTAAATTGGCCATTTCATCTGCAGCAACCTAATATTAATAATACGCTGACAATTTTCCTAAAGGTCTCTCGATTGGAAAGAACCTTTAACTTAATTAAAACGTTCGGTGTTAAGCGTGATTTGGATGCCCCACGGAAGCATACCCGTCACCCAAGTACGGGTGACGCAGCGCTGAACGTGTTAATATTTTTTTTCAACGACGGGTTGCCAGACGGTCGAAATACACAAAAAAGAAACTCAGGCCTCACTCGTAACACGGAAGAATGAAAAATCTCTGTCATGGCCCGCTCTTCTCCATTATTTAAAGACTTCGTCGCAGAGGCGTTGTGGGGATTTTTGCTTATTAGGCATCAGCATAAGTCTCTGTAAACTCCTGAGCCTTTTTCGTGCCCTCCAACTAAAATGCAACCCTAGTTCATCTATTTGTCTAAGCGTGTGTGCCGAGAAGAGTTGGATTACTCGACTCCTTATACGTGTGTTGGAAGAATGTTATCCTCTAAGAATTAGTCTATTTTCCATGACTCCTGGATTTTTCTACAGGAGTCAGTTTGCAGTGTGGCTGCAAGCTTTACACATTCTTTTCTTTAAAAGAACCAACACACTCATACATTTTCTGAACATTTATGCGTTGCATTTAGTCTATTAAATTTAAAATAATTTTAATTTTAATTTTGATTTTTATTATATTTGTTATATATATATATATATTTTTTTTTTTAAACTTTAACTGTTACATCACGTAATATCTTCCCCCCCCCCCCCTTAAAGTCGTTTATCATCCCGGTAAACAGCGGACGTACTGCGTGGTCTATGCGTTTACAACCGACTCTTAATTTATATACATAAGTTCATTAATATTAAATACTCAACAGCTTTATATTATTATGTTAGTTTTATATTATAGAAGTTGATTAATTTGCTTAACAATATTGGAGTGGTAGGTGATCTAAATATTATTTTAAAACATTTATGATAACCCGTAGAAAGGAGAAAAAAATTAAATTTAGATTGCCTTTACTAATTAACAATCTATAGGGAAATAATCCAAGCTGATTTACTTACTAATATGATAAAAATTTGTTATGAATGCCTGTGAAATGGAACAGTTTGGATTGCTTTTACAAGTTTTATTCTAATATACTGCCCAAGTGTTAGTATGTTTATACGAATCAATTTTATACTATATGTGCTAGTCTTATAGATGTAATTTTATTCTTTTTTTATCTTGAGTAATGAGACTGGATTTAAATTCTGGTAGACGTCACTGTCCTTTCTGGTATCAAAAGTCTGCTCAGTTGCGTGTTTATTCTCGTACATGATCTTTGATTTGAATTCTCGTGTCGTCTTAGGGACTCGATTAATAGTCTTTTCGGGACTCATAGTAGGGTTTCGGCTGGTCCTTGGCTTATTACCTTCAAAGCCCTTGGTTACGTTTCTTATATTTTCCGGATTTCCTTTACGGTCTCTCATTTGACATTGCATTTGACAAGTAAATGCTCCTCGAATATTTTACAGTCTAGCCAGAGCATGCATTAAGATTGTAGTGTCTTTGCATAACCTTGGTTTTTTTCCTGGTTAGCCTTTAAAATCTTTGGGGATAAGTGAAGATGGCACCGTATGTCCTTCTGCTTTCTTGCAAGGCCTTAATAGCATCCTTAACATTATTAAGAGTGTGAATAAGTTCTCGCCATTCCACCGTCAGATGAAGCTTCAAAAATTTTGTGTGTATAATGCAAAATGATGATACATCTATATTAAAGTTTTATAACCAATGTTCAAAATTAGTGCGTGGGTTTGCATTAACCTACGAGGTTGGTCTGAAAAGTTTCCGACCTCAACGTGAAGATAGCAGCACTCGTCAATAAAAGCTAGCGAATTTCGTTGTTCATCTGTTGACAGTTGCTCACTAAAGTTTCAGCCATTTTGGATACGCAGTTGTTAGTTGACAGTCGTTTGAGTGAGTCAATGTGAGTGTTTTTGTGAAAACGGACAAAATTGAGTATTAAGCTATCATTAAATTTTTGTTTTTGAAAGGCAATGCGTCTACGCAAATCAAAAATGAGTTGAACTGTGTGTATGGAGACTCTACACCATTATTTACCACAGTGAAATTTTGGGCAGCTAAATTCAAACGTGGCCGTAAGAGGTTGGGAGATGATGAACGTTCGGGACATCCAAAAACTGCAACCACTGACGATAACATCGCCAAAGTTCACCAAATGGTGCTAGACGACCGCCGAATGAAAGTGAGAAAGATAGCTGAGGTTCTGAACATGCCCAAAGAACGTGTTGGCTACATATTAAATCAAGATTTAGGCATGAGAAAGCTGTCCGCACGTTTGGTGCCACGTTTGCTCACTTTAGACCAAAAACGTGTTCGAATAAACATTTCCAACGCTCTATTGGCGCAGTTTAGGCGCAATAAATCCAAGTCTTTGCGCCGATTAATTACTGTAGATGAAACTTGGATACACAATTATACGCCCGAAACAAAAATACAGTCAAAACAGTGGACTACAAAGGGAAAACCAGCTCCAAAAAAAACAAAAACTGTTTATCCGGCTGGGAAAGTGATGGCGACTGCTTTTTTAACATAGTCATGGAGTTATTTTAATCGATTATCTTAAAAAAGGAAAAAACATTACAGGAGCATACTACGCATCATTACTTGACAAGCTGAAGACAGAACTTGCGGAAAAACGTCCACATTTGCAGAAAAAGAAAATCCTGTTTCACCAAGACAACGCGTCGTCTCACACCTTAGCGGTTGCCATGGCGAAAATTCACGAATTAAGGTTTTAGCCGCTTGACCATCTGCCTGACTCACCTGACCTAGCCACAAGCGACTTCTTGTTTCCTCATCTGAAAATTGCACTCGGAGAACAGAGATTTTCGTCAAATGATGAGGTAATCACCTTCGTGAACAGTCGTTTGCAAAGAAAAACGCTGGGTACTATTTGGATGGGTTAAAGAGATGAGAGCAACGCTAGGAGAAGTGTGTAGAATTGCAAGGAAACTATGTTAAAAAATAAAAAAAAAAATTAAGAAAAAATGTCTTGTATCTGTGTTAGGTCGGAAACTTTTCAGACCACCCTCGTATAAAGAACATTTTTTTTTTGTAACGTAAAACATGTCATATTTCGTGCCAAATAAACTGTTTTTGCGGAGAATTTCGCTGTACTATTTTATTCAGAAGAAATCGGCAGCTGAAACACAGAATTCTTGTAGAAACCTATGATGATCATGCTTAGTTATAAATGGTGATTTTGATGTTGAAGATAGAGAACGCAGTGGTGCACCAAAAATGTTTCAAGGCGAAGAATTGGATACATTACTTACTGAAGATCTATGACAGACGCAATCTTATGCTGAAAAATAATGAGGGATTAATTTAACAATAGTTTCGAAACGTCTGAAAGTATTAGAAATGATACAAAGGGAAAGATTTTGGGTGCCGCACGAACTAAACTTGAGCAACGTCGAACGACGTCTTGTCACGTATGAACAGCTGCTTCAACGATGAAAAAAAAAGGTTTCTTACATTGTATTGTAACTGGTGACGAAAAGTAAACATACTACAGTAATCCCAAGCGTAAAAAATCGTGGGTTGAGCCCGGCGAAGCAGTAGCATCATCGCCAAAGCGGAATAACCACGATTCCAAGCTCATGCTGTGTATTTAGTGGGATCAGCTGAGGGTAGTGTATTACGAGCTGCTCTAAACCAACAAAACCATCACAGGAGATCTCTATCAACGACAATTAATGCATTTAAGTTAAATATTGAAAAATAAACGGCCACTACATGAGCGAAGACACGATAAGGTGATTTTGCTCCGTGATAATGCTAGGCCGCATGTCGCGTCACCAGTCGAAATATACCTAAAAATGCTGAAATAAGAAGCCAACCCTACCCGCCGCACTCTCCAGACATCGCGCCTTCTGATTACTATTTATTTTAATTGATGACTAACGGCCTGGCTGAGAAGCACTTCACTTCGTATGAAGAAAGGAAAAAATGGATCGATTCGTGGATAGCCGCAAAAGAAGTGTCGTTTTTTCGACGTGGAATTCAAATACTGCCAGAAAGATGGGAAGAAGCAATCTACAGTGATGGGCATTACTTTAATTAACTTGTTTTTTGTATTATTTTTTTTAAATTGAGAATTTATTCACACTTTTAATAATAAATTGAATGTATACGCAAGTGGACTGTCGCTCAAGATTCCGGATAGTCTTCATAAAATCCAGTGACCAAAATATTGCAAAGTCATTATAGAGTTCTTCTTCAGTCATATTCCTTGGTAATTGGCAAAATAGTCTAATTCTAGAGGGCCTGGTGGGTATGGTCCTTGATTTTGCCTTGTTCCGCATTTTACGTAGCATTCGAGTTTTTTCTTCTTCGTTAAAATACCTTATTTAGTATCCCGGCTAGATTCCCATTTCCATTTAACCGAACTTCTACGCTTCTTATTGGTCCTTTTTCTTTAGCTATTCCTACAGCAGCGGATAGGGAAGTAGTGCGAGGAATAAAAAATACTTAGCTGCCTTCACCCTTTGGATTTTTGGTCACGTTGATTCGGCATTGGTCAGTCATGGTCTTCTAGGTCTAGATTTTCTGGAGGTTAAGTTTGAGGATTAGGCTTTATACACGTTGGGTTGGAAAAAACTAGGGTTTATAAGTAGGACATGGTTTTCACCATAGTCTTACGAAAATATGCTCCGTTGTGTCTTTGTTCCCTCTTATGAAATGGTTAGAACTTGTATAGTCTGAGATTGAGGATTAGTCAGTGTCTGGGATTAAAATAAATGATGGTTGTGGATAGGGCAGAGATTGTAAGCGAGTTAATGGTTGGTTTATCAGTCTTCTAGATACTAGGATGCGTTCCGCTATCTGCATCATGCAGGATTGGTCTTGGATTGTTGATTGGTTTTGCAATCCAATAGGGCGCAGTGATATTTTCTGCAAAAATTGTGCAGAGGTCGTGTCTGAGATTACTTCGACTTTGCGGTTGGTCTGATTTTGATACTGAAGCATTCTTCTAGTATAACACTTCCAGGCAGTGAAGATGAGCCTTACGATGATTTGGATTTGGCTTAGATCTCCGCCGTATATTAAGTAATGCGTATTAGAGATGCTTCTTTAGTGATCTCCTATTTATTTTAAGCGATGGGTAATTTTATGTACCGATTCTTCACGGTTTCTCGATCCTTCAACGTCTGGTGCAGGGGCGCTCGATATCCCTGTTTCAGGTGTACTAATCATTTTTTGGTGGTAGTTTAGCAAGTCGAAATATATTGCTTTCACTCTGAGTGCTATCTCTGGTTTGTATAGATATTGAAGATTGTTGCATTGGTTTCTCTCAATTATGAGGAAATCTTCGTCGGTGTTGCTACACATTCAGGTGCCGTTCGTCAAATTCCTGCATTATGGAGGTATATAGTTTGGTCAAGTTGTTCGGGGCAAATTAGGCGCAAAACTTCCTTTTGTTCTAAGGAATAGAGCCAGGATCCATAGACAATTAAATAACTCCAATAAGTAACATTTGTGGATGTTATGGTTACATCATAGGTTTTCAATACCTGTACTTTGGGTCTTAAAAACATGGATACCTCACAATCTTCTTGAACAGGGGTTTCAGACAAGGATCCGTTAGCCAAAGATATGTAAGCGTAATGGGTATAATGGCAGCTCTGTAATGCTTCATGATTTATTTTCATGTACTGCTTTTGGTCAGCTCCAATGACTAGGTATCTGTGACTTGGCTTTATATATCCTGTTCCTATTGAATAATTATTAATAATTTGCGGTACAGCTAATGGGTGTAGTCGGTAGAGATTGTGAGGTCCTCGTTCTAATAAAGGAAGATGCATTACAATGAGTAACCTTCCGTTGTTGTACACTGCGTCTACTTGTGCAATTTTCGCAACTACTTCTGCTCTTAATTGCTAAAGCGGTATTAGAAGTTCTAATGCTTCGCTTGCCTTTTCTATATTGTTCGTCAAGCGCTTTAGTAAATCTTTATTCAAGAAAGAAGGTTCCACATTTCGTTTCTTTAGTCCTTGTATGATTTGCACGATCCGCCGATTAATTTCGATTAGATGCTGCACTGCGACGTCTATCTTGCAGGCATAGATATTTAAAGTAATAAGATATCGCAATTTATTTTCCCCACAAACTATGAAATGGTATTGCCAGTTCATGTCATTATCCATTTGGTTTATTACCTAAGCGTGGGTCTTTGTGGTTTTGTATAAATCATCTAGAGACTTAGCTATTATGTTTTCTCTTTTATTTACTAGCTGCACTAAGTCTTTTTGGACTCTAATTGATCTATGTTGGTATTTATCTTGTCGTCTTCTTCTGCCGTGACTAGTCCGAATAGGCTTTTACTGAGGCTTCCAATAAATCCTAACAGCACCATACTTCTGTACCTCATGCTTCCTGGAACTTTCATAGGGTATTTCGTAGATTGTTCTATATCGTAGAATATAGTTTTTATCTCTGTCTGTATTTGAGCTGAGATGATTTGTCTTACTTCTACTAAATATGTACCAAGCATAAACGGACAGGTAATTTTTTCTATTAGTGCAGTGCAGTTAGCAAGTAAGGTTTGGTAACTATTAACTGGCCCATGAGTTTCTAGAAAATCTTTCATGTTTACATAAATTGTTACTTGCCAATCAATCTTTTTCAATCCTACTAATTCCATACGCTTGTAGCACATTTCTGGGTTTTCTTTGATTGGTTCTATTCTAAAATTCTTCTCCACGAGGACCAAAGAAACTCTTGCGTGTACCATTATCATGCAGATGAAACGGAGAGGCTTGATCATGGTTTCTTGAAACGGTTATTCCTTTCAATCAAGGTTTAACTTTAATTTATCTATGTGTTTTCTGATACTTCTGCCATCAGGTAACTCTAATAAAGCGTTATTTCTACCTACTATTCCAACGTTTTCAAAGGTTCATCATAGTATTTATCGAACTTAGATGCCCTTATTTCCTTGAGTACATACATATAGTCTCTAATCTTGGCTTTCAATCTTTTACCTTTACTATTATATCGAGCTTTAGACAGTTACTTAGCCTTTATCTGATTATCCCTGGCGATGTGATTCATCTTATCTAACTGAAGGAGTAAGTCCTGTGAATACGTGTTATATGTACTTAGTTTTTCCGCGTCCGGTATTTTTAGAGGAAATCTTGCGATCCTTTCAAAAACCAATTTATAGGGGTTAAACTTAGTAGCCAAATGTAAATTGGTATTATAAGTGAATGCTGCGAAGGGTATTAATCAATTGCAATCGTTATATGACTCTGAATACGTCCTGATAAAATCAGCTAAGGGCGCATAACTTCTTTCTAATGATCCATTGGTCTCGGGTCTACATCCTGATGTGGTAAGATGTATTTTAAATGTTTTCATAAGTGTTTCCGTCATATACAACAGGAAAGTGGTTCCTCTATCTGATAATATTACTAAAGAAGCCTCAAACAGACATATGAAGTGCTTAGTCAATGCATTAGCTATAGTAGTAAATCGTAAATTAGGTATTGGTACCACTATCAGGTATTTTGTTAGATTACATTGCATGGTAAGCATATGGCTATTGTCTCGAGGGGCCATTCTTAATTTGCCTACGGTCTCGATGGACACTATGTCAAATAATTCTACGCGGGCAGTCCCAAAAGTACCCGACCTGACTTATGAATACAGGTAGTTTTAAAAAAACAATTACTGCGATTGATAATACCACCTTTCAACAACTTAATGAGAAAAATTTATAACAGTACGTTTATTATTATTTTTTTTACAGACATCCTAAGTGAACGCTCTCAGTGAATTTGTAAATATGGAAAAAATCGGGCATTGTTATGTGATACAATACTTTCATTTGAAAGGTCTCAGTCCAACCGATATCAAAACCGAGTTGGATTCTACTCTGGGGAAGTCTGCTTCTTCGTTTACAACGGTCAAATATTGGGTAGCTGAGTTTAAGCAAAGTCGTACGAGCTGCCAAGATGAGCACCGCAGTGGTCGACCAAGTGAGGTCACTACGTCAGAAAATGTGAATAAAATCCACAAAATGGTATTGGATAACACTCGACAAAAGTGCGCGAGATAGCAGACATGGCAGGCATTTCAAAAAGTGCTGTGCATCGCATTTTGACCAAAAATTTGGACATAAGAAAGCTGTGTGCAAGATGGGTGCCGGTTTGCTCACAATGGAGCACAAACAGCAACGTGAGGATGTTTCCAGCGAGTGTTTGACAATGTTTCGCAGCAATAAAGCCAAGTTTTTGCGTCGATTCATAACCATGGACGAAACATGGGTCCATTATTTTACACCTAAGACCAAGGAGCAGTCAAAGCAGTGGAATAAAAAGGGAGAACCGGCTCCAAAGAAAGCAAAGACAGTTCAGTCAACTGGCAAGGTCATGGCATCCGTTTTCTGGGATGCGCGTGGAATAATATTTATTGATTATCTCGAAAAAGGAACTACAATCAACAGCGCATATTATGCAGCCTTATTGCAGCGTTTTAGTGATGAAATCAAGAAAAAACGGCCCCATCTGACGAAAAAGAAAGTGTTGTTTCATCACGACAACGCACCAGTCCACACGTGCGTCATTGCGATGGCTAAAATCAATGAGTTAAAGTTTGAATTGCTTTATCACGCACCCTATTCGCCAGATCTGGCTCCCTCGGATTATTTTCTTTTTCCGAATTTGAAAAAATGGCTCGGCGGCAAAAGATTTGCCAACAATGAAGAGGTAGAGTTTGCGGTTAATAGGTATTTTGAGGAGCTTGACGGTTCCTACTATAAAGCGGGTATCGAAGTTATTGAACATCGTTGGGAAAAGTGTATCGAACTGAAAGGAGAATATGTTGCAAAATAATAAACATTTTCGCAATTTTTTTACTATTTTCTTTGTTGGGTCGGGTACTTTTGCGACTGCCCTCGTATTGCGGTGTCTGTGATAATGATAGTCTCCCTTGTCTTAATTCGGTCCAACTTTTTCATACTGCATTCTCGGCATTTTCGGACGTAGTCCAGAACGTCATTTTTCATACCTAGCCAATAATGTCTCTCTGATTTTCTGGTATGTCTGGTTTACCCCTTTGTGCCCTCCTATCAGGCTCTTATGTAAATTTCAGATGATAACACTTCTTTCCTCCGGTGCAGGACAATCCACCTTTCTGTAGCATAGGGTTATGGTAATCGGACTACCATCAAATGTTTCTGTCAGAAGTTGGGCTAATAATCCTGCTTCTAGGGCATCCGACATGTCTCCTCTCTGCGTAATGCGAAAGCTGGTAAGGCTTCTTTGAACCATTGCAGTTTTAAGATTCGCTAGAGCAATTCTTAAATTCGGGATAGTGAAATTGAAAATGTGTGGGTATATATTAAACTGCAGCTTCGTGGAAGACGCACATACACTTTGAAGCAGTTGTCTTACGAAATTCATCGGATCTGGAGATCCTTGCCACTAAAATACGCCGTCAAATTAGTAGAAAGCATGCCTCGGAGATGCCAGGCAATTATTGACGCCGGTGGTGACTGGACACATTATTGACCAAATTGCATCATTGTTTGTAATGTGTACAATGTATATATAAATATGAAAGTTTCATCAAATAAATTTTTTTATAAATTAACACGACCACGCTCTTACTTGACAGACTGTATGTGAGATAAATGATGAGTGAATCGATAAGGAATCGTTATTTTGCATAATTGAAATGTGTTAATTGAAGAACTCAAATATATGGTGATAAATTATTATGTAAATAATACATATAATAACTGAAATTTTTATTTATAAAACAGCCTATATTAAACTATTCAGATTTTTCCAGATTTTTCTTGAAAATTTGCTATTCAGAAATTTAAATGAAATTTCAAAGCTACTCAATAAATCTTATCTTAAATATTATCAACAAATATTATATTATTCTATTTCTAAAAGGGAAATAATGTTCTCTCCGCGGGAATCTCGGCCGTCGCATCGCCGTGGCATAAGAATGATTATGCTACGAATGCGGTGACGAGTCTTACGTCACCGCGATCAGATAACGCGCGGATGTTTTTCTTCTCTCTTTTCTCTTCCATTCTCTCTTTTTCTTTTTTAAATAATACTATGCAATGGATTCAAAAAAAAAAAAAAAAAAAAAAAGAAAAAATAAAGAGAAATACATTCTGTCAAAAAAGTACCGCGAATTCTAGATTTAAATCTGGCGAGGCAATTTGGGCAGATAAAATTTTTTTTTCTAAGTTGTTACAACTGTCCTTAATGACTATGTCAAGTTTGAGCGGAATCTGTTAACGAGTGTGTTTTGTAACGGAGAATCCGTCATAGGTCGTCGACGGAGAATGTAAGTGTCTACATTCTTGCGCGACCGTCTCCAGGTTGACAGCTTGTGTAAGTCTGTTTAGCCACGAAAATGCGGATTTTTCTAAAAGCCAGCAACGTTCGAAAATCACGCGATTTTCGAACGCGGTGATGATCGGCGAAGAATTTTGGAAGCCGCAAGGAAAGGGGAGAGAAGAGCGAGCATAACGGGAGTTACGCTGTGCTCTTCTGCGAGTGAGTTTCGCTGCGCGTTGCCGCGAGGACGGAGAGATAAGTCCCGCGGTGAATATAGTTTGGTTCCTTTTTGATTAGAGTGAACGTCGCGAGTGAATCCAAGGGTGAAGGTGCGAGAGAGAGAGAGAGAGTGAGAGGGAGTGAGGAAGAAGTCGAGAGAGCTGGGCGAGGGAAGGAGAGCGAAGACGAGGAAGAGCAGCGAGGAAGTAAGCCGTGGGACGAGGAGTCGAGAGTTGGCGGGAGGCGACTGGAGGTTGCCACCGCGACCTCAGAAGCCGAGGGTGAAGCGGAGATAGAAAGCATTAAAGCGAGATCTCAGCGAGGTTCGGCGGCCCTTCTCCAGAGGACTAGCTGCAAGAACGAAGTGCAACGGTGCCAGAGGAAGCTGCCAGGAGCTCAACTGCTAGCGAACAAGCTTCGTGAATCTCAAGGGTAAGCGCCTCATTTATTCGTGCAAAATAGCGAGAGCGGGAGAGAGAGAGAGAGTGAGAGCGCGTGGTGGTGGTTTTGCGGTGAGGGTGGCGAGAAATTGCCACTTCCCTGCCCTGGGAAAGTGATAGGCCTCCGTCGGCTGGGAGACAGTCGCGGGCGGCCGGCCTGCATCTTCGCGACATAACACATCGTTCAATAAGTCCCGAGACTAACAACGAAAACAACATTTTTTTTAAAAAATCATTTTTATTCATTAATATAATCTCCTTTTAGAGTAATACAATCTATCTAACGCCTTTCCAACATTTCTATACCGTGTTTATAAAAGGATTTATCCTTTGCTTCAAAATAGGCTTCAGTTTCGGCAATGACCTCTTCATTCAAGCCAAATTTTTTTCCCTGGAGCATGTTTTTGAGACCAGCAAAGAGCCAGTAGTCGCTGGGGGCTAAATCTGGCGAATGCGGGGGTTTGGGAAGCAAATCAAAGCCCAATTCGTTCAATTTTGCCATTGTTTTCATGGACTTGTGGCATGGTGCATTGGTGCAATCGCGGCACCCACTTAGAAAAAACCTTTTTCATGCTTAATTTTTCATGAAGGATTGTAAATACGCTTCCAGATGATATCTGTGTCATTATGCAATCTCACGGACCTCTACTTTGCGATTTTTCCTTACAATTTTTAACACTTTACTCACATTTTCTTGTGTAACGGCTTCCAATGGCCTACCCGAACGTTCCGCATCGTTTGTGTCCGTACGACCACGTTTAAACTCAGCATACCAACGATAAATCGTTGGTTTGGATCAAGAGGAGCCCAGGTAATGTTTTTTAAGCCATTGCTGGGCTTCTACGGTGTTTTTACCCATTAAGAAACAATGTTTTATCAACACGTGAAACTCGCTTTTTTCCATTTTTCAAACAAATTACAAAGTGACTTTACTTTAACCTCGATAACTTTGCTGTCTGTGATCCGATCGACGTGAAATTTTTACACGTTTCATGTGAAGGTTCGCACTCTATGGAAACGTGGCCAGTTTCGTACTACTAGCACCATCTCTAGGTTAGTCTCGGGACTTATTGAACAATGTGTTAGACAGCGGGAGAGAGAGTGAGAGAGAAAAAGAGAGAGATTGAGACATTATTTTAAATTATAAATTATTTTGTGCAAGGCACTCAGGATGCACGTAGCCAAATCGGCTACGACGTGGTGCCCACGTCACAGTTTACAGTAGCTGGTTAAATTAGTCGATGTCAATAGTGCGTGCCGATTTTTTACAATGGGTGATTACGTCGAACAAAGAATTTGTCTAACATTTTGTGTTGCGAATGAAATTTCGTGTGCCGATGCATTGGAAATGTTGCAAAAGGCTTTTGGTGATAGAGCACTATCGAAAACCCGTGCGTATGAGTGGTACAAAGCTTTCAAGGAGGGTCGTGAAGTCGTCGAAGACTTGCCTCGTTCCGGATGCCCATCGACGGCTTCGAGACCGCACATAACGTCGATAAAATTAAGGAAATGGTGCTTGAAAACCGTCATACCAGCTTAAGAGAGATAGCACATGAACTTGAGATATCCCACGAGTCCACGCGTACAATTTTAATTGATATTTTGGGCGAACAACTCGTGGATTTTGCACGACGATAACGCGCCGTCTTACCGAGCTACGATTGTGACCGACTCTCTTGCCAAAAACTCAACGAACACGCTTGAACAACCACCGTATTTGCCGGATTTGGCTCCCTGTGACTCCTTCCTCTTCTCAAAACTCAAATTGCCGCTCTGTGGCACCCGTTTTCAGTTCATTGAAGCCATAAAACATAATTCGGCGCGCGAGCTAAAGGCCACTGACTTAACCAGCTACTGTAAACACACTCGTTGACAGATTCCGCTCAAACTTGGTATAGTCATTGAGGACAGTTGTACCAACCTAGAAAAAAAATTTTACCTGCCTAAATTGCCCCGCCAAATTCAAATCGACAATTTCCGGTACTTTTTTGACAGAATGTATATAAGTGCGCAAATAAATAGTAACACAAAGTTTTGTTAATGAGAAAAATCAAGGAAAATTGTGAACCTGTGATCTTTGCCTATTCCCTCTGTGACAAATCGTGTTAGTGTCAATAATGTGAAAATATCAGTAAAAGTTAGTACTAGTGAAGAGTGATATGTTAACGAAATAAGGAATAAAGAGGAAAATATCGCGAGATAAATGAATAATAAATATATAAAAGAAGAGTAAATAAGATAAAAGAATAATAAATAAAATAAAAGGAAGATAAATAAAGTTAAATAAAATATATATCAAATTAAAATGAAAGTGAGTAAATAAAAGAGAAAAATAAAAGAATAAATAATAAAAGTGAATGAAAATAAAACGATAATGAGTTTATACGCGATAATAAAAAAAAGGGTAGGAATGTTACGAAAGATAAACTAAATAAAGTGCTGGATAAAGTGTGAGAAATGAGTGACAAAGTGTGATTAAATGGTTCCAAGTGGAATAAATTATTTGTGTGAAAATAAAAAAAAAAAACCGTCATAGAGTGAAGTGAGACGATTGTTCAAGTATACATAACAAGGAAAAAAATAATTTAATTTATCATAAATAATGAATTGCAAGGTGCATTTTTCCAGCACATTTATCCTGTTACAAATAGTCCTATTTTGATCAGATCGACAGGCAATAAACACACCTTTTCAGACTCCATTCTAATTATTTTGTTGAGCCATTATGCTTTAATATTTATTATCATATTACTACTGTATATTACATATTAATGTATACATTGTATACCATCATTTTATATTGCCGTAATATTATTGTACAATATTATTAACTATATTATAAATTATATATTGACCTGGGGTGTTGTAATTTGATTAAAGAAGAGAAAGGGAAGAAGAGAAGAAATGTATAAATAAAATTATACAATTGTATGCAGACAAGTATGTGAATAAAATTAAATAAAATTATTTTTTTCATGGACTATCAATTTACTTGACAAATTCCTCTAAATAAAATAAATTACCGTCGAAAATTTTAATTTTTTAGTAATCTACCCTTCTGTCTTATTTGTAATTATAATAAAAGAGTGTCTAATATTCGTTTAAAAAAAAATTTTGGAAATAATTTTCTTCAGAGTTGAAAATTAAACTTACTGTTTCTGATTTTAAATTTAATTTCATTTAATTCATCTATTTAAAATATATTTCAAATAAAATTAAATTAATTATCATAGCTTTTGTTCAACTGCAATTACAGGGACAAAAATTATTGGGTTATGATTATTATTTACGCCTTAATCAATAATTGACATATTTAAAACTTTTCAGTTTTACTAAACGTTATATATATATATATATATTAGGTGTAGTAAAAAGAAATCCATTATTTTTGCATTAAATTAAAGGTTTTATATAGCATAGATAGGATGATACAATTTAGGTCAAATATGCACCGTTTTGTTTGATAACATGTTGCCATTTTTGAGGTAATTTCATAATGCCTCTTCCGTAGAAACCATTGTCCCTATTGTCAAAGAACTGGGACAGTCGATTTTCACAATCTTTTCTTAAGGCGAATTTTTCTCCAGCAAAATCATTCGTCATAGACAGAACAGGTGGTAATCACTTGGTGCCAGGTCCGGACTATAAGGTGGATGCATAAGAACTTCCCAACCCAGCTCCCAGAGCTTCTGGTGAGTCACTATCGATGTATGCGGCCTGGTGTTGTCCTGATGGAACACAATTCCTCTCCTATTGGCCAAAGCTGGCCGCTTCTGGGCGATTGCTTCTTTTAGACGGCACAATTGTTGACAGTACAAGTCTGAATTAAGAGTTCGGTCGTAGGAGAGCAGCTCATAGTAGATGATCCCCTGCCAGTCCCACCAAACACACAGCAAAACCTTCCTGACTGTCAATCCTGGCTTGGCCACCGTTTGCGCCAGCTCACCGCAATTTGACCACGACCGTTGTCGCTTGAAGTTGTCGTAAGTGACCCACTTTTCATTACCAGTAACCATCCCCTTCAGAAATAGATTAATATTGTTGCGATTCAGCAGCGATTCGCAGATGAAAATTCGGTCCATAAGGTTTCTTTGCGATAACTCGTGTGGCACCCATACATCGAACTTCTTTTTGTATCCAGCCTTATTAAAGTGGTTCTAAACGGTTTCTTGTGCAATGTTCAGCTCCTGGGTAATCGAAACAGTGCTTACGTGACGGTTGGACTCAACGATTTCTATTATTTTATCGACATTTTCGACAATTGACCTTCCAGAGCGTGGTGCATCTTTGACGTCAAAATTACCGGAACGGAATCGACGAAACCAAAATTGCGCGTGATTGGCTGTTACAGTATCAAGACCATAAACACTATTCACATTTTTAGCTGCCTGGCATGCGTTTTCGCCTTTATCAAAGAAAAACTGTAAAATTTTCTCTTTGTTGGTGTCCATTTTTGACGCGTGTTAAAAAAATACTTATTCAAGCAATCACAAAACTGCATAAAAAGCTTTATAAGTACGAAATCTTATCTTTCTAACGCTATCAAGTGTAACCCGATCGCACTTTTACAACGGGAGATACAGACTACTAAAGCCATCTTTTGGCAAAATAATGGATTACATTTTACTACACCTAATATATATATATATACACTCTGACAAAAAAGTATCCGAAAATTCTCATTTAAATTGCCCGCGTTAAGTATTTTTAAGTATTTGAAGTTTTTGAATGTTGGTAGGACTGTCCGTAATTACTATGCCAAAAATGAGTGCGGTCTGTCTACTAGTTTGTTTACGACAGCTGTTGAAACCAGTCGACCTCAGTTGTAGTCTGCGAATGTTACAATGGAAAAAAATATTAAACAAAGAGTTGGTCTCACATTTTGTGTTTTGAACGAAGTTTCGTGTGCTGACTCGTTGCGAATGCTGAAAAAGGCTTATGGAGACTGTGTTTTATCGAAAACCTAAGTGTACGAATGGTACAAAGCCTTTGAAAACGGTCGAGAGATCATCGAAGATTTGCCTCGTTCAGGGCGACCGTTTACCTCTTTAACCAACGATAACGTCGAAAAAATCAAGGAAATTGTGCTCGAAAATCGTCATGCCAGTGTTAGAGAGATAGCTCGTGATCTCAACATCTCTCGTGAAACCGCTCGTTTGATTTTGGTGAACCAATCGGGTATGCAGCTCGTCGCCGCTCGGCTCGTTCCGTTAAAGCTGAATTTTCTTTAAAAACAGTACTAGATGCAGGTAGCTGCAGACATGCTGGATCGTGCAAATTCTGATCCCACGTTCATGGGACGAATCATAACTGGTGACGAGACATGGGTCTATGAATACGACACACAAATGAGCCAACAATCATCGGAATAAGTGGGAAAAAAAAAGCCGAAACCGAAAAAAACCTCGCAAAAATCGTTCAAAAATGAAGACGATGCTTATTGTTTTCTTCGATATTCGTGGTGTGGTTCATCATTAATTTGTTCTGCAAGCTTAAACGGTCAATAAGGACTTCTATTTAACAGTTTTAAGACGTTTGCATAAAAATATTCGCCGTATACGGCCGGATTTGTGGCAAAAAAGTTCGTGGATTTTGCATGACGATAACGCACCATCTCATCAAGCCACGATTATTAACGATTTTAAGACCAAGCACTCGATAAATACTATCGACCAGCCACCTTATTCACCCGATCTAGCTCTGTGTAACTTTTCTCTCTTCTCCAGACTGAAATTACCGCTCCGGAGAACCAGATTTGACTCCATAGACGCCATAACAAAAAATTCGCAGAAGGAGCTGAAGGCTATCCCTGAAAGCGCCTACAAAAAATGTTTCCATGATTAGAGAAAACTTTGGCACATGTGTATCGCTTCAAATGGAGCATATTTTTAAGGAGGTTCAATAAATATTGAAGAAGTTTAATATTTTTGCGTTTTATTTCAAATTTCCGGATACTTTCTTGTCAGTGTGTATATTGTGACAGGTGGCTTATCGAGATTAGGTCACCTGCCATGCAGTGCGAGATAGAGTTCGAGGCGCGACAATACGCAGCGCCATCGATCAAGCGATCGATGGCTTGACGCGGGAGAAGGCGCGAGAATCCGCGGTGTACCGAAACGCGGCGCTATTGATCAAGAATCGATAACGCTACGCGGGAAAACTGATAGGCGAGAGGGAAAAGAGGAGCCCTCTCTTCAAGCCTTCTTCTCGTTTCGCTGGTCCGACGTACTGCACGCGTTCTGATTTATTCACGATTTTAACGCGATTTTTCAAGGAGTTTTTCCGCGAGCTCACGGCCAGATATCGAGAGAACGATCTCAGCTGCAGTCAAAAGTAAGTGGCCACTTAAGTAGTTAAAAATTAGACCACAAATAATGATATTGAGTTCCCTGACGCGTGTGCGATCGCGTCAGGCATATATAGATATAAAGGAGCGTACACGCGAGACCGCATAAATCTAATTCGAATAGGCCGTGCGAGTGCGAGTGAGAGAATCGATCTCTCTCTCTTGCATTACCATAAAATAGACGTATGAATGAGAGAAAGCCACTCTTACTCGTAAAACCTTTAAGCACGCAGTTAAGCGAGAGAAACAAGCTCTCTCGCTCAACCATAGACTGCAGCGTCGAGTGAGAGAGAGACGCTCTGATTCGGGCCGTCACAGATTACAGCGATATAGAGGGAGAACTGCTCTCTCTTTACCCGTCGTTCATAGACTACACGTGTATGTGTAGCCGCGTTGAGGGAAGAGGGTGCGCATGCGCAGTGCGCACCTTGGGAATTAGTATTGCGCGTGAGGCAATACTAATTGCTCTTCACTCGCAAGGGACCTCTTCGCAATAATTTTTACACTTTTGTATTATTTTTGTGTTTTTTCGATTAAATAAGCTTTTAGCACTGAGCCGGTGCCTTTCTTATTCTTATTCCCTACAGCTTTCCTATCCCGAATGCCGCCGCCTCCGCGGGTGTGCCAATCTAGCATTGGCACACAAACTAAGTAGCCGAGCCCAGTAGGAGCATCACCGGCAGCGGAGCCTTAGGCAAGGCCCCTCACACACCAGTAAGAACAAAAGCAGGACTAAAGGAAGGTCCTGCGTTGTTAGCGGGCGTAAACAAATATACCCCACTACAACTGGCACCCCAGGCGCGTCTCTAAGGCGTAGGGTCGCATGACACGAGAGGGCGTGCGCAGTAGAGAACGAGAGGCTTGAAGCTTGCGCAGAGGGCGCTACGAGCACACACACACACAAGCGTGTATAGAAGCGTAGGCGCAAAAAAATAAGTATCCCTGGAGTGGCAACGGAAACGGAAGAATTTTTTTTTTGTCTCAGTTTAAAAATAATTTATAAATTTTTTTTACTTTTGGAGATTAGCCTGCTTGTAGAACCAAGGCTCAAGCAAGTACAAGGTCGAGGAGAACTGACCTCTTCACAGCTACGCCAGTGCGAGTTGTGGTACCGTGCGTAGAGGGACGAGGTAAATCCATCTTAGAAATAAGTTTATATATTTCTACCTAATTATTTATTTATTTATTCATACTTATATATTTAGCGTCTAAATATATATTGCCTGCGATACCCACGATATCGCAACTATTCGAATTATTGTATTGTAAGCGTGTGGACTAAAGTGACCTAAGAAGCGTCAGAGGACTTCTCTAGGGTAGAAGAGTGGCTCAACGCTATGGAGAGCAAGGAGGTACATAAAACCCTTCATGCTCTTAGGTTAAGGCTACAAGGGTCATGATGGGATAAGATGACCCGGATAAACAATTGGCTGCGGGAAAATTTCACTGCCGCCGATTTTCAAAAAGAGGTTGCAGGGACAGACGAGGCTGCCCAGGCAGCGAGAGCAGAAGCCAGGAGAAGCTTCGTGCTCCAGGCCTGCCAGGAGAAGGCAGGCACAACGGCCGGGTCAGCGGACTACGACAGAGAAGAGCCGCATCCGCTGACCATGCTGTTAGAGGACGAGGCGGACCGCCTGTCCCTAACAGAAGAACGAGAAGAGAAGGTGGCAGACGAGGACGACCTGCCACTAACACGGAGAATTTCGCTTGATGCAGGAGCGCATCGAGAGTCTGACGCAAACCGTCGAAGGGTTGGTCAGATGCATCCAAGCAATGCAGGCAGAGGCGCAGGATTCGCGGAACAAGAAGGAAGACGCGAATCCAAGGACAAGTGCATCATCTACGAGGATAGAAGGCACGCCAGTCCCGTCCAGGCTACCTCAGCGAGAGACTGCGGAACCGGCTCTCTCGCCACAGGCTCAACGCAAGAGCAAAACGCCGAGCCTTGTAGCATTCCAGGACACGTTCACGTGCAACTACGTATCCACACACAGCAGCCCCTGCGAAGGCAAAGATTCGCGAGGGACTGATGAGTGCCCGCCATTCCCTAGATCCGGCTCAAATGGAGCCTGGAGGAGGGGGGAAAGTTGCACCAATGCGCCGAGTAATAGTGCATGGTGCAACGACGGAATGGCGGGCCCCCGGTGTCGGTAGGATCGTCGGTCGGTGGAACATTACGTTCCGAGGAGAGCCGACTGACAGTATTGACGCGTTCTTCCGAAAGGTGGACAAAGCGAAAAACGCGTCAGGGATTAGCGACCCAGAGATGCTGGCGTCGCTCCCCTTGCTGCTAAGTGGCGTAGCCGAGATGCCAGGCAGCGCGTGCGCGCTTGGGGTCCAAGGCCAATATACAGGAGCGGCTGAGGGACGAGGCCAGCCGTCGCTTCCAGCAGGAGGACGAAGCAGCGCGCACGTATATAACGTGCCTGGAGGCAATATTGATGAAGATATCGCCACCACTGAGCGAGGAGCAGATGGTGAACAGTCTCCACGATAATCTGCTCCCGCCAATCAAAAGGATCGTCACTCGGATGGAGTGTCACGCGGTTGATGAGCTGATAGACCGTGTGGAAAGAGTCGAGTTGACGCTAGAGAGGGAACGAGGCGACACAACGCCTGTTCCCCCGAACCATGCGGTAGTGCCGGAGGCGGCCTACCGCTTGAAGACAACTACGAGAAGAGAGCCGCCGAAGGTCAGCCCTAAAGTGAGCGCGGCTGAAGTAGCAGTCGCATCAGCGAAAGTCGGTAAGTCGGCACCGATAGCTGACACCACAGTACAAGAGATGCTGAAGCAGGTGCTAGCAGCCTTCGCGCATCACAACTGCAACATGGCGGGTGACAGACGTCGGGAGAGAAGAAGAAGCCCGCCACGTAAGGTCAGCCCAAAGCGGCCGAAGAAGCCGCGATCCGCACCGAGCAGCCCGAAGTCTCAATCCCCTAAAAGGGGAGAGAAGGACAAGAAGAAGGACGAAAAGTCTGAGCAGCCGAGAAAAGCCAAAGAGTTCAGCTGCCATGGCTGCGGCAGGCCTAATATGATTAAGAGGTTCTGCCTGGGCTGCTTGGGAAACAACCAGGGGAGAGCGTAGACCCTACGCCCTTCCCCTCCGAGTCTGGGATCCAAGTCCCCGAAGGAACCACCAGCGAGCTCGTGAGCACCGAGCTCGCGTCGGAGACGGTTCCGTATCACCCAGAAGAGGGTGCTCCAAAAGGTGCCAGATGGTTGTTGCCTCTGTGCGTAGGGGGGTACACCCTACGCACACTACATGACTCGGGCGCGTCACACACAGTGATGAGCGCCGTTGGCTTACGAATAGCCACGGCATGTGGACGCGCGATCACGCCGAGCCAGGGCAAGGAAGCAATGGTAGCTAACGGCTATTACGCTCCTATAGTTGGGTTCGTCCAACTGCTCTTTGAGGTGGCCGGCGTAACGAAGGACATCAAGGTGGCAATACTGCCTGGTGTACCAGCAGATTGTTACCTTGGTGTCAATTTCATCAGAGGATTCAGGGCCATCCTCGACCCAGCAAGGAACCAGCTTCTCATACAAGAAGCCAGGAAGGAGCTGGTTTTGGAGTTAGCCTCGCTGGAAACAACGGATAATCCTGCCGTGTCAGCCATAGGCCTGGCTAATGTTCAGACCTCGGAACGAGAGCAGCTTTAGGGGCTCCTGGATAGGATGCTGGTGGAAGAGCCAGACGCTCGAGGGTGTACGGGCTGGATCGAGCATGCCATCAATTTCGGCGATGCTGATCCCATCAAGCAGAGGGCTTACCCGTACTCCCCGGAAATCCAGGAGGCGATGCACGCTAAAACAAAGGAGATGTTAGAGGGCGGCATCATCGAGACTTCGCATAGCGGCTGGACGAGCCCAGTCGTTATGATAAAGAAGGCTAACGGCAGTTACCGATTGTGCATTGACTTCAGAAAGGTCAATGCAGTATCGAAGCCGGATGCCTATCCATTACCGAGGATGGATAGCAATCCTGCGCAAGCTGCAGAGAGCGAGATATATCTTGACTCTCAACCTCAGCAGCGCTAATCACCAGATACGGCTAAAGGAGGAGTCGAGGCCAATCACGGCATTCACCGTGCCGGGAGTCGGACTCTTCCAGTTTACCAGGATGCCGTATGGTCTGAGTTACGCTGGAGCGACCTTCCAGCGACTTATTGACATAGTGATAGGCCCAGAGCTTGAGCCGTTCGCGTTCTCGTACCTTGACGATGTGATCATCGTCACAGAGACGTTCGAGCAACACTTGCGACGGCTCGATCACGTGTTGCGACGCATTTGAACGGCTGGTCTATGATCGACTTCCCAGCACCCAAGAATCTACCACAGCTGCGCAGATTCTTAGGCATGGCGTCGTGGCATCGCAAGTTCCTGAAGGACTTAGCCACGATTGCCGAACAACTTCAGCACTTGACAAAGAAGGGCCGGCGCTACGAATGGGGAGAGGAGCAGCAAGCTGCCTTCGAGCAGGTAAAGGCCGTGCTAGCTTCTGCTCCGATCTTACAAAGTCCCAGGTTTGACAAGGAGTTCGTCATTCAAATGGACGCGAGTGACACGGGAATCGGAGCCGTGTTTCTCCCGGTCATCGATGAAGAGGAACGACCGCTAGAGTACGTAAGTCGCACCTTGAGCCCAGCAGAGAGGAACTACAGCGTCACTGAGAGGGAGTGTCTCGCTGTAGTCTGGGCCATCGAGAAGTTCAGGCCACACGTGGAGGGCTATGAGTTCAGGATAATAACTGACCATAGCAGTTTACGCTGGCTCAGTAGCCTCCACAACCCGACCGGGAGGCTGGTGCGGTGGGCCTTTGAGCTACAATGCCACCGCTTCACCATCGAACATCGGAAGGGGGCACTTAATCATGTGCCCGACGCCCTTTCCAGAATCTTCGAGGGAAAGGGTGACGTGCCAACCATAGCGGCCTTAACCTGGGCAGAAGGTACCACGGACGAGTGATACCTTCGATTAGTAAACGAGGTGCAGGAGGAGCCCTCAAGGCATCCTCGCTTGAAGCTGGTCGGAGGTCTGATATACAAATACGACCCCAACCCGGCCATCGAGGATGCCCTAGGAGACGACGACGACGCCTGGAAGGTCGTCGTCCCCGCCAAACGGAGGAAGCAAGTCCTCCAGGTGTGCCACGACGACCCTACAGCAGGTCATCTGGGTCGCGAGAAGACGCACTCCAGGGTCACGCAGCAGTACTACTGGCCGAAGCTGGCAGACTGTGTGGCAGATTACGTCCGCAGACGCCAAGTCTGCCGGCAGTGAAAGGTGGAGCAGAAGGCTTCAGCTGGCTTAATGGGCAGGAGACTCATTGAGCGGCCATGGCAGGTAGTAGCTGCCGACGTGATGGGATCATTCGTCTGAAGCCGCAAGGGTTTCGAATACATCCTGGTCTTCCAGGATCTATTCACGAAGTGGGTTGAATGTGTCCCGCTGCGGAAGGTGAGGGCCAAGGCCGTCCTCAAGGCCTTTATTGAGCGTGTCTTGCTCTAATTCGGTTTGCCAGAAGTACTCCTAACCGACAATGGGACGGAGTTTAAAAACCGGATCGTTGATCGGTACTTAAAGAAGCACGGTATCTATTATTCCACGACACCGGCCTACCATCTGCAGGCGAACCCTGTCGAGCGGGCCAACAGGACGATCAAGACGATAATTGTGGCTTGCTTGGTGGAATCGCACGATCGTTGGGACAAACACCAGTATGAAGTGTTGTTCGCTTTCAACACGGCTGAGCAGAGCGCCGTCGGTGCAAGCCCAGTGCTGCTCAACTACGGCCGACAGCCCGCCCCTCCAAAAAGCGAAGCCCGCACGTCACGCGAGGCTTCCGCTCAGGTATTACAAAAGGAAGCAATACGGGGCTGGACACTGCGCGTGCGAAAGCTACCAGAGCTTTACGCGCGCGCCTCCGAAATCGCCTCCAAAGAGCAGGAGAGGCAGGCCCGCTCTTACGTTGCGCACCGCCGAGAGCTCTTCTTTCAAGAAGGTGACTGGGTGTGGAAGAAGAACAAGGTGCTTTCTTCCACAGCCCAGGGAATAGCGGGGAAGCTAGCCCCAAAAGTTGCAGGGCCTTACATGGTCAGTAAGTTCTTGGGCAGCAATACGTACAAGCTGAGGGACGAAAATGAATGTACCATCCGTCATGTACACGTCAGCCAGCTCAAGAAGTATGTAGCTGCCCAACCGTCACCACCAGCAGAGGACGAGAGTACGACGAGCCGTACTCTCGACGCGACGGGGCCCCTCCTGACGAGCCAACCAGGAACAGGTCCTTTCCCCAGCGGGGGACCCTCGCAAGACGAGTCCGTGGCCGCTGCGCCGGCCAGAAAGCGCGGCCCACCCTGGAAGACGGTCTGAGTCGTGAAGCGTCCCACAGCGAATGTGAGGTAGCCACCGTCAACCGAGGATCGACCGGAGGTAGGCGCAAGCGTCAGGCAAGGCCCAGGAAAGCCCCTAGGCAGTAGGAAGGCAAAGGGCGTGAGAGAACACGCTTTAACTTCGCCTCGCAAGAGGCGCGCGAACTTATAACCCTCACCAGAATTAAAACCCTCGGATAGTAAGTAATAGTAGCTGCTAAGCAGAGCCTAGCAGCAACTAAAGGAGGAGTGTGACAGGTGGCTAATCAAGATTAGGCCACCTGCCATGCAGTGCAAGATATAGTTCGCGGCGCAACTATACGCGGCGCCATCGATCAAGCGATCGATGGCTTGACGCGGGAAAAGGCGCGAGAATCCGCGGCGTACCGAAACGTGGCGCTATCGATCAAGAATCAATAGCGCTACGCGGAAAAACTAATAGGCGAGAGGGGAAAAAGGAGCCCTACCCTTAAGCCTCCTTCTTGTTTCGCCGGTTCGACGTACCGCACGCGCTTTGATTGATTAACGATTTTTACGCGATTTTTCAAAGAGTTTTTTCGCGAGCCCGCGGCCAAATATCGAGAGGACGATGTCAGCTGTAGTAAAAAGTAAGTGGCTACTTAGGTAGTTAAAAATTAGACCACGAATAACTATTATATATATAATAATTATATTGAGTTCCCTGACGCGTGTGCGATCGCGTCAGGCATATATAGATATAAAGGAGCGTACGCGCGAGACTGCGTAAATCTTATTCGAATAGGCCATGCGAGTGCGAGTGAGAGGATCGATCTTTCTCTCTCGCACTACCATAGAACACACGTACGAGTAAGAGAAAGCAACTCTTACTTGTACAACCTTCGAGCACGCAGTTGAGCGAGAGGAACGAGCTCTCTTGCTCAACCATAGACTGCAGCGTCGAGTGAGAGAGAGAGACGCTCTCACTTGATCAGTCACAGACTACGGCAGTATAGAGGGAGAACTGCTCTCTCTATATCCGTCGTTTATAGACTACACGTGTGTGTAGCTACGTGGAGTGAAGAGGGTGCGCATGCGCAGTGCGCACCATGGAAATTAGTATTGCGCGTGAGGCAATACTAATTGCTCTTCACTCGCGAGGGACCTCTTCGCAATAATTTTTACACTTTTGTATTATTTTTATGTTTTCTTTATCAAATAAGCTTTTAGCACTGAGCCGGTGCCTTTCTTATTCTAATTCCCTACAGCTTTCCAATCCCGAATACCGCCGCCTCCGCAGGTGTGCTGATCTAGCATTGGCACACAAACTGAGTAGCCGAGCCCAGTGGAAGCATAACCGGCAGCGAGGCCTTAGGCAAGGCCCCTCACACACAAGTAAGAACAAAAGCAGGACCAGAGAATGGTCCTGCGTTGTTAGCGGGCGTAAACAAATATACTTCGTTACAATATGTATATTATATATATACATATTTAAATTATATTAATTTTGAATTTCAAATTTAGAAATTTTTTTTTATTTTAATAGGAAAATATCTGAGCGAAAACTTTTTTAATATTCAATAAACATGTTTTTGAATTATGAGTCTAAGGTTATAAAATTAGTCGACCTATGCAAGGATGAATGTGTGAGTACCTTGTCAAGTTCCGACGGACAGCGTTAGGCGTATTATCTAGAGTTAGCCGCTCAGTTTTTATCAGCTGTATATGTAATTTAGTGTTCATACGATTGCCCGTATTTTTAATATCCGCCTACTGGGATTAATAGTAAAATGAGTATAATACAATATTTAATACAAAGATTTATCTACAAGGGTTATTATTAATTTGTATGTCGATTCAATATACGGTTTCCCTTGTTACAAATTCTATTCCCATCTATTCATGAATATCATACTTTATATTTTATATAAATCATACTATATTACACATTATATATAAATATATATATATATATATATATACATATAACATGTTATATACAGTCTGTCAAGTAAGAGCGTGGTCGTGTTAATTTATAAAAAAATTTATTTGATAAAACTTTTATATTCATATATACATTGTATACATTACAAACAATGATGCAATTTGGTCAATAATGTGTCCAGTCACCACTAGCGTCGATAATTCCCTGGCATCTCCGAGGCATGCTTTCTACTAATTTGACGGCGTATTCTAGTGGCAAGGATCTCCAGATCCGACGAATTTCGTGAGACAACTGCTTTAAAGTGTATGTGCGTCTTCCACAAAGCTTCCGTTTAGT
This sequence comes from Chalcis sispes, assembly GCA_949987625.1. Lineage (NCBI taxonomy): Eukaryota > Metazoa > Arthropoda > Insecta > Hymenoptera > Chalcididae > Chalcis > Chalcis sispes. The sequence continues at coordinate 36,272,854 of OX465095.1, read as the reverse complement.
ATATGCTCACACATTTTCAATAGGGTTTGCATCGGGCGACTGCGACGGCCAATCCAATGTAACGATGCCAGATTGAGTCTTCCACTGAGTACAGAGCTTGCTGCGGTGTTTAGGATCGTTGTCCTCCTGCAGAATCTAATCTCCATTTTTTGTGATGAACCATCGTTTGGCAGATCACAGTAAAGCCTTTTTGTAGATTTTTATCATTTTCTCGGCATTTAGGTTGTCAGTAAATAGGTGCAAAGTGCCGAATCCTTGCTTTAAGAAGCAGCCCCAAAGATGCACCTTTATTCCATGTTTTACGGTCCGCTGAACAAGCCTATTGGTGGAAGTTGACCAGGCTCGCGTGAGGACAGAACGTGCCCATATAGAACATTCATCAGTAAAAATGACATTTTTAAAATCTCTATCAATATTCTCATGCGCCCAAGCAAGTCGCTTTGTCACATGTTTTTCAGTCGACAGAGGCTTCTTTATTGTGTTGCGCCATTTCAGATGATGAGTACAAAGATGGGTTCGGATAGTTTCGTAGTATATATCTAAATCTTTTGCCATTAATTTTGCTTGTCCTTGCCGCAGTGTTAAAGCAGGATTCCGCGAAAACAGATTCACTATTCTTTTTTTATCTTTTTTGTTCACTTTTCCTATCGAGCCACAATCTGGTAAATCATTGACATTTTTAGCCACTTTATATCGCTGTATCCACTTCTGTACAAATGCCTTCGACTTTCTCATATATTTAGCAGCCACTGATTGCGACATTTTGGGACTTTTCGGGTGGATGCAAAGGAACACAGCCTCGTAGCGCGACGCGTACTTAGCACTCATGGCGTTTAACGTGATTCTTTTCTAAGAGATCAACGACGACTGAATTTTTGTTAACAATGCATCAGGGACAAAGCTTTTTTCTATCGGTTTGCGCAAAAATTAGAGCAAAATCTTTTTTTTTTTGTCGGTAAAGTCGACCACGCTCTTATTTGATAGACTGTATGTTATATGGTTGCTGCAGATAAAATGGCCAATTTAGTAATAAATTTTTAAACAGCTAAAAATTTTTATAAAAACAATTTACTTAATTAAAATAAGTACCAATAGATGCAACACACTTTTCCCAACGAAATACAAGTACATTTATTACAGTTTTGTAGAAGTCCGAGTTTCTGGTTCAAAGAAACTCCTTGAAGGCATTTTTGACAGCAGCTTCATTATTAAATCTTGTTTCTGTCAAGAAGTGATTTGAATGTTTAAGAAAATGGTAATCTGTTGGTAAGAGGTCTGGTGAATATGGAGGGTGAGGAAGAGTCTTATAGCACAACTCGTTTAATTTTTGGACCGTTGCTTTCGATACATGAGGCCGTGAGTTATCATAAAGCAGTATCACTCTATCTCTGTTGACAAGCTTAGGTCGTTGAACTATCAATTTCTGATGCATTTCATCCAGTTGAGCACAGTATTTCTCAGCATTGATGGTTTCGCCAGGTTGCAGGAACGAATAGTGGATAACTCCAGCTACAGACTACCAAATAGTTATTTAAACACCATTATTTTCTTTGGATGAAGGCTTGGTTTCGGCATGTGTCTTGGCGCTTCATCGGCATCTTGCCATTTGGCTGATCGGAGACGATTATCGTATAAAATTCACTTTCCATCGCAGGTCACAATTCGGTGCAAAAATGGTTCCTTTTTGTTGCGGGAGAGAAGAACTTCAAATCTCCATTTGACACGTCATGCTCTGCTCGGTAAGATCATGCGGAACCCATTTGTCAAGCTTTTTCACTTTTCCAAGTTGTTGCAAATGGCAGCAAACTGTCGAATTGTAAACGACTAATTTCTCGGCAAGATCCAGTATGGTTTGGCGAGGGTCAGACCCCACTAATGCACGCAGCTAGTCGTTTTCGATCAATGGTCCTGGGTGTCCACGTGGCTCATTTCCAAGGTCTATATCTCCGGATCGAAATTTTTCGAACCACCGCCGAATAGTTCGATCGCTAACTGTATCAGGCCCAAATGCGCTGTTGATATTCCTCGTTGCTTTCGTTGCGTTGTGCTCTTATTCAAATTCGTATAGTAAAAGTAGCCGTTTTTGATTCACTTCCATGTTTACTTTCTCTTTTTGTTTTTACGATCACTATGAAGTGCAAACCAGAAATGACTCCATAAACCAAGGTATCAGTATTTATACTTCAATATGTCATATCATTTGCGCCGCCTTGTGCCAACATAATACACTAAAATTGCAGCCAACCTAATGTCATTGCTAAATCGGCCATTTCATCCGCAGCAACCTAATATATATATATATATATATATATATATATATTGTGACGTGGTGTTTTTGCACCAGTCACATAAGGAGGCCAAGGCATAGCTTATGCGCCTCCTCGTAGCTAGAATATCCCCCCTTTTACAATCTTGGCAGCCTCGCAGGACTGCCACGCGTGACCCTAACTAACAGCCACGCAGGGCTGTACATACGTTACCTTCACCAGGTACATGGGCTTCAAGCTCAAGTAAAGGCTCTAGCGAGGAGCCAGTCTCAGGAGCCCATGAATAAGTCGTGGCAGTGCTCGCACACACTGCAGCAGGTTCCCATTTCCATGCTCCTTCCTATCCTCGTAGTGATCCCTGTACCTGCAACCTCCCAGACAGTAACAAAGAACAGAATAATAATAGCAGCTGCACCTTGGAAAGAAGTACAAGCTGCCACACAATACAAAAAGAAAGTGCAAGAGGAGGTTAGAAGGCACGCAACACATAAAAGCACAGCATGAGTGCAAGTAAAAACGCACCTGGAGGTGTCTGATAGTGTTGCCTCGCTACCGCTGCAAGCAGGCTATAGCTGTCACCGACACCGCTGCTTAGCTTTCTCAACCGCTCGTCGTCTGAGCCGCAGTTGTTGACCCGCAGTACGGCCGCGCCTAAAACAAAAAGAAGACAGGCAAATTAGTCGACGCCTACCAGCTATGGAACGCGTCGACTCACCTTCATCCTCCGTACATCTGAGGTAGATCCTCGCCGCTCCAGGGAATACACAACAACAACACTGGCACTCGCGAGCGGATAACCTCAACGCGCGCTGCTGGCGAGCAGTAATATCAACTGCCGCCAGCGCTGAGCGCGAGCGGCGGCTGCGTTGCGTAACGTACTTTACACGTACGTTGCGCCGGCGCAGAACGATCATCAAAAAGCCGCGCTCGCGACAGTGCCACGCAAGAAGCTTCTCTTTCACTCCGTTCTGGTCAGTGTTAGCAAACGGTCGTTATTAGCGAGCAGCCAAAACTCCGTTCGTGATAGTCGAGGCCAGCAGTCGCGAACGAGTAACTCTTGAAAACGAGCGAGCGAGCGTCCGGATAGTAACCGTGAGCGTGTTAGAGTATCTGGTGAGTGCCAAGGTGCAGTGGCAGCTGCTAGGAGGCACAGCTTCCCCGAATCGTCCCCGTATCCTGTCCGACTGCGTGTGTGCGACCGCGTCGCGTGTTACGCGCCATTTTCGGCCTTGTCGTATACTGTATGCCCGCGACCGCTCTAACCGTGAGTTAGCCGTGCAGAATATTTGCCGCGCAAGAAACCGCGCTACACGATTGTAGCTGGCGCCCTGGGCTCGCGTAAAAACGCGATAAATAATTGTATTAATTGAATCAGTTTTAAATAAACGTATGTGTCCGTGTATTAAATTGTTAAATAAGTATTTTACTGGTAAGCAAGCAAACCGCTTTCCCGCTCCCCCCCCTTTTTCCATTTGTACGCCACCCTGATCCCCAGTGGCGTTACAATATATACATACATATATTATGCTATTATAACATACGAGTACGTTTTTGTGCTATCACGTGTTTTATTAATGGTTAATAATATAACATGATAATCTTATAAATAAGCGGAAAAACAAAAGAATTATACCTATAAATTGATGAGGTAATGATCCAACAAGTTATGGAAAATAAAAGAATGAATAGATCGCCTTGAACTTTTCAAAGTAGCAAATAAAATTTAAGGCTAAATATAAAAAGTCTTTGATTTAGAGAAAGGCGAAGAAGCAACGTTATAACTAGGATAAATAAAAAGAGGTCCAAATAAAGGGATACGTAGAAGAAAATGCTCTAAGAGTTTCCCCCTTTTAACTGTTCTCTCGACAAACCCGTTTGTTTAAATCGACAGAGGCTGTATTTAACTTTTTGCGTGGGTTAGGAAAGTCAAGAGGGTATATATAACACATCGTTTCATAAGTCCCGAGACTAACAACGAAAACAACATTTTTTCTCAAAAATCATTTTTATTTATCAATATAATCTCCTTTTAGAGTGATACCATCTTTCCAACGCCTTTTTAACATTTCTATATCATGTTTATAGAAGGATTTATCCTTTGCTCCAAAATAGGCTTCAGTTTCGGCAATGACCTCGTCATTCAAACCAAATTATTTCCCCTGAGCATTTTTTAGAGGTCAGCAAAAAGCCAGTAGTCGCTGGGAGCTGAATCTGGCAAATACAGGAGGCAAGGAAGCAAATCAAAGCCCAATTCGTTTAATGTTACCATTGTTTTCATGGACTTGTGGCATGATGCATTGTCTTGGTGGAAAAGGATTTTTTTCTTCTTCATCTGCGATCGTTTTGCTGCGATCTCCTTCTTCAAACGTACCAACAAGTCAATATAATAATCACTGTTGATCGATTTACCTTTTTCCAGGTAGTCAATGAAAATCACGCCATGTGTATCCCAAAAAACAAACGCCATGACTTTGCCAGCAGACTGCTGCGTTTTTGGACGCTTTGGGCGGCTTTCGCCAGCCATGCGCTACTCAGATGATTGCTGATCCGACTCCGGAGTGAAATGATGTATCCATGTTTCATCCATGGTCACGTATCGACGCAGGAAATCCTTTTTATTGCAAGTAAATAGCGATAAACAACTCTCTGAATCGTCGACTCGTTGCTGTTTTTATTCTCCTGAAAGCAATCGCGGCACCCACGTGGAAAAAACCTTTTTCATGCTCAATTTTTTATAAAGGATTGTAAATACGCTTTCAGAAGATATCTGTGTCATTTCTGCAATCTCACGGACCTTAACTTTGCAATTTTACATTACAATTTTTAACACTTCACTTACATTTTCCTGTGTAACGGCTTCCAATGGCCTACCCGAACGTTCCGTATCGTTTGTGTCCGCACCATCACGTTTAAACTCAGCATACCAACGACAAATCGTTGGTTTGGATGAAGCAGAGTCCAGGTTATGTTTTTAAGCCATTGCTGGGCTTCTACGGTGTTTTGTCCCATTAAAAAGCAATGTTTTATCGACACGCGAAACTCGCTTTTTTCCATTTTTCAAACAAATTACAAAGTGAATTTACTCTAACCTCGATAACTGTGCTGTCTGTCATCCGATCGACGTGAAATTTTTACACGTTTCATGTAAAGGTTCGCACTCTATGGAAACGTGGCCAGTTTGGTACTACTAGCACCATCTCGGGGTTAGTCTCGGGACTTATTGAACGATGTGTTACACACACACACACACATATATATATATATATATATATATATATTGTGACGTGGTGTTTTAGCACCAGTCACATGAGGAGGCCAAGGCATAGCTTATGCGCCTCCTCGTAGCTAAAATATCCCCCCTTTTACAATCTTGGCAGCCTCGCAGGACTGCCACGCGTGACCCTAACTAACAGCCACGCAGGGCTGTACATACGTTACCTTCACCAGGTACATGGGCTTCAAGCTCAAGTAAAGGCTCCAGCGAGGAGCCGGTCTCAGGAGCCCTCGAATAAGTCGTAGCAGTGCTCGCACACACTGCAGCATCCATGTCCATGCTCCTTCCTATCCTCGTAGTGATCCCTGTACCTGCAACCTCCCAGACGGTAATTAAACAAAGAACAGAATAATAATAGCAGCTGCACCTTGGAAAGAAGTACAAGCTGCCACGCAATACAAAAAGAAAGTGGAAGAGGAGGTTAGAAGGCAAGCAACACATAGAAGCACAGCATGAGTGCAAGTAAATACGCACCTGGAGGTGTCTGATAGTGTCGCCTCGCTACCGCTGCAAGCAGGCTATAGCTGTCACCGACACCGCTGCTTAGCTTTCTCAACCGTTCTTCGTCTGAGCCGCAGTTGTTGACCCGCAGTACGGCCGCGCCTGAAACAAAAAGAAGACAAGCAAATTAGTCGACGCCTACCAGCTATGGAACGCGTCGACTTACCTTGCTCCTCCGTACATCTGAGGTAGATCCTCGCCGCTCCAGGGAATACACAACAACAACACTGGCACTCGCGAGCGGATAACCTCAACGCGCGCTGCTGGCGAGCAGTAATATCAACTGCCGCCAGCGCTGAGCGCGATCGGCGGCTGCGTTGCGTAACGTACTTTACACGTACGTTGCGCCGGCGCAGAACGATCATCAAAAAGCCGCGCTCGCGAAAGTGCCACGCAAGAAGCTTCTCTTTCACTCCGTTCGGGTCCGCGGTAGCGAAAAGACAAGTAGCGAGCAGTCGACACTCCGTTCGGGTCAGTGTTAGAAAACGGTCGTTATTATCGAGCAGCCAAAAACTCCGAGGCCAGTCGTCGCGAACGAGTAACTCTTGGAAACGAGCGAGCGAGCGTCCGGAGAGTAACCGTGAGCGTGTTAGAGTATCTGGTGAGTGCCAAGGTGCAGTGGCAGCTGCCAGGAGGCACAGCTTTCCCGAATCGTCCCCGTATCCTTCCCGACTGCGTGTGTGCGACCGCGTCGCGTGTTACGCGCCATTTTCGGCCTTGTCGTATACTGTATGCCCGCGACCGCTCTAACCGTGAGTTAGCCGCGCAGAATATTTGCCGCGCAAGAAACCGCGCTACACGATTGTAGCTGGCGCCCTGGGCTCGCGTAAAAACGCGATAAATAATTGTATTAATTAAATCAGTTTTAAATAAACGTATGTGTCCGTGTATTAAGTTTTTAAATAAGTATTTTACCGGTAAGCAAGCAAACCGCTTCCCCGCTCCCCCCCCCCCCCTTTTTCCATTTGTACGCCACCCTGATCCCCAGTGGCGTTACAAATTGACGCCGACAACGTGGGGCCGACACAAATCACGCTGATTTGTGAAAAATTTTCGGGATCGCGCAATCGTGTGTATGTGTGAGGACAGTGAATTTTTGAATAAGAAAAGCAGAGACAGTGAAGTGTGATAAAGTGTATGTATGGTAGTCGCAGTAGTAAGCGAATACCGCATTCTCAAACTCGCCGTTCGCCGCCATTTTTCGCGCGTCGTAAAAGCACACGCGGCCGGACGAGGACGAGGAGGGAAGGAAGCCAGTGAGCGGCCATCTTGATCGACCACGCGAGAAAGCCGCGCAGTAGCGCTGGCGCTCGCATACGCCACGTCGGAGGTCGGTAAGCTTATTCGAGTGTGCGCATCCAGCGGTAAGATCGAGACTACTCGCGACAATTTCAAAACAAATTGTTTTGAAGAACGTTGGCGAGAGTAAATTAAAATTTTAACTTGTTTTTTTTTCTGGTGCCATTCAATTAGAAATTATGTGAATATTTCAAAATTTTTTTCCATAATAATTTTTTTTTATGAGAAAATCCACAATTTTTTTTTGATAAATAATTTTATTTTTTTTTATTTTTTTTTCTATTTTTCGTTGTTTTCGCTGCGCTTGGCTTGCTGCCTACCGGAAAAATTTTCTAAAAAAAAAAAAATCTAATAAATGATCCTGCATGCTAGTGATTTGAATTAAAATTTTTTTTGTGCAATTGCTGGCGTACTGCCGATAATATCCCCACCGCGTGTGTTAGAGTAAGTGCTTATCTGTCGTAGAGCTGTGACGTCAGCTCGATAGTTGCGAGTGTAGCGCCGCGCTTGAACGCGTATCAGCTGACGCGCGTCTCAACTACGGAGGTTAGCACGACGCAAGTAACGTCGTATATTCGACTAGCGCTTCGGAGCGGTTAACATAATCTTTTTTTTTCTTTCCGTTTTTTTTTCTCGTTTTTCTTCCGTTTGGCAATTTAAACATTTTTTTTTGCGCGTGCAGTAGTAAGTTAAAGATAATAAATTTTTCTTATAAATAATAATAATTTTTTTTATTATTAATTTTTCTAAATTAAATAATAATATTTTTTTTTTTTTTGTCAAAATTTTTTTTTCAACTAAATAAAATTTTTTTAAAAAAAATTTTTTTTTAATAAAATTTGTTTTTAAAATTTTTTTTTGTCGAGTATTAAAATTTTTTTTTCTCTTCTTTACCATTTTTTTCAATAGTTCTCGGTATTCTCGAGAAATTATTTTTTTTTTTTGCCTGTGTTTTCGCTTCCGGCAGGGTGCGCCGTCGCCCCTACATCGTCTCGCAAGACGACGAACATTCCGCCGCTCACTCTGACACCACTCATAAAACTATTTTGTGCTGTTTTGTTTCAGTTTTTTTTTCGCACGCTGACCCCGCACCGTGCTGCAAATAGCAGTCGCGTATATTTAATTGTATTAAATGTTATGTGGCATGCTGTGAATGTAAATTATATCTAATTTATTTATATATATTTTTTTTTAAATATTTTGGCGAAAATCTATTTTTTTGTTGTCTCGTATCCCCCGGAATTATTTTCGGTTATAGCGCCGTTTGCTTACATAGTGGCCATTTTTCTGCACCCGGACTTGGCTCGCGCGTATTTCCCCGCTACTTTCCCCGTTGTTTTTGCATAGCTTGTCGCGGACCACGACTGTCCCCCGCTAGCCTAACCTTCTCCCGCCTAGCACCATACTATAGCGCATTTACTGGATTAAGCACGTTGCATTACGCATCCCGCGCCGACGCATGCGAGCGAATTATTAGTTTTTTTTGCAGTTTTCAGCTTCGCGTGAGTTAGGGGACTCAGCCATAGCAGTCAGGAAGCAGTCCACGTAAGTTCAGCAACGATTTGCGAGCTAGTGTGCTCGAGTTGATTTTGTATTCGTGTCATTGTTTTTCCCTTTTTTTTCGTTTTGCTTAGCAGCAGCTGTTTAGGTGGAAGTTAACTTCCTCAGCAGAGCTAACCGAGCACGTACTCGAGCTATTCGTCCCAGTTTTGGAATTTGCGTTGAGCTGAATATACTAAGCGTGATATTTCGCTCGTTTCGCCGTAACGTCGCTTGTCATTATTGTACGTCGTCGCTCCCGTCGTTGCAACTATTTTGTTTCTCGTGGTTTAGTTTTTATTATTAGTGTCGCAGAATGGAGTCGGATCGCGCCGCCAATCGTGATATGATTTCGCTGGAGCCTGAGATTATCAGGAGTTCCATTCGGTATGCTATTTACACCGCAACCGATGGACGCGTGTTTGAAAACGCACAACGAAGCGGACTCAACATCGATTGCGACACCTACGTCGTGCGAGAGCGGCTGGGAAGGTACGAGCTCTGTCGCCTGCTGGAGGCCGATGCCGCTCCATGGAACCCCGCGCAGGATGAGCGCGCGAATCACAGCCGCCTGCCGCCGCTTGAAGCGGAACCGATTATACCGCGCAGTTCAAGTCCGAATTTCGATTCTCCCGCGGTTCCGCAAGCGCCTAATATTTCGGTTTTCTCGCAGCTAGCCGCGCGCGCATGGGATAGCACATCGGCGGAAGCGGCACGGACACCGCAGGGCGAGCCTGATATCCGCGCACCGCGAGTGCGTATCGCCGATACCACGCCGGAGAGAGCTCGTGCGATGGAGACCCCTCCGCCGCCCCGTGCGCAGTCTACGCGGCTACACCAGACGGTTGGCCGGCTTGGCAGGGAATCGCCGATGGAATTAACAGACCCCGTAGAGCGTACGTTCCACGGAGCAGCCTCCAGCTACCGCGTACCACCAGCGGTAGGCCCTACGGCTGCGCTCGAAGAGTTCGACCCGTTCTGGACGTCGTGGTTGAGAGCCAGCGGCCGACGGAAGACCGAAGAACCGCGGCAACGTATCCGGAGCCAGCCGTAAACGCTCCACGAGAACAGCAAAGGCACGAAGCACCATATTTCAAAGCAGCGCACGCAACCGCCCCGTTCGGCGAGTTAGCTGCGCAGCCGTTGCCACCCGCTTCTCGGCGCGTTACCGTGAATTGGGGAGCGCCCACGAACGAAGAGGCTTACGCGCCGCACCCACGATTACCGGAGGACCGACGGCCGACTCAACTGGCACCGCCGCCGCCTCCGCGTCCCGCAGAGAGTAACCACCAGCAGCCGTACGGAGCGGAGAGGTACGACGCACCCCTAAGACCTCCGCTTGAAGCTGCAGCGCCTCGGCACGCGCAAACGAATGCCACGCAGCTTATTCTTGACAATTCCACGTTCCTGCGCGAAAAGCAAACGTGCGAAATACTGGAGAAGTGGCGCATTTCTTTCAAAGGGAGGCAGAAGCAAGACCCCGAGGGATTCCTGACCAACCTGAATCAGTGTCGGGAGACATACGGCTTGACTCTCGAAGATATTATTAAAGCTCTGCCGGCGGGCCTCAACGAAGAGGCATGGTACTGGTTTCGCCGCGAACACAACCGCTGGCAAACTTACGCTGATTTTGTGGACGCGTTTCGGTTGCAGTATTGCGCCGACAATCTGCAAGACCGCTTGCGCCAGGAGATCGGAAGGCGGACACAAGGCCCGCAGGAAGATATATCTACGTTCCTGCTCAAATTCCGCAATCTGCTAGACCAAGTGCGGCCGCCGATGTCATTATCCGAGCAATTAGATTGCACGTGCCGCAACCTCCATCCAGCGTATAGGCAAGCTGTTTCGCGCGACCGCGTTCGTGATTTTGTAGAGCTGCAGCGTCTGGGGAAAAAGTTCGAGACGAAGAAGTTGCAGGACAAGGCTTATCGTCCTCCTCCGCCACCCGAGGAGTCGTTCTTCCCCAAGGACGCGTACGTGCCGCTGCAACCGGTACGCTTGGTTAAGGCTGCTCCCGTAGAAACGGCGCGCCTTATAGATATCGACGACACGAATTATAGCACGGACTTTGTCGCCGCAGCGAGCGCTTCGGAGGAGCGCCTTCAGCATTCGCAGTCGCAATTTAAGCCGCCGGCCCCGCCGCAAGCTCGAACTCCGCCTAAAAAGCCGCGTCCACTAGCGATTACGCGCATAGCAGCCCCCAAGTCTTCGGCGGGAACGCAGACCGAACTACCGCCGCTTCGGCAACCCGCTGACATGCCCCCTCAGCAGCAGCGTAATTCTAATTATTACGCGAACAGCAGCACCGCGCCGCCGCGCGCGGTGGTATACGCCGCTAATAACCAGCAAGATCACTCGCCGCAAGCTCGGAAGCAGCGAGAGCCGTGCCGGCGATGTAACCAGCTAGGGCACTGGGCTGCGGAATGCCCTAAGTCCCCTAAATGTTATGGATGCGGGCAACCGAACGTACTGCGCAAGGATTGCCATCGATGCAGAGCGTCTCCACGGGCGGGAAACGCCCCGCCGGGGACTCGTTAGGAGCTCGCGGGTCCTCGCGCAGCCGAAAGGCAGCTCCACGCTGCGGGCAGCTTCATCCTGACCCGCCACGCCTGTCGCCGCCGCGCGACGCAGTGGAGGTTTCCGCCTCAACGGAATCTCCAGCAGCAGCACCATTGGATCCGCCGCCGTCGCTGATCCAAGGTAAACCGCACCTCCGCGAGGTACGGCTATTTTTTAATATTGAGCTCAATGGTTTGAAGCTCAGAGGCTTACTGGACGATGGCGCCGTCCATTCGTTCCTGGGAAAGGGTTTGAGCACGTTGTTGCAGAACAAGCTCAGCCCTGCGGCTAATACAATTAACGTGGCAGATGGAGGAGCAGTGGCAATCCAGGGAGTGCTGGATGTGACTGTCTCCATCGATGGAGAAAGGCGCACGCTTCCTTTCTTCGTGGCAGATGGATTGCAATACGATTGCATCCTGGGCATCGACTTCAAGAGGCTGTTTAAATTGAAGATTGATTATGGCACGGATACCTGGTGGACACCACGGGGCGTGGTGCACCAGTTCTACCCGTACGGGTCCGATCCGGCGACCTTTTCGGCCGTCGCGACAGTCGGCGGACTCGTAGTAGCAACCGACGACGAGCAGGAGCAGCTAAATGCTCTGCTCGACCGCTTAATCCCGCCAACACCCGCATCGCTAGGATTAACCAACTTAGCAGTGCATACCATCGACGTGCAAGGAGCTGCGCCCATCCGGCAGCATGTGCGCAGATATTCGCCAAAAATGCTGCAAGTTGCATACGATGAGATCGATCGCATGCTGGCCGAAGGTATCATTGAGCCGTCCGACAGCCCGTGGTGCAGCTGTCCGGTAATCGCACCGAAAGCCAATGGAAAGTGGCGTTTCTGCATTGACTACCGGCGCATCAATGCTGTCACTAAACGCTCCGCTTATCCCCTCCGCAACATGAACGATATTTTAGACAAGCTTAGATCGGCTCGCTACATCTCCAAGCTTGATCTTAGTCAAGCGTATCACCAAGTCCCGCTCGACACCGCAAGCAAAGAAATCACCGCTTTCTGCATCCCTGGACGCGGGCTTTATCAATTCACGCGTATGCCGTACGGTTTAACGAACGCTCCCGCAACGTTTCAGCGAATAATGGACCGTCTTATTAAGCCGCAGTGGGAACCGTACGTCTTCCCCTACTTGGACGACGTGATTATCGTCACTTCTACGTTCCAAGAGCACCTGCAGTGGCTGGAACGGGTGCTCGCGGCATTTAAAGCGGGCAATTTGCAACTCAATCGCGAAAAATCTGAGTTCTGCTGCGCTGAAGTTCGCTACTTAGGTTACGTCGTGAACGCAGAAGGCTTGAAGCCTGACGACGATAAGATAAAGCCGATTGTTGAGTACCCCGCACCTACGAACGTCCGCCAGCTGAGGCGATTTCTAGGCATGGTAGCCTGGTATTCGCGTTTCATCGATAATCTGGCAGCATATAAAGCACCGCTCACCCAATTAATGCGGAAAGGCATTCGTTGGCATTGGAACGAGGAACAACAGCTCGCCTTCGCGCAAATGAAGCAAGCTCTAACGCAAGCGCCTGTGCTAGCTCGCCCGGATCTCACCCGCCCGTTTACGCTGCAAACGGACGCGAGTGATTACGCCATCGCAGGCGTTCTAACACAAGAGGTTGACGGACACGAGCACCCGATCTATTTTGTAAGCCGTGTCCTGTCTAAAGCTGAGCGCAACTATTCCGTGACGGAAAAGGAGTGCTTGGCGGTGCTTTGGTCCGTCGAACGGCTAAAAGGTTACCTCCAAGGGGAGGAATTTACGGTGATTACCGATCACCATAGCCTCTTGTGGTTACATAATTTGAAGGATCCCGCAGGCCGCTTAGGGCGATGGAACACGATGCTGCAGCAATATTCCATCAAATTCGTGCATCGTAAAGGCGCGTTGCATCAAGTGCCGGACGCACTCTCCCGTGCGCTCGAGAATAACGTAGAAGCCGCCGCTGTAGCTCCGTCCGCGCACACGGACGACAAATGGTATCAGCGACGCTTGCTAGCTGTCCGCACCCGCCCGCACATCTTCCCAGATGGGCGTATTGACAACGAGCTGTTATACGTGCACCGGCCGAGTCAGCTGATTGACCCGTTAGTGCCGGATCTAGATGCGTGGAAGCTAGTATTACCGCAGGGCGACCGCGTCAAAGCATTGTTTGAAGCGCACGATACACCGCAGGCAGGCCATCTCGGTGTCGAGAAAACGTATGCGTGGCTCGCCACCTACTATTATTGGCCTGGCATTTACTATGATACGTGTCGCTACGTACGCGCTTGCCAAGAGTGCCAAGCGCACAAGGTGTCGCAGCAAGCACCAGCCGGCTTGATGGGGGAGCGATACATTGACGGACCGTGGACGGTAGTTGCCGCGGACGTGATCGGGCCGAAACCACCGTCGAAACGAGGGCACCGCTATGCGATAGTGTTTGAGGATCTCTTCACGCGCTATGTCGAAATCCGCGCGTTACGAAAAGCCGACGCGAAGAGCGTAATGCAGGCGTTCGATGACTTGATAATAAATCGATGGGGCTGTCCTAAGGTCCTATTGACGGACAATGGGACTGAATTTGCTAACAAAATCGTAACCGAGCGGCTGCAGCAGTACGGAGTGACGCAGTCTACCATTCCTCCGTACCATGCGCAGGCCAACCCCGTAGAACGCGTTAATCGGAATTTGCGTACGATGATTAATAGCTTTCTTAGCGAAGACCACCGCGAATGGGATATGCATCTTAATGAATTCGCCTTCGCGCTCAACAGTATGGTGCACTCATCGACCAAATTTTCCCCCGCGTTCCTAAATTTCGGCCGTAACCCGCAACCTTGCATGATCCTCCGCAAACACCTTGAACATCCCGCTCCTGTACAGCCGCTTGATGCAGAACAATGGCTCGAACGTGTAACCCGCTTGCCAGCGGTACATGATCTAGTAAAACGACACATCGAGCAAGCGACCGCAAAACAATCCGTGCATTACAATCGCCGTCGACGCGACGTTCAATATCAAGTAGGCGATTTAGTGTGCCGCCGCCAACACCACCTGTCCTCTGCCGGAGAAGGATTCGTGGCAAAAATGGCACCGCGGTTCGTAGGGCCAGCGACCATCGTCAAGGTACTCTCACCAGTAGTCTACCTCGTCGAAGACGCCAACTCGAATAAGCGAACCAAAATCCACGTAGGCGATTTAAAACGCTACGTACCACCGCGTTCCCGTTAAGAATTTTTTTTTCTCGTTTTTTGATTTTTTTTTTTGTTCTATATAGCACCGCCGCTGCTTATTAAAAATTTTTATATTCAGCAGATTAATGTGCTTCATTACCCCTGTTGCCTATCCCGCTCACCCCGCCAATACACTGCATGCTATTGTTTTTTTTTTTGTTTCCTTGCTCCTTCTGTTTTTTGGTTTTTTTTTAATTTGGTTTTCTTTTGCATTATTTTTTTTTGTTCTCGTTACTTTGGTTTTGGTTGCCGCCAAGCACCCCAAGCCAGCAGAGCATTATTTTTTTCCATTTTTGCTATTTTTTTTTATTATTTTTCTTATTTTTTTTTGTATTTCGCTCCCGCCCCTTTCAATTTTTTTTTGCTATTATTACCCGCGTTGGCGCGAACCGCTCGTGCCACCAATGAGCCACAGCTGCATGTCGCACTCGCATCCAGCTACGTACCACTCTCCGACGAGGCAACGAGTAAACTCAGCATGTTTACCATAACCGCTCACTGGCAGTGGGCCACCAAGGTAACCAATTGTTTTATTTTTTTTTATCGAACAGCAATGCGGCTGTCGAATAGTACTGCTACTGCACCAGGTAAGCACGGTATGATTAAAGTTATTGGCTATTTTATGTACATGTTTTTTTGATGCATATTAATATTAAGTATTTTATTACTTTCGGTATGAGTGGTATTGAATGTTGGAGCGGGTTATGAGAGACCGCGTCGTTAGAATAATTTGCGTAACGATAATAGTTTTTTTGCACTTTTATTTTTTTTTGTATTTCTGCCCAAGTGTCGAGCCAGTCGCGTACATAACCGACCAACTAGATTTTCCGTTCAGACTCGAGTTCGCCTAGTAATTCCGCGTGCACCCGTACACCGCGTACACTTTAGCTGGAACACCAATGCAAATGAGCCACGCTGCAGAAGGCGATGTCCGCACCACAACGTTCTGCCGCACACATACACCGTTGCAGGTGAGACCGCTCACCTTAGGCTAAGTGCAAGCGCTAGGCGAATGTAACCATGTTCGATCCCAGTTAGGATCAAACAGTGAATATGGAGTCGTTTCACTTCCCCCATATTCACGGTTTGGCGGGGGGGAGTTGTGACGTGGTGTTTTAGCACCAGTCACATGAGGAGGCCAAGGCATAGCTTATGCGCCTCCTCGTAGCTAAAATATCCCCCCTTTTACAATCTTGGCAGCCTCGCAGGACTGCCACGCGTGACCCTAACTAACAGCCACGCAGGGCTGTACATACGTTACCTTCACCAGGTACATGGGCTTCAAGCTCAAGTAAAGGCTCCAGCGAGGAGCCGGTCTCAGGAGCCCTCGAATAAGTCGTAGCAGTGCTCGCACACACTGCAGCATCCATGTCCATGCTCCTTCCTATCCTCGTAGTGATCCCTGTACCTGCAACCTCCCAGACGGTAATTAAACAAAGAACAGAATAATAATAGCAGCTGCACCTTGGAAAGAAGTACAAGCTGCCACGCAATACAAAAAGAAAGTGGAAGAGGAGGTTAGAAGGCAAGCAACACATAGAAGCACAGCATGAGTGCAAGTAAATACGCACCTGGAGGTGTCTGATAGTGTCGCCTCGCTACCGCTGCAAGCAGGCTATAGCTGTCACCGACACCGCTGCTTAGCTTTCTCAACCGTTCTTCGTCTGAGCCGCAGTTGTTGACCCGCAGTACGGCCGCGCCTGAAACAAAAAGAAGACAGGCAAATTAGTCGACGCCTACCAGCTATGGAACGCGTCGACTTACCTTGCTCCTCCGTACATCTAAGGTAGATCCTTGCGCTCCAGGGAATACACAACAACAACACTGGCACTCGCGAGCGGATAACCTCAACGCGCGCTGCTGGCGAGCAGTAATATCAACTGCCGCCAGCGCTGAGCGCGATCGGCGGCTGCGTTGCGTAACGTACTTTACACGTACGTTGCGCCGGCGCAGAACGATCATCAAAAAGCTGCGCTCGCGAAAGTGCCACGCAAGAAGCTTCTCTTTCACTCCGTTCGGGTCCGCGGTAGCAAAAAGACAAGTAGCGAGCAGTCGACACTCCGTTCGGGTCAGTGTTAGAAAACGGTCGTTATTATCGAGCAGCCAAAAACTCCGAGGCCAGTCGTCGCGAACGAGTAACTCTTGGAAACGAGCGAGCGAGCGTCCGGAGAGTAACCGTGAGCGTGTTAGAGTATCTGGTGAGTGCCAAGGTGCAGTGGCAGCTGCCAGGAGGCACAGCTTCCCCGAATCGTCCCCGTATCCTTCCCGACTGCGTGTGTGCGACCGCGTCGCGTGTTACGCGCCATTTTCGGCCTTGTCGTATACTGTATGCCCGCGACCGCTCTAACCGTGAGTTAGCCGCGCAGAATATTTGCCGCGCAAGAAACCGCGCTACACGATTGTAGCTGGCGCCCTGGGCTCGCGTAAAAACGCGATAAATAATTGTATTAATTAAATCAGTTTTAAATAAACGTATGTGTCCGTGTATTAAGTTTTTAAATAAGTATTTTACCGGTAAGCAAGCAAACCGCTTCCCCGCTCCCCCCCCCTTTTTCCATTTGTACGCCACCCTGATCCCCAGTGGCGTTACAATATATATATATATATATATATATATATATATGTTTATATCGTAGCCATAACAGAAAGAAGAAAGAAGAATGAAATGGGAAAAAAAAAGGAGGAAACAGAGTACATACTAGCGCGGAATAAATATGAGATACGTCAAACTGATTAAAAAATATTTTTGTCAAATTGATTATAACAAGTTATAACTAATTATAATATTTATTCGTTAAGCAGATTATAAAATTAAATTGTGTACGTGCGCAAGTGGGCCATAACTTGCGACCGTTATAAGTTAGAAATGTCGTAAAATAAACAGGAAAAATATACAAAGATATATTAATTAAACAAAAAAATTTAAGTATATTAAAACGTTAAATCATACAAATAAAACACATTATATTGAACACATTATATTCAAACTAAAGTAAAAAAAAAAAAAAAAAAAACGGGATTAATTATTATGATCAATTATTATGATCAATAAGACTTGCATCACTAATCTTGCTTGCATGCCTTGAAGTAAACAAAAAAAAAGAAAAAAAAAAAGCATTCGCGAATCTAACTACTAATACACTGTCTTAAGGATTTATTGGCCAATAGCAGAAGGCGATAGCTTAAAGAAAAAATATTTTGATTTAAGCTTACACTTATTAGAATATCTATGTCACCCTTAGACTTGTTTCCGAGATGCTGTAGGGGTTTGACGCACCTGACTCATAACTGAGTTTGTCAGGTGTTAAGTCCCTTACGATCGAGTGAATGAGCGGCAGGTGATAACCTTTGAATCCCAGATAAATCTCACGAAATAGTTGACAACGTTATGAAGCAAGATTCGTTCCTTCCATAACGATTAAGAAAGAGCGAATCGGGTCATAACCCTTATCAATAAAAAGGAGATTTTTGCTATCCTTGAATCCCGACATCGCCGTAACGCTATTTTGATATAGCACACGTTAAGAGGCAATGCCCTTCCTAGTATTTCCCTTGAGCCAGCGAGTATATAATTTAGACCACCGTTGAGAATTTAAGTATCGGCAGAGGGGTCACCATTAATTAATCAAACCTTGCCACAAATAAAACCTAAAAGGTCTCTGAGCTGAAATATCATTCCAAAATAACACTAACAGCGACAGTGTACCACGAAGCTCAGGCAAGATAATGATGGGAGAACCTCTTACTAACAACAATCTAATCACTATCGCTGTATCTAGCTTGACTTCCTCTCCATTGGCTATGGTGTTCGGTTATAAGTAACTAACAATTAACTAATCATCGTAATTTAATAGAATCTAAAAATTTTTCATAAAATATTATAAAATAAATTGGAAAAAGAAACACGCTAAATCATATTATTAAATAAGTATAAATTATAAAATGAGTATTAGATGATATAATATTTATAAAATTAATAAGGTTTTATGAAGCAGCATGCGCGAAATAAATTTAAACTAATAAAGTGTAAAAAAAAAAAAAAAGAGAGAATTTTATAATAATTAACTAATAAAAATGATTCAATAAATTTACTGTCATGGATAGGCATGCAACTTTATATAAGTAAAACCTTAACATTTATAAGGTTAATATAGATTTAAAAAGCTAATATTTTAATACATAACCAAAATTGCGTTTAATAATGGTACAACCTATATTGACAGTTTAAGCGCTAAATAAGTATTTGAATAACATTCATTCACACTATTCACGACTAAAGTTACTTCTGGTTATGGTCACATTAATTTAATTACTCGTATTATAAAATGTAACTATTATTAATTAATTAGTATGTGTACGACCGCGTATAATTATAGTAGAATTAAATTGAATAATATCAATTTTAAACGTAATGCACACCATCAGATTTGGAAACGTATCAAGTGGAAATATTTAATTAAATAAAATATTTAAAATAGTAATTTTATGGAAATATATTAATTCACAGCCTTTAACGGGTTCAAGAAAGATTTAAGCGCAATTTAGCACATGCTTATCACCTGTGAGGAATGTGTGAACAATACGGGCAACGAACACTAGACTTATCTGGGAAGAATGATATTTCATAATTTAAAACAAAAAAAAAATTATTTGATTTTATTATTTCAAGCTTTCTTGGAGCACAAAATGATTATATCCATAACCTTAAAATACATATAAGTCTTATAATAACGATTATTATAATAGCTAATATTCAATAATGATCTATGATTTGACTGATGATTATCGTAATTTCTCCTTTTAATATATATGTATGTGTGTGTATATTTATATATATAGATCATTCAGTACTTCTCAGAATGTTTAATTCATTTTATAGATTCTAAATTTAACGATAAATAGCTAGAATTTTTATACAGATGATAATAAATTAGCAATCTATTAATGGAAAATCAAGGTTGTTACGTATATGTTGCTCAATCTTAAAACTCTTCGTAACAAAAAAAAAAAAAAAATTTCATAAATTTGATTTTCAATTGTTAATTTATAGTTTAGAAAAAAAGAAGAACCTAAGTGAGCAACTCTTTTATTTAGCATTCGTAAAAACCCCTAACACTCTTTAGAAGGGATAGACATGAGGTTGCTCGGCGGGCCACCTATCTTTTGGAAAATTTTGACAGTAGCAAACGCTGGAAGGCCAGTTAAAATTAATTTCCTTTCTCCATTTGTGGAAACTCTTCCTGTCACAAATCATATACATATATTACTCTCAAAAATGTCTATGTCAATGCCCCTATTCTGTGATTATAAATTTTATATGTATTATCATTACTCATTCCTTCCCACCACAGGTCTACGCTGCAACGGAACAAGGAAAAGGAAGCCAAGAACAATGAAGGTGGAATGATTGGTGATTTTAATTGGCCTGTGCATAATCAAAGAGGTCGTGAAATACCATGAGACGAAGAAGAGCAAGCTAACTAGGAGCCGAAAACGAAGTAAATATGAGTCTATGGACGGAACTCTACTCAAAGAAATATATTTATGGGCGATCAAGGATATACAGGGCTAGGCCAAGCCTGCCATAAGACCGGGGGCACTATTTCTCATAGGTCTTATAGAGGGGACAGGAATAGACGTAATCTCCTTTATCAGAGCAGACATCAAACAACGGCGAATCTCAAAATATGACTTGCAGATTGGGAACCAAATGTATCCGTACCCCGATCTCACTCCTATCTCTGAAGAGATGAATCCCGAGGACTGGAGTGACGAGCTTCAGTTCCGATAATCGTTAGAAAACGAAAATTACATGATTAACAGCTTATACACGCTGCACCTCAGCTATAGAACAAATTACTATGGCTCCCTCACCTTCGACGGTGCCTGCACCAGATGCCACCAGCCATTACCTGTCAGGCGTAATTGTGAGATTTGTCTGATTAATTGGTTAACTGGTAACATCGAGGACGTCTACCCAGCCACCTGGGAGTGCAAGAACTCCCAGCATCGGCAGGAATAAATCTCCTGGACTATGTGCAGGAAATGTCGAGGGTTGTCGCCAATCATCATCTCCCGGAAGAAACCCTGGGACGACGAATATAATGAGTAGCACCACGCAGTGTTGGGGAGCAGTCTTCGGGAGTGAGTCAAGGGTATGCCATTGTTTCCATATTCAAAAGGGCAGCGTGGCAAGTGCAAGTAGCCACTGCCTCTCTGAAGCAATTGTTTTAAATGTATGGCAGCCATGTCCACGGAAAGCTGGAAGTGGAACAAGCGGTGGAGCAAGTGCGAAGACCAGAAACATACATTAAGCACGGGGTGGACGCTACTGCTTATCTTGAAGGCGTTTCGTTTGAGTGGTAGAGTGAGAATTGGAGAGAGAGAGAGAGAGAGAGAGAGAGAGAGTGAAAGAGAGAGAGAGATGAGCCTTTTTCGCATGAGTTTTGCTCGTGTTTATTTCTTATTATTTATCATAAAAATACGTTAAATTATATTACATGATCGTTTATTTAAAATTCAGCGCAAATTACAAAAAAGAACAAAGTTTTTCATCGCATTTTGCGCAATTGTTTTACACGAGGATAGTTAAATAAAGGATAATTGATCAATAATAAAAAAATGATCGCCACCAAGAATACGTGCAATATCCTTGGGTTAGCGAAGTAATTTATAACTATAAAATGGTTGAAAAGAAAGGAAACAAGTGCAAAATAATAGTTTAGATACTTTTCCTTTAGAAATTACAATTTTCAATTTATTCCTAGGTTATCGCTATTAACTGCCGTTAACTTTTGGTAAAACCAAGAGTTATTTAATTAACATTTATTAAGATTTTTTAATTGCTACGTTACTTCAATTGAATTAATTGAGGAATTTAGAACAATTACCTGTTAAGCATTAACAATTATTATTATAAGTTGAAATTATGACATTGCAAAATGTAATTAATAGTATAGTAATAATTAACGCAACTATTCTCATAAAATTTTGTTTATAAAATTAATGTAACATATTGTAAGAAAAAATAAAGTAATAGAAAATTATTAATAGGTAAATAGTTATAATAAATTAAAATATTTGGTGGTATAATTTGTCCGCACAAAAAAAGATAAGTACTGTCGAAGAATTAAAGTTACTTGGATATAACATATATATAGGTGAGAGTATATTAGCGTTCATCATTAATATAATATTAATGAATTGAATTGATAATTATAATTATCGTTGGAGGAAAAAGTTACAAAGTGAAATTAATATCGCAAAATTAATAAGAAATTATGATTAATATAGGTACGGCATTACTATTATTAATAATCTTAATAAAATCGCAGGCTTCTTGATATTATTTTAAATTGATTATTAAATTTACGTAAAGAAATTTTTACCAAGAGTGTTCCGTAAAAATAATACTTGGCATTTAGCGTGAGAACGGGAACGCTGTGATCTCGCGATGTCTTGAATCGCGGTGGAGATGCTCAGTTTCCTCTGTCTGACGAAATGACCATAATACTTGCCGGGTGATGGCAATAAATACCCAAGAAGAAGATATCTGCGTAAATATAGATCCCGTAAAAATTTTGCCTTTTGAATATGTTACCCCTGAATTCGACCCTGATACCGATACTGAGCCGGAACCTCCTCTTAATAGAATAGGACAGAGATGCAAATGAGCCCAATTACTCCTAAGTTTAATTCAGATTGGTCATCTTAACCAAGAGAAAAAAGACAGTGTTGATTATTGAATTAGATAATGATGTACCTATACACACTAAGCAACATCGATACCCGCCGAAACATAGAGAAGTTATAGATGATCGAATAAAGAAGAAACTAAGGGATGAAATAATAGAACCCTCAAATTGACCATGGTCCTCTCCGATTTGGGTAGTCTCGATACGACCAGACAGTCATGGTAACCCTCGTTGGTAAATAGTTATTGACTTTAGGGAGTTAAATAAGAAAACTATAGGGAATGCATATCTGACACCCAATATAGCAGACATTTTAGATAAATTAGGTGGAGCAAGTTACTTTACGTGCTTTGGTTTGGCAAGTGTATTTTGACAGCTACCTATAAAAGCGGAAGACAAATGCAAGACTGCTTTCACTACCCCAAATGGGCACTACCAATATGTACGCGTGCCGGAGGGATTAAAGATTGCACCCGCTACTTTCCGGAGATTAATGGATAACGTTTTGAAAGGACATCAAAACACCGAAATGCTGGTATACCTCGATGATATAAAAGTATACGCAAGAGATCTGCAGGACCATAATAGAAAAGTGAGACAACTTCTAGATCGTCTGAGAGATGCTAGACTGGTTCTACAACCTGACAAGATTAAATTTTTACGACGTGAAGTGCCCTTCCTAGGGCATGTAATCAGCGAAAGAGGGGTTAAGCCAGGTACCAAAAAGATTTCGGCAGTAAAAGATTTCCGAAAACCAACTACTATTAAAAACATTCGACAAGTCTTGGGCCTAGTAGGGTACTATCGGAGATTCATAAAAAAATTTCTTGAAAATTTTAAAGCCATTAATTAGCCTTTTAAAGAAAGGCCAGCAGTGCGGTGACTGGGGGCCACAACAGGATGAAAGTACTAAGTTACTAAAAAAGCGCTTATGCGAAAGCTCTATTTTAATTTATCTGAATTTTAAGAAAGAATTCACGCTAACTACTGACGCTTCTGACCACACATTTGGAACGGTATTAAGCCAGGAACTGAACAGATTCGATCATTATGTGGCATATACATCAAGAACTTTAAATAAGGCCAGGAGAAACTATAGTACTATAGAAAAAGAATGCTTAACCGCGTTATATGCAATACACCAATTTCGACCTTATCTACTGCGAAGAAGGTTTGTCTTGCAAGCAGACCATGAACCTCTAAATTGAATGCATAACAGAACTGTTTCTGGGCAGCGACTGATGCAATAGATGTTCAAATTTTCCGGGTATCAATATAGCTTCAAGTACAAACCTTGAAGCTTAAATAATAATGCGGACGCTCTTTCTCTCAACCCAGTTATAGACGTAACTGAGCAAGAGATCAATAATAAATTACCGCAACTCAGAATACTACTATAAAATAAGGTAGCATCTCAGCTAAGGAAAGAAAAAAAACCAAAGTCCCAAAGATCAAAAAATCTCCCTGTCGTAGACGCGCCTGATTCGGCAACAGCAAACCGAGAACGAGGGGGGCCGCTTGGTTCAAAGACTGTTAAAGCACCTACAACCTTAGACTTTAGTACAATAGCTCATAGAACTAGAGCTGAGACTAAACGAGACTCAGGAAATGATCCCCGTACCTCAAGAGCAATATATCCAATAAAACACATAGACTAGAAGCAACCGTGAGAGATGCGACAACATCTTATCAAGGGTCAGTATCAACAAATCCCTTTACGGAGGCCCAGATCGAACCAGCTTAGAGCTAATATCAAAGTGTACAGAGTCAATTGATATCGACACAGACACAGATAAAGTGCCTCCGCGGGCTGACCCTAGGAGGAGCGGGATGCGAGAAGAAACAACTAAAGAATCGGATTCCGATACTGACTCTCAGCATCACCAGAAAAGGGATAATTTACCGATTTGTATGGAGGTAACCGCAGGCTCAGGAAGTGAAACCGAGGAAGTTACTGCAATAGAAGAGAACTAGGAAGAAGAGTATAGTGACAGTTCACAAGGACTACCTAAGGGTTCAAAACCCCTAATATTAAATGAAAAGTTAAGTGTCAAAGTTACGGAAAAAAAAGAAACAACAGAATACTTGGGAAATTTCAACGTATCCCTGGGAAGAATCTACGACAGAATATATAACCGATGTGGCAACAACTCTGATAAATTGTTGAGGAGTAGAGACAACACCTTTGGGGGAAAAAATAATATTTTTTCAAGAGTACATAGTGGATCCAAAATATCAGGAGTACTTATGCACTATAGACCCTTAGGAGGACAAAACTCTCAATGACGACATTATGGAACAGCAAGTGGCACAACTAGAACAACAGCATCTAATTAGCACAGGAATCCAACTTTCCTTACCCTGAATAACAAGATTAATTATGAAACGAACAGTGTTGCCAACGCAGAAGACTTAGATAATATACCTGGGATGCCAAGTTAAACACCTAAACCAATTTCAGACACACCATTCAGCTGCAACCAAAAACCACAAACTAGAAGTACTCCTCTAACAGGAAAAGTGAAGGAAAACTTGCGACTTAGCGAGGCAAGTGGCATTTCCGTAGACCCTAAAAAGCCTTCACAGCAAGCCTTCCTCGAAAAACCAACAAAAATAAATATAAATTATTGCCAGGTGCCTAAAGATCCCTTCAACAAATTACTACCTACGATATCATTATGCATATCCTCGTACGAGTCGCATGAAACTACTACCATGGATCATAGTGATCAAAGCTCACAGGATACCGAGAGCTTAAAAGAACAACAACCCTTGCTTCTACTAAATTCAAGAAACAACATTAGAGCATCCTGACAAAGCCTCACCTACAAGAGAGACAACCTAGTGCACATCGTGACCAGCGATATTGAAAGCATAACGAGTACAACAAGGCTATTGATTGATATCGAAGCAATAAATCAAATGAAATTTAAGAAAACAAAACCAAAGGTAGGGCAAACCTTCGTTACGCCATATAAAAGCCATAAGGTATTATCAGTGGTTATAAAACATAAGTACTTTGACGGTCTCGCTATTTCGAAAATAAAGATTGCTCTAGCCAATCTGAGATCTGCAATGCTTCAAAAAAACCTTACCGGCTGTCGCATTTCGCAGAGAAAAGACATGTTGGATGCCTTAGAAGCAGCATTATTAGCTCAACTGCTGACAGAAAAATTTGAGGGTAGCCCAATTACCGTAACCTTATGTTACGGAAAGGTGAGTTGTCCGGCATCAGGGGAGAGAAGTGGCATAATCCAAAATATACATAAGAGCCTCACAGAAGGACACAAAGGGGTAAATCACAACATATCAGAAAATCAGAGAGAGACACTATTGGCCAGGTATAAGAAACAACGTTCTGGACTACGTCTGAAAGTACTGAGAATAAAGTATAAAAAAGTTCGATAAAACACAGACAAGGGAGCCCATAATTATCAGGCGAATAATTATGTAGGCGAATTGAGAATGACCCCTTGAGGTAACAGTCATATGCTGACCATGCGATGCAATCTAACAAAATACCAGATAGTGGTACCAATACCTAACTTGTAATCTTTCACTATAGCCAACGCATTGGCTAAGCACCTAATGTGTCAATTTGGGGCTCCTAAAGCAAAATTATCAGATAGAGGAACCAGCTCCCCGTCAAATCTGACGGAAACACTTATGAAAATATATGAAAAACAACATCTTATCACGTCAGGGTATAGACCCTAGACCAATAAATCATTAAAAGAAGATATGCGCTATTAACTGATTTTATCAGGACGTACTCAGAGTCATATAACGACTGGTATACATTAATACCTTTCGCAGTATTCACTTACAATACCAGCTTACATTCTGCCACTACATTCACCACTTATGAATTGGTTTCCAGAAGGATCGCAAGATTCTCTCTAAAAATACCTGACAAGGAAAAACTAAGTACATATAACACGTACCAACGAAACTAACTTCTTTACTTCGATGAAATGAATCACATCGCCAGGGATAATCAGATAACGGCTAAGTTACAGTCTAAAGCTCGATACGATAGAAAATTTAAAAACCTAAAAAACAAGGTCGGAGACTATATGTACATTCTGTCAAAAAAGTACCGGGTATTGGCGATTTAAATCTGGCGGGGCAATTTAGGCAAGTAAAATTTTTTTTTCTAGGTTGGTACAACTGTCTTAAATGACTATGTCAAGTTTAAGCAGAATCTGTCAACGAGTGTGTTTACAGTAGCTGGTTAAGTCAGTGGCCCTTAGCTCGCGCGCCGAATTTCGTTTTATGGCTTCAATCGACTAAAAAAGGGTGCCACGGAGCGGCAATTTTAGTTTTGGAAAGAGGAAGAAGTCACAGGGAGCCAAATCCGGCAAATACGGTGGTTGTTCAAGCGTGTTTGTTGAGTTTTTGGCAAGAAAGTCGGTCACAATCGTAGCTCGGTGAGACGGCGCGTTATCGTGTCTTGCGGCCACCTTTCTCATGCCCAAAATATCAATTGAAATCGTACGGGTGGATTCGTGTCAGTTGTATCAACCTAAAAAAAAAATTTTATCTGCCTAAAGTGCCTCGCCAGATTTAAATCGACAATTCCCGGTACTTTTTTGACAGAATGTATGTACTTAAAGAAAAAAGGACATCAAAGTTTGATAAATATTATAATAAATCTTTAAAAATCATTGAAATAGTGGGTAGAAACAATGCTTTATTAGAGTTACCTGATGGCAGACGTATTAGAAAACACATGAAAAAACTAAAATCAGCCTTTGAATGAAAGAAATAATCGTTTCAGGAAACCATCATCAAGCCGCTCTCCTTCCTCTACGTGATAATAGTACACGCAAGAACTTCTTCAGTTCTCACAGAAAAGAATTTCAAGATAGAAATAATTTGAGAAAACCCAGAAATAGACTACGAGCGTATGGGAGTAGTATTGGGTGTACAACTTTGCTTCTGCCGTTTTGCAATAGATGGCTGTAGCGGTAAGTGGTAGTTGAAATAAATAAATCGTAGATGCCATACAATAAGCTTAGGTATTTGTTAACATAACGCCATCGAAATATTAGTCGATTTGTGTCTGCATCATAAAGTTATTCTCGATTAAACATGTCAGCTTACGAGCCAAATTCTTGTCATTTGCGGGAGGTTTTAATTTTCTGCTTCAATATGAAGAAATCTGCGACTTAGGCTCATCGAATGCTCTCAAATACCTATAGTGAGGCCGCTATTAGTAAAAGAACATGCCGAGAGTGGTTTCAACGCTTCAAGGACGGCGATTCTAACGTCGAAGACCAGCATGGCGGTGGAAGAAAGAAGGTTTTCGAAGATGCAGAATTGGAGGCATTACTTGATCAAGACTTGTGTCAAACGCAAAAAGAATTAGCAGGATCATTAGAAGTGACGCAACAAGCCATTTCAAAACGCCTGAAAGTCATGGGAATGATTCAGAAACAAGGAAATTGGGTGCCGTACGAGTTGAAGCTGAGAGATGTTGAACGGCGTTTGTGTGCTTGTGAACAGCTGCTGGCAAGGCAAAGACGGAAGGGATTTCTGCATCGCATTGTGACTAGGGACGAAAAATGGGTTAACTACGATAATCCCAAGCGCAGAAAATCATGGGGATATCCCGGCCATGCTTCCACGTCGACGGCCAAACCGAATAATTACGGTTCCAAGGTCATGCTTAGTATTTGGTGGGGCCAGCTCGGCGTAGTTTATTATGAGTTGTTAAAACCGATTGAAACAATCACAGGCGATCGTTATCGAACGCAATTAATGCGTTTGAGCCGAGCATTGAAAAACAAACGGCAGCAATACAACGAGAGACATGATAAAGTGATTTTACAGCATGACAATGCTCGACCCCATGTTGCGAAAGTGGTCAAGACATACTTGGAAACTTTGAAATGGGAAGTCTTACCCCACCCGCCGTATTCTCCAGATGTTGCTTTTTCCGACTGTCACTTGTTTCGATCAATGGCACACGGCCTGGCTGACCAGCACTTCCGGTCTTATGAAGAAGTAAAAAATTAGATCGATTCGTGGATTGATCCAAAAGATGACCAGTTTTTTCAACGCGGGATTCGTATGCTGCCCGAAGGGTGGGAGCAAGTAGTGGCCAGCGATAGACAATACTTTGAATCATTAATGTATTACCAGTTTTTTACAACTGGTAATGGTGAAGAATGGTCCTATTAGGATTCATTGGAAGCCTCAGTAAAAGTCCATTTGGATGAGTCATGGCAGAAGACGTTGTAAAGATAAATACCAACATAGATCAGTTGTTTACAGATTAAAAGGTGTTAGTGCAGCGAGTAAATGAAAGAGAACACATAATAGCTAAGTCTCTAAATGACCTATACAATACCGCAAAGGCCCACGCTGAGGTAATAGACCAAATGGAAAAGGATATTAACCGGGAATTCTAATTCATAGTCAGTGGGGAAAATGAGTTGCGATATCTTATTACTTTAACTATACATGCCCGCAAAATAGACGTCGCAATGCAGCATCTAATTAAAAGTAATTGACGGATGTTGCAAATCATACAGAGATTAAAGGAACGGAAGGTGGGACCTTTTTTCTTAAATAAAGATACACCAAAGCACTTGACGAACGCCATAGAAATGGCAAGTGGCGCATTAGAGTTTTCAATACCGCTTCAGCAATTAAAAGCAGAAGTAGTCGCGAAAATTGCACGAGTAGACGCAGTGTACATCAACGGAAGGTTGCTAATTATAATGCATCTTTCTTTAATAAAACGAGTACCTTGCAACCTCTATAGACCACACCCATTAGCTGTATCGCAAATAATTAACAATAGTAAATCATTGAATAGGAACAGGATATATAAAGCCAAGCCACTGATACCCAGTCAATAGAGCGGTCTAATGGCAGAACATAAAAATAAATCATGAATACTTGCAGAACTGCCGCCATACACATTATGCCTACAGATATTCAGCCAACGGACCCTTGTCTAAAACCACTATTCAAAGAGATTGTGAGGTCTCAATGTTGTTAAGACCCAAAGTACAGGTATTGAAAACTTGTGATGTAACCATAACTTCCACTAATGTTACTCAATGAAGTTATCTAAAAGCCGATGGATCCTGGCTCTATTCCTTAGGACAAAAGAAAGTTTTGCGCCTAATTTGCTCCGAACAACCTGACCAATCTATACACCTTCATGATGCGGGAATTCTACAAATGGCACCCGTATGTGTAGGCAAGACCAATGAACGTCTCCTTATAAGTCAAGGAAACCAACGCAACGATCTCCAATATCTATACAACCCAGAGTTAGCACTTAGAGTGGAAGCAATATATCCTGACTTGCTTAACAACCACCAAGAGATGATTAGTTCACCTGAAACGAAGATATCAAGCGGCGCTGCACCAAACACTTAAGGATAGAGAAACCGCGAGAAATCGGTACATAGAATTACCCATCGCTTAAAAAAATTTGAGGTTTGCTAGAGAAGCATATTCAACATGCACTACTTAATATACGGAGGAGCTCTTGGTCAAATCCTAATTACCGTGCGGCTTACCTTCACCGTCTGGAACTGTTATACTAGTAGAATACTGCAGTATCATAGCCAGACCAATTGCAAAGTCTAAGTAATCTCCGAGACGACCCATACACGTCAACTACAGGAAATATCACTGCGCCCAATTGGATTGCAAAACCAACCAAAAATCCAAGACTAAACTTGCATGATGCAGATACCGGACCGCGTCTTAGTTCTTAGGAGACTGATGAATAACCCATTAAATCGCCCACAATCTCTGCCCTATCTAAAATCACTATCTATTCAAATCCCAGATACTGATTAAATCCCGACTTTAGACAATGCAAGTGCTAACTGTTTCATAAAAGGGTACCCTACGGAACAAGTTTCCGTGAGGCTCGAATTAAAACCATATCCCACTAATAAACCCTAAATATTCCGAACCCAGAAAGTATAGAATGTAATCCTTATCCTTGAATTCCAGAAAGCACCGACCAAAACGATTATGGCTGACCAATGCCGAATCAATGTGACTAAAAATCCAGAGGGTTACGGCAGCTTATTATTTCATAATCTTTGCACTACCTTCCCATCATCCGCTGTAGGAAAAGCCAAAAAAAAAGGACCAACAAAAAGAGTAAATATTCGGTCAACTGGAAATGAGAATCTAGCCGTAATACTAAAAATAAGGTATTTAAAAAAAGAAGACAGAACTCAAATGCTACGTAAAATACGAAACCAAGCAAAATTAAGGACCATACCGTCCAGGCCCTGTGGAACTAGACTATTCTGGCAATCACCGAGGAATATTACTAAAGAAGAACTCTTTAATGACTCTGGAATAATTTGACTTTTAGATCTTATCAAGATCATCCAGAATGTTGAGCGACAGTCCACTTGCAGATACATTTAATTTATTAATGCCAAGGATGCTATAAAGGCCTTGCGAGAAAGTAAAAGAACGCACTGCGCCATCTTTGCTGATCCCCTATAGATTTTAAGAGCTGACAAGGAGAAAAACCAAATGCATGGAAAGACGCTACACTCTAAACGCATGCTATAAGTAACACATCGTTCAACAAGTCCCGAGACTAACCTAGAGATGGTGCTAGTAGTACCAAACTGGCCACGTTTCCATAGAGTGCGAACCTTTACATGAAACGTGTAAAAATTTTACGTCGATCGGATCACAGACAGCAGAGTTATCGAGGTTAGAGTAAAGGCACTTTGTAATTTGTTTGAAAAATGGAAAAAAGCGAGTTTCGCGTGTTAATAAAAAATTGTTTTTCAATGGGTAAAAACATTGTAGAAGCTCAGCAATAGCTTGAAAAACAATACCCGGACTCCTCTCCATCTAAACCAATGATTTGTCTTTGGTATGCTGAGTTTAAACGTGGTCTTACGGACACAAACGATGCGGAACGTTCGGGTAGGCCATTGGAAGCCGTTACACAGGAAAATGTGAGTGAAGTTTAAAAAATTGTAATAAAGAATCGCAAAGTTAAGGTCCGTGAGATCGCAGAAATGACACAGATATCATCTGGAAGCGTATTTCCAATCCTTCATGAAAAATTAAGCATAATAAAGGTTTTTTTTAAGTGGGTGCCGCGATTGCTTTCAGTGGAACAAAAACAGCAACGAGTCGACGATTCAGAGAGCTGTTTATCGCTATTTACTCGCAATAAAAAGGATTTGCTGCGTCGATACGTGACCATGGATAAAACATGGAAACATCATTTTACTTCGGAGTTGAATCGGCAATCATCTGAGTGGCGCATTGCTGGCGGAAGCCGCCCAAAGCGTCCAAAACCGCAGCAGTCTGCTGGCAAAGTCATGACGTCTGTTTTTTGGGATACATATGGCGTGATTTTTATTGAATACCTGGAAAAAGGTAAATCGATCAACAGTGATTATTATATTGACTTGTTGGTACGTTTGAAGGAGGAGATCGCAGCAAAACGACCGCACATGAAGAAGAAAAAAATCCTTTCCCACCAAGAGAATGCAACATGCCACAAGTCTATCAAAACAATGGCAAAATTGAACAAATTAGGCTTTGATTTGCTTCCCCACCCCTCGTTTTCGCCAGATTTAGCCCCCAGCGACTACTGACTCTTTGCTGATCTCAAAAAAATGCTCCAGGGAAAAAAATTTGGCTCGAATGAGGAGGTCATTGCCAAAACTGAAGCCTATTTTGAAGCGTAGGATAAATCCTTCTATAAACATGGTATAGAAATGTTAAAAAGGCTTCGGAAAGATTGTATCACTCTGAAAGGAGATTATATTGATGAATAAAAATGATTTTAAAAAAAAAATGTTGTTTTCGTTGTTAGTCTCGGGACTTATTGAACGATGTGTTAGACAGTAAAACATTTGAGATCTATTTAGTCACGTGCCAAATACAATATTAAATGAGAGACCGTAAAAGAAATCCGGAAAAAATAAGAACCGTAACCAAGGGCTTCGAAGGTAATAAGCCAAAAACCAGCGAGAACCTTACCATGGGACCCTAAAAGACTATTAATCGAATACCGAAGACAACACAAGAATTTAAATTAAAGACCATGCATGAGAATAAACACGCCATTGAGCAGACTATTGACACCAGAAAGGACAGTGAAGTCCACCAGAAACCAGATCCAGTCTCATTACTCAAGATAAAAGAAGCATGAAAATATATACAAGAATCAATACATATACTATAGAATTAATTTATATAACCATATTAACACTTAGGCAATATATTAAAATAAAACTTGTAAAAGCAATTCAAACTGTTTCATTTCACAGGCATTCATAGTAAATTTTTATCATATTAGTAAGTAAATCAGCTTAGATTGTTTTTCTATAGATTGTTAAATAGTACTAACCAAACCAGTAAAAGAAAAAAAAAAAAAACCAAAAAAAAATAACAAACTGTGTTAAAAACCTTTTTACGTAAAGGCAAGCTAAATAACTTAAATTTTTTTTTTCTTTCCCTTTCGATGGGTTATAATAAATTGTTATAAAATAATATTTAGATTTTCTACAACCCTAAAATTTCCAAGCAAACTAATCAACTTCAATAGTATGAAACTAACACAGTAATATAAAGCTAATAGAAGTCGATAATCATTTAATATTAATAATCTGTAGATTAAGAATCAGTTGTAAACGCATAGACCACGCAGCACGACTGCTGTATACCGGGATGGTAAACGTCTGTAAGGGTTGGAGGATGTTACGTGACGTAACATTAAAAGTATTCTTAAAAAAAAAAAAATAATATGTAAATTAGAAAAAAAATATTTATAAAAAATAATAATAATATTCATGAAAATTCAAAGTAATATATATGTGTATATACTAATCAGCAAACATACTGAAAATCAGAAATAAAATTAAAATTATATTAAACTTAGTACACGAAATGCAACGCATAAATTTTCAGAGAATGTGTGTGTATGCTGGTTCTCTTGAAGAAAAAAATGTATAAAACTTGCAGTCATACTGCAAACTGACTCCTGTGGAAAAATCCAAGCGACATGGAGAATAGACTTATTCTCAGAGGATAACATTCTTCTAACACATGTATAGAGAGTCGAGTAATCCAACTCTTCTCGGCACACACACTTAGACAAATAATGAACTAGAGTTGCATTTTAGTTGAAGGGCGCGGGGAAGGCATGGGAGTCTACCGAGACTTATGCCGATGCCCAATCGGGAAAAATCCCCACAACGGCTCCGCGACCAAGTCTTTAAATGATGGGAGCAAGCGGGCCGTGGGGCAGAATATTCTTGATTCTTATATCACCAGAGTCATCATATTCTTTTTTTTTTTGGTTTTTGCCGTCAGGCGTGAATGAAAATAAAGTCAGTTTTTGGATCGGTGTGTGTCCTGCTGAGTGGTGTTTGTACAATAAAAACACAAGTTGTCTAAGCCCAGGTTGTACACGCGAGTGTAGGTGTGAGAAACCAATAAAAAAATCTTAGAGAAAACTAGTTGTATTGTTAATCTGGTCTCGCCCGTCAATTCCTGTGTCTTTCCCTTCAGTGTTCAAAGGCCAGCCGTGAGGAGTCCAGGACACCGGTTCCTGTCAGGTAAGATTTTAAGTATATTTTATATGAATCAATGATTAAACCATTTGTCCCCACTGCCCTGGTATGTTTGGTTTCCTGTTGATCAATGGGGCAGAGGCGTCAATTCCTCTGATCTCCGTGATCAGATTAGGTAAGGGTTCTTTTCGTTCCGCGATGTGTGGACGGGCTTGTACGGGACGGGTTAGTGGGTTCCCACATAAAAATAAATAGTAAAATGTCACGACGTGCGTGTTTCCCCACACGTAACAGTAAAATTTTTGGTGAAGGCGCTGGGTAGCTGCCTACACTGAGGGACTTTTTGCTGCCTAATTGGGGAAAAAATATAAATTTAATTAAAGAAATTTTTTATTATTACTATTTATATTTTTTTTATTATAACAACCCGGTCAATTTAAACATTCATCACATCAGTCACTACCCAGGATTCGTTCTATTATGCATCCTGTTCAAAGGTTCATGATCTGCTGGCAAGAAAAATTTTCTTTCCAATAGATATGGTCGAAATTGGTGCATGGCTTATAGCGCGGCTAAGCATTTCTTTTTTATCGTACTATAGTATCTCTTGGCCTTATTTAGCGTTCTTAATAAATATGCTACAGGGTGATCGATCAGTTTAGTTCCTGGCTTGATACCGCTCCGATTGCGTAATCAGAGGCGTCAGTTATTAGTGTAAATTCCTTCTCAAAGTCCGGATAAATTAAAATAGGGTTTTCACATAAGCGCTAATGTAGCAACTGAAAACTTTCCTACTGTTGTGGTCCCCAGTCACTACACTGCTGCTCTTTCTTTAAAAGATCGGTTAGTGAATTGCTATTTTTAAAAAATTTATTATGAATCTCCGATAGTATCCTACCAGGCCCAAGAATTGTCGAATATTTTTTATCGTAGTTGGCTTTGGGAATTCTTGTACTGCCCTAACCTTGTTGGAATCTGGCTCATCCCCTCTTTTACTGATCTCTAGCCCCAGGAAGGGAACTCCACGTCGTAAAAATTGAATCTTGTAAGTTTTAGAACCAGTCTACCGTCTTCAAGCCGATTTAGAAGTTGTCTTATTTTTCTATTGTGGGCCTGCAGATTCCTTGCGTATACTATTATATTATCAAGGTATACCAACATTTTGGTGTTTTGAAGCTCTTTCAAGACGTTATCCATTAGCCTCTGTAAAGTAGCGGGCGCGTTCTTTAATCCCTCTGGCATACGCACGTATTGCTAGTGTCTATTTAGGATAGGGAAAGCAGTCTTGCATTCGTCTTCCGGTTTCATGGGTATTTGTTTAAATCCACTAGCTAAATCGAAACACGTAAAATAATTGCTCCTCTTAATTTATTTTAAATATCTGCTATATTGAGAAGAGGGTATGCATCTCCTATAATGTTCTTATTTAACTCCCTAAAGTCAATAACTATTCGCCAACGAGGGTTATCATGACTGTCTGGCCGTTTTGGGACCACCTACATTGGAGAGGAACGGGGTGAATTCGAGGGTTCTATTATGCTATCTCTTATTAGGTTGCTGCAGATAAAATGGCCGATTAAGCAATGACATATAGTTCGCTGCAATTTTAGTGTATTATGTTGGCACAAGGCGGCGCAAATGATATGACATATGAAAGTATAAATATTGATACCTTGGTTTATGGAGTCATTTCTGTTTCGCACTTCATAGTGATCGTAAAAACAAAAAGAGAATGTAAACATGGGAGTTAATCAGAAACAGCTACTTTTACAATACGAATTTAAATTAGAGCACAACGCAACGGTAGCAACGAGAAATATCAACTGTGCATTTGGGCCTGATACAGTTAGCGAACGAACCATTCGGCGGTGGTTCGAAAAATTTCGATCCGGAGATATGGACCTTGGAAATGAGCCACGTGGACACCCAGGACCATTGATCGATAACGACAAGCTGCGTGCATTAGTAGAGTCTGACCCCCGCTAAACCATAAGAGATCTTACCGAGAAATTAGGCGTTTACAATTCGACAGTTTGCCGCCACTTGTAACAACTTGGAAAAGTGAAAAAGCTTGACAAATGGGATCCGCATGATCTTACCGAGCAAAACATGACGTGTCGAATGGAGATTTAAAGTTTTCTTCTCTTCCGCAACAAAAAGGAACCGTTCTTGCACCGAATTGTGACCTGCGATGAAAAGTGGATTTCATACGATAATCGTCGCCGATCGGCTTAATGGCTAAATGCTGATAAAGCGCCAAGACACATGCCGAAACCAAGCCTTCATCCAAAGAAAATAATGATAACTGTTTGATGGTCTGTAGCTGGAGTTATCCACTATTCTTTCCTGCAACCTGGCGAAACCATCAATGCTGAGGAATACTGTGCTCAACTGGATGAAATGCATCAGAAATTAATAGTCCAACGACCTAAGCTTGTCAACAGGGATGGAGTGATATTGCTTCATGATAACGCACGACCTCATGTACGAGAACAATTGTCTAAATATTAAACGAGTTGTGCTATGAGACTCTTCCTCACCCTCTATTTTCACCAGACCTTTCACCAACAGATTACCAATTCTTAAAACATTTGGATCACTTTTTGACAGGAAAAAGATTTAATAATGAAGCTGCTGTCAAAAATGCCTTCGAGGAGTTCAACTTAATTTCAACTTAATTTTTAACCAACTTGTTATTTACTAACGACGCTCAGTTTTTGACAGAAGATAGTGTACAGTCTAAGTTTTATAATAGTATATAATAATACACGCCACGCGACCGCTACTACATGAAATATGCAGTTCACGCCATCTATGAGAAAAAAGCGACATTATTCATCAAACAACCCAATATTTGTCTTTTACACTTACACGAATACAGCTTAGCCTAACACAACTCGCGTTATTTACTGCACACCGACCACACAACACGACACACCGAGAACCGAAACGTAAAAGAAGGAGAAGAAAATAAAATACTAATAATTTTAAGAGTCTGAAAACTGTCTCTCGCAAAATGAGAACGAAAGAAAAACTTTGATTTTTTTTTACTCACGAAACGCACGAAAATTAAAAATACGCGAAAATACGGTAAAGTCTCTCTCACTCCTCGACTACTATATGAAAATCAGAAAAATCTCGCTTTCAATTACTAAATTGAGAAGTCAAGAACAAAATCTCTCTCTTGACTACTAAATCGGAAAATCAGAAACAAAATCGAAATTCTCCCCCCCCCCCTGTATGTCTCCCTACCTGAGTCACTATCTGTCCATTCCTTGCCATTATTTAAAGACTTGGTCGCGGAGGCATTGTGGGGACTTATTGCTTATTAGGCATCAACATAAGTCTCTGTAGACTTATGCTGATGCAGACTCCCGAGCCTTCCCCGCACCTTCCAACTGAAATGCATCGCTAGATCATTTATTTGTCTAAGTGTGTGTCGAGAAGAGTTGGGTCACTTAAGGGGACATTCGCCTTCGAAATTGAAAAAAAAAAACACTTTTTAAAAATTTTATTATGAAAAAACTATTATATTTATTGACAAAATTTCTTCTGGACATTGTTAAGCAGTCTCTAAAGAATATAAAAAAAATTTTTTTTATTTTTAGTTTCCCTTGGCTGCTGTAGAGGGCGTCATCCAAAAGTTACTTTTCAAACGGTAGGACATATTGTGGACCTCCTGTAACAGATTTTTAAAAAATTTAAATGGATTCTATTTTTGAGACTCAAAACTATACAATAAGCCTCTAAAACTCATACTTTTTTATATTTTTAAGTTTTTCTATATATATTTCTGAAAAATGCGAAAAAACGGCATTTTTTGGGGGTAAGTCACCCACGCAAAAAAAAAGGGGGGATATTTTTTTCAATTTTTAGAGGCTTATTGTTTACTATTTTTAATAAGTAATTAAATGCTCTTTGGTTTTTTAAAATCGGTCGAGTAGATTAGGAGAAAAATGTCCTACTAGTTTGAAAAAGGTAGTTTTGAGAAAAACGCGTTTAAAGTTTTTTTACCATTATTATTCATAGGCATACGCTGTTACAAATATAGCTGTAACTTTTTTTCTATTTCAAATTTCTTGATGAAATTGTAGGAGGCAACTTTTGAACGTATATAGAATCGAAATATGTAAAAATCTCAAAATCGATTTTTTGAAAATTTCAAAGGCAAATGTTTTCTTAACGCTCTATACGTGTGTTAAAAGAATGTAAGAATAAGTTTATTCTCCATTTCTCCTGGTTTTTTTTACAGGAGTTAATTTTGCAGTGTGGCTGCAAACTTAAAATCTTTTTGTATACAAACACACTGTCGTATGGAGGCGTTTTATTGAGTAGCGCGCTGAGCGTCTTCACACATTTAACAGTTATATGTTGCCAGTATAATATAAACTATAATTTATATTATAATTTATTAATTTATTATGAGTAATTTAATTAATTTGAATTTTAATTTTATGACATTTTTTTACAACCATTACTTTTATTAATTGTTTAAAATTAATTGTTTTAATTTTCATGTCAATTTAATTATTCTAAATTTTACGTCACGTAACATTCTTTTCCCCCCCTCCTTAAAGACGTTTACCGTCCCGGTAAACAGCGAACGTGTTGCGTGGTTAGTGCGTTTACAATTGTTTCTTAATCTACATAAGTTTGTTAATATTGACGGTTGACATTAGTATTGAAGACCCAAGATTATATATATAAAGTCACATACGAATATTTCCTTGGTTTCTCATTATGTGATTAAATATAGGAGTGTATGTAACTAATTATGCTTGTCATTTCTTATAATGGTATTATAGTTGTAGGAAACCTAAATTAGATTGATTATACTTATAAGAAATGCGAATTAATAGATTTAAAAACTGTTTAGATTCCCTTTACACAAACGAATCTACTCTAGCAATTAGTATCTATAGTTAATATTACCATAGTTTTAAATTGTGAACAAAATTGCTAATTTAGAGGATTGTTAAATAGCTTAACAGTGTTAGGTTTGTAGATAATCTAAATCCATTTTATAATATTTATAATGAACCATACAGATAAAAAACAGAAACGGTTTAGATTACCTTTACAGAAAAGATTTTACAGAACTGAACCCTTACAGAACTCAATCAACTTGTTAGTGTGTAGTATATAATTTTTTTTTTTTTTTTGGTTAATAGGTGATTTGGTTAGTATTAGTACTAGTATAAGAGAAACAATCCAAACTGATTTACTTATTCATATGATAAGAATTTACTATGCAATGAAACCGTTGGGATTGCTTTTACAAGGTTTGTGTTAGTATGTTACCTAAGGGTTAGTATGGTTATACGAATTAAATTATTTACTATATGTGTTAATCTTATAGATATATTTTTATTCTTCTTCAATCTTGAGTAATGAGACTGGACTTAGGTTCTGGTGGCCGTCACTGCCCTTTCTGGTATTATTAGCCTGCTGAATCGCGTGTTTATTCTCGTGTATGGTCTTCGATATAAATTCTTGTGTGGTCTTAGGGACTTGATTAATAGTTTTTTCGGGCCCCATGATAGGATTTTTGATGGTCTTTGGCTTATTACAATTGAAGTCTTTAGTTACATTTCTAATATTTTTCGGATTTCCTTTACGGTCTCTCACTTGGCATTGTATTTGGTACGTAACTGAATGGTCCTCAAATGTTTTACAGTCTACCCATAGCATGCATTTAGAGTAAAGTATCTTTGCGTAACCTTGGTTTTTCTCCTTGTCAGCCCTTGAAATCTTTGGGGGATCAGCAAAGATGGCCCGGTACATCCTTTTACTTTTTTGCAAGGCCTTAATAGCATCCTTGGCATTAATAAATTAAATATATCCGCAAATGGACTGTCGCTCAACATTTCGGATGAGCTTGATAAGATCTAAAAGTCCAAATATTCGAAAGTCATTAAAGAGTTCTTCTTCAGTAATACGAGGTCTGGCTATTCAATAACGAAAATGCGCGCCTAGAGGGCGCCGTAGAGGGGTGGGGGAAAAAACGATTAGTGCGTTGGGTATCTAGATATCTTGTCTATGCGCGTACCAAAACACGTTCTCGTCACTATTATTGTATTTGTGCAGTAGCAGTTTGAAACGAACGTGTTTTTTTCTCGTGCCGAAAATCATGTGTGACGAAAAACAGGAGCAACGTATCAATCTCAAATTTCTCGTTAAATTAAAAAAAACTCCGACTAAGTGCTGTAAATTGTTGCAAGAGGCCTATGGGGACAATTCTCTATCTCGTGCGCGTGTTTTTGAGTGGTGTAAGCGCTTCAGTGAGGGCTAAGTGAGCACTGAAGATGACCAACCAAATTCAAGGCAATGTTGATCGTTTTTTTCGACATTAACGGTATTGTGATGACTGAATGGGTTCCAGAGGGTCAGACTATCAACCAGACTTACTATTTGTCAGTTTTGGCAACACTGCGAGAACGAGTTCGTAAGAAACGGCCCGAGTTGTGGAAGAACAACTCGTGGATTTTGCACCAGGACAACGCACCTGCTCATAGCGCGCTATCTGTGAAGCAGTATTTGGCCGGTAAGCGCACTCCAGTGCTCGAACACGCGCCGTACTCGCCAGATTTGGCACCGTGCGACTTTTTTTTGTTTCTGAAGATAAAATCTGCTTTGAAAGGGACCCGATTTAAGTCGATGGAAGCGGTAAAGCGAAGAACGGCAGAGCTCCTAAAGGCCCTCACCAAAGAAGACTTCCAGCACTGCTTCGATCAATGGAAAAAACGTATGGAAAGGTGTGTGGCAAGGGAAGGGGAGTATATTGAAGGGGAGCATTCATCTCGTTATTTAATAGCCAGACCTCGTATTCCTCGGTAATTGGCAGAATAATCTAGTTCCACAGGATCTGGAGTGTATGGTTCATGATTTTGCTTTGTTCCATATTTTACGTAGCATTAAAGTTTTGTCTTCTTTGTTGAAATACCTTATTTTTAGTATTCCGGCTAGATCTCCATTCCAGTTAACCAAATATTTACATTTTTTATTGGTCCGTTTTCTTTGGCTCTTTCTACAGAGGTTGATAGAGAGATAGTGTGAGGATTATAAAATACTAAGCTGCCTTTACCCTCTAGATTTTTAGTCACATTGATTCGGCATCGGTCAGCCATGGTCTTTTTGGCCAGTGTTTTCTGAAATTCAAGGATAAGGATTAGGTCTTATTTTCGTTAGGTTCTGAATATTTCGGGTTTATTAGTGGGAAATGGTTTTAATCCTAGTCTTACGGAAACTTGTTTCGTGGGGTCTTTGTACTCTTCTATGAAACAGTTAGCACTTGCATGGTCTAAAGTCGGGAATTAATCAGTATCTGGGATTTGAATAGATAGTGGTTCTGAATATAGCAGAGATTGCGGGCGCGTTAATGGTTGGTTTATCAGTTATCTAGGAACTAGAATGCGTCCCGGTATCTGCATCATGCAAGTTTTGTCTTTGAGAACCAACCAACAGGTTGGTTTTGCAATTCAATTGAGCGCAGTAATATTTTTTGTAGTTGATGTGTGTAGGTCGCCTCGGTGATTACTTCGACTGTGCGTTTGGTCTGGCTATGATACTGCAGCATTCTACTAGTATAAAACTTCCAGACGGTAATGTTGAGCCCCACGGTAATTAGGATTTGGCTCAGAGCTCCGGCGTATATTAAGTCGTGCGTGTTGGATATGCTTTTCCGGTGATTTCCTATTTGTTTATAAGCGATATGTAGTTTTATGTACCGATTTCTTTAGCAAGTTTAGCAAGTCAGGATATACTGCTTCCACTCTGAATGCTATCTCTGGTTTTTATAGATATTGAAGATTGTTGTGTTGGTTTCACTCACTTATGAAGAGGTGTTCATCGGTCTTGCCTACACATACAGGTGCCATTCGTAAAATTCCCGCATCCTTGAGATATATAGTTTGGTCAGGTTGTCCGGGGCAGATTAGACGTAGAACTTCCTTTCGTCCTAAAGAATCGAGCCAGGATCCATCGACATTCAGGTAACTCCATTGAGTAACATTGATGGGAGTTATGGTTATATCACAGATTTTCAGTACCTGTATTTTAAGTCTCAACAACATTGATACCTTACAATCTTCTTGAGTAGTAGTTTCAGACAAGGGTCCATAGGCCAAACATCTGTAGGCGTAATGGGTATGGCGGCAGTTCTGTAAGTCTTCATGATTTATTTTTATGTTATGCCTTTGATCAGATCTAATGACTAGATATCTGTAACTTGGCTTTATATATCCTGCTCCTATTGAATGATTATTAATAAGTTGCGGTATAGCTAACGGATAAAGTCTGTATAGAGTGTAAGGTACTTGTTCTACTTAAGGAAGATGCATTACAATGAGTAACCTCCCGTTGTTGTACACTGCGTCTACTTGTGCAATTTTCGCAACTTCGTTTGATCTTAAATGTTAAAGCGGTATTGTAAATTTTAATGGCACGCTTGCTTTTCCTATATCGTTCGTCAAGCGCTTGAGTATATTTTTATTTAAGAAAGAAGGTTCCACCTTTCGTTTCTTTAGTCCTTGTACGATTTGCAACATCCGTCAATTACTTTCGATAAGATGCTGCATTGCGACATCTATCTTGCGGGCATAGATAGTTAAAGTGATAAGATATCGCAATTCATTTTCCCTACTAACTATGAATTAGAATTTTCGGTTTACGTCCTTTTCCATTTCGTTTATTACCTCGGTATGAGCTATTGTGGTATTGTACAGATCATCTAGAGACTTGGCTATTATGCGTTCTCTTTCATTTACTAGCTGCACTATCTCTTTTTGGTCTCTGAATAATTGATCTATGCTGGTATTTATTTTTTCAACTTCTTCTGCCGTGACTAGTCCTAATAGGCTTTTACTAAGGCTTCTAATGAATCCTAGCGGCACCATTCTTCTGTACCTTATGCTTCCTGGAACCTTTATAGCGTCTTCTGAGGATTGTTCCATGTCATAGATTGTAGTTTTTATCTCCGTCTATATTTAAGCTAAGGTGTTTTGTCTCGCTTCTACGAAAATCCGTATTAAGCATAAACCGACAGATATTTTCTTCCATGAGTGCAGTGCAGTTAGCGAGTAAGTTTGGTAGCTATTAATTGGTCCATGAATTCCTAGAAAATCTTTTGTGTTTAAATAGATTGTTGCTTGCCAAATGGCCCTTTTTAATCGTACAACTTCCATACGCTTGTAGTACATTCCTGGGTTGTCTTTGATTGGTTCTATTTCAAAATTCTTTTCCGTGAGGGCCAAAGAAATTCCTACGTTTACCATTATAACGTAGATGAAGCAGAGAGGCTTAATGGTGGTTTTCTGAAACAATTATTTCTTTCATTTAAGGGCTAATTTTGATTTATCCGTGTGTTTTCTAATACGTCTGCCATCAGGTAACTCTAATATAGCATTATTTCTCCCCACTATTTCAACGATTTTCAAGGGTTCATCATAATATTTATCAAACTTAGATGCCCTTATTTTCTTAAGTACATATACATAGTCTCCAACCTTGGCTTTTAGTTTTTTACCTTTACTATCATATCGAGCTTTAGACTGTAACTTAGCCTTTATTTGATTATCCCTGGCAATGTGATTTATTTTATTCAAGCAAAGTAAGTTCCGTAGGTACGTGTTATATGTACTCAGTTTTTCTTCGTCAGGTATTTTTACAGGAAATCTTGCGATCGTTTCGTAAACCAATTCATAGGGAGTGAATTTAGCGGCTGCATGTAAACTGGTATTATAAGTGAATACTGAGAAAGGTATTAATCTATAACAGTTGTTATAAGAGTCTAAATACGTTCTGATAAGATCAGTTAATAGTGCATGGCTTCTTTCTAATGATCCATTGGTCTGGGGTCTATATCCTGACGAGGTAAGATGTCGTATTTTAAAGGTTTTCATAAGTATTTCCGTTAAATCCGACAAGAAACTAATTTCTCTATCTGGTAATACTGCTTTAGGAGCACCAAATTGACATATGGGGTGTATAGCTAATGCATTGGATATAGTGGTAGATCTTGATTAGGTATTAGTACCGCTATCAGGAACTTTGTTAGATTACATGACATGGTAAGCATATGGCTATTCCCTCGAGGGGTTATTCACAATTTGCCTACGGTGTCGATTGACACCTTGTTAAATGGTTCTATCGGGGTGTCCGTGATAATCATGGGTTTCCTTGTCTTGATTCGGTTTAACTTCTTTGTACTGCATGCTTAACATTTTTGAACGTAGTCCAAAACGTCATTTCTCACTCCTAGCCAATAGTGTCTCTTTCTCTCTGATCTTCTAGTATGTCTGGTTTACCCCTTCGTGTCCTCCTATAAGGCTCTCATGTAAGTTTTGGATTATAACACTTCTTTTCTCCGGTGCAGGACAATCCACCTTTTCGTAGCATAGGGTTATAGTGATTGGACTACCCTCAAAAGTTTTTGTCAGCAGTTGGGCTAATAATCCTGCTTCTAGGGCATCAAACATGTCTCCCCTTCGTGCAATGCGAAAGCTGGTAAGGTTTTTTTAAGTCATCGCAATGTGAAAATTCGTTAGAGCAATC
Source organism: Chalcis sispes (assembly GCA_949987625.1). Lineage (NCBI taxonomy): Eukaryota > Metazoa > Arthropoda > Insecta > Hymenoptera > Chalcididae > Chalcis > Chalcis sispes. The sequence goes on along the minus strand of OX465095.1, from coordinate 36,228,395 downwards.
CTTAAATTCGGAATAGTGAGACTTTTAAAGTACTTATTTTTTATAACTACTGATAGTACATTATGGTTTTTATAAGGGGTAACCAAGATTGGGCCTACTTTTGTTCTTGTTTTCTCCAAATTCATTAGAGTTATTACTCCAATGTCAATCAATAACCTTTTTGTACTCGCTTTGCTCTTGATATCGCTAGATACAAAATGTACTAAGTTGTCTCTTTTATAGGTAAGGCTTTGTCGTAATGTGTTAATGTTTTTTTCTGAATTTAATAGGGGCAGTGGTTGTTGTTCTTCTAAACTTTCTGACTCTGTGTTGTTACAGTTTTAAACACTATGATCTGCGGTAGTAGTCTCATGCGACTCGATTGAGGATATGCATAGTGATATTAGAGGTAGTAATTCATGGAAGGTATTTTTAGGCGCTTGGCCATAGTTTATTTTATAATTGGTGAGTTTTCGAGCCAGGTCTGCCATAAGGGTTCTTTAGGGCCTCCAGGAATGCAAACTGCCTCGCTAAATCGCAAGTGTTTCTTGCTGTCCCTGTTAGCAGAGTACTTTTAGCTTGTGATTGTTGGTCCCAACTGAATGGTTTGTCTAAAATGGGTTTGGGTGTTATACTTGGTATCCTAGGTATATTATCTGAGTCTTCTGCGATGGCATCACTGCTCGTTTTATGATTAATCTTGTTATTCAGGGTTAGGGAAGTTGCATTCTTTATTTTACTCGGATATTGATGTTTTAACTGAGCAATTCGCTGTTTCATAATGTCGTCATTGAGAGTTTTGTCATCGTAAGGGTCTATAGTGTCCAAGTACTCCTGGTATTTAGGATTCACTATGTCCCCTTGAAAAAATATTTTTTTTTCCCCCAAGGATGTTGTCTCTACTCCTCAACAATTCATCAGAGTTGTTGCCATATCGGTTATATATTCTGTCGTAGATCCTTCCCAGAAATGTGTTCAAATTTCTCCAGTATTCTGTTATTTCTTTGTTTTCCGTAACTTCGATACTTAACTTTTCATTTGAAATTAGGGGTTTTGAACCCTTAGGTGGTTCTTGTCATTATGTTTTTCTTCCTGGCTTTCTTCTGTCACGGTGACTTCCTCGGTTTCACTTTCTGAGTCTGCGGATATCTCGACACAAATTGGTAAATTGTCTACTACCTGGTTGTGCCGACGGTTAGTATTGAAGTCCGATTCTTCAGTGGATTATGCCCACAGGCCACTCCTCCTAGGGTCAGCGCGCAGCAGGACTCCATCTGTGTTTACGTCGGATTCAATTGACTCTGTACGCTTGTACAGTATTGATTTTAGTATCGATTCCAAGCTGGCACCGGTCTCACCCTCCGTAAGAGGATTTTTTAATATTGGATCTATTGTAATCTTATCACTCGCAGTCTATTTAAGTTTATATGTTTTATTGGATATATTGACCGTTCCAGTGGGGTTGTAATCTCATCCCTCGCGGTCTATTTAAGTTTATATGTTTTATTGGATATATTGACCGTTCCAGTGGGGTTGTAATCTCATCCCTTGCGGTCTATTTAAGTTTATATGTTTTATTGGTTATATTGACTGGTCCAGTGGGGATCTTCTGTGTGCGAATATTAACTGATGGATTCACAGATAAGGACTTACGGATGCTTCCTGATGCTTAGGAAGTTGTCACTCTTGAGGTACGGGGATCATTTCCTGAATCTTGTTTAGTCTTAGCTCTTGTTCTATGAGCTACTGTACCATAGTCCAAGTTGGGAGGTGCTCTAGCAGTCTTTGAATCAGGCGTCTCCAGCAGGGAGTTTTTTTGATCCTTGGACCTTTGGTTTTTTTACTTTCCTTAGCTGAGATGCTACCTTATTTAATAGTAGTATCCTGAGTTGCGGTAATTTATCATTGATCTCTTGCTCAGTGACGTCTATTACTGGGTGGCGAGAAAGAGCGTCCACATTATTATTTAAGCGTCCAGGATTGTACTTGAAGGTATATTGATACCCAGTAAATTTGAACATTCATCGCATCAGTCGCTGCCCAGGATCAGTTCTATTATGCATCCAAATCAAAGGTTCAGGGTCTGCTTGCTAGACAAATCTTCTTCCCAGTAGATAAGGTCGAAATTGGTGCATTGCATATAACGCGGCTTAGCATTCCTTTTTTATAGTACTATAGTTTCTCTCGGCCTTATTTAAAGTTCTTGATAAATATGCCACAAGATGATCGAATCTATTCAGTCCCTGGCTTGATACCGCTCCAGTTGCGTGGTCAGAGGCGTTAGTAGTTAGCGTAAATTCTTTCTCAGAATCCGGATAAATTAAAATAGGGCTTTCACATAACAGCGTTTTTAGTAACTCAATACTTCCATCCTTTTGTGGTCCCCAGTCACTACGCAGCTGGCCTTTCTTTAAAAGGTCGGTTAGTGGCTTTAAAATTTTCGAGTAATTTTCTATGAATCTCCGATAGTACCCAACTAGGCCCAAGACTTGTCGAATGTTTTTCATAGTAGTTGGTTTTATGAAATCTTTTACTGCCGAAATCTTTTTAGTATCTGGCTTAACTTCTCTTTCTCTGTTCACATGTCCTAGGAAGGCAACTTCACGTCGTAAAAATTCAATCTTGTCAGGTTGTAGAACCAGTCTAGCATCTCTTAGGCGATCTAGAAGTTGTCTCATTTTTCTATTATGGTCCTGCAGATCTCTTGCATATACTATTATATTATCGAGGTATACCAACATTTCGGTATTTTGAAGCCCTGTCAAGACGTTATTCATTAGCCTCTGAAAAGTAGTGGCTGCGTTCTTTAATCCCTCTGGCATATGCACGTATTGGTAGTGTCTATTCGGGGTACTGAAAGCGGTCTTACATTTGTCTTCCGGTTTCATGGCTATTTGTTGAAAACCACGAGCCAAATCAAAGCACATAAAATAAGTTGCTTTTTCTAATTTATCTAAAATATCTGCTATATTGGATAGAGGATGTGCATTCCCTATAGTTTTCTTTTTTAATTCCCTAAAGTCAATAACTATTCGTCAACGAGGGCTACCATGACTGTCTGGTTGTTTCGGGACCACCCAGATTGGGGGGACCAGGGTGAATTCAAGGGTTCTGATATTACGCCTTTCCTTAGCTTCTTGTTTAGTTGATCATCTATGAATTCTTAATGTTTTGGGGCGTGTCGATATTGCTTGGTGTGCACGGGTACATTATTTTCTGAAGGTATCTCGTGCTCTACCTTATCGGTAAAAGGGAGGGGATCCCCTGGCAGTAAGAATACATCACAGTAATTATCTTTTATTTGATTCATGCTTTCCGTTTCCTCTTGATTTAGATGACTAAACCGAATTAAACTTCAGAGTAGTTGAGCTTGTTCCTATCGCTGACCTATTCTATTGGGAGGAGATTCCGGCTCAGTATTATGATACGATATAACGGCTTTATCTTTTCTTAAGTAACTTCGCCCAATCATTCCATCCTGATCAACTTCGAATTTATCCGTCACAACATGAAATTTTTCCGGTGACCCCTGAATAGTTGAATAGGTGGTACCTAAGATCTTTATGGTCTGAGTCGTAATTACACCTAGTGTGCCTATATCGCTTACATCAATTTGGAGGTCAGGATGCAAAGAGTTGAGTTTAATTAGGTTAACCGAAGCTCCGTTATCAATCATAAAGGTTGACCATGGTCTTCGGCCTTCACGGTTTTGCAGCCTTATTACTGTGGTTTCGTCATCTCCTGAATCTTACTTTTGAGTTCTTGTATACGTACTAATTTGCCTAATGGCTTCCGTATTATGTTTTAGATTAGCAAAATCTGTTCTCGAGACTCGTCTCTCGTTAACGGAGGCTTCTCCCTTCTTGTATACGGGGTTGGTTCGGGGTTGTATGTGCTTTGGCTCGTTAGCGGGATCTCGTGACAAGCCCCTGTTAAGTTTAAATTACCCTCTGTTGGTTTTGCTTCCTGAAGGGGGTTACTAGCTGTTCTTCTCTAGGATTCGTTCGGCCACGGTTGTCTTACCGGTGTTTGATTCCACGATCCACCATAATTGGTCCGTGTTCGGTCATCATTCCAGGTATACCTATTGTCATTTTAGCCTGGCTGGTAATTAGAATATTTCGGTCTAGGGTTATCATTCATGGGGTTATATAAACGTGAATCGTTATTATGTTGAGCATAGTATTCATTCTTGCTATTTCGTGGACACTGCTCTGGAGGTCCATTCAGACATTCATAACTTCCTATAGGTGGGAAGTGATAAGCTGGACGGTAATGTCTCTTTTGTGAATATTCCATTCGCTCATCGTACTGTGTTGGCACATATCGTCTATTCGAATTGTGGTTATTACTCCTGTTAGCCCGGGCTCCTGGTGATAGGGTTTCCTTTGCTATAACTCGGACGTTTTCGCGATTATACTTTGGGTCATTCGGTCTATAGTTTATGCTGCCTCAGCCTTTTGGATCAAATCTATCGCTTCTACGTTTGATTAAGCTTGATAACTCATCATCCTCTTCACTATCTTCGATTCGTCTATGATTAGGTTTTGCGTCTTGCAAGATGTGTTTTCTCACTAGATTTTCTATTTTCACTGCGACTCGATATGCCTTGTAGTTCCTTTTCGAACATTAACAATGCTACCTCTTCTAATGGTTTGACCTGCTCAGTTAGTTGTTGTGATGTCACGCTGGGCTGTCTTAATGCTCCTCGGACTCCCATTAATAGTATGTTTAGTCTATCATAGAACATTCCAACCGACTCTCCTCTTTTCATTGTTATATTATGTATCTTCTCTGAGTGATATGAGTAGTTGTTTCCAGGTGCGAATCGCTCCTTTAAATGCTTTATTAAAGACTCAGCGTCTTTAAACTCGGGCTTACCCTTCCAAAAATCCAGGTGCGTTTTTTGTGTAATTTTCCTGCTGATTCTCCGTAAGTTGGGAAGCCCCATTGTTCACATCTATTAGGAAGTCTTTGAGGGGTCTGCTATAACTATTAAAAGTTTTTCAACCTTTAATGGCGATCTTCAAGTTAATGCTTTATGCCATGGTTGTTACTAGGGCTCAAATTAATTTATCTGTGTTTTCATCGACACCCTGGGTAGTGGGTATAGGTGGGTCCTTCCCTTTCACTATTTTGGTTCGGGGCTGTTGGATTTGCGGTCTCGAACATGATAATAATTGTAGATTGGTCTTGTTATTTGGTCTTACAAATGTCGATCATGCACCAGGTGTACATGTATGAAATGCGGGTTTCACAAGAAAAAATAACTCCTTAAACTTAGTAGAATAATAAAAAGTGCTCCATTCAAAGTATGCTCCATCGTTTTTTATACATTTTTCTCATCTTTCGGGCAGTTTGTGAACACCACGCCAGTAGAAATCTTCCCCATTTGCCGCAAACCATTCATCAAGCTATTTTTTGACATCTTGATAAGAATCAAAGCGCTGCTAAGTAAGTGCGTGACCTATCGATGCAAACAAGTGGTAATCAGAAGGAGTCAAATCTGGTGAGTAAGCCGCATGAGGCAGAACCTCCTAGTTGAGTGCTTTCAGTGTGTCGTAAACCGGTTTTGCCGTATGTGATGGAGCATTGTCATGGAGAAAAATTACTTTTTGTTGCCTCATTCGGTATTCTGGCCTTTTTCCAAGCAGCAAACGGTTTGAATCGGTTAACTGTTGTTGGTAACGTGTAGTATTAACTGTTTTACCAAGTTTCAATAGCTCATAATAGACCACGCCCCTCTGGTCCCACCAAACACAGAGCATCGTCTTTCTGCCAAGACAATTTCGTCTTGCGGTCGATGTGAATGGTGCTCCTGGGTCTACCCATGATTTCTTGCGTTTGGGATTTTCAAAATAAATCCACTTTTCATCCCCTGTTACTATTCGATGCCAAAACGACTTCCTTTTGTACCGAGCGAGCAAAATTTCACATGTGATTTTGCGATTTTCCAGTTGCCTGTCATTCAACTCATCTACCGCTTTTCTGAATTTTCCCCATCGCTCGTAGACGATTGGAAACAGCTTGTTGGGAAACTCCTAATTGCTGTGCGAGTTGTTTTTGTATTTGTGAATTATCTTCGTCCAACAATGCTTGCAAACCCATATCTTTGAATTTTTTTGGTGGTTTTCCATGTTCCTTGTCTGCAACGTCGAAGTCACCTTTTTTGAAACGCTGAAACCATTGTTCACACGTATCCTGCGATGGAGCATGTTCACCATAAGCTTCTCGTAGTAACAGAAAGGATCCAGCAGCAGTTTTCTTCAAATAAAAACAAAAAATTATTGCAGTCTGCGAATGCTTCTTGTTCGGTATAAATTTTGACATATTAAACACAACAATACAACACAATGCACACACTTTTTCAGTCTATCACTAATGCGCGTCTGAACTTCTTGATGACACAACAAAATAGCGCACTGTCAAATCATAACAGCTTAAACTGCATTAGTACACTATCTGTTGTCTAAAATCTGCGTTTCATACTTGTACAACTGGTACTTGTGTTAGTCTCTACGCCCTCTCCTGGTTTTTCTCTTTTAAGTATGTTTGGGTCCAATCCTGATACATTAATACTGGTCTAAGTTGGTTTTTGTTTGTTTTATTTAAATTTGAGGTAAATCGGGTAGATAAGAGATTTAACCTAACTTCCTTATTATTTTTTTCTTGTTTAAATAATGGGTGTAACTGGATATTAATATGTATACATGGATCTTTATATACAGATATAAATAGATGTGTATATATATATATATTTATATATATATATATAGAATTTGTGTTGCCTGGAAAAATAAATATTGGATATCAACTTATAAATAGTAATAGTTATAATTATTAGATAATAGGCAAGTCTGTAATGAAAAATAGGGGCCATGGCGTCGTAAACTTTTACATGGTAATGTTTGCACGTTGTTTATAAGTACAATTACTTGATCCGTAATTGAGGTGTTTATTTAACTACTTGTTATTTACTCCCCTTGTTCTATGACACGGGGAGGGGAGGGGAAGAAAGAAGGTTTGGAAAGACATCAGTGTGGATGCCCAATGCCAACAAAAATTTAGCTTAAGTTTTAGGCCTTACTAATCATCATTTGCCTTGGAAGAGACAAAGAGGCGTAGATTTTTCGGAAAGGTGGTGAATAGAGTTTTGTTAAGGAGAAATAAATTTTAATGACAGAATGAAAGAATAAGGAATAAGAAAAAAGGAGTAGAAAGAAGACAATTAAACTTTAAACGTTTGCGTCTTGAGCCTTCTGCATTCATTCTTGGTTGGTATCGGTGGACAATGGCAGCAATACCCTGCAATGATTGCAGAGGATTGGATCTTCTAATTCCTGCTTATGCTCTTGATCTTTGCATTGCTCCACCACTTGTTCCACTTCTAGCTTTCCGTTGGCTATGCCTGCCATGCATTTAAAACGATTTTTCCTGAGAGGCAATGGCTACTTGCACTTACCACACTGTCCTTTCGAATATAGTGGTAACGGCGTACCATTAGCCTACTCCCGAGGACTACTTCCCAACGCTGCTTGGTGCCACTTGACATAATCGTCATCCAAGGATTCCTCTCGGGAAATGATGATTGGCAGTGACCTTCGGCACTCCCTGCACAAGTTTCACGAGATCAGTTCTTGCTGATGCCGGGGATTCCTACATTTCCAGACAGCTGGGTAGACGTCCTCGACGTTACCTGTTAACCAATTAGTCAAGCATGTTTCACAGGTCCGCCAGACAGGTAACGGCTGGTGACATGCAATACAGGCATCTTCAGAGATGACGGACTCAAAGAAGGCTGCTCCATAATCAAAGTGAAGGGTGTATAAGCTGCGATTATGTAGCGTTAATGTTCTTATGTTTCTCAGAACTGAACTTTCTCATTCCAGTCCTCGGGACTCATGTCTTTAGAGATTGGAGTGAGATCGAGGTACTGGTTTATCTGGTTTTCCGTCTGCAACTTATACCTCGAGATTGGCCTTTACTTTATATCTTCTCTTATGAAGGAGACTAACACATCGTTCAATAAGTCCCGAGACTAACAACGAAAACAACATTTTTTTTCAAAAATCATTTTTATTCATTAATATAATCTCCTTTTAAAGTAATACAATCTTTCCAACGCCTTTCCAACATTTCTGTACCATGTTTACAGGAGGATTTATCCTTTGCTTCAAAATAGGCTTCAGTTTCGGCAATGACCTCCTAATACGAGCCAAATTTTCTTCCCTGGAGCATTTTTTTGAGATCAGCAAAGAGCCAGTAGTCGCTGGGGGCTAAATCTAGCGAATACGGCAGTGGAAAAGCAAATCAAAGCCCAATTCGTTCAATTTTGCTATTGTTTTCATAGACTTGTGGCATGGTGCATTGTCTTGGTGAAAAAGGATTTTTTTCTTCTTCATGTGCGGTCGTTTTGCTGCGATCTCCTCCTTCAAACGTACCAACAAGTCAATATAATAATCACTGTTGATCGATTTTTTTTTTTTCAGGTAGTCAATGAAAATCACGCCATGTGCATCCCAAAAAACAGACGCCATGACTTTGCCAGCAGACTGCTACGTTTTTGGACGCTTTGGGCGGCTTTCGACAGCCATGCGCCACTCAGATGATTGCCGATTTGACTTCGGAGTGAAATAATGTATCCATGTTTTATCCATGGTCACGTATCGACGCAGGTAACCCTTTTTATTGCGAGTAAATAGTGATAAACAGCGATAAACAGCTCTCTGAATCGTCGACTCGTTGCTATTTTTGTTCCACTGAAAGCAATCGTGACACCCACTTGGAAAAAACCTTTTTCATGCTCAATTTTTCATGAAGGATTGTAAATACGCTTCCCGATAATATCTGTGTCATTTCTGCAATCTCACGGACCTTTACTTTGCGATTTTTCATTACAATTTTTAACACTTTACTCACATTTTCCTGTGTAACGGCTTCCAATGGTCTACCCGAACGTTCCGCATCGTTTGTGTCCGTACGATCACATTTAAACTCAGCATACCAACGACAAATCGTTGGTTTGGATGGAGAGGAGTCCGGGTATTGTTTTTCAAGCCATTGCTGGGCTTTTACGGTATTTTTACCTATTAAAAACAATGTTTTATCGACACGCGAAACTCGCTTTTTTCCATTTTTCAAACAAATTACAAAGTGACTTTACTCTAACCTCGATAACTCTGCTGTCTGTGATCCGATTGACGTGAAATTTTTACACGTTTCATGTAAAGGTTCGCACTCTATGGAAACGTGGCCAGTTTGGTACCACTAGCGCCATCTCTGGGTTAGTCGCGGGATTCATTGAACGATGTGTTAGATCTACTCCTTTTCTCTCTAAAATATCTTGAAGAAATTGTGTTCCAGATCTAATGGCAGCTTTGGCCTGGTCCTGTGTCTCCTTGATGGCCCATAAATATATTTCCTTGAATAGAGTTTCATCCATGGATAGATATTCAGTTCATGTTCGACTCCTGGTACGCTTGCTCTTCTTCATCTTATAATTTTTCACGACCTTCTTGATTATGCACAGGCCAACTAAAATCACGAGTCTCCCCACCTCCATTGTTCTTGGTATCTGGCTGCTTGCTCCTTTCCTGCTCTGACCTGTTGTGGATGAGGATGGGAAATGATAATGTATATAAAGTCTTATAATCACAGAACAAGGGCATTGTCATACACATTTTTAAGGGAAATATATGTATATGATCAGTGACAGAAGGGGCTTCCGCAAGCGGAGAAGGGAAACTAATTTTAATTGACCCTTCGACGTCTGTTACTATTTAAATTTTCCCGAGGATTAGTGGCCCGCCGTGCAACCACATGTGAAGTTTATGAATTATATTATTTTTAATCAACAAAAAAAATTACAACATTATTACAAGCTAAATTTTCCTTGACTATAAATTGAAACTCTACGCACGAGGAATTCAAAACCAAAAAGTAGAAGTAGGTCATTATATATTGCATAATGTTTAGTTTTCCAATAGATCTGCAAGAACCCTTAAAACCCCTAATACATACATTCATATATCTACAGAGTTACAAACTGGGATTTCGAAGATATCCTCAATAATGTGTTTTTGATACCAAAAATCCAAACAAGGGTTTTTAAAAAGAATTTTAAGATTAAGCAATAGATACATCACAAACTTTGATTTTCCATTAATAGATTGCTAATCTATTATCATCTATACAGAAAATATAGCTATCTATCGTTAATGTTTGAATCTATAAAATGAATTAAACATCCTGAGAAGTACTTAGTGATACATACATACAAACAGGGTGATTCATTATGAGGTTTGGTTTTTAATCTCAAATTAAAGTCATGGAGTCAAATTATATAGAAAAAATTTTATTGTGAGTCTAAAGAACAATCTATTACATTTACTTTCTAAAGATTATCTCATTTGAATGTTGACCGCGACTACGCCGTAAATGGTCCATCTTGAGGGTCAAATTTTGGACAACACGTTCCAGCATAGCAACCGGTATCTCGCGAATGGCACGTGTAATGTTGGCTTGCAAAGCATCAATTGAAACTGGCTAATCCCTAAAGACCAGAGACTTCGTGTAACTCCAAAGAAAATAATCTAAAGGTGTAATATCACACGATCTAGGCGGCCAATTTACTGGTCCACAACGTGAAATCAGGTTTTTACGAAAATGATTTCTCAATAAGTCCATTATTTCTCTCGCTGTATGCGAAGTAGCGCCGTCTTGTTGAAACTAAAGTTCACTGACACCACGGGCTTCAGTTTTAGGTAGTAAAATATCCGTTATCATGGTGCGATAGCAGTCGCCATTAACGGTTACGTTCTGACCGGACTCATTTTGAAAGAAATATGGACCGATGATTCCACCGGCCCATAAACTACACCAAACTGTGCATTTCTGTGGCTTTAGTGGTAGCTGTTGAAGCTCTTTAGGCTGTTCATCAGCCCAAATACGGCAATTCTGCTTATTGACGTATCTATTGAGCCAAAAATGTGCCTCATCACTGAACAAAATTTCGCAATAAAACAGCGGTTATTCATTGAGCTGATTCAGAGCCCATTCATTAAAAACACGACGCAAACCTAAGCCGCCCAGCTTTAATTCTTGCACAAGTTGAAGTTTGTATGCCTTTAAACCAAGATCTTTACGTAAAATACGCCAAGTTGTTGCGTACGACAAACCAAGCTATTAAGAACGATCCCAAATCGATTCGTCAAGGTCTTCAGCCACGCTCTCAGCTACAGCCGCTATTTCTCTTAACTACGTGCTGGATGTGGTCTAATCGGTCAAGTATCATCCAATAATATATGCTGGGTTTCAAATTTTTGGATGGTATTGGCTGTAGTGGTTTCGGTAGGTCGACGATGCACACCGTAAGTTGCTCTAAGAGCACGTAAAACATTTCTCACAGAACGCTGATTTTCGTTATACAGCTGAACAATTTGGATACGTTGTTACGGTGTAAATTTTTTCATGATAATTTATCAAACAATACTGAATAAAAATTACATTACAGTTTGACAGGAGTCACGCGTGATCTGTAAAATAGCCTATTGAAAATCAAACCTCATAATAAATTACCCTTTATAGATTAAAAAGAGACAGTATGCTAATCATCAATCAAATCATAGATCATTATTGAGTATTACCTATTATGTTAATCGTTACTGTAAGATTTATATATGTATGCTAAGTTGCTACGTATAACGTCTTTGTGCTCTAAGAAATCTTGAAATTATAAAAAGAATTCTCCTTTTATTTAAAAGAGTAAAATATCATTCTTTACAGATGAGTTTAATCTCGGTTGCCCGTATTGCTTATTCATTCCTCACGGGTGATAAACATGTACTAAATCGCGCTTAAATCCTTATTGAACTCATTAAAGGCTGCGACTCAATATATTTTAATAAAATTACTAAAATGCTCAAATATTTCCACTTGATACAATTCCAAATTTTATGGTTTGAATGATGTTTAAACTTGATATTATTTAATTTAATTTAACCATAATTGTTCGTGATCAAACACTTAATAATTGATTAATAATAATTAAATTTTATAATAATTAAATTAATGTGATTATAACCTTAGTTAACTTCAGTCGTGAATAATGTGAATGAATGTTATTTAAGTAATTATTTAGCGCTTAAACTGTTAATATAGGTTGTACCGTTATTAAACGCAATCATTATTATGTATTAAAATATTAACTTTTTAAATATATATTAAGTTTTTAAATGTTAAGTTTTTACTTATGTAAAGTTGCATGCCTATTCATGACAGTAAAGTTATTAAATCATTTTTATTATTTGATTATTATAAAATTCTAATTTTATTTTTTTTATTTTTTTTTTATACATTTTTTATTAGCTTGAATTTATTTTGGGCATGCTGCTTCAGCATACCTTATTTATTTTATTAATATTATATTATCTTATACTCATTGTATAATTTATACTTGTTTTATAATATGTTTTAGCGCATTTTTTTCCAATTTATTTTATAATGTGTTATAAAAAAAAATTAAGATTCTATTAAATTACGATGGTTAGTTAATTGTTAGTTACTGATAACCTAAGACCATACCCAATAGAGAGGAAGTCAAGCATGATACAGCGACAATGATCAGATTGTTGTTAGTAAGAGGTTTTCCCATCGTTATCTTGCCTGAACTTCGTGATACACTGTCACTGTTAATGGTATAGCGAACCGATATTTCGGCTCATAGTTCTTTAAGGTTTTATTTGTGGCAAGGTTCGATTAATGGTGACCCCTCTGCCGATACTTAAATTCTCAGCGGTGGTCTAAATCATATACTTTTCGACTGGAAGGAAATACTACAAAGGGCATTGCCTCTTAATGTGTGCTATATCAAAATAGCGTTACGGCTATGTCGAGATTCAAGGATGGAAAAATCTTCTCTTCATTGATAAAGGTTATGACCCAACTCGTTTTTCCCTAATCGCGATTGAAGGAACAAGTCTCGCTTTATAACCTTACCAACTATTATATTTCATGAGATTTATCTGGGACTAGAAGGTTATCACCTGCCGCTTATTCATTCGATCGTAAGGGCCGTAACACCCGACAAACTTAGTTATGAGTTAGGTGCAACAAACCCCTATGGTATCTCGGGAAGAGTCTTAGGGTGATATTAATATTATAATAAGTGTAACTTTAAATTCAAAATATTTTTTTTCTTTAATTTATTGCTTTTTGCTTTCGTCCATTCAGCTGCAACGTGATAGCTAACTCGGCCGAGAAGTACTCTCGTCCGCAAATGCACTCACGGCTTGCAGGCCAACGGCGGTCAAGCAGCGTATACTTCTATTTGAACGATAAGGATCAAGTCTTAAACCTTTTCTCGTCAACAGAATAACTCCTAAAGGCAGTGTATCACTAGTTAGATTCGCGGATGCTTGTATTTTTTTTCATGTTTACTTCAATGCATGCGAGCAAGATTAGCGATGCAAGTTTTAAGATTTGTATCAATGCCTCAATTCAAAATTGCATTGTTTTAATTTATTATATTTATACAGCACTAATATCATGTCTATTTTGTTTTTTTAGTGTAAATATAATGTGTTATAATACGTTTGGGTGTATAATGGCGCTTTTTTTATTCGTATGATTAAACGTTTAAATATACTTGAAATTTTTTTTTCCGTTTAATTAATATATTTTTATATATTTTTCCTGATTATTTTACAACGATATTACTATTTTAACGAAAGTTCTTGTGCGCGCTCTTCCGTCTGTTTTGCTATCACCACTTTTAACTCATGGCTCAATTGCGCACGTATACAATTTAATAATATAATCAGTTTGACAAATCAATATTATAATTACTTATAATGAGTTATAATCAATTTGACGAAAATATTTTTTAATTATTCTGACAAGTCTCATATTCATTCTCGCGCTAATAAGCCCTTTGTTTCCTCTTTTTTTTTTCCTATTTCACTCTTCTTTCTTCTTTCCGTTATGGATACGATGTATACATATATATATATATATATATATATATATATACCATCTTGACTTCGCTAACCCACACAAAGAGTTAAGTACAGCCTGTGTCGATTTCAAAAAACTTTTTTGTCGAGAGAACAGTTGAAAGGAAGAAACTCTTGGAGCATTTTCTTCTACGTATCCTTTTATTTCGACCTCTTCTTATTCATGCTAGTTATAACGTTGCTTCTTTGCCATTCTCCAAATCAAATACTTTTTATATTTAGCCTTGAATTTTATTTGTTACTTTGTTATCATTACCTCATCAAATTATAGGTATTATTTTTTTGTTTTTCCGCTCATTTATAAAATTATTATATTACGAGGGCAGTCCCAAAAGTACCCGACCCGACAAAGAAAACAGTAAAAAAATTGCGAAAATGTTTTTTATTTTTTAACATATTCTCCTTTTAGTTTAATACACTTTTCCCAACGATGTTCAAAAGCTTCGATACCCGCTTTATAGTAGGAACCGTCAAGCTCCTCAGAATACCTATTAACCGCAGACTCTACCTCTTCGTTGTTGGCAAATCTTTTGCCGCCGAGCCATTTTTTCAAATCTGGAAAAGAAAATAACCCGAGGGAGCCAGATCTGGCAATAAGGGTGCGTGAAGACGCAATTCGAACTTCAACTCATTGATTTTAGCCATCGCAATGACGCACGTGTGGACTGGTGCGTTGTCGTGATGAAACAACACTTTTTTTTTCGTTAGATAGAGCCGTTTTTTCTTGATTTTATCACACAAACGCTGCAATAAGGCTGCATAATGTGCCGTTGATTGTTTTTCCTTTTTCGAGATAATTAATAAATATTATTCCACGCGCATACCAGAAAACAAATGCCATGACCTTGCCAGCTGACTATACTGTCTTTGCTTTCTTTGGAGCCGGTCCCCCTGCTCCTTGGTCTCGGGTGTAAAATGATGGACCCATGTTTTGTCTATGGTTATGAATTGACGCAAAAACTCGGCTTTATTGCTGCGAAACATTGTCAAACACTCGATGGAAACATCCTCACGTTGCTGTTTGTGCTCCATTGTGAGCAAACGCGGCACCCATCTTGCGCACAGCTTTCTTATGTCCAAATTTTCAATCAAAATGCGATGCACAGCACTTTTTGAAATGCCTGCCATGTCTGCTATCTCGCGCACTTTTAGTCGACGGTCATCCAATACCATTTTGTGGATTTTCTTTACATTTTCTGACGTAGTGACCTCACTTGGTCGACCACTGCGGTGTTCATCTTGGCAGCTTGTACGACCTCGCTTAAACTCAGCTACCCAATATTTGATCGTTGTAAACGAAGGAGCAGACTTCCCTAGAGTAGAATCCAACTCAGCTTTGATATCGGTTGGACTTAGACCTTTCAAATGAAAGTATTGTATCACATAACAATGCCTGATTTTTTTCATATGTACAAATTCACTGAGAGCTTTCACTTTGGATGTCTGTAAAAAAAATGATGATAAACGTACCGTTATGAATTTTTCACATTAAGTTGTTGAAAGGTGGTATTGTCAATCGCAGTAATTGTTTTTTTAAAACTACCTGTATTCATAAGTCAGGTCGGGTACTTTTGGGACTACCCTCCTATATCATTAATCATTTATAAAACGTGATAGCACAACAACGTGTGTTGTAATAGCATAATACATATATGTATGTATATATGTATATATATATATATATATATATATATATTTATATATAATGTGTAATATAGTATAATTCATAAACAATATGAAGTATAATATTCATGAATAGGTGGAAATAGAGTTCGTAATAAGAGAAAATGTATATTCAATCAACATACAAATCATTGATAATAACCCTTGGGGGTAAATCTTTCTATTAAATATGATAATTATTTTACCATTAATCCCAGTAGGAGGATATTAAAGTACGAGGAGTCAACATAAACACTGAGTCACATATACAGCTGATCACATCTGAGCGGCTAAGTCAAGATGATATGCCTAACGCTGTCCGTCGGAACGAGACAACGTACTCATACATTCTTTAATGCAAAAATCGACCAAGTTTAAGTCCTGAGACTTATAATCCAGAAACATATTTAATAAATATTATATTAAATATACATATAATAGATAATTTCCTATTGAATTTTGATAAAATTTTAAATTTGGATTTAGAAATTAATATTAATCGAACATATATATAACTTTTAGTAAAAATAATATAATATTTAAATATATTATTGTATTAATATTAATATATAAATACATCATATATTGGGTGTACAACTTTGCTTCCGCCGTTTTTTTCTAAATTCGAGGCTTTATTGTAAAAAACTGGTTATACATTTATGATTCAAAGTATTGTCCATCGCTGGCCACTACTTTCTCCCATCTTTCGGGCAGCATACAAATCCCGCGTTAAAAAAACTTGTCATCTTTTGAATCGATCCACGAATCAATCCAATTTTTTACTTCTTCATAAGACCGAAAGTGCTGGTCAGCCAGGCCGTGTGCTATTGATTGAAACAAGCGATAGTCCGAGGGAGCAACGTCTGGAGAATACGGCGGGTGGGGTAGGACTTCCCATTTCAAGGTTTCTAAGTATGTCTTGACCACTTTCGCAACATGGGATCGAGCATTGTCATGCTGTAAAATCACTTTATCATGTCTCTCGTTGTATTGCGGCCGTTTGTCTTTCAATGCTCAGCTCAAACGCATCAATTGCATTCAATGACGATTGCCTATGATTGTTTCAGTCAGTTTTAACAACTTATAATACACTACGCTGAGCTGGTCTTATCTAATACTGAGCATGACCTTGGAACCGTGAATATTCAGTTTGGCCGTTGACGTGGAAGCATGGCCGGGATATCCCTATGATTTTCTGCGCTTGGAATTATCGTAGTGAACCTATTTTTTGTCCCCAGTCACAATGCGATGCAGAAATCCCTTTCGTCTTTGCCTTGCAAGCAGCTGTTCACAAACACACAAACGCCGTTCAACATCTCTCGGCTTCAACTCGTACGGCACCCAATTTCCTTGTTTCTGAATCATTCCCATGACTCTCGGGCGTTTTGAAATGGCTTGTTGCATCACTCCCAATGATCCTGCCAATTCTTGTTGCGTTCGACACGAGTCTTGATCAAGTGATGCCTCCAATTCTGCATCTTCGTAAACCTCCTTTTTTCCACCGCCATGCTGGTCTTCGACGTTAAAATCGCCGTTCTTGAAGCGTTGAAACCACTCTCGGCACGTTCTATCACTAATAGCGGCCTCACCATAGGTATTTGAGAGCATTCGATGAGCCTCAGTCGCAGATTTCTTCATATTAAAGCAGAAAATTAGAACCTCCCGCAAATGACGAGAATTTGGCTCGTAAGCTGACATGTTTAATCAAGAATAACTTGATGATGCAGACACAAATCGACTAATATTTCGATGGCGTTATGTTTACAAATACCTAAGCTTATTGTATGACATCTATGATCTATTTACTTTAACTACCACTTACCGCTACAGCCATCTATTGCAAAACGGAGGAAGCAAAGTTGTACACCCAATATTATAAAAGAAAAATTTTTTAGATATATCAATTAATAATTAATGTATAAATTTATTGATTTGATGGAAATATTATTACAGTAATAATTATAACTTTTAACAATTTTTGTCCAAGCGATTGCGGTTAAAACAAGAATTACAATAAATTAATCAATTTTATTTTATTTGAAATATAGTTTAGATAAATAAATTTAATAAAAATTTAGAAGTAGATTAAATCAATTAAATTTTTCATTCTGAATAAAATTATTTTTAAATTCATTTATTAATCTAGGATTAGACACCCTATTATTATAATTAAAAAGAAGATAAAAAGATAAATTATTTAAAAATTAAAATATTTGACGGTAATTTAATCTATTTAGAGGAATTCGTCAAGTTAATTGTTAGTCCATGAAAAGAATAACTTTATTTAATTTAATTTATACAGGGTGGTCCGTTCTCAACTATTAGTCGAAATAACTTCAAAGGGAGATGGTTATATCAAAAAATGTTTCAGGCAAAAGTTGTAGAGGTTAAAGAGGGTCGTCTAACACTGACCTATGCGTTAACTTTGAGGTCAAATTTAAAGGTTATTTGTGGGTCGAATCATGAATTTTGAATCGGAATCCGAACTTTTTATTACAGATTCTAATTCTGCGTCAAAAAATATGAAAGTCATGACCTCAACATCTTTTTCGATGCGTCACAGATGGCGCTGTAATCGGCAGTTTTAATCTATTGATGCGAATATCTCAACAATTACGCATATGAAAAGATAGAAAAGAAAAATTTGTTAATCTGTATAGGGGACATGCAATGACACCACAACCGTCCCCCGCCCCTTAACCCCCTATATGGAGCAGTTTCAACTTAAAAATCTGAAATAAATACCCCAATTTTATATTGCAGATGCTGATTCTGCGTCGAAAAATGTGAAAATTTTGTTCAGAACATCTTTTAGATTCGAGACAGATGTCGCTATAATCGACAAAATTTGAAATGCGTACAAAAATCGTTACCGAATTGGAATTTCTTAAGGAATAAACATTGATTTCTCCAAATTAGAATTCTGTGGATAAATACGTTTAAAAAAAATCTGTTTTGATTAAAATGTTTGTTTTACTTTTAGCGTTACCCGGGGACAACGACGTAGACGTAGTAGAATTATGTTTTCATGGGGCGCTTTTTTAATATGAGTCCCCATGCCTGTCACAACTCGGCCTTTAGAACCAGGCTACTGAAGCTGCAATGCTGAATTTTCCAACGCTTAAATTCATTGCAATGGGCCCGATCTGTGCAGCCGACGCTCTTAGAAGAACTGAACTTGAAATCCATTATTGCTGTCAACACATCACGTGTACATGCGCCATTGAGCGTGTATGTACGAAAAAGTCGACTGCTCTATAGGTTGCGATTTACCGCACAGTAGTGTTTTGTCGCCCAGGTTGACCTTGTACTCCAGGGATCAAACCTGAAGATCAAGGTCATCCCCATTCAACCTTTAAATGGTTTTCCAAGGTCAAATCGAAAATGATTTATAAAGCCATTTTACGGTCAAATCTAGGATTACCTTGAAATGACCCTGATGATCCACTTCAAGGTCAAATGGAAAGACCTTCAGATGACCTTTAAGGTTAATCCCTGGATATCGGAAACTATGAAGCTGTCGACCTGGACGACGAAAACCTTCGATGCACGTCAGGTAGATATCGAAAACTGGGAAGCGGTTACAACTCTCTTTTATGTACTATAGGGAGATGCTATTAAAAAATAAGAAATATGACTGAAAATGCCGAAAGATCATAACAATTCCGTAACTTTATTGTTATTTGGAAATTTTTAAATTAAACAGCATTCGCGAATTCAAGAAATATATTGAACATGAATTTACTATACACAGTTGCCACTCGTTTTTCGACAGAGTCTGAATTACAATCGTTTTTATTACATTCGATTTATTTTGTTTTTTGGAATGCCGGTGCCAGAGCTGACAAAGAATTTCAAAAGTTGTCAGCGCGAAAATTCGAATTAGGTTTTGACGCATAGAAATAAGTTTACATTGGCAAAATCAGCGAGTGAAAATGTCCATGAAAATCATTAAGGACCAAAAATGATAACTCGATTCATTATTCTTCTAGAATAGTCTTAGGATCACAGAGACTTCCAGTAGCCACCATACTTTCCAAAACAAAGGTAATTTATTTGAGGTAAACATATCGGATTATACTCCTACAGAAATTGTTGACATAATTATGATTTTAGGCGACACTCAAAATAAATTTACAGCTGCTGCACGACTTTATGCGCAACGTTTTCCGAACAGAAGCCATCCAAACAGGGTAACCATTCGTGATCTGGCTGCAAGAGCTCAAGAAGCGAGAATGACACGTGAACGCGCTCATCACAAATATGATGAAAATGATGCACGTGCCATTACTGTTCTTGCAATTGTGCACATGAATTCCAATATTAGTAGCCGTCAAATACAATGAGAAACAGGCATATCTAGGTCAGTAGTACTAAAAATTCCGAAGCCAACAAAGTATCATGCTTACCATATTGCATTAACGCAAGCATTAACACCAGCTGATATGGTAGCACGTGTTCGGTTCTGTAAATGGGCTTTGCGAAAGATTCAACGTAACAACGAATTTTTCAGGTACGTCTTTTTCTCTGTCGAAGGTACCTTCCAAAGCACTGGGCATTTAAATAGACACAACAGTCATTATTGGTCAGACGTTAATCCTTACTGGCATAGATCTATCGACAATCAACATCAATGGTCTGTAATGATCTGGTGTGGTATTGTTAACGGGTACTTTATTGGAACCTACTTTTTGGATGATAATGTAACTGCTGCAAGATATTTGCAGTCCCTCAGAAGTGATTTGTTTAATTTAATGGAGAACGTGGATCTAGGAACCAGGCAACGGATGTGGTTTTAACAAGACGGGGCACCTTCACATTTTGCACGCATTGTGCGAGATCACTTAAATAAGCAATACCTCAATCGATGGATTGGACGCGGTGGACCATTTCAATGGCCTCCCCGTTAACCTGATTGAACATCACCTGATTTTTACTTATGAGGGATGTTGAAAGTTTTCGTTTACGCACAGCGGCCGATGACGCGTGATGATATGAAATAACGTATAAGAACAGCTTGTGCGGCAATACTCCGGACTGTGTTATTACAAACAGTGGACAACTTTCATAAAAGATTAAACTTGTGTTTACAGGAAAATGGAGACAATTTTAAACAGCATCTTCGTTGTTAGTTCTAAAGATCAAATTGTAAGTGGCAATGGGAGTCACATTAAAAAAGCAACCCATGGGGACATTATTCTACTACGTCCACGTCGTTGTCCCGGGGTAACGCTAAAAGTAGAATAAACATTTTCATCAAACAAGATTTTTTTTTAACGTATTCATCCATAGAATTCTAATTTGCAGAACACGATGTGTATTCCCCAAGAAATTCTAATTTTTGTATGCACTTTTTGTAACGATTTTTGTACACATTTCTAATTTTGTCGATTACAGCGACATCTGTCACGAATCTAAAAAATGTTCTGAACAAAATTTCCATATTTCTTGACGCAGAATCAGAATCTGCAATGTAAAATTGGGGTACCCATTTCAGATTTTTAAGTTGAAACCGCTCCATATGGAGGGCTAGAGGAGGGGGGGGATCGATTGTGGTGTCATTGCATGTCCCCTATCCAGGTTAACATATTTTCCTTTTCTACCTTTTTATATGCGTAGTTGTTGAGGTATTCGCATCGATAGATTAAAACAGCTGATTACAGCGCCATCTGTCACGCATCGAAAAAGATGTTGGAGTCATGACTTTCATATTTTCCGACGCAGAATTAGAATCAGTAATAAAAAATTGTGATTCCCATTAAAAATTCGCAATTTGATCCTCAAATAACCTTCAAATTTGACCTCAAGGTTAACGCCAAGGTCATGCGTTGAACGTGCCTCTTCAACCTCTACAGCTTTTGCCTGAAACATTTTTTGATATAACCATCTCCCTTTGAAGTTATTTTGACCGATAGATTAAAACGGACCACCCTGTGTGTATATATATATATATATATATATATATATATATATATATATATATATATATATATATATATGACCAACTAAGAATCCTAGACGATTAGCAACAAAAAGAAGCAGAATTAAATTACCTCTATTTTTCTAATGTACTTAGCGAAATTAATTATTTTCTTATGTCTTTTTACTCCAATTTACAGCCTAATAGGTTATGACTGTGGATCACGACACGTAAACATAACCACTGTATTTCTACTAGAAGTAGGCGAATGCGAATTCCCAATGAACCCTGTAAATGTAACTCGTCGTTACACACTATTGTTACAAATAGTAAACTATCGCCAAAGCTATGTAATACAATTTAAAGTAGCGATACAGCGGGCAGTTTCCTACTGCGGAATGTCGTCCCATAATTTTATAGTTAACCATGGTCAGGCTGAATACATATATGAGATGGGTAGGCGCACGTGCACTCAGATGTACGAAACCAGAATGCTTAAGTTTAGAGATAGCACAATAATTAATAATTTAGGATTCAATAGTACCGTAACGCACCCAATCATCTACGCAGGTACACCCTTTGAGAATAGGCGATGTTCCGCAAGCTTTTACCAAGACCCGTATGGTGCTTGGGAGAACGTAGTTGTGCAGGGATAACTGAGAATTACTTTAAGAGAACATTTTGTAAAAAAAGATCTAGACAATAATAAAATACACCCGAATTCTGAAACATCGTGCACCCTCTCTGAAACATTCTGTATCGATCCCAAGAGTGGTTATTCTTTTTGGGACTTCCTACCCCTAGACTAGTGTAAGTTTGACCATCACGGGCTTTTATATGAAGGATTAGCTAGCAAGATTACAGACAATAGTTTTAACCATGAAGGAACCATATATTTCCTTACCACAAACGATGTGACCTTTGCCCTATCCAACATGGGCAGCTAGAGCTTATGAGAGCTGTTTATCCTAGAAACCACCAAAGGATATTCATTCGCGAAGCCAGGAAAGATGGCAATAGAAACTTTGGATATCTTCACTTATGTGAATTCTAAATTTGTGTACGTCGGAAAAAGAAACCAAATCGCAAATTTAATCTCCGTACCGTAACATCTTGAAACAGCAATGCACAATTGAGAGGCAATTACTTCTAAACGCTCTAGCTATAGACGATTAATTGCTCGACGAGTTTGCTTATAAACTGATCAACGGACCCGGTTATACGGCAACCGTGGGTGGAGAAGTGGTGCACATCATCAAATGAGTACCTGTAGAAGTAAAACTCTGACATAAAGACTGCTGCTACGTCGAATAGGAGGTCTCATGGAACAGCCAGAACCAATATCTAACACCTAAGACCCACATCCTGAAAGATCATGGCACTAGGGTATTATGCAATGCTTTCCTGCTATCATATTACAAAGTAAATAAAGAATGGCTGAAAATCATGTCTAAACCAGTGTAGGGCAAAGCACCGCTAACACTGAAATCCTTCACGCAGATGTCATAATACATTGACCCAGCTTCTCTGGCCACCCGCGGCATTTATACAGAGAAGGACCCAGAACAATTACAAGACCGAATTATGTTCCCGATCGAAAAACTGTCGTTACTAAATGAATTTGCCAAGGTAATACATGGCCAAGCTACAGTGGACAATGGTGACAGTATCTCTAATATTCTCAATGGAGAAACAGTAGGGAAAATATTAAATTCTGTGTAGACAACAACCTGAAACAGGTTAATCACATTTAGCACTATCAGCTTAGCAATAATAGCCTTCCTTTTGATGCTTTAATCAGTGAAGGCTGCAACGGGAGCCATAGTCAACAGCTTCATTCTTCACCGTATGTACGGATGTTCTATGCACCTTCAAGCCGGACTATGTAGGTCTATAAATCGTTTATTTATGACTCTGGAGACAGCGGATCCACCCGTGAGACAATCTAAACGACAACGTGACATAGAAATGGGATTCATGGAACCAAACAATGTGACCACGCACCCAGAAGGTAGCCCAATATACTCAGAACGAACAGTTACTAGAGTTCTAACTCCAGCTGGCTCGATATTAACGACGTCACAACAAGTCCTGTCGTCAAAAAGTTTAGTCTACTACAGCCATTAAAAGAACCACGCCCTTATGTACAAATTTTCATCGTTTTATTTCCGGCTACGCTAAAACGATTGCTAGTTGAAACGACGATAACCTAGCAACCGTTTCAGGATGGGGGTGTAACGTCGGTACACAACCTCCGTTTTCTTTTTGTGTCAGCCAATAAGTTTCCTTCCTGCCTTTCCTGCCATCGGTCGCCATTAAAAAAAAAAAAAAAAAAGGGAAAATACGCATCAGGCATATCGACCGCCTGCATCGATCCACAACCAAACGCGTCACCATGATAAGGCCTCCCTCCACAACCTACTTTACGCACCCTCCACCGACCCAAACCGTTGTGAAACCTAGCCTAAGAGTTCGCGAATTTCTTAAAATACATGTATTATTTATATAAAAAAATAGCTACAATCGTTAAACTAAATTTAATTATGTTAACGACATTGTCCTTTCTTTTTATTGTACTTTAGATATATATATATATATATATATATATATATATATATATATATATATATATATGTATATACTGTCTGTCAAAATAGTACCGGGAATTTTAAATTAAAACAACATTGTTTCGTTTCATAATCAAAATTTATTAGGTCGTCTTTAAAATAAGTTTCATTTGCTCCGATACATCTAAGCCAACGGCACTTCCAATCATCGAAACAGTTTTTATAGGCGTTTTCCGGGATGGCCTTCAGCTCGTCCGCCGAATTTTGTTTTATGGCTTCAATCGACTAAAAACGGGTGCCACGGAGCGGCAATTTAAGTTTTGGGAAGAGGAAGAAGTCACAGGCAGCCAAATCCGACGAATACGGTGGTTGTTCAAGTGTGTTCGTTGAGTTTTTGGCGAGAAAGTCGGTCACAATCGTAGCTCGGTGAGACGGCGCGTTATCGTCGTGTAAAATCCACGAGTTGTTCGCCAACAAATTTTGCCGCTTCTTACGGATACACTCACGCAAACGTTTCATAAAGCCTAGGTAATACTCTTTGTTTACCGTCTGACCCTCTAGAACGAATTCGTAGTGCACCACGCCACGGATATAAAAGAAAACAATGAGCATCACCTTTACTTTTGAGCGGCTTTGGCGTGGTTTTCTCGGTTTTGGCTCGTTTTTTTGCACTCATTTCAATGCTTGCTGGCTTGTTTGCATATCTTACTTGTACACCCACCTTTCGTCACCATGCATTCCATAAATGCGGAATCGGAATTGGCGCGATCCAGCATGTCCGAAGCAACCTGTTCGCGATAGCGTTTTTGAAGAAAATTAAGCTCTTTTGGAACGAGTCTTGCTGCCATCTTTCTTATGCCCAAAATATCAATTAGAATCGTACGTGTCGACTCGTGGGATATCTTAAGTTCATGTGCTATATCTCTCAAGCTAATATGGCGGTTTTCAAGCACCATTTCTTTGATTTTATTGACGTTATCTGCGGTCAAAGCCGTCGATGGGCGTCCGGAACGAGGCAAGTCTTCGACGACTTCACGACCCTCCTTGAAGGCTTTGTACTACTCATACGCACGGGTTTTCGATAGTGCTTTATCACCAATAGCCTTTTGCAACATTTTCAATGCATCGGCACACGAAATTTCATTTGCAACACAAAATTTTAGACAAATTTTTCGTTCAACGTAATCACTCATTGTGAAAAATCAGCACGACTATTGACATCGTCTAACTTAACCAGCTACTGTAAACACACTTTTTGACAGATTTCGCTCAAACTTAGCATAGTCATTAAGGACAGTTGTACTAACCTAAAAAAGAAATTTTACCTGCCTAAATTGCCCCGCCAGATTTAAATCAACAATTCCCGGTACTTTTTGACAAAATGAATATATAACACATCGTTCAATAAGTCCCGAGACTCACCCAGAGATGGTGCTAGTAGTACCAAACTGGCCACGTTTCCATAGAGTGCGAACCTTTACATAAAACGTGTAAAAATTTTACGTTGATGGGATCACAGATAGCAGAGTTATCGAGGTTAAAGTAAAGTTACTTTGTAATTTGTTTGAAAAATGGAAAAAAGCGAGCTTCGCGTGTTGATAAAACATTGTTTTTTAATGGGTAAAAACACCGTAGAAGCCCAGCAATGGCTTGAAAAACATTACCCGGACTCCTCTCCATCCAAACCAACGATTCGACGTTGGTATGCTGAGTTTAAACGTGGTCGTATAGACACAAACGATGCGGAACGTTCGGGTAGGCCATTGGAAAACGTTACACAGGAAAATGTGAGTGAAGTGTTAAAAATTGTAATGAAAAATCGCAGAGTGAAGGTCCGTGAGATTGCAGAAATGACACAGATATCATCTAGAAGCGTATTTACAATCCTTCATGAAAAATTGAGCATGAAAAAGGTTTTTTCCAAGTGGGTGCCGCGATTGCCTTCAGTGGAACAAAAACAGCAACGAGTCGACGATCCAGAGAGCTGTTCATCGCTATTTACGCGCAATAAAAAGGATTTTCTGCGTCGATACGTGACCATGGATAAAACATAGATACATCATTTTACTCCGAAGTCGAATCGGCAATCATCTGAGTGGCGCATGGCTGGCGAAAGCCGCCTAATGCGTCCAAAAACGCAGCAGTCTGCTAGCAAAGTCATGGCATCTGTTTTTTGGAATATACATGGCGTGATTTTCATTGACTACCTGGAAAAAGGTAAATCGATCAACAGTGATTATTATATTGACTTGTTGGTACGTTTAAAGGAGGAGATCGCAGCAAAACGGCTGCACATGAAGAAGAAAAAAATCCTTTTTCACCAAGACAATGCACCATGCCACAAGTCTATGAAAACAATGGCAAAATTAAACGAATTGGGCTTTGATTTGCTTCTCCACCCCCCGTATTTACCAGATTTAGCCCCCAGCGACTACTGGCTCTTTGCTGATCTCAAAAAAATGCTCCAGGGAAAAAAATTCGGCTCGAATGAGGAGGTCATTGCCGAAACTGAAGCCTATTTTGAAGCAAAGGATGAATCCTTTTATAAACATGGTTTAGAAATATTGAAAAGGCGTTGGGAAGATTGTATCACTCTAAAAGGAGATTATATTGATGAATAAAAATGATTTTTGAAAAAAAATGTTGTTTTCGTTATTAGTCTTGGGACTTATTTAACGATGTGTTATATATATATATATATATATATATATATACTACTGCGATTAAAAAGTAAGGTGAATTTGCTTTTAAAATGTAAATTCTTTATTCTTCCAAGTCAATATTATTTTCTCTAAAGTAATCCCCGTATGATAAAACGCACTTTTGCCAACGTTTTTTCCAGTCCTCGAAACAGTCGGAATAGTCTTTTTCCATATAGCCTTCAAGACCTTCTTCGATTCGGTTTTTATCTCCTCAATGGTGTTGAAGCGGCGTCCCCGCTTTGGCCTTTTGAGTTTGCTGAATAGCCAAAAGTCGCACGGAGCCAAGTCAGGCGAATACGGTGGTTGCGGCACGATGTAAGTCGAATTTTTGGCAAAAAAGTCGCTATGAACAATGCAGTATGACATGGTGCATTATCGTGATGAAGAAACCAAGAGTTGTTCGCCCATAATTCCGGCTGTTTCAGACGAATAGCTTCACGCAAACGACGCATAACGCTCAAATAATATTTTTTGTTGACAGTTTGGCCTGGCAGAAGGAATTCATAGTGCACCCCACCACGATTATTAAAGAAAACTATCAACATGACCTTGATTTTCGATCTACTTTGCCGTGGTCTTTTCGGTTCTGCTTCACCTTTTGCACGATAATCGCTGGATTGGTCGGTGGTTTCAGGGTCTTATGCGTAAATCCAAGTCTCGTCTCCAGTAATGATGCATTTCAAGTGGTCCTGATAGTCAGACAGCAAAGTTTTACACACATCAACGCGACACTTTTTTCCCAAAAAATTGAGCGATTTTGGCACCAATCAAGACTTGACGCGTGTGAGACACAAAACATCCTTCAAAATGGTTTGGGCTGAGCCAAATGATATTCCAACACTATCGGCGAGGTCTCTAATTGTCAATCGACGATTTTCAAGCACCAAATCTTTGATTTTTTGGACGTGGCCCTCGTCGGTAGACGTTGATGGTCGTCCAGAGCGCGGTTCGTCTTCAACGCGTTCTCGGCCCGCTTTGAACTCGTTGTACCACTCATAAACGTTTTTCTGTGCCATAGTATGATCACTAAAGGCCTTCCGCAACATTTTCAACGTTTCAGCACAAGAATATTCGTTCCGCAAACAAAATTTAATGCAAGTTCTTGCTCAACAAAATCACCCATTGTAAAAATCGAAAAATTCACTTGTGGTTGTTTACAAAAACACGTATAACTCGGAGATGATTAAACCTTTTGACAAACAGATGCTTGGCAAATGTTATAGACAGTCCTACTTACCTAGGAAGAGAAATTTACCTGCCTTCCTAATGCCCGGGAGTTTCAAATAACAATTTCACCTTACTTTTTGATCACAGTAGTATATATATATATGTATATATATATGTATATACACTATTACAAGGAGAATTTAACAGTAATTACTGCGATAATGTTTCATTATTGTAAATCTCATAACAACTTTAAAATAGCAAAAGGCTTGATCATGTGTATTTTCGCTCTTAGAATAAGAATGTTTTTATCGTTTTTTCAAAATAACCGGATCGATAAGTCGGTCAATATGAATTTTAGATGGTAAGAAGGCAACCCCAGTCTAAAGATCACCTCCAATTACCGACGGTTCTGTGAACGTTATTAATATCCGTAATCCACATTTTTGCAAGGTAGCTTTCTTTCGCTAAGACAGAGGAAAATGAGCGTCTCCACCGCGATTCGAGACATCGCGAGATCACAGCGTTCTCGTTCTTACGCTAAATGCCGAGTATTATTTTTACGGAACACTCTTGGTAAAAATTTCTTCATGCGAATTTAATAATCAATTTAAAATATCATCAAAAAGCCTGCGATTTTACCAAGATTATTAATGATAGTAATACCGTACCTATATTAATCATGATTTCTTATTAATTTTGCGATATTAATTTCACTTTGTAACTTTTTCCTCAAACGATAATTATAATTATCAATTCAGTTCATTAATATTATATTAATGATCAACGCTAATATACTCTCACCTATATATATGTTATATCCAAGTAACTTTAATTCTACGACAGTACTTATCTTTTTTTGCGAGGACAAATTATGCCACTAAATATTTCAATTTATTATAACTATTTACCTATTAATAATTTTCTATTACTTTATTTTTTTTCACAACATGTTACATTAATTTTATAAACAAAATTTTATGAGAATAGTTGCGTTAATCATTACTATACTATTAATTACATTTTGCAATGTCATAATTTCAACTTATAATAATAATTGTTAACGCGCAACAGGTAATTGTTTTAAATTCCTTAATTAATTTAATTGAAGTAATGTAGTAACTTAAAAACCTCAATAAATGTTAATGAAATAACTCTTGGTTTTACCAAAAGTTAACGACAGTTGATAGCGATAACCTACGAATAAATTGAAAATTGTTATTTCTAAAGAAAAAGTATTTAAACTCTTATTTTGCCCCTGTTTCCTTTTTTTTCAACCATTTTATAGTTATAAATTACTTCGCTAACCCAAGGATATCGCACGTATTCTTGGTGGCGATCATTTTTTTTTATTTATCAATTATTCTTTATTTAACTATCCTCGTGTAAAATAATTGCGCAAAATGCGATGAAAAACTTCGTTTGTTTTTATAATTCGCGCTAAATTTTAAATAAACGATTATGTAATATAATTTAACGTATTTTTATGATAAATAATAAGAAATGAACACAAGTAAAAATTATGCAAAAAAGGCTCATCTCTCTCTCTTTCTCTCTCTCTCTCTCTCTCTCTCTCTCTCTCTAATTCTCACTATACCACTCAAACGGAACGCCTTCAATATAAGCAGTAGCGTCCACCCCGTGCTAATTCCGAGCAATCGGATTGATACAAAGTCATCTCTGTACGAATGTGTAAAAAGAGAAGATCCACCTGCGGAGAACCGACTTACCGTGATTTTTTATTTCTCTTTATGGTCAAGACTCGTCACTCGTTCATCAAACTAATAAGTTTTCGCTAGACTCACGCACGGAAGCAGAGCAAGAGAGAGATAGAG